>CM024959.1:32242853-33738703 GCA_014282245.1 Rhododendron simsii
GCAAATGAAAAGATTGTAAAACACAAAAACGGGGGCACAAATTGAGGATATATCAAACATAATGATCAGAAGCTGCGAGAAAGATACGGAGTGCGCCGCCTTGCCCAATCGGAGATGCTCCAAAATTGTTTGTTCTTGGTTTTGGAACCAACTAGCTCTGTTTCATTTCTATTCAGCATTTCCCATAGCACATGGACATCCTGGTACTCGCAAGTCCTCACTTCTTGCCGAAGCTTCACTAGTCCTGCATGAGTATAGACATGTTTGATCGGTCGAATTAGACGTAAAAGTGGAGTATCTGCGAGATCTTATGTATAGCTAGGGAGACGTTGTTAACACAAATTGAACAATGTCACATTGTCACGCGCGTATACAAATAGGGGCGAAACTAGATTTTTCCGTATTTAACTTTCAATTGGACAAATCCAACATCCAAGGTCCAAGACGAGCACTAGCCATTTCCAGAGTCAACATAAAACAACGAACTTGTATCCACAAAATTGGGAGGCAAATCAGAAAAATCCATCCTTACCAGTTTTGCGAATCCCCACACCCTTGGCGACAACGATCCAAATTCTCCGCATAGGAACCACCATCTTGCGCCACCACCTCATCGCGAAGAAACCACCCCCCACCAGCCGCAACCTTTGTCGCTTCAGACCCTGAGCAATTGAATCATAATATGAAGCTGCGATGCTATCGAAACGTTCCTTTCGCGATTTCTTTGAAGTTTGTGGTGAAAAGAATTTTGTAATTCAAATCGTTTCGATGGGAAAAAGAACAAAACTACGAACCTAATTTTAAACAAGTTGTGGAATAACTTTGAACCCTTTTTTTTTTTGTTTGTTTCTTTTAGCTTATTTTCGTTTACATTTTGAATTTTCTGCACTCAAGACTGTGACTATGACAAAATTTCAACCTAATTATTTACTAAGAAAGGTTTGTTAACTAAGCAATCTTGAGAAACCAAGCTTGTCAAGTTGGTTATCTTATTTCTCTCTTCAGTGGTGACCTAAATTCAAGTTCCACTGGAAACAAGTTTGGGCCTCTGAACCCTCTGTTGACTAACATACTAAAATTTTGCTAACCCCCGCTAATGTATATTGTGTGACAAAAAAAAAAAAAAAAAACTAATTAAGCAATCTTTTTTTTAGTCTCTGGTGATAAAAAATTCATAATTCGAAAAAGTAAATACTACAGTAGTATTTTAATTTCTCTCACCTTTTTTCTTCGTTCCTGGTTCGATATTCTGGTGTTCTAAACGTAGAGGAACTATACCATCCTCCGAATTTAGTGATTCAAACTCTGTGATGGTAACGGAGAAACTATGAACATAATTTTTTTCCTTTAGTTTAATTTCGTATCAAGGCTCGAGACACTCGTCATGACAAAATTTTGATCCAACATTTGAGGGAAAAAAGGGCAACAAATAAGAGGAAAGAAAATGAAAAGAAAAATACATAAATCTTATAAAAACAACTACGGTCACAATTGTGTTCGAAGCTGACCGATATGTATCCGAATTACGTCCGATAGTTGTGTTTCCAGACTTTCTGAAAAATGAAAGTTAGTTCAAATGTTGTTTGTTTTATGCATTGCAAAAAGAAGAGAGACAGGGACGCGAACTCACGTATTTATCGAACGGTTCTAAACGCATTTGTTAATCGGAATTATGTCTGAAAGTTGTGTTTCATACTTAAATTTGGAAAACAAAACTTCAATCGAATGTTGTTTGTTTATGCATTGCAAGCGAGAGAGAGAGAGAGAGAGAGAGAGAGAGAGAGAGAGAGAGAGACCTGAAGGAGCAGAGAGCAACGAACTCGGCGGGCAGCAGCAGCAACAGCAGATTTTCACTCTGTTTCTCTCTCTCTAAAACCGATGTCCGCCGGCCGCCTGGAGGGGGTGAGCTGTGGTCTGGTGGTCACACTGGAATCTGATATTCTGATGGCTGGCCAAAATCACCAATCTTTTACTTAAAGATAAACCGACGAGTCGTGTGTTGCCACGTGTCATTCCCGACGGTTAGGGACCGTGTCCAGGTCCAACGTTCGCTGGTCTCGTTGATATTTTTCGTTCGTGATTTTCCAATTCCTTTTTTTTTTTTTTTTTTTTAACTTTTGTCTGCCACATGTCGGAGAGACGATTGGTCGAAGAGAACTTAGGACTTGGACCCTGCCATGTGGATGTATCATTCGATTCGTTGTGAGTGGGACAAACGTGTTTTATTTTTTTCCCTTTTTTTGGCTTAATTTCAAAAATTCGCCCTCAACTATTATGTTTTTGCAACATCACTTTCTCAACTAAAAAATTGGCCTACGTGACCCCCTCAACTATCAAAACTAAGCAACTTCACCCATTTTCTCCACTTCTGTTAATTTTTTGGATAGAATAGGGGCAAAAGACAAATATTCCGTTAATGTAAAATTCGGGCAGACTTACATGTCTGTCATCTCTCACATGCAAATCTCCCGTCTATGTTCTCTCTCCCTCTCTCCACCTCTCAATCACGATGGTCATTGAGGAAACCCGTGAACCCACCTAATCGAAACGCTCGAAACGCCCATCTCCAATCTGTAATCGACGTTTAAACCCTAAACAGAACCGTGAAACTCATCTAATTTACGTTCGCTTGCGGTACATCTTTGCGATCGTGCAAACCCTAAACTAAAGCTTCGATTAGTTAGGAGGGAAGGAGGGAGGGAGGGAGGGAGGGAGGGAGGGGAGGGGAAGTGAAAAAATTTGAGAGAGAGAGGAGTGAACAAAATATGGGTTTCATTTGTGTTATGGAAGGAAGTTGGGGTAAGAGGGGGTTGGGTAGAGAAGAAGAAGAAGAAGAAGAAGAAGAAGAAGAAGAAGTTGCAGAGGGAGAGAGAGAGAGAGAGAGAGGGAAAGAGAGAAAACATAAAGGGATTTGGCGGGTATAGGGTTTGGGCGCCAAGTTAATGCCATTTTCAGTCCAAGTTCCGTCCAAAATGTTAACAAATGTTAATAGATTTGGACATAAGGGGTCGTGTTGCAGTTTTGATAGTTGAGGGGGCATGTGGCCCAATTTTTTAATTGAGGGAGTGATGTTGCAAAAATGTGATAATTGATGGGTTGTTTTGAAATTAAGTCTTTTCCCCCCTTAATAATGGGGATTGATAATAGACCGTTGAAGTTCGGTTTGGCAGGTTAGATCATTCACATTAGACTTATTTATGAGTTAAATTTAGGGTAATGATTTTTGAAGTGTACTTTTTTAGATGCACTCCAAAATTTGTCGTCGTTACTGATTTGAGGTCAGGGCCCCGCAATTGAGTTCGAGACCCTTTGAGAGTCAAACCTCAGCCCTATTGTCCTATTTTCCATTTTGAATTATCCAAATCATTCTACACAATTCTCTTACAAGTCTTGAGTACTGCTTTTTTAAGTTTTCATGGTGTCATTTCCAAATCCTAACCGTATGATTTTCCGGACAATAATGCGTATAGATATGTTAATTCTCAAGCACCTTAGGTTTAGGGGGCGACTATTCGCAGCCCTGTATTTTCTCTTTTAGTCTGTTAAAAATTTTCAATTATACTCGACAGTTAGTTACCGAAATTAAGATACATTTTCATCATATAATTACTGAAATAAAATATTTTTTTCAACAGTTATTTACCGAAAATGTATGTTCGGCAGTTGTTTACCGAATGTTGAACATATTTTCGACATATAGTTACCGAAATATAATCTTTTTTTAACAGCTATTTACCGAAATGTTATGTATAATTTTTAACAACAATTTACCGAAATATAGTGGGTTAATAGAGAAAATATGGGACTACAAATAATTAGTCCCTAAATCTGATTCGTTGTATCTAGTGAAAGACTAGCAAAGTGGAGTCTGACCTTGGAGAATGAATTTTGTGAAATCGTGTCACCGCCATATTGCAATTGCATCACCAATCGATCCATTTATGTTTGGCAGCATGTGCGCGAGTCAGGTCCAAGCCGAGTCGGCAGTGCCAACATGAGCAAACATGGATGGATCGGTAATTCACGGTGTCAGTGTGCCAAACGCTGTTACCATTTCACAAAATATTCTTTATCTTGACAAATGGTATATGAAAAACTCAGCGCGAGTCATCTAGCGGAAAGAGCATAAAAATTAGAAAGAAAATGAGTCTTGTGCTAGTCATCTAGCTAACACATTTTCTTTTTTTTGTTTTCCTTGCTTCTACTCATACAATGAATATTTACTTATCCAACTTTTTAGTTCATCACTGACATCAAAAAGTAGCCACCACGAAAATAGTTCATGTTACTGACCTAAGTTGGACATGACTCTGGGACCCTGTATTGACTTGCTCACTACATGGGTGTAGTGATCATCCGGGCCGTCCATTTCCCCAATCAATGGTTCATATCTAAACCATTGATTATCGACATGGACGGCTCGGATTGCTCACTACAGAGGCGTTACAGAGTTGCTCACTACAGAATCTCCGCCCTCAGTTGGACATACATAGCATCCGTCTTGATCCCGAGCATGGCATGGGTGCGAAGTTCAAATCTGTTTCTGCCTTTTAGCTATAGATATAGGAGGATGTAATATAAGAAGCACTCAATTATTTGGTGGATTGCCACAAATGTGCAATTAATCATTATCGGGAAAAAAGCACAGCCCTTGGCGTAGATTGCGTTTAATTTTCCATCCTTTTCTTTGTTTGGTTAGAGTTCAATTATGGTTGTTCTCCTTTGAAGTACACAAATTTGTATAAGAATCAATTAAATCACAGTCCTAAAATCACTCTTTACTTATGTTCTCATCCGTCACATCATCATTCATTATAGAAAAATGAGTTGTGTTTGAATAAATGTATTGCTGTGTTTTTTCAAATTTCAGGACGAGAACATAAAACATCCATTCTAACAAAGGAATCTCTATTTAGCTTACTCTTTTTATAATGCTTCTTTGGGTTTTGTTTATTTTCGCTATGTTTCTGATTATGCACACTGCACATTTTACTGCATGTGGAACTCTTGAATTTTGTGATTGAATGTAAGTTTGGATGTGGAAATTTTGGTGTGGTTATAGCATTGTAGTAAAAAGAAAAAAAGAAAAAAAACGAAGCCCCTTTTCTTTCTACGCATTTATTAAAAGCAGAGCCCCTTTTTTTTTTTTTGGATCCTCAAATCAGAGCCCCTTGGATTCCTATTTTTAAGGCTCTGTGTTTATCCCTGTCTGCCACCACCAACACTAATCTCTCTCTCTCTCTCTCTCTCTCTCTCTCTCTCTCTCTCTCTCCTGCAATGAAGCCAAATGCAGGCGCCAATCTCTTTTTGACTCAAAGCTTTCCTTTTCCCACTAGAATAGAAGAGGAAAGTAGATAGTAACAAAATAGAAAGAAAGCCGAGAGGAGCAATAAAAGAAACCTCTTTCAGTTTTAAGAACGGCTTCAAATAGAGCGTTTTTATCAGACCTCAGATGGGTGCCGCATTCCAGGCCACTGTGATCTGTTTGATTTTACTTCATGGATGCAATGCCGCTGCCCAAGACGATGAATGGAAGTCCGCCACCGCAACGTACTCCAAAGAAACCGATGGCTCTATCATCATAGGTACTAGACTACTTCCTTTTTCTTTTTCTTTTCTGATCAGCTACTAGACACTTCACAGTCTCTCACATTTGTGAAATTGTCCCAAATACTACTAGCGTGCACACACACACATCTGTGAAGCAAAGTCCCACATCGCTTGGGTATCGAAGTAATATGAAGAATATAAGTTTGAGGGGCGAGGGCAGGGCCGGCCCAAGGTATTTGGATGCCCTAGGCCAAGTGGTGGAATAGTGCCCTCCATAGAAGAAATTTTTTTCTGCAAAAGGATACTTCAAAAAACATACCCTACCAGGATTTGAATCCAAACATCTTATGCGAAAGACCAAACACTTTACCACTGAACCACCAAAGAACTTTGTATTATAGTTGTACACAGAAAATATATATACCTATCTAGAAAAGGATGCCCAATTTTTTGCCCAAAATGTGGAAGCCCAAGGCAGCGGCCTCTTGGGCCTTGGGCCTCCCCATTGGGCTGGCCCTAGGCGAGCGCAACCCCACTTCAATAGCTAGTTTTTAGAATTGAGTTCTACCCACGACCGTGTAACATGGTATTAGAGCCGGGTATGCCAAGGATGGATAGGGTGCGTATCCCTAGCCTGCTCGCGCAGGTGCTGCCAATTAAACACCCCTGGCCTGCTCACGCAGGTGCTGCCAATTAAACACGCTGGGCATGAGGGAAGGTGTGAAGCAAAGTCCCACATCGCTTGGGTACCAACGTAATATGAATAATATAAGCATAATGGCACCCTCACTTCAATAGCTAGCTTTTGGGGTTAAGTTTTACCCAAGACCGCGATGTGAAACTTCGCTTATTTGCTTCATATTACTTTGGTACCAAGCGATGTGGGACTTCGCTTCACATGTTTTCTCTCAATACCTTGTTGTATGAAGAATTACTTACTAGTTACACATATTGCAGAAGGAGCTTGTGGGTACGGCGACCTTCACATGAGCAGCTACGGAAAGTACAGCGCAGGGCTAAGTAGTATGTTGTTCAACAGAGGGAGCACCTGCGGGAGTTGCTTCGAGGTGAGGTGTGTCGACCATATCCTGTGGTGCCTACAGGGAAGCCCATCCGTAACTCTTACTGCCACCGATTTCTGTCCCCCGAATTACGGGCTTCCGGCTGATTATGGTGGGTGGTGCAATTTCCCCCGCGCGCACTTTGAAATGTCGAAAGCTGCCTTTGCTGAAATTGCAGAGAAAAGAGCTGACATAGTTCCGGTCCAGTACAGGAGGTAACAACATTAATAACTCACTCATTTGTTTGTCCAGAAATACCATGCAACAGAGGGAAAATGAATTCATGTTGATCCTCAATTGAGCAGGGTTAAGTGTGAGAGACGTGGGGCAATAAGGTTTACTGTTTACGGGACATCATTCTACTATCAAGTCCTCATCACCAATGTAGGATCGGATGGGGAAGTCGTTGGAGTCAAAGTGAAGGGATCCAAGACAGGGTGGATACCAATGGGAAGGAACTGGGGACAGAATTGGCAGTGCAATCTCAACCTCTCCGGACAGCCTCTCTCTTTTGAGGTCACCACCAGCACTGGAAGAACAGTAACCTCCTACAATGTTGCTCCACCAACCTGGAGATTCGGTCAGACATTTCAAGGAAAACAGTTCTAGTATCAGACAGATATTTTAGGTAGTACACATTTACAAGTCAGGCGGTTAATCAAACAAGAAATGTCTACTCATGTGGAAGATATCACCTTGTAGTCATTCACTTACCCAGGAATCCTTGGGGTTAACCCATCGTTACAAGACGATGAGAATATTTGAGAAAGACCTCAAGTTATTCATCCGGCTTAAAGAAGAGCCTTGATGTTTTTTTTGCTAAGCACAAGTAGCAATATATAGAGTAAACATGCGGAGTCAAATTTAGCTATGTTTACATGGAATATTCTCTTCCAGAAAAAAGATGAAAACTGATATGAACTGCTGCAGACTATATTGGGAAATGATGAATTGCACTGCACGTATACCCAACGGCTAAAAGGCAACAAAATTCCTAATTCGATAACAAACCAAGAGTATATAATTTATTCTATTTTCCAGCTTCGCTCCGGTCTAAGAGCCTGATATGCATATAATGGAAGGGCTAATATGCACTAAATTTTCTATGGACATACACATATACGTATATGTATTACAAATCTCATGAGGCTAGGGATGAAAACGGCATACCTCTCCGGTACCAAGGAATAAGAATGAGTGGTCAGCTAAGGTTCCACCAACCAATTTCAGAGCTGCAATGAGCCCAGCAAGTACCACAGAAGCCGTACCCTGGAACAAAGGCAAGTGTTCAAATATAAAATACTCTTAAAACGTATACCAAATTTCTACCTATAAAAGATGCCCGTCATGCTATACCTGTATATCATTGTTAAACGCTAGGGTGAGTTGTACAATATTTCGCCAGCAGCTCAAATGCTTTGTGGTTTGCAAAATCTTCAAACTGATCATTTGGGGTTAAAGATTAGCATTATTGTAAAAACATGTAAACCAAATAGGAAAATTAAGGAATCTATGATTTCAAGAATGTGGAGACTGAAAACTGGCCTGATTGAGGATTTGGAGAGAGAGAGGAATGGCAGAGTCTTTCAAAATTTGTCAATCTGTCAAGGGATGCTTCTGCTTACAAAACCTGATTACTGGGGATATTAGTGCCTGCCTTAGCTCCTGGAGAAGGGTTAAGGCTTCTCCTGAGTAGCTGTGAGTAGCTGTTGCTGATACTGCTGATGGACGAACTCCTCCAAGTGCTTTATTATTATTATTTTTTTGATAAGTAAAAGATTATATTACCAAAAAGGCATTAAGGGAATGCCGCCCATATACAATTGAAGGCCACAAGACAAAAATCAGATATTTACTCTCTGAATTCTCTCTATATTTTGAAGCCCGGTTTGGCAATGTGTGTGTGTGTGTGTGTGTGAGAGAGAGAGAGAGAGAGAGAGAGAGAGAGAGAGAGTTGTACACGTCTAAGTTCAGCACAAAATCAGATATTTACTCTCTGAATTCACATCCCAAAATGCCCCTGACCACGTGGATAGTTTACACACACGTCAACTAAAACCAGGGTAATCCAGTAAATGTGCACAACATTACAATGACTATATCACCCCTCCTCACAAAGCTAGGATGCCTTCAATTAAAGGGCTCCATTTGGAAAAAAGCCTTCCCTTGAGCAACAAGCTAATTCCCAGACTAAAGAAAGAACTGAGACTGAAAAATATTATACCATCGCTTACCTTTTTCTTTGTAAGTAACTTCCATCTTCTAAAGGGAGAGGAAACTCAACTTAGCAGTTTGATTATCCATTTTATTCCCCTGATACTGAAGTTGCTACTGTACCTGTCTTTGAAATGCTTCGAACCCGGACTAAACGCTTCCTGAGACTCAACCCTACTGTGTCTTCGCCCTGCTGCCTTTCCAGTAGTGGATTCCGCTCATATTCGAAATTCTTACTTCACAAGAGAGATACTCACTATTGAAGGGTATACCCACGGGAGAGATACCGAAACTAGAAGCTTTGTTGCACTACACTCATTGACTTTCTATCAGAGGGGTTGACGGGTGTTTGGATACGGTTAGAGGCATCCGACATTGCTTTTACAACAACGACTACCAGTTTAATGGTAGTGTATAAACCATTGAGCAGTTCTGTACATAAGCATCTAATGCAGTCAATAATACATGCCAATGATAAGTTGATAACATGATAACACAACAGGTAAATAATGTATCTGCAATGGCAACACGTTCAAAATGTGGATACCCAACTGGTAAATGATTATAAAATGACAAGAGCAATGATATACTGCCATTTCTGAATGTGGTAAATAATGTTTTGCAACCTACTTCCATCAAGAGACCAAACAACGTAGAGAATTTTCCCTTGTTTTTTCTCAAAGGTAAGCTGATTTATCAAACTGCTTGGCTGCTACCGAGACAACTACAGCCATAATAACAGCTTACCAAAAGCATCAAACTGAACAGTAGACAACATAGCCAGCTTGTACCACATCAGTGGGTGTAGTATGCTTTTATCGACCATTTATTTCTTATGTCCCTTTTGATGAATTAAAACCAAAGGCCAGAGCTAGTTCAGGCCATTCCGCATCCTCTTGCCAAAGTTTCCATATGCACAAAATGTCAAAAACCTCCTGCTCAATTTCCATGGCCACATTTGCGTAGTCCAACAGCCTTTTAGAAGGATTAGTGGTTATAATATCTTGCCCTTCCATAACACTGTAAGACTGATTCATGCAACGGATTCAAGTTTTAGCTTCCTACTAGCTCTTCGTTCTCTAAGAATGCAAGATGTTCACCATAATATTTCTCAGCTTCCTGCCTCACAATAGCTAACAAACCAGCTTCTCCTTTGGATTCTAAACCATTAATCAATATTCTGAAGGATGACTTATCTGGCTCACATCCAAGTGATTTCATCAAGGAAAAGCACTCCATTGCAAGTTCTGTCATGTCAAAACTCATCAAATTCTCTAGCAGCACATTGAATCCCTCAATATCATGCTCCACGCCAGTTTCTGTCTTTACTTCCGTGAACAGAAGATCTACCTTTCCATACAACTCGTTGCTTCCCAGAACTGATATAATTTCCCCATACAGAGAGATTTGAGGTTTATACCAATGCTCATTCTGAACAACCTTGAAAACCTAGATGATGCAATGGTATTTGTTGGAAAATGTTAGTAGGGAGTAAGTAGTGAAACAAATACAACAAGTACACATAATAATCAAGGAAATACCAGCAATTGCAGAAAACCTTTGTAAGTGGAAAGAAAACAAAAGGTCAAAGAAGAATCCATCATTCACAGGACAAAATAAACAACTCAATCAATCTCTCATTCACCAAAGACAAATTATATAGACAACTCAATTGTTGACTACAGATATAAAAGAGAGGAGTTGCCCACCGTTATTTGGTCCATGCAATTGCAGTCGCCTACACAATTCCTCAGCATGTGCATACACTTGCAAGCTATTAAACGATGTTACCAGGTGTTCATTTTTTTTAGATGAAATGTCGTGTCTCATAATCAAGGTTTTGAATCCCTACCATACCAGCCGGTACGTACTGGATTTGTGTGAAACCGGTACCCTAGTCTCCTAATTCTGTTCCAGTGTCAATACCGGTCCTTACCGGAGGGTACCAATCGTTCCAGTCAATCTTGGAGCCTACAAATTCCACATCATCAGTAGGTATTTAATTTCTTTATGGATGTTGATTTGATTTCTTGAATTATCTTCTTCTTTTGCTCGATTTTACCATACCAAGCAGTAGCGGCGGAGAGGTGGGAGATATACTAGTTATAAAGAGCATTGTTATGGTGACCATGATTTGGCCACCATGTTGAGGATACCATGTGAGTTGTCATCCCTGCATTGATAAGAAACATGACAAGCAGGCTCATTCCACCAATACATTATGATTAACTCAAGATGGTATCCAAAACATGGTCACAATAGTATTGTTGAGTTATAAATTCTACCAATGGCACATGTCCAGATTGCAAATTTTATTTTTTTTTTTGGGTAAGTTTAATTAAGGATGTTATTTCTGTAATCCTGTCGTAGTAAAGTAGATATCAAAATCGCAAAAGAAAAAACCACCCCTAGTCAATGTACACTGTTCACAGATATATGTCGATCTGTTTAACTTTTCTGTGCACTCAAATGCGAAGTCCTAAAAAACCGGACGCTGAAAGCAATAGGCACTGCAAAATATTTAGAGAACTTATACTAAAAAACAAACAAACTAGATGGTGTGTTCCAATGCATGCCGGGGGTGTGACTGTGTGAATAATGATTTTCATAAAACTGGAACTCAATTGTGACAAACAAGTAGTTTTGCTCAAATTGCTGGTGCAGAGAGGATATAAAGATGGAGTATAAGGAAAAGGGGGGAAAGAAAGAACCTTGAGGGCCAGAAGGTATTCGTTTTGGCGGAGAAGTTCATGAAGAACGGCCATCATATCTAATTTGAGTAACCTACTAAACTTGGAAGAAAACACCCCCTCCAGAGACAGAGACTCGCTGCAGGGGAGGTCTTGGGCTGCTGCTGCTCGCTTCAGAGCCTGAATTGTTTGGATAGCTTCGATGCTGAGATTCCTTCCTCTCTGGAGAGGCTTTCGGTTCTTGCTCCTGTCCTTCATCGTTATTCTTATACAACTATCAGTACTTGTTGTAGTACCCCTCTTTCTTGTTCCATTATTGTTGTTACTGCTTCCAAATTCAAGTGCCAGCATCTGCTTTTCCCATGGTCCGGTGTGTCGAATTTGGGGGAGCTGCCTATTCGTATCCCAAAGATTAAAGCTTGTGAAAAAAGATGTAGTAGGAAGAGTGGTCCCAATTGCACACCAATTCATCGTTCTCTATATCAAGTTTGCAATACCCACTGTAAGTAACGCATGCACCAATAGCCCATTGATACCCACTCTACAACGCGATATTTCACTCGTTTTTTATGAACACTAGATATTGATCCTAACACACTAAAGTGTCATATGCATAGCTATATCATTAGTTTGAAGCACCAACCACTTTAAAACCAAAACGTAAAGATACTAGACATTATATTTCCCCCAAATACCATCAGAATAAACCTCAAAGCCTCCATGAGCACATTCCTAATGTGCGGTAATTTGAAATAGCACAAGAATGAAAGGTTAACATTGAAGCATAGGTACGGATACGGGGTGCTGGTACGGTACAGGTGTAGGAAAGCAGGGGCGGACCAAGGGGGTGCAAGCGGGGGCCAGGTCCCCGCAAACCCCCAATTATCCCATTATTTCTACAATAATTTTGGTTTTATTTGTAAAAATTATGAAGAAAGGTCCCTCAAAAAATTATGTTATTATTATAAAATGGTAATATTTTGTTACTAATGCATGAATACAAGTGATTTGGTCTCCACTCAATAAGAATCATGCGTCCGTCATTGCGGGAATGTAGGGTACCGGTATGGGGACGGCAAATTTTTTATGTGTATATCGTTTAAGTGAGTCAATAAACAGGGAAATAGAAGAGACTGAGAGAGAGAGAGAGAGAGAGAGAGATTGCACCTACAGCTGCCGCCTGCCGGAGTCTTTTTCGCCGATTACTCTGTGTGTGTGTGAGGGAGAGAGAGAGAGAGAGAGAGAGAGAGAGAGAGAGAGAGAGCTGACTGCTGAGTGGGGAAATTTGGTCCAAGGTCTTTAATTATACTAATGGTCCTTGTTGTTTCCAATTTGCATCAATTAGGTCTGTATTTTTTCTGTTGGGTCAACTAAGGACAATCATTATGTTTTGCTGCCGGGAAGTCATAGTTTGCTTCCATACAAATTGAATCCAATCCATGGATATACGAGAGTAAGCACTGATTTGGGTGTAAAGAGTCAGAGACGGGTTTGTAAAGAGTCAGAAACGGGTGTGACATCCATTTGTGGTTTCAACCTCCAAGTAGTCCGAACTTGAATGTCTTAGATCTCTGCTATTTTAGGTCGATTCAATCATTGCAAGATTAAGAAGCACTGAAACACCCATCACTATTGACAAACTTGTTCAATTGTGACTTTGAGAAATCCTTTGAAAAATTATCATCCGAAAGTCTCAGTGAAGTCTTTTTTATTGTTGCAAGCTTGTATGATTGAGATACTAAAGGTATATGGGAGAAATAATTACAATCTGTCGCATGTGGAGAAAAACAAGTCGATGAGAAATAGTAATCTTCCTACACGTCTTTTGTGTAAATGTGAGGTTGTTGAAAGAGCATCAGCTTGTCTACAACAATGAAGTGAGTTATGGTACTCTATCACTTAATTTAATTTTTCGATGAGTTTTTTTTTTTTTTTTGTTCAGAGTTGGAAAACTGGTTCATTTGAAAAAATAAGTTCTTTTTTGGTCCAATCTTCTTCACCCTCCAACTGTTTTTCTTTTTTTTTTGGAGCCAAGTTCAAGTCTTCTCTAGTAGGACCACCCTTGAAGTACAATTCTTGGAATTTTGTACATAGTTAAAAGGCATTCTGTTAAGGGGTTATGCTCTGACAATATGGGAGGGGGACAATTTTAAATACGAAGCCAAAAAAGGGCCGGCCTCTAAAAATCCCTTCTTTTTATTCTCTATACAAAAAAAGGAAAAAAAAAAAAAAAAAGAAGAAGAAGAAGAAGAGAGAAACTGTTGTTTGTAATGGCAGTTGGAAATGACCTAGGGCGGGAAATAAATGCGACTTGAGACATTATCAATTACACCCCTTCTGATTTTGTTCTTAACATAACTAGGAAGACCGTTTGAATAGAAACCTATGGAAGCGGGTTAGAGTGATAGAATAGAAACCTACGCAAGCGGTTCTTATAACCCGTTGTCCCTTCCTCTGTTCCTCCACCCTTTTCGATTAGCAAAAATATACTGTATATATTCTGTGACTTCAGATTTCGGCATGCATGCGGGACACATCAAGATGTTATTTTGGGAAGCAAGTCCCTAGAGACGAGGAATTAACTTCAGCTTCTGGTTTGGGAAGCAAGTCCCTAAACAGAGGAATTAACCTAATATCAAAGAACTTCAGCTTCTGAGTTTTGCTTTTTCTCAGTCATTGCAATCGCTTAATCAAATAACAAGGAATTATGTACAGGCAACTTATGAATGACAAAATTCAAAAACAGAACTGTGATTCTCCGTCACTGGAAGTGAAAGAACCTGCAACTATGGAGAGGGTCAAAAATCTGATAGTATCTCTTCCATCTAGGTCATTTTTCTCTTCTTTCATTTCTAATTCTGTAGATCTTGCAGAACTCAACAGGCTCGAATCGCTCGATAACTAATCAATACTCGCTTTCTTCAAGCTAGCCACGTATGTCAGATATATGCTCCAAATGTACGAAAAACAGCTATTCATCAATGGCTGCCAAGAAAACGTAGAAAAGTTCAGTTGAACAGTACGAAAACAAGTCCCAAAAGTAGACTTCTACATATATAAATATGTTCAACCGTGCAACAATACCAAAATGGTAATTGATTTTCGCAATCCCTATGGTATTCTGCACCTTTTTTACCTTTCTTTTATTCATGGGAATTTACAATATTACCTTTTTACGTTGAAAAAATGAAGAAATAAAAAGACTGCCATAAATACACATGAATACAGACAAAAAAAAAAAAAAAGAAGCCTTATCATATAAAGGGGGAGTGCAAAACTCAATACCCAGAAATAAAAGAAGCAATTGGGGAGGACCAATCATGGAAGTGCTGACAAAACTCATAGCAAAAAAAACGTCAAATAGAAGTCTCGTGAAAATTCAGGGAATCTAAACTGTGGGTTATCTCTTCAAATTCAACATCAAGGATCAAGATGTTACCTGTAAGTGGACAGGAATGACTTTATAAGTAAGAAAATCACACATTGGCCAGAACATAAGACCATTCATCAATGTTGGAAGAAGATCTCGCTTCAATCTGGCTACAATCTCGTTCCCACTTTCACCTGAGATTGGAACCAACATGATTATTCATATGGTTCAAAATTTGAAGTTGATACATTTTGCACAAAAAGGCAGAAAACTGAAAATACCACAAAAACAGGGAGAAAGAACAAAAAAACAACAGACAAAAATTATTGAGGTGGAAATTTTTTTCCTGGAGATTAAAAATCCTGTGATTGTGGAACCCCAAGTTTTTGTCCCGAAATAGTAAGTTCACAAAAAAATTGAGGCTGGAGCAGAAATGCTTTAGCATATCATGCCCGAGAAAAATTGTAGTAATATGGTGAGGGAGGATGGTAATTTTCGGCAAGATCCAACCTCGCCAGAATTGATCTAACCTTCCCAGTTTGATTCCATATAACCCACAAAGCTCCAGCACTGTTGCTGTTAAGGCAAACTATCTCCATAGAATTGTATTAGAAAAGCTTTGTTTTTGTTAAAGCTTCAGCTAGAGGTGTCCAAATTGGGTACCACTTGCTAGTTTTGGTTACTTTCTGTGTTTCACTGGCTAGTACTTCAAAGGAGAATTAGACAAACTTAAAACCAAAACACATACGCCTGCCTTGTACTGCAGCATTAAGTCCTAAAGTGGGCCCCCATTGTTAAGACGAGATTTCTATTGAACATGCAACTCCGAATTCATTGTACTTGGGAATTAGATTACTTTCTTTTATTAATGGAATTAACTTAATTAACTACCTAGTTCAATGTAGTTCGCTGTTATAAGTAAGATTGTCAGCCATTAGTATACCTTGTAAAGCTGCATTGTACGAGAAGAAAACACCATTAAGGCAGGGTCCGTAGAGAGCCTGTCCCATACACAGTTTCTTCAAGGTAGTTACTACGTCTCGCTTTGGTAGGATTCTTCCTATGAAATTAAACCACAGATGCTGTGATGGCCCTACAAGAAGCATCCCAAATCCAGCCATGCGCAATGTCCTTGCTGAGTCAAAAGAACCAGCAGGGGGCAACGTAATTATCTGACATTGATTACAACAACAACTGATTTAGTGAACATGAATATTCAGATCTATAGAAAGATGCATCTCATTCCTTCCATTGCATTTTCATTGGATTTAATTTTGTTTTTCTGTTTTGAGTAGGAAATGAAATGATTTGAGTGACCTACGATGACAAATAGACAGCTCCATCGACAACCCTTCCCTGCCCCAAACTTTCAGTCTATCTTTTAGTTGCGTCAATACATCCAATGGGCATTTTTCCGAATTCCTGAATTTGAAAGTCTTTTACGCTTTTCCTTATGTAATACACGCGACTATGTCTGTTGTTCAAAACAAAAGGACACAACTATGCCTCATTTGAGAATTGAATCTTGTCCTTCAAATTCAATCATGTTGCACATTCCCATCAAGTGCTTGATGAAATGCTCCAAAAAAATAACGACTTACAATGAACACAATGTGCATTGACACTATAACCCTTACGGCTGAGAATATGCTATGATTACCATTCCTATACAAGCAAAGTTCAGTGCCTGGTGCCTACTGCATACAAAATTACACATACTCTTTCTGTACGATGAAGTATTAGCTCCGGACATAGTTATATAAATACCATAACCATGCACCTTAATTACGTTGACAACGAATAATGCCTTGTCAAGGATTGTGTTAATCTGTGAGCTAACACAGTGCTTTTCACAATGAATGTGCAGCTGTTTCAAAACTCAGTTGACCAATACTGATAAGACACTCGTGATACTTCACACATATCATCCACAAATGTAGTTACATAGAAACCATTACCATGCACTTTATTTACATTACGGACCAGTGATGCCTTATCAAGCATTGTGCTAAGTTGCTAACAAGAGTGTAATGTGTGTTAACATGCTTTGAAATGGTTCTACGTTTTCCTAAGGGATCCGACTTCTTAGCCGTTGGACCACAGAGAAGCCGGTGCAGTGTAACATGTGTTAACATGCTTTGAAATTGTTTACATTTACCTAAAGGATCCGACTCTCAGCAGTTAGACTGCAAAGAAGCTGGTGCACTTCAATCTCAATCGTTCATCTTGACAAAAAATGGTCCAGATTGCAGAAAGTATACAACAAGACAACTTTCAGCAAATCTGGACCATAAAAACACATTTGGACGGCTGCGATTACGCAAACTGTTCTCAGAAATCCAAACGCGGACTACAGACAAGCCGGATTCTTTCCTGAAAGTGCATATTATAACGAATGTACAACTGTCAAAGTACCTCATTATTGCATTCCTTAACAAGACCCTCGACTTAATTTGCGGAGATTTGCATCAATACCCAACCCATATCATCTAAACGTCATTACAAGCTGATTGGAAATGCAACCAGATGAAAACTCCTGGAGTAAATAACCTATAGGTCCTATATTACTAAAATATATATGGCTAGTATGGGACATGGGTTTTGTTGCTATACCTGTGATGTCAAGTCGGCAGCAGTGTAAATAAGTGAAGAACTGATAGCTTTTGTGATGACAGGACGAGACTCGAGCATGCCCAAGTACCATTTCAGAATCCCCATCCTCGAATCAGAACTAGACGAAGAAGAATACGAATGGGAAGGAACTGACGAAAAGCAAAGACGGCGAGGGGTTTTCGAAACCCTAACAACATTACCGAGGTGGTGATGCGTTCGAGTGTAGATTCTTCTCCATTGTTGGTGGTTTTGGTGGTGCTTGGTGATTGGTTGAGGGTTGGGGCAGACGGTGGTACGTCGGAACCGATTGATAGAGGCGATGATTCGCATGTTGATGTGTGGGTCTCTTTTTTCCCTTGATTTGCGGGGGTGAAATTGGGAAGGGAAACGAATTTGGATTGGGTGCGACTGAGTTGGAGAGCGGTGAGGTTTTTGGATCGAAATGTGAGACCGCGGCGCAACCGAATGACAGTTGAGCGAGAGAGAGATTATGGTGGCGGGGAATTGGAAATGAAATAGCGTCAATGTCGAAGAATTTTCAAGTGCCGGGTTGGTAATACGCAGTGTCTGTTTGGCACATCCAAATTGTCCATTATGATTTTGGACGACTCGGATGTGGAGAGAAAAAAAGGAGAGAGAAACTGGTGGGGTGAGAGGAAAGAGAGGTTTCAATCTAAGCCATTCAAAAATATATTGGACGGTCCAAACGTGTCGAGCAGGCACCACGTAGAATATACCCACCTGGCAGCAAAAAATTTCTCGTCAATGTCAATGACTCATTTGTTTTGGTTTTTAACAAAAAAAATAAATGTCAAAATTGCTTTTATTTGTACCATAAAAATAAAATTTTTGTACTTTGTGCTAGGTATATTAGGTATATTTTCAAGTCCTAATCTTCAAAAAGATCAATGAAGTTCTCCATCCATACAAGATGGAGGGGGTGGTATTCTCACCCTCCTCTCTCAGTGGAGGCGGGAGGTCGAGCCCCATAAGAGGCGAAGGTGGAATTTTAGGGCTATGAATAATCTCTGACGTCCTAAAGTAATTTGCTAACCCTAGCTAACTCCCCGCTGCCGCTGATGTATACAATGTGACCACAAAAAAAAAAGAACAGATGTAGACTTATAGAATCATATACAATTGAATTGAATTGCTACAAATGAACCCTCACCCTTCTATGACAAAAATACTACAACAAGTGCACAAATTTTCAACTGTGGTCACTATAACTAATCATGGCCAACCCAGTCACATTCTAAACTGGGTCTTCGAAATATAGGACAATTGTTGCGCTAACACCCTTCTTTAAGCATGAAAGACCCGAAGTTATTCAACATGAAAGTCCGCAAGCATTATAGAAGTTGAATTGTCGCAACGGATATTATTTTCTCCTGTAATTTCTTCGTGATAGACCCAAGTTGTAATACCCTTGCAGAGGACTGTCAGAGAGCTGGATCAAATCTGGGCCCTGCAGCTGGACTCATGATTCGTATTTACCAATTAGCTCTTCAATTGCCACAAGTTTAACAGATCCACCAGCTTCTCCAACTAGGTAGGGCCGTATTTTTAAAGGACCTAAATGAAACAAATGAAGTGTACTTGAGTGATTTGGGCATAGATATTGAAGTACACAGCAAACTATATAAGCTTCTTTGTGAACACAACAACAATAAAATCAATTAACGACCTAAGAATATGTTGTCGCTACGAGATACGAACTTTCATGAAATATTACCAAACTATATCAGTATCAGGACAAACTTTTGTTCTACGTGAAGTGAATCTGATAAGACACTGGAAAGAGATGTTCAAAATCTAGTCAAGACATTCTGCTCTCAGTAAGTGTCAACCCATCACTACCCCAACTACACTATGTCCACTCGTATATCTCCAAATAACAGAACGAGTCTACCAGAATTTGATCATCTACACCCCATGTAGCCCTACGTGACTTAAAATCAGGGTTCTAAGTGTAGTAGCGGTACTAGCATATCGTTTAGCATACCGGCATAGCAGAATTTTGGACCTCCAATACCAACATTTCAAGGACACCAGTCGATACGGTGGATACCGCCTGACACATGACCCTCTAAACAATACAGATATGTATCCCAATACCTTATTCGAAACAATGCCGAAACTCTTGCCGAACTACATAAACAAGAGCTTGGTCCATACAAATATCTTTGTTTCTCCGAAGATTCACCACTTCCGACACACAATGTTTAACAGGGATGATGAGACATATCCAAGGAAAAATGCCACTCTTTTCGTCAAGGCATAGCATTTCTCATTTGAGGCCTCTGTTCCTACCCAACTTTGTTGATTATATCCGTATAGTACGTATCTATTTGCATCAAGGATGGTATTGCTCCTCATAGAAGATCCCAAATGATGTAAAGGCCCTCATAAGCATTTGAAATTCCTTTTTGAGCACATAAAGTGTGTTGTATGATCATATATTCATATCCTAAGAACCAATACATAAATAAATTTTCTAAAGTGGTAATGCAGCACCACAATGCAGAAAACTAGAAAAGGATCAACTAGTTCACAAACATGTTGAAACCACACTTAAGTGCTAAAAAATATGAAGTCGTATCTTTTTAAGAGCAGTTACTTAGTGCGTATATTGCATAGATCTATCTCCACCCAATCCATCAATTGGGAATTACATGGAGTCACGGACACTGTCATCGTTATGGTTATGGTTATTGAAAAATAACAAACTTGCAACATTAGTGTTAAGTACACAATTCTTCCATCGAGAAATTCCAAGCATGATATTATTTCATGAAGAGAAAGTGTTCGGACTTCTAACATGCAATAAGTAAACAAAAAAAAAACCCGAATAACCATCCGTAAGAGAAAATTTTACCACTTACCTAGTATTTTGCAAAGGTTGTACGCCCATTCACCAGCCCCATTTATCAAGAACAACACACTTGAGAGCAGAAATTCTCAGTTTTGAAACTGTTTTTTTATTCACTCTACCAAGCCCACGTGACGTTCCACAGCTATAAAAGAAACTTGTCCCAACACTCGATATACTCCATAGAATTACATCTAAAGAACTGAAAAATCTGAAAAATGATAGTTTTGGTGAAGAAGACAAGAATTTCCATGAAAAAATATCCAAGCACCACGACAAAGAAGATCGATCTGAACTAAACTAGAAGCCTAATTTGAATCGTATACTACTCGGATAACAGATGAACTTTTTCATACCTGAAATGTGACCCAAGAATCAGTTCCCCAGAGAATTGATGGACTTTTGTGAATAAGATGTAGTATAATATGCACACACGCGCGCGCGTACGCGCACACACACACATAGAGAGAGAGAGAGAGAGAGAGAGATTGATCGATCTTGGGGTAAACTGGACGACGACTGCTGTTGATCTTCCCCAGCTTGGGCGGGTCGATATTTGGGGGCGACCGAAATAGGATTTTCCTAAGACCTCGCATGTTGAAATTGCGAAGTACGTAGCCCTTCGCAATAATTGGTAAATTGTGAACACATTCTGGATTTATTTCTTAATCGAAACTGTTCAATTTGTAGATCTTGTTAAGAAGATACAAGTTGTGGAAGATCATGTGGATTGAATACCGATTGATAAATAATCAAAGAAGACAAGTGCGGATTTAGTTTTCTGAAATAGAGTTGGCCACACTTGATCACATCTCTCTCTCCATCTATATAAGCGAGGGCAATCACCTCTCTCTCTCCTCTCTCTCTCTCTCTCCCTGAACTCTGCGTCCTGTATTTCATCGCTGATTGGCGATTTTACACTGTTTTCCTCACTCTACCGCTTCCAATTCCCCTCCAAGTAAGCACCAAATCCGGATTCCGAAGCAGAAAAGATCCAGCAAGAACAATCACTGCATCGCATCCCATCAATTTGCCCTAGCATATAGAAGCACAAGCGCTAAATTACGAACCCGTAATCAAAGTTCGTGATGGACCCCTCCATAATGAAGCTCCTTGAAGAAGACGAGGTTCCCTCTCTCTCTCTCTCTCTCTTGAAAAGTGAAGAGTGTAATCGTTCTAATCCAATTCGTTTTGTAGGACGAAACGATGCATTCAGGGGCTGACGTGGAGGCGTTCACAGCTGCACTGAACAGGGACATAGAGGGCGATAATACCTCCACATCTCAACCCTCTGATTCAGACACTGGTGCGTATTCCTTTCATTCCTCGGATTCAACCTTCAATCGATAATAACCCCTCAACCCTAACTAAATGGAGTGCAAATACTTATCAAAATAAAAATTGGAGTGCAAAATTAGGACTTTCCCTAGTTTTGTCTGTTTTTACCTTTTTGAAATCCATTCTTGTCTAATAAGTTTATTTTGGTCTTTGTTTACTTATCTAGTTTCAATTTTGTTTCTTTAGCTTATACGTAGAGTGAGCTATAAGAAACATGATCCTGTGTCAGCTTAGGAGCGTAGTCTGTAATTTCAAAGTAGAATTTTAGCTTATACCTAGTGTTATACTGTTGTGTCTTCCTCCCATTTGTTAGTTATCAGATCAATAATAACCCTCAAATTGCGCTAACTAAATGGAGTACAAAAATTAGGACTTCCCTATTTTGTGGTTTTTTACCCTGTTGAAATCCAATTTTTGTCTACTGAGTTTATTTCCCTCTTTGTAGTTGTAAAATGTCTTGAATCTGACTTGATCTAGTTTAAATTTTGCAACTTTAGCTCATATTTTGTGTGAGCTATTAAGAAAAAGATCTTGGGTCAGCTTAGGAGCTTAGTCTGTGATTTCAAAGTAGGGTTTTAGCTTATACCTAGTGTTAGACTGTCATGCCTTCCTCCCATTTGTTAGTAATCATATCAATAATAACCCTCAAATTGAGCTAACTAAATGGAGTCCCAAATTTAGGACTTCCCTATTTTGGGGGTTTTTTCTCTGTCAAATTCCAATTTTTTTCCAATCAGTCTGTTTTCCTCTTTGTTGGTTGTAAAATGTTGAGGATTTAAGTTTATATAGTTTGAGTTTTATAACTTAGTGTATACTTAGTGTGGGTTATTAAGAAACATGATACTGGGTCAGCTTAGGAGTGCTTAGTCTATAATTTCAAAGTAGGGTTTTAGCATTTTATACTTCACATGCTACGGCTAAGTCACATAGTGCTCCTGCGTGAGCGTGAAAGTGTCTTTCAAAAAAATCCAGGATTACTTAAATTCATTAGAGCGAGAATTGAGAGCGGGAGCGAGGGTCCTGCTGAATGATTAGGTGACTTAGTGCTATTGTAAACTTCCCGACGGCTACCTGGATCTGATTATTGGGTAGAATTATACCTTCCATTTGATAGTAATCAGATCAATAATAACCCTCAAATTGAGCTAACTAAATGGAGTGCGAAATTAGGATTCTACTTATTGTTTGTTTTTCTGTTGTTGAAATCCTTTTATTTACAATAAGTCTGTACTTCCTCTTTGTTGTTTGTAAAAGTTTAAGGATTTGAATTGACCTATTTGTAATTTCATAACTTTTGCTTGTACTTGGTGTGAGGCTGTGAGCTATTAAGAAACATGATCCTGGGTCAGTGTGCAAAGGGGTTTTAGCATTTGCTACCTTTTTACATGCTCGGGTAGAATACCCAACGACAATGTTTGAGCGGTCGGAAATGATAAGGGGATACGTCCTACCGTACCTTGGGACATATAAATTTGTAACTCCTCCATACTAACTAACAGCCCCCTCGGGGGATGGTGAGAAAAGAAAAGGAAGAAGAAATTCTGTCACTTTTTTGGATGGATTAAGAGGTGAGGCATGGTGAAAAGTGAAAAGAAATTATGCTTTAGTGGTATATTGTTGTTTCCCATGAATTGGTGAGATTTGATGCCAAACTCCAATATTTTATTCTCACCTTTTCTCACCATCCAAAGGGGCTATAAGAAGAAGGGTTTAATTATACTGCATCCTCCAATGTATTGTTTGTGCATATTTTTTTAGGTTTGGTTGTCTAATGGATATGTAATCCTTGCACTGTTGCGAGGCAAGGTCATACACAATCCGTTACTAGATTCTGTGTAGACTAGCGAGTATTTTGTTTTTCACATTCACAAGTGTAACTTCCAAGTCGGAAAGGAAGAGGCTGTGTATTTGTTGTTTCTATTGTTGACGGAGTGAGTGGTTATTTGTGGGGACGAGCTTGTTTGTACAAACTTTGCTAACATGAAAATTTAACCAAAAAACTGCCTAATTCAAGCTTACCAAATGCCAAAGAAGCAGCTCAGGGGACCCTTTCTCTCCTCATTCAGTATCCCTCGCATTTTTTGCAGAGGTTGATGAAGGCTTGAAACTCACTTCTTTGCCCGGCTGAGAACCAAAAAAGCCATATCGATTCCTCCTCGTTCATGTTTCTCTCGGGCCTGCTCAGCCATTAGTTTCCATTGGGACAGCATATCATCCCCTCCAACAGCAGCTCGGGCAGCAACATTTGCAGCTGTGGCCTGCATCTTGTCATCCTCGTCTTTGTTTGCCTGCATGTGTAGTAAAAAGTTTTAAAAAATAACCATTTTCCCTCCTTTTGGTGGTGAATGTTCTTCTATCAATCCTCAATGTTACATGGAGTGTGGAACGGGTATCTAATGTGAATATGTGTCCAAGTGCCTGATATGTATATCCTCAAATGCATATGCTTTAGGATTGGTTGTCTAATGGACATGTAATACTTGGACTGTTGTAAGCAAAGGGCGAAAATAGAGTTTACTTGGATTGATGATCGAATCACGCGTCTAATCTGACTAATCAAACAGGCCGTACATCATCTGATTCTAAGTTCTCCATAGAAGCCAGCAGCGGGTTTATATTTGCGTAAACCAGCTTGTATTTTTATTTTTGACATTCGTTAAGTGGACCTTCACTGTGTCAGGAAGGAAGAGACTCTGCATTTGTTTTTGTTATTGTTGACGCAGTGAGTGGTTATTTGTGCAGATGAGCTTGTTGATAGCTATTGACATTCATTTTCTAACATTTTAGGAAGGGAGAGGCTGTACCTTTTGTTGTTTTTGTTTGACTAGTACCTTTTGTTGTTCTTATTGCCTATTACTGGTTGAGGGTATGCTGTAAGGAATTCCCATTGGAAAGCCAATACATTAGCAATTTGACACAGAATGCAAACCCATTTTACTTGTACCGGAGAGGAATGGGCGTCACGGAGGTTATATTTAAGTTGCAAAATAGGACTTAGGTTTTAAGGGAGGGGAGAAGAAGGTGATATAGGGAAAAGAAGGCAGAAAGAATAACTAAGGTAAAGATGTATGGGCATAATGAGCTTCTCTACCAGCCATGTATTTATGATGTTATGACCTGAAACAAGAAAATAACCTACCCTGGAAAATCACTAGCACAGACTAGCAGCGAAAAAACTAAAATATAACTCTAACAACTATAATGTTTTGACCAGTAGCTAAGGATTATGAACTCATTTTGGAAAGCTAGATTTATACCGGATATGAGTAAAAAAAATATATAAAATGTAGTAAGCTTGTTGTTTTGACCAATAGCAGAGCAGTGGGTTTCTTATTGATGTATACTGAGCAGGATATTGTATTATCAACATACTTCTCTTTCTTTGATTTGTGGTAGACTGGTAGTGTGTGTTTAGTCAGTTTGTTCACTGAGGATCATATTTCTAAGTTTCCTTTTTGTATATTATGGGACTAGTCTGCTCAAGTGCTCAAATATATACTTCCCTTTGGACACTTTGCTAGTTATTTTTTTTCCCTTCTTAGAAGCATCTTGATTGATTATTGATTGAGTATTGCACTTAACAGCAGCTTTATCTAAAGGAATCTATCACACTTCCAGTCAGTCATTTCCCCAGTGGCACACTTCCAGCCAAGATGAAACAGCGAATTCTCGAAGTCAACAAAATCTGAATGGGTCCCAGCAACAGGCTCAACATTCATCTGAGATGGATCTAAAGCAACATGGATCTGGTCCTGAGAATCAGCGGCAACAGATTGACAATCAATTGCTAGATGATCGTCGACAACGGCAAGCAGAACAAAATACCCTCCATTTTTCTAGACCACCCAGCATTCATAATTCTGAAAAAAATCCGGAGTTACCAAAAATTAACCAACATGCAGTGGCAACAGAACAGAAGCCCGGGAATCCACGTGGACAAGTGCCGTTTGGCCTGTTGCTACCACTCTTAACACCTCAACTAGATAAAGACAGATCCATGCAACTTCAGACTGTTTTTAATAAACTGAAGGTGGATCCCAGACGTTGACTTCTTTTTATCAACTTTACGGGTCTTATTTTTTGTTGTTGTTGTTGTCGGGTCTTATGAATGTCTTACGTTGGATAATCTTATGTTATGACTCTCCAGCTGATGGGGTAAAATTTCATTTTTATTCAGAAAAATGAAATCTCCAAAGATGTATTTGTCCACAACATGAGATCTATTGTTGGGGACCAGATGCTCAAGATCGCAGTGTATAAATTACATGCTCAGGTATAAATCAGTTATTTGGTTGGAGTACCATATACTAAATAAAAAAAAGTGTTCTACAAAGTTGATCCTGAAAACCTCAAAGACTATCTAAACTATACGTTGATTGGGGTTTTGCTGAAACCAAACAGGGAAAACAAGCTCGAAACTCACAGACTGGACCCAACCAGTTATCCTTACAATCCCAAGCTTCTGCACAAGAACAGCATCAGAAAATGCAAACTGTTGGTCCTCGTCAGGGAAATGTTCCCCAGTCATTTGCACAACTTCACCAGAAGGCAGGCACCGGTGACATGTCACATATCCCGTCTTCTGCATCACAACTGAAATCTGATTCAGCCAATTCGACAATGGGCAAGAAGCCATCTTTTCCAATTTATGGAAGTGCAGGCAA
The DNA here is from genome assembly GCA_014282245.1 of Rhododendron simsii. Taxonomy (NCBI): domain Eukaryota; kingdom Viridiplantae; phylum Streptophyta; class Magnoliopsida; order Ericales; family Ericaceae; genus Rhododendron; species Rhododendron simsii. Next base: position 32,269,226 of record CM024959.1, read on the forward strand.
CAGTTATCACCCATTTTCTGGATCTAATGTTAATGCTTCAGCCGCATCTCTCAAACAGCAACCCCATGATTCACAAATGAGGCAAGCTTCAGTTCATCAAAGCATTGATGCAAATCAGGTCAGTGACATCAACTCAGAATGAATATTTCTAAATTCAAGAGGCAAACTTATTTAGGTGAACAAAATAGAGTACAATGGTGAAGAACTCTTTCTAACTTGATAAAATAGTATATCTTTGCAACAGAATTTGGTTCATTGGCAATCATCAACTGGTCAAGAGCAGAAAAATGGTGCTCAATCATCGATGGCTTATGTTAAACAAGAGCCTGTTGATCAGGGGAATGAGCAACAGTACAAATCACTTCTGTCTTCCCCCAGGGGGTTGTCTTCTTTCTCCCCTTCACAGGCACATGGGAATGCAATGACAGGAACTTTAAAGGATGATGCCCTTGAGATGCAGTCCGCCAGGATGGGGTTCTCCGGGATTACAAGTACGGTGCCTTCTAATACTGCATCTTCTTCTATGACAGCACAGCTGGACCCCAATAACTCGGTAATCTTAACAGGTTCATTTACACTTGCATGGTTCTGTCTTATTCTAAGATTCTCTCTTGTGTGGATTGAACTTCAGGACGAGATAAACGAAATTTCCCTCCACTTACAAACACTCTTAAACAGTGAAGAATGTATAGAAGATTTTTAGGAACATGTCGGGTTTCTGTTGGTGTTTGTACATTTTGATTACTAGATCTGATGTTTGTCTGAATTTCAGTCGTCTAGCTATTTTGATTGCCTGATTTTCTTTCGCTGCTAATTGATGGCTAATCAATCTGGGATTCTGGATAGTCCGTACTCTTTAATCATTCGATCCTGTAGTAGTGTCAGAGAGTTTCTATAGAGGTTTACGTGTGATCGCCTTTTAGAAACTTTGAACCTGATAAAACCTGATTTTTACCATAAAATAAACTTCACATTCCCGGAAGTTTCGTCGATGGGTTTGGGTCGTGACAGCCACTGATCTTGTATTCATTGCTCTTCTCAAACTAAGAACAGAGAATATTTATCCAGCAATTTTAAAAGCTACTTCTAAGGTTTTTTTGAAGTGCTTATTGCAAGACAAAGGACGATAAAATATAAAGGCTCAATATGCAGCCCCATAGGGCATTCTTGCATGTACATGCAAGAGGCCGGCAATGACATTGATGGGTCTATATCGACAGGGCCCTCGTAAATACATCCAGTACATTGTCGGATGTGTATAGTCACAAATATAGCGCGTGCTTGATTTTCAACATGGCTTTGTCAGCAAAAAAATAAACATTTTGCAGGAAAATTCTTTCATAGAACTTAGAGTAAATTACAGTAAACTCCCCTCAACTAATCCAAATTTTCACTTAACCCCCTCCGACTACAAAATCCAACAGTGTGCACCCTCTAACTATCCAAAATTGACACTTAACCCCCTTTTGTTAGGTCTCCGTAGGAAAAATGCACCGACGGCCGTCTCCGGCCACCGGGCGGCCGATCCGAGCCGTCCAAAAATTTTAAAAAAAAAAACCGAGTGGGCTAACGCGGGAATCAACGGTATCCGACGTGCGTAGGTGCTCGATCCAAACATCCCAAGAATTTAAATGGGGTGTTTAGATCGAGCACCTACGCACGTCGGATGCCGTTGATTCCCGCGCTAGCCCACTTGGTTTTTTTTTTTTTAAATTTTTGGACGGCTCGGATCGGCCGCCCGGTGGCCGGAGACGGCCGTCGGTGCATTTTTCCTACGGAGACCTAACAAAAGGGGGTTAAGTGTCAATTCTGGATAGTTAGAGGGTGCACACTGTTGGATTTTGTAGTCGGAGGGGGTTAAGTGAAAATTTAGGTTAGTTGAGGGGGGTTTACTGTAATTTACTCTAGAACTTATTTATCATTGGAGAATCAGTTCTCCTGCGTTTGCTTGACTCTTCAATTTTTCTTCTCTTGTTTTTTATGCGTTACTCTTAATTTTTGATGTCTTATCATTTTTAATTGACCTCTTCCTTTCTTTTATGTTCAAAGCTCTTCCCTTCCTATTAATGGGATTATTAATTGTTCTCTTAGGAAAAGGAACTTTTTTGATTTACTATACTTTTCCAAAGTATTCATGATTAATTACTTTGTTGTCATATTTTTGCTTCCGGCTGTCCATTGGCTTACTTGTTGCTTTCATGTTTTATCAGTCAAGTTCTCGAATCCCATCTGCACTTACTCCAGTTGGACCTGGAAATACTACAAAGACTCCCCCGAAAAGGCCTCCTATTGGTCAGAAGAAACCACTTGAATCCCTTGGTTCTTCACCACCTCTATCGAGGTGTACTTCTTTAGCTGACAAAACTGAAAATCAATCTTTGATTGGTTGGTGCAATTTTGTTTCTCACTCACTATTATCAACCATTTTTTTGTTATATCTGACAGTAAGAAGCAAAAAGTATCTGGGACCTTTGCGGATCAAAGCATCGATCAACTCAATGATGTAACTGCTGTTAGCGGAGTTAATCTTAGGGTATGATGTTTTGCCATCATCTTTCTCGAATGTCAGTTAATAGCGCTCTCTAATGGTATGCTACAACTATATTTTAGTATGAAGCTCCAAATTGCCTCTTCCAATGGTGAGGCAAAACACATGCTATATTTACCTATATCTGTATATTGTGCAGAATTGATTACAAGGCACTATAGCTAAAATATAGCATGTCCATTCATTTCTACCTCTTTCACCACGGGCCCACGTGTTGCAATTCAATGTATCATGATTTGAAATAGATAGATCAAATAAGATCTTCACCGTTGTAGAAGCAGTGCTAGCCATTTAGCTATTGAACCCTTAGTGATGGTCTCACTAAACAAGCTTTGCAGATACTTTAAGAGGAGCTCACAGTTCTTTGATATGCTGTGTAATGTAGGAAGAGGAAGAACAGCTACTTTCCGGGCCCAAGGAAGAAAGTCGAGTTTCAGAAGCATCTCGAAGGGTTGTGCAAGAAGAAGAAGAAAGGCTGATTTTGCAGAAAATACCCCTTCAAAAGAAATTGGCAGAAATCAGTTAAACATTCGTTTTGTGATGAAAATTTAATCTCTGTTGAATTTATGAATTTTGTTTCTGGAGAGAACCAATTTTTTGAAGCACGCTGCTTGACAATTTGGAATGTGTATTGTGGCAGTGTCAAAATGCGGTGTGAAAAGTTCAAGCAATGATGTGGAGAGATGCTTGTCCCTGGTGAGATTCTTGACCAGTATGCTTTTTTCCTTGTTAATCTTGCACCTTTCTTATGTAACTGAAAGTCCAGTGTGTAGAGGAAAGAATGCGTGGGCTGATAAGTAATCTGATCAGACTGTCAAAGCAGGTCAGTCTTTTTTGCCTTATCGTTTTTTTCTTTCCTCCGAGTGAAAATGAGTAGTCAAAGAAATGAAAGTTGATTTTGACCCATTATGTTGGCATGAACTCTTGTAGCGAGTTGATATTGAGAAGCCAAGGCACCAAACTATTGTAACTTCAGATGTTCGGAAGCAGATCTTGGCGATTAACCAGAAAGCCAGAGAAGAATGGGAGAAAAAGCAGTCGGAAGCAGAAAAACTCCAAAAGCTCAATGAAGTGAGTTGCTCTTACAAATTCAATTTATTTTGTGCATTTGCCTGCTTAGATACATGTGTTTTAAGTGTTATTTATATTTTTGTGAATGATTGCAGCTAGATGGTGATGCTGGAGTTGATGGTGATAAGGAGAGAGATGATGGTCGTGTGAAAACACTAAAGGTATCGAGCATGATTTTGTGGTACACGGACTCTTAACTCTTCCAAATGTAGATTTAAGCACCCGTCTTGGACACCAAGCAAGCATATTTTGTAATTATAATTTGCCATGAACTTTACATACAACTTATATACTACTCGTGATACACGTAAATGCACCTTGTATACATTATTTATCTTAGAAATTGAAGGAATATTTTAAGAATATGAATTTTACAGTGGGTCTGTTTCCTTGAAATGAAAATTGGAGGAATTGAGCACTTAAGACAGATATTCGCATTAGATACCTGATCCACATTCCATGTAACTTAGAGCATGATTGATAGAAGGTATTCACCACTCAAAGGGGGGGAAATGGTTTTTTTTTCAACTTTTACTACATATGCAGGCAAACAAAGACGAGGATGACAAGATGCGGGCCACAGCTGCAAATGTTGCTGCCCGAGCTGCTGTTGGAGGGGATGATATGCTGTCAAAATGGCAGCTAATGGCTGAGCAGGCCCGACAGAAACGTGAAGGAGGGGGAGTCGATGTGGCTTCTGGTTCTCAGCCGGGCAAAGAAATGAGTTTCAAGCCTTCATCAACCTCTGCAAAAAATGCAAGGGATATTGAAGGAGGAGAGAAAAGGGTCCCCTCAGCTGCTTCTGTGGCATTTGGTAAGCTTGAATTAGGCAGTTTTTTAGCCAAATTTTGGTGTTAGCAATGTTTTACATGCTAGCATAGCTTCTTAGTATAGAGGTTTTTGAAGATGTCGACTTATTTTATAGTATAAAATTTATGAAGGAACCATTTTGTTGATGGCGGTATTTCCTTTGTTGTGCTAAAATTTTACCAAATAGTGGTATTTCCTTCGTTGTGCTACAAGTTTATCGAATACACCATGGCGGCTACTCTGTGTGTGTGTGTGTGTGTGTGTGTGTATAAATTAGAAGTCTCTCATATGCCTGAGTGCAGAACGTTTTGTCCATTTAAACACGTCACAATGACGATTTTCTTCTTTTGCATTAGAACCAGTATTTGATAAAAAGAGTAGTCAATGATTCATATTGAATTGCTTGGTTTTTGCAGTCACTAATATGTTAATCAACGTTGACAAATGTAACTGGGGAAAAGTATTGCCAAGTCAGCTGAGATCTGAATGATTTGTTAAGCAACCCTTTAACAGTAGGGTTTGTTAGCAGAACATCATTAAACCATATTGCATGAAACCTTTTTTTTTCGATCGTCCATATTGCATGAAACTTGAAGCTAGGGCATACCATAATTTTTAGTTGCTCCTTAAAATATTGTTAGGGCAGAACAAGTTCATGCAAGAGAGTATACATTGGTAGACTCTCAAGGAAAGAGAATTAATGTGTGAATATTCCGTATAACTAATCTTTTCAATTGATTCCTTTGTGTATTATTAGCTTAAAAGACTGCAAACATATTGTTAATGTGTTTTGTGCATGTTTTTGTTAGTTGCGTCAGAAAGCTCAACTTGTTTGGTAAAGTAGCTGTCAGTAGCTTTTGTGAAGTTGTTGTTCGGATACCCTTTTGTGCAAACATCTTCAACTTGAAAGATTGTGGTGTAATTTTTCGATTTCTATTTTAGCGGCTCAAATGAGCAGCTCCATTTTTCGGGGTCCAATTAGCTGAAAAGTCAAATAAGTGAGAATTCAGAATTGATTGCAAATGCCTTTAGTTAACTTAGTTAAGTAAGCTAGCTTATAATTGCCCTTTGTTCTGTTGGAAATTGATTCTTCTCAGAGTGTGTGTCGAGTTAATTAGCAGCTTCCTAGTTCCGGGACCAATTATTACCTTATCAGGACCATATAATTATCATTTCTTGGATTCGCAAGTCTTCAAATTTGAAGGCAGAATTTTCAGGCAAATTTGGAGGTTTGGTGAGGAAAAATCAGGACAATTACCAAGACACCTTTTTGTTTTCTGTTTTGTCCTTCTTGCATGATTATGATTGTTTGTTCACATTGTCAAAATAAAACAGCGATACAGCTCAGTTCATTTAACAGCATCTATGAACACTCTTGGATATTTTGGCACGTCTAGGGAATTGAATGGAGCCTTAGTGTGGTAAATTTCCACAAAATGATACTTTGTGTTGCGTGTTCCATTTCACGAGTTCTGATTTTAACCCATGTTCTGTCAATAGGGTCGAGTAGGAAATTGGCAAGGAATCAAGTTGTGGTGCCTCAAACTAAAGCCACTCCCTCTATCTCAATTAAGGATGTTATTGCTGTCCTCGAAAGGGAGCCCCAGATGTCGAAGTCTACAGTGATGTATCGCTTGTATGAAACAATGCGTGGTGATGCTGTAGCTGAATAACAATTCCCTGATGCAATCGTGGTTCCAGCAAGATGTGCTGCTTGAGTTCTTTAAAAGGCGAGGCTTGCTAAGATCCAATTCTAATCTTTTGTTTCCAAGGGCACATTTATAATGATTCCCAGTTGCATCTCTAGTTCCAGTGACACGTTCAGCTTGAATTATTTAAAAGGCTTGCTAAGATCCAATGCCAATCTGTTGTTACCAAAGGCACGCTCGGCAACTGTAATTTTCTGTACTTTATTTTGCTTCTCCATGTGCTAGCAAGCAAGATTGCTAGTTTATGCTTGTAATGCCAATTTGCTAATATGCAAATTGAGTTCTGTATTGTATAACGTCTTCGTTTTTTTTGTGTGCACTATTTATCTCTAATAGCAAGTAGAGCTTTCGAGTCTGCGTGTTGTGCCCACAAATCTTTTTGTTACTTTTTCTGGACTGGCGATCTGTAATTTGATATTGACATTGCCATTCATTTTAAGATTGGTCGGTATTTTGCTACCCCTATTGTATGCCTTAAGGGATGCTTCAAATTTACCACCCGTCGAGCAGGGATGAAAGTTGGCCTTGGGTGCCAAGTGGAAGGGTTGTTTTTTGCTCAATGGATAGTGAAACTGTTGTGTTTTGCCAAAACGAAAGTAATAAAATCAACTGAGCTCTGGTGTGAAACGTAAATGCATTCCAAACAAGTTTAATGATTTTCATGATTTTGACACGGTTGAAGTATACGATGAGTTTTATAAAATGAACAGTTCCAACCATTAAAATGAGCTCCGCTTGTGCCCAAAATCAACAACTGCACGGTGCAATTCCCAGCAGGGGACTGACGAGAAGCCAACTTCATCAATTGGTGGGAGGAGTTTCAGCAGGACGAAATGTTGAAAAAAGAAAAATCATAATGCTCTGGAAAGGTGTTTTGTTTGATGTTTATTGCTTGAATTTATAAAAGTATACTCTAATAGTTGTACAATACGGGCAATGTGGCATAACGAAACTGTTATTTTGCACATCTTGTTGAGAACATGAACCGTAAAAATTACGAAAATAGCATGCTAATTAGCAAACCAAACCAAACCAAACCAAACTGAGCCTTAAGTCCCAATTACTTGGGGTCGGCTACATGAATCCTTTTTCTCCATTGAGCTCTGTCAAGAGCCATTTGTGCACACAAACCTATTCTACTCATATCGTTGCGTATCACAGCATCTAAAGTCAATTTAGGTCTACCCCTCCCTGTAGCATTGCTACCCAAAACTATCCTATCTGCTCTCTTAACTACTGCATCTCCTGGTCTACGGTAGACATGCCCAAACCATCTTAGCCTATTTTCCCTCAATTTCTCTTCTATGGGTGCTACACCTACCATCTCCCGAACCGTTTCATTTCTAATCCTATCTCTTCTAGTCTTACCACACAACCACCTCAACATTCTCATTTCTGCTACACTCATCTTAGTCACCTGTTGTTTCTTAATAGGCCAACATTCTGTCCCGTAAAGCATCGCTGGCCTGATGGCAGTTCCATAAAATTTTCCCTTCAATTTATGGGTACCCTCTTGTCACACAGTACACCAGTAGCGCTCCTCCACTTGAGCCACCCCACTTGAATCCTATGATTCACATCATCGGCAATCTCCCCGTCCCTACTAATGATTGATCCTAAGTATTTAAAATGAGCACTCTTAGGTATCTCCTGGTCTTGGATCATCACTCTTTCTTCGTGCGCACTGCTGGTACCACTAAACTTGCACACCATGTACTCTGTTTTACTCCTACTGATTCGGAAACCCTTTGACTCTAATGCTTCCCTCCAAATTTCTAGTTTCGTATTAACACCTCTAGCGGATTCATCTACGAGGACAATGTCATCTGCAAACATCATACACCATGGGATATCCTCCTGAAATTGTCTAGTCAATTCATCCATAACTAATGCAAAAAGGTACGGGCTCAAGGCTGACCCTTGATGCAATCCTACAGTGATTGGGAATTCACTCGTTTCCCCTACTGGTGATCGAATGGTAGTGACGGCACCTTCATACATGTCTCTAATCACCTCGATATACCCTTTGGTCACTCCCTTTCTCTCCAGAACCCACCATATGATGTCTCTAGGCACCCTATCATAAGCCTTTTCTAAGTCTATGAAAACCATATGGAGATCCTTCTTCTTTGCTCTATATTTTTCTACCATTCTCCTTAATAAGTAGATAGCTTCCATGGTTGATCTACTAGGCATGAACCCAAACTGTTTCTCTGACACGATAGTCACTACCCCCAAGCTAATTAGCCTTTCAGAAAAATCATGAAAATCAGATGCCGATAAATACCCATTCGTAATGCATTTATGTTTGTGAAAAACAGTTCGATCTCATTCAATCAAACCCATATATACAGGTAAATTCATTTCAAACAAGTTAATGATTTTCACGATTTCTGACACAGACAAGATTCTCAACGAGCTTTACAAGATATGTGACACGGTTCCGATCATTCAAATGAACCTCTCACTTGTGTTCAGAAATTGACGACTGCACAGTGCAGTCCCCCGAGAAGCCAACTCCTTCAGTGTTTTAGTTTATTGCAATATAAGTTAACCAAATACAAAGGCAAGACCTGGACATCACTCAAATTGGAACGGTTCACGTTTCTGGGTATTTGACAGTTTCCACTTTCCAGAAACAAAAAGACAAAACACCAGTCACCAGCACACAACAATAGAAGAGTTCAAACCAAAGGCAAAGGGCATATTATAGACATACTTCACCCAATTTTATACTTAAGAAATCCCTCAGGGACATATCCCATAATGATGTTTCACACAGTTGAAACTAAGTCATCTCCCTAGTCTAGAACAGGCTTATAATAACAACACTGGAAAAGATTCCAACTTCAGCACATCGATAGAGGAAGGAACAACATTATGAAACCCATCCTTGGGAGTTCCCATTATCACATTAGGCCTTGAGATGGGGAAAACATGCAAAGAGGTCAGCCTTGGGGTGCTTTGCTTCAGCATGTTCCTTGCACTTCACCTCTGATGTGGTGCAAATGAATGTCTGCATGCACACCTTGCACTGCATTCAACAACTATCACTCATTAGAGACATCGTAAATACACCAAAAAAATTCAGTCAATAGTAACAAGGGCAGTTGGCCCAGCAGTTGTTTAACTACACTTATTGTAATTAGTTTATGCGTTTGCGAGTTGGTCAATACCCTATCTGACGGTTGGATACAGATTGTATTAGCATAACGGGGATTCTTCCAACATATAACCAAAAAATTCAAGCAGGAGTATTTATTTGCCTTAAAAGATAGACTAATTGCCGAGAAAATCATTAATTTTTTCCTTTCCCCTTGCTGTGTGTGAATCCAACGGCATAAAAAAGATTCACTGTTCTCACCTAGTATGTAAAGCTGAAAACAAGTGAAGTTCTTCATATGTGATCCACCAATGCCAAGAATCCAAGGTAAACAACTAAACTACTTAGAAAAATAAGGTTGCATGAGAGCATGCTCCAGAAAATCATCCCATAGTTTCCTTTTCCCTTAAAAATCCCTCCACCAATTATAGATCGTAAATCAGCCTCACTAGGCATAAGATGGACGCTATGCAGCCATAATGAAACATGCATTCTGAAAGTATCTTACTCAAACCTTCTCCAACAATATAAAGAGGTACTAATTCATCTTGATAAAAAAATTTTTGGTCCACCCCTAACCCAAAAAGTATCTTACTCAAACCTGCTCCAACAATATAAAGGGTTTCCAATTTCACAAATCGAATCTAGGGTTTATTTATGTATTTTTTGGTCCACCCCTAACCCAAAAAGTCAATTGGGTTCTCAAGCCATAACCTTATTCAATGAAGTACACATCAATTGAAAACAATTTCATCCCACACCTTCCTTTTTGTATTTTATGCTAATCATACCACACCTTCAACTTGGTGTTTGTATCAAGTTACTTGAACTTCTTTAACTCCTATTAACTAAACTAAACCAAACCAAGTCTCAAGTCCCAATCACTTGGGTCCTGTCACACGAATTAATTTTATTGAGCTCTGTTGAGAGCATCATAAAATCAAAAAACCCTAGATCCTTTTGAACTACTGCCCCCAAAGTCAAACTTGAGGACAAATTCCTTCCCAATTTGCAAATTTATGGACACAAATACGAAAGAAATTAGAATAAAAAACACCAAAACTGAAATTGACTTCAATTAACCGAAGCACAGACTAATCTATCTACATATTATGTCGTGATCAAAACAAAGAGAAATAAGAATAAGAGACAAATCAACCTGGATCGACATAGCTTTCTTGTTGGTCTCAAGCTGACTCCCTGCCCACATATCAAATCATCAGATGAACATCAAAACCCCTCTAAAAACCAATAATTTTACACCTAATTACCAAAAAAGACAATTTTTGAAGACAGTACTACAAGGAGAAACAGATGAAAAATCCAAAAGAAAAAAGTTTTTATACATCATCAAATCGTTCGCACAGGTCAATCGACAGATCAAAGAAAATCAGATACATCTTTAACAGAACAGAACGAACAACACAAACAAACAAAAAAAAAAAATCGATATTCGTGCGATTGTACGTCCATATGGAGAAATTGTGCGTACCCTTAGCACCGGCTTTCGACTTCTCGAGATTCTTCTCGCGAGCCATCTTGGCCTTCTGTCCGTTGCCTCCGCCCATGGCTGCTCCCGCTGCTGATTTCGAAACCCTAGATTCGATTTGTGAAATTGGAAACCCTAATTTGAGCTGCGTGCCCCCTTTTGCCTGTGTATGGGTTTGGGGGCTGAAGAATTGGGGGACGCGGTGTATAAATAATTAGAGCTTGGACCGTGTATTTATTTAACGCCCACCTACTTTTATTTTTTATTTATTTCTCTTATATACTATAGTATAAATCTGAGGACCAGAAATAATTTTAATTGCTTCAGGACAAAATAAATATACAAGAAATAAAAAGAAAGATTAGATGAGACAAATTGTGGAGGACATGGGTCGATGCAGCACCACGTTGGCCTTGGCCCTATCACTTGTTTGACTACTCTTCCGGTGTGTGGGATCCCACATATTTATATCGAATTACTTTAGCTGGTGTATTGGGGATGGACTTGGAAATGCTGCCAAGCGGGGATGCCAAAAATTAGATGAGACAAATTATGGAGGACATGGGTCGATGTTGCGCCATGTTGGCCTTATCACTTGTTTGACTACGTATCCAGTGTGTAGAGTTCCACATATTTATGTCGAACTATTTTGGCTGGTGTATTGGATGTGAACATGGGGATACTGTCAAGTGGGGTACCTAGCACTTGCATCCGGTCGTTCATTTCGACATAGTTAGTTTGGAGATTTAATCGCATACAGATCTGAATTTGGTCAAAATCTAAGTTGTCAATTCCCGACCTGTTCATGCCGAGATGAGTGACCGAATGTCGCGCGACACCCCACTTGACAGAGGGGTACTCGGTAACATTCCCAGGTCTGGTGTATTGTGGGGTATTTGTTGCACTTGAATTTACCAAATAAAAGTTGGCCAATGAACATAGTAATAATTACTAAGAAATATAGTATTAAAAGCAAATACATTTAACCCCGGAGTCAAAGGCATAAATTATGCCAGATAAATTTACCCAATTTTTTTTAGATAAAAAGATAACCATAAGATGCGGAATATTTTAAACCGACAAGTTTGACATTTTGGACTCCTTAGGTGCCTTTTCAATGCTAGATCCTTTTCATCTCGTTTGACATTATATAAAAAGTGCTGGTAGTCACTTTCATGGTTTTAATCGCTATACTTTTTTGCTACTTTATTGCATGTAAATTAGCTGTATTCTTTATGAGAAAAATCTTTTTAGAGGAGAGTACCATGTACAGTTGTTTATAGAGGTGAATAGCGATCGTCAAAGAGTGTTCTGGACTGTCCACATGTCAATGAAACTTTTACGGGGAAGAATTTAATTTTTTCTCCAAAATAGTTTTATTTAGATCCGAACCGTCCAAAACAGAAACGGACGGTCGAGATTGTGCGACTATGTGAATAAGTCTATCTCATTGTTTATCCATGGGTAAAAAAAGGGTCCACTTTTGAAATTGCAAAACCCAAAAAGAGGTGGGTTGCATAGAAAGGAAAAAAAAAAGTGTGAAAATTAATTTCCGAACGTCTACCTTAAATAAATACTAGTTAAATACTTCCAAGTTTTGGAAAATGAAATACCAGCATCACACGAAATGCGCGTCAGCCCTACTTCGGGTTGGTGCTGTGCAGTGAGGTGTATATCACTGTACTGCACACCTTCTAGTCGTCGGATTGTGCATTGCCGAGATAATATTCGAGCCATCGAATGTACAATTTGACTGCTTGAAGGTGCGCAGTATGGTACTGCGCACACCACTACACAGCACCATCCCCAATTCGTGTCAGCCAAAGACCTCCTTAATATGCATGGCTTAGGTAAATCTTGGGCCACCATTTGTTTTGGGCCGGGTTTTCCATTCGTTTTGGGAATTTCTAATGGGCCTCTCACAAATGGGCTTATTAACTGGGCCAATCCATGCAAACTATTGTGTTTCTAGACTTTCTCTTTGACTAAAAAATGAGTTAGCTATAATGCGGGTGTAAGTTTTTCGATGGGGCAATGGGTTGAATTTATCACTTTTTTTTAAAATTTTTTTATGGGTAAGAAGGAAAAAGAGAAAGAAAGAAATGAAACTGCAGTTTATAGCTGATATATATATAGCCAGGTGCACCCAATGCGTTCTGTTTCGGTCCATTCGTCCCCGCAACAAAGTTTAACCACCAAATTTCGGCCATAGTGATCTGAGTGTCCCGTGTGGAAGGGCTCTCTCTTGCTAAGGGATCAAAGTATAAGATATTGCGTCCTGTGGAAAAATGTCCCTTCCCGAATCTCTTGCTTACTCGAAGTAGCTAATTTGAGAAGCGTAATTGAGAAATTTGAGCGATTTAATTTTGATCGATTAAAGTGAAGGCCCATGAGTTTCAATTCTTAATTGTATTAAGTCCCTGTTATTGGACGATGGTCGGTGTTGTAAAATACACCTATACCGTTTACTCCATCTGTCTCTTTTTTAAGTGTCCAGCTTCGTAATTTCAACTTATTAAAAAGACATCATCATTATATCCTTCACATTTTTTTCCTTCACTTTCCCTACTTACTCATCATCATTACACTTTTACTTACTTACTTTTTAAAATGGAATCTACTTTTATGGACAAAATAGGTAATTCACCAATTTTTACCCACTAACTTTACAAAATGGACACTTATTAAGGGACAACCAAAAATGGAATATCGGATTATAAATAAGGCACGGACGGAGTATAATTTATGCATGCTCCCTTTCGCCACCATCCCACCACACACAAAAAAATAAAAAAATTAAATAAAGCTTTCCTAAAATTCCAGGATTTGAAGAAAAATTATTTGGTACTTTTAGAGCAACGCTCAGCAATGCTTGGGAGCCTCCCACACTATAAACTATTGTGGAACCCATTACAAAGTATGTAGATTATTCCGTACAACTGTGATATGGGAGAGATTGTTAGAGCGGAAGCGTTGAACACAATCTCTAAATTTGAGGCAAATAAAATGGCTTTACATGTTGTCATTGTCAAGGCCATCATTGAACTAACGTGTTTTGGGCAAAATCTTTGAAGCAATCTTGATTTCTCCGTTTCGCATTCCAAAATACTTAAAAAACAAGGTCCTATTTTCAAGTTTAAAAATAATGGTCTTACAAAAATAATTTTTCAATTTTCTTTACAGGGTTTGATAGATATCATCGAGATCTATAAAATTAGATCCATATAATGGCTTTGTTCGGTTCATAGTTTAGTTTTAGTTTTGATTTCAATCATTACCCTATTTCTTTCTCCAATCATTACCTTATTTTTTCAGTTATTACTTTCTCATCTCTCTTCAATCATTACCTCTATCTCCAATCATTACTCTATTTCTCTCTCCATCCACTACCAAAACTAAACTAAACTAAACTATCAACCAAACACAACCATTGTATATATTTTTTATTTCAATAAGCCTATTATTTTTAAATTTAAAAATTACAAATAAGTACTCATTTTTTAAAGGGATAAACCGGAACGGAGCCGGCTTCAGCAGAACTGAAATTATCTTTGATCAGGATTACAAGAGATTATTGAACTCCTAATTTGGGAGTATTCAAGTCAAGAGTATTTAATGTTGGAAGGGCCTTTACGTACATTTCGGCCCTTTAAAGCATAATAATGCATGTTAATTAATTAGGAGCACAAATCAAAGGAAAAGCACCATTTTTTGCTTCAAGAAAAAGGAAAGGACTTATTAAAGCACAAAATTAACTAGACTATAAACTTCCCATTGCTTTTGTTTTTGCTAACAATAAACATGAAACAAGAAACCATAATCAACTCCGAGGGGTTTAGTCAGGTAGGAATGAATAGTAAGTATTTGTTTTTCATAAGATCGCATATTCGAATTCTATGGATGTGACCATTTCAAATTTTGGGGTCATTCGAGAGTTTGTTCGATTGTTAGCTTTCTGGCACCGAAAATTAGTCCAACTGTGCTTAAACTGAGCCGGACATATCTTAGTTATTACAGTAATTAAAAGAAAAGAAAACATAATCAGGCCGGCCTACACGTAAAAGGGTATAGACTAGAGAGAGAGGGGGAATATACTCCTAATAAAGTTGTGGCGATTAAATTTTTTATTTTATTTTTGATAAGGTTGTGGCGATTAAATTATTTCTTTCATTTTCGTTGCTTTTTTGTAGGGTAGTTTCAAGTCTGAAAGGGAGATGCTCACATGCATCAACCCCACTGAAATTATGGCAGGGCATGACTTATACCAAAGTAACCAAACATGGTTTTAAAATGGGATCGATGCCATAACCTTTCCTATACTTTTTCCTCCAATAGTACTCATTTAAAACTCTCCTTTGACACACATCTAGGGTTGTCCGGGTGAATTACTGACTTTAAAAGTACTCTCTTTGATTTGGAATTCGATTTTCTACCGGATGAGTATCTTGATAGTAAGTGAGGGGCCGTGATTGGTGTGGCCGCGCTAGTTTCTCATGAGATTTGGGTTGCGCAATCGGGTCCAATTGTGAATCAGCTGTAGGGCTGTTCCTCGGCTATAAAAAAAAAAAAAAACAAAAAAAAAAACCTCTTCTTTGACTTCTTATCCAACCAACCACTTAGGCTTTAATTAGAACTTGGGGATGGAAGGGAAAAGGATGGAAAAATTTAAAAATTTCCTCTTCCTTTGTTTGGTTGTTAATTAAGGAAAGAGGAGAAAATTTCAAACACAAACTCAATTTTTTTCTCCAATTTTTCTTCAACTTTCCCTCTCATTTTCTTCTTAATTATTTTCATCCTTTTCCACTTCCATCCCCAAGTTCCAAACAAAGCCTTAGTTTCCGACACGCCATTACCTCTATTTAAAGTAGGATGTACAGTTTTACGTATTCGAAGAACGTATACGTAACAAATTCCCAACTTCAGGCTTAACTAGCCGGCGCCCAATTCTCATTCATTAGGAGAAAATTATTTTCATCCTTTTCCACTTTCATCCCCAAGTTCCAAACAAAGCCTTAGTTTCCGACATGCCATTACCTCTATTTAAAGTAGGATGTACAGTTTTACGTATTCGAAGAACGTATACGTAACAAATCCCCAACTTCAGGCTTAACTAGCCGGCGCCCAATTCTCATTCATTAGGAGTAAAGATAACCTAGGAGTTGAACCATTCAATTTCTAGTGGACCCTCAGTCCAACCGAGCAACTCAACACATCCACTCCAAATACACACATGTCAATCCCAAAGGGGTTGGCTTAACATGAGATTCAGGGTTTGCTTTCTTCTAAAATCTCGGATCGATTTTCATTGCAGCAATTTTTGTTTTCTGTCATATTTATATAATCATTTTGCTCTTTATCAATACAACTACTACACCGCCTTTCTAAAGGTTTTAGGGAAGCATTTTTATTTCTCTTTCCTAGTCAACAAGCTAGACACTGCCCGTGAATTATGGACGTCGACCATACTGGTTTCGGATTGGCATTGCGGTGCTGTCGTGGCGCAATAAAGGTTTTTTTTTTTTTTTTCCCCTCGGTCACATATGTCTGGGTCAATTTTTTGATTAATTTTTTCTTCAATCTGGTTAAAAACAAGGAATTCACGCCGAGATTAAAGAATACGCAAGATTTTTTTTCCCTTGTGACCCGACTCTAAAAATCAAAGTCTGATCAATTGTATGAGAACATTGAGAAGTGAACTCACCAATAACCAGTCCAACCCTTGGGTTGGCGCAATAAAGGTTAGGCACCCTGTGTAGACAGAAAACAAAAAAACTGGTGTATCCATAGTTGGGTCGACCCAAAAATTAGAAGATGGATTCTCAGCAGTTTATCGAGAAACTACACCCATTTTACTCATTCACACAAATGTTAGGCAAACGCTTGTGTGAGTGTGTGCGCATTTAGGCGCATTAAAATGGATGTGATTGTATAATTAACTTACTAACCCCCCAATTCCCTCTAATCCCGCTGATGTATAACTTGTAAGGGGAATTCCGCATAGATTTATTTGTCGAAGTTGTGCACTTTAGTTCAAATACAATTTTTGTAATTTATTCTTACCATTAATCTAAAGTTATAAGATTTCTTCCCTACAAAAAAAAAAAAACCTTATAATATTCGTATAAATGAAAATTACATTTAGATAACATCATAACAAAGAAAAAGAAAGTGAAAATTAGTATATAAACTTGGAGTTGTAGGCTTTGTTTTGGTTTGGATTTTTAGGAAGTTTTTTGGGGTATCAAGTAGAGAAAAAGATAGAGAAATAAGAGTAGTAAATGAAGAGAAAACTTATTGAGCCTGCGCGCAGATAGAGAGGTTGGTTTTAGAGACCTAAAGCTAGCATAGTAATACTATTTTTTATTTTTTTGTGATTGAAGTCATTTAGCATCTTTAGTAAAATTAGTAGACTAACTAAAATTAGTCTTTTTAAAAGAAAAATATTTTGTTCATTCATAACTTTGAAGTGAGTTGGGGCAATTGACGCCTTTGACCTCCAAACCTTAATTAGTAAGGTTTTAAAAAAATCATTCAATCCATCGTAATCACATGGTTGGACAAAATTTTTTCTCAATGACAACAGATTACTAGTATTTTGTAATTATTTTAATTTTTCAATGAATGATATCTCGTAAATGATGACCATGGGATCCAATTTGATAAATTAAATTAAACATCACGAATCACGAGAAGGAGACCATCACATAGACATTTATTCTTGCTTATTCCCTAGAAATAAGGACTGATATCGTATTTTATTTCTTTTCTGGACAGATCTTAATTACGTAGTGTTGATTATTTTAACGAATACTCTGTTGATCTCAATTTGTTACTTTTTGTTGAGAGGTCACGTCACTTTAAATTACCTAAACTTTTCAATATGTATACTGATTATGTGATTTTCAATTTTTTAAAAATAGAATTAATTGAGATTTATCAAATAAGATCCATGTTGTATAACTAAACTATTATTATTAATTAAAAACATACAAATCTTCTCTAATTATGATAGAACGAGAGACAGCCAAATTAGAACGGAGGAAATAGATAACATAAAAAAGCCAAATAAGCAAGTATATCTAACTATTTTTCCTTATCATAAAATGTACTCTTCACATATATTTATGAGAAAACAAACGAATCACTTATAAGTTTAATCACATAAATCCTTCAATAATATCCTTTGTCCGCGCTCTCAATCCTCGCTGTCACAAAGTTTAATACTACTATTAATTTAGGATGTTTTCAAAGGACATTTTGCACTCGCACTCTTAATCCTCGCTGTCACAAATTTTATTACTACTGGTAATTTAGGATGTTTTTAAAGGACGTTTTGCACTCGCACTCTTACTCCTCACACACGCGTACATTGCGGCCCAGTTTCGATAAGAAAAATAACTAGTAATTATTTTTTGAATTAAAAGCAATATATTACGAAAGAACGACGTATCTCGTAAAATTAAAAATAATATTTAAGAAATTTTAGCAGAACGGGGCCTACGTGACTAAAATAAGCCGGGAGGCAGGAACCAAACGAGGCTTAAGAGGGAGGCCAATCATATACGCAGGAGACCCCCTTCTCCAAGAAAGCATGAGAATATGCTTTACTCCATTATGCGTGTGAACTACTCCGTACTTCTATATCCGTCGTTCCCCTCTCTCTCTCTCTCTTCCCAATTCTCGTCCGTTCTTTCCACTTTCCTCTTGTAATAATCTTTGACAATCGTTCAAATGGAGCTTGTTCAGGAGCTGTTTATTACGGCGTTTGTTGCCCTCATCTTCTCCTTCTTCCTCGCCAAACTCGTCTCAATAGCTACCACCGGTGACTCCAAACGAGACCTGGGGTTGAAGGAATCGGACGACGCCGTTCATGATGGGCAGAGCGTACTCGTGGAAGAGAAGAAGTTCGACGGAGGATTAAGAGTCCAGAGCAGTACTAGAAGCAAGAGAAAAGTCCGATTCGCCGACGAATCCGTTCAGAAAGTAGATAAATTCGAAGCCTTTGACGAGAAACGGGGTCGTTCTGGTCGGATTGAGGTTTTAGGCGTGCCGGTGGGGTCCACGGAGGGACAGTTGACGGCGGCGGAGACAGTAGGTGGTGTTGAAGTTGTTGGGATTAAGCAAGTGGATGACGTGGCTGATTTGGATGGATTGGTTGTTGAGGAAAAGGCGGAGGGTAGGGTTGAGGTAGTGGAGGAGGTCGGGGGAGCGTCGGAAGGAGAATTGGGGAGGGGGAGGGAGGCGGCGGGTGTGGGCGGCGTTGGGGTTGATGGAATTAAGGATGGAGGGGTGGTGGGTAATTTGGATGGTTTGGTTGTTGAGAGAGAAGGTAGTGCGGGAAAAGAGGGGGATGATGTTGAAAGTGTTAGTATCAAGGAAGGAGGGGTGATGACTAGTTTGGATGGTTTGGTTGTTGAGAGAGAAGGTAATGAGGGAAAAGAGGGTGATGATGTTGAAAGTGATAATATTAAGGAAGAAGGGGTAGTGACTAGTTTGGATGGTTTGGTTGTTGAGGAAGAAGGTAGTGAGGGAAAAGAGGGGGATGGTGTTGAAACTACTGAGGAAGGGGTAGTGACTAGTTTGGATGGTTTGGTTGTTGAGGAGGGTGGTGAGGGAAGAGAGGCGGATAGTGTTGAAAGGGTTGTTAAGGAAGGTGATGGAGGGATTAATTGGGATGGATTGGGTGGGAAGGAAGGGTGTGAGAGAAAAGAGGTGGATGATGTTAACGAAGGAAATGAGAAAGAAGATGCGGGTGATATTGGAAAAAGATGTGAGAGAATAAAGGGTGATGATATTGGGAGTGAGAATAAGGAAGAGGGTTTGGTGACTGATTTGGATGGATTGATTGACGAGGAAGGCGGAAAAGAGGCGGATGATGTTGAGAGTGTTGTTAAGGAAGGAAGCCCAATGGCTGATTTGGTATTCGATGTTGAGAGTGTTGTTAAGGAAGGAAGCCCAATGGCTGATTTGGTATTCGAAGGAAAAATCGTCCAGAACGCGGATGGGGATGTGGGTGATGTTGAAAATGTTGTTAAGGAAGGAAATGAAATGGATGTTTTGGGTTTCGAAGGAAACATCATTGAGAATGCAGATGCGGGTTGTAAGATTGATATTGGGTCAGCGATTGATGACATTATAGTCGCTCAAGATGCTAAGGTTAGTGATGTGGAGAGTGGGATTGAAGGGGGATTGAATAAGGGAGATGTAAAGGAAGAGAAATCGGTAGGTGATGAAGAAGATGATGATTGGGAGGGGATTGAGAGGAGCGAGTTGGGTGAGGTTTTTGCTGCAGCTGCTAAGTATGTTGCCAGTGGGGGAAAGGATGAGCGGTTGTCGAATATGGGTAGTGATGTTCAGATGCAGTTGTATGGACTTCATAAGGTTGCCATGGAAGGGCCTTGTCATGAGCCTCAACCCATGGCGATTAAGATCTCTTCCCGTGCCAAATGGTATGAAACTTTCCTACAATGGAGTGGTATTCTTAATGATTGGAATTGTCTTGTTCAATGTTTTTTTTCTTTTGGATATGTATGCTTGTCAATTGGTGTAGAAAAATACAATTTGCTCAATTTAGATGTATTGGGTGGTGTAAGAGAAAGACATCAACTCAACCTGCAATGGGGAAAAATAGTGTTCATCTATAGATAGCCATTGAGGTAGGTGTAAGTTCTGTAACTATCCGTTATGGGTTTAAACTTTAAAATCATATTCCTTTTATGACATTGAGGTAGATACAACTTCTGTAACTATCTGTTAAGGCTTTAAAAGCACATTCCTCGATGATAAGAAATATGAGGCAAATGAAGGAAACAATACGCAAAGGCAAAAATGGAAACAAGGAATAACTATTTGGTATGATCATGTAGGGAATGTTGTCAAACAGAGAATGATACATCTCCACGTCCTCCCTTGTTCTGTTCCGGTCTTTACCAACTCTTTTTATTTTTAACAAGACCAATTCATTAGTTCCAGTTAATTTAATTGTAATGATGCCGTATAAAGAGATTTTAGTCCAGAAACCAGGCATCAATACGGACAAATAAAATGGCTGAAATGCTCTAAAAATGCCTAACTACAGGGTTAGCAATTAATCACTTTAAAATGCTGCCAAGCAGAAAGAGTATAATTCAAAAGGTCTTCATTTTGAACAGGAAGTTGTTATTCTGAGATTCCCGGCATGCTTTAACTCTGAACATAGTTTTCCAGCCTTGAAATTTAGTAATCCTTTTCCGTAGTCGTCTGGTTTCCTAGCAGCTTAGCAGACAAGTTAAAGACTGCCTCTGTGCACTAGCGTCAATCTCTAGATTTAGAGCAGTGAAACATAGGTTGGAAAAAGACCACACGTAAGGACTCTAGAACTTTGGAAATCTGGAAAGTTGTACTGGATGAACAAAAACATTAGGTCTAGAATCTCTAGATTTAGAACAGTGAAACTGAGTTTGGAAAAAGACCACACATAAGGACTCTAGAACTTTGGAAATCTGGAAAGTTGTACTGAATGAACAAAAACAATTAGGTCATGCCCTCGAACAAATTTCTGGGTGAAGTTTGATTGCTAGTTATAATAACAGGGTTGACAGCTGCTATGTGTGAGTGATGGACGGTACTGCTTACGTTGTTGAAGGAATGCGTGGCAAAGGATGGGGAACATGGATCCCGAGGTTGCAAGGGAGCAGTATATCGCCTTACTTTCCGATAAAGTTCCAGGATGGATGGAAGGAAAATCATCCGTAAGTATTTCGCTGTGTAGAAATGTATGGTTCTCCTACATTTCCAATGACTTAAATCAGTGTCTGAGAATGAGTGGCTCATGCACCAACTTGGATGCAATTCATTCGACAGGGAGATGACAATGCAGACTCTTTAGAATCTGGAATATATGCTGCTCCATATCGTGAAATAAGCACCGATCTGCATGGTCAACATGATTCTACAAACAAAAGGTAACCTTATTCGCATACTCATATTATTTAGATTTGACTTTTGGGTCAGAGCTAAATTTGGTCCTCTCTCTCTCTCTCTCTCTCTCTCTGTTTGGTGGTTATATTGTGTTTTTCTTGTCATTGCATTTTTGCGTAATTTTCCCTCTCTCTTTTTGCCCCTCCTGCAGAGAATTGGAAGATCATGGCGCTGATGAAGGTGTATGACTGGGGGCTTGAACTCTGTAAATAAAGGGATAATTGTAAGTTTGTCTATCTTGCTTCCACAACTACTGGTGATTTAGATTTACAATGTTGGTGGTTTTGGAAAACAATATTTTGTTCCCTCGGATATAGAGGATACAGCAGGATCATTGTATCCATTCCTTCGTACCTGAACTCAAGAAAGCATCATCCTAGGCTGGGACTCTTTAACAATTGGTGTCAGTCAATCTTCTAGTCTTGCAAAATGTGAGAACTTGGTTCATTACCCTTTGAATTTTCAATGTTGTGCACTACAGTTTGACAATGATATATCTCTGTTTAAAATAAGGTCCTTATTTACAACCTTTTATTGACATATGGCATTATGCACTGCATGCAGAGATGCCCTGGAAAATTTACCTTTCACCAGAATCCTTGGAATGTGGATACTTTATGTGCATTTGATATTCTTGTTGACACTTGGATCATACTTTCTTCCTTTTTAGCTAAAAAATGTTGAGGATTACGTTAGTTCTTTTGCATTATGTCTGAATTCTCTTGATCCTAAATGTTGGACGATTCAGTTCCTTTGCGGACATCCAATAGCTGTTGGATGAGTCTACCCATGCATTAGTTCGAGTTTGCCCCAATTTTTATGATCTTTCACCATGTGTTGTGCTGTTTAGTCTTCTACCCTTCATCCCTGGTGCTTCCTAATGTCATGTACTACTCCGGAACACAAATTAGGTAGATTAAGGGACTTCAAACATGATTATGTTATTGCATTTGAAAATGACTCCTTCTGTACTTTTTGCTGTGAAATTCACTTTCTACCTTAATCGCATAAATTATATTTTTTTCTTTTCTAATCTTGACTTTCTGTTGGTTTTCTTGAGAAATCATCTATAGATAGAGTAGTAAATAAGTTAAATCACACAAATAAACTTTATTTAACTTGGCCTTTGCAATATTTCAGGACAAAGATTGATAATAAGCATTGGGTTGCTTGTTGATTTCCCCCAACGTGGGTTTATTCTTCTGCCTTTGCTTCGCAAGGAGGAAGACTAGTTCATCCTTCCAAGTTCCAAGCACAAGGAGTGTGTGATTAGTAAAAGTATTGCTAGCTGTCGTGCCATTTCCATTGTTCTTCGTTTTAATTTTCTATTGTTCTGTATTTGAATTTGATTTCTCCCGACGTGGGATGTCTACAAATATGGTTGTGAATGCTGCATATATGTGTATACAAGTCATTTGTCTCTCAAAAGGTTCATCACGAATCAGTAAGTAAATAACCGATGGATGCTCTCATTTTAATCATGTGGTTATGCTTATCGTATGGTTGGATTCGTTTTCCATTAATGGTCCAAATTTTCGATAAAAAGTTGTAGCAGGAATTTTGTGAAAGGAATCCAAGTAGGTATGCCAGTATTTGATCTGAAATTAGTTTTGGGGTTATGATCTCCCCTCACGTTTCATTACGAGGAAAGCAAATAGTAGAAGAAACCTAAATCTTAGCATGTGGACAATGTCATGAAAGCTATTTTAGCTTTGTAGGTTCTCTTACTTGAGCTTAAATTTTTCAGGGAAAATGACAATCCAGGACGTATTTTGATAATTAATACCCGCCAAAGACAAGCTAAGAACATTTGTTAATACTGAAAATATCCTTGGCGGGGTATTAATTATTAAAACACGTTCTTGGCCGTCATTTTTTCAAATCTTTAGGGCGTTGCTTTTGAGATGCCAAGATAGCATCTTCAATGGTACTGGTCATTTTTTAGGAACCGAAGCCATTTTTTGGTTTGTTATAGTGTTGTTTTGTCAAAATTTGGTAAAAAGTGCTCTACGGTACTTAAGCCATTATTTGGCCGCTACCACTTGTTGTCGTTCCCACATACCAGAGCAATTGGATTGCTTCCAAGAGCTATAAGATCACAACCCTTGAAAGAAATGGCCAAGTTATTTTTTGGCTCCCAAAGGGACTTTCCATATTTTTTGAAGCCAAAATATGAATTTGGCTCCCAAAATGGCTCCCATGTAAGATGCTTTAACAACAATCTTAGTATAACCATT
This sequence comes from Rhododendron simsii, assembly GCA_014282245.1. Taxonomy (NCBI): domain Eukaryota; kingdom Viridiplantae; phylum Streptophyta; class Magnoliopsida; order Ericales; family Ericaceae; genus Rhododendron; species Rhododendron simsii. The sequence goes on from CM024959.1 coordinate 32,293,152, forward strand.
TAACTCATCCGGTCGTGGAGTTGATCTTTTGAACCTAAGCTATGTCATCTAACACAAACTCTCAAATTGTTCAGCCTAATCGTTTAATACCAAAAGCATTTTGTAATTAAATTTTGATTTACAAAGGGCCCATTAACCTTTAAAGTAAGTATGCTTTGTAACTCGGAATTTATTACTAGTAAAGTAAATGAGTGTTTTGATATTGTTAGGTGATGGCCACCGCCTAGTCCCCTTCGCTCAATCCTCGAAATCAATGCGGTGATGATAAAATGATCAATATTTTTTTATAATTAAGTGTCAGGGTCAACTTATGCACACCTCGACTAGCCTCAAAGAAGTTGATAACACCTAATTTAAAACTTAAGTCTCAAACCTTGATCATCAGGTCAACCCAAAGGGGTTAAAAAAAAAGATCATTTGTACCGTATATTTGTTATTGGCCTTGTCAAATTGAAATATTGACCGAATGTAATCTCAATGAACACCACTGACCACGACCTTTCAACTGCTATCTGCTACGGCAAGCCAAAACTTCAAATTTAATGTTGACAACAAATCCGACAAACTGAAAATAAACGGATTTTTTTTCCCCATATTGGAAACTTTGAATTGTATAACATGACAGATAAGGAAAGATAGGAAATAAAACATTTATTTTTTAGGTCTTGTTAATATAACAATTATAAATAGGAGAAAATCGCCCCTTATTCACCTCAGTCTTTCCTATGCTAATAAGGCTAGTGGCTAGTAATATCAGTGGTTTTTGCCAGGAGGAAGGTAAGGGCCTCCTTTACCGTCCCCAGGACCACTCCCTGATCCACTTCCGCCACCGAAACCTCCACCACCACTAGCGCCTCCACCTCCACCTCCACCTCCACCTCCACCTCCACCTCCACCACCACCACCACCACCGTTGCCGCTGCCATATCCTGGGCCTGATCCAGAGCCCATCCCACTTCCTCCTCCTGTACCCCCTCCAACACCTGGCCCATAGCCACCGCCAAACCCGCCTCCATTACCACCACCAACACCAAACCCTCCACCATTACCACCACCAACACCAAACCCTCCACCATTACCACCACCATAACCACCACCTTGGCCAATCCCAGAGCCCCCACCTCCCCCGCCCCCACCAACGCCACCTCCACTACTATAACCACCACCTTGGCCAATCCCAGAGCCCCCACCTCCCCCGCCCCCACCAACGCCACCTCCACTACCATAACCACCATAGCCAGCCCCTCCTCCACCTCCACCTCCACTGCCAATTCCTCCCCCTCCCACACCACCAGAACCATAACCCGAACCACCACCCGCACCTGATCCTCCCCCACTGCCACCTGGTGCAGACCCTCCATAGGTAGCATCTACCCTGTACCTATTTTCCTGCAAATCGTCAAGACCATTGTGTCTCTCATGGTACAAAAGCATCCCCTCTCTAGTAGCTTCAACAGCAACATAATCAAACAGCCCCAAAAGCACCAAGACAGAGAAAACGAGACCCCAAAAAACTACAGTATTTCTTCCCATGAATCCCCCCTTCTTAGTACTTGCAAAGTGCAAGAAGTTACATCCTCAAGAGGACATAATCACTTACTTATACCCAACTTTTCAAATATACTAATAATCAAGAACTAAAAAAAAATTGAAGAGAAAAAGCATGAAAAATATGCAGATAAAAGAAGGAATTTAAGGTTGGGAGGTGGTGACGGTCCTCTGATGCTACACATATCATTTTATATAGCTTGTAGTCTGTGGGACTGGGAGTGGTGGGGGAATAATCACAGACACAGAGAGTGTTCATGCATGATGAGCCGACATGTGCGAAATGGTTCTGGTGGTGATGGCAGTTTGCGTGACCACTCTGGTAAGGAAGTATCATCTTCCTGGTGATAATGTCATGTGGTTTGCATTGCACTTTAGAATGAGTGGCATAACATGGGATAGAGGCCTGGAATGTATGGCATAGGAATGTGTCCAAATGATTTCTCGGTTAATTTCCGGGGTTCTAAAGTTACATTCCATCACCCGACCATCGACACATCTTTAGAGTGAAAACTTTATGGAAAGAGAATCACAGGACTAGGTGGCGATGAGAGCAACGTCAAGGAGTGGACTATGGAGAACAGGTAGCTACCAAACTGGTATTTCGCCAGACATTCTGCTTCACTGCTAGATTTGCACAAAACTGGCTTTCAAAACTAGGCTTGACGTGGAGCAGGAAAGTAAAAGATGAAAACTGGTCCTTACACTAATTTAAACACGCAACTGAGCAAGATTAACCAAGAGGTCCAAGATAAACAATAGAACAGATAATTGGTTTTGTAAAACCATTTTGTGGCTAGTATTGAGAAATAATTCAGAACATTTGTGATCTTGGAAGGGATAGCGTTGAAAGCCATCTGAGTAGGCTAAAAGAAGACACCACTCACCCAGTGCATTTTAATGAAAGCAATGTATCAGCTGTAAACAACGACACTATGCTTCAATTCATGAATATAACTCAACCACTGACCCAGTGCATTTTAATGAAAGCAACCTATCAGCTGTAAACAACGACACTATGCTTCAATTCATGATTATAACTCATTAATCGTTCATGAGCTTGCTTCCAAACAAAATAGAACACCCATTTGGTAATCATATTCCACTACCCACCAGCTAGAGCAGCTTGTGCTGTTAAAATGAACTTTAATGAACATGCCATCTGACATGTCCCACTATTTAAAAGGATAAACTTTAATGAACATGCCATGTGGCATGTCCAGTACATGTCCCTGTGTGCCGGCGTGACGCATGTCCCAGAGTGTCTGACAGAGATACAACCATCTCTAGGAGTGTCACTGCTTCCTCGCACAAAATTAATGCTATTATTGACGAATAATGTGCACTCTAATTATTTTTGATGAGTCAAATCAAAATCCACTAAGTCCTGAGCATGTACTCACAAGATCATACACTGAAGTGTAAGACATCAAACATAGCACAAGTTTACTCAAGGGTGATTTCCTCTTTTCCCTATCCATCCAATCTTGAATCTGCAAATACTATAAGTACTAAAAGAGACTGAGTTGTCTAAATGATGATTAATCATACAGAACATCAAGAAACAAGTATGAATCCAAACATCATTCAGAATCCTGTATTGACTGACAAACAGGGAGGTAATATGTGTCCAACTGCCAATATTTGTGTTTCACACCCTTCCAGACTTCTTCTCCCAAACAATCCTTCACAGGTAAGGGTATTAACTGTGTGGAATAACCCAAACTCTCAAGCTCCAGAGAAACTAATTGACAGTAAACAACATGAAAAAAGGCATTACCCCCACAAAGGCCGTTGAAAAATGAGTAAATCCCTCCAGGTTTCAACAACGAAGGAAGTTGCTGGTGGAATTCTCTCATATCTTCGTAATACTCTCCGTAAGTGTCAAAGAAAATACCTGAACCAAATGAGACCAACAATTACAAAGTGCTAGAACATTGACAGTTAGCCAAAGTGCAGGGCATACCAACACCCAATCAGCTATTGTTTTCACTAATAACTCAAAGTAGCAAATTATGTAGAGGTCTAAACTAGAATGGTTTTTAGCCATCCAAGTAGTTACGATCAACTTTCTTAGGTCAGTCAGTTGAAGTGAGTGGCCACTCTTTTAACAATTAGCTAGACGAGTAACATAAGTACATAACTATTTTAGAGAAAGCATTCATAAGCATTATCACCTGCAAATAGAGAAGATTTCAGAGGCTAAGACATACAACAGGTAGGTAGGAAGCTAAACTAGTCTTAGAGCAACCCCAAGGGGTTGACCAAGTGGTCTTGGCCTGGGACTTAGGGCGTTGCTCCCTCCTAAGGTCTTAGGTTCGATACTCCTTCCAGCAACTCTTGGGGCCACCTAACCCCCATGTATAAGTGTGTGAAATGGCTGTGGGAGGGGCTGTTGGGATTAGTCCGAGGTGCACATAAGCTTGCCCATGACACCTTGCTTTATATAAAAAAAAAGTCTTCCCCTACATTATTAAACCGCTGCCACTGCAGCATTTCCTTGATCTCTTTATTCAAGTGCCTCATTCTTTCTTCCAGCGTCTAAGATACATTAGGATATATAGCTTTCAAATATTGTGCCAGTGAAAGCCAGTAGCGAGTAAAAAGCCAAACGTAAACAATTGAATTAAGGAGATCTGCTTGTAAATGGCGTGGCGCCGAGGCGGATCATAAGGATGGAAAGAGATGTGATATGTGAACTAACAATGTGTTTGGAAAGATTCTTCAGAAGACTAAAAACCTATATGACAAAGCTAGCAAAAAAAAGATGCATCCACGATATGTTTTTTTTTTCCCCCCTTTTTTTAATGTAAAAGTAAATATGTTTTCATACGTATATAATGTAATGGCAACTGAATCTTGTCTTACCATCATAAGATTCGAGCTGAGGAAGGACATCCTGCCAACGGCCCAATATTATCTTCACATTCTCCTTCTCCCCCCAACCAGAACGAAGCATACGGTCATAGACCTCTGGGTGAGCTTCAACAATGGTGTGAGCAACTGGTGCATATTGTTGAATGGCAGTATCCACAAGCCCCATTCCAAATCCAATGTTCAGTATGTGCCCACCTCCTGAACAAACAGCTTTTGCATGTGCCTCCATCAATGGCTTCTCCCAAGCCATCATGACAGCCTTGCTTTCGGAGTCCATCAGCTTATCCTCACTAAAACTAACTCTATCCTCCAAGTAGTCACCATTGGGATCCCCACCTGGATTTGCTCTCCTTGCAATGGTTCCAAGGATCAACTCAGCTTGTATCCCTATATAATATTATGTTAGAAAATGAGAAAACAGAAACTACTTGCAATGGTTCCTGAGCAATTGATATGTACATAGAAAATAAAAGTAGTGAAGTCACAGATTATCCGTATATTCATGAGCGTATCTTCAGCGCAAGGGTAGGCAATTTGAAACAAGCTGGTGCAAAGACCTTGACCCCAAAGGGTAAAACTAGTGAAATTGTGGGAGTCAACAATGTCAGTTCCTTTGACATGTTTAATTGTTCAATTATTGTTAAAGGGCAATCAAATGAAGCAAACTACTGAAGATCGAATTGTCGAAAGCTCGTTCACGCTCGGCATGTGACATAAATACACCAAGCTCAAGCATATTCTTAAAGCCTCATTACGTTTTCAACTTAAACTATCTAGCGCTCTGCTCAATAAGTTCTGATCGATTGGAAAACCAAGCTATCGAGTGAAAAGAGATTATCAGCTAGATTTAAGCTCAACTGATTAACAAATAAAGCTTGAAACAAAATTTCAAGCTCAAGGTTTTAACCAACTAAAATCCATAATTACAGTGCATTCGGAACCCTATCTCACCAAATCAATTAAAGACGAAGGAACAAATCAAAATATACCAATTTGGCACATGTCTTGCAAAATCACTCAATCCTTCCTTTTATTTTCTTACCAAATCAGGTCAATCCAATGGGGCTGTAAAACAGCCCATTTGGATTGTGGGAAAATGCTGGTAAGAAAGGGAGCAATTTCTCATCAAATCTCACCGCTGAAAAAGGGGCAAAAGAAGGAAAAAAAAAAAAAATCAATTTTGTACATTTCTCTCCATTTGTCACCAAATTACTCAATGCAATAAGTGATGATTTGACGATAAACTCTAATCCTTTTTTTTCTTATCAAATCCTTCAACCCCAAGGGGCTGTGTACTCAACTGCAGCTCTATTATTGTATTTCCAGAAATGCGATACATGAAGAACCCCAAGGGGTTGGCCTGATGGTCTTGACTTGAGACTTAAGTGTTTGCTCCATCCTAACATCTCATGTTCGATTCTTCTCGTCAGCAATTCTTGGGGCCACCTCACCCGCATATGCATGTGATGGGAGGGGCGGTATGGATTAATCCGAGGTGCGCAAACTGACCTGGGACACTATGCATTACCAAAAAAAGAAAGGAGGGAAGAAAGAAAGCGCAATGAGGAGGAAAAGCAATCACGAACCGGCATTGAGGAGGAGGTCGAAGGCATCCTGGTGGCCGGAGTCCATGGCAAAGTCGCCGGCGGAGAGGTTGGAAGGCGAGAGGGCGTTCCAGGGTGCGCCGGCTTCGAGGAGGCGCTTGACCACGGCGGCGTGGCCGTGCTTGGCGGCGTGCATCAGAGGGGTCAATCCGTCGCCGTCGAAGAACGAAACCTCTGCTCCGGCCTCTATTAGGGTGTTCGCCTTTTCGGTGTCGCCGCTTCTCGCCGCCTCGCAGAGTAGCTCCCCGTCGTCCATGTCGGCGCTCGCTCGGAATGGTGGAACCTAAACAGAACCAAGGTTTAGGTAGGGGAGCTGTGCTACTGGCGCAGAATTTTATCACACATATGGTGCACATACATATTTGTGGGCGATATCGGGTTCTACAAAAATAATTCAAGTAGCACAGAATTTTATCACACATATGGTGCACATACATTTTTGTGGGCGATATCGGATTCTACAAAAATAATTCAAACCGTGTATTCTTCTTAAATTTTTTTTGGGTAATCTTGGGAAAAAAACAACTCAAACGAATATCGGCAAAAACTTTTTTTTTTTTTTTTCAGAAATCATAGTCCTACGATTTCTGAAAAAACTCCAATTAATATCCGTTACAAATAATTTTTTTTCCACAAACTTTAAAAAAATATTTTAAAAAAGATGAACGGTTCGGATCATTTTTGTAAGATCCGAGATGAGTCTCACAAAAATTTATGTGCATGATCTGTGTAAATGTATATGTGTCAAAAGGTCTTTCCCATATCTATTTTGGATCTGTTTCGGATCTAAAAAATAATTGAAACCGCTTATTTTGTTTAGAATTATTTATTTAAGGTTCCTTAAAAAATAAGTTTAATTAGATATCGGTAAGAGTATTTACGATATGTCCAACATTGCTTAAGAATTAATAGCTAAATTCTGAGACAATATCTAATTTAACTTTTTTTTTGTCCAGATTCATAAGCAAAATTTGATGTATCATAAACACTTTTATCGATAGTCAATTTAGCGGACTCAAAATACATGGATACAGATAATTTCAGCACAAAAGATGATTTCTAGATACTTTTGTCTTGCTGTTGCACATCAATTTTGACCGCACACGGTGAGCACACCTAAAAGCCGCCATCCAATCCTCACATAATAACTCCAACGAGAAGATTTTCATTGCGGAGCAGCTACTGCGTGGTGTTGCTTGGCCTGCTCATTTCAATTTTGGACGATTCGACTTTGGAAAGAGAAAAAAGAAAGAGAAAGAGGAGAGAGAGTGTTGGAAAGGTATTTCAATCTGAACCGTTTAATGCATTTTGGTGACGTGGTGTTTACCCGGCAACCAAAAATTTCTCAACTCCCACAGTTACACTCATTTCCCCAAAAGTCCCCAACTAACCACACAATTATATTTTCCTACACCCCATTCTCTGTCTTCCTCGCGCTCCTCTCCTCCCCCCCTCTCTCTCTCTCTCCTCGCACGCGCGCAATCTACGAGGACACGCACATTGAGTTTCCAACGCACTACCCATTTTTGGGAAATCTACGATTCTATGATACAATACCATAGCTAGGGTTTTGATTTCGGGTTGAATTACCTGAGATTTTTGTAGTTTTGGTGGGAAAAAAAAGAGCTTTTGGTATTAAAAGGATGGCGTCGAATTTTGATCGGTGGGAGAAGGATCCGTTCTTCTCCGCAGCGGAAGAGGTTCAGGAATCTGCTGATAGGTATACACACGGTCTGTTTGCTCACCTAGGGTTTATTAATCTTTCGATTTCTCAATTTCGTTATTCGATCTTATTCATTCGTAGATCTGGAAGAACATTTAGGCGCGTATCTTGTGAATTTTGTGTTGCCCGTTGGGGCTACGTCTCCTCGTAAGCATTCAAACATGTGTAGGAATTTTTAGTTATTTGATGGGTTGCAAGGTTCGAGAATAGAATCTATTGATTGCAGTATCTATTGTTTGTAGGGTTCATAATGAACCGAACTGCAGGAGTGTGAGTTTGTGGTAGGTTGTTAAAAGTTTGTTGGAGACGGTTTGCAGCGTAAACAAACCGAACTTCAACATTTGTTGATGCTCTGCTCGTTAAGTTTTCAAAACCAACCTCAAACAAGCTGACTATTTGGCTCGTTAGACTTAGTGACTCATCCTACTTGTGATATTTAGAAAATTTAAGCTACTTGATATTAGGTCTTGATTGGCTCAATTAAAGATTGTTTGGGATTGGCTAACCTTGTAAGTTATTAACAAGTGAAGCTTGAACATATTTAAGCGATTGAACAATCAACTTGTGGGCTCGTTCGTTTAGCAACCCTAATTGTTTGCTCTCAGACATGTGGAATTTCTGAAATTATTAACGACCAACTCATTTAGAAGTCTAAAGGAGTAATGTTAGGAGAGGAGTACCTTCTACCTGGTAGATTCAACATAATGTAGTTTAACATGACTTGCTGTTGATTCTAAGTTTGAGTCTTCCTAGTAACTATTTACTGTATATCAATGTCTTGTAGGATGGAATCAACTTATAGAACGTGGATTCACTCAATGAAAGACTCGTCTGGCATATGGAATTCAGAAGAACTTTGTAGGGATGTACGTACTACCCTCGGCACCACCAAATGGCAGGTCATCCCATTCTCTCTGCCTATTGATGTTTGTTTTAAGTATATATTAATGGCAGCAAGAAAAACCTTGGAAATACATAGAAAATCCTAATTTACCTTGATGAATTTAATAATTGAAATCCTTGCGTGATGGCAAAAGAATTGTAGCATGCTATCGTTTACGTCTCTTTCAGTGCTTACTATCCAAATATTTTTCTTTAGCCATGAAATTATAGGGTGGTGTGGGCTGTGGAAATTAGTTATGCAATGAGTTGGATTCATGTTAAATTGGTGTTGGGAACAATGAGTGGGTTAGGATTTCAACTTCTATAAGTTTGCGTGAAAATTACATGGCATTAGAGTATTCATTAGCTTTTAAGGGTGGTTAGATGTATATTAAAATGAAGTCATCACGCAACTATTTTGGTTACATATATTCTACCCTGTTGAGGGTGGTCAAATTACCTCCCTAAAGTACTTGGGTAGCTGGATCTATTTGTGTGTTGTGGGAACAAGGGGTTCGTGATATCATGCCTAATGATATTATGAATTGTTGTTCGGCAATCAATGCAGTTGGAGGAATTGGAACGTGCTGTCAAGTCTAGTTACGCTAATAGCTCGTCTGCTGATGCGAAAGAGAGGCATCACAATTTCGTTACTGCAATTGAGAGCCAGATTTCAAAGATTGAACGTTCCTTGCACAAATCAGCTATTTCAAATGGCAAGCCACCTTTGCCGTGGGTGCGTTTGGATGAAGGAGAATGCAATGAGCTTGCATTGTTTCTTTCGGGACCATCAGTTAACATGGACAAAAGCTTTGCAAATATTGACATCAGGACTGAACAATCAGCGAACCTTCAAAAGGCTGATAAGGAATTAGTGCAAGATTGTGCAAAGAATTCAAGACATTCGGTGGAGAGGAATTTTGTGGAGGATAGGGAGGAGAAGTTGCCTGGACATCGCAGGACAGCAAGTGCAAGTGCTGATATTGAAGCCTGGAAGATTGCAGTTCCTGATGATGTTTTCCCACATAATTCGGCCAATGGACATGTTGTGCCACCTCCTCGAAAGGTACCCAGCTTAGGGTTGCTTAGTACGTTGGAAAATGCTTCTAAGTTGAAGTGGCCGAAGAATGGGTACAGGAAGTTGAAAAATACAGATCACCACCAAGAAGCTGACTCTATGTTATCGCAACCTCAGCAGTTGACGAGGGTGACTATTCATCTTCTTTTTATCCTTGAAATACGTTTTTGGATTTGCCTGTTGGTTTCCATGTTGGATGTTATATGTTGCCAACCCTTATAATCCTGCTTTTTCTTCAAAGGGCATTGATGCATGTTATGAAAGAAGTAAGAGTTGCCTCGCTGGATGCGATGATTGTTATGACAACAAGCAACTGTATGGTTGGTATGGAGCTGTTCAGAGACTCCTTCAAAGGTCTCAGTATCAGATGCAGTATCGTCGGCCCCTTCAAGTGGTCTTTTCAATTGTTCTACTTCTTGGCCTGATTGGTGAGCTTGCTTGAAGTCTTACCTCATCTTGCCTTTTTTTCCCCTTAGATTGATCATTTGTCTGTTTATGGGAGTGTTGTTTTTTGTTATATCCTTTTCACAGTATTCTTTTTTTCACGCAGCTTGCAAATTGCTTGCAAGGTTTAAAATGCGTCTGAAATTATCTGAGCAGTTCAATTTATTTGCCTTTTTGCCTAGTGCTTCTATAAATACGTATATATGTATGCATATTATTAAGCATACAGTTGTGCATATAACCTTATGGATGTCTGATTGGTATAAGCCAGTTACTTGGTCATCTTGTGTTTTTTTTTTTTGGGTTATATGATAATTAACAGGTGCTTTATACAGAGATAGATTCTGCAATTGTGGAGTTCTATTAAAACTGACCAAAAATCACAGATTATAATTAGGTTCCTCTTCTCACTAGTCTTCTCCTTCTCCAGGCACTACCATTTTTCGGTTCTTGGATGTATAGGTTCTGCATTTCTTTGGGCCTTCGGTACAAGAATTGGTACTCATTTCTCCTGTCAGTGTAACTGCTATTCTGGCCTGAGAACAGATCTTGAATAGTTCTTCAAATCATGAGGGCAGGCTTAAACTTCCAGCATGTGGGTTACGTTATCCACTGATATCTTTCTGTTTTTTGTTGAAAACTGGAGGAAAACCTCCTGTGAATATACTACTGAAAAACTAGAAAATGATTTGCCTCCTTAAGGAAGTTGAACCATTAGCGCAATTGGGAAATCACTGTACAGAGAATAGCACGAGTTTTCTTTGACGGCCTGTGGTTTTCAGTTCCTCAAATGGGTTTCCTTATGTCACAGCAGCAGACAAGGTTTTCACTAAATCTGTATGTTGATTGGTATTAAGCTGGGCCAGTGTAGGGCCAACTAAAACCATGTATTATCAAGTTTGTTTGCTTTAGTGGTTTTATTTATGATTAGTTTGGTCAGACATTCACTTGGGCACTTTCATGATAGTTGGTGCTTCTTTTTTAAATAGTCTTGGATACATCTCTCATGAGCTGTGCTATGATTCTAGTTAACTTATTAGATCTCCGATGTAGCATCATTCAAGCCTTCCAAAGCTCAACCCGGTGCTTAGCCTTTGTTTCCTCATACAAGTCTACTTTGCGACACGATGTGTTTCTGTAAGTCATATAAATAACCTAGCAACAGCCTAACTTACTGTGTTAGGTACTGTTCACAATGCTTACAGCCAAATTGGCCCCCAAATTCCCTTACGTTAATGTTCAAAACCTCTCCTTTCGTTTCTTTGTAAGAAGGTACAAACTATGAAGTCCTAAATAGGTTACCAGTTTTCCGTTGCATGATTATTAATTGTAGTCTGCCAGATAGAGGTTTACTCTGGCTCAAGTTTACTGGAGCTCATGAGTTGTGGGAGCGTGTACCCCTGCATTCATCCTACTTAAAGGCCCGGATTCCGTGGCATTTTTCCGGTGATAGGATGTGTCTCTTGTATGCTTCCTTCTGGGTTAAGCCATGAGATTCCCAAGACCAGGTATAGAGGTCAATGAATGTGGTGCCTAGGTCTTGGACTAAATCCTGGGCCCAATCCAGAGGATTTTTGACTTTCTATATGCTAGTGCAGGATCTTTGGTTAAGCATTGCTTCAAAGTGCGTTTTATCCTCCATTTTTTTCGGCCTTACCCTTGTCTATGGCATCTTGTTCTAGGATAGATTTAGAGCCTCGGGAGCCTGTTGGGCTAAGTTTTGTGGCCATGGGGTGCCACATCGGTTGGTTAGATTTCCTGGGGTGCCACACCGTTAGGTTAGATTCCCTGGAGGTTAAAGCCAAGAGTTAAATCAAGTTTCTTGGTCCTTTGTGGGACTTGTGCCCTGGCCATGCTTCGTAGTTTGTACCCTCCTATAAATACATCCACTTCATACCTTTTTTCCACTATTCTTCTCGATAGGTGATCTTATGAAGTACAAGATTATAAAATTTTCAGATGACTGAAAATGATCTAACAGAGTAAATTAGAAATGCTAGAACTATTGTTTCCTTGAAAAGTGTGGTTTTTGATATGAGAAGAAAAGGCCCAAAAGGGACTGAGGGAGTAGTCGAGGTTCCTTTGTAGGATGATGTTGTGGTCCTCCATAGCAGCCGAGAAACATTACCTTGCCACGTCCACATGGTGGCTTATGTGGCTTGAACCTTACCTATATTCAAAGTACCTCTATTCCTCCACCAAACTTCTATACCTTCTGGTTATCCATATCTAGAACCCTTATTGCTGTATTGGTTACTAATCAGTTATTCCACGTTGTATGATGATTTGTTCTGCCTATGCATAGTTTGTGATAAGAACGGTTGTACTTGCATCTAGCCATTTTCAAATGTTGCAATTGAACTTGTAATTACTGCCATCAAGATTGAAATGTCATCCCGACATGTTAAAGTCTTATTCACATCTTCAAGTGTTAAGCTGATGAAGTTCATAATTTTCTGATGGTACTATGGTAGTGCTTCTGTTTCCCATGAAAGCTTATTTATGGCGTCTTTAATCAGTCTCATGAGAGCGGTGCTGTAATTGTCGTTAACCAATTTTCTTTTGGAGGCTTATCCTGGACATGGTCCTCTTTGCAGTTTTGATTGCATTTCAGGCAATTTAAGGGTGCAGAAGCCGATTCATCATTCACCATTTTGTTATTGATAGCGGTATCTGGGAATCTGAAGGTCCGGAAAAAACAGAAGGTGTTACTGGTCTTAATGCTGACACCTGATGAATGTAGGTGTGTAATCTTCTATGTTATGCCATATAACGGTAATACTTGGAAGTTAAGGGCGCTGTATTAATATCGTATCCAAAATTTTAATATATCTCCCAATTTTGATTTTTTGACCAGCAAAATTGTGTTGTATTCCCATGTCAACCCCAAGGTGGTGGCTGAGAATGTTGGTCTAAGGTTGTGTTCCTTCAGAAAATGTAACAAAAGAAAGACCTATATTTTTTGGCACTTGCCAGGCCTTGTATAGTTTTATTTTTCTTGTAATGGGGCTGCTTGTAGTTTGTGATCATAAAGTTACAGATGTGGCATATTGAACTTTATTTTATTATTCATCTGTCGGTCGTTCCGTTATTTTATTCTCTTGGTGATTGCAATGGGGAAAAAGGTATGTAGTAGTGGTGATTTTCGCGGAATGGGGGATGCTATTGAGCATCTCCCTGTAGAGTGGTTGATCTGACCGTTTATCTCAGCATTCAACGGTTTGGATTTTAACCGAGTAATGAACGCTTCAGATTTGTATGTGTTTGGATTCAATTTGAGCCTTCTATGCTGAGATGAACGGTTGGATCGGTTGCTTTACGCGGTGTAAAGAGGGGGTGCTCGGCAGCATCCCCATTCTAATTTCTTTTTCGTGGCTTATAATGTGCCAGACCAAACAATTTTGCCCAAATTTGCCATCATACCATGGTTTTGCTTGTTTGTGGTATCTACTGGAATTGGCAAACTTTAATTGGTATGATACCTTTATGCTCCGGATAATCTCTAGTCGCTTGAAGTTTCGAATTTGATTTTTCCAAATGGTGGATGCCAGTGTAAATTGTTGGAGTAGGACTTATTGTTGGAATTTCTTGGCGAACTTGAATATCTAATGTGATGCCATTCTCATGCAAATTGCATGACTTTTTTTTTTGAAAGGCAATTCTCATTTAATTTGCATGACTATTTCTGTTTTTTTTTTTTCTTTCGGGTAATGCAAGGTGTCTTGTGTTAGCTTGTACACCTGACGCATCTCAGACTAATTTTTACAATTTTTCCCACAGCAATTTCACATGTTTACGCATAGTGAGTGCGTGTCTGTGTATGTTGGAGGTGGGGGGAGGATTGCCCCAAGAGTTTGTTGGGACTATTTCTTATCTGGTTACAAAACCACATTAAACTTTTCGTCCATAATTATTGGGAATAGAAATAAATGAATAAAAGACATGTTATTATCATAGCCATAGCAATTTCTAAGAACATTTTGTTGATTGGGATTTGTCAAGAGAAAGGAAAAATGAAAAATTACTCTTACGAACTCGCTTTATATTGATAATTTGAAGAGAGAGAAAATTGTCTTCAGATAAAATACTTAATTAATTTTTTTACATTGTCATAACTGAGTGATTTGCTTTTATATCCTTTTGATTATCCGAAAAGTTCAAGTTAATCATTCCAGTTTTAATTTCACCCAACTAAACCTTCGATTTACAAATTGATTTCAATGTCATCCTTCTGTTGGCTCCCGTCAGTAATTTGGACTGAAAAGGGCCATGTACCCATCACGTGAACCTCCCTCACGGGAATATTTGCCCATTTCCCTCCCCCGCCTTACCCTAATCGATTACCCACGTCCGCGCCACTTTCCAGCACACTCAATTATATACCCACTCCTCAATAATATCACCTCTCTACACACCATTAATTCCACCCCATCCCCAACTGTACCCCATGTCAGCCAACAACCCACCCCACCATTAACACCTCTTCCCCACTCAGATAATACTCCAATATTCCCTCCCTCTCAGTATATACATACACACTCCATACACACATGCACCCACTGTGCACTTGTTTTCTTTCCAGAGAGAGAAAGAGAGTGTTTGTGTGTGTGTGAGAGAGAGAGAGAAGGGGGGTCCAGCCACCACCTTGAGCCACCTCCCACGGTTCACCTCCCCCGCCGTGCACCTCCACCCTCGGCCTCCTCCGGTCACCACCGAGAACTCCATAACCACCAACCGGAGCTTACCTCCTCCGTACCACCATCACCACCCAAAACACCACCTCCACCCCGTACCACTCCCTCCTCCAAAACTGAGATCCCCACAACCAAACTCCTCGGCTCCACCACTTCCCCACTGAACCCGCCACCACCCACTGCCGAACCCATCACCTCCGGCCTGTACCTGCGACCACCGGACTGCTGTACCTCACCACGAACAGTGAGAGAGTGAGTTGTGTGCCGTCAGTTTGTGTTTTAGTGTACGTGTGCCGTGAGTTTCGTGAGAGTGCTGCCGCCGCACGGCCCCGACGGAGTGCCGCGGGACTGAGAGGGAGGGAGGGGAATGGGTAAATATGCCCCTGGGGAGGCTCATGTGATGGGCACATGGCCCTTTTCCGTCCAAATTACTGACGGGAGCCAACGGAAGGATGATACCGAAATCAATTTGCAAATTGAAAGTTTAGTTGGGTGAAATTGAAACTGGAAGGACTAACTTAAACTTTTCGGATAATTCGAAGGGATATAAAAATAAATCACTCGTCATAACCCATTATGAAAGCTAAATTTGGCCGCTTTCTCTTCCTTTGATTCGCGGCCTAACATTTAGAATTAGTATTACACTAGCTTTGTACCTGCACTAATATAACATCATTCTAGGTGAATATTCAGCGGACATAAGTAGGGTGATAAACAAGCAGAATGAGTTGAGTAGTTAGATTTTCAAGCTTGGTTTCAAAGCTTATTGAGTAGCTGGTTTATGGGACGAGTCTATCTCGACCAAAACACAAGTCAATCTTGAGAAGGTTGAATTTTTTAGTATACAAGCTTCGAAAAAAATGTTCTAAGCTTGGTTTGTTACATAAAGAAATCGATCTTTTAAATGAGCTTTTAACGAACAAATACGAACAGATTGGTATGTTTATCAACCCTAGACGACCTTTGTTTCTTTAAATAAATAAAAACATATTTGCTGAGGAGGATATTGCGCCTAATCTAACCTACCAGTTTTATATGTATATTTCTCCAATGAATGAGTGATAAAATCCATAAATGAGATAAGAAAATTGGAAAGGTGCAACAATAGTCAAATATTTCGGG
The DNA here is from genome assembly GCA_014282245.1 of Rhododendron simsii. Classification (NCBI taxonomy): domain Eukaryota; kingdom Viridiplantae; phylum Streptophyta; class Magnoliopsida; order Ericales; family Ericaceae; genus Rhododendron; species Rhododendron simsii. The sequence continues at coordinate 32,309,124 of CM024959.1, forward strand.
TGTTTTAATATTGTGTTGGTGTAAATGTGCCTAACCTAACCTAACCATTGGCTTTGTCATGTTAGGTCTAAAAATAAAGCAAACTAGCAAAACAAGCACAGGAAAAAAAGAAAAAGACGAAAAAGGGATAAGAATAAGAGTAATTGAGAGTGTTTTTTTTTTTTTTTTTTTAACCCTACGGTAGGATGTTAGGAATTACTAGTTACAATGGGAGTCGAACACCTCCTTCATGAGAACTCCAACTCAAGACCTCTCCCTTAAGAGTGAGAGTACGGAACCAACCACACTCAATACGGCCAAATACCAAATGTTGCTTGTAATGTTTGGATGGCAGTACTGAATAATAATGTAACAACTATCACTATATGATTTCACCAACCAAAATACCAAGTGTTAGTCTCCACAGAGCTAATATGGATCAACATTCTCTTCTTCTTCTTCCTCTTCTTCTTCTTCTTTTTTTTTTTCCCATTCGTTAATCCTAATCCTAATCTACTCTATTCTAGGGGACTTGGGGAGTGGGATGGGTGTTTACGGGAATTGAACCCGCCCTTATGCGCGCATGGAAGCATAAAGGAGGCATCAACTGCACTCCACTTGCAACATTCTCTTCTTTAAAGTTTTAACTTTTAACCATTAAATCCAAAAACAAAACCAATTCAAATCCATATTTAAATTCAGAAAATCAAGTCCCCGGAATTAAGGTACTACTACAATGGAAACTTTGTGTAATAAAATGGTTTTATAGTGAATATGGATTTGTGGTCCTGGCCACCTTTGCTAGTATGCTTGCATGTGATGAAGGTGTTCCAATCATTTCAAATTGATAACCCTTACCATGTTACCATTCTCCACCTTCAAAGTAGAGTTAAAAAAGAGATCATGAATTGTGCATTCTTTACACCTGAATGATTTATGTTACATCGAATCGGATACAGGTATTGAGAACGATAATGTATTTAAGCACTGGGTTCATTTAATTCTCGTGTCAAGGATACGGCTGGGACACTGCGAAGTACTCAATCTGAATGGTTTCCTACTTTTTATGGTAAAATGAATTTACCAGGTGCTAAAGATCATTTCATGCATAGTATAAGAGTTTTTATGCATCGTTCTGCTGTAAGATGAAATGATAACTAAAAAAGCTAGATACATCCCATACATGTACTGAAGTGTTGGGTGTCCAAACAACACCCGACACTTCATACATTTTGAAGAGTCTACCATAGGATCAAAACTTGCCCATCACATGAACTGCCAAAAAGCAAGCATGAATTGGCTGTACTAAACTACTCTAATCAAAGCTGCAACTAGATTTTGTTACTAAAACTTCATTTTTGACTTACTGTGATACAGCCAAGGCAGCATTCTTTCTTTCCTTGGATCTTTCCAACTTTCCCCTACCACTTCCACCCTTTCTGATCAAAGGTTCTTCTACAATGGTTGACAAACCTGAAAAAGAGTGAACAGTCATCAACACATGCGTCAAAACTTCCGTAAATCTTCTATTACACAAATTAAAAAATTAGCTTCACAGAGTTAATTACTACCTGTTGCGAAAGCCTTGTTCTTTGTCATCATTCTCAACATTTCAAAGTTTGAATCCTCGTTGCTGCTAGCCTCATTGTCACCGTCTGCTTGTTTTGCTTTATCCATGTGATCGCTTGCTGTCTTTGATTGTGCGATGGCAAAGAGCCATGAAATTTCCATCTGCTTGGTAATCATGCGCGCCGCGTAGTATGGGATTTTAACATGCTTTGTTGTTTCCGAACCTATGAATCTGTTTACGAACATTAAGCAGTCCATTAAGCTCTCTTTGGCCAACCCTTTCATGTCATAAGCCTGAGATCTTCTCCACAGGCTTTTACTATGAGAGTTGACAGGGGTAGAAAGGGAAAGAGCTCTTGTTGTGTCGCTAATGGCAGAATCAGGATCATTAAGCAGCAAATGACACTGAGCTCTATTACTGTACAAAACAATTCTATCTTTTCTCAACCTCATTGGACACAACTCTAAACCTTCTGTATACTTCAACAAAGCCTCTTCAATTTCTCCTACCGAAAAGCTATGGTTCCCTTGCTGTTTTATCAGGCTAACCAAAACCCTTTTCTCCTCAACGTTTTCACTAGATAACCTCTTCTCTTTCCTTCTCCTCTCCACCTTCATATCCCATATTTCTTCTAGTGCTCTCTCAACTTTACTGTCCACAATTTTCGATTTTGTTTGTCTGAAATCCGTGAGCAGTGCCTTGGCAATCGCTTCACCAACATTTGTTTTTCCTCCAAGTGTCCGAATCTCAATCAAGTCCACAAGACACAAAGTGGCAGTATGGATGACTTTGTTCCTTGTATCCGCATCATTTAGAAGTAACCGAAGACAATCAATCCCCATATACTGCCAATCATCTGAAGATCTAGAGAGATTACAGAGTTTCTCTATGACTTCTGGTGATTCTGAAATTCTTTTTCTTCCAATTTCAGTGTAACACAAGAGTCTAATGAGTCCAACCCCCGCGGCTGAGCTGTGATTCACCAACCCACCCCACATTCCACACAAGTCCTTAAGGAACTCTTTCTCACACATGAGATTTATGGATCTCTCTTTAATGGCAAAGCAGTTGAGAAGATAGAGAGACCAGCACTGGATTTGGCTAGCCCATTCCTCAGCCTTTCGGTTCTCCATTTCCATTCCTCCAACCCCTCTAGTAAGCAAATCACAGTGGTAATTCAACCTCTTGCTCTTATCCTTCACACCTACATAATTAACATACACCACTTCAAGACAGTTGGAGGCCAAATCCATGGCTAAGTTGACCAACTCTTCTTCATACTTTGCCACAGACTCAAACGTGCTTTCGTAGCTTGCCAAGTGTCCAAGGGCTCTAACTGCAACCCTTTGCTCAACCCAACTCATTTTTCCTCTGAAAAGCTCCATCAGTGGAGGGATCACTCCTGAGTCCACTGCTTTTTCGGCAAACTCAACCTTGTTCATGGTGTAGGAGCCTATAACATGAGCTGCATAATAGGGAATATATAGGTTTTGGTCCCTAAGAAGCCAATCTCTGTCGATGAGACCCCTGTGGATTAGACTGGCCATGCAATTAAAGATGCCGAGAGATGGAAACTCTGGATCATCAGGTTGAGTCATGGCGATGTTCCATAATCCGCTTAGGACCAAAACATGTTCATGGTCGTTGGTAAGAGGCATTTCCTTGAAACAGTTTGCGAGTCCTTCTCTCCTTATTGAGGACTTGGGTTCCTTCATAAGGCAGAAGAAACAGTTAAGGTTAGTGCAAGTCTCTTTGGTCTGCTGCATACTAGTGGCAGTGGTACTAGTAAGGGGGATGGGCAGTTTCTCCTTTTTCTTATGCAAGTTCATGGTGGAGTACTGAAAATAGATTTACTCCAGAATTTTGGGCTGGGATTAGGATTAGGGTTTACATGTAAAGACGTAAACCTAATTGAAGGTTAGTGGAATTGGCCAAGTGGTGGAATGTTTCCTAACGGCGCATGAGGAAGAGTTTTATAATAGTTTCAAAAACAACTTTTCCCTTTTAAATTCTGCCCTTTCTTTTCTTCCAAGAGTAAGACTGCATTTTTTTTGTCCTTTCATTAACAACCACAAGGGGCGCTATTTTAAAAACGTTCTGAGAGCACCTACTTTGTGCATGCATTGCCAATGGTTACGTCTGTCTCTAGTCCTCCCCACCCATGCCCCCGATGGATTGAGGATTACATAGGTACTTCTGTCATTGTATAAACAACTACACAAGAATTTTCACAGTAAAAAAAATCCAAGGGATGCAGACTTATCTTTTAAGTTAATAACCAACTTGAGCTTCATCATAAAGATTTCATAAAATATCAATGCTTGTGTTTGTTTATCTTTATCTTTTTTGTCTTCTGTTATTAATTAGTGCCTGCCACATTCACACCCTCATGTTACCACTTCCTTTATATACTGTTTTTGGACACAAGCCTTTTGTGTTCTTATTAAGCAATCTCTCTCACAAATCCACCAAATCAAACAGTAAAACCTCAGACTGATAAAGGGTAGAAAAAGAAAAATCCTTAAGTAACAGCAGAACTGATTTCTATGCAAATTTTGGCAGGATGCTGTCTAGAATCCAATACTGGGTTTGGGTAATTTGGTCAAGGGGTCTAATGCTAGCTAAGCTTCCCTAGGTAGAGTTACCCAAACACACATGGGCTTGAATACATTAGCATATTTCATTCCGCAGTACCGGCAAAAAAAACCCCGAACGCATTAGCATATTGGATTCAATCTGTCTTATGTCAGGGAAATATTACATGTTTATAATCAGAAGTAATGCTGATTAGCCTGGAACTACATCTCCCCTTTTGGGACCACAACTTGAAATTGGGACACTGTCCCTGCAAACTAGCGATAATGCTGTGGTCCCTGGCGTTCGCGAACATAATTTTCTTCAAACAAATAGTACCACACAAGTTGCAAAGCAGAGAACCGAAGGCAGGAATGGAGTTATAAAAGCAGTTCCGTGCATGTGGGGAAGGTCTCAAGAATATGCGGCTTCTAAACAAGAATACTATATGGCGATGGAAAGCATGAAAAGTAGGTTTAAAGCTAAGTTATCTCCTTTAAGTATTGGTGAATTGTCCTGAAAAATCTTCCCCTAGCTGAGCTACCTATCCTACTGTCATGATGCTTCAGCGTGGCGTAGTTCCTGGGAAGACATCTGGTTTTCTGTCGCGATGCATGATTAAGTTTTGTTTTATTCCTTCCCAAAAACCCATCCGCGTGTTGCATAATTGTGCTAATTTCTAAGTTGATGATCGCACAATACACCAGGTGAGCTGTTAAAGTTTTTTTCTTCTTCGATTTTGAATTTGAACGATTTTTTAGCCCGGAAGTTTTAGCAACTGAATTAACAATGTCCAAGCTGGTAAAGAGGCTTCAGTGTTTTCCACCTGTTTACACTCATTTTTGGCCAAATTCTAAAGAAAGAATTTGTTCATGAATTAATGGCCCAAAATGTTAGTTTGAGGCTTGCTAGAATGAGGCCTTGATTGAATTGGGTCTTTGGTAGAATTTAAAGTGGCCACAATTAAGCCGAATTGAGTTTCGAAGGACTGGAGAGAGTTTGAAAATTGATTAGGCCGCATTAATATTTGGAGCATGGTCTAATTAGTCAAGGAACAAATTAATTTTCAGATTTGGGCCCATTTTCAGGCCTGAAACTGACCAAGTCAAGAAGGCCATAAACTGCTTAGTCATGCTTGGGAAGCAAGCTGCTCACAAGCAGTTCAAAGGTCTAAAAGGTTCTCTCTAGCAAGTTGCTTAAAAGCAGCTCAGGTTTGCACAAGCTGCTCACAAGTAGCTCAAAGGCCTAGAAGGTTCTCTCTAGCAAGCTGCTCACAAGCAGCTCAGGCCTGCATAAGCTGCTCATAAGCAGCTCAAAAGCCTAGAAGGTTCTCTTTAGCAGGTCTAAGCAAGCTGCTCACAAGCAGCTCAAGGCCTGCTCAAGTTGCTCACAAGCAGTTCAAAGGCCTAGAAAGTTCTCTCTAGCAAGCTGCTCACAAGCAGCTCAAAGGCCTAGAAGATTCTCTTTAGTAGGTCTAAGCAAGCTGCTCACAAGCAACTCAAGGCCTAGATAGCCATCATCCTTCAGCATGAAGTAAGGCTCGGGACAGGTGGCCATCACTCATTGGAGGAGGTAGAAGCAGCTCAAGCCTAGGCCTTTACTAGGAGGACACTTAGCAGCCATGCATAAGGGCAGGAAAAAGCAGCTCAAGGCCTGAAAATTTCTACCTGTAAATACCAAAATTGAACGCATTGGCAAAGGTCCCAGCATTATCAAGCCTAGCGCTTACCAAATTTATCTTTCGTTTACTTTCCAACAAAGTATTTTATTTTCCCAGTTCAATCTAGCCTAGCCTAGATCTTGTCTTTCATTTCCTTGTACCCAAACTTTGTTAAGCCGTTTAATAAAGTTTGTTTTATCTTCATCTTTCAATCCTTTCTTTTTCTTTTTCCCATTTTCTAACAACGGTTAGAAAATTTTAAGTTCTTATCCCGACAAGGCAAACCATGAACCACTTCGACCTCACCCCTTAGGTCGTACGCAATCGTTCTACTAGAAGTCAGATCTGAGACATTCAGGCTTTAGTACGAATTTGGACTGCAATCTAGTCCTGACATGAGGCATGCAGGCCTTGATACGAATTTAGACTGCAATCTAGTCTTGGCACGCCCGCAACTCTAGCCATTTGGTTTTCGCGTTTTTTGTGGAGAAACACCACCTTACTCTATCAGCCGAAGACTGAGCTAAAGTCACGTTTGGTCGACAGCTAACGAAGACTAGGCTGCAACAGCAGGAAATGGTTGCGATTAACACATGCCTGATTCAATCCCCTTGGAAATTTGAAGACGAGCACGAGACAGGAAAATAGGCAGAAGTGAGTCTGCATCAAGCGTCCATTGGCAAAAAACCCAAGGGGAAAAGACTTACTACTTCACAGCAACCAATAGAAAGGGTAACAGTAACTAGAATTCTAGAACAGCTGTGATGATCGAGTTCTTTTTTTAGGTAAATAAGCAGTGATCAGGTCATTTGTAAGCAATAGATTTTTGTCCTTAATTAACTTCACTTTTTTTCATGGTACACACGTATTCGATCGTAAATATACCAGAGAATACGTATTACATAGTTTTTTTTTTTTTTTGCCAGACAGTAAGAAGATGTTTATATTTTTGTAAAGTTAGATTATTATAAGAAATATAGTCGTTGTAGGTTCTATCCGCTTGAACCTAGAACTTTCCAACACCTGAGGAGTACTAGCTAGTACATGACCAATTGAGCAAGAAGCCCGGCTAGTCGCACCATAGATTTTTATCCTTGCCTTCTGGTTTTGAAACTTTGAGCCTTAGCTTGCACTAATGTGAAACAAAGAATTCAAAGGTTCTACAAAAGGAAGGCTAGCTGGCTAATTGCTTTGCGTAACCGCGTACATTAAAGAATTTCAACTTTACGAACAGCATTGCTGGTAATATTGGACGTTGTCTTTAAGAATGGTTAATACACTTAGGATCTCATAAGGATGCCGCACAGTCTTACCGTGCAGGACTCCTCTTTTCTGAGTCAATTTTGACAAACTGAGCCGCTCAAAGTGTGCAGAACGTGATTTTAAGACTACTTGTGAGAAATCAGCAAAAAAAATGATTGGAAATAGCTTGATCCAAGCAGTTTTTTACTAAACCGTTCAATAAAAAACTATTCGGATCAAGTCCTTCCCGATCATTTTTTTGGCTGATTTCTCACGGGTACTCATAAAATCACGTTCTAATCACTTTGAGGGGCTTAGATCGTCGAAATTGGCTCGGGAAAAGAGAGTCTCGCACGGTAGCACCGGGCGGGATCCCTTATAGGATCCGGACTCGTGGTTAATATGCCTAAATTAACATAGTCTCGTAGTATTAGTATTTTGATAAATATTAGTATTTTTTTTTTGTTTTTTAGAATTTTTTTTCGTTTGGCGTAAATTTTTTTTTTTTTTTTTTTACTTTTTTGATTTTCCTGATGAGAAAAGCAAAAACTTATGACCGAAAGCTGAGAAAATCAATACAACCGGAATTAATTCAAAAAAGATAGTTTTTTTTAAGATCTATCTTGGACTTTTGGTGAGTATGGTTTATTTTACGGGATTACTAGTGGATGCTTGTGCCTAAAAGCACATTGGAATATAACATAGTCTCAGCTTAAATAAATTATTATCCGCTCTAGCCAACTGTTTTATTCAATAGTTATAATCATCACAAAGCGTTAGTTACCATTTTGATATATATGAATATATATATATATATTTATATATTTCTATTTGATTAGGAAATACAATATTTACATAGAGATACATTATCTAAAAAACAAGGGTAGAGAGGGATAGATTTATTAAAAGAATATTCTTCATATCTTTTAAAAAAAAAATTGATCCAATAGCTACAATTTTAGATATAGCAGCTGTAGATGTTGCTCTCGTTTATATACCTAGACATTTTTAACAGAAATCGTTTTATTTCATATAGGAGTATTAGTTACGGAGTATTTCTCTTATCGATTGAAATCTGGAAAATAGTTTGATAGAAAGAAAGCCACTCATAACGACCAAAATTATAATTGTCTTAAGTACCCAATAAATATTGTTCTTCAGTTAAATAAGTCAAGTGGCTTATATTTTTGACCTTATTTAATTTTTTTCGCATTTGCTAGTTTTTCGTCAATTTTTTGGGAATTATTGCTTCGTCATGACGAGAGAAATCTAAAGAGTAAAAAATTAAGATCGAAACATAATTTTTTTGAATAAAGACAAAAATAAGCCAATAAGCCGTTTTTTCGTCTTTATTCAAAAAAATGGATTTCGATAATAATTTTTTACTTTTTAGATTTCTCTCGTCATGACGATACAATAATCCCCAAAAAATTGGCAAAAAAATAACAAATACAAAAAAAATTGAATAAGGGTTAAAAAATAAGCCAATTGACTTATTTAGCCCAACAAGGTTATGTTTATCAAAATCCACCTACGTCACATGCAGCATATGATTGGTCATTGAGAAATTAATGAGGGCGGCCATGTGCAGTTAACGTCCTCTAAGGAGTACCAAAGCTAGGGGATATTTGGCCACACAAAAATCACCTGACAACTGTGCACCACTTATCACTTTTAATACGTTTGGCAACACTTTCCAGCTGGTCCCACCTTTTTTTTTTTTTTTTAAAATTACGCTCCAAATGTCCGAATCAACTTATTTGCATCTCAGTTGATTTTTTTCACGGCCAAAATTAAGAGCGGTTTTGCTATTGTTAGTTTACTGGGCTAACGATAAGTACATTAGAAGATAAGAAAAATACATATTTCTCTTTATTTTTTGTGCTCTTTTAATACACATTCACACACTTACTATTGTTAGCCTAATAGGTTGATTTTAGAAATTTTCAATTAAGAAATTCACGAAAAATTACTACTTCCTACTTTTGGTCTGACCCCAATAATCGAATCTTGATAAATTTTGTGGGAAGTGAACCCACCAACCTAATCCATTGGGTCTACCAAACCTTTCCTTTCTTCTTACTACAAATATCGCTCTAGTCCTCTGCTTTTGTTTGATTGAGTTTGATTGAGTACATTACAATTTCACCCAGAGAGAGAGAGAGAGAGAGAGAGAGAGAGAGAGAGAGAGAGATCAGAGAGAGATGAAGGTAGCTCTTGCAACTTTCTTGGTGGTGTCCCTTGTTCTCAGCTCCTCTCTCCTTGAGACTGCAATGGCTGGTTCAAGTAAGATGCTTATTAATTATACCTAAAAACTTATTCTTTCACTTCTTCTAGCTTGATGCCCTACAATTTAAATACATGCATGGTAACCAAAATCAAGAACAGTGTGCATTGACGTACTAAAATTGTTCAAGCTTAAGCTGTTAGTGAGAGAAATAATGAGTTATATATAGGGCGTCTAAAAAATTAAGGACCCATCAAAATATTTCTTGATTACTCGTACCTGCCGTAGTATTTTGTCAAAGATATTTGCACACAAATTCCAGAGGAATAACATTTCAGTTTCATTTTTGGGTCTTCCTTTGCAAGGTGAACGAAGTTTTTTTTTTTTGGGTAAAAAGGTGAACGAAGTTAATTGAAAAAAGAAAAAGTTTCGTTTATATGGTTTAAGAATTTCGTAAAATTGAAGTAAATCACAAAATATGACTACAAATGCTTTTTCTCTTATAGTTTTGCCTAACCAAGACAAAAGGAGTCTGAATCTCTCACATTTGACATATCCTTTTGAGTCTAATTATCAATATGTATATGCACACATACACGTACATATGTTGTTTATTTTTGTTTCGCGAATGGTAAATTAGATTACCAAAGCACCGAACTTGACTCCATTCGAAGTTGAGATCGACTTCTTCCCTAGGCATTTATTCCCCTCCCCATGACCTCATGCAGTTGGATCAAAGGCCTGCTGACACGTTTTTTATTTTCATCATCCAGAATATAAATGTAATTATGTAGCATATATGTACGCATGCTTATCTCTACTGATTAATTTGGTGATGTATATGTTTTTTTTTTTTTTGTTGGAATTATATTTATTAAGGTTTCTGCGACTCCAAGTGTGGGGTAAGGTGCTCGAAAGCAGGACGGCAGGACAGATGCTTGAAGTACTGTGGCATATGCTGCGAGGAGTGCAATTGTGTTCCTTCTGGGACTTATGGGAACAAGGACGAGTGCCCTTGCTATAGGGACAAGAAGAATTCCAAGGGTAACCCCAAGTGCCCTTAGAATTTCAATCAGTACTACTATAACATAGCCATGGTAAAAAGAATATATACACATCAGTTGTTCAGACATTGGGTCTAAGGTCTTTTCAATATTTGGGGAATAAAATGGAGTTATTTGCAATTTATTTATATATATATATATGAAGTGTGTGTGTGTGTGAGAGAGAATCCTATCATGGTCCATATGTTTGCTATGGTGGTTTCAATTACTTGGTAATACAGCTATAAATTTGTTACTACTCATTCTATGTGGTTTTTTTTTTCAATCGATACGAGAGACCATTTACATCAGGTATGAATCACAAAGTACAAATCCGAGCCATTGCATCGATTGTGAAAGTCCACAAGATAACAAAGCACAACTCAACCAATACGAGAAATAAGCCCACATCGCAGCCGAGCAAAATTATGAATTTTGGTCATAATTTTTTACTTTTTCGATTCTTCTCGTCGTGACAAAGCAATAATTCAGAAAAGATGCAAAACAAACAAATAAAAAGAAATTTAAATAAAGACAAAATAACCGAATGACTTATTTTTGCCAAACTAGGCCTTGAACAACTCGAACAACATATATACTCCTACACTTAGATTAAATTAATGGAGAATTCTCTCATGTGGCATCCTCGACACGTGCAGAGTGTACAACGTTAGAGACTACAGAGAACTTTTATTTGGTAGGCGGTCCCCCATGGTTGGTGTCTGGATTGCACATGAGCCACCAGTGAAAAAGGCACAGGTGTTAGGCTACTCCATTTGGAGCTTTTCTTTCAGAAAAAGAACCTTAATTTTTGTATATATGATTGGAACATGTCATCAACATCTGCCCATTTACTCAGGAAATTCATTTTACTACTCTCTCCGGCCCTTTTTTATAGTCCAGTATTCCATTTTGGATTGTCTATTAATAAGTGTCCATTTTGTAAAGTTAGTAGGTAAAAATTGGTGCATTATCTATTTTGTCCCTAAAAGTAGATTCCATTTTAAAAAGTTAGTGAGTAAAAGTGTAATGATGATGGGTAAGTAGGAAAAGTGGAGGAAAAAGTTAATGTGAAAAATATAATGATGATGTCTTTTTAATAAGTTGAAATTATGAAGTAGAACACTTAAAAAGGGATGGAGGGAGTAGCAATCAATACACGTGGTAGACCCCAATTACTATTTTCAAGGTATCACTTCTCTTAAAGCAGCGATATTTCTCACGATGCAACAGTATCTTCTCGGAATGATACACTTCCTGGTTGCCACACTTGTGAGATGACGACGACAACTGCCCGGAACAATTACTAGAGAAGATCCACATTCGTTTCTTCAAGAGAGGGTCCAACGCAAAGTTATTTACATTTATCAAAAATTGATAAACGAAGAGAAGAATCACGAGCTAAGAAAGGGTCCAACGCAAAGTTATTCACATTTTTCAGAATTGATAGACAGCAGAATTATGATAAGAACATGCTAGGCAGCACAACGTCGGAGATAAACCAACCACATCAAACACCCGCAATATAAAGCCTTACGGTTGTATAGCTGCACGTAAGTACAGGTTGTACTTAAATTGAGGGTTGAACTGCTACGAAGAGAAAGTTGATACCCTTGTTCATGAACCGAGTCAAGGTTAAGAATACCGTGGATTCTGGAAAACAAATAGCCATGGAAGGAAAAAGAAAACAGACACACAAGAAGCCCACCATGTGTACAAATAACAGTAATGTGTCCTAAAAGTCTGTTCCACAGAAAGAAAACAAACAAATCCTTGGTAAAAATAAACCTTAATCTTACAAAAAGCACAAAAAAGCTTACACTTTTTAAGGTATAACATTGAACAACAGGAAGCACTCTGATTCTACAGTACACAGATTAATCCGTCATTTCCAGTCGTCTTCGATCCTTCTTTTTAATGCCTACTCACTCACAGGGCACAAACTAGTTTGAATACCCAAAAATACGCTACATAATGTCACATGGTAATGAAATTTATAAGCACAACATACCGAACCTAAGAGATCTCTGAAAATACAGATAAGTAAGAACAAAGACGTATAATGTCAGTTACCCATCCAGTGTCAGTGAATTTCTGTAAGAACTGATTGGCCAGCTTGTTAATGGCTAAGCATGATGCGACTTGATCTTGTCAAGCCGGTCAAGGACCTTCCTCCCATACATATTGGTACGCAAGATGGCAGCATTAGCCCGGATTACGTTAAGCAAAGCACTACGGATAACACCCTGTTTTACCCAAAAACAAGTATCAGGTCAAAGTTGAACGACAAGAGTGCATGAAATTAAAATTTTCAATACTGACATTGCAAATTCCAATCAATTGTGGCTCCTCTTTGTTCGGTTGGACTATTAGTGAGGAGATAAATAGTCTCCATTCCCAAGTGATCTTATCATAATAATAGTGAGGGGATTAATAACACCAAATCTCCCAAGGTATGTATATCCTATATTTTGTGGAAAATCATATCCGACGGAATTTAATCCTAGCCGCAAAAGTTCCATCTAACATGGTGATATGTGGTTTCCTTTGGTTTATACTATAGTCCAATCTAATGCCTTGACTCTTGCTGGAAGTTTTGAATAAAAAATAAATATGAAAATCAGGAAAACCATTCTTAAATACATTGCATGTGAACAATGTCTTGTCTCTAAAAGATGTCAGCAAAGTGTTCTTTTTAGGAATATTTTTTTTCCGGTAAATCTCTTTTGGGAATATATGAACTATAGCAAAAAGATTGAAGAGATGACACGCTTGTATTGTTTCTGCTGTTAGTCATGGTTTGACCTTATTTGGTTGATTTCAATGCCTTCATCCAATGGCTTAGTAGACATATATTTTTTATTGGAACATGTAATTATTATATCATAAAGTTTTTGTTTTCCAATACATCACATTTATACATTGAAATAATTCTATCCTAATGCAGTTATTATACCAATCATTTTATATTTTTTCTCTAGACTACTTCAATTGTTACGTACTTATTTTATATTTATGAAAGAAATTGAGAAATGAGAATGTAAAAGAACCAGTTTTTTATCAAATCAAACCAAAATTACAAAGATAATAAGTAGGTATACATGAATATTTATTAATAATATTAAAAATTAGGTATATACAAAATAAAAATTTTAAAACTCGGGAGCTCGGGGTGCTGGGGGCCCAACATAGCTCCGCCACTGCCTTCATCTAAGCAAGCTGACATGACCTCCTTTACTGCATAGCATAAACTATCAAAGGCCCCTCCATTTTCAAAATTGCAGCTAACAGTCAACTAGGTTTGCATGGCCACCTTGACTTGGTTTAAACTGTTCACTAAAGTGCAAATGCACCCTTCATCCAATTTTAAGTCCTTCTGAAGTTAAAGGACATAGAAATAAGAACATTTAAGAAAACGGATAGAAAACTTGTTCACGAACTAATACTCAATTAGTAACAAAAAGCTAACATCCGCTAGTTAGAACTAATTTTTGTGGGTGCGAGTGCAAGCATTAGAGATCAGACCTTCCAAAACTTTAATCTTAAGACATTTGGGTACAGGTCAAAAAGATGGGAATGAGAATGAGACACCTCTTGAAGAGTTAATCATACGATATTTGTAGATAGTACGGTATGAATTGACTGTGAGTCTGTACGGAAGTACTTGAAATCAAAAGGGAGTAAGGGAATATACGGATTTCCTTCTCCCCTTCTTGCAAAAGCTAGAAATGTTTCTTTTCTAGCTCATGTGGACTTCTTTTTTGCTTTAGACATCTTCAAAGAACAATAAGATTAAAGATCCTAGTTCCTAAATCAGGTAGTGGTGTTCGGCACATCCCACGCTCTTATCTGCGTGACATCCATCTATTCCCAGGCAACAAAGACAAGAAGATAAATATGAATTTGGCGATAAGCTTACCTTAGACACCGATAATGCTGACTGAATGACGAAGTTTCCAAAAGGATCAATTAGAAGCATTGAAACATCCGGACTTCTAAGAAACTCCATAAGAATCTGTGAAGATACCTCTTCTCCTGCTTCAGTCAAACATTTCTCCATCACATTACTAGCGTACTTGTTGCATGATAGAGATACAAAACTTCCTTCAAACTGCTTCACAAGATTCTTTGTGACTTCCCGTATCTTGAGTCCCAGTAAATGTTGTACCACATAATTGCTACATATTAAGAAATGTACGAATACAACTATGTTAATCTCAAAAAATATATGGAGTAAATAATGGGAATGGTTTGTAGAAACAAACCCATAAGGATCTTCAGCTAGGTGAATAGCATATGCTATGATATCAGCCACGAGGCTTTCTCTGTATTCTCCTTGAGAGTGGTCCACACATGCCTGTAGCACACAACAACCGTGTTTGTTGGTTGCGATTTTCAAGCAGTTATCCGCTATCTCATTGAGAAGATACTGCAAAGAAAGCACATATTTCATAAGTAGTTGTTCGCTAAGGTATAGAATGTTGAAGTGATTCCTGCGAGCACCCACTACTACAGTGAGATAAACAGAAGAAGTTCCAGCAATGGAATTTTAAAAGAAAGAGCATCATTTTTGTATTCGATTTGGCCTTCATTTTTACATTTTGAATCGCTATTGTCTTCAGATCATTGAAATATTTTAGTGAAACGTAACAGCAAACTAGAATACTTTCCAAGAATTCTTGACAGTGGGTTGTTTTACTGGAAACGTAACAGCAAACTAGAATACTTTCCAAGAATTCTTGACAGTGGGTTGTTTTACTGAATTGCCTTTGAAAGCAATTTATTTGAATGGTTTACAAAAATGTTTCCTTAGTTTTCTTCATTTCCCCTGTTTTAATTTCTAAAAAACAGTTTCCAAAATGATGCCACTATGTGAAATATCCAAAACAAAAGAAAGGGGCGTCTCAAAGGAAGTATTTGTTAACAGAAATCTTGTCCACCTTCATGTCGTGCCAATATATGTCTCAACCGTGTTCAACATAAGCTAAATAGACTGCTTTGCTGCAAAATAGAAGACAGAAGTGATAGGTCAAGGGTGTTAGGGATAAATATGATTGTGTGTTAGCTCTAAAAGGGGAAGGTGGTGGTAGTCATTTTGGTCGTAAGTGGACAGTGGCAGATGAGGGATTGACAGTATGGTGCACAAAGTCTCGGGAGGTGGCAGTGATTGAGCCAATCACTTTGGGTTCTCTGTTTCCTTTTTGGGTTTTAATCCAATCTTGTGGGGTCTGTGGGCTTCCTTTTGAGATTGTAGAAGGTTCTTTGTAACTAAGATCACATTGTTCGGCAGATCTTCGTTTCTTGGTTTTCGGTTTCTAACCAACTGAGGTAGCATTTATAGATCGAGTGGTAATTGTGCAGCTTGTGCTCCTCAGCTATGACGCTTTTTACAAGAATCTATCTTAACTTGGTGTATTATTTTCTCAAGTTAATAAATTCTTTTCTCAGGAAAAAAATCATTACGAGGCTTATTAGAAGTGACCATCCACTTGGATATATACATCTGTATCTCACTATCTACTAAGCTATACGAACCTAAACAAGAAACCAATATGTACAGTGTGCTAATTGCATCATCCTAGACCGCAGAGGCAGACATAGGGGGGTGCAAGTGGGGGCCCGGGTCCCGCAAACCCCCTGATTATCGCAATATTTCTACTATATTTTAGATTTTGTATGTAAAAATTATGAAGAAAGGTTTCCTCAAAATTTGTGTTATTGCTATATGAGGATGATATTTTGTTGTTAATTTACGAATACATGTGATTTGGTCCCCCCACATCAAGAATCCTGCGTCCGCCACTGCTAGACCATCCGTTTAAAAGTGCTTATATTTTTGTTTGGTGTACATTTGAAAGTGCTTATAGGTTAGTGGTTAGGCGTGACAGATTCTCGTAGAGGTCATTCAACGACACATTATGTTAGAACTTGTCCAGTTAACTATATCTTCAAAATTAGTATAGGAGGACATGCCCCATGGTCAGTTAATTTTGAATTGGATGTTTTAACTTATTAAAAGATGAACTGATGAAGACTATACCACCTAATACTAAGCATATTTTTTATGTAAAGGGGCATACCCAATGGAGGAAAGGATTTGGATATGAAACCACATCGTCTTGAATGGAAATATCACTTTAACACATTTTGCGTACATTCATACCATTGCTCAAAACACAATATCCACATAAGTTTAGGGGAAACAAAGTTAACTAATGTCAACAAATCATGCTTTTTGAACACAAGGAATGGGAAACAAAGAATTTACAAATGCAAACAAGAAAACAGTGCAGCATGACTCGTTAACATGATCTCTGTAATACCTCAATAAAAGTCATGTAATTCTTGGTTAATTAAGTTTTCTAAGACTTAGCGAACCTTCAATTCAAGAACTGCAGCTGCTAAAGAAAAAAAAAAGCAATTACTTATCCAACTTCCAAGTGACTTGTTACTTTATTAACTTATTAAAGAATGTTATCGGGAAGATGCCATCTTCTTATGAATGATTTGCATGAGAATGAATCGTTAACATCTGGGAAAGAGAGTTGGGATGGCGGTTGGGCCTTAACCCTCACACTCTAGCTCATGAGGTCAAGTGTTCAACTCCCCCAGAGCCCCCTTCCCTTCCCCTGTAGACTAGAGCCACAAGGCTACAGTAGGTACTATAAATCCACAAAAAAAAAAAAAAATCATTATCTGAACCTAAAAATCCAACTTACTGCCATAATATCTTCAAAACATACACTTCTTGAAAGGTACAGAATATCGACAAACCAATACAAAGAACGGTAAAATACTTAAGACAGAACACAGGACCCAATGTTTTGGTTTGTTGTAATAATACAACAGTTACGAGGATTTGGACTCGGACAAGAATTCCATGTATGAGTCTCATAGAACATGCAATTCACAAGTTTAGAAAAATATTTGAGGTTCAAAACCGATAAAGTCCAAAGTTCCTTGACCAAAACTAAACAATTTCCATAACCTATTTGTTTGTCTCTTATTGAAATCAAGGCACCCCGAATTACTGATTTGAACATATCAGGTCAACAACCAGAGGAGTATCCTGCTCACGCAGTTAGACCCTATCCCCACCTTTCCCAAAATGAGAACTATCTTAGATGAAACTACGTAAATAACAAGTTTTTCACAAGATACTAAAAATATAACTTAAATTGCAGCATTATACAAGTTTTACACATAAGTAAGAGAGATTGGTGACATACAACAAAGAGGATTGAGACATACCTTATTATCTTCATTTGAGAAATGAATCAAGCACTGCTGGATCACATGATGTCCATTTGGGTCAGTGGCCAGTACTACAGCACCAGGGCTCAGAGCTGACAAAACCAAGGAAATTTGCCGTTGGCTATCAATAGTCTCCAACAATCTCTGCACAACTCTAGTTCTGCAATCAAAACAATACTAATCAACATTAAAACACCGCGAAAAATATCAAACTAACAACGAACACCAATCCATACGTACCCGTGGGGGTTGAGACAGATACTAATGAGTTGATTCTGAATGTTGGTTAATGCTAAAATCATTAGAGTCCTCTGTCTCTCATTGCACACCTTCACAAGCTTCTGAACAATGTAGTTCCCAAACTGATCCTTCATCAGCTCACCCACATGGTCTATCACCTCCATCAACACCATCTCAATTTCGTCCTCTCCCAGGTCCTCGAACTCTGTTTGCAACAACCTACTCCCGTATTGGTCTTTCGCCAAGCTAACAATCCGACCACGCAAATCCTTCAGCGAATAACCGTTCAAGAACTGTGGAAATTGATTCAAACTCCTACTACCCAGATTATTATATGAGTTCATAGGCACAAAATTATCAAGAAAATTTCCTTTGTTAGAAAAGGGCAGAATTGGGATTTGGTTCCCCAATTGTTTCTTGGGTTGCAAGAAAGACCCACCAAGATTATGATCAGTAGCGCACTGGAAAAGGGCTGGGTCAAAGAAACTGTGAGAGTAGGCCCTGTTTGCGGGGGACCCAGAGCCACCCTCACCCACCAATCCAAGCCCTTGGTTATACCCAAACGGAGAACTAACGTTAACCCCCTTGGATATCTGCCACGGCTGGCTCTCAGCCGTCGGATACGGACCCATCTGGGGCCCCACCGTCGGATTCCAGCCGGACCCACCATACCCAAAACCCATCTGACCGTCCAACGCACTCTGAACCCTAAGCCCCTGAGTCGAGTAACCCTCGGCGCCGATCAGGTAATCAAGATCTTCTGGGTGAAACGGCGGCGTGGAGGAGAAGAGGGTGAGGCGAGAGAAAGAGGATTCTAGGGTTTGATCAAGAGCAGGAGGGGTGTTTCGGTCAGTTGGGTCGTAGTTTTCCGACGATGGGTTTTGATTAGAGAGTGATGAAGGGTTTCTTCTCTCCATTTTCAAGAAAACGCACAAGAGAGAGACAGAGAGAGAGGGGCGGTTTGGAGGGGTTCGGGATTTTGGAGTGGGGTTTTATAGGGGTTTGGGTGGAGATTTAAATGGGTATTTAATTTTCAATCTGTTTTTGTGTGAAGAAATTGAGGAAGAAAGCAAAAAGCTGAAATGGGATTTGGGCAATGTGATGGGATTTGGGATTTTTGGTATGTATGTATATTTTTCCGTATGTGTGTATGTACGGGTGGGAGAGTGAGGAAGAGAGGGGGAGAGGAAGGGATTTGATTTTGATATGAGTGTGAAGAGAATGAAGAGAGAGAGAGAGAGAGAGAGAGAGGGATGCATGCAGTTTACGGAAACATTTACATGCGGAAAGGCGTAGGTGGAAGGGCTACTGGGGTGGAGTGGGTGTCTGTCACCTTGGAGCTGCTTCTATTTATCCAGTCCTGTAACAACCCACGCGGTTTCATACTATTTCTGCTCTATAGTTTTCGTTTTCTTTTTCTTTTTTCCTTTACTACTTTTTTAGAAATAATAATTTGACCCTCCTCAGTCCTCACACTAGTAACTTTTTTTTTGTTTTATTTTATATTTCATAAAATGTTTACTAAATTCTGTGTTGAATTCTATAAAATTTGACATTGACCTTGACTTTTAATAACAAATTATAGCACGTGTGTATTTAGATTACTCTTTTTTCCAAAACTGTTCTCAAGTTCCGTTCATATTTTTTTGACTTTCCTAATTTTTGTTATCAAGGTAGAATCAAAAGGAATTAAGTACTTGACAAAAGAGTTTAAAAAAGTTCATTAACATTCAAAATAATTTCTGAAACAATTAAGTAAGCTAGTCCAATATCCACCTTAAACAAGTAAGTTAGTCCAATATCCACCTTAAACAAGCACACATTTTTCCATTTTTTTCTTTTAACTTAAGATAAAGTTTTAATTTTTTTTATTACATTTTCTTTCTTGTTATAAATAAAAATGGAAGTAGGCAAGTTAGCAAATGAAAGGAATCATCAAAACTATAGTACTACTTGTTTTCGTTTTTCTTCAACTTGGTTTTTTTTCCCCATATTGTATACGTCAGTCGAGGTTAGAAGGGAATTAGTTAGTTAATCTACGGAAAATTTAGAAGCTAGTCTTAAATCCCATATGCCTTTGGTGAGGCTCGAACCCTGGCCTCGCTCGTGGAAGCACTAGGAGGTAACTAATGGGCTTGTAGCCCATAATTTGGATCTTTTTTCTTCAACTTGAAAGCTTTAATTTGGTTTGTTAGGTACATGTCCTGAGGGAGGTTTTAAGAGTAAAAGTGGAGAGAGATGTGAGTAATTAATTAGTAGAGAGAAAATTTATTGGAAATCGTGCTAAAAAAAGGAGAGAGCTAATGTTGTGTGATGTCCACCGAATTCCTATTGAGTCCTAATAACTGTAATTCTTTTTCACATGAACTCATGAAGAATGACTCTTTAGATTTCCGCAATTTTATAAGGTCCCTTTTGTAATCCACCTTATTTGCTTGTTTTTAAAATTGAAAACATAAACGAATTATAAAAAATAAGCTAGTTTTGTTCGTTATACCTAGCTTATATTTAGCTTATCTGTGCGTGATAAGTAAATAAGCAAATAAGATTACGTGCCAAAAGTCCTAATGTGTATACAAATTCTTTTCTAAGAAGTGTGAAAATCACTCTCTAATTGATCGAAACATTGGATTATTTGAATATGCAAAGAAGCACGTTATCGATAGTAAAGATGTTATCAACATTAATTTTCTCATTTGAAAATACATAGGGACAGTTATTAATGTCATGTAAGATCATTCGTAGATCTGCATATATACTAGTATCTCAAATAATTAATGAAGATCATGACTATGGATACTGTGGATAAATTTTTTCCATAAATTAAAAAAAAATATTGTTAGCACGAAATTAATTAAGTTAATCGATTCGTTACAGCTTGGTCATACGTATCAGTCTAACTCCATGACAAGACCAAATCTGGAGCAAAATTTATGATCTAAAGCAGAATCTGATGCTACAATTTAAAGTTTGTTTCTACAACAAGAGAAAATTTTGTTTACAGAGCAGCTGTAAACAAATGTTTACGGTCTGAATTTTAAAAAAATTATTCAAGCGAATAGTTTTTTTTTTTTTAAAAAATCTGAATAATTGATTGTCGAAACAGACGATTAAAATTATATGACTCTGTAAATAGATTGTTTGCAGCTCCAAAAATAAGTTTCTCTCCTACAACAAACACCACTACACGTCCTTTGGACCTTTGGTTACTATGGCGCATGAGAAATGAAGCTCTTAATATCTTTCTTAATTGACATGTGTCTTTCTTTCAATCTCTTTCTTTGTTTAGTTATTTCTTTGAAAGTAACGCTCCGAAAATGGAATAGAATTGAAGTTGTTGGAAAGACCATTACTATACTTTCTCTCTTATCTCTTTTCAAATTTAAAAATTAATTACTTTCGTGCATAATTTTTAAATTTTTTTGCAATGTATTAAAGATCTAGATTAGTATTTTAATTTGGTACGAAAAAATTTTAAAAATTATACACAGAAGTAGTTGATTTTTTAATTTAAAAAATGACACGAATTTTCAAAATGGATTTTCAATATGAAACAGAGGGAGTATTAAAAAATAAAGAAAGATCATGGTTTTTATCCGTGAGCTTTGTGTTTTCATCTTAGTTTAAAAACCGAGATTGAAAAATAAAAAGCGTGATTATTATGGGTTTGATCTCGTGAGTTCGCAAGTGGGTTCCCATCTCTTTCCACAGGCTCTGATTTGCACGACAAACCACCATTGAACATGCAATATTGGAGTGTGCAGGAGTGCAGAAATATAGCAACTGAAAATGACTAGCAACAAATTGCTAGAAGAAATTGGGTGAAATTACACGGATACCCTCTCATCTCTATATATACGTTTTGGACACGGAGACTCCTTAACGTTTAAAACCGCTCATTCAGACGCCCTCATCTATATGAAATAAAAAATTGGCTAACACTTTTAATGGAATGAGAAAAAAATGACGATTCTACCCCTTAAAACTCGCCCACGCTGACCCCTTCATTTTAACGATCTTTTGACAGAAGGGATAGAGCGATTTTGATTGGTTAACGGTTATAAATGAGGGGGTGCTTTTGGGCGTTTTTAAAGATTATGGAGTGTTCGTGTTCAAAACATATAGATGAGGAAGTATCTGTATAATTTCACCAAGATATTTCAAGTCTTTTACCATTCAAGACTTTATTTCATCTCTACTAATAAAGTCGCCATGAAAGAAAAGTTCAGCTCCGCGGGGATTAATGGTTGGCAAATTTGTTCTTTTTTTTTTGTTTCCTTTCTCCACGTACGATATTCGGACTAATTTGCACGTATCTTGACTATTTTAAGACACCGAAATTAACGATTGGCGAACTCTTCAATGGATTCAAAGTTTAAAATTTTTGACCTTGATAGGATTCAAACATACACACCTGATAAGGACAGTTACTTTATTTGTTTTGAATCTCCTAATTTGATGCCTTCGAAGACACACAAACAAGTACTCCGTACATAATTACATATCGTATTTACCTAAAGACACGAGGTGGCAATTTAGCGGTCAGTGGGTTACCCCCACAGGATCTCGAGGCCCTGGGGCGTTCACACTAGTGATTAATTTATGCAGTACAGCTTTTTGGTTTTGTTCTTATTTAAATACTATTTTTTGGCATTTGTTAGTTTTATGCCAAATTGTTGAGAAATATGGGTGAGTAAGGTCGTGAGGAATTAGAAAAGTAAAAAATTATAACTTTTACACAAGTATTTTAAGAAATATCCAAGAAAAAGTCCAAAAATTGACCTTTTGAGAATATTTCCGAAAATACTTATATAAAAGTCATAATTTTTTACTTTTCCAATTCTTCTCATCTTTACTCACTCATATCACATAAAAGTCATAATTATTTGCATAATCACTAGCGTAACTCATTTACTCTTTTGGCTAGCCGAAAAAAGAAGCAGCAAATAGTGTTTGAGAGAATTTTTTTGTAGTGAATTACTATAAATTGTAGATCTAGATTATAGATTCTACATTCGAAAGATTCGCAATATAACTCAATAAGGTGAAATTATACAATAGTTCGGGAGTATCGTTACATGATGCTTTGGACCACTTTATAACCAAATATCTCTGTAGAATCCATACACTTAGTGGTAAACCCGACATGAATGTGTGGTTATAAAGAGGTTCGGAGTATCACGTGACGGTACTCTTAGACTATTATATAGATTACCCCTCAATAAGATGTCATTGTTAGTGGGCTCGATTGTAGGGTTAATAGGAGATAAATATAATACGGAGTAGTTATTATTATCTATCTAATTTTGTTTATGAAGGTAACAGACCATGTTTATCCGGTGGCTTATAAGAATCACGTGTTTAAAAAAGTTTATTTTCGAGCATAATAATTTTAATTCACATTGGTAGAGGCTCTGACAAGTTATTGGGCCAGACGAATCAGCAGAACGAAGCTCTCTGTGTTCTTCTAAATTTATTTGTCTAGAACTTATTTTGGTATATTTTATTTTTTGTTTAGCTTTTCGTGATAATTTTTGAGATTAAACGTTCCTCTCGAGGAGACGAATCGGAAAAATATAAAAGTATGGACCGATGTTGAAAAAAGTTCATTTAAAACGACACTTCAGACACACAAAAAAAACCCAGCTATTTGATACTTTTCTCGTCGTTAGTATTTTTTTCGCTTTGGGTCATAATATTTTACTTTTTAGGCTCCTTTCGTCAAGACGGATGATTAATCAAAAAATATGACGCAAATTGAACAAAAATTCAGAAAAGACGAACAAAATAAACAAAACAAAAAAGAAGAAAAAGTTTACAATAATGGCACCAAAAGTCGCTAAGACACTATTCGTTTTGAATTTTAAAGGAGGTTTGTAAGAGTAATGAGTAGAGAGAGAAAAATAGAAACAACTTATCGAAAATTGTGCCCAAAAATTTTGAATTCTCCAAACAAACAAGGCATAAAGTAGGTGGTTAACGTGGTGCACCGCATTAAAAAGGATAAAGACTCGTTTTCGTTTTTCTGGTGAGGTGATAAGAAAGGCAATTTGACTGTTGACTATTCGTTTTAAGGCAAAAATTTACTCCTCCTCTCTTCACTATATCCTGAGCCATTGAAAATACAATAGGTATTGATTTCTGCAATCAGGAGAAAGCCAAATTAATGAGAAATTTTTGATCGGTGCCCGGTGGGTACCACGTGGTACCCGCTTGGCACATCCGAGCCCGCCGATGCGATCTTGGACGGCTTGGATTTAGATAGAAAAAAAGGAGAGAGAAAGAGGAGGGGGTGAGAGGAGAGAGAATGTTTCAATCTGAGCTGTCCAAAAGTGTATCGGACAGCTCAGAAATGCCGAGCGGGCACCACTCCACGCTGAAAATTTCTCCAAATTAAGGAAGGAAACAGTTTGGTACATTCAACCACATCGTATTGACAGTATTGTCATATACTTGCAATTCAAGTAATGGTTATAACTCCGCGTAATGTTATGAGGCTTTTATAACGCAAGCCATAAAGTAATGAGTGGAATTTTACTGTGTGTGAGGTTCATATCGAGAACTTATACTTTGATAGTTAGAGCTGTTCGTTCCGTAGAACGTGGAGTTTGTTCTCCTAGGGGTTTTAAAATCTCTCTCTATCTTTGTGCACGGTTTTTAGGGCGTTATGAGGTTTATAACGTCGCAACCCATATCTAAAGTAATGATCGAGTGGAATTTTGTCATTTAATCCCCTTAATAAGCGGGTGAACATTATTTTACTGTATAAAGTAATGAGTGAAATTTTGTCATTCAATCCCCTTAATAAGTGGGTGAACATTATTTTACTGTGTATGAGATTCATATCGAGAACTTATACTTTGATAGTTAGATCGAGTCGTTCATTCTATAGAATGCGTGGAGTTTGTTCTCTGTGGGTCTCAAAATCTTTCTCCATCCCTATGTGCACGGGTTTTCAATAAATTTCTTTCAACTTATTACTCTTATCTCTCTCTCCCCAAAACCCTCCCTCAAAACCCATATCAAATTACCCTAATTTCCATTCAATCTTGTAAAAATCAGCTCAATTTAAATACTATCATTAATGGCCTGTTTGGCCTAAATTTAGTGCAAGGCTTTATGGTAATCTTTTTTGAATTTTTTGATGGATTCGCTGTCCAATTTCTATAATTAGTCATCCATTGCTATTTTTTGAATCTAAAAAGTAGATAATTATGACCAATGGAAAAAAAAAATCACGAAAACACAAAAAAAAAAGTTCAAAAAAGACAGTGTTTTATTATCTTCAGAGTCATATTATTTAAAGTTTTTTCAACTTCGGTTTATGTTTTAATAGTTCTTTGAATCGTTAATCTAAAATATTAACAACAAACTAAATAAATGGTTCACCAAATACTAATAATCCCAACCGTCTCTAATAAGTACTTGCCTTTTTAAAATTCTCATCCATAAATTAAAATCAAGGATTAAATTCTTGGACCATGCATGTGCTGTCATTAAATTGAGAAGGGTTTTTTTTTTTTTTTGCAAGAATAACTGAAAGTCAAAGTCTACAAAATGAACGTCTCTGGTCATCTGAGACTCGGGATAAGTCGTGGCATTACAAATGGTAATGGTCACCCATTTTGGATGAGTTACGTAACAAACTTTACTCACAAAAGCAATGATTTGAAGACCGAGAGTTTCAACCACCCCCTATGATCCATAAAAGGAAATTCTTTGGTGGTCCATTTACTCAACCAATACTCCCAAACAGCAAATTTTTGACCCGATTGATCAACACGCTAAAAGATTCGTGTCAAGACTCAAGAGTCATCAGTCTTCGAAGCCCTACGTCTCGTTCTTTGCGTACGGTCTTCAATGAATTCTGAAAAGTCGTTAATATATATTGAAGGTTTTTTTTTTTTTGCCAGACATTAAACCTAATCTATTCTATCTTAGGAGACTTGAGGAGGGGATGAGTGTTTACGAGAATCGAACCTTGGCCATGTGCATGAGAGTATAAGGAATGCAATAATTGCATTTAGGGGTGAGCATGGTCCGGTTTGGTTCGGTTTTATAGTAAACCAAGAACCAAACCAATACCTACGGATTATAAATTTCGAGAACCAAACCAACCCACAAAACGCATAGAACCAAACCAATCCAATCCATTAGACTACGGTTCGGTTTCAATTTTAACCATGGTTTGCTTTGAACTAAGCTATCATCTCCAAAAAAAATATTTGAAGTACTTAAAATTACGACGTTAAATTAAAAAAAAAACTTATATTAAAATCAATTTCATTCAAACTCTTAAAACAAACTAACATCAACCAACTAATTTAAGAGTAGAATACCAATAATTGCCTCAAACAAATAAAACGAAATACCGGTAAGTAACTAAAATGAACCAACTAAGAATACCATTTATTAAACATCTTAAAATAGTTTAACCAAATAAAAGGGCAAAGAGATGGATGCTACGTTAGTACATTAGGTTTATATAGTATAGGGATATGTTTTCTTATGTAGAAAGTTAGGGTAATTAGTCTTGGTAATGGTAGTAGAAGAATTAAAGGAATAGGAATTGGAATACTAAATATTGGTGGATATAATAGGATCAATAAATTAGGAAAGTGGGCTCCCATATTTATTTGGTGAATCATAATTAAAATATATATAACTATACATATTATATATATATATATATTATACGGTTCGGATCGGTTTGGAACCATAACCGTGGACATAAATCCACAAACCAAACCATATAATGCGGTTTCTAATTTTTTTAAACCATGACCAAACCATACTACTAAAAAACCAAACCAAATCTTTCGGTTTGGATTGGTTTGGACTGGATTCACGGTTTGACGGATATTTTGCTCACCCCTTATTGCATTCTACTCCACTCGCAATTTATTTGAAGTTTACAGCATGTAGCACTCTTTATTAAAATTAGTTTAGGTAACTGATGTAAAATATTTCGTAACTAACACGAAATATTTTCATAAGTAGTAAAAATAATTCATAAATAAACTAAAAAGTATACGTACTGTAAACCAAAAAAATACTTTTCAAACAAATATGTAATGAGCTTCGGATAAAAAAAAAAACAAATATGTAATGAGCATAAATAAACTTAAATTTTAAAGGACTTCTTTTCCGCTAGTGCTCCTTTGGAATATCCCTAGGTGTTAATCGAGTAAAAAACAAGCCAAACACAACATTTTTAAAGCTTGGCTTGACTCCTTATTACATGTGTTCAAGTTTGATTTGAGCTGGAGAATTCTTTGATTGTTCAAGCTTGCTCGAGCTTAAAATTTTGTGTTCATGATAAGCTTGGCTTGGCTTATGAAATATGCAAGCCAATCTCAAGCTAGCGAGCTTAATTTCGTAAAGTTTCAAGCTTGAGTTTGAACTTAAGCTCATTAAGTTATAAAATCAAACGGACAAATTTAAAGCCATAAATAAAAAAACCAGCAAAATAAAGAATACAAACTCTTAATTGCCTCCTAACTAATATACCTCTAAAGAATATTACTAAGTTCTATAATACATAATCAAAAAATAAATAATGATAAGGCTTCTTCAATGATTCCTATTTGGATGCAAGAGTAGTGTAAAACTAGTGAAATATCTATATGAAAGGCAGATTTATATCTCATATTTTGGGATATTTATTAATCTACCCCTGTATTTTTAGCATTCACGGAATGACCCATTTGTTTTCGAGCCTATCAAGAGCCAAACACATACATGCTCAAGCTTGGTTTGAATTCATTAACAAACGAAAAAAAATGATTGAGCTTGGCTTATATTTTTAATAAATGAGTTTGAACAAGCCAAAAATCAAGCTGAGCTAAAGCTGTTGGTTCGTTTAACAGTCCTAAATATCCATATATTTATCTGCACTTATACGGGTTCTTTTTAGAAACATATATATTTCTTGATTTTTTAGTAAAAGAATAATATTCTGGGGCCAAGGAGAACCTTATTTTTTTTGGAGGAAAACATCTTGACCACCCGTTCTGCTAAGGAAAATAAGTATTTATTTTTTTAAATTAAAGATGATGTATTGTGAGAGAATGTTCTGTCTTGTAAAATAAAAAATAAATACTTAAAAAAATAAGAAGCTTGGCAGAATGGCGCTGTTTTAGAACTGTTAAAACAAATCCACCTACTCCAATTTGACTCATTATCGATGTTGGAAGCTTGAGTCATTATATGTAAACAAACTAACTTACCACATTTACGGTCGGGTGTTTCCACTAACCACCAAATAGTGAACCACAACTGTTTGATTGTCATTATGTTAATTTTTTTTTCATTTGTTAATTTTGTGTCAAATTTTTATGTAATATTAGATCGTCTCGACGAGAGAAATTGCAAAAGTAAAAAATTATGACTTTTACACAAGTATTTTTAGAAATATCTAAGAAAAAAGTCCAAAAAAACTGACATTTTTCAAACCAATTTGTTTTAGATTACAGATATAAAGGTTCACTATTGTTGAACTTGGCCTAAACTTGGACATCTAAGGGTAAGCTTTGACATCCCCTTTGAATTGTGTGATTTGATAAAAAAGAAGAAAGAGCCATGATTTCTCACCAATCTCATAATCTTTTGTAAGAAAATGGCGAGAAGCAAAAAAAAGTCTTGCATTTACGCGTTCCACGCCAATATTCCTCACCCATTTATCCAAACAAGTGGTGAGAATCCTTCCTCGTTCTTTTCTTTTCTCACCATCTCTCGATCCAAACGGGTTGTGACCATTAAAGTCAGCCCGGTCCCTTTAGATATATCAACCCGGGCCTAATCAAGGCAATGAGCCCAATAATAGCCCAACCATTTTAAGGGCCAACCTTCCACCCTTTCCTGACCCGAATGGCATAAACTGGAATCCGTCCCTTCACCCTTGACCCATATCCAGCACCTCAATCTCTCGGGCTTGATGCAATTCTTTTTCTATCACCATTGGAAAATTTTTCTGTAACTGGCCTATAGTAGAGGTGTCAAATGTGCCGGCCTAGCCCGTTTAGTTCCTTGCCATACGTGCTTCGTGTCGTGCCTAGTCCAGCTCGTTTATTAGTCGTACTGTGCCGTGCCGCCATTTTAGAATACGCTCAGCCCATCTTGGCTAACGGGCACACCTAAATCTGGGTTGTGCCTGTGCCTCCAATTGGAATTATTTATTTATTTATTGGAGTTATTGCTTTCGTTTATGTTAGCATAACTTGGCATTCACATCGTTAAGTTCTTTAAAAACGGTTCAAGGTTTGAGACAAGAAATTAGAGGGACAACTTGCTTGAGTGGGTCTCGAAATGCCTAAAATCATAGGCATTCGGCAACAGTTTCTACTCGACATTTAACGTCAATTTTAACTCATAGCCGTACCGACTAATGCCTGCTGACTTGCTTAACCCTTAGTCTAAACACGTGGCTCAAAAAATTAACCTTGAGTTATACAGTACTTGCTCACGTTTCGTTATATACCAATTCCGTTTTCTATTTCTCACGGATGTAGGTTCCTACATAGCCATAGGCCGAGCTAAAACTCACTTGAATTTTCTGGTGCGAAGGAATTTGATGGCTCGACAATTGAAACTAGGAATTTTATGGCCGGTTTATTGCTTTATTTTGTGGGGAGATTCTATTGAAATCTTTGGTTCTTGATTATGAAGTACTACAATACAGCAACTTCCCTTCCATGACCAAGTCTTCGAAAACTAGGCCTTATTCAGGTTGAGCTTGAATTCCAACCCAAAGGGAAAGAGAAAGAAAGAAGAACCAAGGCTATACAAACAGAATTTTATGAGCAAGATCGTTATTCAGAATGTTGAGACTTGTTATGGTCCTTCCATTTCGAACAAAACCCCAACCATCGATCGAGCGTTTTAATTTCAAACTTTCCATTGTCGCGTCAATTTGGTTGATCTATTCTGTTTGTGATATATTCTCAAAGTTGTGAAAGCAGATTCACCATGGCACGGCGTGGCCTACATTTCGCAACCAGCGGTTGAGCCTTGGGCGCAGTGAGACCCGACCCCTCGGTCATGTCCACCATCTCCTCCCCATCCCTCTCCCATTCAAAGCACTGAATTAGCGATCCTAACACCAAACCAATCACTCTCATAGCCAACCCTTCCCCAGGGCACCTCCTCCTCCCAAACCCGAATGGGAAGAACGAAAACCCATCATCGTCTCTTTCACCCCACCTTTCGGGCTTGAATTTAGTGGGCTCGGGCCAAAGATCAGAGTCATTTTGTATGGCCCAGATGTTCACCAACAACATCGTGCCACGTGGGATGCGAAAGCCACCTACGGTGCATTCTTCAGATGATTCACGGGGTGCGTTCAAACGGGTAGGTGGGCACATTCGGAGCGTCTCTTTTATGATTTTGTGGAGGTATGGAAGCTCGTTGAGGTCCGACTCTTCTAATAGTCTATTTTGCTCCCCAATTCTACTCTTGATTTCCATATAAGCCTTTTTGAGTGTATCAGGATTGTTCAGTAGGAGTGATAGTGCCCATTCTATTGTCCCTGCCGAAGTGTCGCTCCCTGTCGTTAACATAACCTGTGGGCGCGCAAGTAGCATTAGGCAATTAGTTGATGTAGAGTTGGAATTGTACACATTGTCCAGAAACTCTAAGGAAGAGAGAAAAAAAATGTGATCAAAACAAAACCTGCATCAATCCTCTGATAATTTCATCTGTATAATGCTCCGGTTCGTTTTCCTGAAGCGACAACAGCACGTCAGTCATCGTCTTGCTCGTCTGCTGATCGCGAGAATTCTCGCTCTTCTTCTCCTTCCTATGCTCTTCAATCAAATCTTGCATGAACTTATCCCTCTTCTGCTGCAACACCTTCAACCTCTTAACAAGCCCATTCAGTCCAACCCAATTCAAGACAGGAAAGAAATCTCCTATATTCGCGCCCCCGCTCAATTCAAAAGTCTCGGTCACCATCTCCTTGAACTTCCTTGTTTCATCCTGTTGATGAAAATACCAGAGTAAATACCGGCCAATTACCGGCAATCACGTCTAAACAGAAACACCGAAATCTAGCTCTTGTCATGCTCCATTTATATGAAAAAATATGTTTCCCCCAAGCATATCCAATGGGTCAAAATAAGGCAGCCCATATGATCTACGCCGACGACTTCGTTTAGGTTAAAGATTTCCAAATAGTGACCAAATATGTTTTTCTATAAACCATTTTCTGGAAAAACATGTTCTACACAACACAAACGAAAGTATGTGTGAGTATGCAGGAACCAAACTTTCTTGTTTGGAAAAACCACTTTTCCGCTAAATACATTGTGCTAAATTATTATTATTTTTTTTTCAAAGTTTTCCTACAATAATATTCTTTGTCAACAGAACACACAAAAAAACATAGCTTTTGCGAGAAAACATTTTTCCACACAAAATTCCCAACACTGGACAGAGCCCATGGAACCCACCTGATATCCAATTTCAGGATCACAACCGCTTTTAAAAAATTTCGGCTCATATAATTCAATCATATTTATGTCATACTTACCTTTCATAGTCACACACGCCATTTAATTTCTGTAATAGCATACTTGATTATAAAAGTACCACAACAATAGCTGAGACGAGAGATATATAATTAGTTTTCTTGTTTTGCAAACACGAGAGATATATAATTGTATGATTAGTTGAGAAATCATTGCTGGTGTAGTTGGTTGTCTCTTTTCTCATATGGAGGCCTCGGTTTGAGCTCCACGAGGGGCGGGTTTTGGGGGCCGACTATGGATAGTCTCTGAATTCTCCTGTGTTAACTCTAATACCTCACTAATCTCTGCTAATGTATACTCCCTCCGTCTGGATTTAGCGGACCTTTTTGGGGATTCGAACTTTTTAAGAGAACATAATTATTACATGTTTGAACACTTGAATTTCCTCTTTTACTCTTCATTATTATGGAGTAAATTTGATGGAGTACAAAATTTCCTTTTTGAAAACAGTCAATTTGGCACCAAAATAGGAAGAAAAAAAAAACAAAGTCAAATTTGTACAAAGACTGAGGGAGTACAAATGGAAGGGTAATGATTGAAAAATGGAAGGGCAAAATTGGAAATTTGTTAATCATTAACCATTTAGTTTAGAAGTGGGACAATTATTTTGGGACGGCAAAAATTGCAAATTGGGACAATTAAATTAGGACGGAGGGAGTACAATATTGGCAAAGAAAAAAAAAACACGAAAGTGAAAAGGTAAAATCCTAAAAACACCATTTTCGTTACTCTGGAAAGATAAATGACAATTTTGCCATTTATTTCATCTTTTGCCATCACGCAGTCAGTGACAGGGAGGAAATTGAGATGGAACGCTAACTATGGAGTTACAACTGACATCGTTAGCACTAGAGGGATGAAATTGAGATTTCAAGAAAAAACTAAAGGTTATTTCTAAAACAAATGAATCAACTATGCAACTACCAGTCCACCAGCAAACGGGCAGCAGGTCTACATCATCCAACCCGTTCCGTTTGGCAATTTAATGGTTCAAATCTTATCTCTATTGTATAGCATTCGAATTGTTCATTTGTCGAGATGAAATTTAGACGGTTGAGTTGCCGAATGGACTAGCAACAAGGAATCCAATAAGCCCCATACCAATTGCAAGAAAAGAAATCAAAACAAAAAACAGAGCACAGTTACCTCCAAATCCGCCATTTTCTGCCCATAATATCTCTTCCCAGCAATCATCCTCATGATATTATTGAGCGTCATCTCAAACAACACCGTCTTCATCTCCACCGCAGCGAAATCCCCGTCCGAGCAGTTCCGATAAACCCGATCCAGAAGCCACCGGACCTCGTCGACCCGAATCGTTGTAAACATTTGGATCTTGTTGGCCGACAGGATCTCGGTCGAAACAAGTCTTCTCAGGTTCCGCCAGTGCTGGCCGTAGGAGGCCCACACGAGGGTGGTGTAGTTGTACCCGAGGTGCTTCCCGGCGAGCAGCTTGGGGCGGTTGGCGAAGACGACGTCGTTTTTGGTAAAGCATTCCTCGGCAGCGGAAGGGGAGGAGACGAGGAGGACCGGGCGGGAGCCGAAGCGGAGGGAGAGGATCGGGCCGTGGGCTTTGGAGAGGGCGGATAGGGTCCGGGGGAGCGGTTTTTTCAAGAGGTGCAAGTGGCCTAGTATGGGGAGGGCAGGGGAGGGGCTTGGCGGGAGGTTTTTGTATCTGTGGAGGAAGTGTTTGGCGAGGAAGAATGTGAAGATGAAGAGAAGGAAGATGTATGGGATGTCCATCGATGTCGTTCCCTTTTTCTTTCGTTTATACAAAAATTTCGTATTACGCAAAATTTTTAGATTGATCCGGAAGAGCTTGCTTGGTTGTAGCTTTGTGGGTTTCCCAATTCTAGAGAAGAGCTTATGATCACCACATTTGGCTGACCGGAAATAATAGTGGTAGTTTCCAAATGTACTATTGTAGTATGTTACTAAAATAAAGAAAAAGTCGTTGGAGTAGTTATTCAGTGGTTTGAGGCACCGCCACTCGGTGTTTCAATATTTTTTTCCATTGTATATTTATGTGGAGTTTATACACCTAGTAGAGTGGGCTCCACGTGAATGTATGATTTGAAGGGTATTTGGGTACCACGTCGCCGTTTCCTAAGAGCATATTCATCTCTTATCCATTTTGCAACCCAAATTTGAATAAAATTTTGGGTCAAAAACTCTACTATGTATTTGGACATACCTTCTCCAATGCTATTTACCATTTAAAAAAAAAAAAATCCAAATCTAGTGTTTTTTACGCTTTTCTTCTAAAATGTGAATCAAAATGGCACATTTGTAAATATTAAGAAGTGAAAAGAGGTGTTAGAGAAAAATGGGTATAAGTTTGGATTTGCCCAAATTTGGTAAGAAAAAGGTTGAAACTAGCTAGGT
The DNA here is from genome assembly GCA_014282245.1 of Rhododendron simsii. Classification (NCBI taxonomy): domain Eukaryota; kingdom Viridiplantae; phylum Streptophyta; class Magnoliopsida; order Ericales; family Ericaceae; genus Rhododendron; species Rhododendron simsii. The sequence goes on from CM024959.1 coordinate 32,342,824, forward strand.
AGGGAAATGAGTATGACATTAGGGATGAGTATTAATTGTTTTTCTCAAATTTTGAGTTTGGATAGGAAAAATGGAAAAGAATTGGAGATGTTCTAAGACCACTCAATAATTTCCCCATTGACATTTGCGGGGAGAGATTTGGTGGGCTGAGCACCAATAGAAAAAGGTTGTTTTCTTCCAAGACAGAGACTTTTGATTCTTGATTACGAAGTATGATACAGTAAATTTCCTCCCAAGACAGAGACTCTTTCTCCTTATTTTATTTTATTTATAGGTTTTTTAAGGCGTTGTATTTATTAAAAAAATCCATGTTAGTTAGTTTTTTTCAAACTTTTATGCATTATTAATTCATCTTGACGAAAGCAAATCGGAAAAATATTTTTTTTTACTTTTTATACAAATGTATTTTAAAACTCGAAAAGACGGCTTTTGGGTGATCGAAATCAGTGGAAATCTAGGCCTTACAATCAGGTTGAGCTTGAATTGCAAACCAAACTGATGGGCAGAATCCTTGTACAGAACAATGAGACTTGTTGTGGTCCTTCTACTTCAAACCTCAACCATCAATGCCTTGTAATTTCAAGAGTTCCATTGTCGCGTCGATCGACTTGTGTGTTTATTTGGCACAAACATCCTGTTTGTAAACAACTATTGCTTGACATGGAGTATCATTTATGACCCAGAAAACACCTTGGAAAACTAGGCCTTACATTCAGGTCGAGCTTGAATTGCAAACCAAAGAGGAAAAAAAAAAGAAGAAGAAGAAGAACAAAGAAAATGCAAAGAAGTTGATGGGCAGAAAATCCTTATACAGAACTATGAGACTTCTTGTGGTCCTTCCTTCTACTTCGAACCTCAACCATCAATGCCTTGTAATTTCAAGAGTTCCATTGTCGCGTGTATCGACTTGTGTGTTTATCTGGCACAAGCGTCCTGTTTGTAAATCATTCGCACAGTTGAGAAAGCAGATTTACCATAGCACGGCGTTGCCTGCATTTCGCGATCAAGGGCAGAGCCTTGGGTGTTGTGACCCCTATCCCCTCGGTCATGTCCACCATCTCTTCCCCTTCTCTCTCCCATTCAAAGCATTGAATTAGTGATGCTAACCCCAAACCAACCACTCTCATAGCCAACCCTTCCCCCGGGCACCCCCTCCTCCCAAACCCAAAAGGAATGAACGAGAATCTAGCATCATCCATATCGCCCCACCTTTCGGGCTTGAATTTATTGGGCTCGTGCCATAGCTCAGGATCATTCTGTATGGCCCAGGCATTCACCAACAACATTGTGCCACGTGGGATGCGAAAGCCACCTACGGTGCATTCTTGGGATGATTCATGGGGTAGGAGCAAATGGTTTGGTGGGCACATTCGAAGTGTCTCTTTAATGATATTGTTGAGGTAAGGAAGCTCGTTGAGGTCAGACTCTTCAATCAGTCTGTTTTGAGCCCCAATGTGTTTTTCGATTTCGGAATATGCCTTTTCGAAGATATCTGGATTGTTTAGTAGCAACGATAGAGCCCATTCCATAGTTCCAGCCGAAGTGTCGCTCCCTGCTGTTAACATAACCTGAAGGCATCATAAAGTATGTAATACACATTAGTTGCTGTAGAGTAGCGATGTCCATTGGTCAAAATTTCCGGAAATTCTTGGTAATAGAATCACGGAAAGCATCGATAGTTCAAGATTAAGAGAATTGGGAATAACTTGTTGGTTAGCGGAAACGCTATGCTCCGGAAGGGATTGGGAGATACTGCCAAGCACGGGTCCCGTGCCTGGCAGCGGTGCCGAGCAGTCGATTCGGCCGTTTATCTTGGCAATCAACGGCTCAGATATTGACCGAGCAATGGACGATTTAGATCTGTATGCGCTTAGATTTAATTCGAGCCGTTAGTGCCGAAATGAACGGCCGGATGCTGCTCAATCGGCATCCACTTGGCAGTACCCAGCAGCATCCCTGGGACCCTCCGGGAGACGTAAGGGAGAGAGAGAGAGAGAGAGAGAGAGAGAGAGAGAGAGAGAGAGAGAGAGAGAGAGGAAACAAACCTGCATGATTCCACTGATAATGCAAATTAGTCATTGTTTTTGTTTAAACTTTTATTGGAGAGTGATTTTCACATCTTCCTTTGTGATATCCATACTTCCTTCTTCTTCTTTTTTTTGATTAGTGTTGAAAAAGTGTATAATTTTTTTTTTGCATAAAGACCAAAAAAAAAAAAACCCCCCCTCTGTTTTAAACTTTCATTTCTCATCAAGATAGTTTTTCCGGATCAAAACCTCACAATAGGTATATTACTGTATTAGTGCAAATTATAAAGGTGAATAGAGACCTGTGACATCCAGCGTTTCGGTGGCTGGCGGTATTGCAGGATGGCAGGCTCCGTCCGGACGGGAGGGGGCAAGTCATGGTTTATAAGGAAAAGATCTCTCCTACTTGTATAAGGCCTTTTAAAGCCGTGAGGGCTGGCCAAAACGTATATACTTCACAGTTAAGTGTGCTCATTCTGTGGTAATCCACGGATGTGTGACCTACTGGAAACTCTATGGACTTTGGACGTCCAAAACGAACAATATTATACAAAGATGGAACGAATCGTTACAAGACCTGACAATTTCCCGACCTATTTATCTTTTCGATTTTTCCGCTCCGCCTCATTCTGAGGGGTTAAAAATAGAACAAGGGCATAGTACCATAAACCCGGTCTCGACCCATCCCATTGCTAGCAGCCCTACTTGTGATTGAATTGCTTGTTAAAGGACATTTCCCAATTGTCAATTGAAGGCCCCCACAAAAAAAGGAAAAAGTTCTTTTGTCGTACTCTTGGAAAATTTGGCTCATATCAGTGTATTGTTTCAATTTTATCGGATGCCCTCGAAGGAATGGCTCCTATACTTCTTTATATTATCTACCTCGTTTTATATTGGACATGAAATACATAGATTCTATGTGAAAATTAATTAAAGGAAAAAAGCGATAAAAATTTTGGATTTTTTGGGATGAAGAAAAAATAAGCCAAAAAATCAGTCTTTTTAACTTATTTTTTCGTTTTTATTCAAAAAATTACCATAAGTTTGGATCATAATTGTTTACTCTTCCAATTCTTCTCGAGGAAGCGAATCAATAATCTAAAAAAATTTCAACCAAAACTAACAAATGCAAAAAAAAAAAAAAAAAAGAAGCCGTAAAGCACTAGTTCTTTGCAATTGAGGCACTTGTCAAACTCATGTTCATTTCTTACCAACTAGTCTGAAATTCCCAACCTCCAGCCAGCCAAAAAGAATATTTTTTTTTATGACCGGGTGTTCGGGTAAGCAAGCATGTGCGCACATTGACTAATCTCGAGGCTATGAAGTTAACGACCAGACAAATTTTTGATGACTCCAAGGTTTGAAACGTTTGGCCCTCATAAGATTCAATTTTTTGACTTCTTGGGGACAAGCCCTTTGGTTCCTGTCGCATCCCACTCAGCCAGAAAAAAAAATTATTTCAATTTTTTTTTGTTTGTTGATGATTGAATTATTTGAGCTGTTCAAATCAAACTACAGTACATAAGCAAAGTTTTGGAGGGCTGCTAATGGTACAGCAGTTTGTGCACAGCAGCCCCGTACAGATGGGCTTTGCACCCGTCTCGGGTCCTGCAAAAATAATCGGAGCCGCTCATTTTGTTCAAAACATGTTGTTTACGGTCCCTGTAAAAAATCATCCTAATCCGATATCGGAAAATGTGTTTACGAATCATCCAACTTTGCTTCAGAAATTAGGCTAATTTCTGAAGCAAAGTTGGATGATTCGTAAACACCTTTTCTGATATCGAATTGAGATGATTTTTTACAGGGACCGTAAACAACATGTTTTGAACAAAATGAGCGGCTCCGATCATCTTTGCGAGACCCGAGACAGGCGCAAAGCCCATCTGTACGGGGCTGCTGTGCACAAACTGCTGTACCTCAATCTTTACTAAAAGTTTTGAAGTTTGTTAGTTAATGGACTGCTAGATTAGGACTATTAACAAAACGATCAGTTCGTTGATTTGTAGAGTTTGTCGGAAACCTCAATCATATAAAAATCACGTTAATCGAATACTTAACGGGAGATGTCAAAGCTGAGGTAAACAATCAAAGTTGAGGTAAACAATCAAACGGCTAGTTTTAGCATTAAGTTGTCATTCAACCATGATGCCTTCTATCATGCCAAAAGTGACATAGCTTTGAAGAGAGGTGATGTGGTTTTGAAGGGAAGTTCAAACATGTCAACTTTGACATCAACCTTCTAAACTGTCAATTTTCAAAACTTGATTATAAGCTTTCAAAATAATTTGACATAAGGATTGAAGAGGGGGAGAGTGATGTCAAATTGAATATATCAAATTATCACATAAGCCTTTTGTAGGTTCAGTCAAATGTTACTAATCTACTATTTAGGACAACTATTTGACCCTTCAATCATGAGCGGACGCATGGCGGCGTTACCCGAGGAAAGAAAAAAGCCCTTGGTCAAAAGCATGCCACAAAGAGAACGGTTGACTTCCCGATGAAAATAATGACACGCGCGTGGGCGAAGCAAATGGATGTCCCCGCGGAAATTGTCCGCGGGAAAGGGGAACCATCGCGAAATTACCGCAGGCCCCATGGAATGGTTCTAGCAGCGGAGTTCGTACTAGGTTTTCCGCAGATCTCTGGAACCTCGTAATCACAACAAAATTGCATCGAAGAGACCCCGGGGTTTCGTCCCAGGCCTAGAAGCGGGGTTCGAAGGGAACCCCGTGGAAAGAAAATGATGGCTGCGGGTCGCGACCTCTCTCCAGCGGAAATTGGGAAATTTCTTGTGGTCTAGTGGCTTGGGGTTGGAGGTGTCGCCGTGGAAATCGAGCCGTCCTATGGAAAAGCGTCCGCGGAAGGGCGAGTTTTCTCAAGGCCAGGAGGTATGGGAGAGACACATGTCGGGATTTGATAGGAGCGCCGTCCTGAGCCTGACCTAGCCCCAGGTGCCCTATAAATACCCCTGACATTCCCAATGATTGACGAGGACCTTTTTCTAGAAAAGGGTGGGTGAGCGCTGAATTTGAGGAAGGAAAGCATTCTTCCTTGAAGAAAAGGAGTGATCTCACTTACTCAACCCTGGAAAAGGCCAGATACCTCGCGGAAAACAGAAAGGATGCGCTGCCTCTGTTCCTTCCGCATCTCCTACTCTTCTCCTCACCTCACAAGATCTCTCCTCTCTTCCCTTTAGCTAGTCATCAACCAATCGCACCTCTCCAGCTCACGGACAATCACACGTAAGCAGTCTCTCACGAACATGTACCCCTACACCTTCAAAATAATTTGACATCTCTACTTTTGATCTCTCTTGTTGGAGATGCTAGGGATAGCAACATTTAGCAGTGCTTAATTTTACAGTTCAAAAATATTTCGACAATCCAAATTTTAAGATAACTCTTTCATGAAAGATTTCTTTTAAAAATTGAACCATTGATTACCGAGACAGATGGTGATATTGAGCGTTGCTGAATACTGTTGTCCCTCAGCCCCCAAATCCGTTTAATTATGCTTTTTCCCATCATTAGTGTTTGTTTATTTGGGGATAATTCGAGAAAAACTAGGAACAAATTAACGCTTACCATCGGGTTGATTGGAAAACAGAACCATTTTTTTTTTTTTTGAAATTAGTCACACAAACCCAATAACATCCTATGTTACTATGTAGATACTGCCAAGGGTTTGTCTAGTGATAAGCAGATAAGGTCTGTGATTTAGGGATTTTCTCTTTAATAAGATCTTAAGTTTGAAACGTGTTCGATGCTATCAAATTTTTTGGGGTCGGTTTATATATAGATTTGCTGTGCTTTAATTAGGCGTCTCGCCAGTGGGCGATGAGATTAGTACTTTAAAATTAATACTTCAAAATTAATTAAGGTTCGCATAAACTCATTTGGACACGTTACTAAAAAAACAAAAACAAATACATCGTGTGTACTACATGCTTGGTGCGGATTGTGGCCAGTAGCACACGTACGTTTACTAGCTGTCACCAAAAACAAACAATTTATCACTATGATTAGAAAGACTTCATAATTAACGACAATTACCGATATTAGTATTTAATAATATAGGAAAATAATATTTTCATTCCTTCTAATACAGTCACAAGGTGACTCAGGCCCCTCCATCACCGCACAAGATTTGAAACGTTTAGAATTCGCAGGATTTAAACATGCAACCTCATAAAAAATAAACATTTATTTACTCTTTCGTGTACGCTTGGCCAACCCCCCTCTCTTTAGTCTAATTCAAGTTTAAGATGGTCCTCTTTTTGAAAATTGATTCCAGTAAACAGTAAACACTAGTAGAGTCCAATATTTGACCTTTCCATGGGAGAAATTTTTTGGTGCGGGTGAGTATATCCCACGTGGAACTCGTTTGGCACATTCGGGCCGTTCAATGCACTTTTGAACGGTTCGGATTGAAACATTCTCTTTCCTCTCACACCAATACTTTCTCTCTCTTTCTTTTCTGTCCAAATACGAACAGTCAAAAAATATAATGGACGGCTTGAATGCATTGAACGGGCACCACGTGGTATCCACTCTGCATTGAATTTTTTTCCTTTCCATGGACATAGCTAGTCTGTAATCATCATCATCACCACCATCTGATGATGAGGTAAGTCCAAGCCTTTTTCAGTCTTTATATATATTTTGTCACAGCCCTCCAACACATTTGTTATATCCATAAGGACCATAAAACACCTTCTTCATCTAACTCCATGCTCTTATCCCCTTGAACCTCCAGTACCCATAACATTCACCTCTCTCTCTCTCGCTAAAAGATGGCGGACGGGAAGCCTCAAGCCAATATTGGGATTTCCGTTTCCGGCCAGAAGAATAGTATTACACCGATTCCGGGTTTCGATCCCCCGAAAAAACCGAAACGGAACAAGTATGCCTTTGTTTGTGCCATTTTGGCCTGCATGACTTCCATCTTACTTGGTTATGGTATGTCTACTATCTTCCAAACCACCTCTCTCTCATCTGTGTTTCTGTTCTCAGAATCATTTTTCTCTCTTTTCTATTAATATGTGTTTCTGTTTCGAGAACCAGCTTTTCGAAAATAAAGGAGTTCTCCGAATAGAATAGAACTCATTTTGCAATAAAACTGAAAACTGTTTCTATATTACTAGAAAATCACTTCCCTAATAGCCGGTTACAGTTTTTTGGTGAAATCCCTCATTTCGGTTGAACATTTTGGCGAGAAAATACCCACAAAAAAAAAAAAATGAATAGCTTTTACGGTTCATTACAAACTTAAAGAATGATCAAAACGGTTCACTTTAAAGAGAACTCATATGGCAAACTATGTCCAATCCAAAGTGATTATGTTTTAGTCAGATTTAACAAATTGAATAGCTCCGATTATCTTTCCGCCCTGTCCCGGACCGATCGACACGAATTGAAAAAAATCTCAATGGATTCTTTGTTCTTTTTGTCTAAATTCGATAACCGAACCGATCTAACGCATACTAATATTTCAACGGTGCAGATATAGGGGTGATGAGTGGGGCCGGGCTCTTCATCCAAAAGGACCTGAAAATCAGCGACACCAAGCTGGAAGTCCTGATGGGGATCCTGAACGTCTACTGCCTAATCGGCTCCGCCGCCGCCGGCCGCACCTCCGACTGGATCGGCCGCCGCTACACCATCGTGCTCGCCTGCGCGATCTTCTTCGTCGGTGCAATCCTCATGGGCGTCGCCCCCAACTACGCCTTCCTCATGGTCGGCCGGTTCGTCGCCGGCGTCGGAGTCGGTTACGCCGCCATGATCGCCCCCGTTTACACGGCCGAAATCTCCCCCGCTTCGTCTCGCGGATTTCTTGCCTCGTTTCCTGAAGTCTTCATTAACGCCGGTATTGTTCCAAATATTTGTTTTCGTGTTTTTTATAATTTATATTTCACTAACTAAATTAAGTATTTAGCTAGAAAAAGAAGGGGAAAATATTTTTAAGGTTAAACATTTTGAGGTGAAATTGTTTTCGTCATTTCCAAACCACCCCCCCCCCCCCCCCCCCCGCGGCGTCGTGAGTTGTTTTTTGTTTTCGTTTTCGGTGCCCTATGGTCCAAAGTTGTGAAATTCGTTCCGTACTGCCCGGTACGTATTGTACCGGAGCTTAAACGGAATACAAAGACTAGAGATCCGTACCGCTTGAAATACCAGACTGTTTCGACAAATACCGGATGTACTGGACAAAACCGGTGTATTTTGGACACTTTCCAGTGTTCCAGCGGTACAAATTTACACTGTGTTTTTTTTTCACGTGAGTGCCGAACGCGTGCTTCAGTGCCTGTGTGGCTAACCTGAGAAACGACACAGTGAGGCAGGGAGTATAGGAGTAAGATGTGAAGGAGAGAAATGATCCAGTGAGTATAGGAGTAATATATCAACTGTGTTGAGGACATTTTTTTTATTTTTGAGCCAGCTGTTTTGAGAACTTGGTTTGCATATGAATTAGTCAATAGATGAGTGGTTCAATGAATGAAATCTGCTGGTTTATTGTTTGGAACTCTTGCTTAAATTTTATTTATGTTTATACTTCAAACTTTGCAATCAGGTAATATATATTGAATATAAATAAAAAAAATGCGGTAAATCCGGAACAGTACCGAGATATAAATCGGTATCGGTACGTACCATTCTAGTAGTGAAAACGGTACGCTGACCGGTACGGGATTGACAGCTTTACTTTGGTCAGAAATCAAAGTTACCGTAACTTTACTCATTTTAGCAATTTTTGTGCATGGTATAAGTATATGGCAAATTTTTCAGTACCGGGCTCGGGTACTACGTATGTGGTGCCAGTTCAGCACATTCGGGTCATCCAAAAGTGTATTAAACGGTTCAAATTAAAACTCTTTTTCTTTTCCTCTTTCTCCAAATTCTAGTCGTCTAAAACTGAAATGGACTGTCCGGATGTTCAAAGCGGGTATCACATGATACCCACCTGGACTGAAAAATTTCTCCTTACACAAATTAAGATATTGCAAAACAATTAAGATATTGTAAAACATTGGTTAGAAGGAATAAAAACGCGGCCTCATTTGCTAAGATGGAATCTAAAAACAATTATGTATTTTTCATGTGCTAATCAAATACCGAAAAGTAAATTTTTAAATTTTTTTTTCTAAAAAAATATTTTATATTGTAAAACATTTTACATTGAAAGAAATGAAGCCTAAAGGTAATGTATTATGAAAGAATAAAATGAAAAATAAGTTTTAAAAAAAATAAAAATCTTAATAAAACGGGACCATATAGAGCAGTCCCGAAGACCTTCATGTATGTTGTGTTTGGTTTGTGTTTTGAATTATTTTTTGAAAAACAGTAAGGGTAATAAGTGGAGAGAGATAGAGAGAGAAATGTTGAAAATAGAAGAAATTTAGGAAAAATTTAGGAGGAATTTTTTGAAAAATTCTTTTCAAAAAGCAAAAAGAACAAGGCATACTAGCATTCCAAATCATTGTATCATCACGTGATAGTACTATGGATCACCGGATTCTATGAAAAGGTGTGAAGTTGGAGCACTGAATAATGTGACCACATTGTACACGTGCGAGAGTTGGCCCTGTTTGGCGGCCTTTGCCTAACTTTATTTATATTCACATAAGGGAAAATTTCAAAATAAAACCTGACCTATCACAGAAATTATGCATAAGCATCTGACCTTTTAATTTTATCAAAAAAACATTTGACCTATTTAAAAACCCATAAATTTTTCATCCGTCGTTAACTTTCCATCCAAAGACCGACAGAAATAATAAAATGGCTTACACCTGGCCATCTGGAGGGAAACTAATATGCATTTTGGGGAAAATAAAACACGTTACAATAACTAAGATGAAATCTTATAAGCATTACTCTCATAACAAACCATTGGAACTCCATGGCCCCTCAGGTGGGTTTTGGCGGGAGAAATCAGTATAGTAATGTGTTTTTCTCCCAAATGGTATATTGGTTTCCCTCCAAATGGCCAGATGTAGGCCATTTCAGCAGTTCCGTTTATTTTTGGATGGAAATTTAATGGTAGGTGAAAAATTGATGAGTTTTTAAATAGGTTAAGTGTTTTTTCGATAATATTAAAAGATCAAGTGCCTATAAGTAATTTGTGTGAAAGGTCATGTGCTATTTTGATAGGAAAAAATAATTCTAAGTACCCCAAAATTGCCCCCATGGAGATATCAATGGATTTTTTTTTCACTTTTGTTACTTCTTCTTTTTTTGAATTTTTGTAAGTTTTTCTTTAAATGAGAAGGATACAAAAAGTTTTGAAAAAATTGCGATCAACAGCTTAAAGGAGTTAATTGTAGACAACAATAATTTGAAATAGAGAAAATTTTAAAAGGAAAATAATTGAGAGATACTCACATATCCATATCCATATATATATATATATATATATATTTGGATAAGAAAATAAAAAATTTCCTCGCACTAGTTTATAGATCTCTTAAAATAGAATAAAAGCTTTGTAAAATTAGCCACAAAATCAAGTTGTTAATCATTTGTAAAATAGTAACAGGATTTTTTAAAAAGAAAAAACTTATGAAATGAAGAGATTAATTGTAGGATGAAATATTAGTATCAGTACTCAAAGTATACACTTTGTTTCTTTTTTCTCCCTTGTCTTTCAATTTTGTCAGTTTGATCCCTCTTGACCTAGACGGTCCTTAGAAGTTCCTACTGTACTATGTTACCAAGAAATCACGTGTGTTCTTCTATTTCTAATATCATTAAATTTTGATCTTGTTCGTTGAAAAAAATATCGTTAAATTGATTGTTGGTCGAGCCAATTTTGGCGTTCACTTTTTCATCCACTGTAGCAGTACTGCACTTTCTTGTTTTTTGTTGGGAGGTTTGTTTGGCTTCTTGCCATCTGGCTGTCTTTCTCCCGGGGCTTTGGCAGGTACATGATTAACATTGTCGAGGTCAGTGGATGCCAACTTCGTTATGATGTTCGGCCCTTCGTTGTGATGCCTTCTTCCATTCCTTTCACCAGCCAAAATAAAATAAAATAAATTTCCTACTGACTGTTAATGGCAGTACAACTTGATTATGATTTTTTTGTTAAAAAAAGAATAATGATAAGCTTTGCAAATGATTTTTCAAAAAATCAGCATTTTCTTTTTCTTAAAATTGTATTTGGCCCGAAGAAAGCCAACCAAGACAAGGAAAAACGATCTTAAATGTGAGTTTACGCTATATTTTTTTGTCTTCAGACAGACAGACGGTAAAATACCACTTGTTTACACTTAAAATACTCTTTAGATAACAAAGTTAATTAAGGAAATTGATTGTATTGAATGGTGGATATTTTTTTTAGACTAAAATACTAAAAATACCGTTAGCCATTGGCGTAAACTCACCCAAGTTCTAGTAAACTTGTATTTTTCGCCCATGTAGATAAAATCTTTGCATTTTCCTGTCCAATAAATTCCTACTAATCTTATTTCCATTGTTTTAGGTATATTACTGGGCTACGTATCAAACTACGCCTTCTCCAACCTCCCGCTCCACCTAGGCTGGCGCCTCATGCTCGGAGTCGGAGGAATCCCGTCGGTCTTCCTGGCCCTAGGAGTCCAAGCGATGCCCGAGTCGCCCCGGTGGCTTGTCCTCAAGGGTCGGCTCGGGGACGCGAAGCGAGTCCTGGATAGAACGTCCGACTCCAAAGAGGAGGCTTTGCTTCGGCTGGCCGACATCAAGGCGGCGGCAGGGATCCCTGAGGAGTGCAAGGACGATGTCGTCCAGATGCCGAAGCGCAGCCACGGAGAAGATGTTTGGAAGGAGTTGCTTCTTCACCCCACGCCCGCCGTTAAGCATATTCTCATCGCCGGCATCGGGATTCACTTTTTTCAACAAACTTCTGGCATCGACGCTGTCGTTTTGTACAGCCCCAAAATTTTCAGGAAAGCAGGTATAGCAGAAACTAAAAATAATAAAATTATATCAACTTGGTATATTACCATGCACATGCAATGGCAATTATTGTTTCAAAATCCAAACTTAGAACTTCTATATCTAACTAAAATAATTCATCTTTTTGCCCATTGAGTTTGTGTTTTTATTTTATTGCTAGTTATGTTTCCGAGGCCTGGGGTCCGAAATTTTGGCTCAAAAAGAGGGGCCCCGTTAAGAGTAATTATATATATTATTTGTTCATAACAAAAAATGTATAAGACGTGTTGGTTTGAATCCCGCCCATAACACTTCTATTAAATTTTTATTTGTCCAAAAAAAACAAAAACAAATGCTTGTGCGCTACCAAGTTTTGAATTTGTGCCAAAAAAATACGAGAAACCCAAGCCACTTCACCAAAGCATATTTTACGTGAAATGTGGTGTAGATTTTTTAGATATCTAAATTATGTGTTGTTATTGTATAAATGCAAAAAAAATTTAAGCCTCACTTAATGAATTAGCCTAGGGCCTCCAAATACCTCGGGCCGGCCCTGGTTATGTTTTTTCTACTTTTTTGATTCTCTCTTTGAAACAACCGTATAATGGAGAAAAAAAGTTTGAGAAAAGATTAACACAAATAAATTCACGTTAGATTGCTCAAAGACAGTCTAAGATATAATGTATAGTTTATTATTATTATTATTATTATTATTATTATTATTATTATTATTATTATTATTATTTTAAACTTTTCAGATTTTCTCGTGAAGAATCAAATAATTGCGAAATTATTTCCCGTGTTTACTATTTGTTGGTGGCATCACTTGTCAGGTATAACGAACGACGACATGTTGCTACTGTGCACGGTGGCGGTAGGAGTCGTCAAGACCATGTTCATTCTCGTGGCCACTTTTTTACTGGATCGGGTTGGGCGAAGGCCGTTGCTCTTAACCAGCGTCGCCGGAATGATCTTGTCCCTCGCCAGTCTAGGGATGTTTCTAACAATCATAGACCAATCCACCAAGAAACTATACTGGGCCCTAGCTCTGGCCATCACCTCGGTGCTGGCTTTCGTGGCGACCTTCTCCATCGGTATGGGGCCCATCACGGGCGTCTACAGCTCCGAGATCTTCCCGTTGAGGCTGCGGGCCCAGGGGATGAGCATGGTAGTGGCTGTGAACCGCGTGATGAGCGGTGTCATATCGATGACCTTCTTGTCCTTCTCGAAGGCGATTACCATCGGAGGGGCCTTCTTTTTCTTTATGGGAGTGGCTATGGTTGGTTGGGTGTTCTTTTACACGCTGCTGCCCGAAACGCAGGGGAAGACCCTCGAGGAAATGCAGGTCTTGTTTGGCACCTTCTTCGGGTGGAGGACGACGATGAGGGAGTTGGAGAAGAACAAAAGATTTACTGGTACCTATGGTGAAGGCGATCAAGGTAACGGTAACGGTCAGATTGACGGCTAAGAACTAAATGTTACTGATCTATTTATGTCCTTCAGTTAGATGGTTCGTATACAGTCCGATGGACCTTAATTGTTTGGATTGAAAGAAAATATGTCTAGAGAGAGAAAAATAAAAGAAAAGAAAGGAGATGCCAGTGATGTTAGAGAGAGAGAGAGAGAGAGAGAGAGAGAGAGAGAGATCAGACAAGTCATGTGTAATGTGGAGAGTATGAAAAATAATATAGTGAAAAAAGTGAATGAATGGAAAAATATTTCTTATAGCTTTCTCCAAGTTTGATATTGGTTGAGATTGTGTTGAGACTTGCATTTGATTTTTTGGTCAAAAATTCTATCCCATTCACTCTATTTCACCGTTTCCTCCATCACTCTCAAATTCACCGACGGTTAGAAGATTGAGGCGTAAGTTATTTTGTTAAAGGTCGGATTTCATTCGACAAATATCACAGACATATATAAATTCAAAAAAGTAAACAATGTAAAGGACACAGCGATTTGGAGAGGCGTAAATTATTCACGAGAAAAGAGCGGAGCCATAATTTTTATTATCAGCCTCGAAATATAGGACATCGCGGCAAAAGTCGAAGCATGCTTTGAATTCTTCTTCAGTGAAGAAGGATTCCTTTTCCTCTTCTTCTTTAGTTTTAGTTTTGTTTCTCACGATGCCACCAAGGACGTAGACGGTGGAGCCTAGAGCGATAACCATGTTTCCGGTGGGAGTCAATCTTGAATTCAACAGACTCATTCACTGTAATGGTGGTGGCGATTTTTTTCTGTCACACTCGTCATCGAAGTAGTCAATGCTTTGCGGCCAAGAATTGCTCCTGACTGAGAAGAATTGCTCCTAGCTGCCAAGAATTGCTCCAGGCAAAAGTAATTCTTGACGGCTCGGATCAATTATTGTCAAGAGCTATTATTTGAGGCCAAGAGTAATTCTTGGCGGCTATGAGTAATTCTATGCGGCCAAGAGCAATTCTACACGGTCAGAAGCAATTTTTGGCCGCAAAGGGTCGACTACGAGTGTGACAGAAAAAAATCGCCACCACCACTACGGTGAATGAGTTCGTTGAATTCGAGAGGCGTAAATTATTCATGAGAAAAGAGCGGAGCCATAATTTTGAAGCACAAAAAAAAAAAATGATCTGAAAACTCTAAGGCGGGCGGCCTGCATGCGCGTGAGGGATAATTTCGTTTACAAGAGCTGCGGAAGATTGCTGGTTCGTTGTATTCACACAGTTTCAGTGCTCTTTTATTTTGGTACTTCGGAAATTCATAAGATTAACCAACTAAAAGAAAGAGTACATCATCCAAATCAAGCTACGGAGAGAAATAAAAGGAGAACACGAAAGGATAGCCAAGTCCTCAGCAAATAGAAATTTGTCGAATAACAATTAGGCTAGTCTAAAATGCGTGCTAGACTCAAGTTGTGGGCAATGACAAACTCCCTTGTTGATGGGGGAACCTGGGCTGTGAGCCTGTGACCACCGGATCTTCACCTTGTTCTGTACCCGACCGAGCTAGGTTGTCAGCGCTTTGATTAGCCATTCTGCCTAAGAGTGATGTTGTGGCTCCAGTTCTTGCTAATAGCATGCTCGAGTCTTCAAGAAGACCATGGTGGGGGTGTTCCGCAGGTGGTCCTTCGTTGATGGCTTTCACAGCAAAGAGAGAGTCTGTTAGACCCAAAGTTCTAGATTTTGATGATAACATATACAACATAATTGAAATTATATTAGTCAATTGGGCCTTATTATATATTCTTATTATTAAGCTAATTATGTTATTGAAGGGAATTATTTTCCAAGTCTAGGTTTCTACATTTGAGAGAAAGAGGAAGGCGACGGAAAGAAATGGAGTTTTCGAAATTAAAGAATGGAAGACGGCAACGGTTGATCAATTCATTCAAGCTATGGAACTCAAATGTTAAAGAAAAGGGAAAGAAGATTTGATGTGACAAATTTGAGGATACAAACTTGAAGAATTACTCATGGCTGTGTAGAATTGCTTTTGGCCGCAAAGAATTGTTCTTAGCCGCATAAAATTGCTTTTGGCCGCCAAGAATTACTTCTACCCGCCAAGAATTACTCTTGGCCGCAATGAATTGCTCCTAGCCGCCAAGAATTGCTCTTGGCCGCATAAAATTGCTTCTAACTGCCAAGAATTAAGGCCAAGAGCAATTATTGGCGGCCATAAGCAATTATATGCGGCTAAGAGCAATTCTTGGCGGCCAAGAACAATTCGTTGCTACCAAGAGCAATTCTTCATGGCTAAGAGTAATTTTATGCAGCCAAGAGTAATTCTTGGCGGTCAAAAGCAATTCTTTGTGGCGACGAGCAATTTTTGGCTGTCAGGAGCAAAACTTTGCGACCAAGAGCAATTCTTCGCGACCATGAGTAATTCTTTACGGCCAGGAATAATTATTGGTGACAAGGAGCAATTTTTCGTGGACAAAAGTAATTTTTTGTGGCCAGGAGCAAATTTTTGCGGTCAGGAGTAATTTTTGCGGCCAAAAGCAATTCTTCGCGGCTTGAAGCAATTCTTTGCAGCCTAGAGCAAAACTTTGTGTCCATGAGTAATTCTTTGCGGTTAGTAATTCTTTGTTGCCAGGAGAAATTCTTTGCAGCAAGGAGTCGTACAACACTGGACTGTAATCATCACAGTGATACGAAAGGAGGCAGGGAGTTTTCTCCTCCGATCTTGATGATTATCCAGACGTAGTACTGGACGTTCTGCATATTTCTTCTCCGCGCGCCAAAGTGAGTCACAAGTGCCCCCCTTCCCTCCTATATATTCTATGGCAGGTTTTCTTTTCTTTTTTTTGCATTTTTCTTTGCGGCCGCCAAAGTAATAAAAATTTTGTTTTTGAAGAGCTAATGAACGAAACAGAAGCGGTTTGGACTTTGGAGACTTGAGTTTGGACCATCTCCGGTCCAAGTTTTGCATAGCGCTATTGTGGGCCGTTTCTGGATCTAGAATGACGGTCAGGACCGTTTGTTTGTTGTGTAGAACTCTTCGAATACATATTGTAATATAATCATGTAAAAAAAATTTTGATTGAAAACCAATCAATAACTGACGGAAACATGTTAACATTAAAACAGATGGGTTTAGTGTAAGCACGGTAGAGTTTGTTCAAGACATTATTTTTCTGATGATCAAGTATTAATATAGTATCCGATCGGCATAGTTTTCCAAACCAATCAAAATAATTAACGAGGATCATTGGCACCTTAAGGGTTTGGCTCGATGGTCGGTAGCCATACTTGGTGTGGTGAGTTTCTTGGGTTCGACTCGAACTTGCTCAACTTACAAAATCCAAAACGAACAATTGCTTGACAAATTTGTTTTCTTAGAAGGAAAAGTCGGCCTTGAAACACTTCCGGACGACAATTGCTTGACAGATTCATTTTCTCAATCGCAAATCTAAGAAATCTCACGAGTCGCAGTAAACGAAACATAGCTTTCCAAACCAAAAAACAATTCAATAAATTAAAAATTAAAAAAAAGGTCAAATGTCACTGTTTAATTTTCTTTTTTGTGAACTTTGTGTGAACTTGATAAGTTCAGCCAAAACAATTTCCTCAATGGACAGAAAAAAAACCCAGAGGACTTTTGTCTACAGGCAAATAGACCACAACACACTAGTTTCGCAAAAAAAAAAAAACTGAACCCATGGGCCATAAAATACATCAACTGCCGTTCATAGAACAACTTACTCTGAATGGAATGCTAATCGGCTTGCGAACTTTTACACGGATGTTATTCGCCTTGCATATAAATTTGCCTGCTCTGAAGCCACCGCGGAAATGGACAACTTCTACCGTAAAATATCATGAATCCTTTCTCAAATACTACAAAGTTCCTTCAACGCAAAAATTCTGTGATTCATCTGCCAATGTATATTCAATCCCATTGAACTCATTCAACTTCTCTCGGCACAAAATCACGAGACTGAGAGAAACTGTTCAGGGAATCAACAGTTTTCTCACTTTGTGAATGAGCCTTCGACATATTGGACACACCTTCGTCTCCCCATCCATGATCCTGCACGGATAGTCCTCATGAAATCTCCATACATTTAACACAAATGATTTGAAGCTCTTTTCATGCATGAACTTGGTTGGTTCTATTTCGTGGTAAATCAAGAACCAAATCAATACATGCTCAAATTGGTTTGAAACCGGACCCGTTAGAGTAAATTCGCATGAAAACATGTTTTTGGATCAATTTTATTAGAATCACCAAAGTTTGCAATAAAATCCAACAAAACTAATTAATCTGCTTTTTTCAACAGGACATATGCTAGTATAACATACCTCTGAGCACAGGTGTAGCAAGTGGCGCAATGGCCGCAAGGAACGAAGAAGCAATTCCGGGGCTCTTCATAACAAATAACACAAATCTTCCCGTCATATAAATCTTCAGAGGAGCTAGATGATCCAGACTCCAGGTCATCTTCATCGCCGGTCCCATATGGCAATCGAAATGGCTTCTCGGGTATCAGGGGATCGGCCTCTGTTACTTGTCTCTCTTGTGTTTCTTCCTCTCGAGTGTGATCCCCCTCACAGGCTCCGAGGTACTTTAGTATTAGGAATATGACGATGATTACAAAACCTGGAGTAACCATGATTAGGTTAGGCAGATATTGAAATGTAAGACTAAATGTTTTTGGAGTTCTTAACAAATACAAATGTTATTAGATCGAACCCTTGTTGATATATGATATTAAGCTGATTTTTTTAAAAATCGGCTTTAGAACAACGCCTTGACTGACCCAATGTGAACCCCCGAGATAAAGTGGTTTATGTTCACTAGCTAAACAAAATTTGAACTCTAAGACATTCAGAGGCAAAGGTAGATCAAGCTCGAAACGGTACCTAGAATGGCTATATAAGTTACCACACGAGCCACAAAAGATAGCTCTATGTACCATTCCCCAAGCTCCCCCTGCACGTAGTGAAATTTCACCGTTAGATTCTTGGCATTTCCCAGTACAATAAGACTGTGTTTGGATCATGTATTTGCAGCTGGATTCATAAAGGAAGAAAGGGAAATCGAACAGGCTTTATCGCTCTTTCTTCAATGGAAGAGGCCTTACATTGTTGGGGGTAGTTACCGCGACAAATTGGGTGTTAGGAAAAAGAAGATCTAGCCGACACGAACCATTCGTAGTCGAACACATGCTTTCCGCCGTAGTTGTATCGTAAATCTTCGACGAAACGTTTACGTTCACCACCATTATGATGCTCCTGGGATTTGCGTTCACGATGCGCAGACAGTACTTGTCATCTTCTTCAATTGCATATTCAGCTTCTCTGCCTGAAAACAAGTACACATTTTGTTTTTTCATTAGAGTAGTATTGCTTCTACATTTGACTAAAATGAAGTTAAGATCGATAAAGAAATTAAGAAAACAGAAGATTATTACTGTAATTAGCCAAGGACTTCTATTTTCACATGGAGTAATTGAAGTTGACTAAAATTAATGGCAAATCTGATAAATCTTGAAAGAAAAATGAGAACTAGAGGGATTCCACTTCATTTCTTTTCTTGAAATGGAAAAGAATTCATTAATTTTTCACTTCCTTTGTACAAATTCCTTTAGAAATCTAAGATCCAATCAGAACTCGAGTATTTAATGTGTTAAGGAATTAGATCCTCTCCGGTCCTTAATTTGGACTTGAGGGGATGGTTCAAATCCAAACCGTTCATTGTTGCAATGAAAGGTTTAGATTTGGTTAGAGACTCTAACTGGAGGAAACCCCGATAAGAGCCTCCGAGCAAATCCAAACTGTTAATTACAGCAATAAATGGTCCAGATTCGGACAATACCTGCCGGTCCAAAACTTGGACGGGAGAGAATCGGAACCCATTTTGTAAATGATGATAGTTAAATGAGTAGATTTCTTACCATGTACTGGTTCAGAGAGGGCATGGGCGTCAGGGGGACTTGTTGAAGTAGGTATCAATGTCTCGAGATTTCGTTCCCCTGTCGAAGAAGTGAATGGAAATTTTAAGGTCCAAAATTAAACAGATTTTTCCAAAATAAAAAATAAAAAAAGAATTAGAAAACTGATTTTTTAATAAGCATGATGTAAGGTGAAAAAACAAAAGTTAATCAAAAGTTGACTTTTACCTTTAATGATAGACACCTCAAGTTGACCCAAACAACTAGTCTGAGCTTCCCATCTAATCCTGAGGGTGGAACCCTTGTTCAACCACAAGGCAAATCCCTGAAAATCAAAATTGCACTTCACAGAAAAGTAACAAATAGAAGAACGAAATTTTTTGTAAGACAGATGCGTCAGAAATTGTTCGACGTGTGTGAATTTATAGAACTGTTTAGGATGCCCGTGCATCGAACGGTCCGTACACATCTTTATTCAGATCTTTATTAGAACAAAACAACAGGTATGATTCACACTCTTTCTATGACTACACTTGTTTTCTGGTCATCATTCATGTGAATTTACGACATTGCCCATCAATTTGCTCCTTTTCTTGCACATGAAAGGGCATGTTGCAAACTTGCAAAAATAAAGACAAGAACAGGAAGTGTAGATGATAAAAAGAGGAGTGCGAAAAATCGTTTTTGAAAAGAATTCTGTTAAAATTACCTTTCGACCGTACGACGCGACAATCACATAAGTCGAGACACTCCAATTCTTTTCCAGGCTCAATTCCGGCTTCTCAGAAAACCCATAGAGAGAAACCCCTTTCTCATACTCATCCCTCACTTGGATTTGCTTCACAAAAACAGAGCTTGCCTCGAGCAATCGAGATGAGCTAGGTCCGAGCACAAGGTGACGATTCCCATAGTACCCATACTTTAGAGTCACAGATACTGCAAAAAACAGAAGGGGCAGGCAAAACCAATCTGTTTCAGAATAGAAGGGTAGGAGAGGAAAATATGAAGAAGGTGAAGAATTACATGCCACAAATCCAGAGGGTCAGGGGAGTGAGCAAACGAGCTAAGCACTCTTGGCACCGTTGTGGGTTGTGGGTATGGTATCTGAGAGGCTCCAAGACTGGTCTGTACATTGGGAATTTTATGATATGAGAGAGAGAGAGAGAGGGTTGGGATTCAGGGGAGGGAGGGAGGGAGGGAGGGGAGACTAGTAGATTTAGGAAGTTGAGGTTGTGGTTTTTGGCTTTTGGACAACTAACGGTTTATTGAGTTTGGCGGGTATATTTGAATGGTAAGTATTCATGAATGGTAGGTGTTTGCCTATTGTTTTTCTATTGAGTTTGGGCGGTTTGGGCGCCTAACTTGATGTGGTAAGTGCGTCCCTGGATTTCAAGATCCCCTTGAAATGGTTCTTTAGTCTGCGGCGAGAATAAGTTCAAGCTGGTTGCGGGTCTAGGTTGGCACGGGTCGTGTTTGGCCACTCCACCCTCGTTCACAATTGTGACTGATGGGTCCGGCGTCTAGTTTTACACGGCTTTTCTTTATTTTTGTTTTGTTATATGTTGTTTCGTTGTACTTTATTTTCATATTAATATAATTGGTTTGATCTTGGTTGTCGAACAAAAAAAAAAAAAAGATCCTTTTTGAGGTTTTTTGTTACGTGGTTCTTTATATATGTAACACAAACAAGGCTCATTTTAAGGTACCATTTAATTATCTGAACCGTTTGTTTAATAGAAGTTGATGTGTTTATCTTCCATGTAAAAAAAATAGTTGATTGAATATTGATGATGACTTGGTCGAATCAATGGGAGAAGAGATAGACGGTCAGACTCAGACCGTCAATTTCTCTAGTAACAAACTTGCTACGTTCAGATGGAATAGTTCAAATATGCTTCGTTCATCGAGTCTTACAAAACGAGTGGTTCCTATCATCAAATAGTTCAAATATGCTTCGTTCTTTCATTTTAAAGCCAGCCAGTAGCTCAATTGATGAAGAAAGACGAAGAAAAAGACACACTCGGGGGTAGCCCCAATAGTTTGAGCGGATGTTCAGGTTTTGAGAGTACTTTTTAAGGTCTGGGGTTTGATTTACCATCGGGTGAATACCCTGAAGTAAGTGGGGGGTCGTGACTGATGTGGCCGCGCTAACTCTCCCGGAGGTTTGAGTTGCGTAGTTTGTCCATTTAATGGCATGGTTGTAGGACCGTTCCTCCGTTATGAATTAAAAAAAAAAAAAAGGAAAAACTTAGACTCGTGTTGCTTTCGTTGTGGTTAGTGAGTAATTTTTTTACTAGGCAGATGATTGTGCCACGATGTGTATCTTACTAATCTAAGCTTCTTTTTTTTTTTTTTTTTTACAAAGAAACTTTAAGGTTCGAATTGGTTGACACTTAGTACTTTATTTGCAAATTTACTAAGCAAAAGTGCACTAGGAAGATTACCTATCTCAATTTTGTTTACCAGAAATGATACTCACACAGATAGTATGTGCACAGATCATGCATATACGGTTTTGTGGGGTCTATTACGGGGTCCCCTCAAATGATCAAAGCCGTCCATTAGCTTTAAAATAATTTTCTAAGCTGTCACATAGCAAATCCGCTCAATCCGATATCTTTAAGTACTTGATTCAATCGTCTAAATGTTTCTTTAGATTTCAAAATTCTAAAGTCTAAGAAAAAATTTGAAAGATTAGATTAAGCATTTAGAGGTATCGCATTGAGCTGATGTTTTACATGATGACTTAGACAAATATTTTAAAGATAATGGACGGCTTGGATCGTTTGTGGAAACCCCGTAGTTGGCCCCACAAAGCCGTATGTGCTTGATCTGTGCATATATTATCTGTGGGCAGGGGCGGAGCCACCTTGAGACAAGTAGTGGCATCCGACCTCGCTGCCTTCCAAATTACAATGGAGATAGTTATAGTTTTCACTCCAAAATTGCTTACTTGACCCTACTTTCACATTACAATTTGTCCCAGTCCATTTAAAAGCTTGGAACTTGAGGAAAAAAAGGGAGCAAAGTAAAATATCCTCACTTCTGCCAAAAAAAAAACCCCAAAAATATCTACTTAACTCCTTTTTGTTTACCATTTTAACGTATTTTTTTTTACTATCCAGTAGTAAGAAACAAAAAAAATTTGTGCTATAGGAAATTGACCCACTGCCAAGAATTTCTGGCTCCGCCCCTGTCTGTGGGTAGCATTTCTATTTTGTTTACCACTTGGCACATTGATGGATAACGTATTGTAATTGAACTTGTCAAGGTGGTAGGTAACATAAATGTGAACTAGTGGGCCAAGTGGCCCGGTTATTCCTAGAGTGTCTCCAATGGGCAGCCATTTTGGATGCCAGAGCCAATATTCCTAGAGTGTATCTGTGGGTGTGATCCAATATCCCCAGTGATAGCTTCTTTGTTTTTCAACGGCGGCCCTAGCGAATAGCGATAGCTGGCCAAATAACACTGAAAGAGCATGTACACCAATAATAATTAAAATACTTAGTTAAAAAGTGCAATTTCTATTTTACCTATCCTCTTTTTACTTGCACACTACTTCAATCTTCTCTATTACCCTCTCTATCACTATTTAAGAATTATACAAAATAAAATGCTACATATATATCTATAGG
Organism: Rhododendron simsii; assembly: GCA_014282245.1. NCBI lineage: Eukaryota > Viridiplantae > Streptophyta > Magnoliopsida > Ericales > Ericaceae > Rhododendron > Rhododendron simsii. Next base: position 32,365,766 of record CM024959.1, read on the forward strand.
TTCAAATATACGGTTTCTTTAAGAGCATCCGCAATAAACACTTTAGATTTTGAACCCAATTACACCTTAAAAATTCACTTTATTACTTTAGCCGGTCATTTTTACAGTGTCTACTGTGTCAAACTCTTTAATTTCAGTCTCTTTTTAATTAAATATTTGTATTTAGCATAAAATGATCAGAAAAATAAGATTTTCACATCGATTCAAATGAATTGAATAATAGAAAACTTAATTTTCACCATATTTTTTAATATATTAACCATATTTTTTATATACTAAAAAATATATTTAAAAATTAAGTGCTCCAATTTTCAATCTGTTTGAATTGGTGCGAAGATCTTATTTTTTTATCATTTTATTCTAAATGGTCATAATAAATATTTGGCTTTAAGGCCTTTTAATGAGCACCTTAAGAGAGCCTTAACTCATATGAGAGCCTTACCAATATCGAATTGGGCTAATTTTTTTAAAAAAACTATAAAAAAATTATTTTAAAAATGACTTGCAGTTTGAATCATCTTTATAGGATCCGTAATGGATCCAAATAAATATTAAACGTTGGATGAACAGTACACATTTTACTGTTGCGGAGGGGATTGGTTGCTAAAACGAATATTTTATTAGCAAATAGTGCCACACTTGCGTCAGAGATAATATTTGTTTATTTTTTCCTTTGCTACAATGCCTAGCTTCTTTTGGAGAGCTACAGTGATTTTTTTGTAAAATACCTATGTTAATAGCTAGGCTGGTGCAGCCCTATTTTTGAGAAATTCCTCTGTTTAACCTAAAAGTGGGATATAGAGAGATTGGTGTACATGCTCTAAACCAGACTAACCATTTTTTAGCCATTTTGGTGAGAAAAAGTGTATTAGCTAGCCATTAAATTGGTGAACTACCTAGCAGCCTTCTTAACATCCTAGCCATTTGAAAAAGAAATAATAAATTTTTTGAATTAAATGATGTCTTGTGAAAAAATAACTTATCTCGTAAAACTAAAAATAAAAACTTAAAAAAATAAAAACTTTAATGAAACAAGGCCGAACTTGCGAGATCGATACCACTTTGGAGCCAGGGCCTTTCAGATTGACTCATTGACAGGCCCAATTTATGTATCAGCGATATTCTCAGCCCAACCTACATGTAGAACTCAATTTGGGGCCTTAATCCATCGTTGAAAGGGTTTCACTGGTGGAAAATGGCCAGAGCTACTGCCTCATCTTAAGGAAAATGACGGTTCAGGACGTTTTTGATAATTAATAGCCGTTAATAACATATTGAGAACATTTATTAATATTGAAAATGTCTTTAACGAGTATTAATTATCAAAATACGTGATTGATTGTCATTTTCCCCGCATCTTATTTTGTGGACTTATTTCTGGCAAAGAAAAAGTATAGTTGACTTTTTTGGGTTATGACCTCTTTTTTAACTTAGGTCAATCTTTTTATACTTTCTGATTTTCGCTCATCAAGAAGGCAAACATGATTTAGCAATCATACCACATGATCGTAAGGATTGAGAAAAATAACTAAAAAGATCGTGCAAAAAAGACACTAAATAGTTTGTTCAAACTCACCCGCCTCGTCTTATTTTCAGGACCTATGTCTTGCAAAGAATAAAGATGTACTCCAACGGAGTCCTTTTTTCCTTTTTTAATGCATTGAGAAATTCATTTATTGGAGGCTGAGAAATTTCTCTGTGTTTCATGCAATAATACTTGTATTAATAAAAATAACTATTTTCACGTTTTGGGCGTGGTGAGAAATATTCAGTGCGGGTTTTTTTAATTATCCAAATTAAGTCGGTGGAAAATCTTTGAATTTTTGAAAAATGACATTGGTAAGTACGAAATGATGAAGCAGAAAATGTTGAAAGTTTTAAAATTTCACCACACTTTTAAAACATACTTTAAAGCATCCCCAAGCAAGTTATAAATCTTCTCGTCTTGTACTGGGCCAATTTTTATTAAATTTTCCTTCTCTCTTATCTTCTTTGTACTTCGTTTTACAAATACGACCCAAAATTTAAAAAAAAACAAAAATTAATTTTAGGAAATGACAACAATATTTGGCATAGAGAACATGTCGCTGTCTCGGCTATGTTACAAGAGACTCTAGGAAAGTCGGAATCAACTTCGAAGAATTGAGAGAATGTGGAGGTATATTTTTGATAGGTCGTAAAATTAATGTTGTTTGATGAGTAATCTAAGATTATATATACTGTCACTTTTCTACTATTATGGATGACTAAATTTTAAACACGTGAACCTTTCTAATAATTATTATATTAGTGACTGACTTGTTCTAAATTTCCGCCTCCGAACACAAATCTGACTCCAAAACTGGGTACCTCAATATTCCCTTGAAAACCCCAACTACAGTTTTCTTACTTTGAAACCCTTGCCTTGAGTGGGTTGAGAGAATGGCGGATGTTGTCAAGCATAACCTGTCAACTAAGTGGGTGCTAATTAGCAATCGATTCAACCATTCATCTCGCATGAATCAATGGCTCGGATCTTGACCGAGTAACGGACGGTTCAAATCTATATGTGCTCAACACCCCGCTTGACAGGGGGTGCTTGGCAAGGTTGGGCCTGGGCCTCGGGTATCAAAAAAAATCAAACTTTAGGGGCACTTCAATATTTATTTGTAAATTAGTATATATATTATTTGTTCGTTTTATAACATAAATATCTTTGCTAGCTCAGTACGTGATAAGTTGATTTTAGTCTATGTGAAGTGTCCAAGTTCAAGTTTTCTAGACACCTTTTTCTTTTGAAATGTTTTTTCTCCAAAAATAATGATATTGTAACTGCTAGGTTTCAAAATCAAATCAAGTAGAATTCAAACCAATCATTTTGGCCGTTAGTGACAAAACAATTAACATGTATTATAAAGTGTAAAGTAGTAATATAAAGAAACGTTTCTATCATTGCTTAATTCTAAAAATACATAGAGCACCACCCCACAATTTAATCTTGAGTATCCAAATTCCTTGGGCCGGTCCTGGTGCTTAGCATCATCTCCCGAAACAGGAGGTGGAAGTGGACCCTATGGCACATAATAAGCTTAGAAACCGTGGGCGTTGGAGAGAGAGTCAGTCACACGAGCGGCGAGCCGTGAGGAGGTAGGACTCACTTAGGAGGTAAGCAAAACAATGAAGCAAACAAAGAACTGAAGACACTTGACAATTCATCCTTCCCAATCTTGCAAACTTTGTTGCAGTGGCACTGTGGCATGCAGTGACGTCAAATGGCTGTCGAAGTCTCTGGTTTTCATCGCCTCGATCCCCTTATCACATAATTCTCGAGAATGCTGCTCTATGCTCGCACTTACCGCGAACACACAAGGTGTACGTTATGAAAATAGTGAATAAATTTCTTTGATAATCAGATATCCATACCAGCTTAATTACGTGCACTCCAACGTATTAATCTTAGAGGATAAATCTTACCGTTCAATTGTGAGGGTCCCAATTAAAGTTAAAACAAAACTTTCTATTGACCGGCCTCAAACAAATTATTAGCACCATGAATAATTACACGTAGCTACAATAACAATTGGCCGGCTTTGCATGCAGTGATCTGAGCACGTAGCACTTTCCTGTCAAATTGCCAAAGAGAAGACAAGTCCCAAAACTAACCCTACATATATAATATGTTTAAAAAGTTCTTAAACAAGGAGAGTTTCGACTGTTTAAATACTACATTACAATTAATTTCATTATGTATATCATTGCAAAAAGCTAGACTAGTTAGCTTTGGTTTCTTGGGTATTGCTTCGGAACTATCAAGGCGATTAACGGTATTGTTCATGTTGTAGATCTCATCAACAAAATTCATTCACGCTAAAAATCACAATTATTGAAAATTGTTCAACAATTGAGTGGAACATATTCATTTCAAATAAAGTCTGATAGTCTATTTTTTTAAACTAAAATTTATGTGTTGTATAGTCATCTTATAATTGGATATATGCCGATCAACATGATTTTTAACACGAAATATCTTTTCAATAAACCCTACAAGATGAATTGATTGGATCATCAAAATATATTCGGGATGTAGCAAACAAAAGCCCTGCTTTCTTTAAAATAGAATAGGAGCCTTTTCTTTCCATAGGAAAAGGAAGCTGCTACAGAAACCAACCACACGTGTAGACCGTGACCACACGTGGGGTCCGCTACGTGTCCCGCATGAATGATCCGAACCGTTCAATAATTTTAAAATAAAAAACCTAGTGAGCCCGCGAAAATTTAACTCTATCCAATATGTTTACGTGTTCGATCCAATCTTCCCATTTTTTATCCAATCTATCCAATTTTTAAAAAATGAGAATATTGAATCGATCATCTACAAATATCGAATGAAACTGGTTTTTTACGGGATTACTTGTTTTTTATTTTAAAACTTTTGAACTACCCGAACCCTGCATGGATCATCTTTACGAGAGTCCGGAGTGAGCTCCACATGGCCATCGGTGGCCATCGGTAGCCATGGTCGGTTTATGTAGGATTAGCAGCGATAGGGAAACGGATCCTTTCCAAAGATCACCACCCTGCACGTTCCGTTAGCCAGCCAACACACCGCCTCTCTCTCTCTCTCTCTCTCTCTCTCTCTCTCTCTGGCGTCATCTTCTGAGTAGAAGCCTGACAATGACAAAACTCATTGTTTAACCCTAGCTCCTTCCCTCCCTCCTTTTCCGCTCCCCTCTCATCATCACTTTCTCAACTTCTATTCCCAACATTGACCAGAGACCATTTCTTCAATTACTGCGCCATTTTCTCTGCGTTCCCAAAAAAAATCTTCGCAAATTTCATCAGCAGACCAAACCCTATCTGGGTTTGTTAGCATAGAAAATTATACCCATACCCATTTGAAGAAAGAGAGAGAGAGAGAGAGAGAGAGAGAGAGAGAGAGAGATGGGGAGAGTGAAGCTGCAGATCAAGAAGATAGAGAACACAACAAACAGACAAGTGACATTCTCGAAAAGGAGAAATGGGCTAACTAAGAAAGCTTATGAACTCTCTGTTCTGTGCGATGTTGATGTTGCTCTCATCATGTTTTCCCCTTCCGGCAGACTCAGCCTCTTCTCGGGCAATCGAAGGTCTCATTTTATTTTAATTCACATGCACTACTTATCTATATATTTTCCGAGGCGCCAAATTCTCTGTGCCGAGAGATTTTCAATTATTGAATTATGTGAATGGTTTTTTATTTTTCAAGCCCTGCGCGAGATCCAACGGCCGAAAAATTTCTTTGCACAAAGGCACAAGAATTTTCTGGCACGAAAGTTATGGACTTGTTTTCCTATGTCTATTTTCTCCTCTATATCTTTTTTTAATCTTTCTTATTCTAGTTCATTTAAATTAAGGGATCTAAGCGGGGCAAGTGAAATGATCTTATTTATGTATGCTTATTTATTTATTTATTTTTTTATGTGAATTGTGTCTGAGGAAGCATTGAAGAGATTATGGCACGGTATGTGAATCTTCCTGAGCACGAGCGAGGACGGTAAGTATTTAGATCTTTTGGCAGGTTTTTTCAATAAAATATTACTTTTGTCGATTAATAAAATAATATATATTGATTTTTTGCCTTATTTTTCTCAAGAATAATTTTGTTCACCCTTGTGAAGGTATGCTCATTTTGAATCCCAATTTGATGATCGAAATCGTTGAATGTATCCAACTTCATTTGTTAGAAAGCCACTCAAAAATTGAGTTGATCAGTGGGATATCGCAAGCGGTTGATAGAAAAGTTTAATTTTTTAGATGAGAATTTTAATGAAAAAAGATGAACTCCTAGATGAAGCAATTACACTGATATCTAATTGAGAAGAATTTTTGCATGGTCTCCTTACAAATTAATTTTGACAAAATGATCTGTTTCGATCATGGAAATGAGACACGCAATCAACATACCCTCACCGAGGATAAACAAAATTGTTCTTTATATTACGCTTTTCCGTGTGTATTTATATACATATATAACAATATCTGCTCTATCTTTGTACAGTACTTACACTTATGTTGTTCTCTCTCTCTCTCTCTCTCTCTCTCTCTCTCTCTCTCTCTGATATGGATATCAATGGCAAAAGGCTGCATAATCAAGAGGTAAGCTCTCCCTATACCGAGCTATTAAGTCAGCTTCGTCGTCTCAGGTTGTAAATATTGGTTGATTCGTCACTTGTGGGTCTCGTATTTTTGGACCTGGCCTCGTTCGTTTTGAGATTTTAGATTTTGAATTCTAATAATTATTATATTTCTCTCAAATTATTACTCTCATTTTTCTCTCTATATATCTCCAATCATTACCTATATTTTCAATCATTACTCTATTTCTTTTTATACTTATTACCTACAAATTCAAATCCAAATCCAAAATTCCAAAACGAACGGGGTCCTGGATGGTGTTGCCATCAGTGATATGTCTCGGCTGATATGATTGTACCATTAATTGTTATCTTCTATATCCTAATTATACTGCTATGTATTTAATCCATAACTTTGATCGACTGTTGCAGTATTTGCATAGAGCTCTGGCCAAGCTGAAAGGGGAAACAGATAGAAGCTACCAAGTAGCAAGGTTTGGATTCAACCTCAAAATATGAGAGAGAGAGAGAGAGAGAAGAAAATAGCTTGTCTCAAGTATATTAATTGAGAGATACTTATTCATGGAAAACAGTTCTTTACAGAGGCGCTCAATCTGGATTAAAAACAATCTATTACCGTTAATAGATAATCTATTAACGATAGTAAATTGTTTCAATCCGGACCATCTAATACACTTTTAGACGGTCGAGATTGAGCTCCGTAAACTTTCTTTACGGAAAGCTCTCTAAAGAAGTATTCTCATACTATTAATTATACAAGTTGGGCGCCAGTGCGCAAGACTCTTCGTCCCTATGCATGAGGTGTAAGCTTCAAATCCCCATCCCCCTCCTCGATCTCCTAACGTTATGGATTTCTTAAATTGCATAAAAATTCGTAACATTTAGATATAAAATCATGACACAAACTCTGTATTCATCACCTATAGATTGCAGTATTTGCACTACATGCATTCATTACATCAATCTTGATTTCATGACATTTATGTTTTCCGAATTTTTGTCTTAATGTGATGAATTTATACAAATATATCATAAATTTGCATACATATAATACAAAACGATCTAAGGGCTCACATATCGAAACCCGAACATTATAGGGGTGTGTATTGTAGTAACACTTATCTTTTTCTATTATTATTATTGTTATCGCACATCTTTAATTTCTCCTTAATTAATTTGTTTTTAACTTGGTTAAATTGTTTTGTTTCCTGTCATACATATGAAGCGGCCCAGTGAGTGCTGATTCCCAAGTTGAGGTATCGGGCTTTAATATCCCTAGCTATGCAAGACTGAATAAACTGTTTTAGGTTATTTTTTAATTTTTTTATCAGTTATTATATATATTTGATTGGATATGATTAAATTACATGGATTAATTACAGGAACTTCAACAAGAAATTTTGAGAATGAAGTCTCAGTTGGAGGATATGGACAGGCGGTTAAGGTACCAACTACTATATCAAGAATACCTACTGCCATGTAGGTGGGGTTATAAACGAGCCAAAAACTTGAGCTCAAGCTCGGTTGGAGCCTTAACGAGTCGCGCTTAATCATTTACTAAACGAGCGAGCCTCTTTAATCAAGCAGAATTTCCCTTAACGAGCCGAAAACTAGAGCTCAAGCTCAGCTTATTTAGTAAACGAGTCGAGCCGAGTTGCTCAGTTCATTTATAGCCCTAAGTTCCATGCATATGTAATGACGCACAAAGAAAAGTTTTATTCGGAGGGGTACAAGGATGGTGCGATAGTGATATTTTTAACCTAAATTTTTATTCGGAAAGAACGAAATGTCGCAATGATCTATGCAGAAATTAAATATTTTTTTGTATGACGCTACTATATATATATTTGAATGACATTAGGGCTCCGTTTGTTTGGACGTAAAATATTTTTGCCAAAAACATTTTACATATTTTTCGGTGTTTGGTTGTTAAAATTGCCGTAAAATGATTTTTGGGGGAAATCTTTTACACCCTTGGGAGTAAAATGATTTACCATGGAAAACTCGGTAAGTTGTTTTTTCCATTCTATCTCCCATTCCGCGAGAAGCACGATCACCTTCTAGGCTTCTACTGTAATTCCCAACACTTACCGCTCCATTTCTGACTGCTTCCTTACTGCATGTGAATAATCTCTCTCTCTCTCTCTCTCTCTCCTTGCACTCCAGGCTGCACACACCCATTTCTGTCCTCTCTCTCCAAAGTTTTCTCCAAACATCAACTACCCACATACTAGGCCAATTAGATGAGCTATTGTCTACTTTTTTGTAAAAAATTTACTGGACTTCAACTAAACACCGAAAAATAAAAGTTTAAAATTTGTTTTTTAAAAAACATTTTACATGAAAAACATTTTACATTGTAAAATATTTTACATCAAAACAAACGGAGTCTAGAAGAACTTGGAAATTGCAAGCATTATGTACGTACGATCCAAATCCAACTCTTTTTATCTGTATATATTGTAGGATTTTCGAAGGCGATCCTTGTGAAATCACCACTTTATGTGAGGCCCGGTATCGGGAGCAAATCCTTGAGGAGACGTTAAAACGAGTCTGTTTACGCAGAGTATGTAGGATCCAACTCTTACATATCCTTTTTCCTGCTTAGATTGCATTTTGTATATATATATATATATACACACACACTTAATTATATTGTAGGAGCTAGATAGTACTAATGAAAGTCTCAATTAATCAACAGCAAGTTTTGGAGGAAAATTACGACTATCACAACCCAGAAACGACTTCACAGGTCCGTATAAACATTCCCTTTTTTTCTCTAGCTAGGAGAATTGATATATATATACACACACGAATCATCATCGCCTTCAACTAGAATGTACGTAGATGAGAAATATATAGACACAATGTAGATCGATGAGAAATAGGTAACAACGATCGACTAATTAAACTGAGGGAGCCTGTAGTGCGCTAATGCTGATCGATCAACAAGAGATAGATGAAGATGATGATAATTGATTGATTATTTTCTTGGTTTATTAATGTTGGTAGATGCATGAGCTCCCAATATCAGAGAGTAGTGTGCATTTAAATGGGTTTGTTACAAGAAACCCAAATCATATCATGGATTGGCTGCCACATAAAGACCCACAAGTCCAGATCATGAAGTTCTTGGATTCAAATGGCCTTCTTCCCATCAGGTACGTACATGCATACCAGAGTAATTAATTAGGAACATGGTTTGTATTAATTAGGTTTAGTGAATACAGTTTGGAACTATCTTCGCTTATGTTCTTTAGAAATTGATATCCACACTTTTCATTTCTGCACCTACACTCCTCCTCCTTCCGCTTCTTCTTCTTCTTCTTCTTTTTTTTTTGTCTCTATTAGGGTGAAGTTACTAAAATGCCCCTGTACTTTATAATCTACAATATTTGGCATCTTATAGGGGCATTTTAATAATTTCAAAAAAGGAGTGTAGGTGGAGAAACGGGGAGTGTGGATAATTTCATTTTCTTTCTTTCATGTTGGCTTGTTTTCGTTGTTAAGAAACTTTCTTTTAGCTCGAATTTGAAGAGTAAAAAACATGATCCAAATTCGATAAAAAAAAATAGAAAGAGAAAAAAAAATAATATAAAAGTTTCGGTGGTTTTAAATGATTTTCATCTTGAGTTAAATTTTTTTAATTTTTTACATTTCTCTCATCAAGACGAATCGGAAAAAATTTTAAAAAAAATATACGATGCAAACCTAAAAAAAACTTTTGAAAGAACAAAAATAGGATAAATTAATTTTCCTTCTTGTTTTAAGTGGTTTTTTTTTTATTTTAATTTTCTAGAGAAAATTCCAATGGCATGGACAACATGGGATTACAACAATCTTCAACCTTGGGCCTCCAAGGCCCAAACATCCAGCTGGACGATGAGACAAGCCCAAGCAGTGGCATGGATGATGATGACAACCCGGCCCAGTTCGGGCACTTCATTCCTGATGTCAATCTCTCACCTTGGATTCAATTTTACCCCACAGGTTCTTTAATTCTTTTGCCCATTTTCGTCCTTTAATTTCCTAACTATTTATAAGGAAAATGAAATGAAAAGGTACTACGAAAAATAAAAATTATAAGGAAAATGATATACCAAGTTGACTAGTATATCATATCTTATGAGGTCAGTACTACAAGTTGATTGAACGTAAACATCTCTAATCACTTGAAAGATTAGAGTGGATGAACCAACCATCTTCAAAATCCTCTCATATAATCAATGATCGATAATGATTCCTCATGTGATTTCACATGTGTAGCAAATGAGACTCATTAAAATATGTACTCCTTCGGTTTGCAGGAAATGGGACATATCCAGATGCAGAGCCCAGAGAACGAGCTCATATAGAACCGTTTTTGTCTCAATTGATGCCTTCAAATCAAGATCGGATTTGAAGGAGCTTCCATTCTATACTTATGTATTTAATTAGTTTTTTTTGTGCTTGTTTAATTTTCAAAATCTCCCTAAACTCCTCGAAGCCGTTGTTTTTTCACCTTTGTTACAAGTCTTAAGGACATACATTGATATCACTATGTTTGGAAAACTTTGCATGGAATTTACATTAAATATATTTTGTTCGAGCTTAGTTGTGTGTGCGGAGTCACGATTTGAGTTTGGGTTGATGAAATTAAAATGAATTTATTCCTAGTTATGAATGTATTATTTATGTGATATTTGATAACCATGCATATACTACGATTAGGCACATCCTCCATTCGGCCAATCAATGCACAAACCACCTTGTTAGGATGAGAGTGGAACATACAGAAGATCTCGTGTTTGTTATAGACACGCCTATCGCGATGAGGAAATTTGTAATTAGAGATTGCTTGAATATCAAGCAAGTACTTGATTAGGTTGCAAGATCTTATGCTCAAGTGCCCAAAATTTTGGCTGTACTTACTTTTAATGTGGTACTCTCTTTCTTAAGTTTTATTGAACTTCCGTTTGACCGAAAAAAAACAATATACTGCCTCGCCCATTTTTTTCGTTCAACATTTCATTTTGGATGTCCCAAAAATACATGTCCACTTTATTCTTATCCTTGAAGAATTATGTCGAGAGTTCCTAAAATGCCCCCCACCGCCCTTATGGTGGAAATGGAATGAATCTGACTATTGGAACATTGGGGATAGGGACGACAATGACACCGTATAACACTGGCGACCAAATTTGTTGAGGGGTGATCATTTCCGCACTCCGCTACTTACTCATCACACTCCCCTTTCAGTTTTTAGTGTGAAGTTACCAAAACACCTTTCAACTTTGTAATAGTTCTTTTTTATTGTTATCCCAGTGAAATGATTTTTGTAAAATGTTTAAGGATATTTTGGTAATTTCTCCCACTAAAAACAAAAAGGAGAGTTTGGTTAGTAAAATGAAGAGTGCAAAATCATTTTCTATTTGTCAATAAGCCAATCTTTTTGTTTCTTGTCAATTTTCACACTTTGCGTCTTAACAAACGAAACTAGTCAATTTATCTTAATTTTAAACTCAAGAAAATTCTTTTAATTTTGTAACCTCTTCTTAATTAATTTGAAATTTTTAAAAACAAATTAAAGAGTTTTATCTTTCTCATCAAATCTTAATATTGCACTAAATAACTGTTAAATTATACCCATCTTTCATTTTAAATTTAACTTTTCTGCGATACGGATTCACGCTATAAAAAGTAGCTTTATGAAAATTTGGTCTACTCTTTTGGTTGTTCGAAAGAGTTATTTCATCGGCCAAAGTCCTTAATGAATTTAAACTATTGAAAACCGAGATAAATGTCCAAAATGTGCTTCTTGCAATTCCAATTTGGATTGCAAAAAAGCCATATCGGTTAATTTTCTCATAAAAAAAGAAAAGAAAGTAGTACACGACTTGTGATGAAAACAGGAGTACAAAATTCGAACACCAAATCAAAATCTTCAAAAACCACAACACCAAATCGAAAACCCAAACAAATCTTAAAGCGCGCAACACAAAAAATTTCAAACTACAGAAATGGCGGTACACATATCTCTCTGACTCTCTCTCTCTCTCTCTCTCTCTTCGCACAACAAAAAGCCTCACAGCTCACTACATCGTTCCTTCCAAACACTTGCTCTAGTTTCCTAGAGTGAGAAAAAAGAAAAAACGATGGCGGACAAGGAAAACAGCTTGCGGGTCAAGCGCTCAGGGAGAAAGAGGGCGGCGCCGGAGCCTCCCCATCCCGCCACCATGAAGAGGGTGGCGTTGGGTGAGATTCCGAACCGGTCGAATATTCCGGCGACGAGGGATCTGGGTTCCGAGCAGCAGCCGAAGCCAAAAAGAAATGTGAAGAAGAAGGGGAGGAAGGACGTGACTAGTACATATGTTGAGGCGAAGAAATTGGAAGATCCCCAAATGAGTGAGCCTTTTGAGTCTGACATGTATGAGTATCTTCATAATATGGAGGTTAGTGGGTCTCTATTGATTCTTTGTTAATCTGGTTTGATTGGAAATGGGTAATGCTTAGTTTTGTGGGATTAAAGACTGGGTTGGTGTCAAATTCAAGAATTGGTTCAATTAGGTTGAGCCTTCTATTCAACTTCATTTGTTTTGCGTTCTATTTGATTTGTATCCATTGTAAGTAAGTAAATTAGGTACTTTCCATTCCATTTGATGATGGGTATAGGTTAGGGCTATTGCGTTCCGTTCCGTTCCATTAGATATAGGAATAGTTTTATTTTACAATTAAGGAATGGGTTTTGTTTCAACATTGATTACGTCTCCATTTTCATTGATCTTTCCACGTAATTTGGGTTTTGCCTTCAATTCGAGGGTTTTTTTTGCAGTCATTGATCTTTCCATGTTGAGTTGGGTATTCCTAGCGTTGAGCATTTAGGAATGGGTTGGTATCAATATTCACAGTTAGAGCTTACCCCAATTGATTGGAACATAAGACTCAGTTTGGTTTGGCTTTGTTAGATGGGGGTGTTCCGCATTCGATTCTGTTTGAAATGTGTATTCTTCAGAATCTTCACTTTGTGAGCTGAGTAATGTGTTGCTTTTGAACACCAAAAGGTCTGGCTTTCATGTGAATGAGGTTTGGTAGGTATTGGTAATGGTTTTCATGTTTTTGGCCAATTGGGTTTTTTTGTTCAGATGGAGGCCAAGAGGAGACCATTATCCAATTACTTTGAGAAGGTTCAGAAAGATGTTACCCCTACAATGAGAGGCATCTTGGTGGATTGGTTAGTGGAAGTTGCAGAGGAGTACAAACTTCTCTCTGATACTCTCTATCTATCCATATCTTACATTGATAGGTTTTTGTCCGTGAATGCTCTCGACCGGCAGAAGCTTCAGTTGCTGGGGGTTTCTTCGATGCTCATTGCGTCGTAAGCATCTTGGTCTCTTGTTTTAAGTTTGGTTTTTCCCTTTTGACATAATCGCATTTCAGTAATTGATCCTTCTGTTTCTTTGTTCTATTGTGATAAGCAGAAAGTATGAGGAGGTTAGTCCTCCAAAAGTGGGAGATTTCTGCTACATAACAAACAACACATATACAAAGAAAGAGGTGGTAAAAATGGAAGCTGATATACTTGGGTATCTAAAGTTCGAAATCGGCAGTGCCACAATTAAGACATTTCTCAGGTACACCACTACACCTAAGCTCTAATATTCCATGTACAAATGAAGTTTGTCACTTCTAGTGATTGACTATTGCTGCCTCGTTGATTTATATGCAGAATACTCATAAAAATTGCTCAAGAAAGTTACAAAGTAAGCTTAACCTTGTTTCTCTCTATGACTACCTAATGCCAAATGTGAGGGCTTTTAATTGACGCATCCGATTTTATTTTTATTTTTTATGATTTCCTGATTCTGCAGACTCCCAACTTGAAGTTGGAGTTCTTGTGCTATTACCTATCAGAGTTGAGTTTGTTGGACTATGGCTGTGTGAAATACTTACCATCTTTGGTGGCTGCATCTGTCATATTTCTTTCGAGATTCACAATCCAATCAAAGTTACATCCTTGGGTAAGAACCGGATTTTCATACTCACTTGTTTTAGTTCTATTCTAAGCTTATGTACAGAAGAGATGAGTCAAGATTTTGATTTTTAGGTAGTACAGTCAAAAGTTTAGAAGCATATGTAATCTGCTGTCTGCATGCCCTATTTGATAATTGTGAATAACAATTATTTTAGAGCTAATACGTAGGTACATGTTTATTGTTTTGGTCTACAAGTACGGGGACGTCGGGGAGTATTTGTTTGGAAAATGATGCATGGCAATTACATATTCTTTATAAAAATGTCTTTATTGATACAGAAGCAAACTATGGACTAATAGTTGAAGAATGACAACATTTTGAAATTTGGGAATTTTATTACTGTAGTGGGGTTAAAATAGAAAAATCGCTTGAAAAATGTAAAATGCTCCAGCAACCTGTCAATGTGAGTGGGGTCAGTTGACCCCTTATTGTATCCAGATGCATCTGCTCATCCTTGCATGCGTAGCCATATACTAATTTTATATGCTTTTATAGACTTCATCCCTGCAGCATTTTTCGGGATACAAACCGGCAGACTTGAAGGAATGCATTCTTAGCATACATGATTTGCAATTAAGCAAAAGGGCAAGTTCTTTGGTGGCAGTAAGAGAGAAATACAGGCAACATCAGGTTTCCATTTTATTCAATCTTTTAAATCCTTTGTCGTCAACAATTATCAGTAAAATGGGTATCTAATCCGAATTCCTTATTTATTTGGAACAGTTCAAATGCGTGTCCAAAATGTCTTCTCCTCCGGAGATACCAAATTCTTATTTCGAAGATGTTAAAGAATCATAGTTGGAGATAGATATTGAGAAGATGAAGAGAAGATTATGCATGTGGATAAAGCTTGAGAATGATCTTACACCAGAAAATTGTCTCATGTTCCATCGGTTAATCCTTTAAAGAAGGCAAAATAGTTTCCTTGTAGGAATTCTTATGCCAGAAGGTTAGCTTGTTCACCTGGTCCATCCTATTAGGTTGTTTTGAGCGTTTGTTGTGATCAAAATGTGCTGGAAGTGATATTTCTCCATGGCAAGTTTTGCGTGTTACATTCGGCTAGTAAGTATGGATTATGTTGATGTTCATAGCTAGTAGAAGAATTTTGAATTATGCCCTTTTGGTATTTTGCGTTTCAAGTTACGCTTTTGAACCGGCAGTCATCATCTAGTGGTAGAATGGAACTGATCTTGAGTGCAATCAAGATTCATCATAAATACCCTACCTAGTTAATGGTTGTACATAGCTAGTAGAAGAATTTTGAAGTATGCCCTTTTGGTATTTTGCGTTTCAAGTTACGCTTTTGAACCGGCAGTCATCATCCTGTGGTAGAATGGAACTGATCTTGAGTGCAATCAAGATTCATCATAAATATCCTACCTAGTTAATGGTTACCTGGTCGTTTGTATTGAGCTCTGCTATCTTTTTTCTTAGAATTTGTATGGAGTAGTTCTTTAGGGGCACTTACAGTAGTTTTTATTGCCCAGATTCTATTTCTTGATATCTAGTACTACTAGTTCCAGGATTCCACTTGTAATATTATGGCCTATAATTGATTTCTTCTGCGTAATATTAATTGTGGACCCTGCTCCATCGGTAAGTGCTACAATATCTCTCGCCCTGGAACCCATCATGTACCCGACTCCATCAGTATGGAAACATTTTCTTTTCCAACTGAAATCCTCCAAGCAGGAAATAAGAAACCTTCGAAAAATAAAAGTTTGAATTTTCTTGCTCAAACTCTGTTAGTTATTCTGCGTAAGGTTGAAGAATGTTGAAAAGGGGTAAGAAGAAAGAAGCATAGAACCCAATAAGATGGTGGAACAATGCTTCAAAGGAACAAGAGCGAGGGATATGTGGAGATCATAAAACATTCACAAGGGCTTGTTTGACAATCCGGGTATCAACCAGTAAATGGTTATCATATGCATGGTTTGAACTAGCGGTACCGGTCACGGTCTTTTGGTTTTGGCGTGTAACACTTTAGCGGTAATCAGAGAGGCTTTTTTTTCTTTAAAATTTTTGGGCATGACGGAATCATTAGAAGCATAACAACCAATTAAATGTATAACCAAGGCAGAACAAAAAAATGGAATACTTATAGAACCGGTCATTGGTCCGGTAAACAAAAAAAGACAGGTGGGGTATTGTTAGAGTTTTAGAGGTTATTGTTATGCTGTTTTGGAGGAGCTGTGCTACGTGCACAGCAAGCTGTGCACAGAGCACGTTTTTTTCCGCCTCGGGTTTCGCAAAGATGATCGGAGCCGCTCATTTTGTTTAAAATATGTCGTTTAAGGGCTCTGTAAAAAATGAGCTTCGTTTGATATCGTTAGAGGCGTTAACAAAACATCCAAAATCACTTCAGAATTTAGGCCATTCTGTAGTGATTTTGGGTGTTTTGTTAACGCCTGTAACTATATCGAACGAAGCTCATTTTTTACAAAGCCCTTAAACGACATATTTTGAACAAAATGAACGGCTCCGATCATCTTTGCGGGACCCGAGGCGGGAAAAAACGTGCTCTGTGCACAGCTGCTGTGCACACTTGCTGTGCACATAGCTTTTCTGGTTTTGGAGTGGTCTTATGAGGTATTGTTATGCTTCTTCTATTTTTTGTTTTAGTTATGCCTTTTATGATTTTTGTTATGCTTTTCAATGCTTTTCATTATGCCTATGTTGTTATGACTCATCAGTTATGTTATTTAATGGTTTAGTTATATCTAATTTGAGTTTAGTTATACCCGTTTGAACCATGTTATGCCATTAAATTTACGTGGTATGCCTTTTTGGGTTTCTTATTATGCCATTTAGTTGTTTTGATATGCCATTTCGTTGACCCGTTGGGGATACCGGTTTGACCAGTCAGTTTTGGTCAACTTGCGTGGCTAAATCTCATCTGTTGGATTGGGGAGTTCTGGTTATACTTTGTAATGGTTTTATTTATGCCTTTCATGCCTGTAATGAGTTTTGATTATACTCATAATTAGAGGCGAGTTGAAATGGGTCGCGGGTCAAATAGTAAACGAGTTGAAATGGATCGGGTCGAATATAAGTCAAGTCAAACCCAAACCCGCCTAACCTGACTTGTTTTCCCTCCTTTTTTTTTTTTCTGTCCCGGTTTCCCCCTTCCTTCTTTTCCTTTTCTACTGTCTTCTCTCGATATGGGTTGAAACACATTCACAAATGGGCAAAACTCCGTGGGTTCTTTCGGCTATATAAGCAAATTTTTATTTTTTTTTTAAAATTGTACATTCTGTGTCAATTTTTTGTGGATTATTTGTTTATTTTGTGTCAAACTTTTGTAGTAGTTTATTAATTCGTCTCAATGAGAGAAATCGAAAAAGTAAAATATTATGATCGAAAATCATGATTTTTTGAATAAAGACAAAATAAGTAAAAATAAATAATCTTTTTCTTAAAAAATTTCTAAGTTTTGATAAAAAAAAAATTACTTTTTCGGTTATTCTCAACGAGACGAATCAATAAGTTACAAAAATTTAAAACAAAATTAAAAAATACAAAAAAATTTAAATAAAGACAAGAAAAATCATTTTGACTTAACAAGCCAAACTCATCCCAAGTGTTCTTCTCTATCCTTTATTCCTTTAACAGAAAATCTAATTTGCAGCGTTCTGTAAAGATATGGCTGGACCAGGCTGGTTCCATTCCGTTTGGAAAAAAAAAGAAAGAAAGGTTAGGCTGGTAAAGGTGTGGAGTGTGGACCTCATTTTAAAAAATTCTAATTTTTTTTTGAAAATTCTTTACCTTGGAGTAAAAGAACGAGAGGGAGGGAAAAGTGGGAGGGCCCGCTTCCACGTGGATCATTGTCTAGTGAGTGGGAGTAAAATATCAGTACGTATGTGAAAAGCTGACCTACGTGAATTTTAGATTTGGGCTTTCATTGGTTGTTTTAATTTTAATCCATATTAAATTTATTTTTAATCTATTTAAATTTATATAAATATGGATTTAACTCATACCAATCCATTATATAATATGAACGAATTAAATTAAGCTATAACTTATAAGTAGTCAAATTGAACGGGTTAAAAAAATATGGGTCACCTCTGTCCATAATTTTATTATGCCAAAAGTTTCCCCCCGGAATTTCAAACTACAGAAATGGCCGTACACATCTCTCTCTCTCTCTCTCTTCGCACTACAAAGCCTCAAAGCTCACTACATTCTTCGTTTCGTTCTCTCTCTCTCTCTCTCTCTCTCTCTCTCTCTATCTTCGAGACTTCGCACTACAAAGCCTCACATCTCACTACATCGTTCCCTCCAAACCCTTGCTCTAGTTTCCTAGAGTGAGAAAAAAGAAAAAACAACAATGGCGGACAAGGAAAACAGCGTGCGGGTCACACACTCAGGGAGGAAGAGGGCAGCGCCGGAGCCTCCCCATCCCGCCACCATGAAGAGGGTGGCGTTGGGTGAGATTCCGAACCGGTCGAATATTCCGACGATGAGGGATCTGGTTTCCGAGCCGCAGCCGAAGCTGAAAAGAAATGTGAAGAAGAAGGGGAGGAAGGACGTGACTAGTACAAATGTTGAGGCTAAGAAATTGGAAGATCCCCAAATGAGTGAGCCTTTTGAGTCTGACATGTATGAGTATCTTCATAATATGGAGGTTAGTGGGTCTCTATTGATTCTTTGTTAATCTGGAAATGGGTAATGCTTAGTTTTGTGGGATTGAAGACTGGGTTGGTGTCAAAATAAATAATTGGTTCAATTAGGTTGAGCCTTTTATTCAACTTCATTTGTTTTGCGTTCTATTTGATTTGTATCCATTGTAAGTAAGTAAATTAGGTACTTTCCGTTCCATTTGATGATGGGTATAGGTTAGGGCTATTGCGTTCCGTTCCATTAGATATAGGCATAGTTTTATTTCACAATTAAGGAATGGGTTTTGTTTAAACATTGATTACGTCTCCGTTTTCATTGATCTTTCCACGCAATTTTGGGTTTTGCCTTCAATTCGAGGGTTTTTTTGCAGCCATTGATCTTTCCATGTTGAGTTGGGTATTCCTAGCGTTGAGCATTTAGGAATGGTTTGGCATCAACTATCACTATTCACAGTTAGGGCTTACTAAATCTAAGTGAACAGAAAGCCTTGGACAAAGCTCAATGGAGAAAGAGGATTCATGTAGCTTACCCCAATTGATTGGAACATAATACTCAATTTGGTTTGGTTTTGTTAGATGGGGGTGTTCCGCATTCGGATCTGTTTGAAATACGTATTCTTTATTTTGAGAGCTGAGTAATGTGTTGCTTTTGAACACCAAAAGGTCTGGCTTTCATGTATGAGGTTTGGTAGGTATTGGTAATGGTTTTCATGTTTTTGGCCAATTGGGGTTTTTTGTTCAGATGGAGGCCAAGAGGAGAACATTATCCGATTACTTTGAGAAGGTTCAAAAAGATGTTACCCCTTCAATGAGAGGCATCTTGGTGGATTGGTTAGTTGACGTTGCAGAGAAGCGCAAGCTTCTCTCTGATACTCTCTTTCTATCCATATCTTACATTGATAGGTTTTTGTCCGTGAATGCTCTCGACCGGCAGAAGCTTCTGTTGCTAGGGGTTTCTTCGATGCTCATTGCGTCGTAAGCATCTTGGTTTCTTGTTTTAAGTTTGGTTTTTCCTTTTGACATAATCCCATTTCAGTAATTGATCCTTCTGTTTCTTTGTTCTATTGTGATAAGCAGAAAGTATGAGGAGGTTAGTCCTCCAAAAGTGGGAGATTTCTGGTACATAATAAACAACATATATACAAAGAAAGAGGTGGTAAAAATGGAAGCTGATATACTTGGGTATCTAAAGTTCGAAATCGGCAGTGCCACAATTAAGACATTTCTCAGGTACACCACTACACCTAAGCTCTAATATTCCATGTATAAATGAAGTTTGTCACTTCTAGTGATTGACTATTGCTGCCTCGTTGATTTATATGCAGAATGCTCATAAAAATTGCTCAAGAAAGTTACAAAGTAAGCTTAACCCTTTTTCTCTCTATGACTATCTGATGCTAAACGTGAGGGCTTTTAATTGATGCATCCGATTTTATTTTTATTTTTATTTTTTATGTTTTCGTGATTCTGCAGACTCCCAACTTGAAGTTGGAGTTCTTGTGCTATTACCTATCAGAGTTGAGTTTGTTGGACTATGGCTGTGTGAAATACTTACCATCTTTGGTGGCTGCATCTGTCATATTTCTTTCGAGATTCACAATCCAATCAAAGTTACATCCTTGGGTAAGAACCGGATTTTCATACTCACTTGTTTTAGTTCTATTCTAAGCTTATGTACAGATAAGATGAGTCAAGATTTTCATTTTTAGGTAGTAAAGTCAAAAGTTTAGAAGCATATGTAATCTGCTATCTGCATGCCCTATTTGATAATTGTGAATAACAATTATTTTAGAGCTAATAAGTAGGTACATGTTTATTGTTTTGGTTTACAAGTACGGGGATGTCGGGGAGTATTTGTTTGGAAAATGATGCATGGCAATTACATATTCTTTATAAAAATGTCTTGATCGATACACAAGCAAACTATGGACTAATAGTTGAAGAATGACTACATTTTGAAATTTGAGAATTTTTATTACTGTAGTGGGGTTAAAATAGAAAAATCGCTTGAAAAATGTAAAATGCTCCAGCAACCTGTCAATGCGAGTGGGGTCAGTTGACCCCTTATTGTATCCAGATGCATCTGCTCATCCTTGTATGCGTAGCCATATACTTATTTTATATGCTTTTATAGACTTCATCCCTGCAGCATTTTTCTGGATACAAATCGGCAGACTTGAAGGAATGCATTCTTAGTATACATGATTTGCAATTAAGCAAAAGGGCAAGTTCTTTGGTGGCAGTAAGAGAGAAATACAAGCAACATCAGGTTTACATTTTATTCAATCTTTTGAATCCGTTGTCTTGTCAACAATTATCAGTAAAATGGGTATCTAATCCAAATTCCTTATTTATTTGGAACAGTTCAAATGCGTGTCCAAATTGTCTTCTCCTCCGGAGATACCAAACTCTTATTTCGAAGATGTTAGAGAATCATAGTTGGAGTTAGATATTGAGAAGATGAAGAGAAGATTATGCATGTGGATAAAGCTTTAGAATGATCTTACACCAGAAAATTGCCTCATGTTCCATCGGTTAATCCAGCTTTAAAGAAGGGAAAATAGTTTCCTCGTAGGAATTCTTATACCAGAAGGTTAGCTTGTTCACCTGGTCTATCCTATTACGTTGTTTTAAGCTTTTGTTGTGATCAAAATGTGCTGAAGGTGATATTTCTCCATGGCAAGCTTTGCGTGTTACATTCGGCTAGTAAGTATGGTTATGTTCATGTACATAGCTAGTAGATGAATTTTGAAGTATGCCCTTTTGGTATTTTGCGTTTCAAGTTACGCTTTTGAACCGGCAGTCATCATCCGGTGGTAGAATGGAACTGATCTTGAGTGCAATCAAGATTCATCATAAATATCCTACCTAGTTAATGGTTACCTGGTCGTTTGTATTGAGCTCTGCTATCTTTTTTCTTAGAATTTCTATGGAGTAGTTCTTTAGGGGCACTTACAGTAGTTTTTATTGCCCAGATTCTATTTCTTGATATCTAGTACTACTAGTTCCAGGATTCCACTTGTAATATTATTGCCTATAATTGATTTCTTCTGCGTAATACTAATTGTGGACCCGGCTCCATCGGTAAGTGCTACAATATCTCTTGCCTCGGAACCCATCATCATGTACCCGACTCCATCAGTATGGAAACATTTTCTTTTCCAAGTGAAATCCTCCAAGTAGGAATAAGAAACCTTCCAAAAATAAAAGTTGGAATTTTGTTGCTCAAACTCTGTTAGTTATTCTGCTTAAGGTTGAAGAATGTTGAAAAGGGGTAAGAAGAAAGAAGCTAGAACCCAATAAGAAGGCGGAACAATGCTTCAAAGGAACAAGAGTGTGGGAGATGTGGAGACCATACAACATTCACAAGGGCTTGTTTGACAATCCGGGTATCAACCAGTAAATGGGTATCAAATGCATGGTTTGAACTAGCGGTAGCGCTCACGATCTCTTGGTTTTGGCGTGTAACAGTCATAGCGGTAATAAGCGAGGCTTTTTTTTTCTTTATAATTTTGCACAGGATATGAAAGGATGACCGATACCTATGTAAAATTGCAAAGCATATCTATGTAAGGAAGAAAATTGAAATTACCCCAAAAAAGAAAGGCAAGAAATTGAAGTATTCTCTCAAAAAACGCAGCTCCCTCTCTATGTAAAATTCACACCTCCTCTCTAATTCATTTTCCTCTCCCCTCGGTCTCCACCTGAGGTTTTTACCACCCTTATACGGCAATGGGATGGAAAGATTTTTTACTCTCTTCTGTGTTTTTTCATCCTCGGGGATGGGTTTCTTTTCTCTTGATCTTGAATTTTAGTACTACCATATACGAGGAATCAAGGGATTGGGAGATGTTGCCAAGTAGGGGTGTTTGGGAGCGGTAGATTTAGCTGTCCATCTTAGCACGGACGGCTTGGATCTATTCCAAGCGCAAAAAATCTAAACCGTCCGTTACTCGAATTAAGTTTCGAGCCGTCGGGGTGCTTAGTAGTATCCCTGGGTCCGGAATCAAGGCCTATGTGTGCCCAAGAATGCTGTTTTGGACCTCGTTTGGTGAAACGGCTCCTCTCTCTCCAACGTTCTCTTGGGTCTTCTGGGTGGCGCAGCTAGCCTTTGGCTGCCAAGCAAAAAATGCCCTTGTTTATTTTCTCTGTAGTTCAAAAAATGCAGGGGCCACAAGAGGCGCAAAAAGGAAAGAAAAGAGCTCGTCCTTCATCAGTTTCATCGGGAAGGACCCCTGCACTCTCAAGTAATCAGTTTATGCTTTTACCCAAGACAAGACTTGACCACCCAATATTCGTACTTCAGTAGGCCAAGATTGCTCATTACTATTTCTAGCTTTGGTCCTATTGCCTGCTAGGAACATGTGTGGAAGATTTGAGACTCACGTTGAATAAAAAAAACAGAGTTAGACTTTCATATACAATTAGATGGCTCACCACTTATAATGCTTAATCTTTTAAGTAGATATGAGTCATCTAATGTATAATGGGTCCAAGCAACGTGGGATGGACTCCGAAGATACTTCTCAACGGATTGGGCCTACGTGTACATGGGAGAACTTTAGGCCGATCAGACTCCCAACAGGTAACGGACAAGGTGTCCGAGCCAGTTTTCCTGCACCTCTACTAATCTCTCCTCGGTCCAGTCAAAAGTGGACAATTCACGAAGAAATTAGGGGATTTACAAGAAATTGCTTTCTTGCGGCTTGACTCCAAAAATTAAAGACTGGTCAATTGTGTGAAGTGCAAACCCACCACTCAACCGGAATAACTATGCTAAAGTCAATATCCCATTGATGACTGAAGATTCAAAACAACCATTCTACTCGGATTTTCTTCCGCTTTTTTCATTCTTTCTTGTCGTGGGTGGGGGTCTCACGGCAGAAGTAGCTATAAAAAGCAAAATTGACCAATTGGCATGGAAAGCAGACAAAAAACACAACCCAGACAAAGTAAAAAAGCACAAGAGCCAAGATTTGCATACATACATATTAACCTTGATGGATTTGGGCTTGGAATGTGGTCCGAGTGAGTGACCCTTGTTTTAAGGGACTGAAAGCTAGATGGAAAAAGCCAAAGTTCTCGTGAAGCATAAAGAATTTGAAAAGCAATGGGGAAAAAAAAGTTCCATCGTGAAATGTGTCCCTTGTTTGCAGGTGTACTCAATACTTTCTTTTTTCCTCCGACAGTCATGTGTATTTGGATAACCTTACGCGTACTTTAGCTAATTCTTTTCGCGATTCGGTCAAAATCAAATTATCCACGCCGGCACTAGAAAATTTAGGAAAAATTATTTTCTTGTAGCTTGACCTAAAGAATGAAACACGATTACTTGTGTGGGGAACATACTTATCAAAATCCGACCAACCCTTGTGGCTAGGGTGTACTCAACACCACCAAAATTACAATCTTGTACCCCTTATGTGTTTTTGCTAAAAAGGGTACATTTTGCAAAGTTTCTACCGTTTCTAAACAATTCTAATTCCAGAGTATGACAATATTATTCTTTTCGACGATCCAAAACTATTTGCCGAACCATTTGTCATGTACAAAGACCCCGTTCCGCTAACGTTCTTATTTTTAAGTATTTTTTCTTATTTTACGAGACATGTTAACATCACTTTTAATTTAACAAATAAATACTTATTTAAGTAATTAGTGGAACAGGGCCGAACTCAATTTTGCATGAGCTGATGGGGTCAAAAGGATAGTGCATGCTCCTCTGCTCGAAAAGTCTAGAGGTGTAGCCCAATAAACGAACGAGCAGTGCTATAAATACAACTTTGGACACAGTTGCGTTCGGAACCGTTTAACACACATGGATGCACGAGCGTTGAGCTAGCTATTTGTGCTTTAAAACTTGTGTGCGGAAATTCTTTGTAAAACGAATTACTTATGAAAACTTTTTGTTGCACTTATTAGCGGCAATGCGAATCATGCATGAGAAATACTGAAAACATCTCGTGGGGTTCTCTATAATTTTGGAGTGTTCTTTTGTGCTTAGTGGAACATCAAGACCCATGGGTGCAAAATTGACCCATTTTTTTTTGACCCCATTGAGTGCAAAATTACTCTAGTAGTCCTTCGCGCAGCTTTTTTTTTTGCATATTTGATCCCTAGAAAACTCTAAAATAGCCCCTAAATCCCTTGAATTAGGTAACTTTCTATTTATTTCTTGGCTATCTCTTCTTCTAGGGAAAACTTCTTTTATATTCCTTCGACTTTGACAAAAAAATTCATTTTGGTTCGTCACCTTTCAATTTCGGCATAAAAATATTTTGACTTTTCAACTTTTTTCAATTTCATCCTTTTGAAGGGACCAATGGCCACGCCAGGCCGTCTTCAGCCATCGGACGGCCGATCCGAGCAGTCCAAAAATTCTAAACAAAAAAAATGATGGGGCTAGCATTGGAATCAACGGTATCCGATGTCTATAGGGTGCTTGATCCAAACAACCTATTTTTTGTGTGTATATATGTATACATCTCTAAAGGATGACATTGAAAAAAATTGAAAAGTCGAAGTATTTTATGCCGAAATTGAAAGGTAAAAGACCAAAATGAAATTTTGGTCAAAGTTAAAGGGATATAAGAGAAATTTTTTTCCTTCTTCTATTTAACTTCTTTTCTTGCACAACTTGACTCTACTACACCCAAATTCTCGCTCTGCCATTGGCCAGACCGATCATATATTGCCGCAATGTGACATTTAACAAGCATTGATGTATGCTATTATCCTCCTTATTAGAAAGAATTCACATGGATTGAATAGTTTTGTGTACTTTATTGTTTCAACTTTCATGTGTGTTTTTCCGCTAGTGGGCAATGGAATTGGTCCCACATAATTAGTCGAGGCATGCGTTATTTGACCCGGATTCCTGAGTTATAAAAGAATGGTTTCATGTGTGTTTTTCTTTGCTGCAGTTGTCTATGTGCTTTACAGTTTGTTTATTCACATGTATCCCTTTAAAAAGGTGTCAAAACTTCCACAAATTCCTAACATTCCAAAGTTCTCTTGCATTTTCAAATAAAGCCATCAACTTTTCTGGCTTCCTCTGTATCTTTCCCCTCTCTCTAAATCTAAACCCATTATCTGTACTCTTCTTCTCTCTCTCTCTAGACACAAAAAATGCAATTGAAAAAGCTAGTGGTGTTGGTTCTTGTATTGTTAGCATGGTGTGGAAAGCAAAACACAGCCGTTGGAACGAACAGAACCTCGCAACAAGAAAGGCACCATCAAGAGTCGAGGCAACGGCAGCGTTCGAGGGAGTCGACGGACGTGTTTTTCACAAGCAAGAGGAGAGTTCCAAACGCTTCAGACCCTCTTCACAACCGTTGAAAAAGATCTTTATAGTTATATGGTCCTTTTGGACATTGGGTTTTATTTTATTTTTTTTGTTTTTCTGTTTTGTAAGTTGAAGGCTCAGAGGAAAGCAGAGGAATAGAAAATGTGGAAAAGGAGAGTTCCGGGCATCACAAAGTGGGACTTGGGGACTTCTGGGTTTAGGTGGTTTGGAGCATGACGTGCCTTGCTTATGCCTAAAAAACGGGTTCATTCCGAGCTTGAAAAATTGGTCCGAACCGTTCACCATGTAGAAATTGAAGAAGGTACGTTCAGTACTGGAGTAGGGTCAATTGGCCCATTGAATTTTTAATTGGTTTTTTCTTTTGAGTAGTGCTATCCGTACCGACGGATAGCATACCGAAACTGTACCGACGGCTGCGCTGGGCCATCTCCGGCCATCGGACGGCCGATTCGACTTGTCCAAAAATTCTAAAAAAAAAAAAACGAAGGGGCTTTCGTGGGAATCAACGGCATCCGATGTGTGTAGGGTGCTTGATCCAAACACTTAGTGTTTGAATCAAGCACCCTACACACATCGGATGCCGTTGATTCTCGCATGGGCTCCTCGTTTTTTTAAAGAAATTTTGGACAGGTCGTATTGACCGTCCGGTGGCCGGAGATAGCTCGGCGCAGCTGTTGGTACAATTTCGGTATGGGGACCGTCGGTCCCTATAGCTTTATTGTTTTCTTTTTTCGTTTTGTGAATTTAACGCAGCAAGTAGAATGGAATTGCCTCAAACTTGAAGAACCCCACTAGAGTTTTTGCTCTCAGTAAAATTTGAGCCGTCCATTGCTGAAATAGACAGCCTGATCGGTCGCACTACAATACTATAGGGCAGTCCGCCCTATAGGATCCCCGGATTTGCTTTATTTAACACTACAGTTTTGCTAATCCCCGACTCACCATCATGTGTGCGCGAATAATATACATCCGGGCTCGTATATTCGTATGCTTGCTTTAATTCACACAATGCAAAGTTCTAACAAAAGTTTTCTAAATATCAATACAGATTCAGAGGTTCCTATGCAAAAGTCTTGGAAGTTATTTTGAAGTACAATTTCAAAGTTATGTTTGGCATCTATTTTTTTCGAGAACGATGTATTCTGATTAATGAGTCATCGTTTTATTTTTTTTGTTGTTGCAAGGATGTTCCACTCGACAAGCTCTACAACATAGACATATGTATAGTCTGGACCGACTTTCGGGATCGAGATGAACCCGTTTTGAACACGCAGCAACCAATGCACAGCAAGAACCCGGTACCCGCAAAGTAGTTGTTGGGGCAACTGTCCATCGGGCGGTGCGTTAGACAGTTGTGGGGGCAACTGTCCATTGGGCGGTGCATTTTGTCAAACGGTTGGTGGGTATTGCGGGTTGCTGTTTCTCTTTTGTAAATTGCATCCTTTCCTTAAATTTTGTTCGTCAGGAGTTGGTGTCGCTTGACTCTTTTGTAGATTTTGTATACATCAGGTAGTACTTCTACTATTCTGCAAGTAGAACATATTTTCTTGCGAAATTTTTGGTTGGTGTGTTTGAAGTTTGAATTTCATTAATCTTAGCAAAATTTCGCTACAAATGAACACTTTTGAGAACATAGATAACAAAACGAAGGAAAACAGACACTGAAAAATGGATCAAATATTGAAAAGGTTAACCAAACAAAACGATTGGCCCTCAACCAAACTAAACTAACGTCGCCCTCACGCCTTCGCCACAAATTTCCAAACTAGTGTTAAGAAAAGAGGGACAGAGGGGAAGAGAGATTTGGACTTTCTTTTTTTTCCTGACCGGCCAGATAAGGTAGATATTATGTATAAAAAAATAGTACAATAAAAGTGGATACTATCGGTCCGAAAATACAGAAACAACAAAATCAACATAGAAAAGCCGTCTGGAACCATGGCATCAGAGTTGGACCAGTCAAACACACTCGTGAAGAGGAGTTGGAGAGGCCGACGTTGAGAGGCCAGGTATGAACACAGAGTAGACCCTCCTGGATGACCCGCCGCACCAACTTGAACTCGTCGCGCCGTAGACTGAAGGCAGAAGTCGCCGCGGACGCTGTCTTCGTCGCAGATGAACTAGTTCCAAGAAACCAGATTTGGAACCCTAGATTTGGCTCCTAAGTCCAAAAAATGATGGGGAGAGTGAGAGATCTCAGCTTCTGAAGGAGAGAGTCTCAACCACATCACAACCATGGACGTAGAAAGAAAACAGAAAGAGAGGAGAAGTCTGGAGATGGAAGATTGAGAGGAGAAAATGAAGGAAGATGGTGGGAAAAAGGGGAAAAAGGAGGGGGAGGGGAACCCACCCCCAAGTTTCTCTCTAACTCTGCTTCCTTAATTGCCTACAAAGTCAATCTTGACAAACAAAATAAATCCACGAAATGTAAAATATTGTATTTTATCGTACAAACAAATTTCATACTCCATTTGTACTAATTTGTTTGTCTATTTTATTTTTAAATGGATAAAATTTCCCTTTTACTCTTTGTATTTTTTGAAAGAAAGGAACTTTTCAAAAACAATTTAAGAACAAATATTGGTAGGTAAAATACTTTAGGTTTCTATAATATTCCCCGTCCTCATTTGTTTGGTCCTAGTTGACACTATTTGCCGTCCCACAACTATTCTTCGATTTCAAAATCAAATGGGCAATATTTGACGAATTCCCACTTTTACCTTTCCTTTTTTGTATTATCACTAACAAAAATAAGAGGCCGTTCCATTTTTTTTAAAAACAGAATTTTCTGAAAAAGAAGGTAATTTCAAAGTCAAAAATCACGTGTTTACACAAATAATTTTCTTACCAATATGGATCTTGTTTGATCAGTAGATTTTATTGAGATCTTTTAAATGGTGCAAAAAAAAAAATGAAGATTTATTTTTTATTTTTGTTATATTTGAGTTTGAAATTACCTTCTTTTTTTAAAAAAAAAGTTTTGGAAGAAAGCAGAATGAGACCTAAGAAAAGAAACTTTGAGAGTACACTGTAAATTTAGAGGTGGCAAATGGGTGGGTCTGAGCTGGTTTGGGTGGATTGAAATGGGTCGCGGGTCAAATATGGGTCAAGTCAAATCCAACCCGCCCGCCCGCCCCGTTCCGTTTTGGTCCTTTTTGTTGTTGTTGTTGTTGTTGTCGTCGTCGTCGTCTTTTTTTTTTTTTTTTAAGGGGAGAGAGAGAGAAATGCTGCTTCTCTGGACCAGTGTGGGTTTTGGACTTATGACGGGAGCAATTAAAAAAAGTTTTGGACTAAAGACGGGAGCAATTAAAAAAAACTGGCCAGCATGAATCTTTTCCTTTCAACCCATATTGAACCTATTTTTAACCCACTTAAACCCATATAAATATGGACCCATATTAACCCATTATATAATATGAGCGGATAGGGTTGGGTTATAAGTGGACGGATTTGATCGGGTTACAAAATATGGGTTGAGGTTGCCACCTCTAACCGTAATGATTGAAGGGTAAAATAGCAAAATCAAGTAATAAAGCATGCAATGATTACGTTTTCTCTTATGGAGTTGGAATTTCTAAAATGGACTAAAAAATGGGTCGG
Source organism: Rhododendron simsii (assembly GCA_014282245.1). Lineage (NCBI taxonomy): Eukaryota > Viridiplantae > Streptophyta > Magnoliopsida > Ericales > Ericaceae > Rhododendron > Rhododendron simsii. Next base: position 32,395,419 of record CM024959.1, read on the forward strand.
ATGTAGTTTTATGTCCCTTAAAAAATTTAATTATTAAAATTGGACAAACAAATTGGCGTAATCCCAAGGGGACCGATGAAGTACCAACGGGGACGCGGGGCCCACTTTGGGTCCCGCGTGAATGATTCGAGTTGTTCAATAATTTTTAAAAAAAAACCGAGTGGGCTAGTGCAAAATTAACTCAATCCGATATTCTATTTTCCCGGCCATTCAAATTTCAAGATTAACACATGCCTGCAAACAAAACCAATAAGTCTAATGGTACAACAATTAAGAACAGATGTTGCACAGCAGTGCACATGGCTGTCCAAGTGTAATAAAAGTGGGTCCCATCGTTCCCTTCAATTCTATGGCAAATTGAACCCGAACCTCACGCGCAGATCCATTTGGGAGAAAATTAGATAAGAGAAAACTCTTTCCCAAATCGCCTCGCGCGCAGACCCATTTGGGACTGCCACGTGCACTGCCGTGCAACATCTGTTCTTAATTGCTCTACCATTAGACTTATTGAAACAAAACTGGAATGCTTGACTGTAGAGAATTTCCGCAGGATAATGTACGGAAAAACCCAGCCATACGGACATGTGAGATTCTCTAGCATGCCTTGCCCAGTTGCCTTGACTGACGGAGCTAAAGAGGCGCTGGTTCAGTGGTACGATAAGTCTGTGGTGTGTCCACCAATTATTCTCCCCCTCCTATCTTTATCCTATCAAATCCCTAGTCAGAGTTACCCCATCAATCTAGTCATTGGGTCACGGTTGGGTTTCGTCCTTGGAGGAGGCCTAGCTGCATTACACTATCTTCCTGTCCGATTTCAATTGCAAGATTGCACAAAAATATTCGAACACTTATGTGCATTACCGCAGCTTAAATGTAGATTAGTGGAGAGGGAAGCGAGGGAGAGATGGTGTTGGCGGTGGTGGTGCATTGGTGGTGGTAGGGGCGGGTTTGGGGTTGCTTGTCGGTCGTGGAGCGACAAGAGGAGAGTGTGTGAGATGGAGGAGAGAGAAGAGAGGAGATCGCGGTGGTGGTGGGGTGGTTTTGGGGCAACTGTCTGTGGTGGTGTGTCGAGAGAGAGAAGAGAGGATATCGTGTTCGGAAAAACTATTGCGAGAAGTAGAGAAGTGGACCCCTTAGCTTTCCGTGTAGGATTGGTTTAGAGGTTGGTTTGTTAGAGGTCCTGCTGATGGCAAAATTGATTCAACCGTGCTTCAAACGTAGTTTAAAGGTCGGTTTGTTGGAGGTCCTGCTGGCAGCATCTCCCATTCTTTTAAAGTGTCTCTAGTGCTTTTCAAGTGTAACCCCATGCCCTTACATTGGATTCTTATTTTCCTTCTCTCTCATCTTTTTACAAACTCGTCTTCCCAAGGAGACAGTCCAACATAAAAACCTCCTGCCAAGCCCACCTAGAATTCCCATTTTTAGGCCATTTTCACCTTTTGAAAAAGCCCCTCAACAAGCTCCCAGCCAACTAAGTTCATTTGGACTCGGTCTTCTTGAAGGAATAGGAACGAGTGCCAACATAATTGAGATGTGTTCATATTTTCTTCGAATCAAAGGCCTTTATTGCATCGTGTAATTCCTTCCCTATCAATGTCGCTTTTCCTGATTACAAAAAAAAAACAAGTATTAACACAGAGAGAACTTTACCAACAGTTTCATCCACCAGTCCAGAGATTTGCATATATAACTCAATCATGCTTGTAATTTAATCCAGGCAAATTCTCGAGTTATAAGTTTTAAGGCTAGCTGTGTTGGCTGCAACAATGCTAAAGATCATAGAGAAGTTCAGAAACTTGTGTGTATCTTGAAACTTTTGGGTGTTGACATGAGGAAGATCTGAGGATGACACGATTCCATAGTTTTTTTTTTCCCTGGGCGTGCATTGGTCAGACTTAGTGTTGGCCCGGATATTTTTGGGGCCTGAGGCGAACTTAGGATTGGTTTCGGGGGGATTCTATTTTTTTTCTTCTTTTGGGCTGACATGACGGGTACTTTTTTTATTTAGAGGTTATATAATTGGGTACTAAATTTGGATCCTACCTTTTAAACTTTTATAAAGAGTTTTAAGGTGGGCCGCCTGTTGAGCCGTTGTCCAGTTCCGAAATGCTAATTGTCACACTTTTTTTAAAGAGCGGGCAGCCGCCTGTTGAGCCTTTGGCCGGTGCCGGCTCTGGTGAGACTCCACTATTTCCAACCTCCGCAGTTAACAGAATGGCCTGGTTCAAATTGACGAAGTCTAGAATACCTGCACCAGCAATGACGTTTTCTTCGGACTCGGCTACGCCAATAATGAGGTTGGTGCCAGTTAAAATGTCAACTTGATCCTGAGGAGGACCAATACTGAATGGATCATCTTTTCTTCGAGTAGATGGACAATGTCACCAATTAAAATCTATTACTCTATAGTACTACTAAATTACTGATTGTTGCAGGTTTATGCAATCTACACTGATACTATAATACTCCTTGAATCAAATCAATGACGAAGAGTTCACAGTTTTAAGTAACAGAGATTACGTATGTGTAAGAAGTGCGTTCATTCAAGACTCACATAATTTCCAACTTGGTTAAATATTTAAACAACATCAAACCAAGCCGGATGTCCGAATCATTATTTGCGATTTACTTTTTTTGTTGAGCCATTTAAGATTTCATTGCTCAAAAATAATTGACCTCCCTCCCTGGTAGTGTTGTGTTCAAGAGGACTTCTGTTTTTTTTTTTTGTTGAATCCTGGCCAATCATCTTCTTCTTTAACAAAATTGAAATGTTAACTCCTCATCATGATGCCGTCATTCTCTCGAACCCTTTAATCTTTGCAATTCAATTTCCAAAGGATAGTAAAATCTTTTTTTCTGATTAAAAAAAAAGAGAGATGACATCCCTTGTGTGTAGTCCAAACTAATGACATCACGACTATGTAATTAACAAACCACTACCTAATTCCAGCTCAAATAACACCCGAATGGTCCAATCTTCAGAGTCCGGCTCTTCTCCAATCCCATAGATGGATTAGAGAGAATACGCTCTCCAGTGATTGGAGAGGAGCCGGACTCCAATCTTCAACTTTATAAAATAAAAGAATGAACCAGATTTCTTTCTTATAAATGGCCGGACTAATTAGAAGGAAACTGGCAGAGGCCAAAAATGGAGATTTTTCAGGCTTTGCTCTACATCGGTTTATTATTCTCCTTCTCTCTCATCTTATACAAACTCATCTTCCCAAGTGGCAAAGTCCAACCTAAAAATCTACCACCAAGCCCACCTAGAATTCCCATTTTAGGCCATTTTCACCTCTTGAAAAAGCCCTTCCACCATGCCCTGCACAATCTCTCCCACAAATACGGCCCCGTGTTCTTCCTCTGGTTCGGGTGGCAACCCGTTTTAGTAATATCTACTCCCTCCGCCATCGGAGAGTGCTTCACAAAAAACGACATAATATTTGCAAACCGACCATTGTTTCCCTCCACAAGGCTACTGGAGAAGGATTCTCTTGTAATGAGCCCTTACGGCCCTTACTGGCGCAGGTTGCGCCGGTTCGCCACCAGAGAGATTTTCTCGTCAGCGCGGATTCAGATGACTTCAAGAATCCGCGCTGACGAAGTCAGGTGTCTAGCGAAAAAATTGTTCGCCAGAGGAAATCGCAAACTGGTGGAAGTAAATTTGTTGTTCTATGTGTTGACCTTTAACGTAATGATGAAGATGGTTTCTGGGGAGAGGTACTTTGAAGGAGATGAATTGGAATCAGAAAAGGGGAGAGTTGAGTTCAATGACATTAAGCAGACTTTTGCTCCACCAAGTAGGCCTGCTGTGAGTGATTTCTTCCCTTTCCTCAAGTTATTGAGTTCTGTAATTGGGAGGGTGAAAAGTGAGAGATTGCAAAAAAAGAGGGATGCGTTTATGCAAAATCTGGTTGATGCACAGAGAAGAAAGAAGAGGTCTTGTCCAGTTACAGAGGAGGGTGATGAGAGGAGGAAAAACATCATTGATGTTATGCTAATGTTACAAGAATCAGAGCCTGAATTTTACACTGATGCTGTCATCAAGGCCATCATAAAGGTAAATTAAACTCTTTTTTCTTGCTAACTTTAGGGCGTTGGGGATTAGTTTACCCACACCTAGAGTAATTCCTGGGGACACAATTTCATCATCCACTAGGAGATAGTCCTTCTGAGGTTGGGGCAAAGCCCCGAATAATATGGGTTGGTGCTGTAAGAGTTGATATCACCCATGAGGTTTTGAACATAAAGCCTACAAGCATGCAAATCCTTTAAGTTTGCTCTCACATGAGTCTCAAATTCGAAACCTCTTAGGTTCTACCAACTCTTATGGGGTTGGTTAGTCATTAAGTGACTTTGCTTCAGCTTTAAATGGGACTCTGCTGGGGGAAGATTGGATCTGGTTCCCAGATATTCATCAACGTCTGCGCAAATTGATCTGGAAAATGTGAGTTTTCAAAAACAAAACGTTGTAGATCTTCAAAGTAGTAATAGCTAGTGGTGGAAGCACTAACACTATAACTTCATTCCATTTATCGATGGTCAATAAGAAGTGTAGAAAATGATACTAAAAACAAAAGAAAAAAGAATTAAGAAGAAGTTTGTTACCAATTATTATTTCAACAGTAAGGAAAAAGAGATTTGTTTGGCACAGGGGGAATAATATGATGCCAATGTGACACATATCATTGTTAGGGCAAGAGAACACACACAGGAAAAAGAAACAAGCAATCAAAAGAACAAGACACGTGATATACGTGGTTCTGACTTAAGCAATTTGCCTAATCGTACTCCACGGGGTGTTGGGGTATTTCACTATGATAAGAAGATGAACAACATTATAATGGGAGGCAACTCTAACTTTGCTTTTATAGTCCAAGCAAGTTAGCACACCAAAAAACCCTAAAAAAAACGTTTCTTGGGTCTCGCTGGTCCGGACCAGCTTTACCTTTGGTCCGGACCAAAATTCCAGCAGCTTCAAAAAACTGAATTCTGTCCGCGGTGGTCCGGACCAGTCTCACGGTGGTCCAGACCAAGGTCACAAAAAATGATCGTCTTCACATTCTAACAATCATTGTTACCTCAAATAAGATATTCCAATTTCTATAGGATGAAAGTTCAGATTTTGCAAATTTTCCTTGAAAGCAAAATAATTCACATTTTTCTAGTGACCCTGGCTTTTTCATTCAGGTAATGTTGGTAGGAGGAACGGAAACATCAATAACTACCCTAGAAGCAGCAGTCTCATTTCTGATCTCACATCCAAATGAGTTCAACAAAGCAAGGGATGAGATTGATTCCAATGTTGAACAATCTCGACTAATGGATGATGGCGATCTCTCTAAACTATCATACCTTCACTGCATCATAAACGAAACGCTCCGATTGGGTCCTACGATCCCATTGATCCCCTTACACGAATCATCAAGAGAATGTGTCGTAGGAGGTTTTAGTGTCCCCAATGGCACCTTATTAATTGTCAATACTTGGGCTTTGCACAATGACCCTGGGGTGTGGGGTGACCCAACCCTGTTCAAGCCGGAGCGGTTTGGTGGTGTGGAGGGGGAAAACGTTGGGTTTAAGTTGATTCCTTTCGGGTCGGGTAGAAGGGCATGCCCTGGGGAAAGTTTGGCCAGGAGGCTCATAGCTTTGGCTTTGGGAACTCTGATTCAGTGCTTTGATTGGGAAAAGGGCGAGGAAAATCTTGAGGGAGGTGGAAATGGAAATGGAAAGAAAATGGAAGAGGAAAAGACGATGCAGATCGTATTTCGGCCTCGTAAAGCTTTAATGGGTGCTCTCTCTAAGTTGTGAAAGTTTATGCAATACTTTTAATCGAATCATATCAGTGTTTCAATTTACTGTGCACTGTTACTTATGGTTTCGTTTGATGTATGAGCGCATTAAATAAGTTACATATTATCTCTATCCCCATGGGGAAAGCTACACACAACACAACTAGCCGGTTTCATCGATCCTTATTAACGTCACAATCCAAGAACCCAGTTTTAGAAAGTCTCTACCGAACAGTGAAAAATGGGTAAAACATTTTACACAAACATTTTATGGTCAAACAAACTGAGCCTTATTGCTTCGTGTAATTCCTTTCCTATCAATGTACTTTTTGCTGATAAAAACAACAAATATTGACAAAGAGAGAAGTCTACCAATGGTTTCACCCACCATTCTAATACAAAGAAAACCCACCCACAGTTTTTTTATGGGCCGTACATTTTAGTTTTGGCCCGGATATTTTTTGGGCCTAAGGCGAACTTAGGGTTGGGCATGATATTTCGGGGGCCGAAGGGATTATTCGGGAAATTATCAGCTGGTCCCATTTTTTGCCTCCTACCCCTTCCAAACCCTTTTTTGTAGTGTTATTCCATCCAAACCTTTTTTAAAGATGCTTTTACTATTTTGCCCTGATCACTTTTTACACCCCTAGAATTTACACACCTTTGAAGAATTCACGCCCCAAGAATTCACACCTCCAGAATTCACACCCCAAGAATTCACACATTTTTGCAAAATTCACCATCCATTTGCAAGAATTCACACACCCCAAAATTCACACGCCTTTGTATAATTTACACCGTTTACAGAATTCACATCCATCTGCAGAATTAACACCCCTTCGGGTGAATTCTTTGTGTGTGAATTCAGTTCCGGTACACTTCTAGCGGATGTGAATTCTTGGGGCTACAAACACCCCTTTCCATGTCTTTTGCAGAATTCAAACCCCTATAATTTTACACCCTTTTTGCAGAATTTACATATTTGAAAAAGACAGAATTCACATCACCAAATTAAAGGGCATGCCCTCGGGAAAGTTTGGCCCGGAGGCTTCTAGCTTTGGCTTTGGGAACTCTGATTCAGTGCTTTGATTGGGAAAAGGGTGAGAAAATCTTGAGAGAGGTGGAAATGCAAATGGAAAGAAAATGGAAGAGGAAAAGACGATGCAGATCGTATTTTGGCCTTATAAAGCTTTAATGGATGCTATTTTTGAGTTGTGAAAGTTCTATTTTGTTTGGTCCCTACTCTAAGTTATATTCTTGGTAGCGAAGCATTGCCTTATTGGCTAGGCTTACTACTAGTATAAATAAGGGTGCAATCCTCCTTATAATTCATTCAATTATTCAATAAAATTCAGATTTCTCTCTTGTTTTCCTTGTGCGCAATGTGTGCTCGTGAATTCGAGTGCTTATCTCGTTTAAAATAGTACGCAAACTATTCTCTTCGTGAATTCCGCTGCGTCAAAGTTCATGCAATACTTATAATTGAATCATATCAGTGTTTCAATTTACTGTGCACTGTTACTTATGGTTTCATTTGATATTGTGAGCACATTAAATACGTGATACTTGCGATCAATACTACTATACTTGGTAGGCATTTTTCCCATTCAAAGCAAACAACAAGGTCCTCCCTCGTTTGGTGAGGGTTATATCTTCCCAGAAAAGATTTTGGTTTCCTGTTTACTCCCCTCTCCTTGCCTCATCGCAAGCCTTTCTCTAGTATTCTCCACCATTCACCCACCCTTACATAGACCATCGCACCTTCTACCGCTGCCTCTCTTTCTGAATTAATAGACGACATCAGGTTTGGGTTCTCGCAGTTTAGAGCTCTCATCAGGAGATTGAAGCATGCTGCTACATATCGAAGTCCTCAGGTCAGTGACTGCAGCGGTGTATTTTAGATTCAATATCTTCGGCATTTTCTTTTAGTTCTTTAGGTTGTTTGAGTTCTGGAATATTGATTTCAACTATGCTTCTTTGTCTGTTTTGATTTGACTCACACTGTTCCCATACTCGATTTTGGTCTGCTTCGCAATCTTCGTTGTAGAGCACGAGGCTCATTTAACTGCTATTTGTTGATCCTGAGAGTGTGTTAATAAGAGGTGAGTCTGCAGCGTATTAGAAAGTTGGTCTAGTGCCAATACAAATGTCAACTTAAAACTGATCCATGGGGAGAACCAATACTGTAACTATGATTTTTTGTTCAAGAAGGTTGATACTTGATAGTGTCACCAATGAAATCTTTTCTATATTAATCATTGTTGCAAGTTTACGCTATCCCATCATACTATATAATACGCCCATCAAACCAAATCAAGTCAAACAACGGAGAAATTTCGCAGTTGGGTACTCACTGTGTCCTAAAAAAATTGTCCGGTCCACAAAACGAGAGCTACATAAAATGTGGCTGGACTAAGCAGCAAATTGATAGAGGCAAAAGATGGAGATTATGCAGAGTCCAACATAAAAATCTACCACCAAGCCCACCAAGAATTCCCATTTTAGGCCATTTTCACCTCTTGAAAAAGCCCTTCCACCATGCCCTGCACAATCGCTCCCTCAAATACGGCCCTGTTTTTTCCCTCCGGTTTGGGTGTCGTCCCGTTTTAGTAATATCATCTCCCTCCGCCGTCGAAGAGTGCTTCACAAAAAATGACATAATATTCGCAAACCGACCACTGTTTCCCTCCACGAGGCGACCGGAGAACGAAGTTGTCTCTTTTCCAATGGTCCCTTACGGCCCCCAGTGGCTCAGCCTGCGCCGGTTCGCATCCATCGAGATCTTCTCGTCAGGACGGGTTCAGATGACTTCAAGAATCCGCGCTGACAAAGTCCGGTGTCTGGCAAAAAAACTGTTCGCCGGAGGAAATCGCAAAGTGGAGGTCAATCGGTTGTTCTACATGTTGAACTTCAACATAATGATGAAGGTGGTTTCTGGGGAGAGGCGCTTTGAAGGGGATGAATTGGAATCAGAAAAGGGGAGAGTTGAGTTCAAGGACGTTAGGCAGATGTTTAGTCCCCCAGTGGGCCTGCTGTGGGTGACTTCTTTCCTTTCTTGAAGCCTGTGAGTTATTTGTTTGGGGGTTTGAAAACTGAGAGATTGCATAAAAAGAATGAGATTGCATAAAAAGAATGATTTGTTTGTGCAAAATCTGATTGATACACATAGAAGAAGGAAAATGTGTTGTTCAGTTACTGAGGAGGGAGAGAAGAGAAAAAATGTCATTGATATTATGCTGTTGCTAGAAGAATCAGAACCTGAATTCTACACAGATGCTGTCATGAAGGGGATTATACTGGTAAGACCTGAATACTCAAATTGGCTCATATATTTTGCTCCAGTCAAAATGCAAATGAAGGGTCAGCATGGGTGCTGTCCCTTGTCTTGCTGACCCTCTAGTTGTCGAGATGGACGGTCCGGATGAGGGACAACACCCATGCTAACAGTAGGATCCCCGGATTCGACAAGATGATTAATATCCATTCTAACTTCGGCCTCATTTGGCCTAAGTACTCCAGTCAAGATGATTAATATGCGTCCGAACATGTGATGGAAACAAATAGATTTCTTCTAGATCCTATAACCCCTGGCGTGGTGGTCAACACATGCGACTCAGAGGTTTGTTCTTTTATAGGTCTCGGGTTCAAAATCCTCCTAGGTATTATGAACTCTTATGGACTCAGTCTATACGGAGGTTTGTTCCAGCTTTAACTGGCCCTTGAAGGATGAATATTGGTCCCTAGAATTAGAGAAAATGTGTGTAAACTGAACCCGACACACTTGAGTTATACATACGGAAGACAAGTTCTTGATCTTCAAAGTAGGACTAGTGGAGCAGGCTAAGGATAACTTCATTCCAATTAACGGTGATCAATAACAACTGTGGAAGCTACCACATTTCAACAGTAGCAAAAGAGAGACTTGCTTGGCACTGGGGAAAAAAATTATTTGCCTCAAATAACAGATTCCAATTTGTATACTATAAGATGACAGTTCAGATTGTTTTCTTTGTTTAAAAGGAGAAAATAATTTAGATTTTTCAGTAACCGTGGCGTTTTCTATTCAGGTAATGTTGGTAGGAGGGACGGACGCATCAACAACTACCCTGGATGCAGCAGTCTCATTTCTGATCTCAAATCCAATGAGTTTAACAAAGCAAGGGATGAGATTGATTCCAATGTTGGACAATCTTGACTGGTGACGATGGCGATCTCTCTAGACTTACATACTTTCACTGCATCATAAACGAAGCGCTCCGATTGGGTCCCACGGTCCCGTTGAATGTCCTACACAAAGCGTCGGAAGATTGTGTCGTAGAAGGTCTCACAGTTCCCAGTGGAACCATTTTACTTGTCAACAACTGGGCTCTGCACAATGACCCAACGTTGTGGGCCGACCCGACCTTGTTCAAGCAGGAGCGGTTCAATGGCCCGGAAGGGGAAAAGGTAGGATATAAGTTTGTTCCATTCGGGTTGGGTAGAAGGGCTTGCCCTGGGGTAAGTTTGGCCATGAGGGTTATGGCGTTGGCATTGGGAACTTTGATACAGTGCTTTGATTGGGAAAAGGGTGAGGAGAATTCCGAGGGAGCTGGAAATGGAAGGAAAATGGAAAATGAAAGATTTGATGCAGATCGTATTTCGGCCTCGTAAAGCATTAATGGATGCTCTTTCTGAGCTGTGATAGTTTATGCAATACTTTCACCCGCCCTAATTTGAAAAGTAAGTTTGGTTTAGGAACAAATAACAGGTGTTTCTATGGTTGGTTTGGAGGCTTTGTGGATAAGCCACATATGTTGACTATGTAGTTTTGCGATTGTTTTTTTGATACGAGTCGGAGATAAGATTAATCCAAAACTTTGACTCATCCCCTAGCTATTTCCTTATATAAGTGTGTGTGTAATGAAGCAAGTATGGGAGTTGAGTGTGAGAAAGGAAGAGAGACCTGTGAGAGCATTGTAATCGTTTGTGCACTTTATCAATAGAAGTGTGCTTACAATTGTGTGAATATCTCCTCCTCCCATCAAACTTATTCTACTTCCCGACGCCATTTTATCCGTCGCCCCTCTTCCACAGCCTTCCGCCGACCATCACACCTTCCACTGCCGCCTTTCTTTTCATTAATAGAGGATGTGAAGTCTGGGTTCTTGGAATTTGGAGCTCTCTCGTTAGGAGCTCGAAGCATGCCGCCACGTATCGTAGTCCTCATATTGCAGAGTGAACGAGTTTTTTCGACTCAAGATCTCCGGATTTTCTTAAGGTTGTTTTCCGGTATGGATTTCACCTATGTTTCTTTGTCTGCTTCGAATTGAGTCAAGAGATCTCTGTTGGCTTGGATTTTCATCTACTTTTATAGCAAAACGTCATGAACTCAAGGAAAGGGTTGATCCCCTGAGGCACTATGCCACCAGTTAATGCATGGGCAATTTCTAGGGACCGTAACTGTGGACAAAGCCAACGAAATTCATGACAGATAAATTTCAAGGGGAGAAGAAGAAGGGTATAAACTTACTCCATTTGGGTCGGGCAGGAGGGCTTGTCCCGTGGGGCCAATTCGGCCAAGAGAGTCATGGCGTTGGGATCCTTGAATCTAATCTTGGAGTGGAAGTGAGTTGGCGACGAGGACATTGACCTGACAAGGGCTACGGGCCTCGCAATGCCTAAAGCCAAACCCTTTTGAGGCATTGTGCGAACCCTGTCGAGCCACAGCCGTGCTCCTGTGTAAAGTCGAAAGCATGTAATCGATGAATGTTTTACTCCCCTTATGAACACAAGAATTTTGTGCTTTACACAAAAGGCCAAACATTGTTGAAATTATGTTGTCAAATACTATGTGTGAGTTCCAAATGGGATTTTGTGTGTCTTTGAAAAAGGCTCAAGAAAAGCTGGGGAAAAAGCTCTTGAATGACATTTACCAAATGGGAAAACAGAAAATTCAAAGGATTCATGAAATGGCATGGGAAGATATTAGTTTTTTTTTTTTGTTTAATGAGAGAAAAAACCTTTTTGTGGGCTTGATAAAGTAAACGTTAGGATGTTTCTACGTAATTAGATAATACACGTGGGGAAATTCCTAAGAGGTTATGGCAAGGGTTCTTATGAATTGGAGTTGAAGTTCTAAGATGCTTCTGAATCAATCGTTTCAGTACACGTGTACGGTTTTGTGTCAAGAGAGAGAATTCATCCTCACTTCCGAAGAATTTGTAGAGAAGTTCCCAAGAGAAGAGGATTGATATGGTGATGTGAATCTTAACCGTTCATTTGTCTTTGATGGACGGTTTCATGGAAATTTTTCGTGTATTGTGGCATTTTCGTTTCTGATAGGCATGATAGGCATAATCGGGCTACGAGCACCCAAGTACACCAGGTTACTTCAAATACAAGGATTTGCATTCCGAGAGGGATTTCTAGGTGCGTCAGGACTCACCTATGCCACCTTTATCCCCATGGGGAAATCTACAAACACCCGAACTAGTTGGTGTCATTCTTATCACAGAAAATTGGGCTACAGTCCACAGTCTAGACTTATTGGGCCTTCTGGTCCGGGCTATTCTTTTAACAGGCTGCGGATCCATCGTACTTGTTTCTATGCAGCGTTAGGTCCATTAACGGACCAAACTACCCTTAGTATATAATGGCAAGATTTAAACTCCAGAAACTGTTCTCGCTGTTCTTTCTGTCGTGAATTTGGGGACGACCAAATCCACGATCAATGCTTCCTCTCTCTCGCTCTCATGGTTTAGGTTTCAATTGCTGAGCGCTCTCTCTCTCTCTCTCTCTCTCTCTCTCTCTCTCTCTCTCTGTCTCTCGTTTGGTTTGGATAGTGAAGTTTGAATTGCTGACGAAGGAATAGCTGACGAAGATTTCTCACTGTGATCTGACGAAGATTTCTCACTGTGATCTGACGAAGATTTCTCACTGCGATTGGAAGGTTTCTCTCTCTCTCTCTCTCTCTCTCGTTTATTATTTTTCTGCAATTTGAACGTCTCTCTCTCTGCATTTGAGTGTGTCTGTATTTGTGCGATTTGTGGACTGAATGGATAGAACAGATCAATGTTGACAATGATATTTTGTTTGAGATTTTGTTTTTCATTTTTTTGGAGCAGATTAATAGGACAGATCGACACAGATAATGATATTTATTTGCATTTGTTGTTTGCAGAGGGTGTTAAATTTCCAGTATGGAATCATCTATTGTTCTTCTGTGCAAATATGGTTCAAAAACTCTTGTCGTACCAGTTAGAAGAGATTTCTGCTTTGACGATGTTGTCCGTAGTCTGGTTAAGAAGTGGCCAAATTTGGAAACCTCTAGTTTTCAAGTTTTGTATGCTGTAGGTGGACATGACAATTGCATTCTAGATAATGATGCCGATTTTGTAAATATGTTCACATTGGCTGGTGCGTATGGGGTTAGTTGCATTGATGTAGTTGTTGAAGTGCTTTCTTCTTGTGCTGATCATAATAATCTCAATAATCGGAGTATTGTTGTTGAAAGTGTTGAATGTCGAAGAAGTTTTGAAGTCGGTCAAAGTAGTACTATGCATGAAGTAGAAGAAGATCCACTTGAGAAGTTTTGTCAGCACCACGAGACTGTCCGTCTTTCTGCTGGTTGGGCTAAGTTGATTACTCATGTTGGCCAAGAATTTAGAGGCGGAGTAAAAGAATTTAGGGATTGTCTGGCAATGTATGCTATTGAAGTTGGATTTGAATATAAGTTTTTGAAGAATGACAAGGCTAGAGTGACAGCGGAGTGTTCAAAAAAACATACAGAATCTGGTTGTCAATGGTTTATTCATGCAAGCATTGAGAGATCTAACGGTTTCTTTTGTATTAGGGAGTTTGAGAAGAATCACAGTTGTGTTGGTGTTTTTGCTAGTTCGAAGAATCCTCGGATGAGTTCAAAGTTGGTTGCTAAACAGATTAGGGAGGAAGTTCGAACTAAGACAAACTATGCACCAATAGAAGCAGTAAAATTTTTTGAGAAGTACTATGGGAGTAAAATCAGTTATCACCATGCTTGGTTTGGGGTTGAGAAGGCAGGTGATGAGCTGTATGGAGATTATGCATTGTCTTTTGACCTACTGAGGTGGTATGCTGAGGTAGCGAAGGAGAAAAACCTAGGAAGTGTGATTGATGTTGAGTATTGTGACAAAACTAATTGTTTTAGAAGGATTTTTGTAGCATTTGATGCGTGTATCAAAGGCTTCAATTACTGCCGTCCTTTGTTGGCGTTTGATGGGACATTTTTGAAGGGTAGGTACATAGGAACCCTTTTCGGAGCTGTAGGAAAAGATGGCGATCAAGGTTAGTTATTTTTATTCGTCTTCTTGTCTGTTCAATATTGGTTTTTCTGTTTATGTTATTTGGAAGATTGGGAGACAAGTTTAATATAGATAACAGCATCTTGTTTTCTGTTGATATACAGTCATAGCAGATTTATGAAATAAATACAGATAACGTTATATCTTCCCTTAGATTGTAAGAACAAAGGACTAATTTGCATTGATTATGTTATACCATGAATAGATTAATGTAGATTAATGTTGCTTGTTGCTTTTTTTTTGGATTAGGACTGTTTCCAGTGGCTTTTGCCATTGCTGATTCTGAAACTGACGAGAATTGGCTATGGTTTTTGAGAAAGTTGTCAACAATTCTGTCATCTCGTCCAATAACATTCATAACAGATCGTCATTCTGGGCTTTTGAAAGGTATTCCAGAGGTTTTCCCGAATGGATATCATGCGTATTGTTTGCAGCATCTGAAGTGTAATTTGAGGGACAAGTTTAAGGGCAGATTGTCTAATGGTTTTAGGGACAGAGTAGTTGAGTTGTTTTCTTATTGTGCATATGCACCATCGATTTCTGATTATGAGGAAGCTCTTGAAGAACTCTGCAATGTTGGTGGTCCAAAAGCTAAGGCTTTTGTTGAATCGTTGCCACTTGACAAGTGGGCAAATGCGTATTTTGAAGGTAGAAGATATGGAGACATGTGTTCAAATCCAGCTGAGTCTTTCAACAAGTGGATTTTGGAAGCCCGTCATTTGCCAATTTTGAATGCGATTGACACAATTAGGGTTAAACTGATGAAGCAAATGTGTGATAGGAGGCAACAGTCATGGAAGTGGAACGGCATCGTGTGTCCTGAAATGGATAAGAAGTTAGTCACAAGTTTCAACAAAGGTCGGTCGTGGACTGTGGCAAAGGCAAGTGAAGATATTTTTGAAGTGTTCTCCCTTCCGACAGTTGTAGTTGATGTTCAGAGACGGACGTGCACATGTTGTCGATGGCAATTGAACGTTTTTCTTTGTGTACATGCAGTGACAGCTATTCAAAAGGTTGGCCTACAAGTTTCAAACTACATAGATCCTTTTTACACCGTTGAAGCTTTCCGATTGTCATATGAGGGTATGATAAATCCTATTCCCACACTTGGAGCTCCAGAAGTTACAAAAGAGAACCGTGTAGTTCTTCCTCCTAAGACAAGAAGGCCGCGGGGCAGACCAAAGGTTCAAACAATTCGATCAAAATGGGAGAAGGTGAGGCAAATAAGGTGTGGGAGGTGTGGAAAGTTGGGAAACCACAATAGGAAGAGATGTAAAGAGCCAATTGATTGTACTTGTTCTTGGGATATTGCAGAGTATTGTTTGATTTTTTCAATTTGAACTTGTTATTGGGATATTGCAGAGTATTATTTGGATGATAGATAAGATTTTGTTTGATTTCTTCTATTTGAACTTGTTATTGGGATATTGTTTGGATAGTATTGTTTGGATGATAGATATGTTGGTTTAGTTGGTGCAATAAAGCGTACTAATTTTCACATTTTTTCAGTCCTGCATGTTTTCTTGCCAAAATACAGAGAACAGAATATGACGGATTTCATCATCTGTTTCAGTCCTGCATGTTTTGTTGCCAAAATACAAAGAACAGAATATGACAGAATTGATCATCTGTTTGACAGATTTCATCATCTGTTTGGGTTATGAACACAAATGTACATATTTCAGTTTCCAAATCAGCAGCAACATAGGTATCCAGCAAATATATCAAGATTAATGTCATTTTTGGAAAGCATGGCAACTCAAGAAGCCAAGCCGAGAAAATGTGCAGCAAACAAGGGAAAAAATTGACAGGGCTTCCTTGCTTTATGGCCAAGCCTGATGCCTTGCATCTCAAACTAATAAAAACAGCAACAAACAACAGCGTATATCATCCTACTCCGGGCATTTCACAAATAAACCCACACCGGGACATTTTATCATCACAGCCAACAACCACAATCAACAATCATAGCCAAAATACAAGTTTTATGTAACTATCAAAATCCAGATTGTTACCAGTTACAAACTGTGAAACGAATCACTTACAAGCTGTCAAACCAACAACCTAGACACTATTCTGCCATCTACAAAGTGTTCTGCCAACTACAAACTGTTAAACCAATCACCTATACAAACTGAGTTCGTAAACAAAAGAGGAAAAACTGTTCCTAAACAAAAGAGAAACACAAACTGTTCTTTTGATCCACTAATACAAATTGTGTTCCTAAACAAAAGAGGAGAATTTGTTCCTAAACCAGTGCTAACACAAATTGTGAGCTAGATTTTTGTCTTGCCACTTTTCTTTCGTCCATGATCTTGGCACATCATGTAAAATCTTGTGGACCAAATGCACTCTAAAAGCTGAAACATCTTCTTTTTCAAGCTTTTGTGGTATTTCTTCAAGCTCTGCAATCTTTTTGATGACATAACATACAATGGGTCCACAATCAACCCTGCATATATTCAAGAGATACAGTTTAGTAGATTGCAATAGATGTCATCATATGTTTAAATATGGAAAGTTTGATTGAAGCTTACGAAGCACTATTCTGTTGTGGTGCTTCTTGCACTGTTCTTAGTTGAGCACCATCTTTAAAGATTGACTCTATGGGAGTTAGCAAGTTGAATTGTGGCTGATTACTCCTTCTTTCTTCCAATTCCTTCATGAATTTCTCAACAGCATCTTTCTATGTTTTCAAAGTAAATTTTTAATGTTAGTTGCAGTCAATGATTAGAAGTACTTAAATAAGCAAATAACAGGGAGGTGAAGGTTTTTTACCACTATTGCAGCATCTTTAAGGTAAGGGTCGCCTGATTTCTCCTTCTTTCTTGGTTTCAATGAATTATAATGCTTCCATTCCTGCTCTTGCATGTCATATACAAGCACAGTCCAATGATATGGACTGTTTTTGGTCGTCTTATTTCCTGAAGAGTTCATCGGGAAAAAAAGGTACCGAAAGTAATCTAAGCCCCTTTCATGTACTTCGTCGTAGAGTTGTTCGAGTTTGCTATCAAGGAGGTACTTTTTGGGGGACTGATTCGTCATTTTGATAAGTGTCTGTGGGAATAAAGTAACTTAGTTAGATAAACATAAACGTATGTGAAAATCTGTATTTCTGGTATAGCACAGACATGAACAAATAATGACATCAAAACAGTGTGAACATAATAGTGTTTTGTTGTGGGGAAAGGGCAATGTATTTACCCAGCAGCTGGATGTGAAGAACACACTATTTCCATGCATCAGTTGTTTCACTTCCTGCTCCTTTTTCAGCATTGATGTGTACCCGTCGATTACCTCGTTCCCCATGTCTAGTTCATCCAAAAGCTTTATTATTGACTTGAATGTTATGGTATAACTTGTTTCGTTGTCTGTCCAGATTTCTTCACTGTGATGTCAAAAGGAAAGAATTATACAAAGAGAATGGAATTGGAAATTAATGAAATAAGTGTAGCTTTACTTACTTCGCATGCCCCTGGTTTAGGTCATAAAACAGAGTCAGCAACGCTTTGTCTTCTTCTTCCAGCCATTTACCCAATTTTGTTTTTTCAACTTTCCATTTTGGAATCACATCATCCATCTCCTTTTTATTCTTCTTTACCTTCTTCATGTCTTCATAGACAAAACCTTCCTCCCTCTTCTCTATTCTTGTTTCATTTTTCACATTGTGTACAAGAGATGAAGGGTCCACCTGTTTCTTCTTTTTTTTGGTTGGTTTTGGACTGTTTTCAGCTAGTACACCCGTGAAAGCTTCAATAGTTGTCCTTTCCACTTCTGCATCTGGAACCATTTGATGCTCAGGACCACATTCTTCTTCTTGTTCTTCCTCCTTTTCATCTTTACCCTCTGCCTCTGCATCTTTCTCCACACTTTCACTTGTCTATTTTCCAAATAAAGAAATAAGATTAGGTTATCTGTGTGGTTCTATGGAAAGATAAAGGGAAAAAAACAGAAAACAGAAACCATATAACCTAGGAGAGATGGGTTTTAGAAATAAGATTAGGTTATATTACCTTGAATTGTTGGGTAATACAATGTGTCTCTATGTCGTCAATGGTTCCTTCCGCTCTTTCTAGCTTTTCAGCTATAATGTCATTCTCTACAAGAACGTTGCAGATCTCAACTTCCTTATGCACAACCTCTTTCACAAAAAAATCCCTCTCAACATGAGCAGTCTCCACTTCAAAATTGAGTTCAGCAACTGTTTCCTCATATGTCTCGTCTTGAAGCTCCGAAATTCTTTTCCGAAGGTGGGCAATTGTAGCATCTTTCTGCTCATTCTCCTCCGTCAACCTTTTGATTTTTTCTCGGAGGATTTCATTTTCTTTTCGAAGCTCTGAATTTGCATCATCATGGTCAGCGTTATCACCATCTTTATCCTGCTCATCTTCTGGCTTCACATGATCATCTTCCGGCACCTCAACAAATCCAAGCAACTCTTTCTCCAATTCTGTTGCCTCCAACTTTGAGTCGTTCACGATTAACGGATCAAGAACATCCAACGGGTTATTTGCCAAACCAACACTAAGGTCCGTAAGCCTCCACTTGACGAACCTTGGGAAGTTTGTTGGATCTGCTTGGCATACCAATGCCACGTGTTCACAGAACCAATACTGTATTTCATGAAAAATATAAATTAGTTTAAATACAAAATAAGCAGAATACCAATGATATCCACATCTTTTAGTATACATGTAGGCAGATTATGAAAGATAACCACATCTTCCAGTATAAGAGGGTAGAATTTTACCAGGAGCCCTGATATGCAGCCCCCGGTTGATGCTGGTGTTTCAATATTGTCGTTCAGTTGCCTTATGAGCTCGTCTGTAAAGAATGTTGCCCAATCATAGGAGCTGATTTTATCCAAGTCTTCAATGAAGTCGATTAAATTCCAGCTCACCCTTGACGCTGTGCTTGGGATAAACACCGTCGAGATAAGATACAATGTTAGCACACGTGCTACATCGTTTGCACTTTCTTCATCCTTTTTCTTCACAGCTCTTTGGAAGTACTCTTTCAGACTTGAATTCGTCATTATCCTAGCTCCTCGAACACAGATTTCATTAGCAAACCTTGTTTCTGGCATCCTCGGTTTTGTTGTTGGTTTAATACGGTTGGGCCCATACGTGATGCCGAATATAAGTGCAAACTCGTGTGCTGTTATCCTGACTGATTTGGTTCCTAGGTTGAACCTCCCTCCTGATCCCTCATATCGTCTTATCAGCGAAAGAGCATGCAGGTCACTTTTTCTCAGGTATGCCTCAGTCATGTTCTCATCAACCACAGCAAATATAAGATTAGCAAATGGTGTTTTTCTTATCTTCTCTTTCTGGAGCTTTGTGAACTTTATGTCCTTCAAGAGTTTCACAAAACTTTGAAAACTCGACCTGCGTGAAATTTGAACAAAACAACATGAAGATGTTGGTATAATAGGACAGACATGAGCAAATGATAACATGTTCCTCAATAAAATAGACAAATGTCGTTATTTTATATGAATGTTGCCCAACAAAACAGACAAATGTCGCAATTTTTAGATTACCTGAACTGAATTTGTTTAGGCTTAGGTTGAACCTCTTTCTTGACCTTTTTCTTTAGCTTTTTGAATCGTTTCTTCACTGCTGTTCTTTTTGCCATTTGCTTCTGTTGCTTTTGTTTCTGAATACGCTTCCGTAGAATAGGACCGCGCGTCTTTGGACTACACCTGCATAAGTTTCAAATTTTTATTCAGTATATGAATGGATACGTACATGCAAATTATCACAAAGTAACCATTTGCTGTAGTATTGTAGTCATAAATCATACCTAGATTTGTGATGGGCAGCCTTTTTCGTCGGCTTTTGAAGATCTTCTTCTTCAGCATCATCAGTATCTTGTTCTTCATCATCAGTATCTTCAGTATCTTCATCATCAGTATCTTCAACATAATCATCAGTATCTTCTTCTTCATCATCATCCTCATCCTCTTCTTCTTCTTCTTGCTCTTCTTCTTCTTCCTCTTCCTCTTCTTGTACCTTTTTCTTCTTCTTGTCCTTCACAGTGTCCTTTTTCTTGTTGGTCCTTGGACTAGACCTAAATGAATACATATATACAGATTATCACAAAGTAAAGTAACCATATGTTGTAGTATGACAGATGTCATCATCTGTAGTATTCTAGTCATAAACCATACCTAGACTTTGTTGGCTTCTGTACTTGTACTTGCTCTTCTTCTTCCTTTTCCTCATCCTCATCCTCTTCTTTTTCTTCGTCTTCTTCTTCTTCTTCTTCCTCTTCTTGTATCTTCTTCTTCTTGTAGTCCTTCTTGACATTGCTCTTTTTCTTGTTGTTCTTCTTCTTAGGGCTAAGTCGCTTCGTCTTTGGACTAGACCTGAATGAATACATATATACAGATTATCACAAAGTAAAGTAACCATATGTTGTAGTATGACAGATGTCATCATCTGTAGTATTCTAGTTATAAACCATACCTAGATTTTTGATTGGCTTCCTTTTTTGTTGGCTTCTGTACTTGCACTTGTTCTTCTTCTTCCTTTTCCTCATCCTCATCCTCTTCTTCTTCTATCTTCTTCGTTTTGTCATTCTTCTTCTTGTGATTCTTCTTCTCCTTCTTGTTGATTTTATGAGAATCTTTCTCTTGTTGTGTAACAGATCTTGTCGCTCGCTTTGTTGGACTCTGTTTAACTTCATCGTCTTCATCTTCTATTGTTCTTGTTCTCTTTCGAGAGGAAGGCACTGTTTTTTTTGCTAATTTTTTTGGACTTTGTACTGCTGTTCTTTTCCTTGGCGATTGCTTCATTCTCATCCTCTTTGGAGGCATAATAACTTGTAATGGTTTTGTAGAATCTACAAGTACCAATGCTTTATTAGAATTCTCTGTTTCACCATTTCCTGTAACAAAACAGCAGAAAATTTGATCAAAATAACCGGATGATGTTGTTATATGAAAGAATCTTCAAATCTGGTATAGCACAGAGATGAACAAATAATGACATCTGTCAACTTTTGTTTCATGTAGAGTACATACACTAAAAATGGACAACAAACGCAGAGTATGCAACAGTAGTAAAGAAACCCTAGATAAACCATAATCAGTAGTAAAGAAACCCTAACCAATGGACTACAAATGCAGAGTATGCAACAGATGACAACATTTGTGTCATGTGATTTGTAAGAACAAACAAAATGCAGAGTGCTGATCTTCCAAATTTACAAAGAAGCTCTAACCAATGGGCTACAAACCCTAGATAAACCATAATCAGTAGGAAAGAAACCCTAACCAATGGACTACAAATGCAGAGTATGCAACAGATGACAACATTTGTCATGTGATTTGTAAGAACAAACAAAATGCAGAGTACTGATCTTCCAAATTTACAAAGAAGCTCTAACCAATGGACTACAAACCCTAGATAAACCATAATCAGTAGCAAAGAAACCCTAACCAACGGACAACAAATCCTAAATGTGTAGAAAAGCAGTTCGTAGTCCCTAAATGTGTAGAAACAGAGAAACAAAACGTAAATGCGCAGAACGACTTACCAGTTGAACGCAGATGATGAAAACGACGTTGAAGGGGACGACGACGACGACAATGGCAACGGCAGCGGCAACGACGGCAGCGGCAACGACGCAGCGGCGACGACGGCAACGGCGGCTATGGCAGGTGACGGCAAAATGGATTACAAACGTAGAATATACAACAGATAACAACATGTGGAACGAAACCTAAATGTTTGGAACAAAAAGCAGTTCGTAGTCCCTAAATGTGTAGAAACAGAGAAACAAAACGTAAATGCGCAGAACGACTTACCAGTTGAACGCAGATGATGAAAACGACGTTGAAGGGGACGACGACGACGACAATGGCAACGGCAGCGGCAACGACGGCAGCGGCAACGACGGCAACGGCGACTATGGCAGGTGACGAAGGATGGCGACGAACCGCTCTCTCTCTCTCCCTCTCTTTTCTTCTGGAAACGTATCGAATAGCGTGTAAAAAAGTGTGCCCGCTTTTTCAAAACCAGGGTATATTTGGGAACCTGGTCCAATTGTCCTGGCGGCAGTACCAAAATTATTCATGTCCTTATTACAGTACTAGTCCCTATACTATGGACCTCTGGCCGAAGCTCTCTTCTTATCAACGTCACGATCCAAGAACCCAGTCCTAGAAGGATTCTACCTTTGAAATGCCTATATAACCATTCCCTAGTGCCTAGTTTATAACTACTTGTTTAAATCACACAATTTTCACATTCAGATTTGTTTCAAACTTCTAAACTGAAAATCGAGTGATTTTATCAAAGCACTTACTGGAATCCGTTTGAGCTAATTTTTTTTGCAGGAGAGTTATAATATTATGTTATGAGAGATGAACCATTCTAATCATTGAAATAGGACCTGAAACATAGTGAGTAACATTCACACACTTTAAAAGGTGGGTGAACAAAATTGAGTTCCCACTCCCCATGCAACGGGGATAGGTATGTGACTCTTATACCCTAATTCACTTGAGCTTTATACAATTTTCTTCACAAACATACTAAGGCATTGATCAGAGGGTTGTTGGCCGGCACGACACCGGTACCAAGTTCTCTCTTGCAGATTATCGAGATTGACCGTGCCGAAAATCAACTCATCAATTTTGTATATGAGAGAGCCCTCAAATCTTCTGTATCCAATTCCATGTGTTTCCTTATTTCGGTGCACTTTTTGCTATTGAATTAAGTGAAAATTTTGAGATCGGAACACCGCAAATACATGAAAAAACCCGGCACAATGTAAAGTTGATTGATAAAGTGCATTTTCAGTTAGACTCGTACAAATAACACATCCAATGAAATCTGGATTATTGGATTGTCGAACGGACGGTTCGAATGGTGCACAACACGGTTTTGTGCACCTCATGCACAGTAACATCCCTGTCCCGTACAAGAGACTCTACCTTTCATAAACTTACAATGTGGTACTCCACGTAGAGACGGATTTACATATGGGCATATGGGGGCCACGGCCTCTGCTTTGTTTCGGTTTTTTTTTATTTTTAAATTTCAATGTTAATATTAATTATTTTTTATTTGTTAACAACACTTAGATATTGTATTTTGTATTGGATGATATTTAAACATTTAAATGCTTTAAAAATGTGTTCATGTCAGGTCCCAAAAACCAATCCCTCTCTTGGGGTATGGTCTCTCATAAGTTTTTCTTCAATTATTAATTTCATTTTCTTTCTATCTCTCTCCACTTATTACCAAAAAAACCTCCCTCGAAATCTAAACCAAATAAACTACTAGATTCCAGAACTTTGAAATTTTCAAATCTCGTTGTTCGTAGTTCGGCTCCCGCATTCACGGATTTCTAGTTTCGTCCCTGACTCCACGCCCATCCACAACCACATATTGACGTGGGCTGAACATAAGTATATCAAACTCACATCAATGCGTGCTCGTAGAGGGGCTGGGGCATCACATGATGGGCGACTAAATAATCTCTCCAAAAGGGAATTAAACGGAGAGGAAAAAAACAGGGGTGACAATATCAGAGGGGATCATCAACAAGAATTCAATGGCACCTCAAATACAAATATTAATGAAAGAAGAAAGAACTACAAATATTAATTCTATGGAACCTCAAAGCTAACATAAATACAAATATTTGAACTACAAATTTAAAGTATGAGGGGAAAAAAATGAAAGAACGAACAGAGTCACAAGCTAGTATAGGTGTATGGAGTTGAGTTGTCTGTCAATTCCCAGGACCTTTTTTGCTAGGCCCAGATGCCAACTTGAAACTGAAGCCCCGAACCGATGAAGAAGAACCAACGCTCGAGTTTCGGGAGGAGACGTCTAACTTAGCCACGGCCATCAACTCGTCCGCCTCGACTTGTTCCGCAGTTGTTGCGCTTTTCAGTTCTCAAAGAGCTCGGCAATGGATGGCACGGAACTGGGTTCCCATCATCAGCAGTAGGACCACGAACACAATGCAGAGGCTCTTCATAGGTGAAATTGATGAGCTCTTCTTTCTCAACGCCATTACCGTGAGATTCGAGTAGAGTTTCAGTACGAATAGGTGATCAGAAAAATAGTTTGGGTACAAATTGTACTATGAGGTTGAAACAACGTATGCAGAACAAAAAATGATATCAACACTCATATTTATAGGAATAAAAGTGTAATGATGATATCTATATAAAAGATTAGTAGAAAAAGTTATAACTTTTTAGAGTGTAATGATGATATATCTATAAAAGTTGGATTTACGAAATGAGACTCTTAAAAGGAACAAAGAAAGTATTTTTTAAGTAAATATTTTTTGCCTTAGGAGATAGATTATTCTTTCACAATACATCACGTTTAATTCTATAAATAAATACTTACTTGAAAAACAAGTACTCATTTTTTTTAGCGGAACAAAGCCGTCTTAAAAAAAGCAGGGGAAAAAGCTCTTGAATAACATTTACCAAATGGGACAACAGAAGTTCAAAGAATTCATGATAGAAAAACACAGAAAATCTAATTTGCAGGCTGCGGATCCTTCTGTAAAGAAGGCTTTATAGAGGTCAATCGTGCGTATCTAAAGTGTTTTTAGAAAGTCCAGTAATAATTAATTGTGACCTGCCAAAATTGAAAACGAATCTCAGTCATTGATTGCGCAAATGAATGGTTAAAATTGTGCCGCTCCGTGAATAAGTTTCAGTCAATTAGCTAATGTTTGGATGCAACTGGTGGGGAAATTCCTGTAGTACGGCGGAAACTCGTTTAACGTTAACAAGTTAGACACGTTCACCAACTTGTGGTTCTTATGAATTGGAGTTGAAGTTCTAAGATGTTTCAGAATCATAATCTGAGTACACGGTTTTATGTCAAGAGTATTTCATCCTCACTTCCAAAGAAGTTGTAGAGAAGTTCCCAAGAAATTTTATCTTAAACTGTCCATCAAAAGTAAATGAATGGTTCAGATACAAATCATTGTGAATTTGAACTGTTCAATTGCCTTTCATAAACAGTTTCATGGAAATTTTCATGTATTGTATCATTTTCGTTTCTGATAGGCATAATCGGACTATGAGCACCAAAATACAGATCTGGAAACCCTGTAGTGCAGGGTACACTACAGAACCATACAGGGTGTCTTACAGGGTCTTGCACTACAAGATTTCTGGGGAAAAGTAAAAACCACATTTCAACCATTCATTGTAAAAAAAGTTGTCTTATTGACTTATTTTTATCTTTATTCAAAAAATTATGAGTTTCGATCAAAAATTTTTACTTTTCCGATTGCTCTTGTCGATACGAATAATTAAATAAATAAATCACAAAAGTTTGACTCAAAACAAATGTAAAAAAAATTTAAATAAGGACAAAAAAATAAATCATTCAACTTTTTTATCCAAACCCACCCTAAGGCATACACCCTAATTCGCTTGAGATTTATACAGTTTTCTTCACAACCACACTAAGGCATTGATGGAGGGGTGTTGGCTGACACGATAACGGTACCAAGTTCTTTCTTGCAAATTATCGAGATTGACCGTGGCGAAAATCCACTCATCAATTTTGTACACGAGAGAGCCCCTCAAATCTTCGGTACCCAATTCTGCGTGGATTGGTGTTTCGGTGTACATTTTGCTATTGAATTTTGTGAGAATCTTGAGATCGGTACACCGCAAATGCATTAAGAAAACCGGCACAATGTAAAAGTTAGACTCATACACATAACACATCCAATGAAAGAAAATGTCAAGCCTTTTGAGGAACACTAACTTCAAACGTAAAGTTTTTAATTAACCTTTTCTATACAAATTTGGCAAACGGGGATGGTGCTATGTAGGAGGTGCATAGAGATGAAATTTGGACTATTAGATTGTCGAATGGACGGCTTGAATGGTGCAATGCACCATACTCTCTCTACCTTTTGGAAACTTACTATGTGGTACTCCACGCCTTTCCACAACCACATATGGACGTGGGCCAAAAACAAAGTGTATCAATGTGTGGTGGTAGACGGACCTGGGGCATTA
Organism: Rhododendron simsii; assembly: GCA_014282245.1. NCBI lineage: Eukaryota > Viridiplantae > Streptophyta > Magnoliopsida > Ericales > Ericaceae > Rhododendron > Rhododendron simsii. The sequence continues at coordinate 32,421,551 of CM024959.1, forward strand.
TGTGGCGGACAACTAAATAATCTCTCCAAAAGGGAATGAAACAGAGATAAAAAGAAACAGGGGTGACAATACCAGGGCGGATCATCAACATGAATTCTATAGTTCCTCATTTACAAATACTAATGAAAGAAGAAAGAACTACAAATATTAATTCTATGGAGCCTCAAAGGTAACATAATTACAAAATATTAGAACTACAAATTTAAAACTATGAGGGGAAAAAAAATGAAAGAACGAACAGAGTGACTAGCTATTAGCTGGTATATATATAGTTGTATGGAGTTGAGTTGTCTGTCAATTCCCAGGACCTTTTGGGCTAGGCCCAGATACCGACTTGAAACTGAAGCCCCGAACCGATGAAGAAGAACCACTACTCGAGTTTCGGGAGGAGACGTCGAACTTAGCTGCAGCCATCAACTCATCCGCCTCGACTTGTTCAGCAGTTGTTGTGCTTTTCAGTTCTCGAAGAGCTCGGCAATGGACGCCACCGAACTGGGTTCCCATCATCAGCAATAGGACCACGAACACAATACAGAGACTCTTCATAGGTGAAGTCGATGAGCTCTTCTTTCTCAATGCCCTTACCGTGCGATTTGAGCAGAGTTTCAGTACAAATAGGCGATCAAAAAAATAGTTTGGGTACAAATTGTACTATGAGATTTTGATAGCTTTGAGTTGTTGAATCAACGTTTCCACAAATGAACTCATATTTATAGGGATATTACTGTTCCGGGTCGGTCGGGTTTATGTGATGGGTTTTGTGCGAGGACGGTGTGGGACTTGGGACCCCATTTTTTGACCATTTTTGTTAACTGTAACGAAATTCAGAGGAACCAGGTCGGTGATGCTTTGAGTTGGGAATGTTTTGAGCTGTTGAATTTGACTTTTATAGCCCAAGCTCAAGTTTGATTTTACTGGTCAACAACTCTTATATTAAGGCCAGCTCATCTCGCGTGTAAGTGTAGAAAGTGATGTTGGAGGGGTTACAAGGATTAGTTCGCGAAGCACGTAAATTGACTCAGGACACTTTGCATTCATAAGACCAAAAAGTAGGGCTTTGTCTTCAGTGCAATTCATTTTGGGTTCACTTTCATCCCATATGGGCTAACGGTTTATATTTGTATGTGCCCAGATTCAATCCGAACCGTCCATGCTCGACACTGCTTTTCTGGAATGCTACTCGGTCCCTATGGTTTCACACCCTCATTAATTAGAAATTTTTCGGTGCCGGGTAGGTATATTCCACATGATACTCACTCGACACATCCAGGCAGTATAATACACTTTTGGACGGCTTGGATTGAAACACTATCTCTCCTCTCACCCCAACACTTTCTCTCTCCAAATCCGAGTCATCAAAAAATGCAATGGATGGCTCGGATGTGCCGAGCGGACACCACGAACCGTCAAAAAATGCAATGTTTTTGATTTGATTAATGAAAAATTGAGAATTTTTCTCATTGTAGAGGAAATACCTCTAAGTCATACTTATTTCCAAAAATAGTTGGTGACTAAGAAAAAGAGCCAAGACTGGTTATTGTATTTTTTCCATAAGTAGTTGGTGACTTAGAAAAAGGGGAATGACTTCGGTGAAAGAGCCAAGACTGGTAAAAGTTGATGTAGAGCAATCTTAACCCATGGTTGAAAGCTTAATCACATAATTTATAAAAACACAGTTTTCGATACACTTTTGAAGGTTCTTTAACACATTAGAAAATTTTGTTTTTTTGTGCTTTCCTGCCTTATTGATAGCTCAATTGATCAAGATGTAAAAGTGTAGAATGAATTACCACCAAGTCTAGACATGTACTAAAAACTTTTTCAACTATGAAATATCCACTTTTGTTAGTATTACCACTAAGTTTAGGCGTGTGCTGAAAACATTCTCAGAGCTGAGAATATCTGAGCACTTTCTCAATGGTCAATGTCAGTAGTCAACGGTCAACGCTGATGATTTGTCAACAGTCAACAATAGTGGTTGAGGAGTATTTTTTTTGTACTCCATCCGTTCCAATCTGTTTGTCCAACATCGAAAATCTAACTTTTTTTAAGAAGCACAATGATTACACCTAAAAAGTTACTATACAACTTTCCACATTTACCCTCAACTTTTTTGAAAAAAATTATCTTATTCCACTAAAGAAAAGGTAAAAAAAAAAAAAATTGATTCAATTAGAAGTCAAATGGACCGAAATTTTGGAATATTTAAAAGTAAAAAAGTGGACAAAGTGGGACGGAGGAGTATAAAAATTTGATTACCTACACGTAAATTGCCCGCACATAGGTGGAGCCATTTCTTGATGCCCAAGGTGGAGTCTTGTCAAATTTCGTCGAACTTGATCAAACGTGCCAAAGTCAAATTTTTTATCTTAACCTACCAGGACAATTTGATCGCATGAATTATTTTATAGAGAATTTGAAAAATCCTAGCTTGCCTAGGTATATAAATATTTGCTACTTTTATTTTTTAATTAATCAATCCACCAATCGAAAAATCAATCGTATGAATGAAAGCAATAAACAGAGAACGCCAAGATATAAGTGGAAAACCCCAAACGGGTAAAAACCACAGGAAGGAATCAAAGCACTATACTCAATGTGTAGTTACAAGTAATCTTACCTACGATTCGAATCCTCACAATCGCCCTAAGACCTACTTGCCGAATCACTCGTTCACCACACCCAGTGCTTGACTGCCGCTGCCTTGAATCCACAAGCCTTCCGCAAAACTTCGGAAATCCACCGAAGAATAACTCTAAGTTTGTTTAAATAGAGTTGTGATTACCTCTTGGAATTTCATTGTAGCTTGAACAATTGAAGAGGAACTCCAAGATTCAAAGATAAAGAAACCACTTGGTTGATTGAGGTTTAAACCCACGCATGCATGTTGCTGCCGCTTTCTCTCTGTTTTTCTCAAACCTCAGGCCCATATCTTTTGGCTGCTCTATTCCTCTTTGTAGTCTTAGGAGACCACATGTCCTCAAATAAATTTCACCTTCTAGGCAATGTAAATCTCGTGCCTTAAACAGATTCCTTAGATTAAATTCTGATTGGTTGGTAAAGTCAAGCCTTGCAATTACCAAATGATCTTTTCCATGTGCAGCAAATCCTTTCTTTCTTGACAAACAAATCTTTCCTTTTCTACCTATACGAAACACTCACTCTCAATTACACAATATTGATTTCCTTCCACTTCCTAAACAGACACTCTATAAACAAAAATAAAATACAACTCGATAAATGGGGATACAAATAAATATGTGTTTTGTTGTGGAATTTGCCAACATAGATAGACCGCAGCATATGGTCCTGACAGAATTGAACAACAAAGTAAAACACGCAAATGGTGACATTTCCAATTTGTGCCAGGAAGTCAAGTAGAGCTTTTTTCCCTCCAACAACCCTCTCATCCTCCCTTCCTCGAAATGGCTTACTGTTGGTACCTTCAAATTTTCTCCTACATAAAGCTCCATTAAAACACAACTGAGTTTGATCAACTAAGAGTGCTTCAGAAAACCACAATATCCCACTAACCATGAACCCTCCAATTGTCCAAACCATCTCAGAGTGCTACATCAAACCACAATATCCAGCAGAAGAGGTGAAGCCACCCTTCCACTTGGCCTCCTGGGACATAGCCATGCTCTCTGTGCATTACATCCAAAAGGGTCTTCTGTTCATTAAGCCCCAAATAACAAGTGATCAAGAAAACCCAGTTGAATCCCTCCTAAACAGGCTCAAGGATTCCCTCTCTCTCACCCTGGTTCATTTCTACCCCCTGGCCGGTCGATTTGCTACTGTAAAACAAGAAAACCCGCCTTCTTACTATGTGTACATCGATTGCAACAGTGGTCCCGGAGCAAAATTTATCTATGCAACTGCGGATTTGACTATTGCTGACATTCTTTTGCCTGTTGATGTTCCTGTAGTTGTTCAATCCTTCTTTGATCACGATAGGGTTGTTAATCACGATGGGCATTCGATGTCCCTGCTGTCAATTCAAGTCACGGAGTTAATCGATGGGATATTCATCGGTGTTTCAGCCAACCACGTGGTTGTTGATGGAACATCTTATTGGCATTTCTTCAACTGTTTGTCGAACACCTTCCGTGCACAGGAAAAGAATCCTGGAATTCCTCGACCACCTGTTCTTAAACGTTGGTTCCCTGACGGGCACGGTCCTATGCACAACCTCCCTTTCTCTCACCATGATCAGTTTATTAGAAGATTTGAAGCGCCCCCGCTTAGAGAGAGAATATTCCACTTCTCGTCCGAATCCATAGCCAAACTCAAAGAAAAGGCCAATTCTGAAAGCAAATCTAGCAAGATTTCCTCGTTCCAATCTGTATCCGCGCTTGTCTGGAGGTGCGTGATCCGGGCCCGTCGTCTTCCACGAGACCCCGAAACCACTTGCACTATGGCCGCAAATAACCGAAGCCGAATAAACCCACCATTGCCAAACGAGTACTTTGGGAATACAGGGCTCAAATTGACAGGAAGAGCCACCGTTGGCAAGCTGCTTGATCAAGGGTTGGGGTGGGCGGCGTGGCGGTTGCACGAGGCGAGGGAGAGCCACTCCGATGCGGCGGTGCGAGAGTGGGTGGAAAAGTGGACGGAGAATCCTGTTATATACACGCGTGGGCATAACCCGTACGCGTTAGTGTTGGGGAGCTCACCGCGGTTTCGGATGTATGAGAATGAGTTTGGAATGGGGAAAGCGGTGGCGATTCGGAGTGGGTACGGGAATAAGTTCGACGGGACAGTGATGTTTTACCCTGGGTATGAAGGCGGGGGAAGCATGGATTTGGAGGTTAACCTCTCGCCAGAAACAATGGCCGCGCTTGAATCTGATAGTGAGTTTATGGATGGCCTCAATGGATATTGTTGAAGGACAAGTATCAACATTTGTTCATGAAGGAGCCCAATATTCTACGTAATAATCTCGAAATCTAGGAAATTTAGTTATAATTTCAAATTTAGTATTTTAGTATGAAATTTTTATTTTAGTCAAGATGTGCTAGAATTATTAAGTTTCCTAGTTTCTTTCGATATAGTGTTTCTATTTATGTAGGTTGGTTGGTCAAGATTCAATATGGATGATTTTATTTCCATATATTTTATTTCATTTGTACTTCCTCTGTCCTACTTTGTTGTGCCTGTTTATTTTTTAGACGTTTCAAAAAATTGTTGATATCTTTTGATTTACAATAGTTTATATATTCAATATGGATTTTGTTTGATAGTTTCAATTAATTCTTTTAAATAAAGTTTTCAAAATTGTAAAAAACATTATAGATTATGAAATATAGACAATTTTTTGTGAGGTGCCAAAAAGAAAACAGACACAACAAAGTAGAGTGGATGGAGTGCCTTAGAGTAGGGTTAGTTGTTATTGAATTAAAAAAAAAAGATTTATCTCATTATTATGTGTTTGAAGATGAAGTACCTCTAGTTTATATATATATTTTTTGCCAATCGGTAGGAGAGATTATTACATGACTACTTAAGAAAATTAATTGAAAATCCCGTTTTGCTAATTAAAATAAGTATAAGTACTCATTTTTTAATGTTAGTCTCGTGAAATGAAACATAACTGCTTAAAAAATAAAAAAATCAACGGCATCATGGATGAATCAGAATATAGTAGATCCATCATATCCATGTCAATATCTCTATCTAGGAAAATGATATTGACACTCCAAAAATTGATGGAAGTACTCCAAAAAATTTTTGGAGTGCCAATATCAATCTCCCTCTATCTAACCTATTTGTTTGACAGAATCCCTCACCTACCCGACCCACCCTCGCTCCAAAAGTGGCAGACTTTTGGGTCCAGTTTCTTTTCTTGGAACCTTCCTCTTTTCAACTACCCCAGCTTGGCCCAAAGCTCCATACATCACAGCTGAGCTGAGTTTCCGCTGAAATACTGAATCAAAGTGAAAGGGAAATCAGCTTCCATTAAAGCATTGAAAACAATAGTCCCCACAATCCCATCTACAATGAACCATCCAACTGTTCAAATAATCTCAGAATGCTTCATAAAACCAGAAGAACAAAACCATCCCCCTATCTACTTAGCCCCATGGGATCTAGCAATGCTCTCAGTCCATTACATCCAAAAGGGTCTTCTCTTCATCAAACCCCACGCACCAACAACTGACCACCAAGAAAACCCTGTCGAATCTCTCCTAAACAGGCTCAAGGACTCCCTCTCCCGCACCCTCGTTCATTTCTACCCCCTCTCCGGTCGCCTTGCAACCCGAAAACAAGAGAACCCGCCTTTTTATCAGTTCTTTGTTTAAAAGGAAAATAATTTAGATTTTTCAGTAACCGTGGCGTTTTCTATTCAGGTAATGTTGGTAGGAGGGACGGACGCATCAACAACTACCCTGGAAGCAGCAGTCTCATTTCTGATCTCAAATCCAAATGAGTTTAACAAAGCAAGGGATGAGATTGATTCCAATGTTGGACAATCTCGACTGGTGACGATGGCGATCTCTCTAAACTTACATACCTTCACTGCATCATAAACGAAGCGCTCCGATTGGGTCCCACGGTCCCGTTGAATGTCCTACACAAAGCGTTTCCTAATATATACCACTCCAACATCTCTCACCTAACCAATGTGGGATAAAGCACACAAGGAGGAAAAACAAGCATTCGACAACACTTTATTTTGAAAATCTCTAACAGATTCTGTCGTAGGAGGTTTCACAGTTCCCAGTGGAACCATTTTACTTGTCAACAACTGGGCTCTGCACAATGACCCAACGTTGTGGGCCAACCTGACCTTGTTCAAGCCGGAGCGGTTCAATGGCCCGGAAGGGGAAAAGGTAGGATATAAGTTTGTTCCGTTCGGGTCGGGTAGAAGGGCTTGCCCCGGGGTAAGTTTGGCCATGAGGGTTATGGCGTTGGCATTGGGAACTTTGATACAGTGCTTTGATTGGGAAAAGGGTGAGGAGAATTCTGAGGGAGGTGGAAATGGAAGGAAAATGGAAAATGGAAGATTGATGCCGATCGTATTTCGGCCTTGTAAAGCATTAATGGATGCTCTTTTTGAGCTGTGATAGTTTATGCAATACTTTCACCCATCCTTCTGTTGAAAAGTAAGCTTGGTTTAGAAATGAATAACAGGTGTTTCTATGGTTGGTTTGGAGGCTTTGTGGATAAGCCACATATGTTGACCATATAATTTTGCGATTGTATTTTTGATACGAGTCGGAGAGAAGAGTAATCCAAAACTCTTGACTCATTCTTTATCTATTTCCTTATATAAGTGTCTGTGTAATGAAGCGAGCAGGTAAGGAAGTTGAGTGAGAGAAAGAAAGAGAGACCTGTGAGAGCATTGTAATCGTTTTTGTGCTTTATCAATAGAAGTGTGCTTACAATTGTGTGAATGTCTCTTCCTCCCATCACCTTCGACTTGTTTACTTCCCAATGCCATTTTATCTGTCGCCCCTCTTCCACGGCCTTCCGCCGACCATCACACCTTCTACTGCCGCCTCTCTTTATTAATAGAGGACGTGAAGTTTGGGTTCTTGGAATTCAGAGCTCTCACGTTAGGAGATCGAAGCATGCTGCCACGTATCGTAGTCCTCATATCGCAGAGTGAAGTTGTGTCTTTTCGATACAAGATCTCCGGATTTTTGTAAGGTTTTTTTTTTTAGGTTGTTTTCCGGTATGGATTTCACCTATGCTTCTTTGTCTGCTTGGATTTCATCTACTTTTATAGCAAAACGTCATGAACTCAAGGAAAGTGTAGATCCCCTGAGGCACTATGCCACTAGTTAATGCATGGGCAATTTATAAGGACCATAACTGCGGAAAGAGCCAACGAAATTCATGCCGGATAAATTTCAAGGGGGAGAAGAAGAAGGGTATAAATTTACTCCATTTGGGTCGGGAAGGAGGGCTTGTCCCGTGGGACCAATTCGGCAAAGCGAGTCATGGCGTTGGCGTTGAGATCCTTGATTCTAACCTTGGAGTGGAAGTGAGTTGGCGACGAGGACATTGACCTGACAGAGGCTACAGGCCTCGCAATGCCTAATAAAGCCAAACCCTTTTGAGGCATTGTGCAAACCCTGTCGAGCCACAGCCGAACTCCTATGTAAAGTCGAAAGCATGTAATCGATGAATGTTTTAGTCCCTTAATGAACACAAGAATTTTATGCTTTACACAAGAGGCCAAACATTTTTGAAATTATGTTGTCAAATACTATGTGTGAGTTCCAAATGGGATTTTGTGTGCCTTTGAAAAAGGCTCAAGAAAAGCGGGGAGAAAAGCTCTTGAATGACATTTACCAAATGGGAAAACATAAAATTCAAAGAATTCATGAAATGGTATGGGAATATAGTAGTTTTTTTTTTTTTTTAATGAGAAAAAAACCTTTTTGTAGGCTTGATAGAGTAACGTTAGGATGTTTCTACGTAATTGGGTAATGTTGAAAGCAATTTGTGGGGAAATTCCTAAGAGGTTATGGCAAGGGTTCTTATGAATTGGAGTTGAAGTTCTAAGATGTTTCTTAATCAATCGTTTCAGTACACGTGTACGGTTTTGTGTCAAGAGAGAAAATTTCATCCTCACTTTCAAAAAATTTGTAGAGAAGCTCCCAAGAGAAGAGGATTGATACGGTGATGTGAATCTGAACCATTCATTTGTCTTTGACGGACAGTTTCATGGAAATTTTTCGAGTATTGTATCATTTTCATTTCTGATAGGCAGACTACGAGCACCCAAGAACACCAGGTTACTTCAAATACCAGGATTTGCATCCCGAGAGGGATTTCTTGGTGCGTCAGGAGTTTCATATGCCACCTCTATCCCCATTGGGAAAGCTACAAACACCCCAACTAGTCGGTGTCATTCTTATCAACGTCACGATCCAAGAACCCAGTCCCTAGAAGGATTCTACCTCTGACATGCCAATATAACCATTCCCTAGTGCCTAGTATTTTATAACTACTTGTTTAAATCAAACAATTTTCACATTCAGATTTGTTTCAAACTTCTAAACTGAAAATTGAGTGATTTTATCAAGCACTTACTGGAATCCGTTTGAGCTAATTTTTTTGCAGGAGAATTATAATATTATGTTATGAGAGATGAACCATTCTAATCATCGAAATAGGACCTGAAACATATTGAGTAAAGTTCACACGCTATACAAGGTGGGTGAACAAAATTGAGTTCCCACTCCCCATGCAACGAGAATAGGTACATGACTCTTATACTCTAATTCGCTTGAGCTTTATACAATTTTCTTCACGAACATAAGGCATTGATCAGAGGGGTGTTGGCCGGCACGACACCGGTACCAAGTTCTCTCTTGCAGATTATCGAGATTGACCATGCCGAAAATTGACTCATCAATTTTGTATATGAGAGAGCCCCTCAAATCTTCTGTATCCAATTCTATGTGTATCGTTATTTCGGTGCACTTTTTGCTATTGAATTATGCGACAATCTTGAGATCGGAACACCGCAAATGCGTGGAAAAATCCGGCACAATGTAAAGTTGATTGATGAAGTGCATTTTCACTTGGACTTGTACAAATAAGCCTTTTGAGAAACACCATCTTCAAACGAGAAGTTGTTAATTAACCTTTTGTATACCAATTTGGCTGAACGGAGGATGGTGCTATATTGGGGGTGCACAGAGATGAAATTTGGATCATTGAATTACCGAACAGAGGCTCAAATGGTGCACAATACGGTGCTGTGCACCCCATGCACAGGAACATCCCCGTTCCGTACAAGAGACTCTAACTTTCGGAAACTTACTATGTGGTACTCCACGCCCTCCCACAACCACATATTGACGTGGGCCGAAAATAAAGTGTATCAAACTGATCACATCAATGCATGCTCGTAGAGGGGCTGGGGCATCACACGATGGGCAACTAAATAATCTCTCCAAAAGCGAATTAAACGGAGAGGAAAAAAAACAGGGGTGACAATACCAGAGGGGATCAGCAACAAGAATTCTATGGCACCTCAAATACAAATATTACAAATATTAATGAAAGAAGAAAGAACTACAAATATTAATTCTATGGAACCTCAAAGCTAACATAATTACAAATATTAGAACTACAAATTTAAAAGTATTAGGGGAAAAAAATGAAAGAACGAACAGAGTCACTTGCTAGTAGCTAGTATATATATAGTTGTACGGAGTTGAGTTGTCTGTCAATTCCCAGGACCTTTTGTGCTAGGCCCAGATACCGACTTGAAACTGAAGCCCCGAACCGATGAAGAAGAACCACTTCTCGAGTTTCGGGAGGAGTTGTCGAACTTAGCCACGGCCATCAGCTCGTCCGCCTCGACTTGTTCTGCAGTTGTTGCGCTTCTCAGTTCTCGAAGAGCTCGGCAATGGACGGCACGGAACTGGGTTCCCATCATCAGCAATAGGACCACGAACACAAAGCAGAGACTCTTCATAGGTGAAATTGATGAGCTCTTCTTTCTCAACGCCATTACCGTGAGATTCGAGTAGAGTTTCAGTACGAATGGGTGATAATAAAAATATTTTGGGTAGAAATTGTATTATGAGGTTGAAACAACGTATGCAGAACAAATAATGATATGAACACTTATATTTATAGGGTTAAAGTGTCATGATGAGGTATATACAGAAGGTAAGTAGAGAAAGTTATAACGTTTTAGAGTGTAATGATGATATATCTATAAAAAGTTGGATTTACGAAGTGAGATTCCTAAAAGGGAACAAAGAGAGTATTTTTTAAGTAATTATTTTTCACTTCATGAGATAGATCATTTTCTTACAATACATCATGTCTAATTCAATAAATAAATACTTAATTGAAAAACAAGTACTCATTTTTCTTAGCGGAACGGAGCCGTATTAAGAAAAGCAGGGGAAAAAGCTCTTGAATTACATTTGCCAAATGGGAAAACAGAAGTTCAAAAACTTCATGAAATGGGAAGATGGTAGTTTTTTTATGAGAAACGTTTTTGTAGGCTTGGTAGAAAAACACAGAAAACCTTCTTTGCGGACCCTTCCGTAAAGAAGGCTTTACGGAGGCCAATCGCGCGTGTCCAAAGTGTTTTTGGACGGTCCGGTAGTAATTAATTGTGACCAGCCAAAATTGAAAACGAATCTCAGCTATTGATTGCGCGAATGGATGGATGAGATTGCACTGCTCCATAAATAAGTTTCAGTCAATTAGCTAATGTTTGAAAGCACCTCGGGGGGAAATTTCTGTAGTACCGCGGAAACTCGTTTAACGTGAACAAGTTAGAGACGTTCATCAACTTGTGGTTCTTATGAATTGGAGTTGAAGTTCTAAGATGTTTCAGAGAATAAGAATCTGAGTACACGGTTTTATGTCAAGAGAATTTCATACTCACTTCCAAAGAAGTTGTAGAGAATTTGAACTGTTCATTTGCCTTTCATGAATAGTTTCATGTATTGTATCATTTTCGTTTTTGATAGGTATAATCGGACGATGAGCACCAAAATACGGATCCGGAAACTCTATAGTGCAAGAGAGAGAGAATTGGTGTGGATAAATTTGAGGGTGCACTACAGGGCCATACATGGTGTCTTTGAAATGGAGAGGGAGAGAGAGAGAGAATTTGTGTTGCAGGGTACAGCTGGAGAGAGAGAGAGAGAGAGAGAGAGAGAGAGATAGATGGAATTTCTTGCACTACAGGTCCAACCCATATCAACCCATTTTACAATATGGGCGGATTGGGTTGGGTTATAAGTGGGCGGATTTGGGCGGGTTAAGAAATGTGGGTTGAGATTGCCACCTCTAATTTCAACCATTCATTGTAAAAAAAAGTTGTCTTATTGACTTATTTTTGTCTTTATTCAAAAAATTATGAGTTTCGATAAAAAATTGTTTCTTTTCCGATTCCTCTCGTCAATACAAATCAATAAATCACAAAAGTTTAACGCAAAACAAATGTAAAAAAAATTTAAATTAGGACAAAAAAAATAAATCATTCAACTTTTTAATCCAAACTCACCCTAAGGCATACACCCTAATTCACTTGAGCTTTACACAGTTTTCTTCACAAACACACTAAGGCATTGATGGAGGGGTGTTGGCGGACTTGGGGGCTGCTGTCCCTTCAAGGGACAACAGCGTGTTGTCCCGGCCGAGGGGGCCCCACTCCGGTCTTGGTCGGACGATCGGAAACGTTCACTTCGTAGAGCTCGTTGAGTTGAACAAGTATGCAAAAAATCAGTTTGATCGGATATCTTTAAGTACCTGATCGGAACACATATAACTTGCCAATAATGGGTTCTAGTAGATTAGATCCAGTGTTTTGGATCCATTCTTTTCAAGCCAAAAAGGTTTCGATTAGGCACTTAATGATATCAGATCGAGCTGATTTTTTTACAAATTTGTTCAACTCAACGAGCTCTACGAAGTGAACGTTTCCGATCGTCGGAGCGAGACCGGAGCGGGAGCCCCTCGGCCGGGACAGCACCAGTGCTAGCCCCGATATTTGGGTTGCCCTAACCCAACCTCATATTTTGTTGCCCACATACTTTTAAGTCATACAGAAAGAAACAAAACATACAGGTAAAGAAAAATTCAAAATTACATTGTTCTTTTAGTTTGAATAACATAAAAAAGAATAAATATCAAAATGTAAACCCCTGCTTATAGTATTTTGTGAGTAGCACGATCCGATTCAAAGGAAAAAAAAACTTTTCCTTGCATTTTTTGAAGCAAAATTTTGAGTCATTGTACATTACTTTTCCAAGAACTCGAGCCCGTTTTGCTAACTTTTGATTTTTTAGCTTTTTGGATTTTTTAGTTAATATATGTGAAGAGAATGACCTATCTCGAAAAGCGTAGAAAGTTAAAAAAGTCCCAAATGCCCAAAAATGCTCTTTGTGGAACTGCGCCTCATTTTTTTTTTTTTTTTATTGAAATCATAGCCAATCCATTTTTTTTTTTTTTTATTGAAATCATAGCCAATCCCTTTAATCTCTCTTGCGAAACGATAGTTCGAAGGTAAGAACATATCAATTGTACATTATTGTTTTGTTCGTTAAATCAACAATTTTCAACAAAGTAATTTTATTTTCGTAATATTGTGAATTGGGTGGAAAACAAAAAGAGTTAAAATAAAAGTGAAAAAATAAAGGAAAAAGGGCGGTGGTGGGCCTGAGAATCGAACACAACTCGTTTAGAACTTAAAAGGCTTGCATTGAGCCAATGACCACAACACCAAGGAAGCAGTTTATGCTACCATGGGAAATTTGTTTACATTTATATCTACCATAAATTTTTCTTTTGGTTGCCCCAGCCCGGGGGATTGCCCAAGCCCGAGGACTTGCGGGGCTTACCCCGGGGCCGGCCCTGACAGTAGCCAGCAGCCCCCCAACTCCAGTGTTGACTGGCACGATACCGGTACCAAGCTCTCTCTTGCAAATTATCGAGACTGACCGTGCCGAAAATCGACGTATCAATTTTGTATATGAGAGAGCCCCTCAAATCTTCTGTACCCAATTCTATGTGTATCGTTATTTCGGTGCACTCTTTGCTATTGAATTATGTGAGAATCTTGAGATTGGAACACCGCAAATACATGAAAAAACTCATGCACAGTAACATCCCCGTTTCATACAAGAAATTTTACCTTTTGGAAACTTACTATGTGGTACTCCACTCCCTTCCACAACCACATATTGACGTGGACTGAAAATAAAGTGCATCAAACTCACATCAATGCGTGCTCGTAGAGAGGCTGGGGCATCCCATGATGGGAGACTAAATAATCTCTCCAAACGGGAATTAAACGGAGAGGAAAAAAACAGGGGTGACAATACCCATCAACAAGAACCTCAAATACAAATATTAATGAAAGAAGAAAGAGCTACAAAATATTAATTCTATGGAACCTCAAAGGTAACATAATTACAAATATTAGAACTACAAATTTAAAAGTATGAGGGGAAAAAATGAAAGAACAAACAGAGTGACTAGCTAGTAGCTAGTAGCTAGTGCCTAGTATATATAGTTGTAGAGAAACTTTTGTATATCCCAGGTATAGTAGGACTTTTGGTATCCTTTTTCGGCCCGTTTTCAATTTTTTGGTCACTTTCCAAGCACACCTTGATAATCAGCTTCATTCATTTTGTAGAGCTCGACCAGAACACTAATTTGGCAAAAAATTATGATCATCGGACTTTAGTAGGTACACGATCGGCATATGTGAAAAATGCAAAAAAATAAAATTTGGATCCAAAAACACACTAGATCATAACCCAAATTTTGTTTTTCTTTTTGCATTTTTCACATGTGCCGATCATAAATCTACTAAAGTCTGATGATCATAATTTTTGGCAGGATTTCTGTTCTCGCCAAGTTCTATAAAATGATCGAAGCCGATTATCAAAATGTGCTCAAAAAGTGACCAAAAAATTAAAAAAGAACTGGAAAGGGATATCAAGAACCTTCCTATACCTGGGATATAAAAAAGTTTCTCATAGTTGTATGGAGTTGAGTTGTCTGTCAATTCCCAGGACCTTTTGTGCTAGGCCCAGATGCCAACTTGAAACTGAAGCCCCGAAGCGATGAAAAAGAACCAACGCTCGAGTTTCGGGAGGAGACGTCGAACTTAGCCACGGCCCTCAACTCGTCCGCCTCGACTTGTTCTGCAGTTGTTGCGCTTTTCAGTTCTCGAAGAGCTCGGCAATGGACGGCACGGAACTGGGTTCCCATCATCAGCAATAGGACCACGAACACAATGCAGAGACTCTTCATCGGTGAAATTGATGAGCTCTTTTTTCTCAACGCCATTACCGTGAGATTCGAGGAGAGTTTCAGTACGAATAGGTGATCAGAAAAATAGTTTGGGTACAAATTGTACTGAAGTTGAAACAACGTATGCAGAACAAATAATGATACGAACACTCATATTTATAGGGGTAAAAATGTAATGATGATGTCTATATAGAAGGTAAATTGACAAAAGTATAAGTTTTTAAAGTGTAATGATGATATATGTATAAAAAGTTGGATTTACGAAATGAAACTCCTAAAGGGGAACAAAGGGTATTTTTTAAGTAAATATTTTCCGATTTACGAGATAGATCATTCTCTTACAATACATCACGTTTAATTAAATAAATAAATACTTGAAAAATAAGTACTCATTTTTCTTAGCGGAACGAAGCCGTCTTAAGAAAAGCGGGGGAAAAGCTCTTGAATAACATTTACGAAAATGGAAAACAAAAGTTCAAAGAATTCATGAAATGGGGAGATAGTAGTTTTTTTATGAGAAACCTTTTCCTAGGCTTGGTAGAAAAACACAAAAAATTTTATTTGCGGGCCCTTCCGTAAAGAAGGTTTTACGGAGGTCAATCGCGTGTGTCCAAAGTGTTTTTGGACGGTCCGGTAATAATTAATTGTGACTGGCCAAAATTGAAAATGACTCTTATCCATTAATTGCGCGAATGGATTGTGCCGCTCCGTGAATAAGTTTCAGTCAATTAGCTAATGTTTGAAAGCAACTTGTGGGGAAATTCCTGTAGCACCGCGGAAACTAGTTTAACGTTAACAAGATAGACTCGTTCACCAACTTGTGGTTCTTATGAATTGGAGTCGAAGTTCTAAGATGTTTCAGAGAGAATCAGAATCAGAATCATAATCTGAGTAATTTCATCCTCACTTCCAAAGAAGTTGTAGAGAAGTTCCCAAGAAAAAATTTCATTAAACTGTCCATCAAACAGAGCTGCCATCCACACAATAATAATACACAAAATTTGTACACAGATCTAGTGTGGGGCCCATTACGGGTCTCACACAAACGATTCGAGCCGTTCATTAAATGTAAAACAATTTTTCAAGGGCCTCTACGAAAATCTACTCAATCCGATACTTATAGGTGCCTGATTCAATCATATTTTACATTTAATGAATGGTTTGAATTGTTTGTTTGGGACCCTTAGTGGATCCCACACTAGATCTGTGCACGATATGTGTTTGAAAAGTATATGTCAACAGACATTTTGTCCATCAAAAGCAAATGAATGGTTCAGATACACATCATTGTGAACTTAAACTTTTCATTTGCCTTTCATGGAAATTTTCATGTATTGTATCATTTTCGTTTCTGATAGGCATAATCGGACTATGAGCACCAAAGACGCTAGGTTACTTCAAATACCAGGATTTGCATCCGAAGCCTAACTCGCTACAAATAGCATAACTAGGATACACCCTGATTCGCTTGAGCTTTATACAATTTTGTTCACTAACATACTAAGGCATTGATCGGAGGGGTATTGGTTGGTATGACACCGGTATCAAGTTCTCTCTGGCAAATTATCGAGGCTGACCCTGCCGAAAATCCACTCATCAATTTTGTACACGAGAGAGCCCCTCAAATCTTCTGTATCCAATTCTGCGTGGATTGGTGTTTCGGTGTACATTTTTGCTATCGAATTTTGTGAGAATCTTGAGATCGGAACACCGCAAATGCATTAAAAAAACCGGCACAATGTAAAAGTTAGACTCATACACATAACACATCCAATGAAAGAAAATGTTAAGCCTTTTGAGGAACACTAACTTCAAACGAAATGTTTTTAATTAGCCTTTTCTATACCAATTTGGCAAACGGGAATGGTGCTATGTAGGGGGTGCACAGAGATGAAATTTGGATTTTTAAAATTGTCGAATGGACGGCTCGGATGGTGCAATGCACCATACTCCGTTCCATACAAGAGACTCTCTCTACCTTTTGGAAACTTACTATGTGGTACTCCACGTCTTTCCACAACCACATATTGACGTGGGCCAAAAACAAAGTGTATCAAACTCACATCAATGTGTGGTGGTAGACGGACCTAGGGCATTACGTGGCGGGCGACTAAATAATCTCTCCAAAAGGGAATGAAACAGAGATAAAAAGAAACAGGGGTGACAATACCATTATACCACAGCGGATCATCAACAAGAATTCTATGGGTCCTCATATACAAGTACTAATGAAAGAAGAAAGAACTACAAATATTAATTCTATGGGACCTCAAAGGTAACATAATTAATTCTATGGGACCTCATATACAAATACTAATAGCAGAGTGACTAGCTATTAGCTAGTATATATATAGTTGTATGGAGTTGAGTTGTCTGTCAATGCCCAGGACCTTTTGGGCCTGGCCCAGATGGAGAAGAACCACTAATCGAGTTTCGGGAGGAGACGTTGAACTTAGCTGCAGCCATCAACTCGTCCGCCTCGACTTGTTCAGCAGTTGTTGTGCTTTTCAGTTCTCGAAGAGCTCGGCAATGGACGCCACGGAACTGGGTTCCCATCATCAGCAATAGGACCACGAACACAATACAGAGACTCTTCATAGGTGAAGTCGATGAGCTCTTCTTTCTCAATGCCATTACCGTGCGATTTGAGCAGAGTTTCAGTACAAATAGGTGATCAAAAAAATAGTTTGGGTACAAATTGTACTATGAGGTTTTGATAGCTTTGAGTTGTTGAATCACCGTATGCACATATGAACTCATATTTATAGGGATAATACCGGTCCGGTTCGGTCGGGTTTATATGATGAGTTTTGTGCGAGGACGGTGTGGGACTTTTCGAATGGGACCCCATTTTTTGGCTTTTTTGTTAACTGTAACGAAATTCAGAGGAACCAGGTCGGTGAGGTCTTGAGCTTTTGAATTTGACTTTTATAGCCCAAGACTATGAAAAACTATTCAATATTGTCGCTGGAGCACGGGAACGTAGTGTCCCAACGCCTTTTTTCACCACACATTTTGTGTGGCTTTATCACAAAGTGTACGGTGAAAAAAGGAGTTGAGGCATCACGTGTTAGACACTAAATAGTGTCTATTGACCACAAATGGGCAGAGTAGAAAACAAAGGAGTACTTCAGTGGTAGGGCTTTTAGGATCGGGTTCTAGGTTCGATCTGTTATCGTGGAGTTTCATTCTCCGTCTCTTGGATTAGGTTAGATTAGATTTCTCGCAGGTGCATATGCGAAAGCAAATCTAAAGAAACCATGTATAAGCCAGAACATTTTCGAACGTAAGTTGCACCGTGAATGGTCTCTGAATGTGTGGTTAACATAGAAGCCATCGTTACCTGATGAAGCTCAGTTTGGATGTCAGAAATAAGAAATGAAATGTATGTTGTGAGTCTTGTGACCCAATGATTCTTACATTTGGAACAAATTTGTAATAGAAACCTGATTTCTGAATACGAAACTCGATATTACATTCTTAGCTCCCTTCTTCATGATGACCTTAGATTCTTGACACAATTGCTAACAAATTTCATCCAAATATCAAAATCTAATAAAGTCCTTACCTACTTTTTTTTAAACCCAATGTGTTGGCTAGTGGTCTTAACCTACAGCTTGGGGCCTAAGGGGTTGCCTGGTGGTCTTGGCCTAGCCAGTCACTTGGGTGTTTGCTTTCTCTTATAAGGCCTCAAGTTTGATTTTACTTACCAACAACTTTTATATTAAGGCCAGCTCACCTCGCGTGTAAGTGTAGAAAGAGATGTTGGAGGGGCTATAGGATTAGTTCGCGATGCGCGTAAGTTGACTCAGGACGCTTTCCATTCATAAGACCAAAAAGTAGGGCTTTGTCTTCGGTGCAATTCATTTTGGGTTCACTTTCATCCCATATGGGCTAACGGTTCATATTTGCATGTCCCCAGATTCAGTCCAAACCGTCCATGCTCTACACCGCTTTTCCGGAATGCTACTCGGTCCCTATGGTTTCACCCCCTCTTTGATGAGAAATTTTTCGGTGCAGGGTGGGTATATCTCACGTGGTACCCGCTCGGCACATTCAGGCCGTGCAATACACTTTTAGACAGCTTTGATTGAAACCTTCTCTTTTCTCTCACCCAAACACTTTCTCTCTCCAAATTAGAGCCGTCAAAAAATGCAATGGATGGCTCGGATGTGCCAAGCGGACACCACGTGATACCTATCCGACTCTGAGAAATTTTTCCTAAGGTCCGTGCAAGATATGAGCCCCATTGTCTGTGGTCATAGCACAATTCTTTGTATATATTTTCTGGTCAACACAATAATATTCGGTCACACACGTACCACTCGGGGAAATTCCCTTAATTTGGTCAAATGTCATGGCAACGAACTTATTCCTTTGTTCTTTAGTACTACGAGATTTCTGCACAAGTTCATGACTTGACAAACAAGCCTACAAATTTTCACCAATTTCACACTTCATTAATTTGGTTTTAAGCCGAATGTCAATTTTTTATTTTTTTTAATCCTCAAGCCGAATGTCAACTTGTGCACTCACTTTCCAAGCCATAATCTTCAGCTTCTGAACCCCAGCAACAAGCATCATGTTCTACGAAACATCAACAGAAAGTAAAAAAAAGCCTCTGAAAGAGTTCTAAGAAGACATGTTGGTGCGCCTTTATGTGGGCAAGACCCCATGACGACGCACTCGGTGTTATTGACTCTTGTGAGATCGGTGTTATCGACTCTCATGAGATCGGAAAATTTTTCAGTGCTGGGTGGGTATCACGAGGTGCCCGTTCGACGCATCCGAGTCGTCCGTTGTGTTTTTGGACGGTTCAAACTTGGATAGAGAAAAAAAAAGAGAGAAAATGTTGGGGTGAGAGGAGAGAGAGAATTCTAATCTGAGCTGTTCAAAAGTGTGTTGGATGGCCCAAATGTGCTGAGCAGGTACCACGTGGGAAATACCTACCCAGCACCGAAAAATTTCTCCTCTTAAATATAAGGTTTACTTTTTCGGTGTTATCGACTCTCGTGAGATCAATTTATACGGAATTTCATCCAGACTTTTCATGGACTCCTTTACAGTTGGACTTCGCATTAATTAGTCCCAAAAATCAGTCTAGTGGCTGAAACATTTTAAGTTTATCAAAAAATATTGACTTTTATTTTTAGGAAAAATAATAATCATGGCGCAAGCACAAGAAGCCATGTATAAGCCGGAACATTTTCGAACATAAGTTGCACCGTGAATGGTCTCTAATATTTGTGGTTAACATAGAAGCCGTCGTTACCTGATGAAGCTCAGTTTGGATGTCAGAAATAAGAAATGAAATGTATGTTGTGAGTCTTGTGACCCAATGATTCTTACATTTGGAACAAATTTGTAATAGAAAACTGATTTCTGAATACGAAACTCGATATTACATTCTAAACTCCCTTCTCCATGATGACCTTAGAATCTTGACACAATTGCTAACAAATTTCATCCAAATATCAAAATCTAATAAAGTCCTTACCTACTTTTTTTAACCCAATGGGTTGGCTAGTTGTCTTAACCTATGACTTGGGGCCCATGGGGTTGGCTGGTGGTCTTGGCTTAGCCTGTCACTTAGATGTTTGCTTTCTCCTATAAAGTCTCAAGTTTGATTTTATTTGTCAACAACTCTTATATTAAGGCTAGCTCACCTCGTGTGTAAGTGTAGAAAGAGATGTTGGAGGGGCTACAAGGATTAGTTCACGAAGTGCGTAAGTTGACTCAGAACAATTTGCATTCATAAGACCAAAAAGCAGGGCTTTGTCTTCGGTGCAATTCATTTTGGGTTCACTTTCATCCCATATGGGCTAACGGTTCATATTTGTATGTCTCCCGATTCAATCCAAACTGTCCGTACTCGACACCACTTTTCCAGAATGCTACTCCGTCCCTATGGTTTCACACCCTCTTTGATGAGAAATTTTTCGGTGCCGGGTGGGTATATCTCACGTGTACTCGCTCGGCACATTCAGGCCGTGTAATACACTTTTGGACGGCTATGATTGAAACCCTATCTCTCCTCTCACCCCAACACATTCTCTCTCCAAATCTGAGCCGACAAAAAATGTAATGAATGGCTCGAATGTGCTGAGCGGACACCACATGATACCCATCTGGCCCTGAGAAATTTTCCCTGAGGTCCGTGCAAGATATGAGCCCCATTGTCTGTGCGCATTGCACAATTCTTTGTATATATTTTTTGGTCAACACAATAATATTCGGTTACACACGTACCACTCGGGGAAATTCCCTTTGTTCTTTAGTACTATGAGATTTCTGAACAAGTTCATGACTTGACAAACAAGCCTACAAATTATTTCACACTTCATTAATTTGGTTTTAAGCCGAATGTCAATTTTTTAATTTTTTTTTAACCCTCAAGCCGAATGTCAACTTGTGCACTCACTTTCCAAGCCATAATCTTGAGCTTTTGAACCCCAGCAACAAGCATCATGTTCTACCAAACATCAAGACCCCACCACGACACATTCGGTGTTCTTGACTAGGGATGAAAATTTTAACCGAAAAACCGATCGAACCGATCAATTTTTGCTTAATTCGGTCGGTTTTAAGTATGAGTCGGTTCGGTTCGGTTTTGATTTTTTGAAAACTGAATGGTTCGGTTCGGTTTCGGTTTTATATAAAAATCAACCGATTCAAACTGAACCGAACCGATTATATTAAAGAGATTATGCTTTCAATCCTAACCGTTGGATCAATCACATATATATCCCCATTACCCATGATCATCTGATCCTAAAATCCCTAATACCCACACATCTGTTACTCCTCTTCTTCCCACCGACCTCACTTCCCAATTCCCATCGCCGACATCACTCCACGACTCCACGTTGAACACCTCTCTCTCTCTCTCTCTCTCTCTCTCTCTCTCTCTCTCTCTCTCTCTCTCTCTCTCTCCTCTGCGAGAACAAAGAACATATTGTGATGGAGAACAAAGAACAGATCACAAAGATCGCGCTGGAGAATGAAGAACAGATTGCTTCTTCGAAAGCACAATCCACACCTATCTCCCTCTCATCTCACTTTAAGATCTCGACAGTCAACACTCAACAGGGTTGAAATACAGCAGTTTTTTTGAAAAAAATAGGGTTTTTTTGAAAAGAATATTTTTTTCTGTTTTGTTTACACGATTTTGTATGATTTGTATTGTTTATGGATGGATTTGGACGTGATTTTGTATGATTTGTGTTATTTATGGATGGATTTGGACATGATTTTGTATGATTTTTGTTGTTTATGGATGGATTTGGATTTTGGACATTCAACTGTCATTTTCGTCAAAAACCGATGGAACCAACCGAACCGAACTGCCAAAACTACCAACCGAACCGATCGGTTACTTTTAGGCTTGGGTCAGTGTCGGTTTGGAAGATACAAAAACCGACTTAGTCGGTTCGATTCAAAGAGGAGTAAAAAACCAACCTAACCGAACCGATTTCATCCCTATTATTGACTCTTGTGAGATCGGTGTTATCGACTCTCATGAGATCGGAAAATTTTTCAGTGCCGGGTGGGTATCATGCGGTATCCGTTCGGCGCATCTGAGTTGTCCATTGTGTTTTTGGACGGTTCAAATTTGGATAGAGAAAAAAGAGAGAAAATGTTGGGGTGAGAGGAGAGAGAGGATTTCAATCTGAGCCGTCCAAAAGTGTGTTGGACGGTCCGGGTGTGCTGAGCAGGTACCACGTGGGATGTAACTACCCGGCCAGCACTGAAAAATTTCTCCTATTAAACATAAGGTTTACTTTTTCGGTGTTTTCGACTCTCGTGAGATCAGTTTATACGGAATTTCATCCAGACTTTTCATAGATTACTTTACAGTCGGACTTCGCATTAATTAGTCCCAAAAATCAGTCTAGTGGCTGAAACAGTTTAAGTTTATCAAAAAATATTGGCTTTTGTTTTTAGGAAAAATAATAATCATGGCGCAAGCACAAGACCAGAGTTTGTTTTTTTTTTTTTTGATTGAAGAGCACAAGACCCTTAAAAAAAACCTCCGAAAACCCCCCCAAGTTCCCAATTGAATTTTGATGATTCGAGCTGGTTAATGTAATCAGAACGTGATTTTAAGGGTACTCGAGAGAAATCCCGCACGGCATTACCGTGCGGGACTCCTCTTTTCCGATCGAATTGTGACAATCTGAGCCGCTCAAAGTGATCAGAACGTGATTTTAAGGGTACATGTGAGAAATCAGCAAAAAAATTGATCGGGAAGGGCTTGATCCAAACAGTTTTTTATTGAACGGTTCAGTAAAAAATTGCTCGGATCAAGCCTTTACCGATCATTTTTTTTGCTGATTTCTAGCGGACACTTTTAAAATCACGTTTTGAACACATTGAGCGGCTCGGATCGTCGTAATTTGATCAGGGAAGGGGAGTCCCGCACGGTAAGGCCGTGCGGGATCCCTCATTGGAAATAAAGTGTGTGTGTGTATATACACACACACACACACATAGAATTGTGCTATGCGCACAGACAATGGGGCTCATATCTTGCTCCGACCTTTTTGCAGGGCCCATTTCAGGTTCCGCAAAGGTGTTCGGAACCGCTTATTATTCGGGTTTCTTAAAAAAATCAGCTCAATCGGATATCGGTAAGGGCATTTTTATAGTTTGTAGGGGAATCACTCTTAGGTTCGCCCTACGAATTTTGAATGAGCTTTTTCGACTTTGATATTCGATTGAGCTAATTTTTTACAAGAACCGATAAAAAAAATCACAAAATGAGCGATTCAGATCATCTTTACGAAATCTGAGATGGGCCCTGCAAAAAAATTTATGCAAGATTTGTGCTTCAATGTTTGTGCAAACAGACTCTGTGTCAACCAAAACAGGAAAAGAAAATACCAGCCAATCAAATTTGAATTATTAAAAAAGACTAAATTAAATCTGAAAAGAAAATTCCAAAAATGAAAAGATTTGGGTTAGGCTCGAATCTAGACACTAAATTAAAAAAAAAAAAAACCTAACTATTAGTAAAAACGTAGCCCAAAACGACATTGTCTTGACCATGTACTGTAATTAGCAATTTAATTAAGGGAATTGACTTCTACCTCCCCTTTTTACCACATACACTTCTTTTTTTGTCCTTATTTATGTGAATTTATCTTTTTACCCTTTCATAAGTTTACTTTTTTACACATTAAGAGGCAATAGAGTAAATACACACCAAATAAAGACAAAAAAATGAATGTATGTGATAAAAAAGGGAGTGTAGAAATCAATTTCCTTTAATTACTCCCTCCGTCCCTTTTTAAATATCCTGCTTCGTAATTCCAATTTATTAAAAAGACATCATCATTATACCTTTCACATCAACTTTTTCCTCCATTTTCCCTACTTACCCATCATCATTACACTTTTACTCACTTACTTTTTAAAAAGAAATCTACTTTTAGGGGCAAAATAGACAATACATCAACTTTTACCCACTACCTTTACAAAATGGACACTTATTAAGGGACAGCCCAAAATGGAATACTGGACCTAAAAAAAGGGACGGAGGGAGTAATTAATTTCTAAAATGGCAAAAATCTAGGATTCGGAGGCCCTATGGATGTCAAACGACTGAAAAAAGGGTCTTTGTCATCGCAAAACAATGACTCTTGTATTTCTTTCGACCACAGGCTTTACTGACTGATTTGTCTATGTTAAGTTAGTATTTATATGGACGGCTAGGATTTGGAAAGAGAAAAAAGAGAGAAAAAATGTTAGAATGAGAGAAGAGAGATAATTTTAATTCCAATCAAACAAAAATGTATTGAACGGTCCGAATGTGCCAAATGAGTACCTATGATTTCTCGCCCTCTTTGAGAATAGAAAGTTATTTACATCGATCTCTTACGCGCTCTCCTTTTGAGGCCTATGTTTCCAGGAAGATGGTCTGTGGAATAATACATGCTCTTCAATCAAAAAACAAAAAACTGTGGTCTTGTGCTTGGCTGCTTGCGCCATGATTATTATTTTTCCTAAAAATAAAAGTCAATTATGTTTTGATAAACTTAAAATGTTTCAGCCACTAGACTGATTTTTGGGCCTAATTAATGCCAAGTCCGACTGTAAAGGAGTCCATGAAAAGTGTGGATGAAATTCCGTATAAACTGATCTCATGAGAGTCGAAAACACCGAAAAAGTAAACCTTATGTTTAAGAGGAGAAATTTTTCAGTGCGGATAGGTATATCCCACGTGGTACCTGCTTGGCACATCTGGACCGTCCAACACATTTTTGGACGGCTCAGATTGAAATCCTCTCTCTCCTCTTACCCGAACATTTTCTCTCTTTTTTCTCTATCCAACTATGAACCGTCCAAAATCACAATGAACGACTCGGATGCGCCGAATGAAAAATCGCGTGATACTCATCTGGCACTGAAAAATTTTCTGATCTCATGAGAGTTGATAACGCCGATCTCACAAGAGTCAACAACACCGAGTGTGTCGTCGTGGGGTCTTCGCTACATAAAGGCGCGCCAACAAGTCTTCTTATGGCTTGGAAAGTGAGTGCACAAGTTGACATTCCCCGAATGGTGTGACCGAATATTATTGTGTTGACCAAAAAAAAATATATATATATATATACAAAGAATTGTGCTATGCGCACAGACAATGGGGCTCATATCTTACAATGACCTTTTTGCGGGGCTGACTTTGGATTCCACAAAGGTGTTCGGAACCGCTTATTTTTTGGGTTCTTTGAAAAAATCAGTTCAATCGGATATCGGTAAAGGTAATTTTATAGTTTGTAGGGGAATCACTCTCGGGTTCGCTCTACGATTTCTGAATGAGCTTTTCCTCTTTTCGATATTCGACTGAGCTGATTTTTTATATGAATCGATAAAATAAATCACAAAAGTGAGCGATTCAGATCATCTTTACGGAATCTAAGATGGGCCCCGCAAAAAGATCTATGCAAGATATGTGCTTCAATGTTTGTGCAAACTGACTCTGTGTCAACCAAAACAGGAAAAGAAAATGAGCGGTGCTATGTGCACAGCAGGCTGTGCACAGCAGCTGTGCACAGAGCCCGTTTGCTCTCGGCTCGGGTCGCACAAAGATGATCGGAGCCGCTCATTTTGTTCAAAATATGTCGTTTAAGGTCTCTGTAAAAAATGAGTTTCGTCCGATATCGTTAGGGGCGTTAACAATACATCCAAAATCACTTCAGAAATTTAGCCAGCTCATTTTTTACAGAGACCTTAAACGACATATTTTGAACAAAATGAGCGGCTCCGATCATTTTTTTGCGACCCAAGGCGAGAGCAAACGGGCTCTGTGCACAGCTGTTGTGCACATAGCTTTTCTGAAAGAAAATACCAGCCAATCAAATCTGAATCAAAGAAAATAAGAAAAATCTCAAAAATGAAAAGATTTGGGGCGGTCAGGGCTCATAGAAACTAAATTAAAAAAAAAAAACTAACTATTAGTAAAAGCGCAGCCCAAAACGAAATTGTCTTGACCATGTACTGTAATTAGCGATTTAATTAATTAATTTCTAAAACGGCAAAAATCTAGGATTCGGAGGCCCTATGGATGTCAAATGCCTGAAAAATGGGGTCTTTGACATCGCGAAGCAATGACTCTTGTATTTCTTTCGACCACAGGCTTTACAAACTGATCCGCCAATGTCAAGTTAGTATTTCTTTGGACCATTCCCTTTCAAATTGAGCCATGTAATTAATCAACCGCGATTGCATCTGCTGCATCAAGTAGTCTATAAGACATGAGTAGTGACATAGAAATGATGAACCATACCGATTTTCATACAATCTGATCGTTGGCCGTTTTATGATTTTGCATGGGTACTGGTGGTACAAACTACCGAACTCCAGGCTTGACTTATGTTCTATTCTCTGGCCCGCGGCCGCTATACTTGATTCTTATACATCATGATTTTAAGCGATTGTCAATTTGATATTTAGTACTTCTGAGCCCTGACCGCCCCCAACAACTCATTTTTGTTTGCCTTTCATGGTCCTATTTTGGTGATCATAATAGTTCATCTCTTAAAACATGATATTTAACAAGCCCTGCAAAAAAAAAAAAAATCAATGCAATTAATATCTGCTTGTTTAAATCACACAATTTTCAATTCAGATTTTTGTCAAACTTCTAAACTGGAAATTGGATGATTTTTATAAAGCACTTATTGATATCCATTTGAGTTAATTTTTTTGCAAGAAGAGTTAAAATATCATGTTATAAGAGATTAACCATTTTGATCATCGAAATAGGACCTGAAACATAGTGAGTAATGTTCACACCTTTTTCAAAGGTGGGTTTCAGTTGGGTTCAGTTGGGCGCTACTTTTGGTTGAGCTGATTGTTGATTTGGAGAGTTAGATGAGTAGTCTTTTGCGGAGGTAGGTGAAGGTATTTTTTTCTATAAGGGGGAATGGCGCTAATTCCTTCTAGGTCTTGGTGGTTTTGTCTCCGTGTCTATTTAGCTCTCTAACTGTTTGATGTTGGGGTTTGTGTGTAGAGTCCAAGGTTCGCTTAGGTTGTTAAATGTTTTAAGTTGGTTTATGTGGGTTTCTTGGTGTTCAATTGGCATCTTATCTTCTTTAGATCTCGGGTGGTTTAATGTTGGTGTGTCCTTGATCATTTTAATCTTTGTAATCCTTTATAAGGATTAATAAATTCTTTTTGTTTAGCAAAAAAAGAAATGTGTGTGAACAAAATTGAACTCTCATTCCCCGTGCGACGGGGACAGGTACATGGCTCTTACACCCTAATTCGCTTGAGCTTTATACAGGTTTCTTCACAATACTAAGGCATTGGTCGAAGGGGTGTTAACCGGCACGACACCGGTACCAAATTCTTCTCTCTTGTAGATTATCGAGACTGACCGTGTCGGAAATCGACATATGAATATTGTATAAAAGAGAGCCCCTCAAATCTTCTTAATCCCCAATTCTGTGTGTATTGGTGTTTCGGTGTACTTTTTGCTCTTGAATTATGTGTCGGAACACCGAAATGCATTAAAAAACCGGTACAACGTAAAGTTGATGAAGTGCATTTTCAATTTGACTCATACACATAACTCATCCCACATGAAAGAAAATGTCAAGCCTTCAAACGAAAACTTGTTAATTAACCATTTCTATACCAATTTGGCCAAACACAGTACAAGAGAATCCCTTTTACAAACTTACTATGTGGTGGTACTCCACGCCCTTCCACAATCACATATTGCCATGGGCCGAAAACAAAGTGTATTAAACTCACATCAATGTGTGATGGTAGACGGGTGTGTGGCATCACATGACGGGCGACTAAATAATCTCTCCAAAAGAGAATGAAACGGAGATTAAAAAAAAAAAAAAACAGGGGTGACAATACCAGAGGGGATCATCAACAAGAATTCTATGGCACCTCCGTGTAATGGAACCTCAAAAGTAACATAAATACAAATATGGGCATATTAAAACTATGAAAT
This sequence comes from Rhododendron simsii, assembly GCA_014282245.1. Lineage (NCBI taxonomy): Eukaryota > Viridiplantae > Streptophyta > Magnoliopsida > Ericales > Ericaceae > Rhododendron > Rhododendron simsii. The sequence continues at coordinate 32,449,773 of CM024959.1, forward strand.
TGGGCTCCGTTTGTTTCAATGCACGTAGAACATTTTACGAAGTAAAATAGTTTTCATGTAAAATGTTTTGGGAGAAAAACAATTTTTCTCAAATTCCTTTTCCGATCCGGTGTTTGTTTGATTTTAAAGAATTATTTGGAAAGAAAAAAAAAGTCTGACCATTTAATGGGAGGTGTAATAACACCGAACACCAAAAAAAATGTCTTTGTAGAATAAATATTATTATAGGCATTAAAACATAAGTATGTATATGGACATATATGTGCATATACATATATTTTTGTAGAGAGAGAGATTTGTTGTGTGATCTGTTAGATCTCACCCTCGTGTTATTGGTTTCTTTTGCAAAACTAGTAACTCCATACAAAAACGACTTACGGGGCCTTCGACGGTAAAACAAAATTGCCTATGTGATGTAAAATATTTTACATAAAAAAAAAATTTTGGCATTTTTTGGGAAGCCAAACACCGAAAAATGAGGAAAGCATTTTATTTCGAAACAAACAGAGCCTTAAAGTATGAGGAAAAAAAAAAAAGAAGAAAAAAGAAATAACGAACAGAGTGACTAGCTAGTAGCTAGTATATATAGTTGTACGGAGTTGAGTTGTCTGTTAATGCCCAGGACCTTTTTTGCTAGGCCCAGATGCCAAGTTGAAACTGAAGCTCCGAGCCGAAGAAGAAGAAGAAGAGCTACTGGAGTTTCGGGAGGAGACGTCGAACGTCTTAGCCGTGGCCATCGACTCGTCCCCCTCGACTTGTTCTGCAGTACTTGTCGCGCTTTTTCGTGCTGGAAGAGCGCGGCAATGGACGCCACGGAACCGGGTTCCCATCACCAGTAATAGGACCACGAACACAATACAGATACTACTCTTCATAGGCGAATTTGATGAGCTCTTCTTTGTCGATGCCATTACTGCGCGATTCAAGTATAGTTTCAGTACAAATAGCTGATAAAAAAAATGAAAAATTAGTTTCAGAACCAATTGTACTCTGAGGTTTTAATAGCTTTGAGTTTTTGAAACAACAAATAAATGATACGAACATCATATTTATAAGATAGGTTTTGTGCGAGGACGGTGTGGAACTTTTGGAATGGGACCCCATTAGAGAGACCAGGCAGGTCGGTGAGGTTTTTGATTTGGGAATGTTTTGAGCTGTTGAATTTGACTTCTATAGCCCAAGACCACAAAAAAAAATTATTCAATACCGCAGGGGCAAGGGAACGTAGTGCCCCAACCGCGCGCATGAGGGCCGGCCCCGGGGTAAGCCCCGCAAGCCCTCAGTCTTGGGCAACCTCCCGCCTGGGGCAACCCCCAAAAAAAAATAAAAATCTAAGTTATATATAAATTTTAAAAAGTTTCCCATAATGACACAAGACTTTTCTTGGTGCAGTGGTCATACGGGCATATTGTCAGAGCATAGAAGGTGCGTGGTTCCATTCCCGGGGGCGCACTTTCTTTTTCTTTTTTCTCCATTTTTTTGTTCGTTTTCTACGTCTTTTTGTTTGCCTCCTCCAATCTACAATTTTTATTCTACTTCTTTTTGTTTTCCTCCCAATAATGATCTATAAATGATATATTCTTACATTAGATGAAAAAAAAGTCATAGTTAAAATAAAGCAAGCAAGCTAACACAGTTTTCATTTTTGTCTTCGAACTACCATTTCGCAAAAGAAATTATAGAGATTAGTTATGATATCAATTGAAAATGAGGTGCAATTCTACTAAGAGTATTTTTGAGCATTTGAGACTTTTTCAACTTCTTATGTTTTTCAAACATATACTCCAACTTAAAAGCCCAAAAAAACAAACAAATAAAAGTTAACGGAACAGGCTCCGAATTCCTGGATAAGTAAAATACGATGACTCAATTGAGAAATTTGCTTCAAAAAATGCTAGGAGAAGTTGTTTTCTTTAATTCGGATCATGCTAAACATAAAGTACCATAAACAGGGTTAAAATTTTGATGTTAATTTTTTTTTTGGATGTTATTAAAGCTAAAAACAATGTAATTTTGATTTTTTTTTTTTTGTACTTGTAATTTTTTTGTATGATTTAATAGTAAGTGGGCAAAAAAACATGAGGTTGGGCTAGGGCAACTCAAATGTCGAGGCCGGCACTGCAGCATGAGCGTGGCAGTGGGCTGTGTGGCTGCAATAATGTGCCTGCTTTGTTTGCGCACTTTGCACGTCGGCAGGAGAAGTGTTGCTGCCATGGAAGCCGCGTGGCGTATGGGTGGCGGGGGAGTCACACGGGTTCCTCTAGTAGCCCACGAAGGGGTGAACCTGTTTGGTGATTCAATTGCAGCTGTCGATCAAAATCGAACGGTCCACGATGGTGCTTACCTGTTCGGGTGAACCGATTGGGTGTGAGCGGTTATATATGGGACTGGTTCGAATAGGTGAGATCTGCGCGGTAGAAGTTAATCTAATGGTCACAGGTTAGTGGGTGAAAGCAAGTGACATGACCCAATCGATTGGGGGCATCAGGGTCTATAAATAGACCCGAGTTCAAGCCATTTGGTACACGTACACCATAATTCCAGAAATTCTCCCTCTCTAATCCGTTGCTTTCTATGTTGTTATTCTGCAGAAATGGAATTAATAGTTTTTGGTTATGTTGATTCTTTTAGGCCCGGTATTCTATTGTCTGTCCTTCATTTGTGTGGACGCATGAAGAAGACCATTAATTGAGCTTCGTTTTATCCTCAGAATAGATTCGCTACAACCTGGTGCACACCGATTTGTGGAGGCGAATAATGTTTTCAGAAAGCGACATTGTAACGTGACTCAAAGGCGAATTCTATCAGATTGTTCAAATTTTAGAAGGCTCCAGATTTTGAAGTTTCTAGATTCTGCACCGACATATTCAACTGCATATTGAGTGTGGAAAATCATTAATAACTAATAAGCCGGAACATTTTCGAACATAAGTTGCGTTGTGAATGGTCTTCGAAGGTGTGGTAACATAGAAGCCATCAAGGTTTGGGTATCGGATGAATACTTGTTACTTTCCTCCTTGTCCTTTTTGTCATTATAATAAATTTTCAAAAATTAATAAAAAAAAATTTCGCCATTCAAAAAAAAAAAAAAAGAAGCCATCATTACCCGATGAGGCTCAGCTCTTGGATGTTAGAAATAAGAAATGATTCAAATGAAATGTATGTTGTAACCTCTTGATGCCAAAATCTAGTCGTTAGATTCGAGCACTTCAATGAGACTTCTGCCAAGTCCGAATGATCACACCGAGATCTTTTGGGAAGGATTTTCTGCAAAACAAGTCCAAGGACCAGTGGTGTTTCCGGTCGTGGACCCTCTGACGATCAAGTTAGATATGGCAAAACATGGAGGGAGTTTCTGTAAGAATAATTAGTGCGTACCTTTCCCATCCAAGTCGTGGCTATATATATATATATATATATATATATATATATGGAATGACTTGGGTGTCCCCGGTCATTTTGGGGACACCGTAACTTTTGGCATAACAAAACTATTATAAGCATAACCAAATTCATTACAAGCATAACAAAAACCATTATAAGCATAACCAAAACCATAACAAGGCATAACTTGGTTGGTTATGCCTTGGTTGGTTTTTGGTTATACCTTGATTGGTTTTTGGTTATGCCTTGGTTATGCCATGTTATGGTTCTATTATACTTCTAAAGATTTTTGTTATGCTTGTAAGGGTTTTGTTATGCCAAAAATTACGGTGTCCCCAAAATGACCGGGGACACCATAGCATCATTCATTTTGGGTTCACTTTTTCATCATTCCATAAGAAGGTGGGCGGGTGCAACGTAGAGTTGGGTAACAGACACAAAACACGATTATACGACACAAACCAGACACGAAGTTAATGGATTAAAGTTGACAATTTCTGACACGAAACACAAAAATGACACAACTCGAGAACACGAATTCTAAATGGGTCGGATTCGGATTGAACATGCGATACACGAAACTGACACGACCAACATGATTACTTATCCTTGTCACCCAAGGTTCTGAACACCGTACCGGCTAGAGTACCGATTTTTTTAATAATACAGTACGTACCAGTACCGGTGAGATACTGGGTACCGTTTTGGATTGATCGCTGTTAGTATTATTTTCCTACCTAAAAGAATTTATAGTATAATATACACTTTTTAAAGCAAAAAAAATAAAAAATATTCCGATATTTGCCCGGTACCCTTTGGTATTTGCCCAGTACCGTCCGGTATTGATTGCTATTGTCCGGTACTTGAAGAAAAAAATAAATTTAAAAGGAGTCCGATACATACTATCCGATATTAGCCGGTACTGACCAGTATCACCGGTACCGTCCGGTATTAGCCGGTTCCGACTGGTATTTGAGCTGGAACGGAATTAGAGATGAATGGTACCGGATTCTGTCAAAAACAATACGTACCCGCCGGTATGGAACGGTATTGATAACCTTGGTGTCACCCATTAATACGACTCGACCCAAACACGAACATACATGCATATATATATATATATATGTAGAAATAAGGAAAAAAAATTAAAAAAGGGGCTGGGCTAGTCCAAGAATCGAACCCAGGTCCTGGCTCCTTTTCCAATATTCATACATAAACAAATTATTATTCCACAATTAACTTGTGCTATGGATTTGAAAAATTAGTATAAACTATATAGTAGACCTAGGCAATGGACACGAAACATGGTAACATGACATGAACCGAACACGAAGTTAGAGGTTTAGGGTTGACAATTTCTGACACAAAACACGAAAATGACACGACTCGAAAACACGAATTCTAAATGGGTCAGATTCGGGTTAGATAGTTTGTGACACGAATCTGACTGACCCGACAGGAACACGACCCGACACGACCTGTTATCCAGGTCTAGTGCAATGCTCAACCTCACCGTCGAAAACACTATTTTAAAATCACACCCTTTTTGAGGATAGCAAGTGCATTTTTTTTTTTAATCCGCAAGTGCATGTTATTTACATCGATCTCTTACGCGTTCTCCTTTTAAGGCCCTATATTTCCAAGAATAAATACAGCAGTACCATGAGAAGGTGACAGCCAAACAAGATGCTTTGTGGAATAATAATAAATGCTGTTCAAAGTCTTGAGCTCGTGCCATTATTATGTTTTTTTTTTTTCCCATAAAAAAAAAGGTCAATATTTTATGATACTCCTATAACGTATTTACAATGTTTTCCCTGTAAAAAAAAAGTCAATATTTTTCCTGTAACTTAGTACAATGTTTCCGCCACTAGACTGATTTTTGGGACTAATTCCAAGTTCGACTGTAAAGGAGTCCATGAAAAGTCTGGATGAAGTTCCGTATAAATATATAGTATTTTCGTTTGACCAAAAAAAAAAAATCGTATAAATTGATCTCATGAGAGTCAATAACACTAAAAAATTAAATTTGATATTTAAGAGAGAACATATGTACTAAGAACAAACTGATCTCACGAGAGTCAATAACACCGAGAATGTAAACCGATTCTGTCGGTGGGGTCTTCTTTCACATAAAGGTGTAGAACTCCTTTAGAGGTTTTTGACTTTATGTTGATGTTTGGTAGAACATGATGCTTGTTGCTGGGGTTCAGAAGCTGAAGATTATGGCTTGGAAAGTGGGTGCAAAAGTTGACATTCGGCTAGAGGATTAAAAGAAAAAGAGTTGACATTCGGCTTAAAACCAAATTAATGAAGTAAAACCAAATTAATGAAGTGTGAAATGGGTGAAAATTTGTAGGCTTGTTTGTCAAGTCATGAACTTGTTCTGAAATCTCGTACTACAAACAATGGGACTTATATCTTGCACATACATTTTTACGGGGTCCACTTTGGATTCCGCAAAGATGATCTGAAACGCTCATTTTTTTTTAACAAAATTATATGGATTCTTGAAAAAAATCAGCTCGATCGGATATCGGCAAGAGCATTTTTATAATTCGTAGGGGGAATCACTCAATTTCGCCTTACGAATTCTGACAAAGCTCTTAACAATATCCGATTGAGTTGATTTTTTACATGCACCAATAAAAAATACTCTATATTTTTACAAAAATGAGCGATTCGGATCATATTTACGGAATCCGAGATGGGTCCTGCAAAAAGAATCAAAGAAAGTAAGAAATATCCCCAAAATTAAAAGATTTGGGTTAGGCTCAAATCTAGAAACTAAATTAAAAAATATAATTATTAGTAAAAACCTTGCCCAAAACCAAATTGCCTTGACCATGTAATTAGCAATTCAATTAGTATTTTTTAAAACTGCAAAAATCTGGGATTCGGAGGCCCTAACAATGTCGAATGCCTGAAAAAAGGGTCTTTGTCATTGTGAAGCAATGACTCTTGTATTGGATCTTTTGCTCACAGGTTTTACAGACTGATCCGTCAATGTTGGGTTAGTATTTCTTTGGACCGTTCCCTTTCAAATTGAGCCATGTAATCAATTGCGATCGCATCCGCTACATTAGTCCATACCGGATTTCATACAATCTGGTCGTTGGCCATTAATCCTGCTATAGGTACCGACGCCCTCAGTAGGGAAATCGCGCCGATGGCCGCGCCGGGCCATCTCCGGCCACCGGACGGCCGATCTGATCCATTCAAAAATTCTATAAAAAAAAAAAAAAAACGAGGGGCCCTGCGCGGGAATCAATGGCATTTGATTCCCACGCAGAACCCCTCTTTTTTTTTTTAAAGAATTTTTGAATGGCTCAAATTGGCTGTCCGGTGGCCGGATACGGCCCGGCGCTGCCGTCGGCACGATTTCCCTATAGAGGGTGTCGGTACCTATAGCTTTTTCGTTTGTGATTTGCATGTGCACTGGTACAATTTGCCAAACTCCAGTCATGATTTATGTTGTCCTATTCACTGGCCGGCGGCCGCTCTATTTGATTCTTAAACATCATGATTTTTAAGCACATTGTCGATTTGAAATTTGGTACTTCTGTCTGAGACCTTACCGCCCCCAACGACTCGGTAGCTGCTCAGGGATTTTCAAACTTTAGGCATCGATCCGTTTTCTTGTTAAATCATCTTTTTAATAATGAAGGTAATTTTAAGTTCATATATAATAAAAAAGAAAGATATTTTTTTTTAATTTTTTTGTATCGTTTAAAAGATTTCAATAAGGTCTACCAAACAAGATTCATATTAATAGAAAAATTATTTGCGTAAACACATAATTTTTTAGCTTAAAATTACATTTCTTTTTTAAAAGTTCATTTTTAAAGAAACTGAAACGCGTAGGGCCTTAGTCAAGGAAGCAAATGGATTCTCTTGTGGCTCTCCGTGCAATTTCGAATCAACATCCCTTTGGTCCTAATTACAACCCAATCAATGAGCAACATAAAATGAGTTGGAATTGTTGTGAGTCTTGTGACTTAACCTTCGGTTTGGAGAAGGGAAGTGAATGGTTGTGCACATAAACTAGCTGGATTGGGTCTTCAGTTAGACCAAAAAGAACAAATATTTGATCAAGCCCTAGTAGAGGTGCTAAATGTTTTGCGCAATGATCGCAATTCGCAAAGGTTTCGGGAGTGCATCGATGGGCCCTCCTGCGTGCCAAAAAAGAGAGAGGAAGCAAATGCTTGTTTTGAAACGCATTGCTGAAATTAAATTAACTAGTGGATAAAACCCTGTTTTCCTTTCTTCCAAGCTAATGGACAATGTGAGAATCATCATTTTTCCCTATGTTCTGATTATTTTTTCTTATAATTTTATTTGTGGAGACAAGTATTGTATTTTTACCAATAATCATATGATGTTTTCTGCTAACTGATTTTTACCAATTTAATTTGTGAGAACTCTTTGGTTTGGATTTTGAGAGTAATGAGTGGAGAGAGAGATAGATGGATGGATAGATAAAATTTATTGAAAACTGTGCATAGGGATCTTGAGAAAATTTTCTTTCCTTTCCGATTTTTGTCTAATTTTAGGGACTCAATCAAGACCACAACGTAATTTCAACCGTACCAATCACATCTAGGGTTTTTAAAGAATCTACATTCCTGTAAATCATTTGATTGGTCGAACGTACAGCATTGCAATATCAAGAGTTTACATTTGTGTAAGGCAAATGAACTGCTCAAACATGTACTATATATTTTGTCTTGCACAAAAATGAACTGTTTGCTACAGCTATCAATGTTTTATTCAACCGAAAATTACATGAAAATAGCAGTTTACTTATTTGCATAATCCCAGTTCCCCTCTTCGTTGCACGTACAAGAAGTCGGGGCTCGGTCCAATGGCTAATCCTCCATTTTTGTTCTGATTTACATCTGCCGGAACTTAATTACTCGAGGCCAAAAATTGTCCACATTTTAAGGATCCGGATTCTTTATGAGAATCTCTCTGTGAGGATGGGCATGTGAAGAAGTATGTTTTTGTAAGCACATTAGATTGCTAGTACATAATCGATATATCAAAAGGCAAAATGATTTATTCAAAGTTTTACCATCCATTTTGTCTTATCCAGCGGTGCTACCCGCCTCCGCTCTATTTCACCGCTCTTCCCACCGCAGCACTTAATCTCATCGTCCATTTCGGCAATCACTTTGGAAGGTGAGTTTGAGAGCGGAGGAGGGCGAGCGATGAAACAGAACGGTAGGGAAAGACAATCTGTTGATCGAGCTATCATCAAACTCATTTTACATAAATTAAGTACATTCTTTACGAGCCTCAGTAAGTTCACATCGCTATTGTAAGCCCAATTTGGCCCAAAACTGTACCAGACCGGAAGATTAGTCACTGGACCAAAGACTACTCCCTTTACATAGGTCCAACCACAGTTGAAGCTTCCAGAAACAAAATATTGGGCTTTTAAGTTCATGGGAAAAGGGATCTAAATGGGTCAGATGAGGCCCAAATCTAAGTCTATTTATATATGCACAGATTTAATGGCTTATTTGGAACCTAAGGAAGAAAAAACTAGAAAGGAATGAAAAATAAAATAAAAAAGTTGCATGGAATTACTTTCCATAATTTCAATTCATGATAAAAAGTCGTGCTAATTACAAAAATAATTCCATTCAGGGATAATCTTTAAAATGGTGCAAAATATAAAAAACCAGAAAAATGAGGACAAAGGACTAAAATTATGGGACAAAAGGAGTATTTTTTTCTTTTTTTAATCTTCTAAGAAAAATTTGAGGAAAAATAACAATTTCTCATGTTGGGTTTTAAAGAGAAAAGAATATGGAAACAGAGGAGAGTCCGGAAACAATGTTCTTCTACTTATGGAGTATTTGTTTCGAACCGGGGATGATGCTATACACATCTAAAACGCTGGATTGCCAAACGGACGATCCGGATGTGCACGGTGCCACAGCACCTCCCCGCGTCCATTTGTTTCTTACGTGAGTCCCATCCTATTTTCTTTTCATTTCTTTCCTTCCCTTCCCAACTAAGAGCCAAACAAAGAGGAGGAACATCTATATAGACACCTTATTTTGGACTTTTCAGATTAGTTTACTTTCGTTATTTGATTCTCCGATGATAAAACGGATCAACAACACCCCGGGAATGGTTTGTGGTTGAGCTTTGTGTGTTTTGAAATCCCAATAAACTTTCCAGAACCCTATTGGCACGCTTTAGTTGAGAATCAACACACGTGAGTCAAAGTGCCAGGTGTTAGTCAAATGGCCTTGATTGACCAGCGCGTGATCAATTGGACCGGGGCATGCACGTCCCCGACCAGCGTGCGCTGATTAAATTGTGGCCGACCATTTACTTTCTATTTATGGAAGGTTTTTGGTAGCTTTCCACTAATGGAATGGTTTCCATTAATAGAAAGTTTCTAGAACATTTCTACTAATGGAATAGTTTCCATTAATGGAAGGGTTTTGTCCTATAAATACCACCCATTCTCTTTCAATTAAAAAGGTTACAAAAAATGGATAAAAGCTAAGCTACTAACCTTTGTTCATCTCTTAGTTCATTGAAAGAGATACAAAAGGGCATTCAAACCAAGTTTCTAACCTACTACTTGTTCTCCATACACCAACACTTCTATCCTTCAAACATCCTCCATTCATACTTTCAACTCAAGGTCAATCATCTTCAAACCCAACCAATGGTATAAACACCTTTTTACTGTTTTCTTGTTCTGATCCTTGAGGGGGGCTGGTAGGGTCAACGCTGGTAATCAATACTAGTCCTGGCCCTAAAGTTGGTTAGGTTTCAAAAATCATTTCTGACTAGAGCCAGCGCTCGCCGGACATAAGCAAGCGTACGCCGGTCCTTGGCGGTACACGCAGTTTTTTAACTTGATCTGTCTGGAACCTGTCTAGAACTAGCGTGCGCGAGTTCAGAACTCGCGTGCGCGAGTTCAGACCAGCGTGATCCACTTTTGGACTTGTGTGAAGATCTAGCATGGGGTTAGGATCCCTGTTTTATGCTTTATTTCTTGTCTATACATCATTGTGAGCATGCTTAATTACCAATTTACTATTTTTTCATGTTAAAACTGCTAGTTACCTTTTTAATACTCATTTCTGCTATTATGGAATGCCTCTGGGGTCTTTCTGGTCATGTTCCAGAATCCAGAAAATACAAAGCCAAGTACTGGATAGGAGGCTATGACTAGCATACGACAATACTCTACCTGCGTGTGCCAGTGTATGATGTATTCCAGTCCAGTGGCTGACTCTTACATGGCAACTAGGCCTTGGCCTCTGTTTTGTCCTCTCACTGTTTAAGAGGTGTTTTGTTCATTTTGTGGCTCTAAAGCCCTTTCAAACTTTTTATTATTGTATATAACTGTTATATAAACTGTTTGGTTTGTCTTGGGTGTGCACTAGTCATTTTCAGATGCCAGAGGATTGAAAATAAAAGCTGTGGGCTTAGGCTTACTAGTGCATGCAAGTTAATGAATGGCGTGCGCAGGTGTAGTCAGCATGCACTGACTTGGCCATGCTAGTTTCTTCATGCGTACGACACTTCAAAACCGCTCCCTCCAGTCTGTTTAAAACTCCACTCCCACAGGAGTTTGTTTTCAATCTATGCTAATTGTTTCAATAAAGCAAGCATGCCATTTTATCACATCGTGTCAACATGTTACAGTTTTAATCCCCTTAAACTGTTCCCCTGACTTAACTAGCTAAAAAGAATGATTAATGAGAGAGAAAAACAAATGTTTTACAAAATGCTCGAGTAGATACCGATCTCTGGGCGAGAGGGGTGCCTTAAAACTCTTCCCCTCTCATAATCTGGCTCCCGAACCTCAAATTTCAAGGTGACGACGAACTAGTCTACGCCTTTTCAAAATCAAACAACGTAGCAAACGTTTCAAGTTCAGTTCCTTGGGTGGTTAACCGCAAAAATTTGGGTGGTGACTCTGAATCGAAGCGTTTCACCGCGCTTTTCCAAAAGGGCGCACCCGAATTTTTAGGGGCGTGTGCCCACAATCTATTGATTTATTTTTCCTTCTTTTCTCCTTCTTGCCATTTTTCAACGGATTTGAATGAAATTTGTAAGTTGTTACGATAGAAACCCCCAGCTATTTTTACTAATAAAAAGGAATGGGATACTCTCCGGTCCCTTAAAAGAATAGTATTGTGTCCGGGTAGTTTCCCAGACCCTTTCCAAGTATGATCAAAATAATTGATGCAATGTTTTAGACCTCGTTGAGAACATTAGGAACGGAAAAATAATGCTAATATGATATTGTTTAACTCTAGAAAGATAGATTTTTATCCAGTGTTGCAAAATTTTTTGAACCCATTTTTCTCGAGTTAAGTGTTTTGAAAATATAGCAACGATATCCAATTATCATGAATTTGGACTTGCCTAATGTTCCTAACAAGGTCTAAAATATCAACGGTCTCGATCATCAAAACGAATTCAAGAAGAGCTTGAATAACAACCCGGATAGAACCACCCAATCCGCGGAAGGGACGGCAGAAAAGGAAGTCAAGTACTCTTGTTTTATCTCTGTACCGTTGATTTCGTTGATTTCAGTAAGCCTGCATTTTTTCTGTTTTGAAAAGTATGAATTTAATTTTAATGTGGTTGAAGATGTGGACAAAAATTGTGGATGAAAATAATTATCATGTTGCTCAAAAGAGTTAAAAAATAATAATAATAAAAGAAAAGTTGGCAAATGAAAGCAAAGTTGAGTGATTGGGACTAATCTGTATTTTTCCTGTTAATGTTGCCTTTTGAGCAACATAATAATTACTTCCTTCCAACCTTTATTTTCATCTCCAATTATTCTTTCAAATCCCTCCACAATACATTATTTCTTTTGCCCTAAGGAAAGTATTAGTCCTACTACTTTACACATCTTTTTGGATTAGACAAAAAAAAATGTAGTGGCACGGTCTGTAACATATATTCAAAAGATATCATAGTCGAATGACTCGATCGTATACACCCTAAAAAAAAGAACAATAAATAAGTGAGTTTGTTTTATTTCTGTAACGACCCGCCCAAGTTGACCTGCTAACCATTCGCTTGACTATGTACCTCAAAAGGTGAACCTAAAGTTATATAGTACCTGGTCGAGTTTTCTTATATTTCACAACATTTTCTCATTTCCTACCGATGTGGATCTCCCTGGAATGGGGTGTTACGATTTCATTGCTCTTGTGCCAAATTCATTCATCTGGACGAAACAGAATTTAATTAATTTGCCCGCAAAACATGCATGACAAGGGAAGTAATTTTACACTCTATATTGTTTTCGTACTTTAAAATGTGTTATTTTGTTTTGAGAATATATAGTGTCACGTGTTGGTTCAAGCACTAAAAAAAGAGAATTATTAAAGTGCATTTATCAAACAAAGAGTGCAAAAAATCATTTATCACCCTCCTACTCATATTCTATCCTTCGTAGGGCTTTGTTGGAAAGGTCTGAGCACATTCACAAAGAATTAAACCAGCCCATGTGGGCTGTCCGACTCTTGGAGCCTAATTGCAAGAAAGTAATATTTTTTTTTAAAAATTTTCTAATCATATGTGAATGATCTTGTCTTTGCTGAATCGTGAAGAAATTTTAAGTGAGGCATACGTAAGCTGGCTCGAAAATCCTTGATGGCTGTACCAAGAGGGGTAAAAAAGGAGCAATGAGTAAGCTGGCTCGAAAACTCTTGATGACTGTATCAAGAGGGGAAAAAAAAGGAGCAATGCTTCCCCACACGACTTTACAAGGCAACTTCGGACACAACTGCAAAAGATACCAAACGAAGAGGAAAGGAAATTAATCGAGTTGCGTTTTCAAGTTGTCTTTAATAGATTTAGTGGAAGAATTTTTGAAAAAATGAAAAAGCCAAAACATAAGGAACCAAGAGATACCAAACAAAAAGCAATTGTCAACAGTAAATTAATACAGTTGACAAATTGGGCAAGTTCGTCGTCCTCTCCCGATAATAAAGGCACCCAAGTGAATTCAAATTTCTACTACTTTTGTCGTCTTCGTAAACTCTCAAAAAGCATGTGGATGCCTATGACCTCTCCTCCAACCCCAATCCCTACTCCAATCCACCTTACTTTTTTACACATGTACACACGATGGTGTTCGGACCAATTTATACTTTATTCGATTAATTTTTTTGATAGCACTTGAGAGATTTTGATCTGCCAAAAACCTTAAAGAGGACAAATTCTTATTCTTTTCTGTCAAGATTCTCATCTTTTGAATATTAATTTATTATTTTATGAGAAATATCATTCTCTTATAATACATTATTTTTAATTTAAAAAATAAATACTTATTTCCTTAGCAACGCGACGACAAACCCAACCATTCCTTTTTACTTTTCACATTCATTCATCACCAGAGAAAGAACCATTCCAACCAACTCCTCACAGCTCAAACTCTCTCTCTCTCTCTCTCTCTCTCTCTCTCTCTAACCGGCCATGAAACGACTGATTGAATCGGACGAAGGTTCGGAGAAGAGGTCCAAGAAGATCAAGACAGAAGCAGAGACGACGTCGGCGGAGATAACGGAGGGGCGCCCAGCGGAGGAGATGACGGAGGCGACGTCGTTCGTGCTAACGGACGAGAACTTGCTCCACGAGGTTTTAAAGCGCGCGGACGCGCGGTCGCTGGCCACAGCGTCGTGTGTGAACAGGCAGTGGCACAGGACGGCCAAGGACGAGCGGCTGTGGGAGCTGATCTGCACGAGGCACTGGGCTAACGCCGGCTGCGGCGGCCAACAGCTCCGTTCGGTGGTCCTTGCTCTGGGTGGATTCCGCCGCCTCCATTCGCTGTACCTCTGGCAACTCTCCAAACCCTCTACTTCGAATTCAAATTCAAATTCGGCTTGGCCTTGTCTTCCGGCAGCGGCTGTGCCGGCGAAAGCTGGCGGCGGCGGTTCTCCGTGGGGGAAGGATGAGGTTCATCTGTCGTTGTCGCTTCTGTCCATTCGGTACTACGAGAAGATGAATTTTAGTAATCGAGGCAAAGGACTTTGATCATACTACATGACTAAAATGCAGTAATTCCAATAATATTACGAACACGCTTATCGATCACTCCTTATCTCACAATTAAACCTGTGGAGTCGACACATATGTGAGAGGAATGATCGGTCGGAGTATTCGTAGCATTGTTGGAATTTATCTTGAATTGAGTTTTGTATTTTCTGGTCTTATTGGAGATGTATTTTTGCTTTGATCTGTGTCCTCCTAACTAAGTGGATTACTACTAATACTTTAGCGTTCTGAGTTTCCCCTAGAGCTGTAAAATGCATAATTAAGAAGAGAATAAAATTTTTTACACTGTTGAAATTTTTTGTTGGTTATATATTAGATATTACTATCTGTTTTGGTCTGTTTGGAGGATCCACACTGCTTGCCAAAAATGGCCGAATTTCTTATCATTCATTTAAAATGATATAAGAAATGGCAAATTGGGTGTCACACGCACAAACAACAATTTCTCTTATGGTTGGGAAAATGTCCTCCTTTTTTTTTTTTTTGGTCGTATGTGGTAAAATTGCCATTAGAGATTGAGAGGGAGAGAGGGAAAGAGCTCGTACCAAACATGGGTGCGAAACCCTATTTCAGGTTTGGCTCTTAGGTGTTTTTGGACGTTTGTCCCATCAAGTGTTTTTATTTTCATCCCATCTCCTCAAACTTAGGCTCCGTTTCGGAACCATAAATAAGTATTTATTTTTAAAGAAGGCAATTTCAAACTCAAAAATCATGTGCTTACGCAAATAATTTTTCTATCACTATGGATCTTGTTTGATAGATCTCATTGAGATCTTTAATATGCTCTTTTACTACAACGGGACCTTAATATACTCTTTGTCAAATTTTTTTAAATAAAATGTTATTGTTGTGGATAAAAAAAAAAAAACCTGCTATTATTATCACTCATTTTTTTGGACAAATTGACTCTTTGTCACCGGAAAAAAGAGAATGACAATGTCTCATGGCATTCGTGTGAATGCTATTGGATCGGGCATCCATGATATTCGCGTTTGGAAAGTTTCAGGAGGAAATGTTTAATGTAAGGACCCACTTGGTGAGATCAACAGCATAACCATGAAGTGTTGCTTTTCGGTAATATCACCGACACACCTTGAGGATTGTCATAACGACAGATACATCTCACGTATGAGAAATAATAATGAACTCTCTGCAGTTTCTATGTACATTTCTCCAACACCCCCAATAGAAAATTTTCTATTCAAATACACGATGGAATGAGCCAAAGGCGACTTATAACTAAAACTTCACATTCTCTAACAATAGAAATCACTAGTAATTAGTAAAAGTCTATCAATTCTCACTTATTTTGAATCAACACAAATTTTTTTTGCCCTTCAGAGGAGCCATTTTGATCCAAAAGGTTAAGTTTTTTTATAACAATATATTTTTTACTACTCTAAATAGCAATTATTTTGGTCAGAAAGGATAAATCTATTACTCCCTCCGTCCCTTTTTTATAGTCCGGTATTCCATTTTGGGTTGTCCCCTAATAAGTGTCTATTTTGCAAAGTTAATGGGTAAAAGTTGGTGAATTGTCTATTTTGTCCCTAAAAGTAGATTCCATTTTAAAAAGTAAATGAGTAAAAGTGCAATAATGATGGGTAAGGAAGCGGGGGCTCTGCAGTGCTCAAGGCACAGTACCCCCTACCCCACTCCCAAACGGTACTGTTTGGGGTTAAAAAAAATCTTTAAGTTATCTATTTGCAATCATATGGAGCAGAAACGTGATTATGAGAGCCATAGAAATAAATTTTAATTATGCATCTTTAGAATAATATGATCAGAATAATAAGATCTTCATACTGGTTCAAACTGATTGAAAATTGGAGTAGTTAATTTTTTAACCGTATTTTTTAATATATAAATCGTCGAAAAAATTAAGTGCTCTAATTTTTAATCTATTGAATAAGTGCGAAAATCTTATTATTCTGATCATATTATTCTAAAAAGACATAATTAACTTTTGTCTTCAAGGCTCTAATAATCACGTTTCTGCTCCACAAGATCCTAAATAAAGAACAGATACTTAATTATGAGACTTCTAGAGATAAAAGTTAATTATGATCATTTAGAATTATATGTTCAAAATAATAACATCTTTGCATTTGTTCAAACGGATTAAAAATTAGAGCACTTAAAATATGGTTAAAAAATTAACTACTCCAATTTTCAATTAGTTTGAACCGGTATGAAGATCTTATTATTCTGATCATATTATTCTAAAGTGGCATAATTAAATTTTATCTCTATGGCTCTCATAATCACGTTTCTACCCCATAGAATTGCAAATAGATAACTTAAAGATTTTTTTAACCCCAAACGGTACCGTTTGGGAGTGGGGTAGGGTGTACTGTGCCTTGAGCACAGCAGAGTCCCCCTCTTCCGATGGGTAAATAGGGAAAGTGGAGGAAAAAGTTGATGTGAAAGGTATAATGATGATGTCTTTTTAATAAGTTGGATTTACGAAGCAGGACATTTAAAAAGGGAGGGAGGAAGTATTTTTGGTCAAAAGATTAAAAATTGAGAACTTTTTATTATTTATTCTTTTATTGAAAAGGGTAAATTTGTTAATGTAAGACGCTTTTGGCTAGTTCTACCAAAATGTTTGGTCACATAATTGTTGGTCGGGTGTCGTTGAAATAAGTAATAAAATCACAGTGATTTTATTGTCATTACCCATACGTGAGGGGGGTATTTGTCACTAAGACAAGCCTCAAGGTGTGCTAGTGAAATTTACCCAGACTTTTTCCTTTACAGGATGAACGTTGCGGCAACATTGGTGGATCAAATTATTCACCCCACCTCCTCAGTAAAGAAATAAAAGTCAAGTATGGCTAGCTATCAGTGTTATTTTTAACGTATCTGAGGGTGTTCGGATAGATTATGCGCGCCTGAACTGGTTTTAGAGGTGTCAATTTCACAATCTATTATAGAAATGGCAAGTCTATCTGATCTGAAAGCACATAAGTCTATTTGTATGATTGAACGGGTTCTTACCCATCAAGCGAAACAAAGCATATAATCAACATATGTTTCATCGAACACATTTTGTTTATTTCAGCACGAAAGCAAGTGAACCGATCGAACCAAGTCATTGGGTCAACGGACCAGTTGTTTGGCAGTAGCAGCCAGGCTGTTTTTTTGGCACTTGCTTCGGCTTGTCAAAGGATGAAAAGAGATGAAAATTACGCCAAAAATCCATTGGTTAAATTTCTTGTCATCTCTCTAGCTCGCATATACATTTGAAGAACAACGTACCATGACTGGCTGGGTTGGGTTGTCTTGTAGTAATACCACACGGACTTCCTCCAATACCCATCAATATCAAATGCCAACTCATGTTTTGGTTGGACGTCCTTGGCAATTAATTGGACCACTATAATTTGGAGATCAATCTCGTCTTATTGGCCAAACGCTCACTTTAAAACTAGAGATGACGTCTCACATGAATTAACCTATATATCATTGACATTGATCACACAAATATAAGTGGTAGTCCAAACCCAATAATAAATAAATAAATAAATAAATAAATGCTACTTTCTAAGACCCCTACGATCAGAAAACAAGGGAAATTCATTCAGTGTCTCTGGGATACCGTCACGTGGTATCCTTAGGTACTATTTCTCCATCACACATTTGCTTGACCCCCACACCACAAAGTATGTCAAGCGCGCCCACACAGATGTGTGATGGAGAAGAGATTGGGGCACCGGCAGTGGTGCCCCGGACCCTGCAAAGCGGTGACAAGCGGCTGATTTGGCCGTTCAATATCTCGGCATGATTGGTTCGGATTAAATTTGAGCGCATACAAATATAAGTCATCGATTGCTCGACAAAGATCCGAGTCGTCGATTACCGAGATGAACGTCCGGATCGACCACTTTGCATCTGCTTTGCAGGGGGTGTTTGGCAGCATCCTCATTCCGTGGTGCCCTGTGGCACTGACTAATTACTCGATAACAAGGTATTGGAGAACCGCGTCAAACCATCACCTATTTTCTCTTGTCTTATTTTCAAAAGTTTCCAAACAAAATAATGAAAAATCAGAATGCACAAATTTGGACGCGTTCTCTTATGGATAAGCGAAAGCGATTGTTCAATATTCATGCATCGCACGGGACGAAAGTTTTATTCAAATACGCGTATTTGTACTTGTTTATAAGGTTATATGCGATGGTACCATCTTCTTTACATTGAAAGCAAAGCCATGTTCACTTTCCTTTGGGTAATCCTAATCGTGGCTCATCACGCCCTGCTGGTGACCCCTGTTTCATCACAGGACAAGAACATATTCCTATTGGCCGGACAGAGCAACATGGCCGGCAATGGAGGCGTGATCAACGGCGCCTGGAACGGCATCGTGCCACCCGAATCTGGACCCAACCCGTCAGTCCTCCGCCTGGCCGCAAACCTCACGTGGGTTCCCGCGGCCGAGCCGCTCCACAAGGACATCGGGGGCGTGAACGCAGCCATCGGGGTGGGGCCCGGGATGTCGTTTGCCAATTCGGTGTTGGCTCGTGACCCGAGCCTGGGGGTGGTGGGATTGGTGCCCTGTGCTAACGGCGGGACCAAGATAAGTCAATGGGGTCAGGGCAGCTTTTTGTACGACCAGTTGGTGAGTAGGGCTAGAGCCGCCGTGGGAGGTGGCGGAGGAAAGATCCAGGCGATGCTGTGGTATCAGGGGGAGAGTGATGCGGTGTTGTTGGAGGACGCGGAGTTATACAAGGGTCGATTGCAGAAGTTTTTCCAGGATCTTAGACTTGATTTGCAATCTCCTTCACTGCTAATAATTCAGGTACTCTAAATGATAAGTTACTTACAATCTTTATAAGCCATGATAATCCAGGTACACATGCTATAAGTAGGGTTGTAAACGAACCAAAGCAGCTCGCGAGCTCGGCTCGTTTAGTAAACAAGTCGAGTTCGAGTTTTCGGCTCGTTTAATAAATGACTAAACTCTGCTCATTAAGACTCGAGCCGATGTCGAGCTCAAGTTTTTAGCTTATTTAGTAAACGAGCCGAGCTTGAGCTTGACAAAGCTCGGGCTCAGCTCGGCTCTTTTACAGCCCTAGCTATAAGTACTCACATATTCCACATATACATTTGGTACATAACTTTAGCTAGTGAAACGTTAGCAGAAAATTGAACATCTTTTTTGTGGTTGTTATTTGTAGGTGGCATTAGCATCAGAATCAGCAGGACCTTATACTGAGAAAGTTAGAGAAGCCCAGTTGGGACTTGGCCTTGCAAATGTCAAATGCGTTGATGCCAAGGGATTGCAGCTGCAACCAGACAACTTGCACTTAAGCACTCCATCAGAGGTTCAGCTCGGGAAGATGTTGGCTGGTTCATTCCTCCAGAACCGGCCCAACCCCCTCACGAATAACTAGTTCCCCCAAAAAATTTCGTAATTACATTGGTGACTTCCTCCTCAAGAGATGTTAAAAGTTCATGAGTGTTTGTTGAATTTTGAAAGGTTAGATGATGATACTGGTTTTGAAAGGTCCCTTGATGGTGATGGCATATAGGTTTTGCTTATACGGTGGAAATTAGAAATCAAATATGTTTGCATAATTTTTATAGTTTGTGAAATAGTTGTTTTGAACAACTTTTGTAAAATAATAGAAAACATTTTTTTTAATATTTTAAACTCCGTTCTTGATTTGGGCTGCAGATGGACAATAAAAAGATTTTCCTATCGGAGATCAGGATAGAAACAGAGATGGGTGATCGGTTCGGGAATTAGAGACGGAGATGATAATATCTATGCCCGCCTCAACCAGTTTCCACATAAACACAATTAGAAACAAGATTGTCATTCTTTTGAATTTACAGCTATATTGGATCCAGATTCTCACTAGTTACCAGCAAAATCAATTGGCTAATAATTGGCTAACAATCGTCATAATCAATTGGCTAATAATTTTTATATAACATTATCAACTAAGAAGAAGACAGGAGTAAAATATGTCGTTTCCATGATCGATTACAACAGCCAATTATCGAATGGGGTTCGTTAAATATGTCTGCATTTGTTTTTTCGAATTGGTTGGGTAGGATTAGTTGATCAGCTATTAGTACCAAGGTAATAAAATAATCTTCTTTCCTTCTCTTTGATAACTCGTCGACTGAGCCACTTACTCACATCTCAACTAATCTTGGGATTCAATCTCACCGCTTATTTGCAATGAGACCAATCCAAATCAAAGTAAAGCTCTGGATGAACTGACCCTAGATGAGTTAACAATGCAAGAAATATTTCGAACCTAAGACCATTGGATGAAACAAACACCTAATATCACAGCTTATCAGCACCCGGCCTGATAATGTACTTGTGTTATGTATTTATTGTCCTATAACAACACCCCCCCCCCCCCCCCCCCCCCCCCCCCCCCCCCACACACACACACCAAGGTTACACCATTAATACCTTATCAACACACACCTCAAAGCTGCACACCTCAAGGCTGCATCGCCGAAGCTAAATCTGTATATATACCATCTCCATGTAGGCTCTGTTTGTTTGGACGTAAAATATCTTTCGGTAAAATGTTTTATCTATTTTTTGGTGTTTGGATGTGTAAAAAATGAGGAAATTTTCTTACATGTAAAACATTTTCCATCAATTGGATGAAAATGACTTATCTTTAAATCTTCCATAAGTTATTTTATGAAATGAACCCGCTGCCTTCTACTGCAATTCTCACTGTTCAGTTTCCTCGATTGTCAAACCTAATCCACATTCAATTACAATAATCTCACATCTTTCCACCGTTTAAGCCCCCACTCTCTCTCTCTACACTATTTTGTTGATTTCTGAAAATATTTTTAATTGCCAATCAAACACCGAAAAATAAAAGTTTGAAATTTGTTTTTAGAAAAAATATTTTACATGAAAATATTTTATATTGTAAAACACTTTACATCGAAACAAACGGAGCCGTAATGTAACTATTCTGTAATTCAATACAATTGATTCTCTGATTTCTCTGTCTATGTTTCTCATAGTATCAGAGCTAGGTTTTGGGTGGCCTCACCTCTCGTGAGAAAGTTGATCTATGTCATCTCTGTCGCCCGAGTCAATCGCTCAGCTCCTAGTTTGTCACCTCCACGTGCATCCGAGCTGCATGTGAGGGGGAGTGTTAGACTTGTCTTACATCGCTCATCTAAGCCACCCAAGCTTGGTTAATAAAATCTAGAGGCTACTGAAACCTCTTGTTTTTGGCACAGGCGTGAATGCGTGGTGCACGGGCGTGCCAAGACTTGTAGCGCCTAACTTTTGATGAAGATTCCCATGAATCTTGACTTATAACTTGTAAGCAATTGCGTGTGACCCAAAGGGTAATGATCACAAGAAGGTTCGTGATTTGCCACATGGTCGTGGACTTAGAATTTCCTAATCGGGTATAGAAAATGCGTAAAAAGGAAAATGTAAAAATGTAAATTTTATTACACCGGGATAATAAAGTTGTACAAGAAAAGATAAAATTCAAACTACTTGAAGAAGTGAGTTTGAATGGATTCAAACTACTTAAAGAAAGTGAGTTTGAATGGGGTTTGAGCACGAGATACTCGATATGCTACTTTGCAGAAAGTAGGAAAGTGTTTGTAAGCGTTGAGTTTTGATTGGTGTTAGACCATTTTTTCATCTTGTGAACTTGTATTTATAGGCAAAACAGTAAGCTGATTCAGGTCTAAATCCGAATTTATGCTTGCTCCATATGCCGCCAAGTGTCCCATGATGCTCCCTCCTTTTGTGCATGCAGAATCATGGGTAGTTATTGACAGTTAGCATATCATGGGTGATGTGGCAATAACTCTCCATTTTCTTCTTTTGTGTGAGCTTGACATGTGCCTTATAAGCCTCCAATTTTCCCTCCTTACTCCACGTCCATCTTCGTTGCACAGGAAGAAACTAAAGATCATGGAGATCATGGGCTAATTGTTTTCTCCGTTGACTGCCATGTGTCTTTTATTTTTGTGCCCACCAGCAAAATGAAAACTAACCATTTTCTCTTGTGGAGAACATGGTCTGTACATACATGTACATGTGTATGTATATATATATATATATATATATATATATATATATATATATATATATATATATTTTCAGGGCATCTCGGCACTTGACAAATCATTCGGAGCATCTTGCTCCATTTAGACTTCAATTAATTGGGCCTTGCTCCAAATCTCAAAATTAATGTGGCTCATTAATTTTTAGCCCGAGAAAGCAATAGACATTGGCCCAATTTAATCAATACTTAATTAAATGGCCCTCCAGCGCTGGTCCAAGGTTATGTGCCAAAAATGGGCATAAACAGCTACTCCAACCTAAAACCAATTGGGATCGGCCTAGTGCAGGATCCACAGACAGGACAGATCCTTGGGATCGGCTGTAAGACTGGACGTTTGTTTGAGCTCATCAATCTTCGCCTCCCCTATCAATATACTTCATCAGTTTGGTCAGCTGCTTCAGTCTCATTGATAAGCGCGTAAATGTTCACATTAGCACCCTCTAATTTATCTTTGTTAAGTTCCATTTATATTATTAATTATTCGGGATTTAATGCTTAATTTTTGTGTTGTAGGTAGTTGGAGAGTTTGATACAAAAAGCGCAAAGTTAGAATATTAAACGGTGTTTGAAGTGGGTTCATTTGAAGGTCAATATGGGTCAAAAGTTTAGCATTGAACTTAATTAATCCACGGGCAATACTACTGAATTTATAATTCAACTGGGTGGGCCTAATGCTTATGTATTTGATTAACTGGTGGGGCCAAGTAAAAGAATGAGGCCTAAGCCAATATTGAAATAGGGAGCTAATGTGGCCCACGGTTAATTAACTCCATGGTTGATTAATTCTCGGCAGCTAATGGCCACGGTTTACCCAGGCAGCAGAGGAATAGGGTTTTTATTATTGAAAGGGAGCAACAGCTTATAAAAGGAGGAGCTGCGCACAGGCACGGGGGGATTCCTACGGACGAGTTTTTATTCCTGGAGCACGATTTGATTTCGACGGACAAAACGAAGAAAGGGGCTGCCGTGATATCTTCTTGGAATCACGCTGTCAAAGAACGAACAACAGAGGGGTTGTGAGGTTTAGCTTTTTGTTCCGAATATTGTTTATTTTTGTTCTGAGTTTTTCCTTCAAGTTTTAAAGTTTTGTTCAATTATTTGCACTCCAGTAATTTGTATTGACTTTCGTTTTTTTATCAAAGTTGTTCGTTAGTTCTTGTTTAACTTAGATCTTGTGTTTATTTCTTTCTAAAGTACTAAAAGCATGAATCAAATTAGGGTTTCTTTTATTTCTTGGATAATGATTAGTGAGTAGTCGTATTCGTATACGTAGGGTCGTGGGGTAATTAGCACACCGTGGCTAGTCTGAGCACTGCTCCTTTTATCAAACAATGAAAAAGTCAATTTTAGATTGGAAAAATACTTCCTGCGGACGAACTCGGGCATTGTCGGAGCCCATGTGAACGGGGGAATGGGGGTTCAAAACTCATTCTCCACTGCGCATGGGTAAACGGCGACCATAAGGTTTCGCATCTTGCGGGGTATCTTTTTCAATCTAAAATTGAACGTTTTTAAGAACACTGAATGGAGCAGGTAAATTCGGACTGGTTGCGAGTGCTATAAACTCTATGACCGTACCTCCTTTAATTATTTGAAAAGTTCAATCAATTTCTAGGTTTTAATTAATCTCATTCAAAACGACAAGGGGTGGCTACCAAAGAGCCCATTTAAATTATAACAACCCGAGTTTTTAAGTCAACACACATCACTGTCTCTGTGGATTTGACTCCGGACTTACCGAATATTGTGCTACGTCGATTTCAGCTCTACGCTTGGGACAACTCATTAATTTAGGACTAGAAAATCGTCAAGCACTCATCCACCACATCGCTGAGTATTTGGCATTCTCGTTTAGGTCATGTGTCCTTCAGTTGTTTACTATCGTTAGTGTCTAGTGGTCAGTTGGGTTCTGTTACAAAAGCAAATGTTGATTGCATGTCGTGTTAACTTGCAAAACAACTTGCGCTTCCATTTAATAAAAGTGATTCTTGTTCATCTTGCCCGTTTGATTTAATTCATTCTAATGTTTGGGGACCTTCTTCCAATACCACCATGTGGGGATCCGAGTATTTTGTTATCTTTGTCGATGATTATTCTTGATTTACTTGGATATATCTTTTGAAAAGGCGATCAGAATTACAACAAATTTACTATGACTTTGCTAGAATGATCCAAACACAATTTGGGCAATCTATCAAAATTTTTCGTTCTAACAACGCCATGGAATATAAGGAGACTGAATTTTTAAAATTTCTTTGCCAAAATCAATACTACAAATATTGTTAAAAGATGACACTTGAAAAAGTGAAAAAATGTCAGTTTTTAAAAAAACTGCAATTAAAAAGATTGCAATAGATAAATAATGTCAGTCATCTAAAAAACTGTGATATAATATATTTATAATGCCATTTTCTAAAATAGTGACATAACTATTCTTTTTTTTAATGTCAGTTTCTCCTAAACTGCGATCTAATATATTTATGATGTCATTTTGTAAAATAGTGACATAACTATTCTTTCTTTTTCACGTCAGTTTCTCCTAAACTGTGATTTAATATATTTATGATATCACTTTGTAAAATAGTGACATAACTATTCTTTCTTTTTCACGTCAGTTTCTCCTAAACTGTGATCTAATGTATTTATGATGTCACTTTGTAAAATAGTGACATAACTATTCTTTCTTTTTAATGTTAGTTTCTCCTCATAAGTGACATTGAAGAATAAAAATTTATTTTTGGAGAAAACGGTGCCATATGAGCGTCGTTGCTTTGAAATCTCAAATCGGGAGCGAGTTGTTACATATGGTATCAGCGGCTGTATCAACCGAGAATGTGAGACAAAATCTCAACCCCAAACGAGGATGTGTGTTCCTAAGTAGGGGAGATTGTGACGCCTTGCCCTTGAGGAGTTCCAGGTAGTGGTCAACCGGCCTGAAGGTAGTTGGGACTCGTGCAAGGGGTTGTTGGATCTGTGACCAGAAAGGTCAACCAAGGGTAGTCCCACATCGTTTGGTGAAGTGTAAGTTGTCTGCTATAAATAATATATAGTCATCTTATCTTGTACAAGGACTTTTAAAGCTATGAGAGTGCCAAAGCCGATTGAAATTTCAAAGTTAGCGTGCTCACACTGGAGTAATTCTGGGATGGGTGACCTCACTGGGAGGTTTGATGGGGTTTGGTGTTCAAATTAAACAATATTAAACATGGTGGGAGCGGATCGTTACAAAAGATGACAGCTTTAAAGCCCTTTTAATGACGTTTCACAAGTGTCATCTTTTACTTTCAATTACGTTTATAAAGCGTCATCTTTATAGATATTAATGACAGTTTCAAATCGTCATTTTAAGATTCAAACTTTTAATGACAATTCCATAGATGACAGTTTCAAAACTGTCATCATTCATGTTTAATGACACTTTTAAATTGTCATTTTTTACGATTATTGTAGTAGTGTGGTACCACTCCTCATTGTTCGTGCCCTGGTACTTCCCAACACAATGGGCGTGTTGAGCGGAAACACATACACATTCTTGACACTATCCGCACTCTTCTCATTTCTGCCTCTTGTCCTGAGCGTTTTTGGGGAGATGCTGCTCTTACTGCTGTCTATACCATCAATCGGTGCCTCCTCCTGTCATTGGTAATCAATCACCGTATGAACGATTATATCATAGTATAATCATAGTCTACCTGACTATAGTCATCTTCAAGTTTTTGGATGTGCTTATTTTGTTTTACTCCAGCCCCATGAGCATACAAAGTTAGAACCCCGAGCTCGCCTATGTTGTTTCTTGGGATATGGCATTGAGCACAAAGGTTATCGCTGATGGGATCCTCAATCTAAGCGTCTTCATATTTCCCGTCATGTCATTTTTTGGCAACATAAGTTGTTTTCCACCATGTCCAAATTTCTTACATCATCCATTTCATCCTTCTTTACTGATTCTTCTATAGAGTTGTTCCCTGATGGCATTGACGCAGGTCGTCTTTCCGAGCTCTCACATCCAACCATCCCCGAGGTATCAGTCCTGCCTATTGATCTTGCCCCTCATTTCGGTGAGTCCTCGTCCGCTGAGACTGTTACGCCATCTGTTATTCTTATTGACCATTCTACTGATCCTCCACATGGTGAGTCCTCCTCCGCCGAGACTCCTACACCATAAATTACGCTCGATGATCATTCTAAGATTCTCCACCTGGTTGTCCTATTCGGTTAACTCAATTAATTACCTCTTCGCCTTCGTGATTTTCATTGTTTTTCTACTATCCTTTCTATGAACCTCATTCTACTAACACGGGAAATTACTTTATCATCTTTTTGTAAAACCCCTTTTGAGATGTAATTGTAATTGTAATTTCAATTATCATTTTTGTTTCGACTATAGATGGCTGTAAACTCCTTCCTTTAGTATAAGTATTATGTTAATTTGGGCGTCGAGCCGAAGATGTAACCTTTGAACTTAACTCCCAAATTCTGGGAATGAAGTATCTTTTGGGGTATAATAGTGTGTATTTGAGAGATTTTGTTTATTACAAGTCATTATTAATTATGTTGAAAATCGAGAGCGTGACACACACCATGTTTTACTACTTTAAATACCCTTTCTATCAATATAAAGTAGGTTTCGTTCTAGTTTAATATTGACGTGATTCAATGATTTTCCTAATATAAGTTATTTTTCGACCTGATGAGTGGTTTTTTGGTCAACATACAGAGTTGTTTTCCAAAACAATAATGTCGTTTGTTATCATTGCATACAGATGCCTTTATTTTATCAAATGTATGTAGGGATAGGTTTGGTTATATAGACAGACCTTCTTCTCTGCATTCGGCTTTTCCAGTTACATTTGGTGGGAGCATCGGACCACTTCTATTAATTTAGTGGCTTTGAGGATCTTTGACTTTGTATAATATCGACCAATTTTTTAGAAATAAAAATATATTATTTATGTGATTCAATCCCACAATCTTTTAGCATTTTGAATACGCTTTATATCAATATAAAGTAGGCTTCGTTCCGGTTTAATGTTGGTGTGATTCAAAGATTTTCCCAATATACGTTATTTTTACACAAGTTGAGGGTAAAATTATCATATCTTTTTACGTATAAGCAATTTGGGAGTCAAACTGATTTTGTTAATTAGAAAGTAGGATAGACAAGCTTTCCAACGGTTAAAACCACGTGCGAATCAGAGCTCAGGAGTGCCCGTGACGAGGCCGTAACGTTGAGTTACTTTTGAGATTTCAAAGGTCTGCGCTTGGGGCACATGCATTTGCTCCTGAGGCGCATTGAAACTCGAAAATTGTTCAAAATTTGCGGGTTTATTCCGGATACTCCCGAACTCCGATTATCGCAAGGTTAGAACCATTGTAAAGCTTGTTGAGTGTAATTTCTAACCCAAGTAGTTTAAATCTTAAACTATTTGTACATTAAAAAATATGACCAATTTACCCGCAGAGAGTGGAAAAGTAAATTATTTCGGTAAAAAACTCGCATCTTCCTCATTTTTAATTGGATAAAAACCTATTGTAGATTGATAACGAGTATTTTGAAAGTACTAAAAGTTGGTGAAATCCAATCATTACAATAATTTCTTTTGTTTTATGAAAATTGGGTAATAAGAAGACTACAAAGCTCGACGGAGTACTACCAGTACTCTACCACCAGCATTGTCACCATAATACAACCCCTCCAACTTCATCCCTTCACCACCTACACAAATATCACTTCACCATCACTACCACTGCACTTCCACTCTGCTACCACCATAGGCACTGCATCTCAACCCTACCACCTCCGTTTTAATTTAACCACTGTCACAAACATGCGCGGCCACGACTTCACTTCTACGACGATCACACCACCCCATGAAACACCACCACTAATACACTTCCACATCATCATCATTTTAGGACTACATAACCAGAGGCCTCCACTCCACCATCGAAACCCTTATTTACTTCACCACTACTATTGACATCAGTTATTTTACCGGCATTACCAATTCAACGAAAATTGAGAATAACAATTGAGAATATTCTTGGAGTTTTCAATCTATAGCTACCACATTTCCTGTGTTACTTTGACCAGTACCACCACAACGAATTGAGACCTTAGTAGGAAACAAATCGAATAAAATGAGAGAGATGCGAGTTTTTTACCGGAAAGTCAAAGGAGAACAAGAGTAGTGATAGGGTTAGTTATATGGACAGAGCTTCTTCTCTGCATTCAATTTTCCCAGTTGCGTTGTGCATCTGTGTGGACACCCTATTCTGAACCACCCAGATTAGTTTACTTATAGTCTTTGATTCTCCAATGATGATTAAGGTTAAGAACATCCCGAGGTTATTAGTATGTTTGAGCTTTGAGCATTTCAAACCTCATTTAAACCGTTGTCAAGCCTCTTTCAAGCTCTTCGAGCCAGAATCAAATGGCCTAAGCAAAACCCTATCGGCTTACGCTGGTGCTGTGTTGGCGTGCGCTGGTAAACTGCCACGTGTCAATCATCGACCGTTGACTCAGTTACAACTGGCACACGCTAGTATAAAACTGGTGTACGCCGGTCAACATCAGTCAAATGTCACTATTCAACCACGTGCACAAGACTTTTGTGGCCACCCCAGTACGATGAACAGTCTCTTGATGATTATAATCGTGCAGGGTTGTTCCCCTCTCTCTCCTACACCTCCATCAACTAGTCCCATGCATTTAATGCATGAGAGGCTCTCTCTCTAACCCAACCAGCCAAACCAGCCTGGTTACCCCCTCCACTCCTTCATTACTCAGCCTATATATACCCCCCTTGCATTTATATGCAAGGGGTTAACCACCATAAAGACTCTCAAGCGCTTTCTCTCTCTCTTTTTCATTGATTTCTTACTTGCTTCTCTTTCATCCATTGAAAGAGAAAGCAAATAACCCCTCGATACACTCATCACACTCCAAATATCCATCATCCATTCCTCAAGCCTTAAGTCAAGACTCAAACATTCTATCAGCCTCACAACCAAAGGTATACCACCTTTTGTATACGTTTTGTTCTGACTCTTGAGGGTGGCTGGCAAGGTCAGGGTTGGTAATCAATACTTGTCCTGGCCCTAAAGCTAGCAAGGTTTCAAGGATCGTATGTTGTGATCAATGGCGCACGCCAATAGAAATGAGCCGTACGCTAGTTATGGTAGTACGTGCAAAACTGGTGTGGGGATCATCGATCATCCATTTTATACTTTTCTTTTCATATTGACACCTTACTGCATGCTAATAACCAGTTTATAGCTTTCTGGATTTTAGGACTGCGTAGTTGTTAGTTGTTATTTCTGCTTTAGAAGGCATCTGGGATCCTTCTGGTCATGTTGATGCAAAGCCAAGCATTGGACAAATGACGTAACTGGCGTACGGTGTCTTATGACTAGCGTACGACAATAATATCAAGGTCCAGTGGCTAGCCCTTGCATGGTATTTAGGCCTTAGCTTCTATTTATTTCCCTACACTGTTTGTAGGGTGTTCTGTCTATTTTGTTTCCTTAGATTTATTTATGCTGTCTGTATCTGTATAAATCTAGTTATATAAACTGCGTGTTTTGTTCTGGGTGTGCATTGGTCCTTTCTAGAGCCCAGAGGGTTGAGAGAAGGAGCTGTGAGCTTAGATCTACCGGCGCACGCCAGTCCTGTTATGGAGTATGCAGGTCATCTCTGTATGCAGTGGCATGGCCAGTGCATACAGGTTTTCTTTTGCATGCGTCATTTTGGTTCAGTGTGTCCCCAGTTTGTCTAAAAGTGCTCACAAGTGCTTGTTCTCAATTTATATTCATTACTTCAATCAATCATCCATCACATTTTGCCATATAAATGCAATTTGTTACAGTTTTAATCCCCTTTAACTGTTCCCCCACCCTAACTGGCTAAGAAATGATCAATGAGAGAAAAATGCAAATGTTTTACAAAATGCTTGAGTAGAGACCAATCTCCGGATTAGGCGAGAGGGGTGTCATAAAACCCTTCTCCTCTCGTAACCTGGCTCCCAAACCTCAGATATCGAAGGTGACGACGGTCCAGTCTACAAGCTTTTTTCAAATCAAACACGTAGCAAACGTTTCAAGCTCGGTTCCTTGGGTGCATACCACGAAACCCGAGTGGCGACTCTGAATTGTAGCGTTTTGCCGCGCTTTCCAAAAAGGGCGCACCCGATTTTATACCCAAAATAAAATTTCAAGGGGTGTGTGCCCATAGTTGGTGGGAGCATCGAACCATTTCTATGCATTTAGTGCCTCCGACGATGTTTGAGTTGGTCTAATCTCAACAAATTTTTCATAAACAAAAAAAATTATTTTTATGATAGATGAGCGTTTTTTTGTCAACATACAGAGTTTCCAAATCCAAAATGTCATTTGTTATCATTGCATACAAATGCCTTTATTTTATCAGATGTATGTAGGGATAAGGTTGGTTATATCGACAGAGCTTCTTCTCTGCATTCGGCATTTTCAGTTGCATTTGGTTGCTCTGACGATCTTTGAATTGGTATAATATCAACCAATTTTTTACATATCAAAATATATTATTTCCCACAATCTTTTAGCATTTTGAATACCGTTTATATCAATATAAAGTAGGCTTCGTTCTGGTTTAATGTTAGTTTGATTCATAGATTTTCCAATATAGGTTATTTTTCCACATGTTGATCGAGGGTAAAATTAACATATCTTTTTACGTATAAGCAATTTGGAAGTCAAACTAATTTGGTTAATTAGAAAGTAGGTAGACAAGCTTTCCAACGGTTAAAACCACGTGCAAATCAGAGTTCGGGAGTGCCCGTAATAAGGCCGCAAAATTTGGTTAGTTTTGAGATTTCAAAGGTCGTGTGTGGGAGCAATTGAATGCGCTTGTGGCGCATGCATTTGCGCCTGAGGTGCATTGAAACTCGAAAATTGTTTAAACTTTGCGGGTTTATACCGGATACTCCCGAACTGCAGTTTTCGCAAGGTTGGAACCGTTGTAAAATTAAGCTTGTTGAGTGTAATTTCTAACCCAAGTAGTTTAAGTCTTAAACTATTTGTACACTAAAAAATATGACCAATTTATCCTCAGATAGTTGAAAAGTAAATTATTTCAATAAAAAAATTGCATCTCCCTCATTTTTAATTGGATAAAGACCTATTGTAGATCGATAACGAAGATTTTGATAGTACTAAAAGTTGGTGAAATCCAATCATAAAAATAATTGTTTTTGTTTTATGAAAATTGGGTAGTAAGAAGACTACAAATTTCATCGGAGTACTACCACTACTCCACCACCAACATTGTCACCATAATAAAACCCCTCCACCTCCATCCCTTCACCACCTACACAAACATCACTTGCACCGCTCTTCCACTCTGCTACCACCATTGGCGTTGCATCTCAACCCTAGCACCTCCGTTTTCATTTAACCACTATCACAAACACGCACGGCCATGACTTGACTGCTACGACGATCACACCACCCCAAGCAACACCACCATGACTACTACACTTCCACATCATCATCATTTCAGGACTACGTAACCACAGGCCTCCACTCCACCATCATAACCCTTATTTACTTCACCACTACTATAGACATTAACTATTTTACCGGCATTACCAATTCAACGAAATATGAGAATAATGATTGAGAATATTCTTGAAATTTTCAATCTACAGCCTCCGCATTTCCAGTGTGACTTTGATCAGTGCGACCACAACAAATTGAGACCTCAGTAGGAAACAGATCGGATAAAATGAAGGCGATGCAAGGGCGAGCATCAGACCATTTTTATGCATTTAGTGCCTCCGACGATCTTTAAGTAGGTTTAATCTCGACTAATTTTTCATAAACAAAAAAAATTATTTTTATGATGGATGAGTGTTTTTTTGTCAACATGCAAAGTGGTTTTCCAAAGCCACAATGAAGTTTGTTATCATTTCGTACAGATGCATTTGTTTTATCAAATGTATGTAGGGATAGGTTTGGTTATACGGATAGAGCTTCTTCTTTGCATTCGGCTTTTCCAATTGCAGTTGGTGGGAGCGTCGGACCACTTCTATGCATTTAGTGGCTCCGACAATTTTTGAGTTGGCATAATATCGACCAATTTTTTAGAATTCAAAATATATTATTTATATTTTGAATAATATATTGGATTGGATGTGTCCAAGAAAGAAATGCAGGATTAGTCACTAAATTGTTACTTGCGTCTCTGATTTGCAAAGGCGGTGAAGGAATTGTACCTTTCACGTACTCAATGAAACCATTAGCCCTAAGAGCATTCAAGACTTGAGTTTTCCACAAAAGGTAATTATCAGAACTCAGCTTGATTGTAACCAGGGAGTGAAAATTAGATACCAGAAAAGCCAGGGCTGCGGGCATTGTAACTCCATTTTCGCTTGAGGTTGTAGTCGAAGACATTTCTGTGAAGAACTTCGTCTAGGTCAGAAAATAACAAAGAAGAAGATGTAGATCTTGAATCGTTGAATTGGACTCACGTCGCGTGGCTTTGATACCATGAAGATTTTACTCTATTGAAAGAAATTGATCAAGAACAGTAAAATACAATCAAGAACAAGAGAGAGAGAATCCCGAGATGTAGAGAGAGAAAGAAACTCTGAGTATTCCCCACTTTATCTATTTTTTCCTTAAAACGTAAAATACAAAATGGAATACAGTACATATAAGTCCAGCTTTCAACCACTATCTAACCAACCAATCACAAACCATCTTACTCTCCACTACCCCATACTCAACTAACTAATGGCTAACTAATCAACTGGTGACGTGGCAGTAGTGGAGCTCTGATCTGCTACATTAGACTCCTTCACAGATTCAACCCACAATATTTTAGCATTTTGAATGCCCTTTTTATCAATATAAAGTAGGCTTCGTTCCGGTTTAATGTTGGTGTGATTCAAAGATTTCCCAATATAGGTTATTTTTTGACAAGTTGAGGTTAAAATTATAATCTTTTTATGCAAAAGCAATTTGGGAGTCAAACAAATTTGGTTAATTAGAAACTAGGATGGACAAGTTTTCAAATTATTCAAACCACGTGCAAATCGGAGTTCGAGAGGGCCCGTGACAAGGCCGTAGAGTTTGGTTAGTTTTGAGATTTCAAAGAACACGCCTGGGCGCAATTGGATGCGCCTGAGGCACATTGAAACCTGAAAATTGTTCTAACTTTGCGGGTATATTACGGATACTCCCGAACTCCGATTTTCGCAAGGTTGGAACCGTTGGAAAGCTTGTTCTGTGTAATTTCCAGCCCAAGTAGTTTAAATCTTAAACTATTGGTACATTAAAAATATGACCAATTTACCCTCAGATAGTTGAAAGATAAAATTATTTCGGTAAAAAACTCGCATCTCCCTCATTTTTAATTGGATAAAGACCTATTGTAGATCGATAACAAAGATTTTGAAAGTTCTAATAGGTGGTGAAATCCAATAAAAAAATAAATTCTTTTTATTTTATGAAAATTGGGTAGTAAGAAGATTACCAATCTCATCGGAGTACTACCACTATTCCACCACCAACATTGTCTCCATAATACAACCTCTCCACCTCCATCCCTTCACCACCTACACGAACATCACTTCATGACCCTCACTACCACCGCACTTCCACTCTGCTACCATAATTTGTGCTGCATCTCAACTCTACCTGCTCCGTTTTCATTTAATCACTGTCAAAAATAGGCGCGGCCACGACTTTACTGTTACGATGATCACACCACCCCATGCAACACCACCACAACTACAACACTTCCACAACATTATCATCATTTCAGGACTAAATAACCACAGGCCTCCAGTCCACCATCAGAACCCTAATTGACTTCACCACTACTATAGACATTAATTATTTTACCGGCATTACCAATTCAACGAAAATTGAGAATAACGATTGAGAAAATTCTTGAAATTTTCAATCTATAGCCTCCACATTTCCAGTGTGACTTTGATCGGTGCCACCACAACGAATTGAGACCTCGGTTGGAAACAGATTGAATAAAATAAGGGAGATGCAAGTTTTTTACCGGAAAGTCAAAAGGAGAACAAGAATAGTGATGGGGTTAGTTAAACGGACAGAGCGTCTTCTCTGCAATCGATTTTCCCAGTGCGCCATGCATTTGGTGGGAGCATTAGACCATTTTTATGCATTTAGTGCCTCCGATGATCTTTGAGTTGGTTTTATCTCGACTAATTTCTCATTAACAAAAAAAATTATTTTTATGATAGATGAGTATTTTTTTGTCAACATACAGAGTGGTTTTCGAAAGCCACAATGACGTTTGTTATCATTGCGTACAGATGCACTGTTTTTATCAAATGTATGTAGGGATAGGTTTGGTTATATGAACAGAGCTTCTTCTCTGCATTCGGCTTTTCCAGTTGCATTTGGTGGTAGCGTCCGACCACTTTTATGCATTTAGTGGCTCCGACGATCTTCGAGTTGGTATAATATCAATCAATTTTTTCAGAATCAAAATATATTATTTGTGTGATTCAATCCCACATTCTTTTACCATGTTGAATACCCTTTATATCAAGATAAAGTAGCCTTCGTTCCGGTTTAATGTTGGTGTGATTCAAAGATTTTCCCAATATAGGTTATTTTTTGACAAGTTGAGGTTAAAATTATCATATCTTTTTACGTATAAGCAATTTGGGAGTCAAACTAATTTGGTGAATTAGGAAGTTGGATAGACCAGCTTTCCAACGGTTCAAACTGCATGCAAATCGGAGTTCTGGAACGCCCGTAACAAGGCCGCAAAGTTTGGTTAGTTTTGAGAATTCAAAGAACACACCTGGGCGCAATAGACGCTTTTGCGCCTGAGGCGTATTGAAACTCAAAAATTGTTAAAACTCTGTGGGTTTGTTCCGGATACTTCCGAACTCCGATTTTCGCAAGGTTGGAACCGTTGTAAAACTTGTTAGCCCAAGTAGTTTAAATCTTAAACTATTGGTACATTAAAAAATATAACCAATTTACCCTCAGAGAGTTGAAAACTAAATTATTTCGGTAAAAAACTCGCATCTCCCTCATATTTGATTGGATAAAGACCTATTGTACATCGATAACGAGGACTTTGAAAGTGCTAAAAGATGGTGAAATCCAATCATAATAGTAAATCTTTTTCTTTTACGAAAAATGGGTAGTAAGAAGAATACAAACCTCATCGGACTACTACCACCACCAACATTGACCCCACAATTCAACCCGTCCACCGCCATCCCGTCACCACCTACACGAACATCACTTCACCATCACTACCACCGCACTTCCAATTTGCCACTACCAATGGCGTTGCATCTCAACACTAACACCTCCGTTTTAATTTAAACACTGTCACAAACAAGCGTGGCCACGACTTCACTACTATGACGATCACACCACCCCATGCAACACCACCACGACTACTACACTTCCACATCATCATCATCATTTTAAGACTACATAACCATAGGCCTCCACTGCACCATCGGAACCCTTATTTACTTCACCACTACCATTGACATTAATTATTTGACCGGTATTACCAATTCAATGAAAATTGAGAATATCGATTGAGAATATTCTTCAAGTTTTCAATCTATAGCCACCACGTTTCCAGTGTGACTTTGATCAGTGCCACCACAACAAATTGAGACCTCAATAGGAAACAAATTGAATAAAAAGAGGGAGGCGCGAGTTTTTAATTGGAAAGTCAAAAGGAGAACAAGAGTAGTGATAGGGTCTATTATACGGGCAGAGCTTCTTCTCTGCATTCGATGTTCCTAGTTGCGTCGTGCATTTGGTGGAAGAATCAAACCATTTCTATGCATTTAGTGCCTTCGACTATCTATGAGTAGGTCTGATCTCAACTAATTTTTCATAAACAAAAAAATTTCAATTTTATGATACCATCACACCATGTTTTACTACTTTGAATACCCTTTCTAATATAAACTACGTTTCGTTTTGGTTTAATATTGGTGTGATTCAATGGATTTACCAATATAAGTTATTTTTCTTTTTGACCTGATGAGTGTTTTTATTTCAACAGACAGTTTGGTTTTCCAAAGCTAAAACTTCGGTTTGTTATCATTGCATACAGATGCCTTTATGTTATCAAATGTATGTAGGGATAGGGTTGGTTATATGGACAGAGGATCTTCTCTGCATTCGGCTTTTCCAGTTGCATTTGGTGGCATTTGGTGGGAGCGTCGGATCACTTCTAGCATTTAGTGGCTCCGACGATCTTTGAGTTGGTATAATATCGACCAATTTTTGAGTAATGAAACTATATTATTTATGTGATTCAATCCCACAATCTTTTAGCATTTTGAATACCCTTTATATCAATATAAAGTTGGCTTCGTTCCGGTTTAATGTTGGTGTGATTCAAAGATTTTCCCAATATAGCTTATTTTTCAACAAGTTAATCTCAATTTTGGTTGAATTGGTAATGCAAAGAAGAAGCTCTCAATTTGTTGTGGTGGCACTGATCAAAGTCACCACATTTCTAGTGTGACTTTGATCAGTGCCACCACAACAAATTGAGACCTGAATAGGACACAAATCGAATACAAAGAGGGAGATGCGAGTTTTTTACCGGAAAGTCGAAAAAGGAGAACAAGAGTATTAATAAGGTTAGTTATATGGACAGAGCTTCTTCTCTGCATTCGATTTTCCCAGTTGCATCGTGGATTTGGTGGGAGAATCGGACCATTTCTATGCATTTAGTGCCTCCAACGATCTTTGAGTAGGTCTAATCTCGACAAATTTTTCGTAAACAAAAAAATTTTAATTTTATGATACGATCACACCATGTTTTACTACTTTGAATACCCTTTTTATCAATATAGTGTAGGTTTCATTTTGGTTTAATATTGGTTTGATTCTTGTTATCGAGATATACAATAGGTCTTTATCCAATTAAAAATGAGGAAGATGCGAGTTTTTCAACTAAATAATTTACTTTTCAACTTTTTGAAGATAAATTGGTCATATTATTTAATGTACAAATAATTTAAGATTTAAACTACTTGGGTTAGAAATTATACTGAACAAGCTTTACAACGATTCCAACCTTGTGGAAATCAGAGTTCTGGAGTATCTGGAATAAACCCGCAAAGTTTGAACAATTTTCGAGTTTCAATGTGCCTTAGGCGCAAATGCATGCGCCCCAAGTGCATTCTATTTCGTCCAGGCGTGACCTTGAAATTTCCAAGCTAACCAAACTTTGCGGCCTTGTCACGGGCGCTTCTGAACTCCTATTTGCACGTGGTTTGAATTGTTGGAAAGCTTTTCTATCCTACTTAATTTCTAATTAACCATATTAGTTTGATTCCCAAATTGCTTATATGTCAAAAGACAAGATAATTTTACCCTCAACTTGTCGAAAAATAACCTATATTGGGAAAATACTTAAATAATACCCACATGAAACTGGAACGAAGCCTACTTTATGTTGATATAACGGGTATTCAAAATGCTAATAGATTGTGGGATTGAATCATAAAAATAATGTATTTTGATTTATGAAAAATTAGTCAAGATTTGACCAACTCAAAGATCGTTGGAGCCCCTAATTAAATGCATAGAAGTGGTCCAACGCTCCATCCAAATGCACGACGCAATTCGGATAACCGAATGCTTCCCCTGTAATGTATCCCTCAACTGATGTTTATATTTACAGGGGGATTGTGGGGAAGGTCGCCACCGTAATTTACGAAATCTTCTAGGGGGGCATTATTCTCAAGGGGGGCTTGACCGGGTCTGCTCGAGTGGTTAATTAGGTGCAGGTTGTCCGGTTCCCGGTCCCTGGGCATCAACACGTACATTTCAAATTTTCAAGGCCTAATCCGAACTGGGCTCCTCTCACTTGCTCAAGAAAAGGGCCTTGTGTTGATGCCAATGCAACCTACCAACAAAAATCATAAGATTGTAGTTTTCATTTGCTCATTTACATTTTCAACTGGGCTCCTCTCACTTGCTCTTTGCTCGTAGTTTTCATGTTTTTATGGCATGACGTCTCTTGAGTTCCTCGACTTTTGAAGGTAAATTTTTTGGGCCGCTATTTTAGTGGTAATCTTTTTAGGAAATGGCCATTTTGTTCATATGTTACAAGGGTCAAATTTGTCTCCATTCATGTCCCGCCAAGTGCCCCGTCAGGATTCTTGTAGTTATGCTTGATCCCGGGTTGGTCCAGGTCCTTTTTATTTAATACTTCCTTAATACCAAAAGACCAACTCTTCCAACTGTTAATCTTGTATGCTCTTTCTTGTGGCCAAGGTTGCGTTGGTGAGTTGGTAATTCATATTACAAAAGCTTCAACAGCAAGCTGGACTTAGCTCCAGCAACTCGAATCTAAGACCTCTCTATGCCACTGAGCCAAAGGGCCATTGGCACGGAGGTGGCCTAAGTGAGAACATCCATGTTGGTATCGGCAATTTTTTACCAGAAAGTCTATTGTCAATTCTGTTGTGTACAGAGATTTATTTGAGTTTGTAGGATTGTCTTGCCAAACAAAATCGAGTCTTGTGTCTCAATCAATTGGGGTCGGCTTCATAGGTGCGTTGGATCGACTCATCCAAATGAATAAATACCAAGATGTGAATTTTGGAAAGTAGCCGAATCAGTGTACCTGTATTATTAGTAGTGAAGCAGACTCGAGATCGCATCTTAGTTCCTAAGAGA
Organism: Rhododendron simsii; assembly: GCA_014282245.1. NCBI lineage: Eukaryota > Viridiplantae > Streptophyta > Magnoliopsida > Ericales > Ericaceae > Rhododendron > Rhododendron simsii. The sequence continues at coordinate 32,488,997 of CM024959.1, forward strand.
ACTTCTAGTTGCCCCTTGTACAAATTGCACTTGGCCGCTACGAATTACACTTGGCTACTACGAATTACTCTTGGCCGGATCAAATTACTATTGGCCGCACGGAATTGCACTTGACCGCTTGTAATTGCTCTTGGCCGCGAGGAAGTGTGAGACCACAAAGTAATTAGTGGTGGCCAAGAGTAATTCGATGCGGTCAAGTGCAATTTGATGCGGCCAAATGTAATTCAATGTGGCTAAGTGCAATTCGAAGTGGCCAAAATTATGAAACATTATTTTAATTTTTCATTCATCCTTCTCCCAAATATTCATTATTTCCAAGTATATTTTTAGTCTTATACCCATAAATCTAAGCTATAGAATAAATATGTACAAATCTGATGGTCCAAAATATAGAAAATTCAAAAAATGCTAGTCCATATTGTATAGATTGCACTTTGGAATGAAGTGAACAGACTGCAGTGACTTCATCGGAGAAATATTCTTGGTTGACGCCCTTTATCAACTGTGTTCATTCCAATCTGCGATTGATAAATTCTGCTGCTTAAAGAATTAGGTGGATGGAGATTTGTTTACGGACCATCGAATGGATTCCAGGAACCCTGTAGTGCAAAGACCTTTGCCATGAAAGAATCAAAGGCTCATAAGGTTGAACATCTGGGTTTTTTTTCTTCCCTTGAAGAAAGATGTTTTCTGATTATGAAACTATTAATACCTGAGCAATCTAATATTTTGCACGGATGATTTTCTCAGCCAGTAGAAAAATAGAGGTGGTCTGACGCTACCACCAAATGCATGACACAATTGAGAAAACCGAATGCAGAGAAAAAGCTCTATCCATAGACCGAACCCTATGATTGGATTTTACTAACCTCTGGTACTTTGAAAATCTTCTTTATCGATATATAATAGGTTTTTATCCGATTTAAAATGAGGAAGATGCAAGTTTTTTACTGAAATATTTTCTTTTCAACTCTCTGAGTGTAAATTGATCATATCTTTCAATGTACAAATAATTTTAGATTTAGACTACTTCGGTTTGAAATTAGACTCAACAAGCTTTTCCATGGTTCCAACCTTGCAAAAATCGAAATTCGGAAATGTCTGGGATAAATATACAAAGTTTGAACAATTTTCGAGTTTCAATGGGCCTCAGGCGCAACCTTGAAATTTCTAAACTAACCGAATTTGCGGCCTTGCCACTGTCTCTCCCGAAACTCCGATTTGCACGTAATTTGAACCGTAGGAAAGCTTGTGTAGTCTGCTTTCTAACCAAATTAGTTTGACTCCCAAATTGCTTATACATCAGAAGATTTGATAATTTTATACCCATACAGGTCAAAAAATAAATTATATTTGAAAAATCATTGAATCACACCAACATTAAACTGGAGCGAAACTGAATTTATATTGATAAACAGGATATTCAAAGTACTTAAACATGGTGTGATCGAATCATAAAAATATTTTTTTTTGGTTTATGAAAAAATTATCGAGATTAGACCAACTCAAAGAATGTCGGAGCCACTAAATACACAGAAATGGTCTGATACTTCCACCAAATGCACGACGCAACTGGGAAAATCAAATGTAGAGAAAAACCTCTGTCCATATAGCTAACCCTATCACTTTCTCCTTTTGACTTTTCGGTAGAAAACTCAAATCTCCCTTATTTTATTCGATTTGTTTCCTACTAAGGTCTCAATTCGTTGCGGTGGCACTGATCAAAGTCACACTTGAAATGTGGCGGCTATAGATTGAAAACATCAAGAATATTCTCTATCGTTATTCTTAATTTTCGTTGAATTGGTAATGTCGGTAAAATAATTAATGTCAATACTAGTGGTGAAGTAAATGAGGGTCCCGATGGTGGAGTGGAGGCCTGTGCTTATCTGGTCCTGAAATGATGATGACGTGGAAGTGTACTAGTCGTGGTGGTGTTGCATGGGGTGGTGTGATCGTCGTAGCAGTGAAGTCATGGTCGTGCCGCACGTGTTTGTGACAGTGGTTAAATGAAAACGGAAGAGGTAGGGTTGAGATGCAGTGCCAATGGCAGTAGCAGAGTGGAAGTGCGGTGATGGTAAAGTGATGTTGGTGTGGTGGTGAAGGGATGGAGGGGGAGGAGTTGTATTATGGTGACAATGTTGGTGGTCGAGTAGTGGTAGTACTCCGATGAGGTTTGTAGTCTTCTAACTACCCAATTTTGACGAAACAAAAAGAATTATTTTTATGATTGAATTTCACCAACTTTTAGTAATTTCAAAATCTTCGTTATCAATATACAATCCGGCTTTATCCAATTAAAAATGAGGGAGACGCGAGTTCCGAAATAATTTACTTTTCAACTCTCTGAGGGTAATTGGGTCATATTTTTTAATGTACAGATAATTGAAGATTTAAACTACTTGGGTTAGAAATTACACTCAACAAGCTTTACAACGGTTCTAACCTTGTGAAAATCGGAGTTCAGGAGTATCCGGAATAAACCCACAAAGATTGAAAAAATTTCGAGTTTCAATGCTCGTTAGGAGCAAATGCATGCTCCCCAGGCTCGTTCTATTGCGCCTGGGGGCGACCTTGAAATTTCAAAACTAACCAAACTTTGGGGCCTTGTCACGGGCACTCCCGAACTCCGATTTGTACTTGGTTTGAACCGTTGGAAAGCTTGTCTATCCTACTTTCTCAAATTAGTTTGATTCCCAAATTGCTTATATGTCAAACGACAAGATAATTTTACCCTTAATTTGTCGAAAAATAACCTATATATATTGGAAAAATCCTTGAATCACACCAACGTTAAACCGGAACGAAGCCTACTTTATATTGATATAAAGGGGTATTCAAAATACTAAAAGATTGTGGGATTGAATCATAAAAATAATGTATTTTGGTTTATGAAAAATTAGTCGAGATCTGACCAACTCAAAGATCGTTGGAGCCCTAAATGCATAGAAGTGGTCTGACGCTCCCACCAAATGGACGACGCAATTTGGAAAACCGAATGCCTCCCCTGCAATGTATCCCTCAGCTGATTTTTATATTTCAAATTTTTTTTCCTCACTAAGATTCAAAGAACTAATTACAGGAGGATTGTGGGAAGGTCGCGGATGTAATTTACAAAATCTTCTGGGGGGGCATAATTCTCACGGGGGGCTTGACCGGGTCTGGAGGAATGAATCCGCCAACATCATACCCAGTTGAGCGTCTGCCCGAGTGGTTATGTGCCGGTTGTCCGGTTCCAGCTCCAATCCCTGGGCATCAACACATTTCACATTTTCAAGGTCTAATCCCAACGGGCTCTTCTCACTTGCTCAAGAAAAGGGCCTTGTGCTGATGCCAATGCAACCTACCAACAAAAATCATAAGATTGTTATGGATCATATACATTTTCAACTGGGCTCCTCTCACTTACTCTTTGCTCGTAGTTTTCTTTTTTTTTTCATGGCTTCACGTCTCTTGAGTTCCTTGACTTTTGAAGATATTTTGGGCCACTATTTTGGTGGTAAATTATTTAGAGAATGGCCATTTTGTGCATATGTTACAATGGTCAAATTTGTCTCCAATCGTGTCCCGCCCAGAGTCGCATCGGGATTCTTGTAGCTATGCTTGATCCCGGCTTGGTCCACGTCCTTTTTATTTAATACTTCCTTAACACCCAAAGACGCACTCCTCCAACTGGTAATCTTGTATGCTCTTTCTTGTGGCCAAGGTAGCGTTGGTGAGTTGGTAAACCATATTACAAAAGCTTCAACAGCAAGCTGGACTTACCTCCATCTATTCGAATCTGAGACCTCTCTATGCCGCTGAGCCAAAGGCCCATTGGCACAGAGGGGGCCTTAGTGAGAAATCCATGTTCGTATTTATGATGCTCGGCAATCTCTTACCAGAAAGTCTATTGTCAATTCTGTTGTGTACCGAGATTTATTTGAGATTGTAGGATCGACTAACCAAACAAAACCTAGTCTTGTGTCTCAATCAATTGGGGTTGGCTACATGGGTGTGTAGGATCAACTCAGCCAACTGAATTAATTCTAAGATGTGAATTTTGGAAAGTAGCCCAATCAGTGTACTGTATTATGAGTAGTCAAGGAGACTCGAGCTCGAGATCACATGTTAGATCCTGAAAGAACTTCACTAGTTGCCCCTTGTACAAATCGCATTTGACCGCATCAAATTGCACTTGGCCGCATCGATTTACTATTGGCAGCGTAGAAATACTAATGGCCGCGTAGAATTGCTCTTGGCCACAAGAAATTGCATTTGGCCGCTTGTAATTGCACTTGGCCGCTTGTAAAGTAATTAGTGGCAGCCAATAGTAATTAGACGCGGCCAAGAGCAATTTGATTCGTCCAATTGGAATTCGAAGCGGCCAAGTGCAATTGAATGCAGCCATGAGCCATTTGATGTGTCCAAAAGTAACTCAAAGCTGCCAAGTGCAATTCAAAGTGGCCAAAATTATGAAACATTAATTTTAGTTTTTCATTCATCCTTCTTCTAAATATTCATTATTTCCAAGTATATTTCTAGTCCTATACCCATAAATCACAGCTATAGAATAAATGTGTACAAATTCGATAATCCAAAATATAGAGAATTTAAGAAATGCTGCTCCATATTATATAGACTGCATTTTGGAATTGAGTAAAAAGACCACATTGTCTACCCTGACTTCATCGGAGAAATATTCTCAGTTGACGTCTGATGAAGCGGTTTTTGGTCACCTCCGGAGGAGGGGTACCTCAACCATCCATTTGATCCTCTAGTAGATGAAGCGGCTTTCAGAGTGCTCTATTAACGACCTGCAAAACAGAAACGGTAAACTATGGGCATCGGCGTGGCTGTCGCCATTGCCCCTCTGATGCCTAAATCAGTCGAGATATAGAGAGAATGGACTGAGTACGAGTTTTGCATTGTTTGCCTTGCATACCTTTGTGAGGTGGAGGTGTTATCTTTATATAGGTATTTTGGGAGGAATCCCTTGGGACCGGAACTCTTAAGTCTCATCCGCTCGTGGCGGGTATAGATAGGTGTTGGAGTGTCCTCCTCACCTTAGGACTCCCCTGATCCTTATCAGGTTTGAGGAGTTCTTTCACCTTTTTACTCTTGTACTTGCTTGTTAGGTTAAGAGTCCTCATGGTGCTAGGACCCCTTGGGCTCATCCGTACATGACAGGAATAGGTTGGTAATGGAGTGTCTTCCTTACCTAGGACTTCTTTGATCCTTATCAGGTTTAGGAGTTCTCCTCTCCTTTGAACTCTGTGATTGTCATCAAGGTTAAGAGTCCTCGCGGTACACGGATCTTTGTGGTTATCCTTTATGGACCGTAGCTTGATCTCTTCTGAGGAGATAAAGCTTGTGGCTGCTTTTTGAGTTCCTTTTGTGCATGGGTTTCTCACAGTTATCCCTTGGGATTCGCAGCCCCATCTCTTGGGATGAGATAAGGCCTTGGCTTTTCTAGAAAGATAAGAATCTGACTCTTCTCTGAGTCCCCTAGACTGTATGAACCTCTCTTATGGAGTATTTTATAAGTCTGGCTGCATGTTTGTCATATTTGCCGAGCTCATCTGGTGAGCTGAGCTCGGTATCTTTCTACGAGCTGCGCTCATGAGCTGGCCTCCGTCTTTGGACTGGTTAATAGAGGCTTGCTCTTATAAGCTAGATTCCATGTTCTTGGGACTCTAGCTTAAGCCCTTAAGGCTGTGCCCATGAGCTCTTTAGTTTGGGCTAACCTTGGGATGACCTTTGCCCTTGGGTTGGTCCATTGAGCTCAGCTCTTCAAGCTAAGCTCTATGTCACTGGGTCTCTTACATGGCCCTTCATGTTGTGCTGGGCTTCCTGGTTTGAGCTGACCTTGGGAGGTTATTTTATACTTATCAGCTACTCCTCTGTTTCCAAGTAAGAACATAAGTGAAGATTTGGAAACACTATTTGCTCTGGAATCGACGACTATGCCTACCTATCCTGTGTATCAAACGTGATATTCACTAGGTTGGGGTGTACATAGCCATTGCTTGTTTTAGGGGAATTCTTGTGGACCCTTAGCCCTTTGATCACGTTGTGGTATCTGACTTTATTGAATAGCTTTGCTTGCCGGCCTTGTTAAACAGCAAACCAATGAGAATGTTCAGGGGGCTAAACAGAGCATTCCTTTTACTCTGATCAGCACCCATCTATAGTAGTTGTTTCAACCATGGGGTATCTGGCCTTAGCCTTGCTGAGTAGCAATGCTTGTAGCAGAGCAAAGAAAAATACATTTGTTTTTGATGTTTGTGGGAGACAAGCTTTAGTAAAGCCTGCTCTTATTCTAGAGCTTTACATTAGTTCTGTCCTTCATTAGTTCCCTTAGGAATACATTGGGATAGCTTAGACGTGGGGGTACTTACTTATTTTTGGTACTCCACCAATCCCTTGAGTGTGGAGTTGTTGAAAAACAACTTGGTACTTGTGAGTTTGTATCCTCTTAGGACTAATCTTATGTTGATATTTTGCCTTAGAGCTTGGCACATCAATAGGTTTTCGGCTGAGTGAGATTGTAGGCCACGTCCTTCGGACTTTTAGCCCATTGGGACTCTTTAATGCTTATTTAATAAGCCATGGTACGAGCGGCTCACAGGCCATTTTTGAATATTATAATCAGGAGCTCTTTGAGATCTGACACTTCAAGGCTCATCTGATAAGCCCTGGAGCAAGCGGCTCACGGATTGCTGAGCGTCAATGCTTGTCTTAGCATGGTTATTCTATGCCTTAGCATAAGGTTTGCTCATGCCTTCAGCATGAGGTTTGCTCGCACCTTAGTATGAGACTTAGAACAACAACTCATGCCTTTAGCACGAGATTTGCTCATGCATTAGCATGAGGCTTGCTCACGCCTTAGCATGAGACTTTAAACATCTCATGCCTTAGCATGAGACTTGCTCACGCCTTAGCATGAGACTCAGAATAACATCTCATGGCCTAGCATGAGATTTGCTCATGCCTTAGCATGAGACTTGGAATAACATCTCATGCTTAGCATGAGATTTGCTCATGCCTTAGCATGAAGTTTGCTCACGCCTTAGTATGAGACTTAGAATAACATGTCTTGGCATGAGGTTTGCTCACACCTTAGTATGAGACTTAGAATAACATTTCATGCCTTAGCATGAGGTTTGCTCCTGCCTTAGCATGAAACTTGCCCACGCCTTAGCATGAGACTTAGAATAACATCTCATGCTTTAGCATGAGGTTTGTTCACTCCTTAGCATGAGACTTAGAATAACGTCTCATGCCTTAGCATGAGGTTTGCTCACGCCTTAGCATGAGACTTGCTCACGCCTTAGCACGAGACTTAGAATAACATCTCATGCGTTAGCATGAGGTTTTCTCATGCGTTGGTATGAGACTTAGAATAACATCTTATGCCTTAGCATGAGATTTGCTCATGGTAAGGATTTGCTCATGCCTTACCATGAGGTTTGCTCACGCCGTACCATGAGGTTTGCTCACGCCTTAGCATGAGACTAAAAATAACATCTCAAGCCTTAGCATGAGATTTGCTCACGCCTTAGCATGAAACTTGGAATAACATCTCACGCCTTAGCATGAGGTTAGCTCACGCCTTAGCATGAGACTTAGAATAGCATGAGATTTGCTAATGCCTTAGCATGAGGTTTGTTCACACCTTAGCATGAGACTTAGAATAACATCTCATGCCTTAGCATGAGGTTTGCTCACGCCTTAGCGCTAGACTTAGAATAACATCTCGTGCCTTAGCATGAGACTTACTTCGATTGCCTTAGCATTCCCTTTGGGCCTAACAACTAGTGAGCTATTAAAGTGTGCTAGAGTGACCTCATTAGGTTAGGTTGAGTTCATTTATCTTGTCCGCAAATCTACCAAGCTCAGAACTGAGCTTGGATTTTCGTGTCGGGCAGGCTTAGTTGGCCCATGGTCTTCTTTTATGGCCTTGTTTGGTTCTAAGGCATACAACCTTTTCTCCTACTTAATTAGTAGGGTGCAAAATTAGAGTTTATGCTAAGCTTGTGGAGTATGACCCTTGGGTTAACCCTCAGCTAGTCCATTTTGGATATTCCTGTTTTTCCATGGGAATTCCATTAGGTGGGTCCTTGCTTTTGTGTTGGGCCAAGTTGCGGTATCTTACTTGGTAGGTTGGATTTGATAGATTTCAACCCTTGGGTTGAGCTTAGCTCTTATCAGAGCTGTGAGGTTCAAGCTATGTGACGTTTTCTAAGTTGGCTGGCCTTAAGAGGTCAGGTTTTTTCCATCATCCGTAGATTCGATGGATGGATAGCTGAACTGATCCTTTGAGGCGTGTTGGCCTTTGGGCTACACCAGAACGGGGAGTTTGACGGGCCAGGCCCTGTTGTCCAGTTGGAGCACTCATTTTGAGGTACTCTCCTGGGTTATTCCTTAGGATAATTTATGTTTGTCACCTCCCGTAGGAGGTGTTTCAGCCACCTTAGACCCCATAGACGATCAAGATCTTTTTTTTTTTGGGTAGCTTGGTGGCCTACATAGTCGGGCTGATGATCACGCCATGTCAATCCTCGAAGATGATCAGATGATGTTGCCTTTCATGCTCAGCTCTCTGAATGAGCTAAGCTTTTGTCTGTGTATTTCCTTAGAAATTTTCATGTTTCCGTAGAGGTGAGTTACTCATTCACTACTATTGTGGTGACAATTTTGCATTTGCACTTGCACTTGCTTTATGGAGAACATCACGTGCCTTATCGACTATGTTCTTCTGAGCAGACCTTGGTTTCTCAATCTGACTTTTTGCTTAGTCTAATTTTGGGGCCGTGAGCGGTGACCGAGCAGGTTTGCTGGTCATGCTTAAGTTTCTAACACTTTTGATGTAGCTTTTGACTTTTGGTTGAGGTGCGCGGGCCGTGCCCAATTTTTTCAGAATTTAATTCCCTTAGAATTGGGCTTTACCCATTGGTTGTCCAAGCTCTGTAAGCTTTTTATAGCTGCTTCCAAAGCTCTAGCTTTGGCTGAGGAGACTTGTATGTCCATATACTTCCCTACTCCCCCAAGTGTTAAGGTGTTGGAAAAATAGCTTAACACTTGTAGATTGTGTAATTGTTTCCTGTGGGCTGTTGGCCCGATGACTGGTTGCCCCTTTTACCATCGCCTCTTAAGGACTGTCGGTGTTCAGTGCGCGTTTTGGATTTGTCTTGGCATTAGAGCGAGGAGCTGTCGAGAGCCGTGGCCCAATTTTGCTTTGTCTAGCATGGGGAGTGCTACGTATTTGAGCTTTGAAGGCTATGCTACGTCTGTGAACTTGGAAATTTTTCTAAACTTTTTTTATTGTATAGTTGTGTTACGTCTGTGAGCTTGAAAATTTTCCTAAACTTCTTTTAGTACATAGTTGTGCTACGTCTGTGAGCTTGAAAATTTTTCTAAGCTTCTTTTAGTGCATAGTTGTGCTACGTCTGTAAGCTTGAAAATTTTCCTAAGCTTGTTTTACTGCATAGCTGTGCTACGTTTGTGAACTTAAAAATTTTGTGTGCGCGTTTTCCCTTAGTGTAACAAAGGAAGCTTGGCACACGATCTCATTTGGTATTACCTGAAGAGGTATTGAAGATTTGTACGTCTCTTAATGATCCACCGAGTATGTGGAACCATTGAACTTCGCCATCTGCGGCATCTTGAACTCCCTTGGGAGCGGGGGCCTTATTATTTTGGTCGTAAAGGAAGAGTCGGTGACTTGGATTAACTTTTCCACGGTAGTGGTAGCTTTCCCTTTAACTTGTTTAATCAGCCCCTCTATTTGGGTTTGCCTCCATAGAAGGGTGATGAATCAGCTTTGTCGTCAGCTCTGACCTAATCCTCTTGTTGGAGCTCTACTGTCATATTTATAGGCATCCTGATAGGAGGTTGAGTCCTTGTAGGACTGTATCTCGTAGATTCCGAATTACCTCTTTGAGGTTTTAAGGGGTCCCACCTTAGCTAGGAATCCCAATCTACCCCTGATTACGCATATCAAAGATGTTTTGAACTTATCTTGCTGGTGGAGTCCTTTATCCCTTAGGATTTGGATCTTTCCTTATCCTGTTGGGATATCTTTATCGGAATAAGTATATTGTATAGCTAAGGTCCAGAGCTGGTCCTTGGACCACATGACAGCTTCGTCTAAAGAGCAGAGCTGACCTGCTCTAATTCTCCTTCAGGTAGGATTTCCCAGAGAGATCCAAATAAGGCTGGTTTATACTCCCCAGGTCTGTGGTTCTTGTAGTACTGACCTCTTTAGGTCTACCATACTTATCAAAGGGCTTCTTGGAGAGATTTTTGATCTCTCTCGATGCGACTAGACCGCCTCTTTTCCTGATCGGTGTTACTGTCCCTTTTTTGTTCTTCAAGTGGACTTTCGTCCAGATTGAGGAGTTGTTTGTTTAACTCCCCATTCATTCGTGTCGCGTCCGCTAACCCTTGTGTTAAAACTTCCACTCGACCTTGCAAGGGTTCGATTACTCCTTGCATATTATCAGCTTGATTTTGTTAGGCGGCGAACGCCACTAGATTGAATCACCGTGGGTGAGGTGTCCTTCTGCAGGCAATGGAGTACGCTCTTTGAAGCCGTTAATCGAATATCCATTGTGGAAACTATTCATCGTGAAGGGTTGAGAGTGATATCTCATTTCCCACAAACGGCGCTAGCTGATGAAGGGGTTTTTGGTCACCTCCGGAGGAGGGGTACCTCAACCGTCCATCTGATCCTCCAGCAGATGAAGTGGCTTTTGGCGTGCTTGATTAACGACCTGCAAAGTAGAAACTGTAAACTATGGGCACCGGCGTCGCTGTCGCCATCGCCCCTCTGATGCATAATTCAGTCAAGATATGGAGAGAATGGACTGAGTACGAGTTTCGCATTGTTTGCCTTGCGTACCTTTATGAGATGGATGTGTGATCTTTATATAGGCATTTTGGGAGGAATCCCTTGGGACCAGGACTCTTAAGTCTCATCCGCTCATGGCTGTTATAGATAGGTGTTGGAGTGTCCTCCTCACGTTAGGACTCTCCTGATCCTTATTAGGTTTAAGGAGTCCCTTCACCTTTGAACTCTTGCACTTGCTTATCAGGTTAAGAATCCTTACGGTGCTAGGACCTCTTGGGCTCATCCGTACATGACGGGAATAGGTTGGTAATGGAGCGTCTTACTTACCTAGGACTTCTTTGGTCCTTATCAGGTTTAAGAGTTCTTCTCCCCTTTGGACTCTGTGATTGTCATCAAGGTTAGGAGTCCTCGCGGTACACGGATCTTTGTGGTTATCCTTTATAGACCGTAGCTTGATCTCTTCTAAGGAGATAAAGCTTGTGGCTACTTTCTGAGTTCCCTTTGTGCATGGGTTTCTCACGGTTATCCCTTGGGATTCGCAACCGCATCCCTTGGGATGCGATAAGGCCTTGGCTTTTCTAGAAAGGGGATAAGAGTCTGACTCTTCTCTGAGTCCCCTAGACTGTACAAACCTCTCTTATGGAGTGTTTTATAAGTCTGGCTGCAAGTTTGTCATATTTGCCGAGCTCACCTAGTGAGCTGAGCTCGGTATCCTTCTATGAGCTGTGCTCGTGACCTGGCCTCCATCCTTGGACTGGTTAATAGAGGCTAGCTCTTACAAGCTAGATTCCATGTTCTTGGGACTCTAGCTTGAGCCCTTAGGGCTGTGCCCTTGAGCTCTTTAGTTTGGGCTAACCTTGGGATGACCTTTGCCCTTGGGCTGGTCCATTGAGCTCAGTTCTTCAAGCTAAGCTCTATGTCACTAGGTCTCCTACATGGCCCTTCATGTTGTGCTGGGCTTCCTGGTCTGAGCTGACCTTGGGAGGTTATTTTATACTTATCAATGCCCTCTATCAACTGTGTTCAATGCCCTCTATCAACTGTGTTCATTCCAATCCGCAATCAATAAATTCAGCTACTTAACGAATTTGGTGGAAGGAGATTTGCAGATAGACCACCAAAAGGATTCCAGAAACCCTGTAGTGCCCTTTGCCATGAAAGAATCAATGGCTCATAAGGTTGAACATCTGTTTTTTACAACTTAGAGTTTTGGATTTTTATAACTTATTGTTTGTAAAACACGAGTATTTTTTGTAGCAATGTTCATAAAATATTACCAGTACAAGTGAATGTTCCTAATGATGAATTCCCGTTCCTCGTAACCCCGTTCAGCATTTGTTACGGGGATGGAGCGCAAAACAACTTCTCTGTTCAAGATCGGGACGGGAATGGGGATTAATTTGGAGTAGGCTCGGGGTCGAGAGTAGAGATAGTGATGAATCAGCTTTGCTGTAAGTTCCGACCTGAACCTGCAAAACAAAGCAGGAGCTTGAGTCACCGGTGTGGTGGCGTGCCAACCACCCTCCAATGCCTAAATCAGTAGAGTACTTGCTATCTGTTGAGAGAATTGAGATTCTCGATTATGAGTTGCGTACCTTTTATTGGAGTTCTTCCGTCACTTTATAGGCATTTAATAGCTAGGAGGTTGAATCCTAGTAGGACTGTATCCCAGGGATTTTGGATTGCTTTTAACGAAGTGCGTGCAATCCTGCCTTAGCTAGAACTCCATGTCTCGTTATCCGTCTTTAATCGTGTTTATCACTGGCATTTTATGCTTATCTTACCGACATCTTTCCTTTATCACGTAGGATTATGGTTCTTCAGAGTGGTATCTTTGATTGGAACAAGTATGTTCCGTCAATATTACTTATCCAGCCTTAGCTTTTTGTCAGAGCTGATCTTTAGACCTTATGACAGCTCCGTCTGGTGGACGGGGCTGGCATACCCTGACTTTCTCATAGGTGATACTTTCCAGGGGTGCATAGGCAAAGTTGACTTTTACTCCCCAGATTCGTATTTCTTGCAGTGCTAACCTTCTTAGGTCTACCATACTTATCAGATAGTAATATCCACTCCGCCCCGTCTTGTTGCCTACCCCAATCCACTAATTGAGGGGCTCATTTAAAGTGAGAACGAAACTTTGCATGGATTAGTCCTTTAAGAGTTGATAGCACCTAGAGCTAGGTTTCAATGCAGAGATGTTATAAGGGAGCAAACCTCTAAGTTTTACGCGTTGACTACCAAATCAACCCTCTGGGATTACATTCGAACAGCATCCGGGTTCGTGGTCGATCACTAGTTTACTTGCTGCTTCTTCTTCTTCTTCTTCTTCTTAATAAAAAACCTTTTTGACACAATAGAACAGAAAGTGGAAAAAATGCTTTATAAAACCATTTTGGATACCAAAACATGAACGGTCTCTTACCTTACCCATCAAGTGAAACAAAGCATATAGTCGAACATATATTTCATCGAACAAATTTTGTTTATTCTAGTGGCATCATAGTCGTCGTATTTATTTCAGCACGAAAGCAAGTGAACCGAACCAATTAGCTAGTCATTGGGTCAACGGACCAGTTGTTTGGCAATATATAGCAGCCAGGCTGTTTATTTGGCACTTGCTTCGACTTTTCAAAGAACGAATTAAAAGAGTGAGATCGAGAGATGAAAATTACGCCAAAAATCCATTGGTTAAATTTCTTGTCATCTCTCTCTCTCTCTCTCTCTCTCTCTCTCTCTCTCTCTCTCTCTCGTCTACATTTGAAGAACAACGTACCATGACTGGCTGGGTTGTCTTGTAGTAGTACCACACGGACTTCCTCCAATACCCATCAATATCTCAAATGCCACCTCATGCTTTGTTGGTTGAACCTTAATTATCAATTGGACCACTAATTTAATTGGTATATTAGTGATCAATCTCATCTTATTGGCCGAACGCTCACTTAAAAACCAGAGATGACGTCTCACATGAATTAACCTATCGTTGACATTGATCACACAAATATAAGTGATAGTCCAAACCCAATAAAATAAATAAATGCTACTTTCTAAGACCCCTACGATCAGAAAACAAGGGAAATTCATTCAGTGTCTCTGGGACACCGTCACGTGGTGTCCTCATGTACTATTTCTCCACCACATATTTGCTTGGCCCCCACCATAAAGTGTGTGGAGCCCACACAAATGCGTTATGGTGAAGAGATTGGGGCATAGGCAGTGGTGGCCCAGACCCTGCAAAGCGCTGATAAGCAGCTGATTCGGCCATTCAATATCTCGGCAAGCTGCATGTGTGGCTTGCATTGAATCTGAACGCATACAAATATAAGTTGTCGATTGCTCGGCAAAGATCTGAATCGTCGATTACCGAGATGAACGTCCGGATCAACCGCTCTGCATCTGCTTTGCAGGGGGTGCTTGGCAGCATCCCCCATTCCGTGGTGCCCTGGGGGCTTGATAACAAGGTATTGGAGCACCATGTCAAACCATCACTTATTTTCTCGTCTTATTTTCAAAAGTTTTCTAAACAAAATAAAGAAGAGGAAAATGATATTGACATTCTAAAAATTTATGGAGGCACTCCAAAAAATAAAGAAAAGTGGCTTTGAAATTAGACTGGTTTTGGACGTGTTCTCGAATGGATAAGCAAAAGCGATTGTTCAATATTCATGCATCGCACGGGACGAAAGTTTTATTCAAATATGCGTATTTGTACTCGTTTATAAGATTATATGCGATGGTACCATCTTCTTTGCATTGAAAGCAAGCCATGTTCACTTTCCTCTGCTTAATCCTTGTGGCTCACGCCCTGCTCGTGACCCCTGTTTCATCACAGGACAAGAACATATTCCTATTGGCCGGACAGAGCAACATGGCCGGCGAGGGAGGCGTTATCAACGGCACCTGGGACGGCATCGTGCCACCCGAATGCGGACCCAACCCGTCGGTCCTCCGCCTGGCCGCAAACCTCACATGGGTTCCCGCGGCCGAGCCGCTCCACAAGGACATAGGCGGCGTGAACGCAGCCATCGGGGTGGGGCCCGGGATGTCGTTTGCTAATTCGGTGTTGGCTCGCGACCCGAGCCTCGGGGTGGTGGGATTGGTGCCCTGTGCGTACGGCGGGACCAAGATAAGTCAATGGGGTCAGGGAAGCTTTTTGTATGACCAGTTGGTGAGTAGGGCTAGAGCCGCCATGCGAGGCGGCGGAGGGAAGATCCAGGCGATGCTGTGGTATCAGGGGGAGAGTGATGCGGTGTTATCGGAGGACGCGGAGTTATACAAGGGTCGATTGCAGAAGTTTTTCCAGGATCTTAGACTTGATTTGCAATCTCCTTCACTACTAATAATTCAGGTACTCTAATTGATCAGTTACTTGTAATCTTTATAAGCCATGATTTTTCTACTTATAGCTCCACGCATGCTATAAGTAGGGCCGTAAACAAACCAAGCAGCTCACAAGCTCGGCTTGTTAACGCTCGGCTCCGCTCGTTTAGTAAACGAGCCGAGCTCGAGTTTTTGGCTCGTTTAGCAAATCAGCCGAGTGAAGCTTGACTCGTTCAACAAAAGCTCGGCTCGTTAGGGTGGCTCGACTCAATTAAAGAGGCTCATTTAATAAATGACTAAACTTCACTTGTTAAGGCTCGAGCCGAGGTCGAGCTCAAGCCTTTAGCTCGCTTAGTAAACGAGCCGAGCTTGAGTTCGACAAAGCTCGGCTCGCTTACCGCCCTAGCTATAAGTCACATATTCCACATAAACATTTGGTACATAACTTTTGGTAATAAAAAAACCTTTTTTTATGGTTGTTATTTGTAGGTGGCATTAGCATCAGAATCAGCAGGACCTTATACTGAGAAAGTGAGAGAAGCCCAGTTGGGACTAGACCTTGCAAATGTCAAATGCGTTGATGCCAAGGGATTGGAGCTGCAACCAGACAACTTGCACTTAAGCACTCCATCAGAGGTTCAGCTCGGGAAGATGTTGGCCGGTTCATTCCTCCAAAACCGGCCCAACCCCCTCATGAATAACTAGTGCCCCCAAAAGATTTCGTAATTACGTCGGTGACCTCCCCCTCAAGAGATGTTAAAAGTTCATGAGTGTTTGTTGAATTTTGATAGGTTAGATGATGATAATGGTTTTGAAAGGTCCCTTGATGGTGATGGCATATAGGTTTTGCTTATATGGTGGAAATTAGAAATCAAATATGTTTGCATAACTTTTATAGTTTGTGAAATAGTTGTTTTGAACAACATTTGTAAAATAATAGAAAACATTTTTTTTAATATTTTAAACTCCGTTCTTGATTTGGGTTGCAGATGGACAGTAAAAAGATTTTCCTATCGGAGATCAGGATAGGAACATAGATGGGTGATCGGTTTGGGAACTAGAGACGGAGATGGTAATATCTATCCCCGCCTCAACCAGTTTCCACATAAACACAATAAGAAACAAGATTGTCATTCTTTTGGATTTACAGCTATATTGGATCCAGATTCTCACTAGTTACCAGCAAAATCAATTGGCTAATAATTGGCTAATCAATCGTCATAATCAATTGGCTAATAATTGGCTAATCAATCGTCATAATCAATTAATTGGCTAATCAATCGTCATAATCAATTGGCTAATAATTGGCTAATCAATCGTCATAATCAATTGGCTAATCAATCGTACGTCATAATCAATTGGCTAATAATTTTCTAACATTATCAACTAAGAAGAAGACAGGAGTAAAATATGTCGTTTCCATGATCGATTACAACAGCCAATTATCGAATAGGGTTCGTTAAATATGTCTGCATTTGTTTTTTTCCGAATTGGCTGGGTAGGATTAGTTGATCAGCTATTAGTACCAAGATAATAAAATAATCTTCTTTCCCGCTCTTTGATAACTCGTCCACTAAGCCAGTTTACTCACATCTCAACTAATTTTGGGGTTCAATCTCATCGCTTACTTGCAATGAGACCAATTCAAATCAAAGTAAAATTCTGTATGGACTGACCTTAGATGAGTTAACAATGCCATAAATGTTTCGAATCTAAAACCATAGGAGGAAACAAACACCTAGATCTCAGGTCTTGAGCACCCGGCCAATCCCTTGGGCTTGATAATCTTCTTCCAGTTATATATCGTATTGTTATGTTTTTCTTGTAATCTTCTTTCTTTTGTTGTACTTTTATGTTTTTGACGACTTACTTATAATTGGTCTGTCATTTTCGTACCAAACATATAATTTGTAAAATAGGGAATTAACAATTATTCCGAAGAACAGCAGTTAAGTCCGAAATCATCCACGGAAAGTAAAAAGCTAAGTTGCAATACGTTCAATTGGTTTCTAATTTAATTCTAAAAGGAAAAGGTTTGGATTTGAGTTGATTAAGATAAAATTAAACTAGAAAGCGATTAAAGGAGTTGTAAATTGATGAGAGAATAGACTAGGGTTTCCGATTCAGTATCCCCTTGTAACATAATTGTTTCGAAACCTCGGGTTCATATTCAACATTAAACCAGACCACCGTAGGTTAGCAATTCCTATTGATAATCCCCAAAAATATAATCAAGATTCGTACTCCGTATAGGCTATCTCAACACGGCATGGATCGTCTCATTGAATTTAACCACGGCACCACCCATATCACGTTGTATATTCTATCTCAAAGCCTATCTCGAAACAGTAAAAACCATTGTGTGACAGTATTTAATATCACGAATATAAATATGGTGCGAAGATTGAAAGAATAAAAACATTCATAGAAACTATGAATCATCCAAGTCATACAATCAAAAGTTGAATATAAAACCCTAAAAATCTAACAACTACGCTACTTAGAGAGACCTCCCCATCACCCTAGTCAAGGGTTTAGCTACTCACGGAGTAAAAATAAATAAGGATGCAAGAATAAAGCTCCATTGGTAACTTAAAGCTTTCGAATGAAAAGAAAAAGAATAAAACCCAAAACTCCTGTCACTGGTTCGGTCGTGATCTGCGTTGAAGTGCCGTAGCTCTTTGCTTGTGCGTTAACCAAGTCTTCTGATCCCAGCCTCCGTTCTTCCGTTTCTGCGTGGGAGAATTGTATTTTTTCAGCCCAAGTCTTTTCAGAAATTATAATTAATAGGCCCACCTTTTCCAAAATTCCCCATTTTGTTACAAATCATGGCAAATATATGGCCCAATTAATTCCCAGCCACAAATCGCGTGCAGAGACTATATAACTTTATGCTTCAAATTTCCATAAGGTAGCTAGGAATTTGATTGGGAACTTCTCGTTATCTAATATAATTTGGCCGTCTCTGGATCAATTGGATCGGCATCGGCTTTGCATTAGATATGATTTTGTGCTTTTAGCTCTAAATGTTAACCATCGGCTCCGAGAATCCTGAAACGCAATTAACAAGTATGAAATTCCAAGTAGCGTACTAAATAGACATAACAAGTCTAAGTTAGGGGACGTAAATAGGCATATTTACGCACCTATCAATAATCTCCCAATTGCTATGTATCATATCTTTTGACGTATAAGCAACTTCGGAGTCAAACTAATTTTATTAATTAAAAAGTAGGATAGATAATTAAGCTTTCCAACGGTACAAACTGCGTGCAAATCCGAGATCGGGAGTGCCCGTCACAAGGCCGCAAAAGTTTGATTTAGTTTTGAAATTCCAAGGCCGCGCCTGGGCGCAATATAATCCGCCTGGGGCGCATGCAATTGCGCCTGAGGCGCATGCAATTGCGCCTGAGGTGCATTTCAACCTCCAAAATTTTTAAAACTTTGCCAGTTTATTCCAGACACTCCCGAATTCCGATTTTCGCAAGGTTGGAACCGTTGTAAAGCTTGTTGAGTGTAGTTTCAAACCCAAGTAGTTTAAATCTCGAACAATTTGTACATTAAAAAATATGACCAAAGTACCATCACAGAGTTGAAAAGTAAATTATGTCGGTAAAAAACTCGCATCTCCCACATTTTTAATTGGATAAAGACCTATTGTATATCGATAACGAGGATTCTTAAAGTACTAAAAGATTGTGAAATCCAATCGTAAAAGTAATTATTTTTGTTTTATGAATATTGAGTAGTGAGAAGACTTAAAAAAGTTTGGAGTACCACCCGAACTACTCCAGCCCCTACATTGTCACCGCACTACAAGCCCTCCTCCTCCTTACCGTCACCACCCACACAAACATAAATTCACCATCACTACCACCGCACTTCCAATTTGCTACCACCATTGGCAATCCATCTCAACCCCACCACCACCGTTTTCATTAAACCAATGTCACAAAAACGCGCGGCCACGACTTCACTGCTACGACGATAACACCACCCCATGCAACACCACCACAACAACTACGCTTACACATGATCATAATCATTTTAGGACCACATAACCACAGGCATCAACTCCGGAACCCTTATTTAAGTCATTATAAAGATAGAGGGGGACCTTCCCAATAATCACCTGGTAATTAGTTCTTTGATTCTTAGCGAGGAATTTTTTTTTTTAAATATAAACATCAGTTGAAGAATACATTATAGGCGAGGCATTCGGTTTTTCCAATTGCGTTGTGCATTTGGTGGGATCGTCGGACCACTTCTATGCATTTAGTGGCTCCAACGATCTTTGAGTATGTTTAACCTTGACTAACTTTTCAAAAAAAAAAATACAATATTTTGTGATTCAATCCCACATTCTTTTAGCATTTTGAATACCCTTTATATCAATATAAAGTAGGCTTCACACCGGTTTAATGATGGTGTGATTCGAGGATTTTCGCAATATAGGTTATTTTTCGACAAGTCGAGGACAAAATTTTCATATCTTTTGACGTATAAGCAACTTCGGAGTCAAACTAATTTGATTAATTAAAAAGTAGGATTGATAATTAAGCTTCCAACGGTTCAAACCTCGGGCATACCCGAGATCGGGAGTGCCCGTGACAAGGCCGCAAAAGTTTGGTTTAGTTTTGAAATTCCAAGACCGCGCCTGGGCGCAAGAGAATGCGCCTGGGGCGCATGCAATTGCGCCTAAGGCGCATTTGAACCTCCAAAATTTTTAAAACTTTGCCGGTTTATTCCGGACACTCCAGAATTCCGATTTTCGCAAGGTTGGAACCGTTGTAAAGCTTGTTGAGCTTAGTTTCAAACCCAAGTAGTTTAAATCTTGAAAAATTTGTACATTAAAAAATATGACCAAATTACCATCACAGAGTTGAAAAGTAAATTATGTCGGTAAAAAACTCGCATCTCCCACATTTTTAATTGGATAAAGACCTATTGTATATCGATAACGAGGATTCTTAAAGTACTAAAAGATTGTGAAATCCAATCGTAAAAGTAATTATTTTTGTTTTATGAATATTGAGTAGTGAGAAGACTTAAAACCTCAATGGAGTACCACCCGAACTACTCCAGCACCTACATTGTCACCGCACTACAAGCCCTCCTCCTCCTTACCGTCACCACCCACACAAACATAAACTCACCATCACTACCACCGCACTTCCAATTTGCTACCACCGTTGGCAATCCATCTCAACCCTACCACCACCGTTTTCATTAAACCAATGTCACAAACACGCGCGGCCACGACTTCACTACTACGACGATAACACCACCCCATGCAACACTACCACAACAACTACGCCAACACATGATCATAATCATTTTAGGACCACATAACCACAGGCATGAACTCCATGGGAACCCTTATTTAAGTCATTATAAAGATAGAGGGGGACCTTCCCAATAATCACCTAGTAATTAGTTCATTGATTCTTAGCGAGGATTTTTTTTTTTTGAAATATAAACATCAGTTGAGGAATACATTACAGGGGAGGCATTTGGTTTTTCCAATTGCATCGTGCATTTGGTGGGATCGTCGGACCACTTCTATGCATTTAGTGGCTCCAACGATCTTTGAGTATGTTTAACCTTGACTAACTTTTCAAAAAAAAAAATACAATATTTTGTGATTCAATCCCACATTCTTTTAGCATTTTGAATACCCTTTATATCAATATAAAGTAGGCTTCACACCGGTTTAATGATGGTATGATTCGAGGATTTTCGCAATATAGGTTATTTTTCGACAAGTCGAGGACAAAATTTTCATATCTTTTGACGTATAAGCAACTTCGGAGTCAAACTAATTTGATTAATTAAAAAGTAGGATTGATAATTAAGCTTTCCAACGGTTCAAACCTCGGGCATACCCGATATCGGGAGTGCCCGTGACAAGGCCGCAAAAGTTTGGTTTAGTTTTGAAATTCCAAGACCGCGCCTGGGCGCAAGAGAATGCGCCTGGGGCGCATGCAATTGCGCCTAAGGCGCATTTTAACCTCCAAAATTTTTAAAACTTTGCCGGTTTATTCCGGACACTCCAGAATTCCGATTTTCGCAAGGTTGGAACCGTTGTAAAGCTTGTTGAGCTTAGTTTCAAACCCAAGTAGTTTAAATCTTGAACAATTTGTACATTAAAAAATATGACCAAATTACCATCACAGAGTTGAAAAGTAAATTATGTCGGTAAAAAACTCGCATCTCCCACATTTTTAATTGGATAAAGACCTATTGTATATCGATAACGAGGATTCTTAAAGTACTAAAAGATTGTGAAATCCAATCGTAAAAGTAATTATTTTTGTTTTATGAATATTGAGTAGTGAGAAGACTTAAAACCTCAATGGAGTACCACCCGAACTACTCCAGCACCTACATTGTCACCGTACTACAAGCCCTCCTCCTCCTTACCGTCACCACCCACACAAACATAAACTCACCATCACTACCACCGCACTTCCAATTTGCTACCACCGTTGGCAATCCATCTCAACCCTACCACCACCGTTTTCATTAAACCAATGTCACAAACACGCGCGGCCACGACTTCACTACTACGACGATAACACCACCCCATGCAACACCACCACAACAACTACGCCAACACATGATCATAATCATTTTAGGACCACATAACCACAGGCATCAACTCCATCGGAACCCTTATTTAAGTCATTATAAAGATAGAGGGGGACCTTCCCAATAATCACCTAGTAATTAGTTCATTGATTCTTAGCGAGGAATTTTTTTTTTTGAAATATAAACATCAGTTGAGGAATACATTACAGGGGAGGCATTTGGTTTTTTCAATTGCATCGTGCATTTGGTGGGATCGTCGGACCACTTCTATGCATTTAGTGGCTCCAACGATCTTTGAGTATGTTTAACCTTGACTAACTTTTCAAAAAAAAAAAATACAATACTTTGTGATTCAATCCCACATTCTTTTAGCATTTTGAATACCCTTTATATCAATATAAAGTAGGCTTTGCACCGGTTTAATGATGGTGTGATTCGAGGATTTTCGCAATATAGGTTATTTTTCGACAAGTCGAACAAAAAATTTTCATATCCTTTGACGTATAAGCAACTTCGGAGTCAAACTAATTTGATTAATTAAAAAGTAGGATAGATAATTAAGCTTTGCAACGGTTCAAACCGCGGGCAAACCCGAGATCGGGAGTGCCCGTGACAAGGCCGCAAAAGTTTGGTTTAGTTTTGAAATTCAAAGGCTGCGCCTGGGCGCAAGAGAATGCGCCTGGGGCGCATGAAATTGCGCCTGAGGCGCATTTGAACCTCCAAAATTTTTCAAACTTTGCCGGTTTATTCCAGACACTCCCGAATTCCGATTTTCGCAAGGTTGGAACCGTTGTAAAGGTTGTTGAGTTTAGTTTCAAACCCAAGTAGTTTAAATCTCGAACAATTTGTACATTAAAAAATATGACCAAATTACCATCACAGAGTTGAAAAGTAAATTATGTCGGGAAAAAACTCGCATCTCCCACATTTTTAATTGGATAAAGACCTATTGTATATCGATAACGAAGATTTTTAAAGTACTAAAAGATTGTGAAATCCAATCGTAAAAGTAATTATTTTTGTTTTATGAATATTGAGTAGTGAGAAGACTTAAAACCTCATTGGAGTACCACCCGAACTACTCCAGCACCTACATGGTCACCGTACTACAAGCCCTCCTCCTCCTTACCGTCACCACCCACACAAACATAAATTCACCATCACTACCACCGCACTTCCAATTTGCTACCACCGTTGGCAATCCATCTCAACCCTACCACCACCGTTTTCATTAAACCAATGTCACAAACACGCGCGGCCACGACTTCACTACTACGACGATCACACCACCCCATGCAACACCACCACATCAACTACGCCTACACATGATCATAATCATTTTAGGACCACATAACCACAGGCATCAACTCCATCGGAACCCTTATTTAAGTCATTATAAAGATAGAGGGGGACCTTCCCAATAATCACCTGGTAATTAGTTCTCTGAGTTTTAGCGAGGAATTTTTTTTTTTGAAATATAAACATCAGTTGAGGAATACATTACAGGGGAGGCATTCGATTTTTCCAATCCCGTCGTGCATTTGGTGGGATCGTTGGACCACTTCTATGCATTTAGTGGCTCCAACGATCTTTGAGTATGTTTAACCTCGACTAACTTTTCAAAAAAAAAAAAAATACAATACTTTGTGATTCATTCCCACATTCTTTTAGCATTTTGAATACCCTTTATATCAATATAAAGTAGGCTTTGCACCGGTTTAATGATGGCGTGATTCTGGGATTTTCGCAATATAGGTTATTTTTCGACAAGTCGAGGACAAAATTTTCATATCTTTTGACGTATAAGCAAATTCGGAGTCAAACTAATTTGATTAATTAAAAAGTAGGATAGATAATTAAGCTTTCCATAGGTTCAAACCTTGGGCAAACCCGAGATCGGAAGTGCCAGTGACAAGGCCGCAAAAGTTTGGTTTATTTTGAAATTCCAAAGCCGCGCCTGGGCGCAAGAGAATGCGCCTGGGGCGCATGCAATTGCGCCTGAGGCGCATTTGAACCTCCAAAATTTTTCAAACTTTGCCGGTTTATTCCGGACACTCCCGAATTCCGATTTTCGCAAGGTTGGAACCGTTGTAAAGCTTGTTGAGTTTAGTTTCAAACCCAAATAGTTTAAATCTCGAACAATTTGTGCATTAAAAAATATGACCAAATTACCATCATAGAGTTGAAAAGTAAATTATGTCGGTAAAAAACTTGCATCTCCCACATTTTTAATTGGATAAAGACCTATTGTATATCAATAACGAGGATTTTTAAAGTACTAAAAGATTGTCAAATCAAATCGTAAAAGTATTTATTTTTGTTTTATGAATATTGAGTAATAAGAAGACTTAAAACCTCATTGGAGTACCACCCGAACTACTCCAGCACCTACATTGTCACCGCACTACAAGCCCTCTTCCTCCTTACCGTCACCACCCACACAAACATAAATCAACAAATTGGTCTAAAGTCCAAAAGAAGAAGTCCCAAAGCACATTTAGTCCAGCTTAAGTTTCAGTGATGTGTAAAGTCCATTAATAAAAATATTTTGGAGTTTAAGATCCGTGAAAAGACTAAATTGTCTTTAATAAGACAAGGGCCTTGTTTGACTAACACAAAAAAATATCTTTTTTCATTTAAATTGACTTTAATAAGACAAGGGCCTTGTTTGGATAACAAAAAAATGTCTTTTTTTTAATTATTTTTATTTTGACCATTGACCGGCGTTGACCGACGTTGACTGGTGTATCTGTTCACTTTTGGTATATCTGTTGGTTTTTTTTTTTTTTACCATTGACCGGCGTTGACTGACGTTGATCGGTGTATCTGTTCATTTTTTGTGTATCTGTTGATTTTTTTATTTTTTTGACCGTTAACTGGCATTGAAGTTGACCGGTGTATCTGTTCATTTTTTGTATATCTGTTGATTTTTTTATTTTTTTGATCGTTAACCGGCGTTGACGTTGACTGATGTATCTGTTCATTTTTTGTGTATCTGTTGATTTTTTTATTTTTTTGACCGTTAACCGGCGTTGACATTGACCGGTGTATCTGTTCATTTTTTGTGTATCTGTTGTTGATATATTTTTATTTTAAGTGGAGGTTGTGGTCGTAGAAGTGGTGGTGGAAGTGGAGGTTGTGAATCTGTTTTGGTATATCTGATATTGATATATCTGTATCTGTTTTGTATTGGTATATCTGTTTTGGTGTATTAGAGTATCCACAATGCTATAATCAAAAGTAAAATGTTTTTAAAGTTAATAATATTTGTGCAAAATATGACTCACAATACTATAATCAAACTTAACAATCTTCTTAGAAATAATCAAATTTTAGACTTTGAATAATTAAAACTAGCGACCTTTTGAGAATAACTAAATTTTATAGACGCTACATATTCTCAATCAAATACATCAATCATTACAAAAAAATATTCTATCTCTCTCCCATTTTCCTCTCTCACTTTCTTTTTGAACAATATCTTTGAAAATAAAAATTTTACAAATTTTTTTATTTAGAAAACAGTTTTTTTTCAAAAAAAAAAGAGTTTCAAAAGCTATTTTCTATTTCTAGTAAATAGTTTTTATTAGTTTCAAAACTATTTTTAGGAAAACTATTTTCTACTATTCACAGTTTTTAATTTTTTGTACTTTGAAAAGATGATGTGACAAGTTTTGGTTATCTAATTTTAATTATGCCATTATAGACATCTACATTGCTAACCTTAGTAATCTCTTAAATGAATAATCAAAAGCTGATGTGACAACTTTTGATTATCAATTTTTGATTATAGCATTATGGATACCCTTAGTATATATCTATATGTTTTGTATTATATTGGTGTAGGTATTTTGGTATATTTATATTTATTTTTTTGTATTTATTGTTGGTATATTTGTATCTATTTTGGTACATATGCTATTGACATAACTGTATCTGTTTTGTGTTGGTGTATCTGTTGCGGTATATCTATTATATCTGTTTTGGTGTATCTGTATCAGGTATACCTGTATCTATTTCGTTTTAAGGAAAAAAAAAAAGAAGAAGAAGACTTTGTTGTGATACTGGCGGTGGCTGTGGAGTGGTGGTGGTAGACATGGTCGTGGTGGTGGTGGTGGTAGACATAGACGCCTGACCTTAACGAAATATCATATAAACACTTGACGTATTAAAAACACTCATCAATTAAACTTCTACGTACCGTCAACCGCCGTCCAAAAAACGAAAAATATTTTTCTCTCTTCAATTTTGCAAGAGAGAAGTTGGAACAAACCCTAGCAGATTTTGTTAGTAGATTTGGTATATTTGTATTTGTTTTGGTACATCTGCTGTTGATATATATGGTGTATCCGGTATATCTATATCTGTTTTATGTTGTGGCGGTAGCGGTGGAGTGGTGGTGATGGTGGTGGAATGGTTATGGAGGTGCTGAGGGGAGGGGGGGTGTGGTGGAAATGGTGGTGGTGGTGGAGGAGTGGTGGTGGATGTGGAGGTTGTGGTGGTGGTGGTGGCGTCGTGGTGGTTAAGTGGTGAAGGAGGTGGCGTGGTGCTGATAGAGTGGTGGCATGGTGGTGGTAGAAGTGGAGGTTGTGGTTGTGGCGGCAGCGGCATAGTGGTGGTGGTGGAAATGGTGGTTGAGTGGTGGTGGTGATGGAGTGTCAGTGGAGGTGGTGGTGGAAGTGAAAGTGGAAGTGTTGGTTGTGGTGGCATGGTGGTGGTGGTGGCGGCGTCGTGGTGGTGAAAGTGGTGGTTGAGTGGTGAAGGTGTTAGCGTGGTGGTGATGTAGTGGTGGCATGGTGGCGGTGGAAGTGGAGGTTGCGGCGGTGGCGTCATAGTGGTGGTGGTGGTTGAGTGATGGAGGTGATGGCATGGTGGTGATAAAGTGGTGGTGGAAGTGGTGGCATGGTGGTGGTAGTGGTAATGGTGGTGGTGGTGGAGGTGGCGTGGGGGTGATGGAGTCGTGGTAGAAGTGGTGGTGGAAGTGGAGATTGTGGTGGCATGGTGGCGGCGAAAGTGGTGGTTGAAAGGTGGACGTGGTGGCGGCGGCGTGATGGTGGAAATGGAGGGTTTGGTGGCATGGTGGTGGTGGTGGTGGTGGAGGTGGTGGCGTGGTGGTGGAAGCGGAGGTTGTGGCGGCATGGTGGCAGTGGTGGTGGTGGTAGAAGTGGTGGTTGGGTGGTGGAAGTAAAAATAAAAAATCAACAGATACAACAAAAATGAACAGATACACCAATTAATGCCGGTCAACGCTAGTCAACGGTCAAAATTAAAAAAATTAAAAAATGAACAGATACACTAAAAATGAACAGATACGTCGGAAGTTATTTTTGAGAGACTAAGTGCCAATTGTCCTGAAAACTTTAAGGGAAAAAGTAAATGGACTAATTGTGTCATAAACCCCTAGATTATGTCCTTCTACTCAATTTACCCAACATAAATTCAACATCACTACCACCGCACTTCCAATTTGCTACCACCGTTGGCAATCCATCTCAACCCTACCACCACCGTTTTCATTAAACCAATGTCACAAACACGCGCGGCCACGACTTCACTACTACGACGATAACACCACCCCATGCAACACCACCACAACAACTACGCTTACACATGATCATAATCATTTTAGGACCACATAACCACAGGCATCAACTCCATCGGAACCCTTATTTAAGTCATTATAAAGATAGAGGGGGACCTTCCCAATTATCACCTGGTAATTAGTTCTTTGATTCTTAGCGAGGAATTTTTTTTTTGAAATATAAACATCAGTTGAGGAATACATTACAGGGGAGGCATTCGGTTTTTCCAATTGCGTCGTGCATTTGGTGGGATCGTTGGACCACTTCTATGCATTTAGTGGCTCCAACGATCTTTGAGTATGTTTAACCTTGACTAACTTTCCAAAAAAAAAAAAAATACAATACTTTGTGTTTCAATCCCACATTCTTTTAGCATTTTGAATACCCTTTATATCAATATAAAGTAGGCTTCACACCGGTTTAATGATGGTGTGATTCGAGGATTTTCGCAATATAGGTTATTTTTCGACAAGTCGAGGACAAAATTTTCATATCTTTTGACGTATAAGCAACTTCGGAGTCAAACTAATTTGATTAATTAAAAAGTAGGATAGATAATTAAGCTTTCCAAAGGTTCAAACCGCGGGCAAACCCGAGATCGGGAGTGCCCGTCACAAGGCCGCAAATGTTTGGTTTAGTTTTGAAATTCCAAGGCAGCGCCTGGGCGCATGAAGTTGCGCCTGAGGCGCATTTGAACCTCGAAAATTTTTCAAGCTTTGCCGGTTTATTCCGGACACTACAGAATTCCAATTTTCGCAAGGTTGGAACCGTTGTAAAGCTTGTTGAGTGCAGTTTCAAACCCAAGTAGTTTAAGTCTCTAACAATTTGTACATTAAAATATATGACCAAATTACCATCACAGAGTTGAAAAGTAAATTATGTCGGTAAAAAACTCGCATCTCTCACATTTTTTATTGGATAAAGACCTATTGTATATCGATTACGAGGATTTTTAAAGTACTAAAAGATTGTAAAATCCAACCGTAAAAGTAATTATTTTTGTTTATGAATATTGAGTAGTAAGAAGACTTAAAACCTCATTGGAGTACCACCCGAACTACTCCAGCACCTACATTGTCACCGTACTACTAGCCCTCCTCCTCCTTACCGTCACCACCCACACAAACATAAATTCACCATCACTACCACCGCACTTCCAATTTGCTACCACCGTTGGCAATCCATCTCAACCCTACCACCACCGTTTTCATTAAACCAATGTCACAAACACGCGCGGCCACGACTTCACTGCTACGACTATAACACCACCCCATGCAACACCACCACAACAACTACGCCAACACATGATCATAATCATTTTAGGACCACATAACCACAGGCATGAACTCCATGGGAACCCTTATTTAAGTCATTATAAAGATAGAGGGGGACCTTCCCAATAATCACCTGGTAATTCGTTCTTTGATTCTTAGCGAGGAATTTATTTTTTTGAAATATAAACATCAGTTGAGGAATACATTACAGGGGAGGCATTTGGTTTTTCCAATTGCGTTGTGCATTTGATGGGATCGTCGGACCACTTCTATGCATTTAGTGGCTCCAACGATCTTTGAGTATGTTGAACCATGACTAACTTTTAAAAAAAAAAATACAATATTTTGTGATTCAATCCCACATTCTTTTAGCATTTTGAATACCCTTTATATCAATATAAAGTAGGCTTCACACCGGTTTAGTGATTCGAGGATTTTCGCAATATAGGTTATTTTTCGACAAGTCGAGGAAAAAGATTTCATATCTTCTGACGTATAAGCAACTTCGGAGTCAAACTAATTTGATTAATTGAAAAGTAGGATAGATGACTAAGCTTTCCAATGGTTCAAACCGTGGGCAAACCCGAGATCGGGAGTGCCCGTGAAAAGGCCGCAAAAGTTTGGTTTAGTTTTGAAATTCCAAGGCCGCGCCTGGGCGCAAGAGAATGCGCCTTGGGCGCATGGAATTGCGCCTGAGGCGGATTTGAACCTCCAAAATTTTTCAAAACTTTGCCGATTTATTCAAGACACTCCCGAATTCCAATTTTCGTAAGGTTGAAACCGTTGTAAAGCTTGTTGAGTGTAGTTTCAAACCCAAGTAGTTTAAATCTCAAAAAAATTGTACATTAAAAAATATGACCAAATTACCATCACAGAGTAGAAAAGTAAATTTTGTCGGTAAAAAACTCGCATCTCCCACATTTTTAATTGGATAAAGACCTATTGTATATCGATAACGAGGATTTTTAAAGTACTAAAAGATTGCGAAATCCAATCGTAAAAATAATTATTTTTGTTTTATGAATATTGGGTAGTAAGAAGACTTCAAACCTCATTAGAGTACCACCCGAACTGCTCAGCACCTACATTGTCACCGTAATACAAGCCCTCCTCCTCCTTACCGTCACCACCCACACTAACATAAATTCACCATGACTACCACCGTACTTCCATTTTGCTACCACCGTTGGCAATCCATCTAAACCCTACCACCACCGTTTTCATTAAACCAATGTCACAAACACGCGCGGCCCCGACTTCACTGCTACGACGATAACACCTCCCCATGCAACACCACCACAACAACTACACTTACACGTCATCATAATCATTTTAGGACCACATAACCACAGGCATCAACTCCATCGGAAGCCTTATTTAAGTCATTATACAGATAGAGGGGGACCTTCCCAATAATCACCTGGTAATTAGTTCTTTGATTCTTAGCGAGGAAATTTTTTTTTGAAATATAAACATCAGTTGAGGAATACATCACAGGGGAGGGATTCGGTTTTTCCAATTGCGTCGTGCACTTGGTGGGATCGTCGGACCACTTCAATGCATTTAGTGGCTCCAACAATCTTTGAGTTTGTTTAACCTTGACTAACTTTTCAAAAAAAAAAAAATACAATATTTTGTGATTCAATCCCACATTCTTTTAGCATTTTGAATACCCCTATATCAATATAAAGTAGGTTCCACACCGGTTTAATGATGGCGTGATTCGAGGATTTTCGCAATATAGGTTATTTTTCGACATGTCGAGGACAAAATTTTCATATCTTTTGACGTATAAGCAACTTAGGAGTCAAACTAATTTGATTAATTGAAAAGTAAGATAGATAATTAAGCTTTCTAATGCTTCAAACCGTGGGCAAACCCTAGATCGGGAGTGCCCGTGACAAGGCGGCAAAAGTTTGGTTTAGTTTTGAAATTCCAAGGCCGCACCTGGGTGCAATAGAATGCTCCTGGGCCACATGCATTTGCACCTGCGGCACATTTGAACCACCAAAATTTTTCAAACTTTGCGGGTTTATTCCGGATACTCCCGAATTTCAATTTTCGCAAGGTTCAAACCGTTGCAAAGCTTGTTGAGTGTAATTTCTAACCCAAGTCGTTTAAATCTTGAACAATTTGTACATTAAAAAATAAGACCAAATTACCATCACAGAGTTGAAAAGTAAATTGTGTCGGTAAAAAACTCGCATCTCCCACATTTTTAATTGGATAAAGACCTATTGTATATCGGTAATGAGGATTTTTAAAGTACTAAAAGATGGTGAAATCCAATCGCAAAAATAATTATTTTTATTATATGAATATTGGGTAGTAAGAAGACAACAAACCTCGTCGGAGTACTACGCGAACAACTCCACCACCTACATTGTCACCGTAATACAACCCCTCCTCCTCCTTACCGTCACCACCCACACAAACATAACTTTAACATCACTACAACCGCACTTCAAATTTGCTACCACCGATGGCAATCGATCTCAACCCTACCACCTCCGATTTTATTTAACCAATGTCACAAACACAACCAGCCACGACTTCACTGCAACGACGATAAACCCACCCCGTGCAACACCACCACGACAACTACGCTTCCACATCATCAAAATCATTTTAGTACCACATAACCACAGGCATCCACTCCACCATCGGAACCCTTATTTAATTCATCTTCATGATAGAGGGGGATCTTTCCCATAATCCCACTGTAATTAGTCCTATGCTTCTTAGCGGGGAAAAAAATTGTGAAATTTAAACATCAGTTGAGGAATACATTACAGGGGTGGCATTCGGTTTTTCCAATTGCGTCGTGCAATTGGTGGGATCGTGGGACCACTTCTATGCATTTAATGGCTTCAACGATCTTTGAGTTTGTTTAATCTCGACTAGCATTTGTTAAAAAAAAAAATACAATATTTAGAGATTCAATCCCACATTCTTTTAGCATTTTGAATACCCATTATATCAATATAAAATAGGACTCAATAAAGTTTAATGTTGGTGTGATTCATGGATTTTCCAAACATAGGTAATTTTTCGACAGCTTGAGGGTAAAATTGTCTTATCTTTTGACATATACGCAACTTCGGAGTCAAACTAATTTGATTATTTAAAAAGTAGGATAGATAAGCTTTCCAACGGTTCAAACCGCGTGCAAATCCAAGATCGGGAGTGCCCGTGACAAGGCCGCAAATGTTTGGTCTAGTTTTGAAATCCAAAGGCCGCACCTGGGCGCAATAGAATGCGCCTGGGACGCATGAATTTGCGCCTGAGGCGCATTTGAACCTCCAAAATTTTTCAAACTTTGCCGGTTTATTCCGGATACTCCCGAATTTCGATTTTCAAAAGGTTCGAACCGTCGTAAAGCTTTTTTTTGATAAACAACCGTCGTAAAGCTTGATGAGTGTAGTTTCTAAGCCAAGTAGTTTAAATCTTTAACAATATGTACATTAAAAAATATGACCAAATTACCATCACAGAGATGAAAAGTAAATTATGGCGGTAAAAAACTTGCATCTCCCACATTTTTAAATGGATAAAGACCAATCGTATATCGATAACGAGGATTTTTAAAGTACTAAAAGATGGTGAAATCAATTCCTAAAAGTAATTATTTTTGTTTTATGAATATTTGGTAGTAAGAAGACTACAAACCTCGTCAAAGTACTACCCGAACTACTCCACCCCTACATTGTCACCGTAATACAACCCTCCTCCTCCTTACCGTCACCACCCACACAAACATAAATTCACCATCACTACCACCGCACTTCCAATTTGCTACCACCGTTGGCAATCGATATCATCCCTACCACCTCCGATTTCATTTAACCAATGTCACAAACTGTTTATGCCCATTTTTGGCACATAATCCCGGAACAGCGCTGGGGGGCCATTTAATTAAGTATTAATTAAATTGGGCCGATATTCTTTAGTTTCTCGAGCTGAAAATTAATGGGTCACATTAATTTTGTAGTTTGGAGCGAGACCCAATTAATTTTAGTCTTGAAACTTGGCCCATATTTTAATTTTGGGTTACTGGAGGAAATCCTAATTGAAGCAGTTACGGGATTCTTCTAGAATCAAAGTGGAAAGCCATTTGACTTTGTCAAAATGGCTCCATTATGTTTAATTTACACGTGCAGGAGAACCAAATCAAGTAATGGGGTCCCATTACCCCATGATTTACAAGAAAAAGGAAGTGGAATGGCCCACGATCAGGAGCACTTGAGTTTTTACATGGAAGTTGCAAGCCATGGTGGACACTTGGCATCCAAAGAGCAAAGGAAGGGAAGTTATTTATCAAAACATGGGACACTTGTCAACATACAAGGAACCCACTCCCCATGATCTTGAAGAAACTGTTACAAACTGTCGTACATGGGCAACGTGGGACACTTGGCGCATCTCAGAAGGGGCAGTTGATTTCTTTGGTTCGGCTGGAGTAGAACGTCGCCTATAAATAGTAGAATCGAAGACAGAAAATGGGTCCAACACCAATCAAAGCTAACGCTTACAAACACTTTCCTACTTTCAGCAAAGTAGCCTATCGAATACCCAGTATTCACCCCATTCGAACTAACTTTTTCAAGTAGTTTGAATTTTATCTTTTCTTGTACCACTTTATTATCCCGGTGTAATAAAGTTTACGTTTTCACGTCTCATTTCCTATACGATTGGGAAATTTAAAGTCCACAACCATGTGGCAAACCACGAACCTTCTTACGATATTTAACCTTTGGGTCGTACGCAATCGCTCTACGATAGAAGTCAAGATTCACGGGAATCTTCACAACAAGTTAGGCGCTACAAGTCTTGGCACGCCCGCGCTCATCGCATTCACGCCCAGTGCTGCCAAAAACGCGAGTTTTCATTGGCACGCCCGGTGGGACCCTAGTCGTTTCAATGGGTATTACGCTGATTCATTCGCATGTCAATTCGATACATTGAATTGGATGTTGAGATTCGGCGATGTAAAGAAGAAATTCGTTGACGCAATGATAAGGTCGACGAACTTGAAGACGAAATCTACCGCCTTGATTGTGAGAGGCGTCGACTCAATCCTACGGAGGATTGATTTTTTGAAGCACAAAATCGCTACAACGATGAAATTCAAGAGCTTGAAGATGAAGTTGACAGACTTGAAGAGGAAGATCGCCAATTACGTCGTGAGGTAAACGGTCTCTTTATTACCAAGTCACATGGTTATTCACATATCATGTATCCAGCCCTACCCGAACAACATGAATTCCGAAATGGTGGGCTTGATGATCCTTCTACTCAAACCTTGGAGAGCCAAGTTGAAGAAAATATGGACATTCAGTCCTATACTATTGTATCCAACGAAGGACTCTCACAGGAATCCATTGATCCCTGGGATGAATGTAGGCGTATGGTTGAAGAATGTCTAATCAAATCCAGAAAGGCCCTCGAAAACATGAAGTCAACTCCAACTCTTACTCCACCACAGACATCACAATTTAGCACTTTAGGCCAAACTTCAGGCCTGAATGTGTCTAAGCAAGCTTTCAGCAAGCACTTCAGGCCTCCAGGCTTCTCTCAGTCCTTAACTTCTAAAAAGCCTACACTCGGGGGGCAAGAAGGCCAAGGAATTGAACTCAGGGGGCAAGCGTCTCAACAAGCTTCCACGAAGCACACCAGGCCTCCAAGCTTTTCTCAACCCTTAGCTTCCAAAAACCCTACACTCGGGGGGCAAGGAGGCCAAGGACTTCAACTCGGGGGGCAAGAGTCTCAGTTCAGCCCTTTGAGGGTTCCTGAACAGCAGTAAGGCCTGAATGATACAGATCGTGACAACAATTTCAGGCCTGAGCGCAACAGCCAGCATTCAGGAGTATTCCAAAAACTTTTGGATGGTAAGCTATTTCCATGCCCGGAGGAGCAAAAAGATAGGTCTGTTTCAACGCAAAAGAAGCAAGATTTCAGACCTAGAATAAGCCAGAACATGGAAAGTCCAATTATGAGGCAAGATCAGCCCATTCTCTCCTCTCAGAAGCCTTCTCAAATGTCTGAAGAGTTACCACATCCAGATTCAGTCCTGAGCAAAGAGCAGATAACAGATACAAATCAAGAACGATCCAGACCTGCCATCAATCCTATGGGCAGGACTGAATTGGATGTTACACCCATTCCAGAACAGGAGGAATTGAATGAAGAAGAGGAAATCGACAACACTCCAGGGCTTGATCATGATTCATTTGTAATTGGAGATCCTCCTCCTCTTCCGGTTCATGAAGGCCTTTTTGGCATTGTCCAAACTGCCAAAAGGTATTATAAGCATAGGCCAATAGTAGGCCTTAAAATTGTGGAACTATGCCCTCATTGGATTTGTGGGGCACATCAAAAGCGGATCTTATTCACTTGGCTTACGCAAAAACGTTGTGGTTGTAAAAAGGGCTAAGTAGCCAATGAAAAGTCCTTCATAGGCCGAACAAGCTTCTCTAAAATGTTCGGCCAAGGCCTATCTGTCATTGAGTAGGCCCTATTAGAGTTTTACTAGGCCTTTTCCGCAGGGGTGGAGGCCTTTTCATTTCATTGAGCAGGCCTGAAAGTTCACAAGCAAAGGTTCAGGCCTTCCAATCTATTTTTAGTCCCTACCAGGCCCTTTTCATGATGCTACGGTTTTTCTACAACCAGGCCTGGACACAGGACTTTATAGATTTACAAAGGCCTTTTCCGTAGAGACGAAGGCCCTTTGAGCCCTTTGTTAAGGCCTGAACCACATTTCCAAACATTTTAAGAAGACGTTCAGGCCTTCCAATGTATTTTTGGGCCTTTTTGACAAGCCCTTCATTGTTCAGGCCTGAAAATAGATTTCAAATTATCAGAGACCTGAATGGAGTGTAAGAATGCCTAATGCCTACTAAGTCCATAAGCAAGGCAAACAAAAGAAGATATGCTACAACAAGAGTCAAAGCCTATTTGGATGCCAAAAATGGCTTTACTTTCTATTCATGCCTTGATTCTAAAAGTAAAGAATCAAGGCGTGGGGGGGCAATGTTTATGCCCATTTTTGGCACATAATCCCGGATCAGCGCTGGAGGGCCATTTAATTAAGTATTAATTAAATTGGGCCGATATTCTTTAGTTTCTCGAGCTGAAAATTAATGGGTCACATTAATTTTGTGGTTTGAAGCGAGACCCAATTAATTTTAGTCTTGAAACTTGGCCCATATTTTAATTTTGGGTTACTGGAGGAAATCCTAATTGAAGCAGTTAACGGGATTCTTCTAGAATCAAAGTGGAAAGCCATTTGACTTTGTCAAAATGGCTCCATTATGTTTAATTTACACGTGCAGGAGAACCAAATCAAGTAATGGGGTCCCATTACCCCATGATTTACAAGAAAAAGGAAGTGGAATGGCCCACGATCAGGAGCACTTGAGTTTACATGGAAGTTGCAAGCCATGGTGGACACTTGGCATCCAAAGAGCAAAGGAACGGAAGTTATTTATCAAAACATGGGACACTTGTCAACATACAAGGAACCCACTCCCCATGATCTTGAAGAAACTGCTACAAACTGTCGTACATGGGCAACGTGGGACACTTGGCGCATCTCAGAAGGGGCAGTTGATTTCTTTGGTTCGGCTGGAGTAGAACGTCGCCTATAAATAGTAGAATCGAAGACAGAAAATGGGTCCAACACCAATCAAAGCTAACGCTTACAAACACTTTCCTACTTTCAGCAAAGTAGCCTATCGAATACCCAGTATTCACCCCCATTCGAACTAACTTTTTCAAGTAGTTTGAATTTTATCTTTTCTTGTACCACTTTATTATCCCGGTGTAATAAAGTTTACGTTTTCACGTCTCATTTCCTATACGACTTGGAAATTTAAAGTCCACAACCGTGTGGCAAACCACGAACCTTCTTACGATCTTTAACCTTTGGGTCGTACGCAATCGCTCTACGATAGAAGTCAAGATTCACGGGAATCTTCACAACAAGTTAGGCGCTACAAGTCTTGGCACGCCCGCGCTCATCGCATTCACGCCCAGTGCTGCCAAAAACGCGAGTTTTCACAAACACAAGCAGCCACGACTTCACTGCAACGACGATAACACCACCCCATGCAACACCACCACGACAACTACGCTTCCACATCTTCATAATCATTTTAGTACCACATAATTCCAGGCATCCACTCCACCTTGAGAACCCTTAATTCATCTTCATGATAGAGGGGGATCTTTCCCATCATCCCCCTGTAATTAGTCCAATGCTTCTTAGCGAGAAAAAAAATTTTGAAATATAAACATCTGTTGAGGAATACAATACAGGGGTGGCATTCGGTTTTTCCAATTGCGTCGTCCAATTGGTGGGATCATCGGACCACTTCTATGCATTTAGTGGCTTCAACAATCTTTGAGTTTGTTTAATCTCGACTAGCTTTTCATAACAAAAAATACAATATTTAGTGATTCAATCCCACATTCTTTTAGCATTTTGAATACCCTTTATATCAATATAAAATAGGCCTCCATATGGTTTAATGTTGGTGTGATTCCAGATTTTTCAAACATTCGTTATTTTCCGACAAGTAGAGGGTAAAAAGGTCATATCTTTTGACGTATAAGCAACTTCGAAGTGAAATTAATTTGATTATTTAAAAAGTAGGATAGATAAGCTTTCCAACGGTTCAAACCGCGTGCAAATCCGAGATCGGGAGTTCCCGTGACAAGGCCGCAAAAGTTTGGTTTAGTTTTGAAATTCCAAGCCCGCGCCTGGGCGCAATAGAATGCGCCAGGAGTGCTTCCATTTGCGCCTGAGGCGCATTTGAACCTCCAAAATTTTTTAAATTTGCGGGGTTACTCCGGATACTCCCGAATTCCGATTTTCGCACGGTTCGAACCGTTGTAAAGCTTGTTGAGTGTTGTTTCTAACCCAAGTAGTTTAAATGTTGAACAATTTATACATTAAAAAATATGTCCAAATTACCATCACAGAGTTGAAAAGTAAATTATGTCGGTAAAAAACACACATCTCCCACATTTTTATTTGGATAAAGACCTATTGTATATCGATAACGAGGATTTTTAAAGTACTAAAAGATGGTGAAATCCAATCGTAAAAATAATTATTTTTGTTTTATGAATATTGGGTAGTAAGAAGACAACAAAGCTCGTCGGAGTACTACGCGAACAACTCCATCACCTACATTGTCACCGTAATACAACCCTCCTCCTCCTTACCGTCACCACCCACACGAACATAACTTCAACATCACTACAACCGCACTTCCAATTTGCTACCACCCACACGAACATAACTTCAACATCACTACAACCGCACTTCCAATTTGCTACCACCGATGGCAATCGATCTCAACCCTACCACTTCCGATTTCATTTAACCAACGTCACAAACACAACCAGCCACGACTTCACTGCAACGACGATAACCCCACCCCATGCAACACCACCACGACAACTACGCTTCCACATCATCATAATCATTTTAGTACCACATAACCACAGGCATCCACTCCGCCATCGGAACCCTTATTTAATTCATCTTCATGATAGAGGGGGATCTTTCCCATAATCCCACTGTAATTAGTCCTATGCTTAGCGGGGAAAAAAATTGTGAAATTTAAACATCAGTTGACGAATACATTAAAGGGGTGGCATTCGGTTTTTCCAATTGCGTCGTGCAATTGTTGGGATCGTGGGACCACTTCTATGCAGTTAATGGCTCTAACGATCTTTGAGTTTGTTTAATCTCGAGTTGCTTTTCATAAAAAAAAAAAAAAAAAATACAATATTTAATGATTCAATCGCACATTCTTTTAGTATTTTGAATACCCTTTATGTCAATATAAAATAGGCCTCAATACGGTTTAATGTTGGTGTGATTCCAGGATTTTTCAAACATTCGTTATTTTTCGACAAGTAGAGGGTAAAAATGTCATATCTTTTGACGTATAAGCAACTTCAGAGTAAAATTAATTTGATTATTTAAAAAGTAGGATAGATAAGCTTTCCAACGGTTCAAACCGCGTGCAAATCCGAGATCGGGAGTTCCCGTGACAAGGTTGCAAAAGTTTGGTTTAGTTTTGAAATTCCAAGGCCGCGCCTGGGCGCAATAGAATGCGCCAGGAGCGCTTCCATTTGCGCCTGAGGCGCATTTGAAGCTCCAAAATTTTTCAAATTTTGCGGGTTTACTCCGGATACTCCCGAATTCCGATTTTCGCACAGTTCGAACCGTTGTAAAGCTTGTTGAGTGTTGTTTCTAACCCAAGTAGTTTAAATCTTGAACAATTTCTACATTAAAAAATATGTCCAAATTACCATCACAGAGTTGAAAAGTAAATTATGTCGATAAAAAATTCGCATCTTCCACATTTTTATTTGGATAAAGACCTATCGTATATCGATAACGAGGATTTTTAAAGTACTAAAAGATGGTGAAATCAAATCCTAAAAGTAATTATTTTTGTTTTATGAATATTGGGTAGTAAGAAGACTACAAACATCGTCACAGTACTACCCGAACTACTCCACCACCTACATTGTCACCGTAATACAACCCTCCTCCTCCTTACCGTCACCACCCACACAAACATAACTTCACCATCACTACCACCGCACTTCCAATTTGCTACCACCGTTGGCAATCGATGTCATCCCTACCACCTCCGATTTCATTTTACCAATGTCACAAACACAAGTAGCCACGACTTCACTGCAACGACGATAACACCACCCCATGCAACACCACCACGACAACTACGCTTCCACATCTTCATAATCATTTTAGTACCACATAATTCCAGGCATCCACTCCACCTTGAGAACCCTTAATTCATCTTCATGACAGAGGGGGATCTTTCCCATAATCCCCCTGTAATTAGTCCAATGCTTCTTAGCGAGAAAAAAAATTTTGAAATATAAACATCAGTTGAGGAATACAATACAGGGGTGGCATTCGGTTTTTCCAATTGCGTCGTGCAATTGGTGGGATCGTCGGACCACTACTATGCATTTAGTGGCTTCAACGATCTTTGAGTTTGTTTAATCTCGACTAGCTTTTCATAAAAAAAAATACAATATTTAGTTATTCAATCCCACATTCTTTTAGCATTTTGAATACCCTTTATATCAATATAAAATAGGCCTCCATACGGTTTAATGTTGGTGTGATTCCAGGATTTTTCAAACATTCGTTATTTTCCGACAACTAGAGGGTAAAAATGTCATATCCTTTAACGTATAAGCAACTTCGGAGTAAAATTAATTTGATTATTTAAAAAGTAGGAAAGATACGATTTCCAACGGTTCAAACCGCGTGCAAATCCGAGATCGGGAGTTCCCGTGACAAGGCCGCAAAAGTTTGGTTTAGTTTTGAAATTCCAAGGCCGCGCCTGGGCGCAATAGAATGCGCCAGGAGCGCTTCCATTTGCGCCTGAGGCGCATTTGAACCTCCAAAATTTTTCAAATTTTGCGGGTTTACTCTGAATACTACCGAATTCCAATTTTCGTACGGTTCGAACCGTTGTAAAGCTTGTTGAGTGTTGTTTCTAACCCATGTGTTTAAATCTTGAACAATTTTTACATTAAAAAATATGTCCAAATTACCATCACAGAGTTGAAAAGTAAATTATGTCGGTAAAAAACTCGCATCTCCCACATTTTTATTTGGATAAAGACCTATTGTATATCGATAAAGAGGATTTTTAAAGTACTAAAAGATGGTGAAATCCAATCGTAAAAATAATTATTTTTGTTTTATGAATATTGGGTAGTAAGAAGACAACAAACCTCGTCGGAGTACTACGCGAACAACTCCACCACCTACATTGTCACCGTACTACAACCCTCCTCCTCCTTACCGTCACCACACGAACATAACTTCAACATCACTACAACCGCACTTCCAATTTGCTACCACCCACACGAACATAACTTCAACATCACTACAACCGCACTTCCAATGTGCTACCACCGATGGCAATCGATCTCAACCCTACCACCTCCGATTTTATTTAACCAACGTCACAAACACAACCAGCCACGACTTCACTGCAACGACGATAACCCCACCCCATGCAACACCACCACGACAACTACGCTTCCACATCATCATAATCATTTTAGTACCACATAACCACAGGCATCCACTCCACCATCGGAACCCTTATTTAATTCATCTTCATGATAGAGGGGGATCTTTCCCATAATCCCACTGTAATTAGTCCTATGCATCTTAGCGGGGAAAAAAATTGTGAAATTTAAACATCAGTTGAGGAATACATTACAGGGGTGGCATTCGGTTTTTCCAATTGCGTCGTGCAATTGGTGGGATCGTGGGACCACTTCTATGCAGTTAATGGCTTCAACGATCTTTGAGTTTGTTTAATCTCAACTAGCTTTTCATTAAAAAACAAAAAAATTACAATATTTAGTGATTCAATCCCACATTCTTTTAGCATTATGAATACCCTTTATATCAATATAAAATAGGCCTCAATACGGTTTAATGTTGGTGTGATTCCAGGATTTTTCAAACATTCATTATTTTTCGACAAGTAGAGGGTAAAAATGTCATATCTTTTGACGTATAAGCAACTTCGGAGTAAAAGTAATTTGATTATTTAAAAAGTAGGATAGATAAGTTTCCAACGGTTCAAACCGCGTGCAAATCCGAGATCGGGAGTTCCCGTGACAAGGCCGCAAAAGTTTGGTTTAGTTTTGAAATTCCAAGGCCGCGCCTGGGCGCAATAGAATACGCCAGGAGCGCTTCCATTTGCGCCTGAGGCGCATTTGAACCTCCAAAATTTTTCAAATTTCGCGGGTTTACTCCGGATATTCCCGAATTCCGATTTTCGCACGGTACGAACCGTTGTAAAGCTTGTTGAGTGTTGTTTCTAACCCAAGTAGTTTAAATCTTGAACAATTTCTACATTAAAAAATATGTCCAAATTACCATCATAGAGTTGAAAAGTAAATTATGTCGGTAAAAAACTCGCATCTCCCACATTTTTATTTGGATAAAGACCTACTGTATATCGATAACGAGGATTTTTAAAGTACTAAATGATGGTGAAATCCAATCGTAAAAATAATTTTTTTTTTTTTTATGAATATTGGGTAGTAAGAAGACTACAAACCTCGTCGGAGTACGACCCGAACTACTCCACCACCAACATTGTCACCGTAATACAACCCTCCTCCTCCTTACCATCACCACCCACATGAACGCAAATTCACCATCACTACCACCGCACTTCCAATTTGCTAGCACCGATGGCAATCGATCTCGTCCCTACCACCTCCGATTTCATTTAACCAACGTCACAAACACAAGCAGCCACGACTTCACTGCAACGATGATAACACCACCTCATGCAACACCACCACGACAACTACGCTTCCACATCATCATAATCATTTTAGTACCACATAGCCACAGGTATCCACTCCACCATCGGAACCCTTATTTAATTCGCGCGTCTTCATGATTGAGGCGGATCTTTTCCCATAATCCCATTGTAATTAGTCCAATGCTTCTTAGCGGGGAAAAAAAATATGAAATTTAAACATCAGTTATGGAATACATTACAGGGGTGGCATTCGGTTTTTCCAATTGCGTCGTGCAATTGATAGGCACGTCGGATCACTTCTATGCATTTAATGGCTTCAACGATCTTTGAGTTTGTTTAATCTCGACTAGCTTTTCATAAAAAAAAAAATACAATATTTAATTCAATCCCACATTCTTTTAGCATTTTGAATACCCTTTATATCAATATAAAATAGGCCTCAATACGGTTTAATGTTGGTGTGATTCAAGCATTTTCCAAACAGAGGTTAATTTTCGATATGTTGAGGGTAAAATTGTCATATCCTTTGACGGATAAGCAACTTCAGAGTCAAAAAAATTTGATTATTTAAAAAGTAGGATAGATAAGTTTTCCAATGGATCAAACCGCGTGCCAATCCGAGATTGGGAGTGCCCGTGACAAGGCCGCAAAAGTTTGGTTTAGTTTTCAAATTCCATGGCCACGCCTGGGAGCAATAGAATGCGCCTGGGGCGCATGCATTTGCACCTGAGTCCCATTTGAACCTCCAAAATTTTTCAACTTTTGCGGGTTTACTCCGGATACTCCCGAATTCCGATTTTCGTAAGGTTCGAACCGTTGTAAAGCTTGTTGAGTGTAGTTTCTAACCCAAGTAGTTTAAATGTTGAACAATTTCTATATTAAAAAATATGACCAAATTACCACCACAGAGTTAAAAAGTAAATTATGTCGGTAAAAAACTCGCATCTCCCACTTTTTTAATTGGATAAAGACCTATTGTATATCCATAACGAGAATTTTTAAAGTATTAAAAGATGGTGAAATCCAACCGTAAAAATAATTATTTTTGTTTTATGAATATTGGGTAGTAATAAAACTATAAACCACGTCGGAGTACTGCCCGAACTACTCCACCACCTACATTGTCACCGTAATATAACCCCTCCTCCTCCTTACCGTCACCACCCACACAAACATAACTTCACCATCACTACCACCGCACTTCCAATTTGCTACCACCGTTGGCAATCAATCTCAACCCCACCACCTCCGATTTCATTTAACCAACGTCACAAACACAAGCAGCCACGACTTCGCTGCAACGACGATAACACCACGGCATGCAACACCACCACAACAACTACGCTTCCACATCATCTTAATCATTTTAGTGCCACATAACCACAGGCATCCACTCTGCCATCGGAACCCTTATTTAATTCATCTTCTTGATGGAGGGGGATCTTTCCCATAATCCCACTGTAATTAGTCCTACGCTTCTTAGAGGGGAAAAAAATTGTGAAATTTAAACATCAGTTGAGGAATACATTACAGGGGTGGCATTCGGTTTTTTCGATTGGGTCGTGCAATTGGTGGGCACTTCGGATCACTTCTTTGCATTTAGTGGCTTCAACTATTTTTGAGTTTTTTTATTCTCGACTAGCTTTTCATAAAAAAAAAAAATACAATATTTAGTGATTCAATCCCACATTCTCTTAGCATTTTGAATACACTTTGTATCAATATAAAATAGGCCTCAATACGGTTTAGTGTTGGTGTGATTCAAGGATTTTCCAAACATAGGTTGATTTTCGACAAGTTGAAGGTAAAATTGTCATCTCTTTTGACGTATAAGCAACTTCGGAGTCAAACTAATTTGATTATTTAAATAGTAGGATAGATAACCTTTCCAACGGTTCAAACCGCGTGCAAATCCGAGATCGGGAGTGCCCGTGACAAGGTCGTAAAGTTTGGTTTAGTTTTGAAATTCCAAGGCCGCGCCTGGGCGCAATAGAATGCTGCTGGAGCGCATGCACTTGCGCCTGAGGCGCATTTGAACCTCCAAAATTTTTCAAACTTTACGGGTTTACTGCAGATACTCCCGAATTCCGATTTTTGCAAGGTTCGATTCGATGTAAAGCTTGTTTAGTGCAGTTTCTAACCCAAGTAGTTTAAATCTTGAACAATTTCTCCATTAAAAAATATGTCCAAATTACCATCACAGGGTTAAAAAGTAAATTATGTCGGTAAAAAACTTCCATCTCCCACATTTTTAATTGGATAAAGACCTATTGTATATC
The DNA here is from genome assembly GCA_014282245.1 of Rhododendron simsii. Lineage (NCBI taxonomy): Eukaryota > Viridiplantae > Streptophyta > Magnoliopsida > Ericales > Ericaceae > Rhododendron > Rhododendron simsii. The sequence continues at coordinate 32,533,238 of CM024959.1, forward strand.
GATAACAAGGATTATTAAAGTACTAAAAGATGGTGAAATCCAATCGTAAAAATTATTATTTTTGTTTTATGAATATTGGGTAGTAAGAAGACTACAAACCTCGTCGGAGTACTACCCGAACTACTCCACCACCTTAATTGTCAACGTAATACAACCCCTCCTCCTCCTTACCGTCACCACCCAAATGAACATAACTTCACCATCACTACCACTGCACTTCCAATTTGCTACCACCGTTGACAATCGATCTCAACCCTACCACCTCCGATTTCATTTAACCAACGTCACAAACACAACCAGCCACGTCTTCACTGCAACGACGATAACGCCACCCCATGCAACACCACCACGACAACTACGCTTCCACATCATCATAATCATTTTAGTACCACATAACCACAGGCATCCACTCCACCATCAGAACCCTTATTTAATTCATCTTCATGATAGAGGGGGATCTTTCCCATAATCTCCCTGTAATTAGTCCTATGCTTCTTAGCGGGGAAAAAAATTGTGAAATTTAAACATCAGTTGAGGAATATATTACAGGGGCGGCATTCGATTTTTCCAATTGCGCCGTGCAATTGGTGGGCTCGTCGGATCACTTCTAGGCATTTAGTGGCTTCAACGATCTTTGAGTTTGTTTAATCTCGACTAGCTTGTCATAAAAAAAAAAAAAATACAATATTTAGTGATTCAATCCCACATTCTTTTAGCAATTTAAATACCCTTTATATCAATAGAAAATATGCCTCAATACGTTTTATTGTTGGTGTGATTCAAGGATTTTCCAAACATAGGTTATTTTTCGACAAGTCGAGGGTAAAATTGTCATGTCTTTTGATGTATAAGTAAATTGTCATGTCTTTTGGTTTAGTTTTGAAATTCCATGGCCGCGCCTGGACGCATGAATTTGCGCCTGAGGCGCATTTGAACCTCCAAAATTTTTCCAACTTCGCGGGTTTACTCCGGATACTCCCGAATTCCGATTTTCGCAAGGTTCGAACCGTTATAAAGCTTGTTGAGTGTACTTTCTAACTCAAGTAGTTTAAATCTTGAATAATTGGTACATTAAAAAATATGACCAAATTACCATCACAGAGTTAAAAAGTAAATTATGTAGGTAAAAAACTCACATCTCCCTCATTTATAATTAGATAAAGACCTGTTTTATATCGATAATGAGGATTTTTAAAGTACTATAAGATGGTGAAATCCCATTGTAAAAATAATTATTTTTGTTTTATGACTATTGGGTAGTAAGAAGACTACAAACCTCGTCGGAGTACTACCCGAACTACTCCACCACCTACATTGTCACCGTAATACAACCCCTCCTCCTCCTTACCGTCACCACCCACACGAACATAACTTCACCATTACTACCACTGCACTTCCAATTTGCTACCACCGTTGGCAATCGATCTCAACCCTACCACCTCCGATTTCATTTAACCAACGTCACAAACACAAGCAGCCACGACTTCGCTGCAACGACGATAACACCACGGCATGCAACACCACCACAACAACTACGCTTCCACATCATCTTAATCATTTTAGTGCCACATAACCACAGGCATCCACTCCACCACCGGAACCGTTATTTAATTCATCTTCATGATAGAGGGGGATCTTTCCCATAACCCCCCTGTAATTAGCCCAATGCTTCTTAGCGGGGAAAAAAATTTTGAAATATAAACTTCAGTTGAGGAATACATTACAGGGGTTGCACTCTGTTTTTCCAATTGCGTCGTGCAATTCGTTGGATCGTCGGACCACTTCTATGCATTTAGTGGCTTCAACGATCTTTGAGTTTGTTTAATCTCGACTAGCTTTTCATAAAAATTAAAAAAAAAACAATATTTAGTGATTCAATCCCACATTCTTTTAGCATTTTGAATACCATTTATATCAAAATAAAATAGCCGTCAATACATTTTATTGTTGGTGTGATTCAAGGATTTTCCAAACATAGGTTAGTTTTCGACAAGTTGAGAGTAAAATTGTCATATCTTTTGACGTATATGCAACTTCGGAGTCAAACTAATTTGATTATTTAAAAAGTAGGATCGATAAGCTTTCAAACTGTTCAAACAGCCTGCAAATCCGAGATCGGGAGTGCCCGTGACCAGGCCGCAAAAGTTTGGTTTAGTTTTGAAATTCCATGGCCGCGCCTGGGCGCATGCATTTGCGCCTGGGGCGCATTTGAACCTCCAAAATTTTTCAAACTTTGCGGGTTTACTCCGGATACTCCCGAATTCCAATTTTTGCAAGGTCCGAACCATTGTAAAGCTTGTTAAATGTAGTTTCTAAACAACGTAGTTTAAATCGTGAACAATTTGTACATTAAAAAATATGACCAAATTACCATCACAGAATAAAAGGGTAAATTATGTCGGGAAAAAACTCGCATCTCCCACATTTTTAATTGTATAAAGACCTATTGTATATCGATAACGAGGAGTTTTCAAGTACTAAAAGATGGCGAAATCAATTTGTAAAAGAATTATTTTTTTATTAATATTGGGTAGTAAGAAGACTTCAAACCTCGTCGGAGTACTACCCGAACTACTCGACCACCAACATTGCCACCGTAATACAACCCCTCGTCCTCCTTACCGTCACCACCCACACGAACATAACTTCACTATCACTACCACCGCACTTCCAATTTGCTACCACCATTGGCAATCAATCTCAACCCTACCACCTCCGATTTCATTTAACCAACGTCACAAACACAGGCAACCACGACTTCACTGCAACGACGATAACACCACCCCATGCAACACCACCACGACAACTACGCTTCCACATCATCTTAATCATTTTAGTACCACATAACCACAGGCATCCACTCCACCATCGGAACCCTTATTTAATTCGTCTTCATGATAGAGGGGGATCTTTCCCATAATCCCCCTGTAATTAGTCCTATACTTCTTAGCGGGGAAAAAAATTTTGAAATATAAACATCAGTTGAAGAATACATTACATGGGTGGCATTCGGTTTTTCCAATTGCGTCTTGCAATTGGTGGGATCGTCGGACCACTTCTATGCATTTAGTGGCTTCAATGATCTTTGAGTTTGTTTAATCTCGACTAGCTTTTCATAAAAAAAAAAATACAATATTTAGTTATTCAATCCCACATTCTTTTAGTATTTTGAATACCCTTTATATCAATATAAAATAGGCCTCAATACGGTTTAATGTTGGTGTGATTCCAGGATTTTTCAAACATAGGTTATTTTTAGACAAGTAGAGGCTAAAATTGTCATATCTTTTGACGTATAAGCAACTTCAGAGTCAAACTAATTTGATTATTTAAAAAGTAGGATAGATAAGCTTTCCAACAGTTTAAACCGCGTGCAAATCCGAGATCAGGAGTGCCCGTGACAAGGCCGCAAAAGTTTTGTTTAGTTTTGAAATTCAATGGCCACGCCTGGGCGCAATAGATTGCGCCTGGGCGCAGGAATTTGCGCCTGAGGCGCATTTGAACCTCCAAAAATTTTCAAACTTTGCAGGTTTACTCCGGATACTCCCGAATTCCGATTTTCGTAAGGTTGGAACCGTTGTAAAGCTTGTTGAGTGTAGTTTCTAACCCAAGTAGTTTAAATCTTGAACAATTTGTACATTAAAAAATATGTATAAATTACCATCACAGAGTTGAAAAGTAAATTATGTCGGTAAAAAACTCGCATCTCCCATATTTTTAATTGGATAAAAGACATATTTTCTATCAATAACGAGGATTTTTAAAGTACTAAAAGATGGTGAAATCCAATCATAAAAATAATTATTTTTGTTTTATGAATATTGGGTAGTAAGAAGACTACAAACCTCGTTGGAGTACTACCCGAACTACTCCACCACCTACATTGTCACCGTAATACAACCCCCCCTCCTCCTTACTGTCACCACCCACACAAACATAACTTCACCATCACTACCACCGCACTTCCAATTTGCTACCACTGTTGGCAATCCATCTTAACCCTACCACCTCCGATTTCATTTAACCAATGTCACAAACACGCGTGGCCACGAATTCGTTGGTACGACGATAACACCACCCCATGCAACACCACCACGACAAGAACGCTTACACATCATCATAATCATTTTAGGACTACATAACCAAAGGCATCAACTCCATCGGAATCCCTATTTAAGTCATTATAAACATAGAGGGGGACCTTCCAATAATCGCCCAGTAATTAGTTCTATGATTCTTAGCGAGGAAAAAAAATTTTGAAATATAAACATCAGTTCAGGAATACCTTACAGGGGAGGCATTCGGTTTTCCCAATTGCGTCGTGCATTTGGTGGAATCGTCGGACCACATGTATGAATTTAGTGGCTCCAACGATCTTTGAGTTTGTTTAATCTTGACTAACTTTTCATAAACAAAAATTCAATATTTTGTAATTCAATCCCACATTCTTTTACCATTTTGAATACCCTTTATATCAATATAAAGTAGGCTTCAATCCAGTTTAATGTTGTGTGATTCGAGGATTTTCGCAATATAGGTTATTTTTCGACAAGTTGAGGGTAAAGTTATCATATCTTTTGACGTATAAGCAACTTCGGATTCAAACTAATTTGGATTATTTAAAAAGTAGGATAGATAATTAAGCTTTCCAAAGGTTCAAACCTCATCCAAATCCGAGATCGGGAGGGCCGGTGACAAGGCCAAAAAGGTTTTGTTTAGTTTTTAAATTCCAAGGCCGCGCCTGGGTGCAATAGATCGCGCCTGTGGCGCATGCAATTGTGCCGGAGGCGCATTGGAAGCTCCAAAATTTTTCGAACCTTGCGGGTTTACTCCTGATACTCCCGAATTCTGATTTTTGCAAGGTTCCAACCGTTGTAAAGCTTGTTGAGTGTAGTTTCTAACCCAAGTAGTTTAAATCTTGAACAATTTGTACATTGAAAAATATGACCAAATTACCATCACAGTGTTAAATAGTGAATTATGTCGGTAAAAAACTCGCATCTCCCGCATTTTTAATTGGAAAAAGACCAATTGTATAATGATAACGAGGATTTTTAAAGTACTAAAAGATGGTGAAATCCAATCGTAAAAATAACTATTTTTGTTTTATGAATACTGGGTAGTAATAAGACTACAAACCTCGTCGGAGTACTACCTGAACTACTCCACCACCTACATTGTCACCGTAATACAACCCCTCCTCCTCCTTACCATCACCACCCACAAGAACATAACTTCACCATCACTACCACCGCACTTCCAATTTGCTACCACTGTTGGCAATCGATCTCAACCCTACCACCTCTTATTTCATTTAACCAATGTCACAAACACGCGCAGCCACGACTTCACTGCAATGATGATAACACCACCCCATGCAACACCACCACGACAACTACGCTTCCACGTCATCATAATCATTTTAGTGCCACATAACCACAGGCATCCAATCCACTCCACCATCGGAACCCTTATTTAATTCATTTTCATGATAGAGGAGGATCTTTCCCATAGTCCCCCTGTAATTTGTCCTGTGCTTCTTAGCGAGGAAAGAAATTTTGAAATACAAACATCAGCTGAGAAATACATTACAGGGGTGGCATTCGGTTTTTCCAATTGCGTCGTGCATTTGGTGGGATCGTCGGACCACTTCCATGCATTTAGTGGCTTCAACGATCTTTGAGTTTGTTTAATCTCGACTATCTTTTCATAAAATAAAATAAAATATTTAGTGATTCTATCCCACATTCTTTTAGAATTTTGAATACCCTTTATATCAATATAAAGTAGGATTCAGTAAGGTTTAATGTTGGTGTGATTCAAGGATTTTCCAAACATAGGTTATTTTTTGACAACTAGAGGGTAAAATTATCAGATCTTTTGATGTATAAGCAACTTCGGAGTCAAACTAATTTGATTATTTAAATAGTAGGATAGATAAGCTTTCCAAGTACTTTAAATCTCAAACAATTTGTAAATCAAAAAATATGACTAAATTACCCTTAGAGAGTTGAAAATGAAATTATATCGATAAAAAACTCGCATCTCCCTCATTTTTAATTGGATAAAGACCTATTGTATATCAACACAGAGGATTTTGAAAGTACTAAAAGGTTGTGAAATCCAATAATAAATAAGTTTTTTCGTTTTATGAAAATTGGGTAGTAAGAATAATACAAACCACATCGGAGTACTACCAGTACTACTCCACCACCTACATTGTCACCATAATACAACCCCTCTTCCTCCTTCCCTTCACCACCCACACGAATATAACTTCACCATCACTACCCCCGCCCTTCGAATTTACTTCCACCGTTGGCATACCATCTCAACCCTACCACCTCCGTTTTCATTTAACCAATGTCATAAACACGCTCGGCCACGACTTCACTGCTACGACGATAACACCACTCCATGCAACAACAAGAAGACAACTACACTTCCACATCATCATAATTATTTTAGGACCACATAACCACAGGCATCCACTCCACCATCGGAAACCTTATTTACTTCATCATCATGATAATGGGGGACCTTCCCCATAATCCCCCTGTAATTAGTCCTTTGATTTTCAGCGAGGAAAAAAAAATTTTAAATGTAAACATCAGTTGAGGAATACATTACAGGGGAGGCATTCGGTTTTTCAAATTGCTTCATGCGTTTGGTGGGATAGTCGGACAACTTATATGCATTTAGTGGCTCTGACGAACTTTGAGTTGGTTTAATCTCGACTAATTTTCCTTAGACCAAAGTACAATATTTGTGTCATTCAATCCCACATTCTTTTAGCATTTTGAATACTCTTTATATCAACATAAACTAGGCTTCAATCCGGTTTAATGTTGGTGTGATTCAAGGATTTTCCCAATATAGGTTATTTTTCGACAAATCGAGGGTAAAATTGTCATATCTTTTGACGTATAAGCAACTTCGGAGTCAAACTAATTTGGTTAAGTATAAAGTAGGCTAGATAAGCTTTTCAACGGTTCAAACTGCGTGCAAATCCGAGATCGAGAGTGCCAGTGACGAGACCGCAAAAGTTTGGTTTAGTTTTGAAATTCCAAGAATGTGCCTGGGGCACTTGAATTTGCGCCGCATTTGAACCTCAAAAAAATTTCAAACTTTTCGGGTTTACTCCGGATACTCCCAAACTCCAATTTTCGCAAGGTTGGAACCGTTGTAAAGCTTGTTGAGTGTAGTTTCTAACCCAAGTAGTTTAAATCTTGAATAATTTGTACATTAAAAAATATCACCAAATTTCCATGAAAGAGTTGAAAGGTAAATCATATAGGTAAAAAACTCGTATCCCCAACATTTTTTATTGGATAAGGACCTATTGTATATCAATAACGAGAATTTTGAAACTACAAAAAGTTGGTGAAATTTAATCATAAAAATAAGTCTTTTTGTTTTATGAATATTGGGTTGTAATAATACTACAAACCTCATCGGAGTACTACGAATACTACTCCACCACCTACGTTGTCACCATAATACAACCCCCCCTCCTCCTCCTTCCCTTCACCACCCACACGAACATAACTTCACCATCACTACCACCGCCCTTCCAATTTGCTACCACCGTTGGCATTCCATCTCAACCCTACCACCTCCGTTTTAAAGTAACCAATGTCTCAAACACGCGCAGCCATGACTTCACTGCTACGACGAAAACACAACCCCATGCAACACCACCACGACAACTACACTTCCACATCATCATAATCATTTTAGGACCACATAACCACAGGCATCCACTCCACCATCGGAACCCTTATTTACTTCATCATCATAATAGAAGGGGACCTTCCCCATAATCCCCCTATAATTAGTCCTTCAATTCTTAGCGAGGAAAAAAAATTTTGAAATATACACATGAGTTGAGGAATACGTTACAGGGAGGCATTTGGTATTTCCAATTGCATCGTGCATTTGGTGGGATCGTCGGACAACTTCTATGCATTTAGTAGCTCGAACGAACTTTGAGTTGGTTTAATCTCGACTAATTTTTCATAAACCAAAATACAATATTTTTGTGATTCAATCCCACATTCTTTTAGCATTTTGAATACCCTTTATATCAGTATAAAGTAGGCTTCAATCCCGTTTAATGTTGGTGTGATTCAAGGATTTTCCCAATTTAGGTTATTTTTTGACAAGTTGAGGGTCAAATTGTCATATCTTTTGACGTATAAGCAACTTCGGAGTCAAACTAATTTGGTTAATTAAAAAGTAGGACAAATAAGCTTTCCAACGATTCAAGCCGCGTGCAAATCCGAGATCGGGAGTGCCCGTGACAAGGCCGCAAAGTTTGGTTTGTTTTGAAATTCCAAGGTTGCGCCTGGGCGCAATAGAATGCGCCTAGGGCGCATGCATTTGCGTATGAAGCTCATTTGAACCTCGAAAAATTTCCAAACTTTTGCGGGTTTATTCCGGATACTCCAACTCCGATTTTCGCAAAGTTAGAACCGTTGTAAAGCTTGTTGAGTATTGTTTCTAGCCCAAGTAGTTTAAATCTTGAACAATTTGTACATTAAAAAATATGACCAAATTACCCTCAGAGGGTTGAAAAGTAAGTTATATCGGTAAAAAACTCGCATCTCCCACATTTTTAATTCGATAAATACCAATTGTATATTGATAACGAGGATTTTGAAAGTACTAAAAGTTGGTGAAATCCAATCATACAAATAATTCTTTTTGTTTTTTGGAAATGGTAGTAAGAATACTACAAACCACCACGGAGTACTACCAGTACTACTCCACCACCTACATTGTCACCGTAATACAACCCCTCCTCCTCCTTCCCTTCACCACCCACACGAACATAATTTCACCATCACTACCATCGCCCTTCCAATTTGCTACCACCGTTGGCAATCCATCTCAACCCTACCACCCCCGATTTCATTTAACCATTGTCACAAACACGTGCGGCCACGACTTCACTGCTACGACGATAACACCTCCCCATGCAACACCACCACGACAACTACACTTCCACATCAACATAATCATTTTAGGACCACATAACCACAGGCATCCACTCCACCATCGGAACCCTTATTTACTTCATCATCATGATAGAGGGGGACCTTCCCCATAATCCCCCTGTAATTAGTCCTTTGATTCTTAGCAAGGAAAACAAATTTGAAATATAAACATTAGTTGAGGAATACGTTACAAGGAGGCATTTGGTATTTCCAATTGCATCGTGCATTTGGTGGGATCGTCGGACAACTTCTATGCATTTAGTAGCTCGAACGAACTTTGAGTTGGTTTAATCTCAACTAATTTTTCATAAACCAAAATACAATATTTTTGTGATTCAATCCCACATTCTTTTAGCATTTTGAATACCCTTTATATCAGTATAAAGTAGGCTTCAATCCCGTTTAATGTTGGTGTGATTCAAGGATTTTCCCAATTTAGGTTATTTTTTGGCAAGATAAGGGTCAAATTGTCATATCTTTTGACGTATAAGCAACTTTAGAGTCAAACTAATTTGGTTAATTAAAAATTAGGATAGATAAGCTTTGCAACGTTTCAAAACGCGTGTAAATCCGAGATTGGGAGTACCCGTGACAAGACTGCAAAGTTTGGTTTGTTCTGAAATTTCAAGGTCGCGCCTGGGGCGCATGGATTTGCGCCTTAGGCGAAATTTTTTTTTCAATAGAAGAAGCAAATTTATTAATCAAGCCATACGGCATCTACAGATAACTCCGAATACAGAATATGACATACGGAAGTACAGATTTCCACCCAAATACAGAGAAACAGAGACACAATACAAAAAAAGTCTAAGAGACGAAACTAGTGTCTAGCGTCTATGCAAGAGCCAAACGCTCACTTCTTCACACCATCAACATGGCTGGCTAACGTGGAGCTAGTACCCAGACACCACCATCTCGAAATGGCGGAACTCCGAATCAAAGATAACATTAAATCTGTGGAAATCAGTCACCAGATCTGGAAAAATCAGATCAGAACAAAACCACCCAGGAAGACCCACTGGGACAAAAACCGGTTTCAACATCCGGACATAACCGGACAAGAGTCCGGACAAAACAAAAACGAAACACAAAATCAAAACCCTAACCTGCCGAAACACTCAAAACAACCACCGCATCACCGCTGCCACAACCACCACACCAGCCACAGGAATCACGACAGCCCCTATTGCCGCCATGCCCAATCCCAACACACCATATCCACTCACAGCATCGCCATCAACAACCCAGCAAAATCGCACCATCCACCACCCAAAATGGCCAAAGCGCCGCTAGGCAAGAGACTGGCTGTCTCCAATAAGGTAGAAAGGCGGTCCACAACAGGATCCAGAAAGCCGGTGGAACAGGATACACCCAGCAAAGTATCCGGCGGGATCTTATCGGAGGGGGGAGGGGGTGGAAACGAGGAAGGTGGAGGGAAGGGGAAGAGGGAAGAGGGAATGGGGGGAACAACAGCCCACGGAGGAGAGGCGCCACCTCCTCCCCCGAGCGCCTCTCTTTGTCTTCCTTTTTCTTCTCGCCTTAGGCGCATTGAAACTCGAAAAAATTTCAAACTTTGCGGGTTTATCCGTGACATTCCAGAACTCCAATTTTCACAAGGTTGGAACCATTAAAATGTTTGTGGAGTCTAATTTCTAAACCATGTAGTTTAAATCTAAAATTATTTTTATATTGAAAGAAATGATCAATTTACACTCACAAAGTTGGAAAAAAAAATATTTTAGTAAAAAATTTGCGTCTCCCTCATTTTAAATTGGGATAAATACCTTTTATATTTAGATATAGAAGATTTTCAAAGTATCAAAAGTGAGTGAAATTCAATCATAGGGTTCGGAATATGGATACAGCTTATTCTCTGCATTTGGTTTTTCCCATTGAGTCGTGCATTTGGTGGTAGCGTCAAACCGCCTCTATTTTTCTACTAGCTGAGCAAATCATCTATGCAAAATATTAGATTGCTCGGACATTGATAGTTTCATAATCAAAAAACATCTTTCTTTAAAGAAAAAAAATAGATGTTCAACCTTATATGCCATTGATTCTTTCATGGCAAAGGTCTCAGCACTACAGGATTCCTTTTGGTGGTTCGTCTGCAAATCTCAATCCACCTAATTCGTTAAGCAGCAGAATTTATCAATCACGGATTGGAACGAACACAGTTGATAGATGGCGGCAACTGAGAATATTTCTCCAATGAAGTCTAGGCGGACAATGTGGTCTTCCTCCTGAATTCCAAAGTTCAATCTATATAATATGGAGTAGCATTTTTTGAATTCTCTATATTTTGGACCATCGGATTTGACATATTTATTCCATAGCTGAGATTTACGGGTATAAGATTAGAAATGTACTAGGAAATATTGAATATTTGGAAGTGCTTGACCGACCAGGTGTTAATAAAATTAAACTAAAAACGCGTCCCAAGCGTAGGACTCTCGACCAGTGTAGCACAATAATTCCGGAAGTACCGGAGTCGAACCACAGAGACGGACGGACGGTGCTGACTCAAAAGTGTTGAATTCTAGTTTAACTTGGCTCTTAGGTAGCCACCCCTTGTTCAATGAGATTGATTTACTAACTAAATTATCAAACTAAATTAATTGAATAAGGATTTAAAAAGGAGAGTACAGCCGTGGGAACTCAGCGTCCGCAACTAGCCTAACCAATGTTTACTCGGGCCACAATTATTCACTTTGTTGATTTTAGAATAGGAAAAAGGATCCCTAACAAATGCGCACCACCTGTCACCAGTATCCGTGCGCATTCGAATTCCGGCGATGCCTGGGTTTTGTTTGTTAGAAGAGTTTTCGTCTTCTAAAATTGCTTAAAGATTAAATTAATTCGATCCCGAGGTAAAAAACATTAATTAAACTAGCCACGAGACGCCTTTGCCCCGTGGCCGCACTCTACAGAACTACTCACTCATAATTTTATTAAACGCAGTAACAATTAAAACCCTAGATCTAAACATGCTTCGAATAATAGGAATAGAAATAAAAACACAATTCCACAGACTTACAGAAGAGTAACGGATTCGATTACTGAAGAATAACAGGAATTAAAGCTGGAAAACTTGAAATAACTTCAATTAAAACTTGAATCTGCAAAAATAAGAACTCAGAAAAACGTCGTTATGAAAAGCTGCTAAAAATCCTAAGTAAAAACGTACGTAACCTAATTCTGAGTGAAAACGGGGTATTTATACTAACCCCAATTAATTACAATTAAAAATCCTAAAACAAATCGGAATCGGGCACCGGACGAACAAAACGGCGCCGTTCCTGGCCTTAACGCCCTCGGTAGCGCTACACCATTTCCTATGTAGCGCTACCTATCTCCTTCGCGTGTTTGACTGAGTTGACTCGCCCCTAGCCGCCGTTGACCATTAAGGCCTTAGGTAGCGCTACACCAAAAAGGGTGTAGCGCTAGAGAGAGCTCTGTCCAATTTCGAGCAACAGCTATGCCACCTCTGAGCGCTATATCACTTCCCGTGTAGCGCTCTCGCAAATTCCACTTCAACACTTAGTCTCCACAACCCTTCTCGCTCTCAAGCTCCATCACGGCCTTTTCGGATACCTCTCATTAACGCCAAAATATCCCAATTTCCTGCAAATTAAGCACAAACACAAAATCCAACCACGTGCACGCATTAAATGGAAAATGAGAATTAATTGCACGTCTAACACGCTAATTTCCCTACTTAGGCGCTTAAATTCATGAATTCCGCGCGCCTATCACATCCCCCAACTTGAGCGTTGCTAGTCCCTAGCAACGAACGAAATAAAAATAACAAAACAAGAAAAATCAACTCAACAAGGGATACGAGGGTTATGCAACTTGTATAAAAATCAAGTGAACATGAAATTTCTTCTTACTGCCACCTTTAACTCATTCACATGCATGCCCTAGCCATAATTCAAACAATTTGGCATCAAAACAATTGTCGAGATAAACATGCCACCACAAAGTCACAATGTCACTTTCGCTCACCGGAACACTCAACATCCCATGCGAGGCGCTTGGCGACCAACGTGAGATGGAACAAAAACCACCACGTGCCAATCAAAACAACGCCGGTTATAACAATGAAAGCTCAACGAAATTAAGATACCAAACATCCATAGCTAAATATAAAACATGCATGCAAGAGAGTTGAACAACGTGCATCGGGTCAACTAGGACTTTAATAGGCTTTTAACGACCGAGGTTACAAAAGAAAAAGGAACATGCAAAGGGTGGCGGCCTATAGAAGCGCATGGACAACCTACCCTGACTGGCCGCCACCTTGACACTGTCACCACACCGGTGCTCAACACAAAACATTAGTCATAAACATAATGAAGTACGGGTTATTACACAATATCTGAAATGACAAGACTCTAACCACCGACTCACGAACCACATGAAATAACACATAAACTGACAGGACTCGACAAAGACACATAAAATAACACCACCACTAGCCCAGCTCTATGCTCAATCTTCTTCCCCAACATCCCCAGCATCTGACTGCTCCTCCTCCTCCTCAGGTGCATCCGCGAAATCATCGCTCACCTCCAACCCCGGCCACTGTCTAGGTCGGAAAGGCCCTGGATTCTGCCCAGAAATCTGCGCCTGCAGGTGGCGCTGCCTATCAAGTAAATCCATCTGATTCCTAGCCAACTGCCTTTGCTCCCTCTTCAACTTCCGCTGGCTCTTAGCAATGCCAGTCACACAACCAAATATCTTCTCCAACCAAGTCTTAGTATTAGCGCTAGCCGGCGGTGGAGAAAGTAATGATCCTTCAATCCCTCTTAACTGAGCCATACTCCGCTGAATAAACAAGGAGTCCAACTCTTTTGGCAGTAACTCATCATTGCTATAGTATCGCCTCCCCGGAACGTTTCTGCTCTTGAGAATTTTGGTAACCACACACGGGAAAGGCATCCTCAATGTAGTCGGGGCATCCCTAAAATCACACATCTGTCCAAAAACATATAGGGCCCAATCACAGACCGTTTCCTCAGCCATGAACGCAAACATCAAGTTCCCAACCGATTTCTGGGGTGCGCCCTCCCGACCCCTAGGATACAAATTATGACAAACCACTTGGTTGAGAAACCTATATGCTGTCGTGAACCTACCAGGCCAATGGGGAATCCTAGCATTCCTGCGGTGCTCATACATATATTCAGCCATCTGATCCTGATCAAAAGTCTCATCCGGCCTAGGGTAATTTACGGGTCCCGTGGGCCTCTGATACTCCCAAGCAGTGGCTATCTCAGCCGCATCAATAAACACCGGGGTATTACCTATTTTCGAAGTAATCCGGGCATCCGGAGCCAAAAAGTGACCTGCCTCCGGCACAACCATATTCTTATAAAATTCTTCAACTAACGCATTATTATACCCAGGGTTAGGTTCAAACCAATACCTAAGACGTTGGTCCCGAATGGCGAGAAAAGGGGTGAAGTCCGCCGGCCACAAACCATCATCAATAATGTGCCTCTCATTCTTTACTCCCCGTTCCTTTATGGACGACTCCCACGCTGCCTGATTATCCCTCTCAATCTGTTCACGATCCCTACGCTTAGCCCGGCCCCTTGGAACTTCCTCCGGTGCATCAGAGGTTCCAGCCACTGCCTTCCCCTTGCCAATATTTTGCTTTTTGGGTGCCATGACTTGGTGGGTTTTGAAATTTTCGGATCTGAAAATTTAGAGGGTTAGGAGAATTTTGGGTTGGATATTATGGTAGAGGAGGGTGAGAGGAGTGTTTTTGTGGATTTTGGTGAAGAATGGTGAAGTTTTGAGGGATGTATGGAGTTTAAAGGGTTAGGGTTTTATTTGGTTATGGAGGATGGGATGTCTGGAAGTTGAAAGAAAGTGGAGAAGATGATGAAAAGAAGAGAGAGAGAGAGAGGTTTTTTTCGTGGAATGGGGAAGTGGGTAGGTTGAGAATGATGGGAGATTGGATGGACCCCCCTTTTGACCGTCCCTTTGGCTTTTTTTTTTCTTTTCAGGTACAATCCTATTCTTTTCAGGTACAACCCTAGGGTGTAGCGCTACCGAATGGCTATCTCCTTTTATTTTTTTAATTCTGGAACTTGGACGGGTCAAAAGGGTCGGTTGACTTCTCTCCCTTATTAACATGGAATTTTTGGTGGGGATAAAATGGCTTAAGGGTTGGGGTTTTAGCTGGGAATTTGGTTTAGGGTTTTTTTTTTTTTTTTTACCAAGACACAGTACCCAAAAGCAATTATTCAATTTCCCCAAAATGACACTGCACTTTTATCTCATCAATTCGCAACCTCTAAAATGTGCGCAGAGCTGGCATACCGAGCTAACATTCCATCCAAACACCGGTTCCCTAGGTTTGACACAGAAATTGACAGACACGGACGGGTCTAAAATGGATCAACAGGACTCATATTATGGTTTAATCACACAAGAACTGCCTTGTTTCATCCCCTAAACCTGTTTCCAACTCTCATAACATGCATGCAAAATATTCAGACTATGACAAGTGGTACAACCGCCTACTATTTTGTGCAATTGCAGAAATCGATGAACAAAGAAACATGGGAATGCTTTTAGGGACACACTGTGAACTAAGTGGGAACACCTACTCAATATTGCTTATGGTGCGAAAGTATTCAAACAGAGATGCCAGATATATGCATGTAAATGAGTTGAATAGGCAAACAATGAGACAAGAATCTAACATGCTCACCTAACTCATACAAACAGGCATAACAATCGTATCCCCATACAAAAATTAAAAAAAATAAAAATAAAACAGACCCCTAAACCAACTAACAATGCTCAACACAAAAGTAATTGTGTACAAAGTACACCCCTTCCCCCAACTTGAAATGCGCATGGTCCCCAAAGCATGAAGACCAAGAAAAGTAAGAATAAAGAGAAGGAAAAAGTGAATCTGGGGTGGCAGCCAACCACCATGACCTCAGCCGATGTTCGAGGAATTTGTCGCTTTTGCATTCCTCGTCATTGCAGCTGCTCCAGGGCTTGCTCCTTCGAACCCAAATAGTGGAACCACAGCTAGTCACACAAGGCCGAGCTGGGGGCTTCAGGCTGACAACCGCCACACGTAATGGCACTCATGACTTAGAGCTCCTGAATGCCTCCATCTCCCCAGCGGTGAGGCCTAATCTACCAAGGCTGGTGTGGTAGCACGCGTACCCTGCCAAAAGACTAAAACCACAACTATCGAGAACATGCAATTGGCATTAGTCCTGCCCGGCGCGTGTTATCCGGGCCAAAAACAAACAAAATAAGAATAATAAAAAAAATGAAAAGAAAAGAACACCACTAGACATTCACGCAGTCTCACGTGTCATACTTTTCTTCCCGTGTCAAGCGGATGAGCGAGAAACGGGTGGCTATACAAGACCGTTGGAAATGTGTTATGCTAGCGCCCGTAATAAAATTTATCGCTCAACCTCGCCAAACAATCAAGTCCAGCGTCCCCTACGATCAAAACAAAGCAAGACAAGATACAACCTAGCGTGTACTATAGGCAATATCAAATCTCACCCACAGACCTAAGTTGCCACTGATAGGGGCCTATTCAGAGAGCATGGATCGTTACCGATAAACTATTACCAAGAAAAGTTAATGAAAGCCCTTTTTTTCACTAACATAGGTGAAATCTTTTCATGTGAAATATCTCCAAGACTTTATGCAAAACATGTAACACTAAACAAAACGAAACATGCAAACAAACGAACATATGCAAGTGAAACTAACATGCATAACTAAACGAAACATGAATAAACAAAATATGCACAATATTTACAAATTTTTGCCCTTCGAACCGGAGCTGGGCACACGATCCTTATTTTAATAGCGGCGTGCGAAGCTATAAAACCCAAGTCAATGATGGGTGCCCCTATTGCTAGGAGCCAGGTCCACACTCAACGAAGAGCAGGGTACGCGTGAGCTACCCATCAAAACATGGCTGAAAAAGCCTACTCAACTGGCACGTCCTTATAGACAGGATCAATCAACTCCTCATCGGGTTCACCTACTTCCAGAAATTCCAAATAGGGTTTGAGACGCTGCCCATTGACTTTAAACACATGATCATCCTTAGAATCGCGGACATCGACTGAACCATTGGGATACACTTGAAGCACTACATAAGGACCGTCCCAACGTGACCTCAACTTCCCTGGAAATAAATGGAGACGCGAATTATAGAGCAACACTTTCTGACCAATCTTAAAGGTTTTGCGCTGAATATTCCTATCATGATACGCCTTACAGATGCTAGCATTCTCATACGCGTCATTCCTAAGCTCCTCGAGCTCACACAATTGTAACTTTCTATGCTTGCCCACCTCACTTAAACTGGAATTTACTTTCTTAATGGCCCAATAGGCCTTCTTCTCTAACTCAACTGGCAGGTGGCAAGCCTTACCGTAAACGAGCCGATAGGGTGAAGCACCCAATACGGTCTTGTAAGCTGTGCGGTAGGCCCACAACGCATTGTTCAACCTAATGGACCAATCTTTCCTAGTCACACCTACAGTCTTCTCTAAAATCCTCTTAATCTCTCTATTCGCTAATTCAGCCTGCCCATTGGTTTGGGGGTGGTACGAAGTTGACACCTTATGAGTGACTTTAAACTCCCCCATCAATTTCCCAAATGACCGACTCGTGAAGTGCGTGCCCTGATCCGAGATAATGGCGCGTGGCACGCCAAACCTCGATAAGATATTAGCCTTAAGAAACTCTAGCACTACTTTGGACTCCATTGACTTGGTGGGAATCGCCTCCACCCACTTTGACACGTAATCCACCGCTAACAGAATATACTCAAAACCATGAGACATAGGAAATGGACCCATAAAATCGATACCCCAGCAATCAAACACCTCTAGCACAAGAATGGGCTGGTGGGGCATCTCATGACGTGAAGACAGCTTGCCAAGCCGTTGGCAACGGTCACATGACCTATAAAACGCATGCACATACTTAAACATATCGGGCCACCAGAACCCGCACTGCAGAATCTTGGCGGTGGTTTTCTTCGCAGAGAAGTGATCCCCACACGCCTCCCCATGACAAAACTCTATGACCCCCTACTGATCAGACTCGGGGACACATCAACGCACAATTTGGTCAGCACAGTACTTAAACAAATAAGGGTCATCAAAGATGTACTGTCGTACACTCCTCAAGAACCGCTGCTTCTCCTGGGTAGACCAATGGGAAGGAATCTGCCCAGTTACCAAATAATTGGCAATATCAGCATACCACGGGCACTCGTTAGCAGCGAACAACTGCTCATCCGAAAAAGAATCTCCAATGGGAAGATTTGAGGTGGGATCCTCGAACTCCAGACGAGATAAATGATCAGCTACGACATTCTCTACCCCTTTCTTATCCTTAATAATGAGATGGAATTCTTGCAGCAACAGAATCCACCGAATAAGGCGAGCTTTCGCATCCTGCTTGGTCATCAAGTACTTCAGTACCGCATGATCGGTGAACACCGTGATCTGCGAACCCACCAAATAGGATCGAAACTTATCTAAGGCAAACACCACCGCTAACAACTCTTTCTCGGTAGTGGTGTAATTCATCTGTGCCTCATTGAGCGTCTTGCTCGCATAGTAAATCACAAATGGGTCCTTCCCTCTCCTCTGTCCTAAAACAGCTCCGACTACATAGTCAGATGCATCACACATCAACTCGAAAGGAAGACTCCAATCAGGAGACTGCACAATAGGCGGAGTAGTGAGACTCCGCTTCAGCTTTTGGAATGCCTCCTCACATGCATCGTACCACACAAAGGGTGCGTCCTTTGCTAACAACTGACACAACAGACGAGAGATAACACTGAAATCTTTAATGAACCGCCGGTAGAAACCAGCGTGTCCAAGAAATGAACGCACGTCCTTAATAGACTTAGGAGTAGGAAGTTTACGAATTAAGTCTATCTTAGCCTTGTCCACCTCGATACTCTTGGAGGACACAATGTGTTTCAACACAATCCCTTGGGTTACCATAAAGTGACATTTTTCCCAATTCAGCACCAAGTGCTTCTCCTCACATCTCTGCAACACCTTGCCTAAATTCTCGAGGCACCCATCAAATGAGTCCCCGAAGACCAAAAAATCATCCATAAACACCTCCACAATCCTCTCTACCATGTCACTAAAAATCCCCATCATACACCTGGAAAAAGTACCAGGTGCATTGCACAACCCAAAGGGCATGCGACGGTAAGCATTAGTACCATACGGGCACGTGAAAGTGGTCTTTTCCTGGTCTTCTAACGCAACCTCTATCTGATTGTATCCCGAATACCCATCCAGGAAACAATAAAAAGCCCGACCTGCCACCCTCTCCAAAATTTGATCAATGAAAGGGAGAGGGAAGTGATCTTTCCGGGTGCTCGCATTGAGCTTTCGGTAGTCTATGCATACTTTCCATCCTGTAGGAATCCGGGTCGGCACTGACTCACCTTGCTCATTGGTGACAACTGTCACCCCAGCCTTCTTAGGCACTACCTGAACCGGACTCACCCACTCACTATGGGCGATTGGGTAAATGACACCCGCATCTAAGAGCTTCAAAACCTCAGCCCGAACCACCTCTTTCATGTGGGGATTCAAGCGCCGCTGAGGCTGCCTAGAAGGCTTCACACTATCCTCAAGATCGATTCGGTGTGTACACATCGTTGGGCTTATACCATGCAAATCCGCTACAGTCCAGCCAAGCGCGCCTATGTGCTCTCTCAACAAATCAAGCAACTTCCTCTCTTGATTCTCCTCAAGGGATGAGGAGATCACTATCGGATAAGTATCACTGCCCTTTAAAAAGGCATACTTGAGTGTGTCCGGTAGAGGTTTTAACTCTGGTTTTGGCGGCTGAACTGAAGACGAAAGAACCTTGGGCGGAGGGTCGCCAAGAGGCTCGAACAATGGGTCAGAAGAGACCCCACATACTTCCTCCACTGAATCTTCGACATTTAATATCTCTAACAAACTTCCTACCTCTGGAGAATCTAAAAATGACGCCTCCTCGGCGGTAAGAGCAATCTCCAGAGGATCCTTATACAACACTGTATCTATATGCTCCTAAACGAGCGCATTGATCAAACTCACCTCTTCTACCTCCTCATCATCCTCCTCAAGAGTGCTAACATTATAGACATCCACCTCCATCATCTCCTCGCCAACAGATAACTGGACTCTGCCAGTTTTGCAATTCATGATGGCATTAGAAGTAGCTAGGAAAGGACGACCTAGAATGATGGGGGTCTTCTCTAAAATCTCAAGATTCTGGCAAGTGTCCAGAACAATGAAATCTGCAGGAAATCGGAACTCACCTACCTGAACCATCACATCCTCTACCACACCCTTGGGTACTCTCACACTCCTGTCCGCCAATTGCAGCATGACCGGAGTAGCTCTCAGATCGCCTAGACCTAGCCTCAGGTATACTGAATAGGGGAGCAAGTTAACACTCACTCCTAAGTCCAGCAATGCCTTATCGAATGTCTGGCCTGCGATATCTATGGTAATGGTGGGACACCCAGGATCCTTGCACTTTGCAGGAATCTCACTCTGAAGAATGGAGCTCACCTGCTCAGTCAGAACTATATTGTTTTGGTTCTTGTGCTTTTTCATGCAAAGGTTTTTCAATACCTTCGCACACTGGGGAAAGCACTCAATCGCCTCCATCAAAGTGATAGGGAATTGCACCCTCTTGAAAAGTTCAAACATCTTATGGTTCATATTCTGCTTAGGTTTCACCACCAACCTCTGGGGGAATGGAGCTACTGGCACAGCCGGCGGTGTTGGAGTCGTGGGGGCTGCAGCTGCAAGCACCACCACCTCAGGTGACTCCTCATCATCCTTTACCTCTTTCCTAGAGACATCAACAATATCAAGAGTTGCTCTTGGTGCATCAACCGGCTCCGGGGGTGGAGCTGGTTTCTGCTTTGGCTGGATGGACTTATCGATCTCCTTCCCACTCCTGAGAATGGTGACCGACTTAGCCTCCTCCTGATTTGGGTTATGAATATTAGAACCTGAAGAATTTTCCAAATAATGGGCCCCCGCTGTACTACCCTGGGCCGGAAACCTACCTTTCTCCTGCTGCAGAGTACCGATAACCGCAGTGAGTTGTGACATTTGGGTTGTAAGGGCCCCAATTCGCTGTCTCGTTTCTGTCTGAAATGTCATCTGTGACTGCATCAGGGAATTGACAGTATCATCTAACTTATGATCACGCGCGGTCATCTGTGAATAACCTGGGAGAGGACCACGAGTGGATGGACCTGCCCCCCTACCAAGTTGTGGCTGGTAGTGAAATGGAATGACCTGGCCTTGAGGAGGCCTGGACGATTGGGCCTGTTGAAACTGCTGCGGCGGAGGTAGCGCAAAGGATTGCGCTTGGCCTCCACCTACGGGTTTGGAGTCTGACCACCCGAAATTGGGGTGATTCTTCCATCCCGGATTATACGTGGTAGAAAAAGGGTCCCAAGTCCTCACTGCATTGACTTCTTCTTGATTAAACTGACTCGCCCCCTTGGCGGCAGTAAACCCAGGGCAAACGGTCGCGGTGTGCCCTTTACAATCACACCACACACAAACTTCCTCAATTGTTATCTCGTTAACTGGACGAACCTGCCTCGCCTCTAGCTCCTCTAATCTATGAGCCATTTTCTTAACCTGAGCCTGGAGTCGCTGGTCACGAATGGTAACCGGGACAACGTTGGACCCAGAAGGTCCGGATCGCTCAAAATCGGTGGTTCTAAAGCCCTCTACCTATCAGCTAGATCATCTAAGAAATCCCAAGCCTGATCTGCTGTTCTGGACAAGAAATCGTCCCCTTTGCAAGAATATTCTATGTGCTGGACTGACTCAGAGTTGAGACCCAAATGAAAGAAACCGACTAACTGAATTCTCTCAAAGCCATGGTGCGGCAGCCTTAGGAGCAATTCCTTGAAACGCTCCCAAGCCTTGAGAAATGACTCATCCCTCTCCTGCCTAAATCCTTGGATTTGACGCCTGAAACTCTTAGTCTTAGCCTCAGAAAGTACTTCCTATAAAAGGCGTCACGCACTTGTGCCCAAGTGGTGAAAGACTGAGACTTTTGCATTCGGAACCACAGAAGCGCGCCATCCCTCAATGTCGCCTCAAACAACTTGAGGCACACATTCTCATATTGGGTATTAGATGCAAGATTGCGCACCAATCCCTCGAATGTCTGCACATGCTCGTACGGATCATCGCACTCCCTCCCGTGGAAACTAGGGACTATTAAGGACACCAGGTTTGACTGTAAAGGCATTTCGTGCCTCTTGTGTCTCTTGAGGGAACACAATGGGTCCGAGAGGAGTGGTCCTCTCGGGATGCATGTGCTGCCTCAAGGACAGCTGAATAGCTAATTACCGATCTCCCATCTCGACAGATTCTAATTCTGACTCCGAAACTGACTCTGGAACTGACTGGAAAAGTGGATTGCTGACACTAACTGACTCAAAAGGCAAATCTATATAAATACCACTAATGGGAATAGACTCTGACTGGTGCTCAGCTAAGTCTGACTCTAAACTAGAAGATGAAGAACTTGAAAACACAGGCTGACTCGACTCCAGTTCTTTCCGAACTAAAGGATGTGTCGGGTCGCGATAATAAAGAGGGTCCTGTTTAAAGGACACCTTCCTCTCTCTACCTATGGTGACTCAACTAAAAGACAAAAGACACGAAAACTCACAATCTAGAACACACGTCGCCGTCCCCGGCAACGGCGCCAAAAATGCTTGACCGACCAGGTGTTAATAAAATTAAACTAAAAACGCGTCCCAAGCGTAGGACTCTCGACCAGTGTAGCACAATAATTCCGGAAGTACCGGAGTTGAACCACAGAGACGGACGGACGGTGCTTACTCAAAAGTGTTGAATTCTAGTTTAATATGGCTCTTAGGTAGCCACCCCTTGTTCAATGAGATTGATTTACTAACTAAATTAATTAAATAAGGATTTAACGAGGAGAGTACAGCCGTGGGAACTCAGCGTCCGCAACTAGCCTAACCAATGTTTACTCGGGCCACAATTATTCACTTTGTTGATTTTAGAATAGGAAAAAGGATCCCTAACAAATGCGCACCACCTGTCACCAGTATCCGTGCGCATTCGAATTCCGGCGATGCCTGGGTTTTGTTTGTTAGAAGAGTTTTCGTCTTCTAAAATTGCTTAAAGATTAAATTAATTCGATCCCGACGTAAAAACATTAATTAAACTAGCCACGAGACGCCTTTGCCCCGTGGCCGCACTCTACAGAACTACTCACTCATAATTTTATTAAACGCAGTAACAATTAAAACCCTAGATCTAAACATGCTTCGAATAATCGGAATAAAAATAAAAACACGATTCCACAGACTTACGGAAGAGTAACGGATTCGATTACTGAAGAATAACAGGAATTAAAGCTGGAAAACTTGAAAGAACTTCAATTAAAACTTGAATCTGCAATTAAGAACTTAGAAAACAGCAGCCAAAAGTTAAGAGCGATGAAAAATCAACAAAACGTCGTTATGAAAAGCTGCTAAAATCCTAAGTAAAAACGTACCCTAATTCTGAGCTAAAATGGGGTTTTTATACTAATCCCTATTAAAATCCTAACATAAATCGAAATAGGAACCGCCATAGCACAAAACGCCGCCGTTCCTGGGCCTTTAAGCCCTCGGTAGCGCTACACCAAAAAGGGTGTAGCGCTACCTAACCCTTTAGCTATTTGAGATCGCGTTGACCGTTGCTGGCGTTGACCCCTTTAACTTCAAAGGTAGCGCTACACCAAAAAGGGTGTAGCGCTCACTAAAACTCTGTCCACTTCCTCGTGAATTCCACTTCAACACTTTGTCTCCACAGCCGTTCTCGCTCGCAAGCTCTATCACGGCCTTCCCGGATACCTCTCATTAGCGCCAAAACATCTCAATTTCCTGCAAATTAAGTACAAACACAAAATCCAACCACGTGCACGCATTAAATGGAAAATGAGATTTAAATGCACGTCTAACGCGCTAATTTCCCTACTTAGGCGCTAAAATCCATGTATTTCGCGCGCCTATCAAAAACATATTAACCCCACCCTCTCATTCTTCCAACATTCTTTTTCTCTCATTCCTCTCAAGAAAAAAATCAAGAAGTCTCCCTCATCTTCTACTTCTAGGGTTTTGGTTCTAGGGTTCAATCAAGTTCTTGGAGTAATATTCAATCTCAAATCCATCTCTCACCCAAGTGTTTGAAGCTCTTTCAATCCATGGTTTAAACCTAAAAGTGGTAAGTTTTCTTGTAGTGAGTTTGAAGAAATATCTGTCCAAAAATTTACTGGAATTTGTACCCTAAGCCATGAATTGTTAGACATAGTAAATCATCTTCAAAAATTACGAAATGTTTATGGGATGTTCCTCAATGAGTCTACAATGTTTTGTAAAAATTTGGGATTAATATTCCTGAAAACAAAGTCTAGAAAAATCTCGCACTAGACTGCACTTTGTTTTACTGCTACTGTTGAATCTCTGTTTTGGCCTTCGATTTTTGATGTGTTTGACCTAGTTTCTCATCACTTTATTTTCTTAAATTTTTATGTGAGGTACCCATACGTGTCTAGTGTATTGTGTCCAAAAATTAGAGTAAAACTCAAAGAGAATAATTTTAAACAATTCGTTTACTAAGCTGCGTTATGTTTTGGACTGTGCTGAATTCTGCAATTTTTTTCCTTATTCTTCTAATTTGTAAGGGAAGTTCTTAGCCACGTAAATTCTCAAGAAAATTTGATACCATGTGCATATGAGTCCCCTTTATGCGCTTTAAAATTTTTGAGACCTAGTT
This sequence comes from Rhododendron simsii, assembly GCA_014282245.1. Taxonomy (NCBI): domain Eukaryota; kingdom Viridiplantae; phylum Streptophyta; class Magnoliopsida; order Ericales; family Ericaceae; genus Rhododendron; species Rhododendron simsii. The sequence goes on from CM024959.1 coordinate 32,558,109, forward strand.
CATTATGGTTTATCCTTAAGAATTGTTGGAGTGGGTCATGGTTAACTTGTCATTTTTTTAGGGAATCATGCATCTGCATCATTTTATGAGTTTTTTGTGTAAATGATGTATGTTCATATATAATATGTAGGATTTGGTGAACAAGAGAAGGATATAAGGAATACAAGTTGATGTTTACTTGAAGTGCAAAGGAATGTGAGTAACCTCATACTTTGAAGTGAGAAATTTTATGAACTCTCTTTTCTATGAAGTGTGACTTGGTTTTTTATGTTATGAAGTGATATGTCTAAGTGTTTTGAGCACTGTGTTATAATGAAAATGTTTCTTAATGTGTTTCCTAAGATGTTCAAAGTCTATGTATGTTACAAGTTTTGTTTTATGAAGTATGTATGTCATGCCCTTTGCTTTACTGTACATGCCCGCTGGTGGGTTCCATAATAGCCAGCATTATGTGCCTCCCTAGAGGGTTCTCTAATAACTAGGTATGTGCCTTCTTGGAGGGTTCTATAATATCCAGGTACGTGCCCTTGCCGATGGGTACTAATAATCAGCCAGGATCCCGATATGTGTCTTGTATGTATATGTATGTGGTAAGCTTGGCAGTATTGGCCATGTAAATGTGTCGAGTACTTTATGCTTTCATGTAAAATATCTTTTGGATTTTTTTAAATGTTTGTAACTAGTGTGCTATATATGTGTTGAATATTCAAAATCCAAATTAGAGTATGAGCTTTACTCACTGAGCTTTCAGCTGACGGTTTAATTACCAATTTAAGGTGATGAAGAATGATAGCTTATAGGTGCAATCTTTTGTGCAAGTTTGGGCTTCATGGAATCGTTGTGCATATAGAATGGAAGTAGAAGGAAGTTGTGTTTTTGGGCACATTTTGTACTTGTTTTCCTTATGATCAAGGATGTATATATTTTTTTGCAAAGTGATGTAAAGTAAGCTATGTATTTTGGAGAAAGGTTATGGATGTTCATGCTAATGTAATTATGATATCATGAAAGTTATCAATGTATGGATGCTCTAGACCACATGGGTTGTGCTCATTTTGCTTAAACTTGTTTATGATTACTTTTATTAATCGACCCCATAAATTTAAGTGAAATTTTCTTAATCCCTTCCGCAAATGTTAATATATTTTTTTTATTTAGAGCACTTTTTCTTGAGCCCATTTGGTTATGTAAGAAGGCCTTGTTTGCCGGTCACGGATCATGATTCCCTTTTAAGGGGTCTAGGGATAGCGGGTCATGACAGAGGATCCATGCATTTTACCCATCCCATCAGAGCCAGAGCTCTCAGGCACTTGTTGGAATTGAGGTTCTACGTACCTCTACTTAAAAAACTCTACATATTCAATGGCTAGGTTATATTTGTCGATGCGATGGAAGAGACACATAATGTGGTGCCTATAAACATGGGAATGAGATTGGTTTTGTTCACACCGGTTATCAAAATCTTACTACATATACGTAAAGATGCCAAAATTCGTTCCAACCCTTTTTCTTTCTTTTTTTCTTCAACTAGTGAAAGCACACGTGCGTTGCACGTGAAAGTTGCGCCACGTACTACTTGTAACATTGATAAAAAAAAGACTGAAAAAAACCAACATAGATTGTTATCAGAAGGTTCCACGCTTGGCTTGGACTTGGGTGAAACAATAATCTTAAGCAACCTTATGTAACAAAATAGATAAACAGTAGAATAAGATTGTAATTACCCAAAAAAAACATAGAGAACAATCTTATGCAAGAATAGCAATCTTTTTACTCATCATAGATTGTTATCAGAAGGCTAAATGCTTGGCTTGGACGATAAACAATAGTAGAATTTAGTACATGTGATAAAACCTTCTTTCTTGTAACACATGGTATTGGCATTTATAAAATGTGGGGAGAAGAAAAAAAAGAGTAGTCTTATCGGAAGAATGACTCCGGTGCAACTTTTCATTTATTCTATTGATTGATACTCGAGATCCTCTCTACAAAGAAACACTCCAATGCAACCTTTCATTTATTCTATTGGTCGATACTCGAGATCTCCTCTCTAACAAGAAACACAAGGAATGAAAGGAACAAAAACTGGGCAAAAATTGAGTGCAGAATTACAAAGGGAACAATCCCAATTGACAACATTCCATTGCTTTCATCTCAGCACATACTTTGTTCAGCAATCAAGAAGATGGTTAGTCAATAAAGAGAATTCGAAACTCATTAGATTTAGTCTGTCAAGTTCACAGGAATATCAAAACAAATGATGCCAAGGACAGTGATCTGCCACGATGAATTCTCTTGGTGCCCGACATTTAGGATTTGCTGACCATTTTACCCTCCACAAACTCTGGGATGCGAATTGCAGGCTTCTCTCTCTCTCTCTCTCCCCCATTTTTTTCCTCCTTCACCTCTTGAATCCATCCGGTCTAACTCTTTGCCATTGCAAAAGATGAATGTAGTAATTGTGTAGAGCATATGGTGCTTGATTTAAAGGTCAACCGCAATTATCACTGTCATCACCAAAACAAGAAGGGCATCGACTCCTTTAAATGTCATATTTTGTGTAGGGAGAAAGTTGAGTTATATCTTGTGCCGTGCACTGCATTTTACCTTGTTTGGGGGTCTTCTTTCTATTTTGGAAAACAGGCATTTTTTGAATCTTTCATGGCCTTGCCCACTTTCCATGTCTCCACTAATGGGCTTGAAATTGACATAATTAAACACTCATATTCTGATAGCCTTGCAACACTCATCTATCATTTCATCTGAATCATCAACTTTTCCATCTTGGTTTGTTCTTTACTGGACAAAGTGTGGAACTTGGATATGCAATCTTTTCATGATAACTAACTCTTGTTCTTATTCAAGCTTAATCAAGGTTTACGCAAGATGATGGAAAATCAATATGTGGATCCACCCACAGTTAGTTTCTATGCGTCTTCACTTGCAACTCTAAATTTATCAACTTATCAACGGCATTCTCTAGATCAGATAGGATTTGCAAGCTTTCTCTTAAAAACCCAAGCCTAAACCCTTAATTTTAGACTCTACAATTTTAGACCCTGCACTCTCTATCCTAGGAAGTAGATGTTAGCTGACAATGCAACAACCCTCTATAGAGCTACAGAATGAGTTCATGTTCTGCCTACTAAGGACTTGCACTTTGGACACCCTTAAGGCGCTTGTTGCTTTTTTGTAAGCATGCTCTGCTCCCAAAAATGAGGCTGAACTATTTCTTACAACTTGGAATTTGTGGAGAAGTCCTTTTTAAATTGTCAAAGAAGAAGACATGTGTCACTTTCTAGAACACATAGACACTACCAAGCTAAAGACATTACTCGTTCAAAGACAGACCAGTCAATCCCAAAGCTAATTCTAGTTTTAAAACTTGATGGCAATCATGTATTCTCAATCTAAAATCTAAAAAGGGAGAAAGCTGAACATATCAAACAAAATGTGTAAAACCCGAAACTAACATGTAATGTAATGCCTGATCTTTAAGTTTTGAACCCAAAAAAAGAAAAGGAAGGTGCAACTCTCGTTGGCCAATCTTAAACATTTCTTGCCATATCTGTCCATGTTAGAAGAAAATATTGAGTTCTCCACTTCAATTCCCTTTCATGTCGTTACCTTTTCCACTTTTTCCTACCCAACACATTCCAACTTCCCAAAATGAAAGATTTAGAAAAGATGAATGGAAAAATAGAAGGAAAGTTAGAACAGTAGCACAAACAAATGAATTTCACCTGTTTTTCCTCTATCTATCAATAAACTTTATGCTATTTTGTGTGTAGTTGAACAGACCGGGCTAAGCAATCTTGACAAGTAGGAAAGTCTTTTAACAGTGCATGGTATCAACACAATACATTGTGTATTCGTGAGAATTAACATCTCCTAATCAAAGCCAAGTAGTCACCAACCTAATGTGAATGGGAAGTACACTTTTGATTATACATGTTGGTCTAATTTAAAATTTTACTCTAATATATTTAAATTAGATTTGATTAGATTTTGGTATATTAAATTTCAGATACATGTGATTATATCACGTGGGTTTCTAAGGGAAAATGTTGTTAGAGATTATTAAGGGTGGTTGAAGCCACTGTAGAATTGGTCTCCTCTTCTCCTAATATTTCTCCTAAAAAAAAGAGGAGTATCGTTACCATATTTTCTATATATACTCGTATGCCTATGTAGCTTGAGATATACTAATACACTAGAATACTACTTCCTTTCTCAGTCTTGGTTTTACTAGCACAGAAAAATGCACATATAAATACATCCAAATCTGGAAGCATCTACCAGAAAATCTATGACAAAAATAATACGAATTGGCTATAGGGCCAGTATGCTTTTAGAAATACTAAAAGCCAATAAACATGATTAGGAGAAAGTTTCAGCTTGTCAGCAATGCTTTGGTAAATGGATATAATGCATGACCTACAGAACTCGTTCGGCACTTTGAAGAAAACCATAATTTGTTTGCATTTCCAGATCCTTCTTTCATACAGGAATGAATTACTCTAACCAAGAGGGAGTTCCTTTTAAGTTACTCTCAATTGACGCGTTCTATGCGTAAATAACAGACGACACTCCCTTATCACCAAAAACCAAGTACATAATATTAGAAGTACTGAATGTTTCAATGGAACAATGGAACCACCACCCAAAAATGCTTAGGAATTAGATCAAACAGTTATTATACATGACTTCCCACCAATGGAACAACCCTTAGCATTTGTTATCCTGCCAATAATAAATCAATGGAGGATCAAGCCTAAACGCCAAAACCCATAACCTACAGCAAAAACAAATTTCCAGATTACAGACTTAATTTTGCCTCATCTTTTCAAGTTAATAGAGCATCTCCTCTCCTTACTCAAATCTTGACTCAAACTCAAATTTGAGTAAAAATATCCAAAATCCTCCTCCACTCCTTACCCAAACCTATACCAAATTTGAGTTTCACTCAAATTTAGACTCAAATTTGGTTAAGACTCAAACTCTTACTCAAATTTTTGAAGGCAAATTTTACACCTTTAAATTTACAATATTGCAAATAATGAAATTTTTACTCAAATTCGTGCATATTTGTGCTTCGGTTTGAGTTTACCCATTGGAACACACAATACCAAAACAAGTTTTAACCCAATTTTTTACTCAAATTTGGATAAAATGTGAGTAAGGAGTGGAGATGGTCCACTCTATTTATGATTAAAATTAATGTCCAAGTAAGTAATATTTCATAAACGATGTATAATTAACCTAGCTGAAGCCGAACTGAACTTGCTAAACTAACCTGGTACAAATCCCCATTAGCATCACAAATCATTCATTAGTCTCATGTCCGCTGAATCTTGCACCACCAAAGTTCACTTTATCATTCTGCTGTGAAAAGTCTAGGGTCCTAGGAAAATAAAACGATCATTAAGATTTCTAATACTGCTATTGAGGGACCAAAAGTGAACAGAGGAAAAAATGGTGGTACTGTATGAGTGTATGGTAGTCTATCTAAATATACACATCATTCTTCACAGACAAGAAAAAAATTGGGCACGTGTAAATTGAAATCAGGGTAACCATATTCAATCCTCATACGAGTAATATATCAAACACCTTATGTGCAGAACACCAACTAAAGTTGCCTAATTTTATCGAACATTTGGGGTGCATTATGCTATCATTAATTACAAAGCACAGATAAACGCAGATATATTTGTATACGTATTTAGATAGATGTGGGGTCGGGACAATGGATTAAGTCGGACTTACTGGGCAATTCATTCTGGTGGCTGAAACTCTGGCAGTATAGGGTGGTACAGTGGATGGTGGGGGTTTGAATTGGCAGAATCTTTGGCAGGGATTGGTGGTTGGTTGGAGGTGGTGTTGTCGACGGGATGGGGTCGCGCTGGGTTTCCTTTTATAACAGTGGGCAGTTATGATATGATGGTATAGTTGGGAGAATGGGAAAGGGAATCGGTGCGTTTGTTTTGGAGGGAGAAGAAGTAGGCAGGGCGTGTCTATTTGGGGGAGAAGAAGTAGGAAGGGTAGTTTGGAAAATAGAAAAGTCGACAAACATAAGAGTCTTTTATAAGAGCGTGGAATAAGCAAAACAAAAAGTTGCTAAAATTAGCAATATTTATTCAAAAAAGTGCTCATATTGGAATAACCAAACTTAACAACCTTTTAGCAACTCATCAAATTTTGCCTTTTGAATAATCAAAACTAGCAACTTTTAACCAATAACCAAATTTAGTGATCCCCATATTTTCTCAATCAAGTACACCCTTCATTATACAAAAATCTTTTCGCTCTCTCTCTCTTAACAATGTTTTCAAAAAATAATTATAAAAAATTATTCTTACTATTCTTTTCAGAAAATTTTTCTTAAAAAAAAAAATAAAAACTATCTTTATATGAACTCTTTTTTCTAATTTTTTTTAATAAAAACTGTTTCTTCAATTTTTTTAGAACTATTTTTAAAAAAAATTATATTTACACAAAGCTGTTTTTTTACACTTTTTTTTTCATTAACTATTTTTTTATCCAACTGTTTTTAACTTAAATTGATTTTTTCTTCCATAAACTATTTAATTAACTTTTTTTTTTCAAGAACAAATATTTTTTTAATACAAACTGCTTTTAACAAAAACTAGTTTTTCAAAAGATTTACGTGAAATGAAGGGAGAAAATTTGGAGAAAACTCATGGAAGGAAGCAACGATCCCATTGGTTTTGATAATGTGCAAAAAATAACCAATGTGAGACTTGATATTGCTTGTCACGCCCCGTTCCGAAATAGCACCTCATCAGCCTATCCCGATACGACACGCGACAACAACCCAACGACAACCAGCTACTAGCAATGCCAACAATAACTAAAACTGAAATTCAATAGCCACATTTTATTTACACCTCAAAATAATTGTCATTTACAAACTACAGCGGAAGTCTGTCAAGTAATAAACTTTACATAACCAACTATTGCCCAAAACTAAACTAAGCAAATATCATCTACAGGCCGGGAGACAAGACTCCCACAGGCCGCAACCACGCACTCCTCGAGCGAGTCACAAAACGCAAAACGCGACTTGTAGTGGACACCGACCTATACCTGCAAAACTGGAACCCCAAACGAGTTCCAGGAGTGTAAATGAGACATGGATGTTGTTCAATAGAAACAATAAATAAATCCCTCTTCACCATTAATTAAGCATAGGTAATTAATCGACACAAAGTCAATATCTTGACACAAAGTCATAATTTCGGTATAAAGCCAATTAATCGACACAAAGTCAGGAGCACGACACTAAGTCTGGCCTTTGGCCGTTATTGCCCATCGACACGAAGTCACAGTTCAATATCACAAGTTCAATCCAAATGAAGAACATCTATTAGTCGAACACTCACCTCGGTATCCAACAAAAAGAAAACCAACACAGTCACTCCCCACGTGGAGCTGCGGTGCTTGTTGTCGCCTCCAAACCTGGCATTTTAATCCGCACGTATGAGAACAAATCTCAAATAGTCATAGAAAAGAAATGAATAGTCATAACATGAATCCAAACATGTGCCGATTTCACATAGAATCATCTCAAGACAGTCCCAACCTCGACAAATCACTATGTGTCGAGTTTTTATCATTATCGAACGATTTTGGTGTCAAAAGCTTCGTAAGAGGATGTACTTCAAGAGTTGTGAAGGAGCCAAGACCAAATTCAAACCGTAAGGATGGGAAAATAGACAAGCACAACAGATTCGCAATTCTGTCTCAAAACAGATTCTCAAGATCAGTCCAGCTTTCAATAATTCACAATAAATTGAGTTCTTAACCTTTTCAAATGATTCCAAAGCCAAACAATCACCAACTTAACAATACTTAAGACTCATAAGAACTCATGTCCACCCAGCATGTTTAATCTTGAGGAATTTCGCGAGGAACACAAGCCAAAAGCTGTCCACAATCCCAGAACTTCCCAAGACCTGAACTAAAATTCAAAACTGCTATAATCTAGAAAGAGTCACGGCACAACCCATACATATTCAGAAATATATACGAGTCTAGTTCTTTAATCAAGAAACGGTGCATAAAACCGATACCCGAGCAAGAAGTTATGCCCGTTTTTCCAACACGTGTCTATGCTGTCTGCACAGACGCAAAACTTGGATCATCTGACATACATGGGGCCTACATTATATGAGAGGGCATTACAAATAACCATTGCATTAAAGATTTTTTCATAGGTTACAAGGTTCCCTTTTATAAGACAGCAAACCCAACTTAAAAATAAAGAATCCCAGAAATTGGGGAAACTCACAAAATTGGAAACTAGAAAGAAAAATAAGACTTTCCCAACTGGAACCAACTAAAAAGGAATTATTCGCTCAGAATAGTTATTAAGATTCTAGGTATTTTCTAAAACGGCAAAAACACCGAAGGAATTTGGTCGAAATCCACCAACGGTCAGGACTTTAGGGTGGTTAGTGTTGACCGCAACGCAATTCTTCTTTAGCCCGCCAAGTTTAGGCCGGATCCAAGCTCGTCCATAATTTTGCCAATTTAGGCGGTCGACAATTAAGAATTGTCTGGGCTTTCGACACTTCGACCGGTCAAATTGATTTAAGAAAATTTAGCCGCCCTTTGTTCTACATCAATATATCGACGTTAAAGAGCGAGAAATAAAATTAGTTATTGTTCAATCACGTGCATAATCAGATTTTAATCTGAACCATAGGTCAATTAATTAACCAAATTGGTTGAATTCATTTCGAGTCCAAATTCAATTTTCCTTGTTCAACATTCTGCATGCTTGGAGTCCAATAAATTTTTCCTTGATGAAAGTCTTCTTGATTTTTCATTGAAATTCTCGATCATTCATTTCATCTTCCTTATTGTCAATTCTCACACTTCCTTAGTACTCATGTACATTCGTATATTTCGGGCAGGATAGGTATCTGGATTTTTTTGTCGTTATTAGTTGTTAATTTTATACTTTCGGTGGCGGTGCCAGGATTTTAATCCCGGGGGCCGGCTTAGACGCTTAGTAGACATATATACTTTTCTTCAGAATGTATACATATTATATCATAAGGTTTTTGCTTTCCAATTCATTATATTTGTACATTAAAATGATTCTTTAGGCTACATCAGCTATCACGGGCTTATTTTTTATTTATGAAAGAAATTGAGAAATGAGAATGTAAAATAACTGTTTTTTTTATCAAATCGAACCAAAATTATTAAGATTATAAGTATCTATACATGAATAATTATCAATAATATTCAAAATCAAGTATATGCAAAATAAGAATTTTAAAATTCAAACGCTCGAGGAGCTGGAGTCGGGTGGGCTGAGGCCCCGGGCCCAACGTAGCTCTGCCCTTACTTTTTGGTCCATGGTGCCATGATGAACCAAAAATATTAACACAATTCACTGAAGACGAACTGACTTTTAGACATCTCTACTGGGTCCAGAGAAAAGTGACATACAAGTTTGAAACGACATGGGCATGAAACTAACAAATTCTACCATCATGAGTTCGCATCTTCGGCTTACACCACTGGCAACAAACTCATTAGGGTCAGGGACGGAGGGAAGGGGGCACGTGCCCCCGCTCGAAACTAAAATAATTTTGTTATATTTTCATATATTTTGCATAATTATGAAATTAAGTGTGTTACTGCACATAAACAAGTGCATATATCTTGAAAATATACCTATAAAACTAGTTTTATGTTTCAATTTCGTCATTTGGTGCATTTACACTTGTTGATTTTCGAACTATTTGTCTACTTGGATCGATTCTTTCTTAATTGTACTTATTTTTAACCATCTAAGAGCAATATTTTAAAATAATATCATTAATAAAACTTTATCGATCATTCTAAAACTTGTCGATGTTCATGTAAAACATACTCTCAAATTTTGTCTGAGATTTCGTGCTTATTTTTACATAATTTAAGTGAAAGTATGTGTTATATATTTTTGTAGTTTGTATTGCATGCCTTAATTATGTAACGATCTTATTGTGGTTAGATAGAAAAATAAATTTTCGCCACTATGATTAACAAGGTGCGCCTACTAAACGACATTTCTGAATCCGTCCCTGATTAGGTTTACTGGAGGTATGCCTAAGTAATGTTCAATGTCAATGCCTTGAGAAATTAGTTAAAAGCGTGTGTCAGATGATCCAAATACTCCTCGATTATCAAAGAAACGAGGGGTCCATACCACAATTTATCATGCAGTAGCACTCGTGTGGTGACTCAATTTTGATGTGACAAATTAATAACCTTAGATTGATGTGAAACATGTTGCTTCTGATGGCGCTCTCAATCTTTGATCTATACTCACACTTTGAATTTTTGCTCTCGTAATTTATATTAATTTGAAAAGGTATTAAAATATGTTTTCTCACTCGCTTGAATATTGTATCTTACTAGGAGGTATATATAATATCTTCTTGATGATGATAAAAGCCACCTGCAACACCGATGTTGCAACGGTCATTTGGCTGTGGTGAAGGGATTTTTTACGTTCTATGGCCGACTGCTAGTAGCCTGACATTTGTCCATCACCCGTGCTGCCCGAAATGCACGCTCGGCCGGGAAGGACTTTAATGATAGGGAAAAATTCAAAATACCCCCCAACCTATACACCCAAATTCAATTAGACTCCCAACCTTTTAAAAACTTCAATTTTACTCCCAACGTTATATTCCGTTATCAAAATGCCCCCTTCCGTCCAAATTACTAACGGATTCCGTTAAAGGCTCAGTTAAATAGTATTTTGATCGAATTTCGATGATCCGAGCCGCTCAATGTGTTTAAAACGTGATTTTAAGGGTACTTGCAAGAAATCAACAAAAAAAATGACCGGGAAGGGCTTCATCTGAACAGTTTTTTATTGAACTATTCAATAAAAAATTGTTCAGATGAAGCCCTTCCCGGTCATTTTTTTTGTTGATTTCTTGAAGATACCCTTAAAATTGCGTTTTAAACACATTGAGCGGCTCGGATCATCAAAATTCGATTGGAAAAGGGGAGATGTGGATCGATCCCGATTTTATTCAAGTACGGACGTCCGAATTTTGCTTCGGTTTGTACCTCCCCTTTTCCGATCGAATTTCGATGATCCGAGCCGCTCAATGTGATTAGAATGTGATTTTAAGGGTACTTGCGAGAAATCAGAAAAAAAAATGATCGGAAAGGCTTCATCTGAACAGTTTTTTATTGAATGGTTCAATAAAAAACTATTCAGATGAAGCCCTTCTCGATCATTTTTTTTGCTGATATCGCGCGAGTACCCTTAAAATCACGTTTTGAACACATTGAGCGGCTCGGATCATCGAAATTCGATCAAAATACTATTTAACGGAGCCTTTAACGGAATCCGTTAGTAATTTGGACGGAAGGGGGCATTTTGATAACGGAATATAACGTTGGGAGTAAAATTGAAGTTTTTAAAAGGTTGGGAGTCTAATTGAATTTGGGTGTATAGGTTGTGGGGTATTTTGAATTTTTCCCTTAATGATATGATCGCCCCCACCGGCACAACGTGGGCAGTTTCTTTCCAGTAGTGACGTGATTGAGATCATGGTTCACTCAAGACCCCTCAAGCACATCCTGTACTCCTCAGTTGTGGTCATCCAACCGAAAGCTACGTGGCCCACACCCAGAGGTAACAATTGTTAACTTCCACAATGCACCCTCACGCTCGCAGAAATCACTAATAGGTGAATGAGGTAGCATATTTGTTCGGCTACGAAAATGCTCAAGGACTGAGCGTGCGGGCGTGCCAAGACTTGTCACGTCTAACGTAAGGATTGGGTGTCCCTTTTCTGACTTCGAATCTGTGAGGGCGATAGTGCTGCAAACCTAAGGGCTAGATTGCAGTGATGGTTCGTGGTTTTGCCTCTACGAGCGAGGACTTAATAATTTCCTAACCGTGTAGGAAAAGAAGTAGCAACGTAGAATAACTTTGATATATCGTAATAACAAAGTTGGGGTATAAGAGAGATATGAATAATTTTATTACGTCATAGTAATAAAATTGGGATACAAGAGAGATAGAAACCCGAACTACTTGGAGAAGTAATTGAGTGAAGGTGAGAAAATGAGATAATTGCTTCGCTGGGAAGGCTTTGGTTTTTTAAGCGTTGAGCTTGATTGGTGTGTGGACCATTTTTCCTTCTTGTCTTCTAGTATTTATAGGCCAAGGGTCTCCGATTCTCTGCATGCAAATGGATGTGTTGGCTTTCCCTCATGGCGCCATGTGTCCTTTGTAACTTCCATTTCATGGGATCATGGGATAATGGGTAGTTATTTAGAAGTTACAAAAGATCATGGGTAAATAGTGCACTGGTCCAGATCTGGGCTGAATTCCCGCCTTCACCATCAGCCGACATGTGTCTTGAATAAGCCTTAGATGTTGCCAAGTGTCCGCAAAAACTACCCACTAACATATTTAGTGGGATCATGGGAAGTTATTGGAAGTTTAACAACAATTACTCATGTGTTTACTTTGATCATGAGCCGTTAAAAGGTTGAAAAAGGCCAATTAAGGTGATGGGCCTATTTTCTCTCCTTCTTTCGTGGCTGGCAAAGAACCTCCAGCCATTTGACTCGGTCAAATGGCTTTCCAACAGGCAACAATTCCCTTCTTTCTCTCCACTTTTCATGGGCCATTCAAGTGATGGGCCATTTAATTAAATTAAATGGCCTCTAAACATTTTTAACCCATAACAACATTCCTCGAATTTTAACTAAATCATGGGTTGACTGATTTTCATGTAAATAGGCCCATGACTTTTAAATTTGAGCCCGAATCCAACTAGAATTAATTGGACCCATGCAACATAGGTTCGGCCCATTAATTTTGATCCAACACATCTCTATTTTTTGGCTCAATTTAATTAAAAGATAATTAAATGGTCTTCCAACGCTTGCCCAGGACTGGGTGCCAAAAACGGGTGTAAACAATGCCCCCCCATGCCTTGATCTTGTTCAAGATCTAGGCTTGTAAATTAGGACAGAGTACAGTTTTTGGCATAACCCAAACGAACCCTTACCGCTATTTTTGAAAAATAATCAGGCCCATTTAGCCTAAGAATTTCTCAAAAAGTTCAAATGTTTAAAAAGATAATCAGGCCATAATCAAGCCTAACCACTTTTTGAGTTTCAAAGCAAATCTCCTAATTGGATTTGGACTCCCACTTTGAATTAAATCCTAACAACTTCCAAGATAAAGCCCCACCGAGGACTCTTATCAGCAGCAGTAATCATCATCCTTTTAAGCCTGGGGGACACGTGTCAACGCCCCAGGCCTTGCATTGGCTGCCATGCAGTCTTTTCCACCGCTAGGATTCCCTCGGGTTAGCCAAGAGTCTAATCTCTTTACTTGCCCATTGAATTTCGAACGTGAGGAGAGAGAATTGCAACGGCGTTCCTTGATTCCTGCACCGTGCTTCATAAAAACTCCACCTCTTGTAACTCCCATTCTCTTTCTACCTTCTCTCTGTTTTCTTTTCCCTTACTCGAGAGAAACCCAGAAAAGAAAAACCCTAAACCTTCGTAGTTTCTGTCTCTGCTCTCGATTCTTCACAGAGATGGCCACCCATAAAGCCCACACGCCGCCTCCAAACCCTAATAGCTTATCCGTACAGGTTCGCAAGATGCTGGCTGACGAACACATCGCGATCACCAATGATGTTTTGGTGATTGCGAACGCTGATCGAGTAGGATTAGGGCCTGCTTTTCAGCTTGGGTTCCCTCCTCAACTCTCTTCAATGTACCCCCTGGCAGAAGAAGCCCTTCCTTTCGAGTCGCCCAGCCTTGACTGGAGTCGCTTTACTACAGAAATACCCAACAGACTTTGGCATAGACCTGACGCCAGGTACATTGAGTGGCTTGATCGAGTAATGGAGGCTAAAGGAGATCTGTGGAGGCAGATTGGAATCAGAGACGCCATTCTTCTCAGCCGGTCTCTGATCGACATGGATAAGAATCTCTTCCTCGCAGCATCACAGTTCTGGTCAGTCACCACGAACTCATTCCATTTCAAGGTTGGTCTCATGAGCCCCACCCTTCAAGACCTGGCTTTTCTGACGGGCCTCCGTCCCCATGGGATTGAGGCCAACTACTTTTTATCCCAAAAAACCCCTTATTTTGAGTACAAAGAGCCCCTGTCTTTTTCTCCTTTCATAAATCATTATGCCCGAAAAGGTCCAGTCGAAGACACTGAGCACGTGGCTTTTCTCCTGTACTGGCTAAACAAATTCATTTTTTGTGTTTCTGCGAATAGAGTCACCAAGGACTTCATTGATTTGGCCTGTGCCCTAGCTTTTGGGCAAAAACTGGCACTAGGCCCTTTGGTCCTGGCTCATCTTTACCGAGGTATGAAAGAGTTAGTCAGTAACAAGTTTGTGTTTGCCCCTGGTCCACTGTGGATCATTACCCTCTGGCTATGGTCCTACTTTCCCAAATTTGCTCCGCCCATGAACAAGAGATCAGAGAATACTTGCTATGGCCTTCATTATATTGACACCTGTGGTCCTCGATTTGCATTTGGCGTTTATTTCAAATTTTTCTACCACGAGCTTACGAGTATGGGAAAGAATTGGATGCCATTTGTAAGGGATACCGTACCTTGGTGGCTGAAACGAGGTGCCTCGGACCCAGGAGATGATTACGACGATCACATGGAGGTCTGGACCAGCTTCTTGATCTCCAGGGACCTTATGTACGGGATGGCTTTTACCCCTACCAACTACAAGTGCGGAGTGGAGTACTACAATGCGGCTCAATTTGCCAGGCAATTCGGCTTGTGCCAGCTTACTCCTGTGCCCCCATACCAGTCCTTGAATGAGGACTTCACAGACAGGCCCGTGATCCAGCCGAGGGATTTGGAAAGAGTTAGGAATATCCTCCCTGAAGCCAGGAAGACCTTTGCTCTTCACTCCTACGTGGAACGTACTGACAAGGGAGCGAAATTTGACAGCTGGTGGGGCAGCTATACGAAACTGCATTTTTCTGCCCCATATCTAGACATTCTTACCAATGTTCTGCCTCATCCAACCGGCGCACCCGAACCTGGTATAACCGTTCCTTTGCAACAAGCTCATCCTTCCCTAGCCTCCAGTGTCAAAAGAAAAGGTAGTATAAAGAGGCTTACTTATGCTTTAATTTCCCTAATTCTTCATAGACCTGGATTAACTTCTCCTCTTGTTGTCAGGCTCAGAAGATGATCCGAAGGAAGTGTCTGCAAATCCTCCTGCTCAAAGGCCAAAAAGGGTGAAGACCACCGCCAAAAGGCAATGGCCAAAGGTATGAACTCTTTTAGTCCTCTGCTTAATCCTTCAAGATAAGGTAATTATGCCTTTATTTTCTCTGTAGGTTTCCGAGACAGTAGTTGCTGGAAGAATGCGGAGTAGTGCTAAGACAAGCTCTCCCGAAACCGATCCTTCGGGAAAGGTCTGGGCTCTCCTCAGCTCTTCTACCTACACTTTATTTGAATGTTCTACTAATCTTCCTTCCTACAGGTCACCTCCAAAGGCGAAGAAGAGCAGGCAGAATCGGCCCCTTCGAAGAAGAAGAGACTGAGAAAAAAGATTTCAACGCCAGCCGATTCTGAGAACACCGTGCCTGCAACAGAGCATAATCCAATCGTAAGGATGTACTGTGACATGAAATTCCCAGCATTTATGGCCCCGTATTACCACCAACTCCCTCTTGTTTTCAATCCCCAGGAACTCGATGACTACTTTGAGGAGGAAGTAGAGGCTGAAGAGAAGAAACTCGACCTGTCTGACCAAGAACCTGAACACGAGGCATCATCAAGGACTCCAGAAAAACCCAGATCTCCAATTGCCCAGTCTGCTCCATCAGTCAATCCTTCTGTTGAGCCCGAGCTTGTCAATGTGGCGGAGGAAGATGAGGATAAGGACTTGGACTCTCTGTTCAAATCTGCCCAGGATCTGTTGAAAGCAGCCACCTCTGGCACCTCTGGCAGTGGACTTGGCTCCACTTCACAATCTCAGTTCTCCTCTGAAGAAGTTTCTAAGGCCAAAACAGCTCTCAGAATGGCCTTGCTTCAAAACTTCAAAGCTGTAGCACATCCTGCTAGGGCTTCGAATATCAAGAAGGCCATGGACGTACTAGTAAAATCCCAGGCCTTGGGGGCAGAAGAAACTATACTCCAACGTTTCCAAAAGGAATTCCCTGATATGGTGAAATCTCATGACTCCTCCTCCCATGAACTCAGCAAGGTACATGCCAAGATGGCAGAGCTAGAGGCGGTTGACGTGGAGCTCGCCAAGTTCAGTGCTGAATGGCTTCAACTGAAGGAAGACATACGATTCAATGAAGCAAGCATTGTCGCTACCTCTGATGAAATTACAGATCTTAAGGCCAAATTAGCACGAGCCGAAGGCCGCTTGGTTGACCTCCGGAAGGAAACCACGAGTCTGTCCAAACAACATGACGATCTGAAAGCTGGATCACGGAGCCAAAAGATAAAATTGAACCTTCTGGTTGAGGAGATGCCAAATCTTCGAGGTTAGAGGGAAATGCTTGAAGCCCAGCTTGCCAGCCTTGACACCTCCTGGGAGGACCTCAAAAACAATCTTGAAGGCCGTCTGTAGGTCTTGACTTCTGAGATCTCACCTCTTTTCTTTTGTTTTAAACTTGTCGTAACTTTGATTTTGCTCTCTTTCTATGCCTGGCCTGGAACTTTCCCTTAAATGGCCAAGGCACTGGTTTGGTTTAATGACAGGTGGCCTAAGCTTGAGGCCTTCATCAATTTTTGCATGACAGGTACCATGGCCTCTGCTCAGGCCTTGCTAACAGATTTTTCTATGGCTTGTTAGATTGGATTTCACCAAAGTCTCTCATTTCCCACATAGTAGGATAATGATGCTTTAAGTATTTTCCATTTGTTAAATGCTTAAACAAACCGCCATTTAAGTCCATAAGAAGATAAACATTACCTTTAAGGACTTGAGCGATTTGGTAAGGCCCTTCCCAGGTTGGAGACCACTTGCCATATCTTGGATTCTTTTCTCCCAAAGGAAAGACTGCCTTCCAAACCAAGTCCCCTTCAGAGAAGCTTTTCTTTCTTACGCGTTTGTCGTAAGATCTAGCCACCCTTCTTTTCTGGGCCAACATGTGGTCAAGGGCTGCAAGTCTAACCTCATCCAAGTCCTCAAGTTCCATCAACATGGCCTGAGTATAATCTGCAGGAGTGAGGCCATGTTGATATGCTATCCTTGCTGACTTTACTGCTACCACCATTGGTAGGACTGGATCATGCCCATACACCAGCATATAAGGAGTCACGTTGGTGGCTTCCTTTTTTGAGGTTCTGTAGGCCCATAAGGCCTCAGAGAGTAATTCATGCCAGGCCCTTGGATTATCTTCCACCATTTTTTCTATAATGTTGACCAAAGTCCTATTGGTGGACTCGGCCTGACCATTCCCTTGAGCATAATAAGGAGTGGAATTGGAAACAATGATCTTTTGCTGTGCAGCAAAGTTAACCACTTGTTCTCCCATGAATATCGTCCCCCTATCTGCAACCAAATGTTCAGGCAGCCCAAACCTATGGATGATCCTTTCCTTGATCACCTTGATTATCTCTTGTTGATCCACGGACTTTAATGGCACAGCTTCTGCCCATTTAGTAAAATAGTCCGTGGCTACCAAAATGTAAGTATGATTTCCAGAGGAAGGAGGATAAATTTTTCCAATCACGTCAAGAGCCTAGCCCCTAAATGGCCAAGGTTTGACTACAGCATGATAATCAGCTGCAGGGACATGCTGAATTGGGCCATGAGCTTGACAGGGCTGACATCCTTTGGAAAAACGAATATAGTCCTCTAAGATGGTTGGCCAATAGTAGCCATACCTTCTGATCAACCACCTCATCTTTATCCCTGACTGATGAGCTCCACAGATTCCTTCGTGGACTTCACTCATGACCCTCATGGCTTCAGGGTGCCCTAAGCACCTTAAAAGTAGGTCATCCTCAAGGTTCTTTTTGTATAACTCGTCTCCTACGAGAATATAACTCATGGCTCTCCTCCTCACCTTCCTAGAGGCCTTACGATGAGGCCTCTTAAGGAAAGAGATGATAGGTGTACGCCAATCATTCTCGGGTTCATCATCTGACTCGTCACCTGTGAAGTCAAAAGTAAATACTTCTAGCCCTAGACCCCTTCTCCTAACAGAAGGTAACAATCTCTTCCGGACTGTGATGATCTTGTGGATCGTCTCTGGGGCTAATTTTAGACCTGTTGAGGCCTGAGCTAAGCTGTTGGCTTCAGTGTTCATGCTCCTTGAAACGTGCTCGACAGTTACATTGTCAAAATCTTGGATTAATTGCATTGCTGCCATGTAATAAGGAGCCAAGTCCTCGCTATAGCATTTGAACATTCCTGCCAGGTGATTGATGACGAGGTTTGAATCCCCAATAACCTTTACATTTCTGGCCTCTTAATCCCTAAGGATCTCAAGGCCTATAACGACTGCCTCATATTCAGCTTGATTATTTGTACATGGGAAATCAAATTGAAAGGACAATTCCGAGAAAACAACCTGAAAAAACCAAGACAGCGAGTTAAAAGAAAGAAGCTGTAGGCTGCATACCAAAGGCTAAACTCCTCAGAATACATATTAAGTCAGTATAACATAGAGGGGGACTCTTCAATATCGCCCAATTATTCTGTGATTCTTACGAGGAAGAAAATTTGAAATATAAACATCAGTTTTCAGAATCCTTACAGGGGAGGCGTTCGGTTTTCCCATGGCATCGTGCATTTGGTGGACCGTCGACCATTCTATGTTTAGTGGCTCCCGTCTTGAGTTTTGTTGACTCTTGACTGTAACTCATACACAAATTTCAATATTTTGTAATTCAATCCCACATTCTTTACCATTTTGAATACCATTTATATCTATATGAAGTGGGCTTCATATTTAAATTGTTGTGTGATTCGAGATTTTCGCAATATAGTTTTTTTCGACAAGTTGAAGGTAAATTTTCAGATCTTGACGTATATCAACTTCCGTTTCAACTAATTTGATTAATTCCAAATTAGGATAGATAATTAAGCTTTCCAAAGGTTCAAACCTCATCCAAATCCGAGATCGGGAGGGCCGGTGACAAGGCCAAAAAGGTTTTGTTTAGTTTTTAAATTCCAAGGCCGCGCCTGGGTGCAATAGATCGCGCCTGTGGCGCATGCAATTGTGCCGGAGGCTCATTGGAAGCTCCAAAATTTTTCGAACTTTGCGGGTTTACTCCTGATACTCCCGAATTCCGATTTTTGCAAGGTTCCAACCGTTGTAAAGCTTGTTGAGTGTAGTTTCTAACCCAAATAGTTTAAATCTTGAACAATTTGTACATTGAAAAATATGACCAAATTACCATCACAGAGTTAAATAGTGAATTATGTCGGTAAAAAACTCGCATCTCCCGCATTTTTAATTGGAAAAAGACCAATTGTATAATGATAACGAGGATTTTTAAAGTACTAAAAGATGGTGAAATCCAATCGTAAAAATAACTATTTTTGTTTTATGAATACTGGGTAGTAATAAGACTACAAACCTCGTCGGAGTACTACCTGAACTACTCCACCACCTACATTGTCACCGTAATACAACCCCTCCTCCTCCTTACCATCACCACCCACAAGAACATAACTTCACCATCACTACCACCGCACTTCCAATTTGCTACCACTGTTGGCAATCGATCTCAACCCTACCACCTCTTATTTCATTTAACCAATGTCACAAACACGCGCAGCCACGACTTCACTGCAATGATGATAACACCACCCCATGCAACACCACCACGGCAACTACGCTTCCACGTCATCATAATCATTTTAGTGCCACATAACCACAGGCATCCACTCCACCATCGGAACCCTTATTTAATTCATTTTCATGATAGAGGAGGATCTTTCCCATCGTCCCCCTGTAATTTGTCCTGTGCTTCTTAGCGAGGAAAGAAATTTTGAAATACAAACATCAGCTGAGAAATACATTACAGGGGTGGCATTCGGTTTTTCCAATTGCGTCGTGCATTTGGTGGGATCGTCGGACCACTTCCATGCATTTAGTGGCTTCAACGATCTTTGAGTTTGTTTAATCTCGACTATCTTTTCATAAAATAAAATAAAATATTTAGTGATTCTATCCCACATTCTTTTAGCATTTTGAATACCCTTTATATCAATATAAAGTAGGATTCAGTAAGGTTTAATGTTGGTGTGATTCAAGGATTTTCCAAACATAGGTTATTTTTCGACAACTAGAGGGTAAAATTATCAGATCTTTTGATGTATAAGCAACTTCGGAGTCAAACTAATTTGATTATTTAAATAGTAGGATAGATAAGCTTTCCAAGTACTTTAAATCTCAAACAATTTGTAAATCAAAAAATATGACTAAATTACCCTTAGTGAGTTGAAAAGGAAATTATATCGATAAAAAACTCGCATCTCCCTCATTTTTAATTGGATAAAGACCTATTGTATATCGACACAGAGGATTTTGAAAGTACTAAAAGGTTGTGAAATCCAATAATAAATAAGTTTTTTCGTTTTATGAAAATTTGGTAGTAAGAATACTACAAACCACATCGGAGTACTACCAGTACTACTCCACCACCTACATTGTCACCATAATACAACCCCTCTTCCTCCTTCCCTTCACCACCCACACGAATATAACTTCACCATCACTACCCCCGCCCTTCGAATTTACTTCCACCGTTGGCATACCATCTCAACCCTACCACCTCCGTTTTCATTTAACCAATGTCATAAACACGCTCGGCCACGACTTCACTGCTACGACGATAACACCACTCCATGCAACAACAACAAGACAACTACACTTCCACATCATCATAATCATTTTAGGACCACATAACCACAGGCATCCACTCCACCATATATCGGAAACCTTATTTACTTCATCATCATGATAATGGGGGACCTTCCCCATAATCCCCCTGTAATTAGTCCTTCGATTTTCAGTGAGGAAAAAAAAAATTTTAAATGTAAACATCAGTTGAGGAATACATTACAGGGGAGGCATTCAGTTTTTCAAATTGCTTCATGCGTTTGGTGGGATAGTCGGACAACTTATATGCATTTAGTGGCTCTGACGAACTTTGAGTTGGTTTAATCTCGACTAATTTTCCTTAGACCAAAGTACAATATTTGTGTCATTCAATCCCACATTCTTTTAGCATTTTGAATACTCTTTATATCAACATAAACTAGGCTTCAATCCGGTTTAATGTTGGTGTGATTCAAGGATTTTCCCAATATAGGTTATTTTTCGACAAATCGAGGGTAAAATTGTCATATCTTTTGACGTATAAGCAACTTCGGAGTCAAACTAATTTGGTTAAGTATAAAGTAGGCTAGATAAGCTTTCCAACGGTTCAAACTGCGTGCAAATCCGAGATCGAGAGTGCCCGTGACGAGACCGCAAAAGTTTGGTTTAGTTTTGAAATTCCAAGAATGTGCCTGGGGCACTTGAATTAATTTCAAACTTTTCGGGTTTACTCCGGATACTCCCAAACTCCAATTTTCACAAGGTTGGAACCGTTGTAAAGCTTGTTGAGTGTAGTTTCTAACCCAAGTAGTTTAAATCTTGAATAATTTGTACATTAAAAAATATGACCAAATTACCATGAAAGAGTTGAAAGGTAAATCATATAGGTAAAAAACTCGTATCCCCAACATTTTTTATTGGATAAGGACCTATTGTATATCAATAACGAGAATTTTGAAACTACAAAAAGTTGGTGAAATTTAATCATAAAAATAATTCTTTTTGTTTTATGAATATTGGGTTGTAATAATACTACAAACCTCATCGGAGTACTACGAATACTACTCCACCACCTACGTTGTCACCATAATACAACCCCCCCTCCTCCTCCTTCCCTTCACCACCCACACGAACATAACTTCACCATCACTACCACCGCCCTTCCAATTTGCTACCACCGTTGGCAATCCATCTCAACCCTACCACCTCCGTTTTAATGTAACCAATGTCTCAAACACGCGCAGCCATGACTTCACTGCTACGACGAAAACACAACCCCATGCAACACCACCACGACAACTACACTTCCACATCATCATAATCATTTTAGGACCACATAACCACAGGCATCCACTCCACCATCGGAACCCTTATTTACTTCATCATCATAATAGAAGGGGACCTTCCCCATAATCCCCCTATAATTAGTCCTTCGATTCTTAGCGAGGAAAAAAAATTTTGAAATATACACATGAGTTGAGGAATACGTTACAGGGAGGCATTTGGTATTTCCAATTGCATCGTGCATTTGGTGGGATCGTCGGACAACTTCTATGCATTTAGTAGCTCGAACGAACTTTGAGTTGGTTTAATCTCGACTAATTTTTCATAAACCAAAATACAATATTTTTGTGATTCAATCCCACATTCTTTTAGCATTTTGAATACCCTTTATATCAGTATAAAGTAGGCTTCAATCCCGTTTAATGTTGGTGTGATTCAAGGATTTTCCCAATTTAGGTTATTTTTTGACAAGTTGAGGGTCAAATTGTCATATCTTTTGACGTATAAGCAACTTCGGAGTCAAACTAATTTGGTTAATTAAAAAGTAGGACAAATAAGCTTTCCAACGATTCAAGCCGCGTGCAAATCCGAGATCGGGAGTGCCCGTGACAAGGCCGCAAAGTTTGGTTTGTTTTGAAATTCCAAGGTTGCGCCTGGGCGCAATAGAATGCGCCTAGGGCGCATGCATTTGCGTATGAAGCTCATTTGAACCTCGAAAAATTTCCAAACTTTTGCGGGTTTATTCCGGATACTCCAACTCCGATTTTCGCAAAGTTAGAACCGTTGTAAAGCTTGTTGAGTATTGTTTCTAGCCCAAGTAGTTTAAATCTTGAACAATTTGTACATTAAAAAATATGACCAAATTACCCTCATCAGAGGGTTGAAAAGTAAGTTATATCGGTAAAAAACTCGCATCTCCCACATTTTTAATTCGATAAATACCAATTGTATATTGATAACGAGGATTTTGAAAGTACTAAAAGTTGGTGAAATCCAATCATAAAAATAATTCTTTTTGTTTTTTGGAAATTGGGTAGTAAGAATACTACAAACCACCACGGAGTACTACCAGTACTACTCCACCACCTACATTGTCACCGTAATACAACCCCTCCTCCTCCTTCCCTTCACCACCCACACGAACATAATTTCACCATCACTACCATCGCCCTTCCAATTTGCTACCACCGTTGGCAATCCATCTCAACCCTACCACCCCCGATTTCATTTAACCATTGTCACAAACACGTGCGGCCACGACTTCACTGCTACGACGATAACACCTCCCCATGCAACACCACCACGACAACTACACTTCCACATCAACATAATCATTTTAGGACCACATAACCACAGGCATCCACTCCACCATCGGAACCCTTATTTACTTCATCATCATGATAGAGGGGGACCTTCCCCATAATCCCCCTGTAATTAGTCCTTTGATTCTTAGCAAGGAAAACAAATTTGAAATATAAACATTAGTTGAGGAATACGTTACAAGGAGGCATTTGGTATTTCCAATTGCATCGTGCATTTGGTGGGATCGTCGGACAACTTCTATGCATTTAGTAGCTCGAACGAACTTTGAGTTGGTTTAATCTCAACTAATTTTTCATAAACCAAAATACAATATTTTTGTGATTCAATCCCACATTCTTTTAGCATTTTGAATACCCTTTATATCAGTATAAAGTAGGCTTCAATCCCGTTTAATGTTGGTGTGATTCAAGGATTTTCCCAATTTAGGTTATTTTTTGGCAAGATAAGGGTCAAATTGTCATATCTTTTGACGTATAAGCAACTTTAGAGTCAAACTAATTTGGTTAATTAAAAATTAGGATAGATAAGCTTTGCAACGTTTCAAAACGCGTGTAAATCCGAGATTGGGAGTACCCGTGACAAGACTGCAAAGTTTGGTTTGTTCTGAAATTTCAAGGTCGCGCCTGGGGCGCATGGATTTGCGCCTTAGGCGCAATTTTTTTTTCAACGGAAGAAGCAAATTCATTAATCAAGCCATACGGCATCTCCAGATAACTCCGAATACAGAATATGACATACGGCAATTACAAATTTCTACCCAAATACAGAGAAACAGAGACACATTACAAAAAAAAGGTTAGGAGACGAAACTAGTGACTAACACCTATGCAAGAGGCAAACGCTCACTTCTTCACACTGTCAACATGGCCGGCTAACGTGGAGCTAGTACCCAGACATCACCGTTTCGGGATGGCGGAACTCCGAATCAAAGATAATATTAAACCTGTGGAAATCAGTCACCCGATCTGGAAAAACCAGATCAGAACAAAACCACCCAGGAAAACCCACTCGGACAAAAATCGGCCTCAACATCCGGACGTAACCGGACAAGAGTCCGGACAAAACAAAAAAGAAACACAAAATCAAAACCCTAACCTGCTGAAACACTCAAAACAACCACCGCATCACCGCTGCCACAACCACCACACCAGCCACAGGAATCACGACAGCCCCTATTGCCGCCATGCCCAATCCCAACACACCATATCCACTCACAGCATCGCCATCAACAACCCAGCAAAATCGCACCATCCACCACCCAAAATGGCCAAAGCGCCACTAGGCAAGAGACTGGCTGTCTCCAATAAGGTAGAAAGGCGGTCCACAACAGGATCCAGAAAGCCAGTGGAACAGGATACACCCAGCAAAGTATCCGGCGGGATCTTATCGGAGGGGGGAGGGGGTGGAAACGAGGAAGGTGGAGGGAAGGGGAAGAGGGAAGAGGGAATGGGGGGAACAACAGCCCACGGAGGAGAGGCGCCACCTCCTCCCCCGAGCGCCTCTCTTTGTCTTCCTTTTTCTTCTCGCCTTAGGCGCATTGAAACTCGAAAAAATTTCAAACTTTGCGGGTTTATCCGTGACATTCCAGAACTCCAATTTTCACAAGGTTGGAACCATTAAAATGTTTGTTGAGTCTAATTTCTAAACCATGTAGTTTAAATCTAAAATTATTTTTATATTGAAAGAAATGATCAATTTACACTCACAAAGTTGGAAAAAAAAATATTTTAGTAAAAAATTTGCGTCTCCCTCATTTTAAATTGGGATAAATACCTTTTATATTTAGATATAGAAGATTTTCAAAGTATCAAAAGTGAGTGAAATTCAATCATAGGGTTCGGAATATGGATATAGCTTATTCTCTGCATTTGGTTTTTCCCATTGAGTCATGCATTTGGTGGTAGCGTCAAACCGCCTCTATTTTTCTACTAGCTGAGCAAATCATCTATGCAAAATATTAGATTGCTCGGACATTGATAGTTTCATAATCAAAAAACATCTTTCTTTAAAGAAAAAAAATAGATGTTCAACCTTATATGCCATTGATTCTTTCATGGCAAAGGTCTCAGCACTACAGGATTCCTTTTGGTGGTTCGTCTGCAAATCTCAATCCACCTAATTCGTTAAGCAGCAGAATTTATCAATCACGGATTGGAACGAACACAGTTGATAGATGGCGGCAACTGAGAATATTTCTCCAATGAAGTCTAGGCGGACAATGTGGTCTTTCTCCTGAATTCCAAAGTTCAATCTATATAATATGGAGTAGCATTTTTTGAATTCTCTATATTTTGGACCATCGGATTTGACATATTTATTCCATAGCTGAGATTTACGGGTATAAGATTAGAAATGTACTAGGAAATATTGAATATTTGGAAGAAGGATGAAAGAAAAACTAAAATTAATGATTCATAATTTTGGCCACTTCGAATTGCACTTAGCCGCTTTGAATTACTCTTGGACGAATTGCATGGTTTTTGGCCGCATCAAATTACTCTTGGCCAAGTGGAATTCGATGCGGCCAAGGGTAATTTGTAATACTCCTCTGGCATTAGGTGTAACCATACGCATATCTGGGACACACCTCATGTGGGTTGGCGTTAAAAAGAACCGTTGCATCCACACACAAAATTTTGGAAAAGTGGGGTTTGATACTTCATTTAGACTATTTTTAGAAAACATTGCACCGTGCCTTTATGTGGGGGCAATTACTAGTAGTTGTTTTATACTACTTGTAGTTTCACCCTTCCTAGAGCTAGTTGTCAAAAAAAAAAATTTGAGGAAAATCTAATTAAGATTTGAATGGAACATAAACTGGTTCCACAACCCCCCTATAATTAGTTCTTTGATTGTTACAGTAAACCCAAAAAAAAATAAATGTAAACATCTGTTGAGGGATATCTTACAGGGACGCATTCAGTTTTCCCATTTACATTGTGCATTTGGTGGGAGCATCAGACTACTTCTTTACATTTAGTGGCTCTGACGATTTTTGAGTTGGTCTAATATCAACAATTTTTTCATTAAAAAAAATTTTTTTTTTCTGATTTGATCACACCATGTTTTAGTACTTTGAATACCCTGTTTATCAATATAAATTATGTTTCGCTCCAGTTTAATGTTGGTGTGATTAAATGATTTTCCAAATAAAAGTTATTTTTTGACCTTTTTGAGTGTTAAATTATCATTTCTTCGATGTATAAGCAATTTGCGAGTCAAACTAATTTGGTTAGAATGTAGACTAGACAAGCTTTCCAACGGTTCAAACCACATGCAAATCGGAGTTCGTGAGAGCCTGTGACAAGGCCGCAAATTCGGCTAGTTTGAAATTTCAGGGTTGCGGTGCCTGGGCACAATAGAATGCGCTTGGGGCGCATCGATTTGTGCCTGAGGCACATTAAAACTCAAAAATTGTTAAAACTTTGCGGGTTTGTCCAGGACATTTCTGAACTCCGATTTTCGCAAGGTTGGAACTGTTAAAAAAGTTGTTGAATCTAATTTGTAACCCATGTAGTTTAAATCTAAAATTATTTGTACATTGAAAGATATGATCAATTTACATTCAGAGAGTTGAAAAAAAAATATTTCAGTAAAAAAACTCGCATCTCCCTCATATTAAATCAGATAAAAACCTACTCCCTCCCTTCCTTTTTAAGTGTCCTGCTTCGTAACTCCAACTTATTAAAAAGACATCATCATTATACCTTTCACATCAACTTTTTCCTCCACTTTCTCTACTTATCCATCATCATTACACTTTTTCTCATTTACTTTTCAAAAAGGAATCTACTTTTAGGGACAAAATAGACAATTCACCAATTTTTACCCACTAACTTTACAAAATAGACACTTATTAAGAGACATCCCAAAATGGAATACCGGACTATAAATAAGGGACGGAGGGAGTATTTTATATCGATAAAGAAGATTTTCAAAGTACCAAAAGTTAGTGAAATCCAATCATAAGGTTAGGTATATGGATAGAGCTTCTTCTCGATCTGCATTCGGTTTTCCCAATTGCGTCATGCACTTGGTGGTAACATCAGACCACCTCTATTTTTCTACTAGGTGAGCTAATCATCCTTGCAAAATATTAGATTGCTCGGATATTGATAGTTTCATAATCAGAAAACAACTTTCTTCAAAGAAAAAAAAAACAGATTTTCGACCTTATGAGCCATTGATTCTTTCATGGCAAAGGTCTCTGCACTACAGGGTTCCTAGATTCCTTTTGTAACGCCCCATGCAGACCACTGGCCCAATACCTTGATTTTGATCCACAAGCCACACCACATGGCCCAAAAGCTTAAGCACAAGGTACTAGTAGTAGCCCACAAGATTTGTTATATGCCCAAGATCATCCATGTAGACTTCTGATGTGGGACGGGGTGTTACAATCTCCCCAACTTTATAGCCTCGTGCCCTCGCGATGGGTTGAGCACTATAATCACCAATACAAATCAAACCAACAACCAAATCAAACCAAACTCAAAGGCCCACATGGTCGTGTACATGGATGGCTTTGATACCACCTGTAACGCCCCATGCAGACCACTGGTCCAATACCTTGATTTTGATCCACAAGCCACACCACATGGCCCAAAAGCTTAAGCACAAGGTACTGGTAGTAGCCCACAAGGTTTGTTATATGCCCAAGATCATCCATGTAGACTTCCGATGTGGGACGGGGTGTTACACCTTTCGGTGGTCCGTCTATAAATCTCCAAGCACCTAATTCATTGAGCAGCAGAATTTATTGATCACGGATTGGAATGAACACAGTTGATAGAGGGCATCAACTGAGAATATTTCTCCGATAAAGTCAAGGCGGACAATGAGGTCTTTCTCCTTAATTCCAAAGTGCAATCCATATAATATGGAGCAGCGTTTTTTGAATTCTCTATATTTTGGACCATCGGATTTGTACATATTTATTCTATAGCAGAGATTTACAAGTATAAGACTAGAAATATGCTTTGAAGTAATTAATATATTGAAGAAGGATGAATTAAAAACTAAAATTAGTGTTTAATAATTTTGGCCGCTTCGAATTGCGTTTGGCCACTTTGAATTACTCTTGGACGCATCGAATGGCTCTTGACCGCATCGAATTGCACTTGGACACATTGAATTACTCTTGGCCGCATCAAATTGCATTTGGCCGCATCTAATTACCTTTTCCTGCAAGAAACTGCACTTGGCCGCAACTAATTACTTTATGGTCTCACAATTCTTCTTGGCCATGTGCAATTAAAAGCGGCTAAGTGCAATTCCTCGTGGCCAATAACAATTCTTCGCTGCCAAGAGTAATTTCTAAGGGCCAAGTGCAATTCGATACGGATAGGTGCAAGTCAATTCGGCCAAGAGTAATTTGTAATACTCATTTCGCATGAGGTGTGTGGGCACGCGCCCCGAAAAACTCTCCGGATTTTGTTTGTTCAAAAATTGATGGGTGCGGCCCTCTTTAAAAAGCGCGGCGAAACGCTTCGATTCAGAGTCGCCACTCGGGTTTTAGCGGAAGAATACCCAAGGAACCGAACTCGAAAATGCTTTGCTACGTTTACTTTGATTTGAAAAAGGCGTAGACTGGTCCGTCGTCACCTTCAATATCTGAGGTTCGGGAGCCAGGTTACGAGAGGGGAAGGGTTTTATGGCACCTCTCTCGCCCAATCCGGAGATCGGTCTCTACTCAGGCATTTTTGTAAAACGTTTGCATTTTTCTCTCATTTGATCATTTTTTAGCCAGTTAGGGCGGGAGAACAGTTAATGGGGATTAATACTGTAACAGCTTGCAGTTTATATGACAAAATGTTTGTGAATGACAATTTGCTTGAATTTGATAAGCATAATAACATAGATTGAGAACAAGCACTGTGAACAGTTTTGACAGGGTGGGGTACGCTGCTTTTCAAGCGTGTGAGCAGGCAGCATGCTGGCACGCAGTGGTCAAGCCACTGCACGCCACCATACCCTGCGCACGCCACCTATGAGCTGGCGTACACTACCCCCTGGTTTGTTCACAGTCTTTGCTCTTCAACCCTCTGGGCTCTGGAATGGACCAGTGCACACCCAGGGCAAACCACGCAGTTTATAAGACAGTATATGCACAGATTACAGACAGATTAAGGGCTGCGAACCAAAGAATAGGACAGAAAACCCCATAAACAGTGTGGGGAGATAACAAAAGGCCAGGATTGAACTGCAATGTAAGGGCCAGGCACCGAACCATGGCCTGCATGCCGTACGCCGCCCCTATGGGACCTTACGCCATGCTTACCTTCCTGTCCAGTGCTTGGCTTTACATGATCTGGGTTCTGGAACATGACCAGAAGCACCCCAGAGGCCTTATAAAGCAAGAAATGTGCAGGTATTGAAAACTACAGTTAAACTGTTCTAAAGTACAGAAAGCAGTAAACTGGTTATTAGCATGTTCAAGGTGATTACAGAAAAGGTTTAAGCAATAAACAAACACTCCATGATCCCCACGCCAGCAATGCACGCACAGCCATAGGTGGCGTACGGCTTGATGAAGCTGGCGTGCGCCACGGTGTGTCTCTTACGATGGTTTTATTTTACCAGAGAAGGGCCTGGACTAGTATTAGTTACTAGCCAGAACCTTCCTGGTTCCCCTCAGGGGTTGAAAACAGAGAGCCACGCAAAGGCGGTATACCTTTGGTGCAAAAGATGAAAAGATGGCTTGAGCTTTGGGGGTTGAAGATGGAGGTTGTGTGGTAACTGATCAGTAGTGTAGGGTGTATGAAACTTCTCTATCTCTCACTCTTTCAATGGGAACAGAGCAAGAACAAGAGAGAGAGAAGGGAGGAAAAGACTTAGGCTATTGAATGTGGTTAACCCCTTGCAAATGAATGCAAAGGGGGGTATTTATGGTGGAGTGAGGGACTGAGATCAGGGCTGATCAGCTGGGGTTAAGGGGGTTTGGTTAGGTTAGAGGGAACCTCCCATGCATTTAATACATGGGACTTGTGATAGGGCATGTAGGAGAGAGAGGGGAACGTCCCCTGCAGAATGCAATGATCAGGGGACCCTGCGCCATACTGAGACGGTTGCAAAGTTTCGAGCACGTGACAGAAAAGTGCTGATTTGACCGGCCTTGACCATGCGTACGCCAGCTATATACCCTGCGTGCGCCAGGTCAAACTGAGTCAACGGTCGATGTCCGACACGTGGCAGCTCCCTGGCGCACGCCATGTAAAAGATGGCGTAAGCAGGTACGGATTTGCTGGAGCCCTTCTGGCTCTGGATTTGAAGGGTTTGAAATGGGTTTGAAGGAGGAAAGTTCAACGCTCAAAGCTCAAGACCTTCCATCGACCCACAATGTTCTCGACCTTTCATCCTCATCGGGGCAACAAAGACAATAAAAGAGCTAATCCGGACAGTCCAGAATGGGGTGTCCACAAGGTGGGACCATATGCATATCTAGAACTCACCTTATGTGTGATATCGATAAAAAGAACTATTGTATCCACACACAAAATTTTTTAAAAGTGGGGTTTGAAACTTCATTTAGACTATTTTTAGAAAGCATTGAACCATGCCTTTAGGCGCGGGCAAATACTAGTAGTTGTTTTATATTACTTGCTATTTCACCCTTCTTCGACCTAGTTGTCAAAACAAATTGAGAAAAAGTTAATTGAGTTTTGAATGGAACATAAACTGGGTTTGTAATTACGTCAGTGACGTTCCCCACAATCCCCTATAATTAGTTCTTCGATTGTTGCAGTAAACAAAAAAATTGAAATTTAAACATCAATTGAGGGATATCTTACAGGGACGCATTATGTTTTCCCAATTGGGTCATGCATTTGGTGGGAGCATTGAACTACTTCCATACATTTAGTAGCTCCAACGATTTTTGAGTTGGTCTAATCTAGACAATTTTTTCATAAACCAAATAAATATTTTTATGATTTGATCACACCATATTTTAGTACTTTCAACACCCCATTTATCAATATAAATTAGGTTTCGCTCCAGTTTAATGTTGGTGTGATAAAATGATTTTCCAAATAAAAGTAATTTTTTGACCTGTTTAAGTGTAAAATTATTAAATCTTCTGTTTTTTTGATAGGCAAAAGGTGAAATTCATTAAAAACCGGGGAAAGGGAAAGGGGCTCCAACAAAAAGTTGGAAGATACACCTTAAGGGCAAAGCCCAAACCACCCAAGGTTCCAAAAGGATACAAAACAGATAAATTCATTAAATCTTCTGTTGTATAAGCAATTTGGGAGTCAAACTAATTTGGTTAGAATGTAAACTAGACAAGTTTTTCAACGGTTTAAACCACGTGCAAATCGGAGTTCTAGAGAGACTGGGACAAGGCCGCAAATTTGGTTAGTTTTGAAATTTCAGGATTGTGCCTAAGCACAATAGAATGCGCCTAAGGCGCATTAAAACTCGAAAATTGTTCAAACTTAGCGGGTTTATCCCAAACAATCCCGAACTCTGATTTTCACCAGTTTGGAACCGTTAAAAAGCTTGTTGAGTCTAATTTCTAACCCATGTAGTTTAAATTTAAAATTATTTGTACATTGAAAGAAATGATCAATTTACACTCAGAGAGTTGGAAAGAAAATATTTCAGTAAAAAACTCGCATCTCCCTCATTTTAAATCGGATAAAAACCTATTATATATTGATAAAGAAGATTTTCAAAGTACCAAAAGTTAGTGAAATCCAATCATAGGGTTAGATATAAGGATAGAGCTTCTTCTCGATCTGCATTCGGTTTTCTCAGTTGCGTCGTGCCCTTGGTGGTAGCTTCGGACCACCTCTATTTTTCTACTAGCTGTGCTAATCATCCGTGCAAAATATTAGATTGCTCGTATATTGATAGTTTCATAATCAAAAAACATCTTTCTTCAAAGGAAAAAAAAAACAGATGTTCAACCTTATGAGCCATTGAATCTTTCATAGCAAATGTCTCTGCACTACAAGGTTCCTGGATTCCTTGTCGTGGTCCGTCTTCAAATCTCCAAGCACATAATTCGTTAAGTAGCGAAATTTATCGATCGCGGATTGGAATGAACACAGTTGGTAGAGGGTGTCAACTGAGAATATTTCTCTGATGAAGCCAGAGCGGACAATTTGGTCTTTCTCCTTGATCCAAAGTGCAGTCTATATAATATGGAGCAAATTTTTTTGAATTCTCTATATTTTGGACAATCGGATTTGTACATATTTATTCTATAGCAGAGATTTACGGGTATAAGACTAGAAATATACTTGGAAATAATGAATATTTGGAAGAATGATGAATAAAAAACTAAAATTAATGTTTCATAATTTTGGCCGCTTCGAATTGCACTTGGCCGCTTTGAATTACTCTTGGACCCATCGAATGGTTTTTGGCCGCATCGAATTGCACTTGCCCGCATGTAATTACTCTTGCCCGCATGAAATTGCACTTGGCTGCCACTAATTACTTTATGGTCTCACAATTCTTCTCGGCCAAGTGCACTTACAAGCGGCCAATTGCAATTCCTTGTAGCCAAGAGTAATTCGTAGTGGCCAAGTGCAATTCAATGCGGCCAAAAGTAATTTGTAATGCTCCTCTTGCAAGAGATGGGACCATATGCATATCTAGGACTCACCTGATGTGAGATGGCATTAAAAAAAACCCAATTTATCAACACAAAAGTTTGGAAAAGTGGGGTTTGATATTTCATTTAGGCTATTTTTAGAAAGCATTGCGCCATGCCTTAAGGCGCAGGCAATTACTAGTAGTTGTTTTATATTACTTACAGTTTCACCCTTTTTTGAGCTAGTTGTCAAAAAGTTTTCAAGAAAAGCTAATTGAGTTTTGAATGGAACATAAACTGGGTTCATAATTACATCGGTGACCTTCTCCACAATCCCCCTATAATTAGTTCTTTGATTGTTACAGTAAACAAAAAAATTGAACTATAAACATCAGTTGAGGGATATCTTACAGTGTGGCATTCGGTTTACCCAATTGCTTCGTGCATTTGGTGGGACCATCGGACTACTTCTATACATTTAGTGGCTCTGACGATTTTTGAGTTGGTCTAATCTCGACAATTTTTCATAAACCCAAAAAAAATATTTTTATGATTCAATCACACCATGTTTTAGTACTTTGAATACCGTGTTTATCAACATAAATTAGGTTTCACTCAAGTTTAATATTGGTGTGATTCAATGATTTTCCAAATATAAGTTATTTTTTGACCTGTTTGAGTGTAAATTATCATATCTTCTGATGTATAAGCAATTTAGCAGTCAAACTAATTTGGTTAGAAAGCATACTAGAAAAGCTTTCCAATGGATCAAACCACGTGCAAATCGGAGTTCAGGAGAGCCCATGACAAGGCCGCAAATTTGGTTAATTTTGAAATTTAAGGGTTAGGCGCATGGATTTGTGCCGGCGCATGGATTTGTGCCGGCGCATTCTATTGCACCTGAGGCACATTGAAACTCGAAAATTGTTCAAACTTTGCAAGTTTATTAGACATTCCCAAACTTCGATTTTCGCAAAGTTGGAACCGTTAAAAAGCTTGTTGAGTCTAATTTCTAACCCATGTAGTTTAAATCTAAAATTATTTGTACATTGAAATATATGATCAATTTAAACTCAGAGATTTCAAAAGAAAATATTTCAGTAAAAAACTCACATCTCCCTCATTTTAAATCAGATAAAAACCTATTATATATCAATAAAGAAGATTTTCACAGTACCAAAAGTTAGTGAAATTCAATTATAGGGTTAGGTATATGGATAGAGCTTCTTCTCTGCATTCGATTTCTCGAGTTGTGTCGTACATTTGGTGGTAGCGTCGGACCACCTCTATTTTTCTACTAGTTGAGCAAATCATCCATGCAAAACATTAGATTGCTCGGATATTCATAGTTTCATAATCAGGAAAAAAAAATCTTTCTTCGAAGAAAAAAGAAAACAGATGTTCAACCTTATGAGACATTGATTCTTTCCTGGCAAAGGTCTTTGCACTACAGGATTCCTGGATTCCTTTCGATGGTCCGTCTGCAAATCTCAAACCACCTAATTTGTTAAGAAGTGGAATTTAGCGATCACGGATTGGAACGAACATAGTTGATAGAGGGCGTCAACTAAGAATATTTCTCCGATGAAGTCAGGGCAGACAATGTGGTCTTTCTCCTGAATTCCAAAGTGCAATCTATATAATATGGAGCAGTGTTTTTTGAATTTTCTATATTTTGGACCATCGGATTTGTACATATTTATTCCATAGCTGAGATTTATGGGTATAAGACTAGAAATATACTTGGAAATAATGAATATTTGGAAGAATGATGAATGAAAAACTAAAATTAATGTTTCATAATTTTGGCTGCTTCGAATTGTGCTTGGCCGCTTCGAATTACTCTTCGACGCATCGAATGGCTCTTGGCCACATCGAACTACACTTGCCCGCATGAAACTGCACTTGGATGCATCTAATTACGCTTGCCCGCATGAAACTGCACTTGGCCGCCACTCATTACTTTATGGTCTCACAATTCTTCACAAGTGTAATTACAAGCGGCCAAGTGTAATTTATTGCGGCCAAGAGTAATTCGACACAGCCAAATGTAATTCGATGCGGCCAAGAGTAATTCGTAGCGGCCAAGTGCAATTCAATGCGGCCAAGTGCAATTTAATATGGCCTAGAGTA
Source organism: Rhododendron simsii (assembly GCA_014282245.1). Taxonomy (NCBI): domain Eukaryota; kingdom Viridiplantae; phylum Streptophyta; class Magnoliopsida; order Ericales; family Ericaceae; genus Rhododendron; species Rhododendron simsii. The sequence continues at coordinate 32,593,237 of CM024959.1, forward strand.
ATTTGTAATGCCTCTCTCACATGAGGTGAGACGTTACGCATATCTGGGACTCACCTCATGTGAGATGGCGTTAAAAAGAATCATTGTATCCACACATAAAATTTTGGAAAAGTGAGGTTGCATACTTCATTTAGACTGTTTTTAGAAAGCATTGCGACTTGCCTTTAGGTGCGGGCATTTACTAGTAGTTGTTTTATATTACTTGCAGTTTCACCCTTCTTTGAGCTAGTGGTCAAAAAGTTTTGAGGAAAAGCTAATTAAGTTTTTAATGGAACATAAACTAGGTTCGTAATTACATCGGTGACCTTCCCCACAATCCTCCTGTCATTAGTTCCTTGATTGTTACAGTAAACAAGAAAATTGAAATATAAACATCAGTTGAGGGATATCTTACAGGGAGGCATTCGGTTTTCTCAATTGCGTCGTGCATTTGGTGAGAGCATCGGACTACTTCTGTACATTTAGTTGCTCTAATGATTTTTGAGTTGCTCAAATCATGAGTGTAACACAAATGTATTACCATTAGGGTACCTCATCATATTAGTTAAGTAATTAGCATGAACATCCATTACAAACAAAACTGAAGATGCTAACTAATTGTTAATACTAGATGCAGGGGCACACATGATGCATGTGCAAGTCCAATTTTGCATATTTTGTCAAAAATCAAACAAACACTAAGCGGGAAGCTATTGTGTGCATATTTTGTCAAAAATCAAACAAACAATAAGCGGAAAGCTATTATGCACAGTGTTCTAAATGGCGGCCTTAGCAACAGCTCGGCGCCATGATTTCACCCTCGGCGGCTCATTTGGTGGATAGGGAGATTTGGCAGAGCTTGGCGGCCGACTTGGCAGAGCTTGGCAGGTGGCTAAGGGAGATTTGGCAGAGCTAGGCAGGGCTTGGGGGAGCTAGGCAGCCTTCTTGGCGGGGCTTGATTGCCTTAAAAATATTTAAAAATATATATTTTGGAAAAAAACGCCGAATCTCTCGGCGGCACCTAGGCGGCCTAGGCACTTGGCGGCGGGTCGCCGCCCGACTAGCGCCATTTAGAAAACTGATTATGCATGCAATATTGGACTTCCTGGCCTGTGTGAAGAAACACAACCTTTTTGCTCAGCATCTCCAGCCCTCCCAAAACCTTGTTTTGCTTCTCCGGCAAAAAAATACGGGTGCAGAAGCCAAACAAAAATCTGTACAATTAGAGACTCAATCCAAGACCCAGCCCCACAAGACATGCATTAACCATATCACCTCAATGTCTGAAAGCCTGGTCAACATGAACAAGCACTCAGTCCCACTAGAGAACAGTTTTGCTCCAAAGCCCACACAACAAGAACATAACTTCAACTGAACAATAATTCATTTCCCCAGGTTAAATACCATGTTCTCAACTGAAATCGATCTCAAGCAAATGGAGATTATCTTCATGTTTTTCTACCTCAACCTCTACCAACCAAGGCTTCAATACGCTAAGTCATTAAACTTACTAGAACTAAATAGCTTAAAAAGGTGACTGTGACTCGAGCAGAAACTGAACAGGAGCATGATCAGATATACGAATCAAAAAGCATAGCAGATGAAACAAGTAAATCATAGTGGACAATGGCACACAATCAAACACAACGTCAGGTTCAATATACAAATCTGAAATGAGAAACAAACACAAGAGATCCGTGTGGATTGTGTGGGCATATTTGAAATACCAAATTAACTGATTAATCCTGACGTACACCGGGTTCCGTTTTAATAAGGTTCTTATTTTTCAATTACTTATTTTTTTCTTTAAGAAATAGGTCATTCTCTTACAATACATCACAAAATAAGTACTTATTTGAATTTAGTTAGTGGAAAAAAGAACTGTTTCAATTATAAGGAATAACGAAATCTAGCTCTTAATTAAGGTGTATACAACATTTACACAGACTTAAGGCTCCCTTCTTCCTGTTTTTTTTTTTTTTTGGTCAATTTTTTTATCCGGTATTCTTTTAGTTTTTGTAACTTTTTTTTGAGTTTTCATTGTAAATTTTAAGGTTAATCATTCTTCTTGACAAGTGTTAAAATGTGGACCGATATTGAAGGAAGTTCATATAAGACGACACTTTAAAAAAACAGACAATTGTTTGGTATTTTTTTTGCCTTTCGTAAACTTTTTCTTGCTTTTGGTCATAGATTCTTACTTTTTAGACTTTTCTCGTTGCGAATCTAACAAAAATTTAGAAAAGACGAACAAAGCACACATAACCAAAAAGACTAACTTACAAAGAATGAAGCCTTAAATAACGAATGAGCGTCCATTTTAATTAATTGCCATCGTGTCATGCATTGACTCATATTTTTCTTTCATAGAATCGCATGTTCGAATCCCATGGGGGATGAACATGTTCGAATTCCACCAGAGGGTTTGCTCGGTTGTTAACTCGAGAACCCCCGAATCAATCAAGTGTGCGTAAACTAAGTACTAACTCAAACATCCACAACCTTACAATGGCGGCACTAGGAATTTTAGCAAGGGTGGTCATTAAGAAATTTGGAATTTAATTATACGCGAGATTCTGCTCGAGTTTTCTAGATTATAAATTCTGTTGCTATAGATTCTGCTGTGGCGAACGGATTAATGGATTATGATTAAGATGTAGTTAAAGCTGATAGCTTTTACTGCAAAAGTTGGAAATTAGCTTCCAAAATACTTTGAATTTAAAATCCGATCTGAAATCACCTCAACCGAGCTTCTCTAGATTCATATTTTTTTTTTTCTATTGGGACTTCATTGATGGTCAAAACCTATTGAATCACATTTGTTTGGTTGTCAGTTTTGAGATTAAAAAAAAAGTTATATAGGTTTGTGTATTTTTTTTGTCTTTAGTCATTTTGTTAGCCATTGATAATGTCATTTCCTAAATTTATAATGTCACAACAAGAGAGTGGCAAATTCAATTCCATATTGGGATTGAATAAGATTGATAATGTTACCCTCCAATTGGGGATTGGCATTATAAATTCCCCTTTTTTAATATTTTAACAACTTCTTTTACTTTTTAAATAGAAGTATACTATATATATTCAAAAGAGATTAAATTCTTTATACCGCCGGTGCAAAATATTTGTTTCCGCTCCAATTAATTACATTGGGCCAAATCACAATGTTCTATTAATTGGGACACTGTTTTGACGACATGACGCAATGCAATTGATTTTGAAAAAATAAATGTTTACACTGCTGGTGTATATAATTTATTCTCTATTCAAAAAGTAAAAAGAAAAGAAAGACTTTGACCAAAAAAATCATTAAAGACGAACAAACACGGATGGCAAAATTGTCAAATATTTTGAAGAGTATTTATGAGAGAGGAAACCAAACAAAATTCACAAGGGCAACTTTTTAAAAACTAAAATCTCAAAATCTTCCCGTCCCTTTTTAATATTTTAACAACTTCTTTTACTTTTTGAATAAAAGTACACCATATATATTCAAAAAGGGAAAAAAAATGAATTTGATAAAAAAATCATTAAAGATGAACAAACGCGAATGGCAAAATTGTCAAATATTTTAAGAGAATATTTATGTGAGAAAAAATCAAACAAAATTCACAAGAGCAACTTTTTAAAAAAACTAAAATCTCAAAATCTTCCTGAACCTACTTTTATTAGCCAAGCAAATCCGATCGGTCTCACAAGGGAAGTTTAAAGGCCAAAGCTTGCACATAGAATGGTGCACATTGTTCGTACTTGCGCAAATGAATGAAGTTAACGAAGTCCCTTCTGTGCCAAACACCAACCATCACCAACGGCCACATTCGCCAAACCCTCCAGGGAGCCAATGGACTCAACTACGCCGCCTACGGCCGCCTCATCCAACGCTGCACAGACCGCCGCCTACTCCGCCAAGGCAAGCAGCTCCACGGCCGCCTCCTGCTCTCCTCCGTCGTCCTCGACAACTTCCTCGCTTCGAAGCTCATCACTTTCTACTCCAAGTCAGGTCACCTCCCCGAAGCCCACAGGGTGTTCGACGAAATTCCCCACAGGAACACGTTCTCTTGGAACGCATTGCTCGCTGGGTATTGTTTGTTACGTCTTTTATTTGTGGAGTTTTAAACCCTTTTGGGTTAGTAACGAAATGGAATTCGTTTTTATCAATCAACCATGTTCATGTTCTTTAATTTATGTGATGTTGATCACTTAGGCTTCGTTTTGGATATCTTAAAAAATACACCATTTTTGCTGAACCAATAAGTCAAGCCAAAAAAACTAAATTGGTCTGAAATCAATTTTTTTGGGCGTTTGCCTTTTTTTTTTTTTGATAACTCAGGTGTCCAGACTAGCTTATGCACACATCAACTAATCTCGGGGACCAATCCCACCGCCCACTTGCGGGGGTCCTGGTTAAAGTTAGAGCAAAGCTCTGTATGGACTAGCCCCAAAGGAGTTGATAGTTTGGCTATATTTATTGAATCTATTTACTGTTTTCTAAGAAGCACGTGTATGGATACTAGTTCAAATGATACAGGTATATCGGTATAGCGAAACTTAAAAGAACTAGGGTATGGCTACAGCTGGGGTACGGCTATAAGCCTATAACAAAATGTGTTTATATTTAGAGCAATGTATAATCAATCATTTGGGATTCTGAAATCAAGTTCTTTGGCTTTGAGGCTGTATTTGTCGTATTGGTTTTTTCTGTTATAGAAATTTTATTTGGATGTCCTATTTCTGTTGTGGGATGCATCTATGGGATAATGACTTGGAAAGTGGAAGTATGAATACTTACAATCTGTATGTCTAACATGTATTCCTTCAACAACATGCATGTCGAAACACTTAAGTTGTTTTCCAACTGGTTATCTTCTCCTTCAGGATTCGCAAAACCAGATAATTTTACAATAACGTCAGTGTTAAAGGCGTTGTCGTCATTGTTTACAGACTTAAAACTGGCTACAATGTTTCATGGTTTTGTCATGCAAAATGGGTTTGATTCGGATGTCTTCGCTATGAAACCTTTGGTTACATACTGTTCGAGGTATGATGATATTGCTTCAGCAAGGAAATTGTTTGATGCAATGCCAAAGAAAAATATTGTGACATGGAATTCGATGATTGCTACATATTCACCAGAAGGGTATTATGAAGATTGCAAAAGATTGTACAGAGAAATGTTGGATTTGGAAGGTTTAAGGCCAAATGGGGTTACAGTGCTCATTGTCTTGCAGGCTTGCAGGCAATCAAATGATCTTTTGTTTGGAATGGATGTTCATCAATTCATCGTCGCTAATGACATTGAAATGGACCTTTCAATTTGCAATTCGCTCATTGCATTGTATGCCAAATGTGGTAGCTTGGATTATGCAAGAGAACTTCTTGAAAACATGAGTGAGAAGAATGAAGTTACTTATCGTGCCATTATCTCTAGCTACATGCTTCATGGATTTGTAGACCAAGCTTTGGATATTTTCCAAGAAATGGAAAGCCCACCATTAAGTGCGTGGAATGCTGTAATTTCTGGTCTGATACAGAATAATCAACCTGAGGGAGCTCTAGCATTATTTTGAGAGATGCAATCCTCCGAACTAAGGCCAAACTAGGTTACACTTTCGAGCATTCTTCTTTCTGTATCCCATTTTTCTAATCTGAAAGGTGGGAAAGAAATACATGCATATGCCATTAGAAACATCTTTTATAGGAATATTTACGTCACCACTACAATTACCAATACCTATGCAAAATTGGGTTTTCTTCACGGGGCACAAAGAGTGTTTGATCAATCACAAGATAGGAGTGTGATTGTTTGGACAGCTATAATCTCAGCACATGCTGCACACGGTGATGCGAATGCAGCATTGGATCTACTTGAAAAGATGCTGAAAAATGGGACTCAACCAGATCCCGTCACATTTACAGCAGTATTGACAGCTTGTTCCCATTCTGGGGTGGTTGATGAAGCTTGGAAGAACTTTGATGCAATGCTTGTGAAATACAGGATTCAGCCCACAGTGGAGCACTATGCTTGTATGGTAGGAGTTTTAAGTAGAGTTGGAAAGCTCTCTGAGGCGGTGGAATTCATTTCTAAAATGCCAATTGAGCCAAGTGCTAAGGTTTGGGGTGCTTTGCTTAATGGGGCTTCGGTTTTTGGTGATGTTGAACTTGGGATGTTTGTTTGTGACCATTTGTTTGAGATTGAGCCAGAATATACAGGGAATTACATTATTATGGCTAATTTATTTTCGCGAGCTGGAAGATGGGAAGAGGCTGAAAAGGTAAGGGAAAAGATGAAAAATCTTGGGTTGAAGAAGATACCTGGTAGTAGTTGGATTGAAACAAGTGGTGGGTTATAGAGCTTTATCGCCAAAGATGTTACAAATGAAAGAACTGAAGAAATTTATGCAATGTTAGACAGATTGCTTTCTTTTATGAGAGACCAAGGATATGTTTTGATGGATGAATTTGATGAGGAAGCTCTTTGTAATTGAGCTCCAAGAACCTATTTTGGTGAATGGCTAGCTCGATATCGCCAATCCCTTTGTTGATTGATTTGGTGGATCTTGTGAATTGAGAATGATAAGTTAATGAACACTTCTTGAGCCTCCATCCAGTAGCTAGAATACAACATCCGTATCTTGGGTCACTTGGGAAGAGGAAGAAGGAAAATATATCAGCTATTTTATTTCAATGGGCAAGGGGAGCCTTTTGATTGCCAGTGGTGAGAAGTTTTCCGGTATACATTGACTCTGGTCTTCTGCATGTTTTGATTTTCCAGTATTTAGGTGAAAAGACAATGTCAAACCTATCTCAATTTGTGTTTGTTGCACTACATTTTGGTTAGAAAGCAAATGCACGAGAGTAGCTATTCAAATTTATGGACGAGTTGAGTTTTGTTCACCATCCACTTAAGAGGGTGAACAAAACTCTCCTTTCTATTGGTTGAAATTGTGTGGATCCCACCACAAAGTGATGTCATGCTTACCAAAAAGTGTATTGCATAGTAAGCATGACATCACTTTGTGGTGAAACCCACACTATTTCAACCAATAAGATGTCACCTTCCTTAAACGAGAGTGAACAAAATCACAATCCATAATATGATTATCCTGTACCTGAGAACTTACAAATAATGTTCCTTTATCAGAAAATTCCAAACTTTCTTTGCATAAATTGAAATAACTCATTGATATCTAGTAACTTGGGAATTTTTTAAAATTTCTTGATAAAACTGTCTTATTTTCAAGTTCTCGTTTTGCGGACTAGACAATGATTTTGGAACGGGGGTAGTATTAATCAAAATTTAAGCATGAGCACTAGCATGCTCATTGGCATGTTTAGCTTGTAACATCGCTTTGAAACAAAATATAAAGTTCCCAGCCCTACTTTTCTTCTTTATTCGGAAATTGATTTTTGGAGTGCCAAAATGATCTTTACATAGATTTAAGGCTTCTCTAAGTGTGTGAGGATTCTTATGTCTCCTTTTGTTCTTGTAGGTCTATGCCATTGAATCTTGGATCAACACAAGAAGAATTAGTCGGCCGATGACTCCTTTCAGCAATCCTTTCATTGCTGCAAGACTGTAAACTATGAATCGACCTCCATCTCATATTCGTCTGTACATTATCCACATGAATTTTAGCAACAGAGCACAAATAGAGGAAACTGTAAGTGCTCATACGAGGATTCTATTCTTGTGTGGAGTTCAGGCTCATTACATCCCAGTCATCTAGATGCCTCAAGTCTAGAGAGATGCAAGAATAGACCGGAAACCCTTTATTATCTTCTGCTTGTCCTGATCTCCTTCTTGTTGAAACAGATACGATGGAAAGAAAAAAGGAGTGCCTGATCATGGGTTCGAACCCTAGCCTCTCCCTCCCTTTCCCACCTTGTAATAGGTTTTTACGAATGTGAAAAGAACTTGGAAACCCTGTAAACCCTAGGGTGCTACTCCTTGTTTATACTTCCTAGCAATTCTACTTCCACTTAAAAAGGCTAAAGTCATTTTGAAAAGACGACGGAGGTGAGGGTGGCAAATCACTTGTACAGAGTTCCCCAAAAGCTTCTAAGCCTGGTAGCTCAAATCTTACAACTGGTTTGCTTTTTTTGAATGCTTCTGATAGAATGAATTGAATAAAAAACAAGATGTTATTGATCATTTTACTTACACTGGTGAAAAAAAATTAAACGAGATGCTATTGATGCCATTTCTATTTTTTTTCTGTTTTTTTGAAGAGAGTCAATGAAGATGCTATTGATACCATGAGCCATGACTCTTCTTCAACTTATTGGTTACTCTTTTCAAGCAAAGAAGAGATGAAACTTCCAAGGTGAGGGAACAGGAACTAGGAACGTTTGACAAAATAGGAACATCAGAGAAACATAACAGACAAGACTAGGAAATTCAGAAATTTATACCACATAAGAAACCGAAAAACAAACAATGACTAGGAAATTCAGAAATCAGGGACCTTTCTATTTTTCTAAAGTTCCAAAATTGAACTTGCAAATTCTTCAATTCATTGTCACAAATCCGATTGAATAGCCAGGCAATTCAACAATTGAGATCAAGGTTAACCAACAAACACCTCCTAAGCATCAATTCTATTCCAATGACAAAGAAAGAATACCATAAGTTCTGAAATTATAGCCGTGGGAAATTTTAGTGAGAGCCAAGGACAAGAATGAGTTCAAATTCTATCCTCTGACAACTTTACCCTCAAACTTTCCCCAATTCCCCCTCATATCAGCCGTGCTCAAGTATGAAAACAGCAGTAAAATAATTTTGACCCAATTGAAAAATGCAAGGTTACTATCATCTGATCCACGAATCCAAAAGTCAACATGTTCACACTATGTGCCACAAAATGTGACACACGAAGTGAACTTGTAAGCACACAAGCTCAGCACATAAAAACAAATAATGCATTACATAAACTCAACCAAAGCCTCAATAACACTGGCAATATGCATGGTTCCAAAAATCAACCGGACCTTCCTAAAAGCTGTAAATCTAGAGTTAGAAAGCAAAACAAAACCAGTTGCTTTATGTTTTGTTCCAAAAACTGTTACTGTTTATATTTCTGGCTATCTTTAGTCTTGAATCTTACAAATCCAAAAGATTGCAGTTCTCTAAAAATAGAGAAGGAAAGAAAAAAATGAAAAAAGAAAAGACCACAGTTGTAATGCTTTGTGATTTCTGGTAATAGGATTGTTCTACAAGTATGCAACTGACTATGCAGCAAATTTGACGATCAAATTCTTGAATCAGATGATGTTAGACTCACAAAGTTGAAAGTTTCTGCAGATACCAAACGCACCCGCAGTATATGACATCACTACACGTAGATATGAGGGGTTGCTCACGTGCTAATAATAGAGGAAGAAAATAAGGATAGTTGTACCAGAACCAAAATTAGGAGTCAGTGCTTTCTGAAGAGTCTCAGTTCTATATCTGAAACTGAGAGCATAAATTTTTCCCATGCCTATAATTTCAGAATTTTGATACTTTTTGTCAGTCATTAAAATAGGTTAACACTAAGGAGAAGAAGGTGTTGAGTATCCTGGCCTCACCAGGTGAACAGATACATCTGAGACCAAAAAAAGCTCCGTCATGCTGCCATACACCATGAGAGGGTGTCCGAGAATGGAAGATCTGCATCCAAGAATTCATAGTCAGAAAGTAGACATAACCATAGATAAGCCATGGGGAGTCAACATGTCATAACACAAAACTCGCCATGCCATATGAGACGGCAAATTAATTAAGACAGCTCACCAAAGAAACCTATTCTTTGCATGGAGAAAGCATGACAATTTAACGAACCATAACAATAATTGATAATTCTGATCACTAAAGATAACCTCTTCAAACAGATCTTACCATGAACGAGAAAAACAAAGGCATTTAGGTCTCCCCACCAGCCTTGCCCGTGATAGCTGTTTTCTGAAGTTCAAAAGCAGAAAATTACTACTCAAGGCAACAAACTAATAGGGGTACATTGGCATCAAGAGTTCTTTAAACTAGCAATTCACAAGGACTTACAGTTTCAATATCATTTGCTTTGCCGTTTACTTGTGATGGAGAGCCAGACGGAGCTTGTGAAAACCTGGAAACCAATGTTAAACACATCATTAAATGTATACCAGAAATAACAACCATCAAAATTGCATCACATGGACTTATAGAAACACCGTAACAAATCCCTAACATAGTATGTGGGGAAGCCAATATTGTTGCATTGATGCTGACCTTAATGCCCTTGCTTTCTTTTTTTCCTCTTCCAAAGGATCTATTGGGGCAGCTGCTGTAAACCTGGAAAGCCTGGCTTTCTTCTTCGCCTCCTCATCAGCAGAAACAGACTGCACGGACCCAAACCTAAAATGAAAATATGACAGATCAAAAACTATTTGAAGTTTTGAACAAACAAAGAGAAAAGTGATAAGAGGTTGTAACAAATTCAATGACAAGGTACTTCTTCATCAAATAATTAAGGATGCAGATAATCAAACCTCTCCCCTCTAGCCTTTCTCTTTTGCTCTTCTGATTTCGTCAATGCATCTGATCCATGCACACCGGACTCAGACCCAGACCCAGTCCCAAACCTGCAACAAGGCAGACCCGCATTTTAACAAGCTCAACTGTACACAGAAGTAGAATTGGAACTGATTCTTAAAAGGCAGAATTATAATAAAGAAAATTCCTTTAGCAGTGGATAGCAGCTGCAAAATCAAAATGACAATGGCTTGGACTAGAAGAAAATCACTGCCTTAGGTGCATTTCACAACACTGAAACTAGTTATCAAATTACCAATGACAAGCAAAACTTGGGGATTTTAGTCAACCAACCAATGTCTAAACTTTAACATACAATTAAAACCCTTCAGCATCTACCTTCTTGATTTCTATACAATCAAAACCCTTAAGCTTTAATTGATACCGTACAGGCGTACACGCATCTAAAACCAGCACCAAAATCAGTTTACTATACTGTACACACATCACACTTCTTCAATACCGTAAACACCATACACAATCCATACCCTACACACCTCATTATCATCTTCTTCTTTCTTTTCTGCAAAACTAGCCATGTCTGGATGTATTTGGGCGAATCCCTTGTGTATCCGAGACATAGTTGTCAAAGGCGCGCCTAGGCGCACGCCTAGGCCCAAGGCGAGGCGAGGCGCACCCCCAGCGCCTTGCTGACCCCCAGGCGAGGCAACTTGAAAAAGGCGAGCAAAAAGCGCAAAAAAGCGACAAGGCGAGAAAAGCGACAAGGCGCAAAAAAGCGCGCTTCTTTCAAATCGGTCAAAAAAACACGCTTTCTTTCGAAAAAGCGCCCTTTTTCAGAAAAAAGGTACAAAAAAGCGAAAAAGCGCACAAAAAGCGAGTTTTTTTTCAAAAAAGCACACATAACACAATTATTTTCAGAAATAATTATTTTTTCGCATAGGTACGCCTCTCTTCAAAAAGGCGTGCGCCTCGCCTTGCGCCTTGGGCGAATCCCTTGTGTATCCGAGACCCGTACCCATGTTGCATTGTGTCGACACCAATACTTCCCACAAAATCGGGGATCTATGTAACAAAGGTTTGAACAAGGACAAAACAAAACATTGCCAGTTGACATTCTAATGATGATTTCATAACTATCAGTGAACATCCCTGCCACCACAAATATTTTAAGTAACTTGAATATATATGGGAAACGTCAAGACGAGTGATTTCACTACTAAGAGCATCTAAAACCAAGGATGTCAAAGTGGACATGGCATGCCAAGTGGATGAATTGGCATTTGAGCCAACTCCAACCAAGATGTTAATTGTCAAGGTATCGTTTGATATCTCCTCTCTCATGTCAAATTTGACATCTGATGTCAAATGTTTCTTGGATTATTTCTCTCCCCAAAACTTAAAATTAATGTGAAAACTTACCTAAATAAGAAATCTTGCATAGTGATTGGAGGGGGTATTTTAGAGATGCCAAATTCAAAAATGTCAAATTGCCACTTGGGCCTTCAAAAAAGTTTGGAATCCCCACATTTGAAGCTAAGGTTGGAGATGCTCTAAGGAAACCTTTTTTGAGATCACTTTAGCATGTTCGATTCATTGGCTTGGAATGAATAAGTACCATGTTTCGAGAGTAACCTTCTGATGCATAAAGTTCTAGGGTATAACAAACAATGAGATAAGTCGGTTACGTTGGCTATACTGTATCTTTCGAACTTCCCACAGAGTTTAAGATCCATAAAAAGTCTATGGAAAGACAGGACATTCATTATATGAGAAGATAAGATAAATGAGCTATAGAAGCTGTAAATTGTCTGTCAAGGTAAACACCATGACTAATGAAAGTAAAAGTTTAGTAACAGAATGGGGAAATACACAGGGTCTACACTGAGGGCATCCCAGCCCTTATTCAAATCTCCACAAACTCCAAATTGGGTGAAAAAGAACTCAAAACTTCATCCTCCTTGACTCAAACCCACATCAAATTGAGTTTTACAAAAATCAAGGGAGCCAATCCTTACTCAAACTTTTAAAGGTCATCGTGCCTTCGATATTCATAAGTATCCCATAAGCCATAAATGATGCTTTTTCTGAAATTCATGAATACATTTGAGTTTTCACATTGGGGTGGTTCACATCAAATAAAGCTTTTACCCAACTTTTTTACTTCATTCAAATAAAAGTTTGAGTCAAGGAAAGAATATGTGGTCTTATTAGTTACTCAAAATGTGCCGATATTAAAAGAAACTGGATAGATGTACTAAAACGAGAAAAACTCATAAGCTAGACTTTCATCTTGGATGTAATCTCTGCCTCGGGGAAAATAAATTCCACTCCCATATTTTCTTTTCCTAGAGTGAAATGGGATTACGAATGATCCAGTGGATCTGCCTGGGATTTTGAGTTGGGCAAGGCAATTCAGAGGTGGTAATTCAATGGCTCACATTGTCCTTGGAGCAACAATCTACTGGCTTTGGAAGGAAAGAAGCGGGAGGGTTTTTCAGCAACAGAGTATGGACTGTTCTTCTTTGCAGTGCCTTATCAAGGAGGAAATTCGAGCATGCATCATTCTCAGAGAGGGAATAAAGCCTCTTCCCACAATCTATCCATTTCTGCAGCCTGGAGAATTCATAGAAACCTCTTTCTTTTTTCCTAGATGTTGTTGGGTTAGTAGCTGTTTTTGGTGTTCATTTCTCCAAGAAGTGCTCTGGTTTGTGAGACTGCGCAAGGACTAGTTCCTTTTGTTCGTGGATTAAGCCCAAACCCAAACCCTAATCCTATCAATTGAAACAGAATAACAGAACACAAACCCAATCCCATAACCGTACCTTAAGAAGATTAAGGGGCGTTTCTGCTAAACTTAATGGACTAAAACCCATGTTTTTACGGATTTCTGGGCAGGTCATTCTCCTCGCATAATCAACTAAAATACCATTTAGCAGAAACAACTTAGACTATTGTCATTAGCCAGCAGCCCAATAATATAGCGGAAGCGCACCTCCAACAAAGGGAGCAAATTATTATACCTTTCTGCTCGAGTATTCCGCTTCTCTTCCTCGGAGATCTGCACAGGCACTCCGAACCGCTCCGCTCTTCGCATCTTCTTCTGGGTATAGGAAACTGTAACGTCGTCGTTGTTGGCGCCGTTGTTTTTCACGGCCACTGGATCAGCCGCCGCGTCTCCGGTCGTTGGAGACTCTCCGAGGCTCTTCGGTTCGTCGATTTCCTTGGGAGACGAGTCCGTGGCAGCAGTGAGAGGTGGTGGTAGTTGAGGAGCCGGTGAAGCGTCGTTGCTGGTGGTGGTGGAGTTTTCCTCTTTCGGCGCGGTCGATGTAGCCATTGATGAAGCAGAGAGAGACAGAGAGAGAGAGAGAGAGAGAGTTGATGTGCAGCTGTGTATCCCTAGTTCTAGTTGGACAACCCGAGTAAGAAGGCAGAAGCGTGATAATGGAGAGTTCCCGCCCTGTTTGGTACCCATGCAATGGAATATGCAATCTAGGAGGGTTCATAAACTTCGTTCGTTTGAAAGGAAGAGGACAAAAAATTATTTTCCTTTTCGTTTCTTTCTTTTTCATAGGTACCAAACAAACCTTTCTTCATAATCACAAACTGGACCGAACCGGACTGGAGGTTATTTTTAGAAAATAAAATAAATTACGGGTCACTAGTTACAGATCTTAGTAAATTATAATCATCTTAAATTGTTAATTTGTAAATACATGTAGAATAGGTATAAATTTGTGAATTTTTTTGAAATATAATCTAAAAAATTATATTATGATGTTGTATTTTTTTTTATCATATTGCTCGTTTTTAGAACGTAATTTACAATGTGTGCGCTATGTGCAGTTGTATATATGGCTGGAAAAATGTCATACTCCCTCCGTTTTTAAATGAAAGTTCAATACGAAAAGACATGTAATATTCGAATAAAGAATTAAGTATTTTCGTGCTTAATTTTTTTTTATTTCTTGACACTGAACTAAATATCTCAATAATTTTAAAAGCTTACTATATAAATACTTGAAATGTTACTATGTAATTAGTTATGGTGTAATTAAACTCATCCACGCATCTCACACACCATTCTCTTTAACATATTTTCTATCTTTATTACTATATTTTTTAATTGTATTTTTTTACCCTCTACAAAAAGTAAATAATGTAAATTTATTGAATAGTTTAAAAAAAAACTGTTCAAATCAAGCCATTTTTTGTCATTTTTTTGCTGATTTCTCGCGGATAATTTTAAAATCACATTTTGATCACATTGAGCGGCTCGAATCATCAAAATTTGATCGAAAATGAGGAGGTCCGCACTTAAATAGCTTACTTAAAGTTCTCGCACAAAGTTTTCTGTATGTAGGGATACGATATGTCTTAAACTTTTAAATACAATAAGAACATAAAAAAGTATAAATTAGTCTAACCTCTTCTTCTTTCTAAAGATTAAACAAAATGACTTTCAAATAGCGTTATCAAAATTTAAATATACCATTGTGAACCTTTTTGTAAATAAATAAAGATACTCTCTTTTATGTCCATCCCAAGCGGGTGAATGCTTGTACTATTGAAATTATAAACTTCAAATATATGTACTTTTCTTAAGATCCATGTACTTTGCTTCTCTAAAGTTTAGAATTTTGAACTTGTACGTATATCGCAAATTTTGCCCATTTCTTTGTGTCTAAGTGGTTCAAATTGCTCGAACTTGTAGGATTTTCTTAAAAAATTGTTCATATATATGAAAGGAATCTTAAAATATGGATTACCTCAATTTTTTTGAAAATACTACATACCAATAAAACACAATCTAAGAAAAACGTTTATAAGTTTTATAAGGAGTACTGCTATATGTACCGATTGGGGAGGAGGGAAAATGTACCGACGGCCGCCGGCGGGCCGTCTCCGGCCACCGGACGGCCAATCCGAGCCGTCCAAAAATTCTAAAAAAAAAAACCGATGGGGTCAGCGCGGGAATCAATGGCATCCGAGGTGTGTAGGGTACTTGATCTGAGCACCCATTTTTTGTGTATATACACTTACATACATATATACACGAAAAAAGGGTGCTCGGATCAAGCACCCTACACACCTCGGATGCCATTGATTCACGCGTAGGCCCCATCGGTTTTTTTTTTTAGAATTTTTGGACGGCTCGGATCGGCCGTCCGGTGGCCGGAGACGGCCCGCCGGCGGCCGGTCGGTACGTTTTCCCTCCCCCCTTTCGGTACCTATATCTTTATCGTTTTATAAGTACTCCATATTTTTTAGAATTTGATATCCAAATAATTACTGCATTGTTACAGGATTACATAGCCCTTGTTCAGTCGTGGGTTTGGAGAAAAATTTTCAAACCTAAATCCACTTATTATTTATATTTTTAATCATTACTTTCATTTCTCTCCGCACTCATTATCCCTATATCCAATCATTAATCTCATTTCTCTCTCTATTTCTTTCCACTTATTACCCATATTCTCAATTATTACTTTATTTTCTCTCATCACTCATTATCCAAAAATCAAATCCAAATTTTTTTCAAACCCACGACCAAACCAATTCAAACTCACGACCAAACCCATACCCACGACCGATCAAGGTAGTAATTGTTACGTTATACTTTTGTCCTCGTGAATTGACCAGACCTTAAGCAGGTCAACCTTAAAACTTCCAGCGACAGTATTTTTGGGTCAAAAAACATTTACAACAAGGTTTATTTGCGTTTAAATTTTAGATAGATGATGATACAGTATTTTGTTTTGTTGACTGAGACTGCGATGATTTTGATAGGAGTATTTTGCACTTCAAGTTTCTTTTACGGACAACCCTACCGCCGCGCAATGAAGTAAAATTCCTAGCGGCACTCGATTCACGTACACGATGGGGAACGGTGATTCGTAGGGGGCGGAGAGAGAGAGAGAGAGAGAGAGAGAGAGAGAAACGGAGATCTGCGAAGAAAACAGGTGATCATTCGTCTCTCGATCATCGAACTTTCAAGCCTCGATTCAGCATCTCCATCGTCAATCTAATTACCGTTTTCTCCAGACCCATCCTTGACCTAGTACCATCGATTCAGGTAAACACATGAACAGAACCTTGATTCGGCCGTACCCATGGTTTTCCGACGCCGTTCTTTAATACTCCATCGTACCCGGCACGTCTTTGCTGTACGGGTACGATGGTTTCGCTTGTAGTTTTCTGTGTATTTGTCTCCGTGGGTAAATTGTTTCTTCATTACTGAAAATTAGTACACTATTAGCATGACCCATTTTATTTTATGATGTTCTATTTTCTATGCTCTTTATCATCCATGTCGTGCTGTTTTTACTTAATTAGCATGACCCATTTTATTTTATGATGTTCTATTATCTATGCTTTTTATCATCCATGTCGTGCTGTTTTTACTCGATTAGCTCTTTATTCTTTAACCAAAATACATTTTATCTATGGGATAAATAGTTACTTCATTACTACAAATCGGTGTTCTAAAAATTGTTAGGTGCTAGTTGGGTGGAAGAGGGGCGCCTGACGCCTTGCGGCTGACAAATCGCACACGCCTAGGTTGATTTTAATCTATGCATTGGACCCCCACCTAGACCGACTTTTAGAACACTGCTAAAACTTACTAGCACACTATTAGCACGACCCATTTTATGATGTTCTATTCCTATGCTTTTATCATCCATGTTGTGCTGTTTTTACTTAATTATCTCTTTATTCTTTAACCAAAACTTGTTATCTACGGGATGACAGGGAACATAGCATCTACCTTGATTTGGGAGAACTTGTTTCCGAGATAAAGGTTAACCTTGAGGACATCTCCAATCTGTAGTGGGTGCTTTCTTTGGTTAACTAGATTCGCTCTCTTTCCTTAATCAACAATCGTTAACTGCCATCACGCTTCAATTCCTAGGGTAGTTTGTAAATTGCCTAGGTACTAGGGTCAAAGCTAATTTAGTATTGTCTGAAGGTGACAATGTTTGATGAATTTTGACGGGGTAGTGACTCTAAAGCGTTGATCGGAACCAGGTTGTAGGGCATGTGGGAAGTTTGGTTCATGTTGGTTGCATCTTTAGTGATGATTAGGTGTGGAGAGCTGGTGGTACCGAAGAGATATCACTGGTCAAAAGAGATAGGTAGATTGTTAGGATTGAATGCCATGGAACATACTTCAGTTTGTACACTTGTGACTTTTTGCTTAAACTAGTTATCGATATTTTTGGATTCCTTGTGAGGAGGTTGAAGAGGAGGCATCGATGCTGGAATGGTAATTGGAGCGAAAAAAGAGGCTGAAGAGAGGTGTTATGCAGGTTATGTGGGAGAAGCAAAGATTGATTGCAAGAGTTAAAAAGTGGTGAGTGAAAAAAATGTTGGATAAGAGGGGTAAGCGGAGGGGATTTATGTTGGCTGCCCTTGGGGTGGATTAGAGTATTGGATTGGCTAGCATTTTTTTGTTTCTTTATTGGTGTTTTGGCCTTTATGATGTTTGAGATGTTGTAGAGATTCACTTCTCTTTGTACTATTTTATGCTGCTTTTGTCCTTGGCTGTTGCCCCCTGACACCTCTCTTACTGTTATCTCTAGGAGTACCCAATCATATTGGTTTAAAGCCGTGCCATGTTTGTTTGACCACGCCCCCCTATAAGAAGAAAATAAAGAGAAAAATTATATGATGGTGTAATTTTAATGATGTATGAAATGCTCCTTTGTTTTCATCGTTTCCTACTTATGTCGGTCTCCATATGCACCTTTGGTTTTTCCCACGCTTAATTGCAATCTATGCTGCATACACGTACTTTGCCGCCTCTTGCCAAATGCCTCTTAAAACCTGCAGGAGGTGAAGGTCATTGGCTTGACCGTGAACTGTGGTATCTGGTGGGACTATGGCCTCCCTCCCGTTATGGCTTGTTCTACCTTCCTTTATCTATAGGCTTAAGAGTGCATCCCATATCATTGCTGTCAAGGAAGCTTGATGGAGTTGCATATGAGGGTACTGCATTCTATCAGCATGACCCCTTTTTTGATGTTCTATTACCTATGCTTTTATCATCCATGTCGTACTATTTTTACTTAATTATCTCTTTATTCTTTAACCAAAATACTTATTATCTAGGGGATGACAGGGAACATAGTATCTACCGTGACTTAGGAGAACTTGATTCCAAGATAATGGTTAACCGTTAGGATGTCTCCAATCTGTAGCGGGTGCTTTCTTTGGTTAGCTAGAATTGATTTCTTTGCTCAATCGGCGATCGTTAACTGCCATCACGCTTCAATATTCCTAGGATAGTTTGTAAATTGCCTAGGTACTAGGGTCAAAGCTAATTTAGTATTGTCTGAAGGTGACAATGTTTGGAGAATTTGGACGGGGCAATGACTCTAAAACTTTGATCGGAACCTGGTTGTAGGGCATGGGGGAAGTTTGGTTCATGTTGGTTTCATCTTTAGTGATGATTAGGTGCGGAGAGCTGGTGGTACCAGAAGACAAATCACCAGCCAGAGGAGATAGATAGATTGGTAGGATTAAATCTTATAGAACATACTTCAGTGTGTACACTTGTGACCTAAGAAGCACGGACACGGCACGAGATGGACACGCGGATACGTAATTTCTCTGAAAATTAGGACATGGATGGGTTGGGATATGTAGAATAAAATATTCGTATATAATTTTAATATATTTTATATAAATAAATATATGTTATACAAAATTTTTATTTTTTTATATCATTTTCTTTCAACAGTTAGTTCTTTTTTGTTTTGACACAGAAAGCCTTAATAAAAGAAGTTCTGATCCAATTTAACTAATAAAGATGGCCGAAGTCTAAACCATATAGTAAAAGAATAGAGCCCATAAGAGATAGAAGGAGAGTGGCCCAACCCAAGAATAGATGCCCCAACCTATCAGCCCTAGACCTGATACTAAAACAAACAGCAGCATCAGCAGAGCAGCGATCGCTGCCGGACAGATTATCATCGTCGGCGCATCTGCTTTCTCTCTTTCTCTCTCTCTCTCTCTCTCTCTCTCGATCTTGCTCTCTCTGTCTCCGTCTCCCCTCTCCTTACTCCCTCCTCCCTCCTCCTTTGTGTCAGACAATTCTCACTGCATGTCCCTCACGTGTCCTGAAAAAAAAAGGTCAAATAATGGGACACGGTCAACGACACACCAGTTGTCACCAGACACAGTCAAAGGCGTCCGGGACACATGTCCGGGATATTGGTACCTGAGGCTTATCTGCGTGTTGCTCCTTAGCTTGTGACTTTTCCTTATAACTTGAGTGATGGAACTAAGGCGTACTGGTGTAATTGTTTAATTTATTAGTTATCAAAATTTTCAGATTCCTTGTGAGGAGTTTGAGAAGGAGGCATCGAAGCTGTAATGGGAATTGGAGTGAAAAAAGAGGCCAAAGAGAGGTGTTATGTAGGCTATGTGGGAGAAGCAAAGATCAATTGCGAGTGAGTTAGAAAGTGGTTAGTGAAAAAAGGGGTTGGATAAGAGTGGGGTAAGCGGAGGGGATTTATGTTGGCTGCCCTTGGGGTTGATTAGAGTATTGGATTGGCTTGCATTTTTTTGTTTATTTATTGGTATTTTGGCCTTTATGAGGGTTGAGATGTTGTAGAGATTCACTTCTCTCTTTGTACTATTTTATGCTGCTTTTGTCCTTGGCACCTCTGTTACTATTATCTCTAGGATATGGAATACTCCAATTTCATCCTTTCCTACTTATGTCAGTCTTCATATGGTTTTCCCAAGCATAATTGCCATCTATGCTGCATACACGTACTTCACATCCTCTAGCCAAATGCCCCTTAAAAGTTGCATGAACTTATAATTTGTGTTAAGTATTTGTCATACTTCAAATCATTTTGTATTCTTCCGTGAATTTTTATAACTTTTAATGGTGTATGGTCACAATGTTCATTTTCACTATTGTTGTATACGAAGGAGAAGTACATTTTCATCTTAATTCTTATCTCTCTGTAGGTTTTGTAGGTGTTCTACAGCAAATCCCAACATTTATGTGTATGTCTCTGATTAAGCAGATGGTAGCTTGGGGGAAAGAGTTGATCGATAATCGTCACTCCCATCTTTTTCATTTCATTTCTGGCTACACGGGAGGACTGTGACTCACCATTGATTATCATCTCGTCATTGACGTAGTGGTTCAGGATCAAAATCCTTGGAAACCTGGACAGCAAAGATGGATGGCAATGGTGGCATGGATGGAGGAGCTAATTTGGCACATAAATTTGGTGGTTTAGCTTTGAGTAGTTGTAACAATGGTCCTCCCAACTCCAACTTAACCTACAGCAATGACAACAGCAGCAACAACAACAACAACAACAACAATGATGGCTTGTTTCAGGTCATTAAAGCTGTCGAAGCTGCTGAGGTCACTATCAAACAACAGGTTGTACATCATTTTCTTACCTTTTTCTGTTATATTTGACAAATAATCTGAATATATGCGCACTGCTTGTTCTCAAGTTAGTTTACAGTGGGTGGTCGTTCTTAACACACTGGAATATCTACCGTGTATTATTGGTGGGGTTTAACTTCTAAATTTCTTCTCAATTTCCCATATATTGTGTTTAAGGATGGTGGCTTAACTATTTGAAATCTAGGTTTGGAATTGGTTAAATATTTCCCCCGGTGTATTGGATGATATTGTAGTGATGTTCATAGAACTCTTTTGCCTGCTTGGATTGAATACGGTTATTGGTAGGTATAGTGTTTTCATATTTTTGTCAAGAGTTTCGATTTCCTAGCTGGACTTTAGCCAAGACAAAGTAATGAACAACTTTCTTAGATCCAATCCTTGCACTTGTGATGAGAGGAACGCATAGAATATCCGGTATATGCGATCATATACCTCCTCCATGTTCACATTCCATGAAATGCTAACTATTGCCCCCCCTTTTGCCTCGAGTCAGTATTGTCTCCTGTAATAATTGCTCATCCTGGATTTTAATTGTTGCGGATTCTGAGTTTTCCACTACGTTGGTATGCATTTTGAAGAGTAACCATTGTCCGAAAAGAAAGCTTTCAAGAAAATTGCTGTTACTCTTTTATTTTTTGATAGATTAGTTAAGGAACACAACACAACACTACCCCCCCCCCCCCCCGGTACGTAAATTTTTGTATAAAACAATATATATCTATTACCTCAAAATATCCGGGAGAAAAGCGTTAAATATTTTATTTTCGAAGATCATCAGTGTTCAACAATTTTTTGGGCCTCGCTTAGTTTTGGTCCTATAGATACGCATGCAAAGTTCTTTGAGGTAGGATTGGTTAGAAACTTGGCTCTATCTTCAGTGCACTTGGGTGCGGGTGTCGTGTTGGTACATATCTAAGTGTTGGATTCACATACATAGACATGACAGAAGATGCATATTTCATGATTTTTATTTTATTTAAATGGTAGAATGGTGTTCACAGTTGTGTCATTGTTAGTTTCACGCCATCATCTCCTTATCCATTTAAATTTCAATGGCACCTCCAGAAAATCAACTTGTATTCGGTCAACCTCACAAGAAATCCTTAACAAAGATGAACGTGATATGGTAGTAATGTTATGGTTTGGACAACAATTGGCAAAGACATAAATGTTTATAATTATGTTTGGTGTGTTATTGAATTTTTAATTGTTGTGCACGCATGCCACTTTCAATTTCGTAACATGACAATTATTTCATTGATCTCCCAATTAATGCCGCATTGGTTGCAAAAAGGGGAAAGAACCTTGTTGCCTTCTATTTAATTAATAAAAGTATAGGCATTCAAGCAGGATGAATTGGCAAGTGTATTACCTAATTAGAGAATAATACAAAGGGTTCCAAGATAATTGTTTGTGGGTACAATGGATTGAGCTGAAGTTAATTTGGTGTTTGGAGTAACGAAGTGGTTTCAGATATTAATTAATCATCTGAGTTCCAGTATCAAAGTATTAGATTGTTCATTGTTTTTCAGGTTATTCAATATATATGTATGACCACAAATATGAAAATGCTATATCATGTTTCCTAGTGTTACTTTCCAGTTGAGGATGTTCAAGTGAACACTTTCAATCATATGTAAAACCACCCCTGTATCCATTATTTGGTAGCCGGAGCTTTGGACTTTGG
The DNA here is from genome assembly GCA_014282245.1 of Rhododendron simsii. NCBI lineage: Eukaryota > Viridiplantae > Streptophyta > Magnoliopsida > Ericales > Ericaceae > Rhododendron > Rhododendron simsii. The sequence goes on from CM024959.1 coordinate 32,615,851, forward strand.
TTATATCTTGGTTTAGGGTGGGTTGGGTCTTTCCATGGGGAGTTTTAGAACTTCTTTGTTGGAGAGGTACTACGGTTTGGAGGAGAAGGAGAAGAATTTGGGCTATGATTCCTTTGATTGATTTGGCTTAGTTGGCGCAAAAGGAGTCCGTGCCATTGGATGGCTTGGAGGTCCTTTGATAGACTTTTAAAGTTTGCATATTATTTGTTGCTTATGGATATCATTCCGTTAACACCTCTTTCTTCAATATATTTCAAGATTAAAAAACTAATGGAACATGTTTGGATGCTTGTTAGACATTGATCGATACTGATTGTACACCTTCTTGGAAGTGTCTGTGCTTCTTAGTGTGATGCAGATACCCGAATTTTACTTGTTTTTGATAAGTGATCAAATCTTTTTATCTTATGCGGATTCTGTTATGGCTTATAGTGATGTAGCAATATAAACACCGTGGAAATCAGTTTTTACACCCCAAGATTGACTTGCTGGTTGCTGTAGTTCGATTCGTACGTGCTGCTTGTTTGCGGTTAAGTGCCCTGTTAGTGGTTAGGTTTATATATTTAGGGGCTGTTTACTGGCGTTTAGTGTATAAATAAGTCATGTAAGCACAGTTTAATTCCTTTTAGTTGAAAAACCATAGAATATTGCTTAGAGCAAAGTGGTTTTCTTTGTCCTCCTGATCTCTTAACCTTAATGAAGAAAAAAAGCATTTGCAATTGAGTCCAAGACATGTTTTGTTGTGTGATCAACAAAAGATGTGCTCTGATCCTATCTTTCATTGAGAGGAATTTAGGTGCGGGGACCACTTGAAGCGGAACAATTTGTTAGCTGAATAAAGCTAAAAACTACTCCCGCCGTCCCACTTTAAATGTCCCCCTACGGGAATCCGTGCATTTTCAAACCCCCCCAAAAAAATATTTCTACGTTTTATTATTTTTTATTTTCTTAGACAAAATGAAAGTACTCAATGAGCACTTTAATTTGGTGTTAGAAAATAAGAAATAATAATATGTAAAAATAAATTGCACGGATTTCCGTAGGGGGCATTTAAAGTGGGACGGAGGGAGTAAATAGTAAACCGTGAGTACGTGAAGCTTTTATTACATGATACTTTTTGAGGGCAGCAATATTATTTCCTGGTTGAAGGCAGAAACTACATATGTCAACTGTCTTTTCTTCTTCCTCTGATGCATGCGCTTGACATTCCCATCATGCTTCCATGGCTGAATTTAGTGTTTGTGTATGCGTCTTCCCCTGAATGGTTCTTCTCCACGAGTTTCACTCTGTTAGAAAACATTTATTTAGTTAAATTACTTGCTGTTGATTAGACCATTCCTCGCACCCCTCGTCTAGATTACTTCTCTCTGACTTGGGAGTATGGTAGAGAGATGTCCAAGTTAACCGACTGCTACATTATATGCATGCTAATGGGCCAACTATATTTCTATTTGTTGTTTACTTGTAATGATACACGGTATTGTCAGTGGCTTGGATATGTATGTGTCAATATGATTAAAAATACCATGTGTTAAGACAGAGTGCTCATTCTGTCTCGTGTGTCTATCTCGTGTGGCTTTTCCAGGCGGAGGAGAATGCTATTTTAAGGACTGAACGTCAGATATTGCGTCAGGAACTTGAGAAATATGTACGTTGTAACATCCTTTCCAGAAAGATGTATGCCTTGTTTCAGTTCCATAAACTTCAAAAGCAAACTCTATGTCGTTGTTAATTTTGTTTTGCGAGCTAGAGTGTACATTTCTGTACAAGCACATATTTACCGATATGCATATTGATGGGTCTTCTAGTAGTGTACATATAATTGCTTTCATTGAAGATTGATCCAATCAATACTTCCTTAGAAAATGACAACCTTGGTGGCAGCTTATGCAACAATTGTGGAACACTCTGATTCAGAAGACATAGGTTTTCTCTCATGGTTTTAAGAGTTTATGTCATGATTTGTTTAGTTGTTCCCATCAAATAGCTGAAATGTTTTCCATTTCGTAGGAGACAAATGAAACACTAGTATTTTTCTTTCATACCAAAATTTCCGTCAAGACAGACCACAACATAGCGAGTGCGGCAAAACTCGCGTTACCACGTATTGAAATAATAGATAGAATGATTTGCCTCAGGTTGGGCTGCCTGATATATAGCTTATTAACTGGCTAGATGGGGGCCAAGCAAGATAAATAGCTAAACAATAACATATAGTACTATGCGTGTTGGTCTTATCTGAATTGGCCTCTTCGAGATTTTTTGATTTAGTGTTCCCAAAATCCTCCGGCTGGGTTTTACTTTGAAGGCTCTCCATCCACCCCCATCAGTAGAACCTGAATAACACAATGATGTAAGACTTAACAACTTAATTGTTTGTCATAGGATCAGAATTTCAGTTCCTGTCCTTGTCTATCCTAAAGGCTTTGTTTGATCTTATCAGTTAGGAATTACATAACCCAGAGTGCAAAGGCACTCTTGTTGAATGTAAGTTGAAATATCAGGAGTTTCAAAGGTAGTTAACATAACTCGGAATCCACCGCCTCTGTAGGAAGTCAAAGCGTTTCCTGTCTGAATTCTTCAAGTGAGCAATCAACTCAATCATAAAGCTTTTGGAAGTCCCAGCTGGAGATGGTACAGTCATTCCAATTGTTGCTAACACTTGTTGATTAGCCACAATTGGAACACCCTGAATCTCTCTTCTCTTTGGGAGGGGGCGCACTGCAAGTCTTCTGACGTATGGTGAGGGAACTGTGGCAAATTTTCTCTTTGTTACTAGAGACGAGTAGTCAAACTAGCAGGTCTCATAAGCTTCATTTTTTATCTTTTCAATGGGAAGTCAGCGACATAGGGAAGCTTTTCTGTGTAACTCCCAATAACTTCCATAACTTGTCCGTCCTTGTGTGTCCTAAGAATCTTGACATAAGGCCATTCGTAAACCTTGGGTCCGCAGACCTTATACCTAACCAAGCTGGAAGTGACGTTTGGTATTTGCTTTCTCCTTCGCTTTAAAACCATATCTGTTTTCTGTAGTTATTGCAAATCAATGTGCACCTGTTACAAATTATTGCAAGCATAGTCACTTGCATAGAGGCTGGATTGCATCGTCAATTTCCCTATACAAAGCCTGCAGCTGTGGTGCGATCTCAGAGCTTGGATATGATAACGTTACTGCCGTTCAAACCTCGGAGTTTTGTGGCTTTACAAGGCTTAACTTGATTTGGGTATTAATTTATAGGAATATAATCTAACAGCAAAGCTTGTATGCTAGGGGATGTCCAAGGCCAAGTTACAAGGTGTCACTTAATGAGAGTTATGTGAGAAATCTGCTGAGGAAAAGAATGACAGTAACTTTGACCCACTATTTTTTGTATTGAAGACATCTTCTACTTCCCTTTGTACTTGGCACATCGAGAACACCAGGCCTAACTCCTTGCGGCGTTGTACTTGTTATATTAGTCACTTTGCTTAATTTAGGGCAAATTAAGGTTTCCTATTGTATGTTGTAAATTTCTAAATTTGAAATGTCAATGCTGCTCATTCCAGTAATTTTACACTTTGTTTGGAACTTGTGGAAAAGAGGGGAAAAGAAGAGAGAAGAAAAAAATCTCTTCCATTGTTTGGTTTGAGGAGAAAGAGGAGAAAATCACAAGATGCAGTTTTGGGTACACATAAATTTTTGCCAATGCTTGACGATTCCCTTTATAATTTAGTTTTCTTTCTCTTCTGTTAAATTCTCACTTCAAGTCAATCCCTACTATTCTCTTTCAGTCTTATTATTTTAAAGCCCAACTACATTGCATGTTCGTGACTTCTGTAAACCAGCCATCGTAGTGTCGTACCTAATGTTTGGCAAGTTTCTTACGGTGAAGCTGAGCAAAAGAAAAAGTTTCTTACAGTGAATATGGTGTCAGAAGTGGGCTTTGTGTTCCCAATGCCAATGTTGGTTCTTGTCTCTGTTTGACATGTACCTTTGAAAATTACGTCTTTGCATATGCAACTAACCATTTGTTACTCGATACCCGAAAATCTGAACTTTCTAGCAGAAAGCCGATAACTCAACAGGCCGAAGACCTAGTTTAATTGATCATTTGGATGAGCATTTTCAAGGGCCACACGGGGGTCATCTAGTAGACTCTGCTGTGGTAAATGAAGGAGGTGGGGTTGGAGGCACTGGCGACACTTTTCTAAATGATCATTCTGAGGCCTCGGTTCAACATCATATAAGGCGAAATAATGAGGATCAGTCCATACAAGCTCATTCTGAAAGCCACTTAAATAGTAGAAACATCGATGGGACTGTGAAAGTGCTGTCTGGTGGTCAGAGAACGGTAGATAGTGCTGGATTATCTCAATTTTCTTCACCATCTACAACGCCCTTTTCCCCCAGCACGTATGTAGCATCTTATGTAGAAAACATACTCAAGTAAAATGGATTGTGAGTTGAATTTTCAGTGATTATTGCAGCGGGTACTGTATGAAACTGCAAATGACATTGTAGTTATGTTTTTAGGCATCAGCTGAATCCACAGTTAAATTTATCTGGACATGGGCTGATGCCCATGGCTGAAGTTGACAATTCTAGCCTTTGGAAGCAGGTACTCTCTGGGAATTTTTTAATTTGTCATACTGATTGAGGTTTATTTTAGTGAATGTAATTCTATCTTTATGAACTTCATGCCTCTTTTTGATGAATATAAATATGCTTCTAGGATCTTTTTGTTAAGATACGGGAACATGAAGAAGAGATTTTGCAGTTGCGGAGACATCTTGGTGACTATTCAATCAAGGTGAAAGGCTCTGATCTTCACTTGTTGTCAACTTCGTTCCTTGTCTGTTCTTACTTCCTCTTCTAAAATGACAAACTGTTTACAGGAGGCACAAATAAGGAACGAGAAATATATTCTCGAAAAGCGCATTGCTTATATGCGTCTGGTATGCAGTATTATTGACATGCTCTTTTCTATAATACATTTTATAACTTCCTCCTTTCCTCGTTCTACATGCCTTTCCGTACAACTAATGGGAATCTTAAATGAACCATTAGGCATTTGATCAGCAGCAGCAAGACCTTGTTGATGCGGCATCTAAAGCCCTCTCCTACAGACAAGACATAATTGAGGAGAATATCCGTCTTGCATATGCCTTGCAGGTATCTTTTGCCAGATCTAGTTTATGTTTCCCTGCTTATGTAATTTTGCCTCTTCTTTGAAACCGAAAGTGGTTGATTTTCATCTGACATGTTGACAGAACTGTTTCAGGTCTTAAACTTCCTTGAGTTCACTAGTGTTGAGTTAGTCATGCAAAATGATATGTGAGGGTATTGGTAATTTGATGTAGCTATCTTTGGATTTTGCTATCAAGTTGTCAAGATATGAGAGATCATGCAGCTATATTTTCAATTCATCCTTCCCCTTATGCTCCTTCAGTTCTTTTATGAATTATTTCGGCTCGTCAATGTTAAGCACATATATATTGTCCTTATAACCATCTCATCAATTTCATCAATGCCATTACCATGATAAGCACATATATATTGTCCTTACAACCATCTCATCAATTTCATCAATGCCATTACCATGAACACCCCACCTCAAAATGAAAAGGACTATTAAAAGAGGAGAATTCCTAGAATATGTTATGGGCTAAGCTAAACTTGCATTATTCCAACTAGAAACATCGTAGTGGCATGGTGTGAACGGTGTTAAGAGAAGAAATTACACTTGTGCTTTTCATTTTCTTACATTGCTGAATGATGTTTGAGGATGGCCTTCGCTTCTTTTAGGCTGCACAAGAAGAAAGATCAGTTTTTGTGTCATCTGTGCTGCCTCTTCTCGCAGAGTATAATCAGCAGCCACCAGTTGCGGATATCAAATCTATTGTTGGTAAACTCAAGGTCTGTAAGAGCTGTTTTAAGTTACAAAATAACTGAATTTTTTTAATCTTCTGTAGTTATTAGCATTTCGCTCCGAGAACTTTTGTTGAAGCATTCAGCTTGATCCCATGTTTACGGTTGGTTGTTGCAATCATCGTTAGGGCTGCATATAAGAGATTTGTTCCCTGTTACCCAGTGTTCTAAAACTCGGTATTCCTCGCCCGGCCTGGCCGAGGGGACTAATTCCCTACTCGGTGGGCATTACTCGGCGACTAACGCCGAGTACTTGCTCCAAGGTGCCTGGCTAAGCGAGTACCGAGTAGCGAGTTTTAAAACACTGTTGTTACCTATTAACACGTGCACATTTCCGAGCTATCAAGGTTGGAAAACAATTGTGGCAGGATTTGAAGCTAGTTTTTCTGCATTTTGGTAGACAATCGATGGGAGAACTATATGACATTAAGTTTGCTTGCCTAGGATAGCTCAGTTTACATGTTGGGGTTAGTTTCTGTTAGAACTTGTTCCACATTGGTTAATTATAACTTCCAAAACTAGTGTATGAGCCTGGGTGGCCACTCTACTCATAGCCAATTGATTTTGAGTTGGATGCTTTAACATGGTATTAGAGTTGGGTTTTTAGAGGCTTTTGGGACTTTTTAAATTGATTGTCCTGTTGTTTGTGCCTTAAGTGCACTCGTTGTTCATTGTGATCCCTTTGTTATGGACCCACTGTCTATCTCTACACGTGCTTGTCAGGGGTCGCACTTGTAGCTCGCACGTGTGGGGGAGTGTTAGACTTGTTCCACCTGGGTTAGTTATAATCTCCAAAACCAATATATGTGCCTGGGTGCCACTCCTTATAGCCAATTGGTTTTGAGTTGGATGCTTTATCAGTTTCCTTGTACACTTTCTGTATGCAAAGTTGCACACCCTTGAAGGCACCTTTCAGCATGAAATTTAGTTCTCAAAAATTTAATCTTCTGCGGGGATTAGATTATCATCTCAGGATGTTTTTATTTTAAAACCTCTCGAGGATATGCTCTCTTTCACTGAGGAGCTGTTTAAGACATGGTGAGAGAGGTTTATGGTTTTGTAGTGACCTCAACTTGAAGAGTGTCCATTTTGAAAATGCATAGTATGGGAAGGGCATTGAGAGCTTGTAAGTATATTGTATACAACTGGTGTATTAAGGATTAAATAGGGGTGGTGTATTTTTATCGTTTACTAGTGATAGAAAACAGAGACACAGAGACGGAAAATATTGATATTATTTCTGAATGAATTACAATGAGGTGAGTACACCTTTAAATAGAGTAAAGCTACACCTAAGAAAGGAGGATTACAAGATTTGATTACGATATGATTACCCTATGATTATGCTATGATTTGATTACGATACATGTCCTAAAATAGCATATTACAAGAAGATACAGAATATATATTCAAGATACATAATATATATTCACACCCCCCCTCAAACTCAAGGTGCGAGGGCAGAGAGCACCGAGAGTTTGTCAAGGAGAAACCGGGAACGAGCAGCGGTATGAGTCTTCTTGAAGAAATCAGCCAGCTGCAATGTGGAGGAGACGAAGGGTAAAGCAGTGGTGCCAGACTGGAGATGCTGGCGTATGAAATGACAATCAATCTCAATGTGCTTCGTGTGCTCATGAAAGACCGAGTTGTGGGCAAGCTGAATAGCACTCTTATTGTTGCAATAAAGAGGCGTAGGAGTAGTAACAGAGACCCCCATATCGGAAATAAGCCAGCGAAGCCAGACGATTTCAGAGGTAGCATGGGCCATGGCACGATATTCAGGTTCTGCGGTAGAACGAGCAACAACAGATTGCTTTTTGCTTTTCCAGGAGATAAGAGAATCGCCTAGAAAAACACAGAGGCCAGAGGTAGATTTGCGGTCATTGACATCACCCGCCCAGTTAGCATAAGCATGGAGGGTTAAGCTTGATGTAGAAGAAATCAGAAGGCACTGATGAAGGGTACCACGAAGATAACGGAGAATACGTAAGAGGGCAGCCCAATGCGTAGTCCGAGGAGCAGAGATAAACTGACTAACAATGTGAACTGCATAAGAAATATCTGGCCGAGTAACCATAAGATAAACCAAGCAGCCCACCAATTCGCGATATTCCGTAGGATCCTCAAGGGGGACACCATCAGAGGCAGAGAACTTGGCATGAAGTTCAAGGGGAGTATCAACGGTCTTTGTATCCGTGAGACGAGCACGGTGAAGGATATCGGTAACATACTTGGACTGGCCCAAAAGATACCCCTGAGGAGAGGAAGCAACTTCAATACCAAGGAAATAACGTAGCGGGCCCAAGTCTTTCATTTTGAACTCACGGAAGAGATGACTTTTAACTTAAAGTAAGAGAAGTACCAGGCCATGAGAGGTGTGACGGAGAAATAGAGCAGAGTCATGCATGCTAGGCGTGAAGCCAATCTGAAGAACAACATCCTGGAAGCGTGAATACCAAGCACGAGGGGACTGTTTCAAGCCATAGAGAGCACGACGCAAGTGACAAACCATACTGGAAGGATGAGAGAAGCCCGGAGGAGGCCGCATATAAACCTCTTCAGAGAGATTGCCATTAAGAAAAGCATTCTTTACATCCAACTGAGAAAGAGGCCACTGATGTACTGCGGCCACTGAGATCAAGGTGCGAACAGTGGTCATTTTGGCAACTGGGGCAAAAGTTTCCTCGTAATCAATCCTATACTCCTGAGAAAATCCTTTAGCAACTAGGCGGGCTTTATACCGTTCTAAAGAACCATCAGAATGAGTTTTAACCTTGTAGACCCATTTGCAACCGATTAGATTCTTACCATCCGGAAGAGAAACCAACTCCCAAGTCTGATTGTGAGCAAGAGCAGTAAGTTCAGCTTGCATGGCATCCACCTAATTGGGATCATTGCAAGCTTCTTTATAAGACCTAGGCTCAAAATAAGTGTGAATGCGGGAAAGGAATGATTGATAAGAGGATGAGAAACAGGTATTAGTAAAGCCATATTTTACCGATGGTTGACGATTGTCGCGGAGGGGATACCGGCGGGCAGGCGGATCAGGATCCGTGGAGGCATATTGGGGAACAACTGTAGAAGTTGGACGATGGGTGTAGACCTGGGTGATCAGAGCACGGCGAGGTGATGCGGAGGGGACTGTAGAAATATCAGATACCTGAAGAGTGGAGGTGTACTCTTCGGGAGGCACATCCATATCTATAGGAAAGGGGTCAATATGGATCAATTCTTCTTTGGCTACAGGAGCAGTGCGAGGAGGAAGAAGAGAGTAATTAGGAACCTGACCTTAAAGCCGCTCATAAGGAGAGTTACCAGAGAGAAGAGGAGTGAGCGTCTGATTCAGGAGATAGGCTGCAGTGAGAACAGCTTCTCCCCAGTAACAGGACGGGACGGAGGAAGACAGGAGTAGCCTAAAACCAATTGGCAATAGGTGGAGTAGCCTCTAGAATTTATTTACTAAGCTTGGGTGGCTTAGATGAGCGATGTGGGACAAGTCTAACACTCCCCCTCACGTGCAGCCCGGATGCACGTGGAGGTGACTGACCAGGAGCTGACTGATGGACTCGGGCGACAGAGATGACAAAGACTTTCCCACGAGAGGTGAGGCCACCCAAGACCTAGCTCTGATACCATGTTAGAAAACAGAGACACAGAGACGGAAAATACTGATATTATTTCTGAATGAATTACAATGAGGTGAGTACACCTTTAAATAGAGTAAAGCTACACCTAAGAAAGGAAGATTATAAGATTTGATTACGATATGATTACCCTATGATTATGCTATAATTTGATTACGATATGATTACCCTATGATTATGCTATGATTTGATTATGATACATGTCCTAAAATAGCATATTACAAGAAGATACAAAATATATATTCAAGATACAGAATATATATTCACAACTAGATTCTTGTTATATATCTGCAAGTAGCTAAAAATTCAAGAAGCCTTAGCTAGTTACCTTTTACTACAATTTTCTGTGACTTCAAAGAAAAGCCGCCAAGATATGACGTGTGAATCACCCCCCTTAAGTCTTGACTTTTGATAATTGTGTTTAAAGTCTTAAACCGAACTTTGTTTCCACTTAGTAGACTTGTATTATGACTCTGACTACAAGGAACTTTGTTCTTGCAGGTTGTCATTAAACATTTGCAGGAGAAACTTCTTATTACGGAGGTATTCCTCATAGATGTGATAGAACTATGAACTTGTGGCATCTCTTGATCTCTTGACCCATTATTCCCAGCAAAATATTGTTATCAAATTTGGACGTCCACGTCATAGCTTATTTCATCTTCAACCCTCTATATTTCCTGACTTGGAACCATGGCATTCTGATTGTCAGTCAAAGCTGAAGGAGTCTCATTATCAATTGACACCTTGGCGTACTGATGTGAACACCTCAAATTTTCCTCTACAATCACCATCTCATCCTAGTGGTTTAGAATTGACCATGGTATGCTTATATATATGCTTAAAGCTCTTCTGGGAAATTCGTGTTGAGTCTCTGGAAAATTTATGTTCACAGAATGAAAATGGGTTCAAACTGGTGCCTCAGCCGCTTTTTCTAAGAAAACACTCTTATTAGTACTTTTGACCAACAGACAACTGCAGATTGGGACACACGGGGACAACAGAACAGTGGTTTAGGTGATGGGCTTGCACAGAATCTGGAGCCTGATGATATGGTGACGTATTCACCTCTTGCGAGCAGGTGAGCCTGGTCAATGACCAAATGGAGACTGCTATTGAGAACTGATTGTACTACTACAACACATCAGCTTTTGTTGGTGCGTTTTGTTGTTATTCCATTTTCCTGTTGGTGTATCATGTGGGTCTGAAATGTTCTGCAAAAATGTGTGGGCATGTATAGATCAATGGGTAAAAATGACAAATAAGCAGAATTTCTGATCAGGTTATCTGAAATTGCACCTGAATTTCTCTTGTTTACTTAATCTAAACTTCAATGCTTGAAATCGGATGACTAATTAAACTATTTGAGTTTATTGTGGTGTGTCTTTTTATTGAAAAAATATGCGATTTTAGCTATGGTCTCTGCATTTTTGTTACCGATGGGTGCTACTTCCGTCCTGGAAGTTGATGCACTGACATTTACTCCAATTTGCATCTAGGTGGATTTAACATAGCTTCTTTCGTCTTTAATTCTACTAGCTGCAAATGCTCCTCATGTTCCTCCATTGTGAAACTAAGATCACATAATCATGAAAGTACACAACCACTGGGGTGCAAAACATTGAATTGGTAAGGCCTAATGCCATGACAAGATAATTGAATGATCCAATTAAAAGTTGTAATATCTTCTTCAAGTTATTCCCCTCCATGATTTGAACTTGGTGGTTGGCACTAACTTGACCTTAAGTCAAACTTTGTAAAGTACCTCAACTTTCCTGACTGGCCTGTTAAGTTAGTGCTGTGGGGAATTGGATACTTGTTCTCGATGGTAATTTGTTGAGAGTCCTCTTAGACTCCCAATTTCATTCTTGAAAGGGCAGAAATGCCCCATATGATGCTTCATAAGGCCTGATAAACCCTGCATCTATCAACTTTGCAAGCTCCTTAACTCTTGCACCTCTGGAAGGATCTTGTATTGAGGACCCATTGGTGGCTTAGTGCTCTGCACTTAGCTGAATCACAAGGTCCCTGAGTCCCGGACTATCGTGGACAGGTGATGCTTAGGGAGCTCCTTAAGCATCATACCATTGAACTCCTTAAAGACCTTTTTTTGGGGTAAGTAACTCCACCTTCTTGATAGGCTTTTTGGTTAGCCTGACTTAGTCACTCTCTTCTATGAGTGCCATTGCTTCACCTCCTCCACGTTGCTGGTTACCCTATACCGGATTCACGCTTACATTCCTAGAGGGCTTGATGACTACCTCACTGGCCAATCATTTGCCTACTACATTGACTTTTATGATGTGTGGCGTAGAATCTTGAAGTTGTCAGAATCATGTACAAAAAATGGGTTATTAAACAATAATGTTTAGAATGATGAGTAATGTTTGAATAAAAGATTGGTAAGACTTGGGTGCTGTTAAAGTATCCAACTCAAAACCCTTTGTCAACGAGCGGAGAGGCCGCCCTGGCTCATATACTAGTTTTAGAGGTTTTAATCAACCAATGTGGGACAAGCTCTAACACTCTCCCGCACGTGCGACCCCTGACCTGCATGTGGAGAGGTAAGGCGGTGTTCCACTTTCTCAAAATAAGTACTTATTTGGGAATAAGTACTTATTTTTTGAATTAAAGGTGATGTGTTGTGAGAGAATGACCTGTCTCGTAAGGCGGAATAAGTAATTTTTTAAGAAGAGAATCTGGAATAGGGTAAGGATGCATATCATAGAGATCGTAACGAAAAAGCCAAAAGGTGCATTTATGGCACAAGCAACTGGACTTTCAATCAAGAGTCTTGTCCAAAAGCCTACTAAAGCTAGCTTTGTTACCATGTTAAAGCATCCAACGCAAAACCAATTGGCAATGTGTGGAGAGGCTGCCCAGGCTCATGCACTTGTGTTGGAGGTTATAATTGACCGACAAGCTTTAACAGGTGCAATAGGTAAAAGTTAGATATGGTTGTGCTTGAAAATAAAGTGAATAACATCTGTTGGGTTGCTATCAACTTGAATTTTGAGAATGATGTGTGATGCTTGCAAAGAAGTAGGATAAGAAATGTGCTAATGTAAAAGTTAAGAAATGGTGCTGCACGTGTACTTGAAGTTGAAGTGTTGAACGATTAACATTGCGATTAACATTGGTTTGAGATGTGATAAACCATCTTAAATGCTTACAAGGAAAATGAATATGATCCAAGCTGAGGATCTTTGTCTATGGGGATAAGGAAATGGAGCTGGGCAAAGGTGTGATGCTTTGTGGAGTAAGATAGAACATGGTTAAATTAGCTCTGATGTAGGGTTTTAATATAGTGAGCTAGGGGAACCTAGGGAAATACACTTGTATCTGATTTCTTTATAATTGGGACGAAGGGGAGTTATGGTTGTGAAGTTCTTGTTCTGTCAAATAAAAGTAGTGAGGCAACATTGACATTATAATATATTATAGAGCTTTCTTGTCTAGATACAACCTTTCTTTCTGTAACGAAGGAATCTGTAGAAAGGACTCGGCTTATTTTTGTCAGTGAAGAAATAGATATAACAGCCTATCAAATCCTGCCGTGTCTAGCTGCAGCTAGCTGACATGTTTGCAATTAGTTAGAATTTGGAGTCTACACCAAAACGGTCAATGTGGTTGAAGTTTCCTGTTATAACAAATACGCATGGTTTGCATTGATATGGTGGTAAATGAACAGCAATCTTATATAGGGATGTGGTACTTGCAGTGAAAGTATGCTTCGCTCCTTCTCTCCCCCTTCCTTTTATGTGTTTGTGCATTAAAGGACTTGCAAAATTTTCTTCTCTGTCACAGAATCTCTCTCCTTCCATCCATTTGTTGGAATGTAAATTTCATTTTTGTGTTGATAGTTTGAAGATTTTCATTTTCAGTAGCACATATAACTTGTACACTTGCTGGTCTTGTGCTTTAGGAATACTGCATCCCAAGATGTACGTGCACCACTTTCTGTTAGCCAGCGTGATTTGCGTTCTGCGCGTTACACCGAAGAAACAACCGCTAAACAGGTGACATTTAGCGACCCATTCAGTAGTACTGAAGTGGGTGATCTTCAAGTGGAGGGGCAGCAAAATGAGAGTGAGCCTAATGCTAATTGGGTTTCCAAAAACTCTCCTTATTCAACGTCAGTTGATGATCCCTCCTCTTCGTATTCTCCTTATTTACCACCAGTACTCGAAGAACCTTCTTCTTCTTACTCTGAAGGTGATAATATCTTCTTATTTAATGTTTTTGTTCATTAGTTTAGGCATTCATATTGTTTGACACACAGTAAACTCACTGCCATGTCCAGCTGGAGAAGATGATCCACTACCTGGTATAGAGGACCTCCAAATTACTGGTGATGCTTTTCCTGGAAAGGAACTCCAAGCATGCGGAATCTCTATTAATGGAACAACCAGTTGTAACTTTGAGGTGCTTCTAGAATTCAGGCTTGCACTTCTTTCTTGTGACTAAAGCTCCATTTGTTTCGAATATGTCAAATATTATATATGAGGAAACGTGAAAATTTAACTTGATTTCCCCCAAAGTTTTTGGCATCAGCTTGTACACCAAAATGCTGATAAAAGAATCTCTGAATTTTGGTGCTAACAAACCAAATGAGGATGAGTTGGTCCTTCATTGCAATCCCAATGACTTAGTTTTGATAATTCACAGAGGAGATTTTGTTTTTCGTTATTAATTTTTGGAGAAATTGGAGTTGCTATGTAGTTTTCACTTTCACAACTAACGAGACTCGAGTCAGGCTTACTTCACTCACGTCTAGAAATTTGTGTAGTTCCCAGTCATGACGGGTAGCCAGCACGGGACTGGAGTCATGTGGGTTGTAAATTAACTTACAGGAAGTCAATCTGTTAGTTTTTTTCTGCTCCCTCGTGTAAAACATTTTACTCCAATTTCATTCTTGTATTTGTGGATAAATATTTTACGTAGAAACAAACGGAGCCTAAAAATCTTGTTTATGGTTTTTAATTTTGCTTTGATGTGCCTCAGATTGCCTATTTGCATGCAATGGCTTCGATTGCTAATTTTTGCTTTCTCTTCTGCTCTCTGCAGTGGGTACGCCATCTGGAAGATGGATCCATGAACTATATAGATGGTATTTTCCCTGTCTTTCATATTTTGTTTAAGTGGTTCCTGCCTTACTTTGAATAGTTTGATGATGTCGGAGGGGAAAAAAGAATAGGTAGATTATGAGAAGGTTTTTTTGACAGGGGCAAAGCAACCTAAGTATCTTGTTACTGCTGATGATATTGACACAGTCCTCGCTATTGAAGTCCAGCCTCTGGATGAAAGGAAACGCAAGGTATTCCCCTTTATGTAGACTTCTAGAATAACCAATCATGCTAATATATAGATAGATAGATAACAGGTGCTATGCCACCACTTATGGCTGTGTCACATGTTTTGCTCTTCGCACCTTTTGTCCTTGTTTTTGGGTTCGCATATACTATCATAAGGTGTGCTGGGGCATTAAATGCTTAAGTGGCTCTATTATAGGTCAGCATGTATTCACCGTTGTAATGAAAACACACAGTTAGATGAGAATGAGGTTCAAAACTACAAGAAGCTTAAATAGCACGTCCGTTTGATTGGTAATGTCGTGTTGGAATGCACAAGGGAAGAGGCAAAACTCAATTTTTTCTGCTTGAAGCATTCCCACATGCCAGGGATGCGTTTCAATGAGCACGGATTTCCAAAAGTATTTACATGTGAGGTTTTTGGAAGTTTTAAAAATAATGTTGTATGATTTTAAAATGTTTGAACAAAACCAAGTTACCAAAAGTTAATAGGCTTAGAAACAATACCCATGACTAGCTTATAGTCCAAACTCCAAACATCTAAATCACCTTTAGGCCAAAGCAACACTTAAAAAGCCAACCATCTGACCGAGATAAAATGTTCTCTACGATATGCAAATGCTATAATGCATATTTTTTACCTTTATCAAGAAGTGAAATAACCGTTGTTGAAGCTTTAAGACAGTCTTCATGTTGAAACTCCTCATGGAACTCTAATTATCACCTAAACTACAAGCAAATTATACGCTCTTTAGGAATGAATTTTTACAAATGTACGATGACTACCCAAGCCCCAAGGTACTGAAGGCAGGAGATCTAATAAAGTTTACTACTCCCTCCATCTCCAAATTTTGGTCCCTTTTAGCACTTTTTGTTGTCCCAAAAAAATTGTCCTTGTTCAAAAATAGTGGGAAGAAGTTGTATGAGTTTACTCTTTTACCCCTTACTTTTCAACTCAATTGCTACTAGTAATAAGAAAAAGCAATGATTATGTTTTTAAAAAATTTAGAGGGTAAAAAGAGAGTAAAAATATGACAAGTGCAATAATTGTATCTCCTAAATAAATTGGAATCCCCAAAATGGACCATTAAATGGGGACAGTGGGAGTTACAGAGTACCTGGTGGATACCAGAGAGCATATGGTTGGAATGATCAGGAGTTGCTCTACTAGGGGAGTCCTTTGTGGTGGAAACGATCAGAGGAAAGAATGATTTCATGCTTACACGAGGCTCTCACACCACGGAGTCTGGAAATGGTCTGCTGTTTGCAGCTTCCCCCGCATGTTGAGAAGCTGTTTTTCGTGTTCCAAACCTATGACGCTCAGGTCACAATGGGACAGCCTTACCGTTTAGCCATGGCCCACCCTAAAGAATTTATTTAGGCTGTTGGTCTGAATAGGCGATAAGGTTCTCTATGTCTACGGAGAAACTCTTTTTTTATGCCTGTATAATGAAACACATATTGCTGGCATATTTAATCTTAGTTATGGTTGAATAGTGTTTGGTTTGCTTCTAAAACTAGTCAAATACAGTCATGATGTTGATTGTTTCCTTTTCTTCAGGGTGAAATTGTAACAGTCTTCGCCAATGAGCATAAAAAGATCACCTGTGGTAAGTGTAGTTGGGACATGTACAAGTTTTTTGAGAAGTTTCAAACTACACACATAATTATGTTGCGCAGCTGGTAGTAACAATACGTCGTGAGTCGGAAATGACTTACCCATTTGTTACTGGCCTTGTTACTATATTGTTGTTAGTTAAAGCTTTTCATCCACATCCACATAAAAAAATACCTGTTCATTAATGCGTGCTTTGTGGATAGAAAAAGGGGAAAAAAAATCCTCTTCATATATGGCCAGCTCTTCCCGCTCCCTCTGACTCTATACTTCATTGCATCCGTCCCCATTCCGATTCCCTGATCGAATTTAACTGTTAGTTACCATCTTCCCCTTTTGAAGAGGGGTTTTCCATGTCCCCTTACATCCATCGCTCCATGTAATATGTCGTTGATCGGTTATCTGTCCGCGATCAATGGTTCCTTCTTGCTTTTGCTCTACTAACTCTTCCCTGCATTTGTGTTTGTTCACTTATTATTATTATTATTATTATTATTATTATTATTTGGCAAGAAGACTCTGGTTGTGAATATGTGCCCTTGCACATAAAGTGACCTATTGTTCATGAAGGTTGGACGAGTTGCTCAAGTAAATTCAGTCAAAATTCATGCCATAGAGGCAGATCTGCAACATTTGAAACTAACTGAACAGAATAAAAAATTCCCAAATAGTCAATATAACTATACCATAGCTTTACAATATGCATAATTCTGAGAAAATGTATGTTAGAGAAAACATAGAGGAGCTCACTGGAGTCAAGACAAGGGAGAGACTCACTAGAATCAAACAAGAGCCTTCTATGTATGATTAGAAGGCGTTTCGTATCTTCACAAGTTAGATGACTGCCCTAACATAACTCATAAGCAGAAGAAGGGGGGGGTGTGGTTGGGGTGGGGTGTTGTGAGAAGAGTCAGAATGTCTCATGGGAGTGGGAGTCCAGTAGAGGAAGCAAATGATATATTTCTATTGTAATTGGCCCAGGGAACCTTACTGTCTCCCCCTGTCAGAATGACCAGTAAGAAGAAAAGTTTGCCGTCACCATCTTAAAATGGAAAGAGATGGTGGGAAATCGACCCTACGAGCTCGGGTGGGAAGGGTCACTTTTGGGTTGGGGCCAGATAGCCTTTCCTATTTTTGGTTGATGTGCATCCCATTTTATGCGATGTCTTGAGCTTAGTTGCATGAAACGGGAGCAAGGGAGCAGATGATCATAGAAGTGTAGGAGCGCCATTGGAAGCGTTTAGGAAAAATTATAGATGTTTTAATGTTTTTTATATAGTTAAATGTCAAAAAGAAAATATTATTCTTGAAGATGGTTAGAAGGTACAATTAAAAAACTGCATAGAGAAACTTAAATTCGACACATAAAATGAAATGAATTTTATTAATATCATGGAAGCAATTGACTTTTACACTTCCCCATAAATCTACTCTATTAAATTACCCTCCCCTTCCAAGAAAGTGTTTTGTACTTCTGTATAACACCTCTTCAACGAAATCTAGCAGAAGGCATCTACCAATGCAAGCTCGAATCGTAAGTCTCTCAATCGCTTTTCGGGTGTAAGTTCCCGTATAAGTTAGGAACGAGTTCCCGTCGTCATTGAAACGAGTTTCCGTCTCCGAAACGTTGGCTAGGATCAAGTTTCCTGCAACGAAGGACTTGAGTATGATGAATTGTTATTGTTGGATTGGTATAGTTTAAAACTCGAAGTATAATTAACTGGTTCCACCCTGTAGATCTATAAAAAAAAAAAACATATTATACCCAAAATCCCCTATTGAAGCAATCTGGCGGCACGAGGAAATGTCACGGCCTTCAAAGAACGTTGGCAAAATTCGGTGCGCTTTTTCTTGTCCACACCACATTAGTTTGTGGATAATGTGTGGAAAAGGTTTGATGTTTGTAATCTTTTTAAAGGATTTTTAAACTAGTATTACAAATATCATACTGCCTATTTTTTGTTTGGCATGTACTCCCTCTGTCCCAAAAAGATATATTTTGTTAGTGAGATCTATCAATCTTTGGATGTAGGCAGTATTTCGCATGTCAGAGATTGTCCCACATTGATTAATTGTTACCTCTCAAACTAGTATATAAGTCTGAGCGCCCTCTTCAATCATTTTCAATTGGTTTTGAGTATGATGATTTAACATGGTAACAAAACTAGGCTTTTGTATCTTGGTTCCTTGTGATCCATATATTGTGGATCCTCTATCTACCTCTCCACGTGCGAGTATGCGACATAGGAATGTTAGAGGTTGTCCCACATTGATTACTTATCGAGTGAACTAGTATATGAACCTGGGCAGCCTTTCTACTCATTGTCAATTGGATTGAGGTGGATGCTTTAACATAGGAAGTATATTAAAAATACCTTGTCAGGCTGCAAATAACAATTATTTTTTTTATGAAAACAAAAAGGACCACTTTTAGAGGACTGGTTGAAATGACGTTAATGGAGTCATGACTCGTGATTTTGTGTAGCCGGCGAAATGCACATACAAGGCCTATCAAGGGTTGTACTGTTGTTTGGTAATATAAGTGGGACATTATAGTTTTAATGGGGGCACCAAAAAACTTACGGGGCTTGGGACATAGTCATTATGTGTGCACTATATTGCTTGATGAGTCCATCATTTTCTGGTGCTAGGATGCATAAAATTGGTTGCCAGACATACAGTGCATAAATAGTCTGCAGAACAATTGAAACTTCTTTTTGATGAAAGGAAAAGAGATAAAAAGGAACAAATTGACCTTCCATTCTGTTGTATTTTTATCCATATTAAAGAACCACCTTCTTTTCTTGTTTTTCCATTTAAAACTTCTTGGATTGTAATAATTTGTTGGTCCCAGAACATTGGAAAGTACTCTATGACATTAAAACATAATTAGTTTCGTCTTTCTTTCTTATTTCAACATTCACTTTTCGCATGGATCTCGCATATAGATTATGCTTTACAAGCTCAATTTTACTTCTTAATTTGCCTACAGATCCGAAAATGCAGAACTCCATAGTGAAGACACTTCACAATGGCCATGCTTCTTTCAGGGTATCCTCGTGGGTATGACTCATTCACTGTTTTGTGCCCTTCCTATTCATCTATGTTTCCATAAGACACATTGTAGAACTTGATTGCTTGTTGTTGGTAGAATCAGTGATTGAGTTTTCTGTTCGTGTTAATTATACAGACTAGGTATCTTGATATTTGGGAGCCCGCTACCTTGGCAATCAAGAGTGAAGGTTACAATATCAAGGGTTCTGGACCTAACGGTGTTCTAGTCACTGAGAAGTTTTTGCCAACCACAAGGGTATGGTTCCTTATATGCTTGCCCCTTTAATGTGTTAATGCTTTTATTACGTCTACATTGTTTTAAGTGGTATAAGTAGTTAATTTCTAATTTGGATTCCTAGTTCCAGTGATATGAAGATATATTAGCATTTTACAATCAATATATCTGTTCAAGGGTCAATGCTTCCAAAATTTTTAAGACACATTGTTTGTGCATGGATAACCAGCATAGCCTCTTTGTACGGGGTCTCTAAGTGGGATTCCTAGTTGGTTCGTTTTTCTTATTTCTACCACTGTGGAATAAAAGTTGCTGTGGATTTCAATTTGAAGTGGATGTTCAACTGTCCTTGTGTGTAACCTCTGTTGTGGTATCTAACCCGATGCTATAAATCGATAATAAATCTCTCTTTTAATCTACCTTACAATTGGACCATTGATACATCTTAGATGCCATAAATATGAGAATGCATCAGCCTCGCACCTTGAAAACCTAGCCAATTCTAATCTCTTTTCATCTACGAACTCTCTACACTTTTCTCTTCCTTAGAAACCGTAAACCTAAAACTTTTCGGTAAACCTACCATGGGAACTAATGTATGCAACATTATGCTTAGTACATAGTGTTATTTGCTTTCCTATTAGCAATTTGTAGTTTAGTCTACCTTGATATTTGACATGACAAAATTGCATGGGGAGATGGTCAGATGAGTTATGAGTCCACCAAAGACTGTTCATGTGATTTTAGTCCACTTCTTGGTACTATACCAATGCATAGATTCAAAAATAGAGGTGCTAGATAGATACGTTCATTGGTTGAATAGAAGTTGTTGGACCATGTATATGGAAGAAAAAGAAGGCAATTTGTGGGAACGCCACGGGAGAATAATTTTGTTCATCCTCCTTTAAAGAGGGTGAACATTACCCTCCCTGTGAGGGGTGGAAATTGTGTAAGGTCCACATAAACAATACACTTTTTTCTAATAATGAGTTAGTTTGTGGTAGGACCCACACAATTTTCACCAATCACAAGGAAAATAATGTTCACCCTTTTGAAGGAGGATGAACAAAATTATTCTCTGCCACGGGTTAGATTCGAACCAATAGACCTCTCCCACGCCCACATTAATGGGCACCAACTGGTGGCTTTATTTGACTATGAAGAGTATGATGACCTATGTACTAGAGAGAAAATGTACTATAATTCTACTCAAGTGAAATGAATACTAGATATGGTCATATATATATATAAAAACTGAATTTTAGATAAAGACATAAAGTTGAAGATCTCTTATTCGAAGACGTAAGATGATGCACTTTTTTACTATAGTATTTTGGGTTTATTGTAACTTATCACCGGCCCAGTTAGCATCTGCATAAGCCCGAAGGGGAAGAGACAAATAAACACTAGAAGTCTAGAACATGGTCCGACGACATACCAGTAACATACGAAGCACTTCATTTACCCAATGTGTAGACAACATGCACATCGTAGGCAATATCCGGTTGAGGGACAATGAGATAAACGAGACAACCAAAAAGCTCGCTATAAGCAGGAGGATCATCAAGAGGAACCCCATCTGAAATAGAGAACTTAGCATGTAGCTCAATAGGAGTATCAACAATTTTGTCATCCGTGAGTTGAGCACAATGAAGAATGTCTGTCACATACTTAGTTTGAGACTTGAGATAAGCTTTAGGGGAGGAGGCAACCTCAATGCCAATTAAATACTGATGGGCCCCAATTCTTCCATTTCAAATGCATCAAAATGATGATGCTTCACCTCATTATAAGCAGCAGAGTCGGAACCTTAGTTGTACGAAGCGGGAGCGGTAGCGACAGCGGGGGAGGGGGAGCGAGTGATCATTGAAGTGTGGGAGCGCCTTCGGGAACGTTTAGGAAAAGTTATCTATTTTTATGTATTTTAATGTAGTTAGATGTCAAAAAGAAAATATTATTCTACCACTTAAAATGCAAAACATAAAAATACTTATAGTTTTTTTGCAGCAGAAAATATTTGTAGTTTTAATATGTGATTTCAGTTGTTCTCCATATCTTAGTTGCACAAAGCTGGGGCGGGATTGGTTTAGGAATAGTACATTAAAATATGTAATGCAAGTTATTATGGGGGTGTTTGGCAACCCCATTTTCCCATTTTTGCATTCTCATTTTTGCATTTTGGGTGTTTGGCACCCCATTATGAGAACTCATTCTGGGAGAATGGATTCTTGGATTTTCAATTTAGAAGCAAAAACCCAAAATCTGCTCCAGAGGTGCTTTTCACATTTTTGCATTTTCCCATTTTTAGGTCAATTACCAAAATGCCCACGTCTCCTCCATTTATTTATCAGTTTTGCCCCCCCTCCTCTTATCCACTTATTCCCTCACCTATTCATATATACCAGACGGCAAATCCACTTATTTCCCATTTTCTTTTCTTTTTTTGCTTCAGTTCATATTGGGCTTGGTTTGAGTGTTTTTTTTTTTTTTTTGCTTCTGGTACTTTAATTTGTTTGCTAATATTAAGGGATTGTGTTTGTTTTATTGTTCTTTATATTATGAGGTCTGTGTGGTGTTAAAGTAAAGTGGTGGAATTTCTTATTTCAAATATTACTTGTAACAAGGTCTTATTATTTAAATTCTAAAATACCAAATAACAAATATCGAATGTCTTCCTTACACCTCACATATGAAAATTAAAAAATTAAAAAAATTAAATATTATTAAAAAAAATTAACACAATAATAACGAGCAAAGGCAAAAAGAAAACAAAATTTGTACACCTTTTAAAACAATAATAAAGGCCAAGGGCAACTTGGTAAAAAATCAATCCATAATTGATTTTTATCATTCATCTACCAAACACTACTATTGTTCCAAAATACATTCTGCACATATCTCCCAAACACTCATTCCTTCTCCAAAACACATTCTGACCATAATCCAAAAAGCCAAAAAGCTAAAAATGAAAAGCCAAAAAGTAGGTTCCCAAACACCCCTATATGTCATTGATGTCAATTGCAAAGATTATCTTAATGACTAAGTAATATTATGGTTATATTATGTAATTGAGCAAATTTAAGTTAATTTGGGGGTATGTCTGTCCCCGCTCTGTTATGCTCCAAATCCCTGGTATATGTGACCTTTTACGCTAATACTTAGGGTTTTTCTCATTCAGTCGACTCATTGTCTCATTCTCACTCCACCCCCACATCAACAGCCTCACCTCTTCCTACTAGTAATCTCTCTCTCTCTCCCTCTCTCTCCTGTGGATAATCTCGTAAATGGAAATCCGAGTACAAGAGATTTTTGAGCCATATAGAGAAAACAAAAACCCAGCTAGGGGCAAAGGAGCCTCTAAGATGAGATATAACAAACCATTTGGCTATTTCTGTTGGATCAGGTGCTAACCAATTCACCTAAAAGCAATTGCTGTTAGGGGAAGACACAACATAATCTTTAAAGGGCAGCGTAGAACCCTACACATAGCGGCAGACATGAGGGGCTTCGCAATGCTGCCCATACGGCACCGACAGGTGAAGGCAGAGTCCTCCCAATACGCTTGCCCCGCGCCAACAGGGGGCGTCTCAAGTACGGGGTGGATGCTGGCCTCCATAAAGCCAACAATTCTTACAAGATCTACAAACCCAAGAAAACTTCCAATGCATAGGCTTGCCAATTCTTCTGATATCATCTAATTGTTGACATGTTTTGCACACCTAGAAATTTGTTTTGTTGTTTTTAAATTTTGAGTCCCCGTGGAGATCTCCGTTTCCCATTTGGGGCGGGGATGGAGGACAAAAACAAACCCCGTCGGGGATCGGGGTAGGGATGGGTATGGGGTTCGGGGATCGGATACGGGGATGTATCACTCGTGGGTTACTACTAGTACTTTGAGCTTAACCATTTTGGGCCATTTGGTGTGGCTTATGGATCAAAATCAAGGTATTGGGCCAATGATCTAAATGGGGCGTTACAGGTGGTATCGCAGCAATCCGTGTACACGACCTTGTGGGCCCTAGATTTTGGACTTGGTTTGGTGATTCTAGTTCTAAAGCGTGAGGCTATAAAGGTGGGGAGATTGTATCATCTTGGGTATCTAACCAACCATGTGGGCTACTACTAGTACCTTGGGGTTAAGCATTTTTTGGCCATGTGGTGTGGCTTGTGATCAAAATCAAGGTACTGGGCAATTGGTCTAGATGGGGCGTTACAAGTAATGTACTCCTCTGTAGGGCACATTATAAGGAAATGGATCAAAATAAACCAAGTCTTCGTTCACTATAGCTGCAGTTTTGGAAGGAAAAAGGAAATAGGGCAGACACTTGAGAAAAGTAACATGCCTCGACATATATAACTTCGTTGTCATAGGATCATAACACCGATAGCCCTTCTGATTAACGCCATACTCCCAAGAAAACACAACGAGCTCCAAGCTTAGTGTGATATTTCTTTGGGAGAAGGACAATACAACTAGAACCAAACACATGAAGGAGAGTAATTAGGAACCTGTCCATAGAGTCACAACTACCAGAGAAGAGGAGTGGTCATTCGATTCAGAAGATGGGCGCAATGAGTACAACCTCTTCCTAGAATACAGAAGGAACAGAGGTCGACAACATTAGAGACCTAGAAGTATTAATATTAAGAAGGTGACAATGCTTCTTTCGGCACTGCATTTTTGGACATGTGTGTCAGAACAAGAAGATTGATGAATATCTCATGTGTATCTAAGAATGCAACAAACTCTAAAAGAAAATATTCCCTACCCAAATGAGAACGAAAATCTTGATAGATGACGAAGATTAGGTTTGAACCATTGCATGAACAGTATGATTAATTTAAAATCAGATTTGTGCGTCATCATTTAAACCCACGAATACCTACTATAATCATCAACAAAAGATACATAATAAACAAAACCATTTTTAGTGGCAGCCGGCGATGGACCCCATACATCAGTATGAACAACCTGAAAAGGAGAAGTAGAACCTGAAGTACTTTTATTGAAGGGCAAAAGGGACATTTTTGCGAACTTACAACCACTACGCTGAGAAATTTCACTGACCAAAATTTGTCCCAAAAGACCTAACTTAACCCAAAAGTGTTAAGACTCTCACTAGACAAATGTCCTAACCTAGAATGCCAAAGAGGCGATGGACCCCATACATCAGTATGAACAACCTGAAAAGGAGAAGTAGAACCTGAAGTACTTTTATTGAAGGGCAAAAGGGACATTTTTGCGAACTTACAACCACTACGCTGAGAAATTTCACTGACCAAAATTTGTCCCAAAAGACCTAACTTAACCCAAAAGTGTTAAGACTCTCACTAGACAAATGTCCTAACCTAGAATGCCAAAGAGAAAAGGGGGAGGGATTAGAATTTAAGGAAAAAGACGACATGGTGATGGACGTAGATTCTTTAGGAACGTGCAAGGTCTCCTCAATGTAGAGATCACCAACTCTACGCCCGATCATGGAGATAACCAACTCTACGCCTAGTCTTAATCTGTTTCTCAGACATCCGATCCTGCACAACAGGTTGAACTTGGATGTGCCATGTTCATTTGTTTAGCTTGCTTAATGAATGATAATTTCATTGTAATCGTGTTGGATACTCTCAAGTCATTGTTTGAGTTGTTGCTTGCCTTTGTGACCTTGGTCGAGCGTTAATTCCAAGGTAGTGACCAATTTGGGTGTTTGTGGGTATCTTCGCTAGAAACACTCACGAGACTATAATTCATGCAATAGGGCCACACAACCAGAACAAGAGAATAAGACATCAAACCTGGAATCAAACAATTGACTAATACGAAGAAGACTTGGAGGGACATAGAACACATTCGAGATAGACAAGAAAGAGCCAGAGGCAGAGGGGATGGAATCAATGGGACGACATGCATAGGGGAACCATTCATACGGGAGGCAGGGGAAATGCAATTACTAAGAAGAGGCAAAGTAGGACTCATATGCTGGGAGGAACCGGAATAAAAAAATTCAAGTAGTTGGTAAGATACATGTGGTATAAGAACCATGCAAACATGACAGAATAATGGTCATAGAAGAAGCTGAAACTTCTCTAAAGTCTAAACTATGCCGCAACAAACCAGATAGTGCCGAAAATGCTGAATACTGACCAAGTAGGGACTGAACCTTAACCAAACAGTGTGACCAAACAAATTAAATACTGGTCTTGGATACCAAAATACATAGCCAACTAGTGTTGCAAATCCCTAAGATACACCAAACAGAGCCCAAAAGTGAATATTTTGTGCTGAGAGAGACCAAACAGGTGATATAGAGAATTACCAAAGGCTTCCGGAGAGAACATAGAGTAAACAAAGGTTATTGGAAGTGAAATAGAGGTTCGACCAAGTCGCCAAAGTCAGAAGTGTCTTTGAGAATGTTGAAATCTGTTCTAGTTTGTATATCTGGGATCAATATTTTCAAACAAAGATGATGTGAATTCAAACGAAGGTCACTTGAGGTCGAGGAAGCTTGTCAAATCAAACTACAGCCTGCTACGATGCAAAACGGGGGCTGTCCAGTACTTTCGTGACAGGTTTGAGTGCTATCGGAGGTTGCCAATGGCCGGAAATGCCCAACAGTGTGGGCGAGGACAAGGGTTGTGTTCATCTGAGGTCGCCAGTAGATCGGGAGCTAAATTCCTCAGCCTTGCAAAACCAGAGAAGTTTGAGTTCCAGCGAAGGTTGCAGGAAAACATGCGACAGTGGTTGGTGACATTCACAATATCTTTGATTGGAGTCTTCCTCTCGTCTTTGTGTTTTTTTGGACGATTGTCTTATCTCTTGGAAAAGTAAGAAGCACTATTATTGCTCACTCCACTAATGAAGCTGAATATCTTGCCAATGCATCTGTTATTTTTGCAATATTTTAGCTCCATTGGCTTCTGTTTGATATGGGTGTTCCGCCAACATCTCCCAAGCCTCTTTATTGTGATAGCAAGAGTGGCATCCAAATTGCACACTTAAGCGTGCAAAGCAAATCGAAGTTGATTGTCGTCAGTCATGTGGTCGCCACATAAGCTGGTACTCAAATACATGAGCAGATGTGGTCAGCATGACATTATTTTTACTCTATTATAGACTTACAAAGACAAGATATCTGAATAACCATCAAAATTGGCCAAAATTAGGACTCACAGTCTCACTAGTAACTCGTACTGCCCATTCCAGAAAAACGCAAAATTACAAACAACCCCTGACGACTAAATCCAAATAAAAACGTGAAAACTATACTACTCTTGGGGGTGTGTGAATCTAGTATTTTTGGTTTATTAGAAGTTACCTTTATTTGTCTATGATTAGTAGGGTTATGATATAAAGGTTCATCATTCTTGTAATCTTATGTTTCAAATAATACAATCATTCTCTCTTCGTTATAACAACATTATCTTCAACGTCCCATCCAGATTTGAATAGTGGTAGACTCTCCCGTGTATAGGAATGTGAAACACAAACAATGACAGGGTTGTGCGATAAACACACATGGGGAAGAGTTGCAGGACAACAAACCAGCAGTGCGTCATCCTTTTCCCATGGATGACCTGTCTGCCTAAGTCTTCACCATAGAATGGTGGGATAATCCACTTCACAGATAACTGTTTTAGTTCATCTTACCCATCCATACACAGAAGGCAACTTCAAAGTCTCAAAAATAATCTCTTTAGTAAATAAAAGGGCTACATAGTTACTAATAGGCTTCTAGTGTTATCCCATTCTTACAAGTAAGGAGTTTGATAAGAAAAAAAGTGGTAAGGAGTTTGATAAGAAAAAAAGTGAGGATACTAGTAAACTTCTACTAACTATTATAGTCTAGACTTACTAAAACATACAACAAACCAAATATATAGCTTGACCCAAATTACAACTCTTGAGTGATGATTATGGTCTACTCCATCAAATTACGTAATAATCAATATTCCCTTTGACGACTCAAACCTAGTTAGAAACATACATACAAGTAGCCTGGACCCCTGGTACATTGTAAAAACATAGAGTATGAGTTCAATTAACCCAAGCACGATTACATAAAAGTCATAAGTTTACTCCATGTGAAATAACGGGTTTTCCTATTTCTTCTTTCCGTGCTCTCATCCATTTGTTTTGGATTTCTTTTCTGTAGATCTACAATCGTTAGACTCTTTTATGATTTCGTTAGTAACTCCAAGTAAGTGATTTACGTATTGATGCCTTAATCAAAGGCCAATGAGGTGGAATGGGGCTATGGTTGATTTTGGCACTATTTGATAGCACTTTTTTGGCTGAAAAGAAGTGTATCATCCTTGAAAGGGCTTAGAAGTTTCTTTCTCATAACTCAACTCCCTTTCTGTGTGCTGCCAGGGTTCATCTGTTCCTACAAGGACTCTGGCCGAAGAGAACCAGAAACTAGTAAACTTCTTACTAGTTACTACATCAATCCTATAATGGCCAAATTGGGTATACCTGATTCCTTACAGTTACTACATCAATCCTATAATGGCCAAATTGGGTATTACATCAATCCTATAATGGCCAAATTGGGTATACCTGATTCCTTACAGTTACTACATCAATCCTATAATGGCCAAATTGGGTATACCTGATTCTTTACATGGCTCATCGCACTTGCTATATGGTGACCATCAGTCGTGGTTGCCGCATAAGCTGGTACTCAAATATGTGCGCAGATGTGGCCACCATTATTTTTACTCTATTGTAGACTTGCAAAGACAAGATATCCGAATAACCATCATAATTGACCAAAATTAGGACTCCCGAGCAACCCGTACTGCATATTCCAGAAAATTGCAATATTACAAACAACCCTACGTCTAAATCCAAATAAAAACGTGAAGACTATAATACTCTTAGCCTGTTTAAAAATATACAGTGAAGCCAGATTAAGGGTGAATACTACTACGTAAAGCCCTGAGTTTACTTACTCACTGTGAAGCTTCGGATTTCCTTTATTTTTTTTCTTTCTAAATCATGCTCACTATCAACCTTCACTACAAAATGCACATGGTCAATGTTATATGACTAATCCGCGTTCAGCTGTTAAAAAAATGTGAATTCCTTTGGAACCTTTGTCGAGTCTCCTTAATCTCCTACATTCTGTACCAGGTTTTGGGGTCTGCATTTGGAAACCCTTTTAGTTGTTCCCCAAAAAAGTTTAGTTTTACATTTTCATGTACATGGTTTTAATTGAATATATGTCCACAATATATTTTACCAAATGGTTTCTTATATTTATAACTTGTTCTTTCTTGTGTGATAATTTTCTAATTAGCTTTCTTTTTGTAGGTGAATATTTCGTTCGGAAATGCAACAGAGTTTTCTATAATAAGTTCAAGTGGTGTTGAGCGTAGGTTACGAGAAGAAAATAATGCTGAAGATGAAGATGTTAGCTGGTAAGTTAAACGCTTTCCAATGCATCTCTCATAGCCTGTTTGGGAAGACTAATTATAATTGAACATAGTAGGACACTGTCACACTGATGTGTGAGAGTCATTCTAGGGAGAACTTTAGGAACAGCCAAACCAAACAAAATTGAACTGAGCATTAAGTCCTAATCAAATGGGGCCGGCTACATGCATCTGTTATCTCCATTATGTTGAGGGCATCGTGTTTTGTGATTTTAAAAATTGAAGTCTTTTTCGAACTACTACCTCTAAAATCAATTTTGGTCTACCTGTCCCCTTTGTGCTACCATATACATTAACCAATGCTTTCAAATCCTGATCGAATCATATTTCAAAATGGCCTATTCCTGAATCTTGAATTGTAAAAGATTTGGTTACAAGATGATATATATATATATATATATATATATATAAACATCTAAAAAACACCCCAAATATCAATCTCATAGTTACCGATCAAATTTTTATGATCTGAACCGTTCAATGCGTGCAGAATGTGATTTTAAGGGTGCCCGCGAGAAATTAGCAAAAAATATGATCCTAAAGTGCTTGTTTTGAGCAGTTTTTAATTGAACCGTTAATCAAATCTGAGCTAAAAACTGCTTAGATCAAGCCCTTCCCTGTCTTTTTTTTTTTTGATTTCTCGCGGGTATCCATAAAATCACGTTCTGATCACATTGAGATACTCGGTTCATCAAAATTTGATTGGGAACTATGAGATATTTTTTTAGATGTCCCCGGAACCGCTATATATGCATATAGATATCAAGGATTCATTATAAAATCAAATTTTGGCCTTTATACTACAGAAATTTTGGCCTTAATACTATAGAAGTATGTTTTTGACAATGATTATGTAGCTTAGCAGGTACGAAACTTGCTTATATGGAAACATATGTTGGCTGAGGCTCTGAGCTGTGCCGCAATCTATGATTTAGAGGATACAAGAATTAAAGAGATCAATTTGTCCCATTTTGCATTGATGTAGGATATTATAAGCTTTAATATCCGCACTTACTACTACAATAATAGTCTAGCAAATTTAAATAATAACCTTTTAAAGACATTGAGCCCATCCATCGACTCATATGATAATAAACTATGCAAATTTCATCAAACTAATACTCCCTCAGTTCCTAAATAAATGTCCGGCCCACAAACCTAGGTCTTTAAAAACATGCCATTTTTTCGTTAAAAAATTCAAAATTTTTTCACAACTTGAAAGAACGCATTGATATCTATTGATATGTGGTAAAAAAAAATTAATTTTTTAACGAAAAAGATGCATATTTTTAGAGGCCTAGATTTATGGGCCGGGCATTTATTTAGGGACAGAGGGAGTATAGATAATTTATGAGAAAAGGTATCTTAGACTTAAGAATATCTAGAATGTTTACTTTTTGTGAAAAAAACAAGAAAAGGATAATAGCATGCTCCTTATAAGAAAACAAAATTCCTATTAACAAATTTCTTACGGGAATAAAGTTTTTCAAACTTCCCACTCTGAAGTTGTTTTCTAGCATTTTTTTAAAAAAAAAAAAAAATGAAGGTGAAAGTGGTTACATACATAAAGTTTTTTCGAACTTCCCACTCTAAAGTTGTATGCTAGCTTTTTTTTTTTTTCAAAAAAAATGAAGGTGAAAGTGGTTATATATTGGCAAATTCAATAATTGCTATATTTGCATTAATCGAATTATGAATCAAATCGTGAATTGTACGGTTCATCCTGATTTTATTTAAACCTCGCTTCGTGGTAATTCTTGATTTTCAAAATGGAAAGATGAGCTTTGATTATCAGAGACACGTAATATCTTTGTATAGAGAGAAGACATGGACGATTTAACTCCCACTCAGGCCCACGTCTACCATTTCACAGCCACACTCGTACCACTACCACCTTTGGCCATGATGTCAATTTTCATTGCAAACAAATTAAACTCACAGGTATACAAGTCATGTGTAGCAATAGTACATGCTACAAGATTGATCCCATGAAGATTGGATTAAAGTAACCAAATTTCATCATTTTAATTTCCTAATCCAACAAAGATGAACTGATCTTGAAGGGGTCAAAATTTTAAGATTTTTAGCAAAGACAAATGCAGTTGAGATTATTAGATTAATACCAAGGTGTAGAGTCAACCTCTAATCATCACATTTTGAAATTTGAGTGCTAGTTCACAACTATTGTATTCTATGGGTTTTTAACACATCTATGTCCGGCCTTAAAACAGAAAAAGACATCTATGTCCTTGATAAGAAACAAGATGCTTTCACAAATTCAATTCAGGGACAATCTACCTTTGTTTATTCTGAAGTAGAAAATAAACATCTTGATTCGCATTCTCAAATCCTGGATTTCGAAGTACCTGATTATGATCAAACCAATGCACTTCATTCATCCTAACGATTGAAGTCAGATCTATGTTCAAGCATTCAGATTCAAAGACATCGAAACATTCATTAATTTTGGAGAAAAAGGAATCCTAAAATGAGTTCTAAATATTAATGATTTGAAACAACTTGAAGCATCTTAGAAGTACTTGGATTAGGGCTTCTTGAAATCCCTGGCAAAGAGATTAGAACCCCATTTCTTAATTGATTCACGAAGCCTGCCATCTTCTTTATGCTTGGGTCTTCTCTAGGTTTTGTGGTCACCAAAAAACCGCTGCATCTGTGTTCGTTTTTTCTGTCTGTAAAAATGCTGATATAAACCTTGAAGAGTTCTGAGTAGTGGGGGAACATGGAAGCAGAATTTCCGGATTTTAGGGCTCTTGTTGACAGCCAGTTTCGACCTTCTCAATGTTGGAATTGGATTTTTTGGTGAACTACACATATTTAGCCTACAAATCAGCTTTAAAACCCAATTTCAATAATCTAAATTTGGAATTTTGAGCTTAGAGCTATGGCCAAAATACTAGGACTGGTGCAGACCTGATTCCATGCCAAATTGGAGATACAAACACGACATTATCTTTGAGCTCTTTTGGACTTTAAGACGGCATTGGATTCTTGATCAGGGTTCTGACAAGCATATCAAGTGTGGCTTCTCTTTTTGGTGGCTAAAATGGATCCAATTATCGTCTTGTAGACAATCACCATTTTCCTGCAAGAAGTTAAAAATGCTACAGCAGCAGCAGCGAATAAAGCACAATTACCAACTCGGAAACATAATTTTGGGGATTAAGGCATATCAATTTTCCGAGAACATCTGGCCACCACCACTTCACATTCCTCTAATTCTTTGTTGCAGTCCTTTTTCTGTTCGTTCGTCGTTGCCATCACCCCCAACTGCACATAACATCCTAGAAGCTTCGATGGAAAATAACACCACCCACCTCCATGGCTGCCACTGCTGTTTACTTCCTCGCGTTTCCTGGCAATCTCATCCCCTCACTCTCTTCCCCTGATGTAGGTTGGTTTTATGAAACTTTCGGTCTCGCCGATTTCAAAAGGAATCGTGGTGGGCTTTATGTAGGAAACAAGAATTGTACTTGAGTTGTGTTCACAAATAAGAGCAGGAAGAAGGAGAAGAAGAGAAGTCAGAGAGTGCTTCACAGTCGCAACGGTTCCATGCAAGGACTGCATCCTCAATCACGATGACCGCAACCTCGTTAGCTCAAATTTAATACCGCAACCTGGTTAACTAAAATTTAGTAATCAACTCTATTACACTGAAGATTTTCATATTTATAGACCATGCAAAGGCTATTCTAATTCCTGGACATCTGTATAGACTATAGTATGAATGTAAATGTGTTCCAATGAACCTAATACTACCTCCATCCTATTTTGGTTCTTTATTGACTTTTGAATGTCCCAAATTGTGTCCATTTTAGAAAATCGAAGTACAAATAATATGATTTTACTTTTTACCCTTTTTGACTTTTTAATGTCTCATGTTGTGTCCATTTTAGGAAATCAAAGTACCATTTTACATGATTTTACCCTATAGCCTTCTATCAAACTAACATGTGTTTAATGTATCTAAATGCATATTCATGCAAGTATTAGATTCATGATGACCCTTGGAGGAACACTGTTGCCAAGGATCAAATCTTTTGAAATTTCTAAAATACCCTCGTCTATATTTTATTGCATGACTCGGGCTTTGAAGAATTTCAATTCCATGAGCATGATTACAGAATGTGTTTCTGCATATAATGCATATCTGTTGGTGTTGGTGAAATTGGGTGGTTAGAATTTGAAACATATTGATTATGATGAACCCCAAGGGACTGTTGCTTGTGATTATTTTAATAAGTTTGGACTGCCATGCATGGGAAGGAAGGTTCAGATATCAGGGCAGCCAGTTTGTGCAAGTCATTGAGAGTATAGAGTCTACTCCCCTAGCATCGTCAATTACTTTTAACCAGCTTGGGGAATGGCCTTTTCCAGTCAAAAGTAAA
Source organism: Rhododendron simsii (assembly GCA_014282245.1). Taxonomy (NCBI): domain Eukaryota; kingdom Viridiplantae; phylum Streptophyta; class Magnoliopsida; order Ericales; family Ericaceae; genus Rhododendron; species Rhododendron simsii. The sequence continues at coordinate 32,649,454 of CM024959.1, forward strand.
AACTGGGTATATTTGCAGGAGGAATCCTTTGCCTTATTTATGAATAATTACTCGTATCCAATGCATTGTAACAACCATCTAGCATTTTATGTTGTTTTGGTTTTGCATACATGTGTTGGATTGTACCTTTTCTTTAATTTTGCAGTTCAAGAGATGCAATTGTTCTCACCTTGAGATTATTCATTATGAAGGTATGACCTCTTAATCTCGAGTTATTATTTTCTCATCTTAATTCTTTGAGTTGTTTTTCAAATATTTAAATCTACACCTTACATTAAATCCTATTTAGCTTTCAAAAATCCTTTTTTCAACATTTGCGATCATTGAAGGTATAGGATTCTTATTTAAATTAGACAAACATAGTCGTCTCCCTGAGGATTGTTATCACTGCTGTGCTTCTGTTCACTGAAAAGTAGTTCCATTAACAATAACAATTGCCCAGCTACCACTTTGGTAATTCCCCAGAGTTACCCTCTCTACCTTAACATCCATTTGGTGTATCTCAAGATTTTGTAATGCTGCAATTGCAATTATCATCCTAATGGATATTATCTTGGAATCAGGAGAATACATATCAAAGTAGTCTAGGCCTTTCTTTGTCTATAACCTTTGATTACAAGTCTAGCCGTGTACTTATCACTTGATCTATCTGCCTTGCTCTTCCTATTGAAAACCAATTGTAGCCCAAAGGCTTAGACCTGGAGGAAGATCCCAGTTGGAATCAATTTCACTTTAATGGCTTCTTTCCACAAAGGACCCACAGGGGAGCTTATAGCTTCCTTGAAGCTTTGAGATTCACTTTCTGACAGATACGTCAGAAAGTGTGGACCAAAGGAAGTTGATGTTTTAGCCCTTTTGTTACGTCTAGGCTCATATCAATTTCCTCTCTTTGGTCTTGAGACTCTTGACCGTTTTTACTAATAGTACCCAAACTTAGCTTAACCGAACTTGACTCCTTTTCCAATCTAAACATTGCTTTTCTAGATTCCGTGATTGTGTTCTTGAGAAAATTTGATGTCTCAAATTTGTGCACAAGAAAATGATATGCACTACTATTGTTGGCATAGCCGATGACTATGCAGTCCACAGTCTTTGGACCTATACTTACTACTTTAGAATAGGCACTTCCACTTTTGCAAGGCAACCCCTCATTGACAAAAGAGTGGTTGCTTTGTTATTGTAGTTAGTAGTATGGCTATTTTTATAAATTTGGACTATAGGGTTTTAAAAGGTACAAGTATGACTCAAGTGTGTCAGTGAGGGACAAGATGTGAGAAATCCTAGCGTTTGTTTGTGGGCTGCGGCTCCATGTTTTCCTTTCCCTTCTCACCCTTCTCTTCTTCTCCTTGTGCGATTCAGGGCCCCTGGATATCCTATGATGTTCCCTCTCTTTTCTTTATCCTCAGTTCTCCTTGAGAATTCATGGCTCCTAGAGTAACTAGCGTTTCTTCCCTTTCTAAACCCCTTTTATCCTTAAATCATCTATCTATTTTGAGACTGTTTTGATGAAATATGAGAGCTGCCGTTCCTTTAGTATGGTCAAGACTTGAGAAACCCAAAGGTTTTGTTTGTGGGTGGCAGCTCCATGTTTCCCTTCCCCTCGCCCCCCTTCTCTTTTTCTCCTTATGTGATTCGCGGCCTCTAGATGTCCTAGGATTTTCCTTGGTATGGTTTGAGTTTCTGGGTTTCGTCAATTAGCAACTCCCTCTTCTAACATTAAAGTTACAATTTGGAAGGTCATTTATGAATTCACTTATTTGCAGGCTGCTGAGAGAAAAAAAGGGAGGAGAAGGAATTTGAATTTGTTCTTTTAGCCACTAAGGTGACCATTTACCTTGCCTATTCGTTTGTCGTGAAAGGGGATGTAATTATTGAATGAGTCAGTGAATTACTTCGATTTTTTCTGTCGCTTGCGTACGATGTATGTACCTTTCACAGCGGGCTCAAATTGGCTCGAGTATGAAATGAGTTGCAGCTCTCTCTCTCTCTCTCTCTCTCTCTCTCTCTCTCTCTCTCTCTCTGTGTGTGTGTGTGTGTGTGTGTGTGGGGGGGGGGGGGGGGGGGGGGGGGGGGGGGGGGTGTTGGTGGTGACGGTTAGTTACATGGGTTAGTTTTTGCTTGCAATTTTCTCTAAAAAAGAAAAAACAAAGCAGAACTTCCATATTTTTTGTGGGTTCTTATGAACGCAGTGTAGTAAAGTTTGTCTTCCTCTTTCGATGGACAATCTGATATGTGTATGTCCCTCTCTCTAACGAGCCGTAATCGAAAATGTATTTTGTTCTGCAAGTCACATCTGGCCGTTAAATGCCAGTGGTCAGGTATTGTGTAGGTAGGGCGGATAAATAAACCTGATTCATTGAGTTTGAGCTCGTGTTTGTTTGATAAAATCTTGTTTAAGATCGGTATCTTACATAAACAAATCAAGCTTTAATATTTTTTGATGCTAATCACGCTTCCAAACTAATCTTGAACAAGTTACTCAGCTCATCCAACTCGTGACGTCTAAAAAATTCAAGCTACTCCGCTTGGTTCGGTCCGTCCCTACCCCACTATCCCCGCTCCCACGACTACCAGTGTTCCCTCTGCCACATCATTACTAGCTCCGGGGGTTTTCTGAACATATAACAAAGAGTTTCTGCTGGCTAAAAAAACTCTCATGAAGATGGAATTTTGGTGGTTAGTCACGTTTGCCTGACAATCAAGACGACGATTCATGTCTTTTTGTCATATGTTAGAACTTAGAACAGTCTAAACTACCCTAATTTCAATCCAATCCACTTCCAGAGGAATTGAATCTACAATTTCAGCGCACCTAAGTGTAGCTATACAACCGTTTGGCTCCTTGCGGAAAATCTCATTTTCGTATGGGTGGAGATTTAAGACCAGATTTCACAAAATTGTTTCCTTTGCAAGGCCTAGAAAATGATTGAGAGATAGCAAAACGCAAGAGATTATTACTGGTGAACAAGAGTACCTCTTACTCGATGGTAGCAACATACGAATCGGCTTCTAGCAATAATACCCTGCGATCTACATGCACAACCATATATACTAGAGGCTCCAGTTTAGTAAGTTTTTGGACCTTCACCGGGCTCACATCAATGATTGGAGCTATTCAATTTTAAGAACTCGTCGGGAACATCAATTACGCAAAAAAACGACGTTGATCAAACATCGTTTGCTACGATTTTGAAGCACATTTTATCTTGAACAATGAAGAATTGCAACACTTAATCAAAAGCCATTTATCCAATTCATCTCAAGATAAATGTGCTCTAAAATTATATCAACCTATATTAGATTAAGGTGATTTATGGCGTAACTAATGCTTTTGATGAGTGCTAAAAACAGAACGAGTTTAATCACTGAAGCGGCCCCAGATAAAGCCCAAAAAACTTATTGAACTTGACCCTCTATTCTATTTAGGAGAGAATCGAGATCCTATACATAAGTAAACGTGGCATGACTTGCCTCTCAAGTGCCATAAAATCCCATATTCTCATGTCCCAGTTATCCCGTCATCCATAAGATGTTGGCAGCATCTCAAGCACACGAATTTTGAGTCGCAATTGTGAGAAGGATAATGAACTTTGGCCCAGCCACCATATCTGTTTTGTAGTTCAAAATGATTCAACAGTGGTCTCTTTCTGTTATCACTCTAAGACATGGAAGGTCGAGAACCGAAAGGTTGAGATATTGTTTGACTGGATTAACAGTGAAGGAAAATATATAAACTTACTAGACGTGTAAATATGTAGTTTCATGAAAATTAACAGTGATGGGATTAGTAAAACCGTTTAATCTGGTCCGTAAGAATGTTACCAAACAATCCAATGGTTATATCCAGTCGTACAAAGTCGGCATAGCCCTTCTCTTCAGATATCAAGCAGCTAGCTACAAGGGATGAAAAGTACGCGCATCAGCTAACGGAACAAGCAGCGCGCACATGTAAAGGCAACGAAAATCACACCTTTGATCATTCTTATTGTCCCCGAAAATGAAATGCCCGATCTGGAGACATGCATACTGAAGAGCATGCCTTTCGAATTCAAATGCAACGGGCCAAATATTTTCTACAGAAATTTTTTTCTAGATGCGTCTGACGCTTTTTGCCATAGCAATTTAATACGAATCATGGCTTGCCCTTCGAAGTTGAAGCCTGTGAATCCGGTTCGCATGCTGCTGGATTTGGGTTTTTGATGGGCACGCCGTGGTTGTGTTTTCCCTCGTATGTATGTCGTGATAAAGGCCGCCGGATCATCTGAAGTTCTTTCGACGTGCTTGCGCACGTTGCACTTGAGATTGGAGCATCTGTAGTAACTTCTGCACGACCGTTAAGCCTTTGGTGAGACAGAGCTGATTGTCTAGAGACATGTTAGCTACAGTTGCAATAGAAACAGGCCATTGTTCCTAGTGTCTCCGGTCATTTTGGGGACACCGTAATTTTTAACATAACAAAACCCTTGGAAGCATAACAAAAATCATTACAAGTATAATAGAACCATAACATGGCATAACCAAGGCATAACCAAGACCCAATCAAGGCATAACCAAAAATCAACCAAGGCATAACCAACCAAGTTATGCCTTGTTATGGTTTTGGTTATGCTTATAATGGTTTTGGTTATGCTTGTAATGAATTTGGTTATGCTTATAATGGTTTTGTTATGCCAAAAGTTACGGTGTCCCCAAAATGACCGGGGACACCGAAGTCATTCCCTTGTTCCTAATTATCAAGATTTTATGGTGGTGTAGTGATGGATGTGGTAGAATAAGAAAATGATGCTATGGTGTCCCCGGTCATTTTGGGGACACCGTAATTTTTGGCATAACAGAACCCTTACAAGCATAACAAAAATCATTACAAGTATAATAGAACCATAACATGGCATAACCAAGGCATAACCAAAAATCAACCAAGGCATAACCAACCAAGTTATGCCTTGTTATGGTTTTGGTTATGCTTGTTATGGTTTTGGTTATGCTTGTAATGAATTTGGTTATACTTATAATGGTTTTGTTATGCCAAAAGTTACGGTGTCTCCAAAATGACCGGGGACACCGAAGTCATTCCCAAAACAAAGTGCTATGATGTATGAGGAATACCTTTCTGGGATTCTCCACTAAGGAGGGGAATCCCGAAAAGGTATTCCACATACATCATAGCACTTTGCTTTTCTTATTCTACCACATTCATCATAGCACGCACTATACACCACTTATTCTACCACATACATTATACTTATTACAAACATACTACTTTCAATGTATTAATACTTTCACCACCTACCGGAAATGAAAGGAGTAAAAATAAAGTAGCAAGAATCTTGCAGCATTATTCTACTTTCTTTCACTTCACGCTTTTATTATTTATTCCAAAAGGCAAAATCACAGTAACACCAGACTTCCTTTTTCTTTTTTCTCGGCGAAAGTCAAGCATAGTTAGTTGTAGTTAGTGAGATTTGAACTCTTATCAAATGCATGTGAGTACATGGTGTCTACTACTCTCAACAGTTATGCCAAAGAGCAAAATTCGCTAAACCTGGTTTTTATTTTCAAAATTACACTCCCTCATTTTCTATTATTTGAGAACTATTTTGCACCAACTTACCTAGTAATAGTTGTGATGATAATGAAGATAGGCAGGGGTCCATAGGCTTCAACTACTCTAAAACCTATGACAGATTCGTGTGATTTTCAGGAAAAAAAATAATTCCAGTGGGAAGAATAATAAAGGACAAACAAGAACCATTGAATTTGATACTTCCACAGGTTTAAGGCCACACTGTGTCAAGTTATCTTCTAAAATCATAAAATTGTTAAGTTTACAGATAGGATTAGTTATAACTTATATGGATACAGCTTCTTCTCTGTATTCGGTTTTCCCAGTTGCGTCATGCATTCGGTGGTAGCGTCAAACCACCTCTATTCATCTTCTCTGCATTCCGTTTTCCCAGTTGCGTCGTGCATTTGGTCGTAGTGTCGACCACCTCTAGCTATTTTTTGGATTTTTTATCATTCTCCCTCTTTAGGCCACCATGTTGTACCAGAAGGTTCTCTGGGGCTATATACATAACGAGGTTTACGCAAATTTTGGTCACAAGATGTATTTGGATAATGAATTTCGCAGAGAAAAAAAGATTAAGAAAAGGTACAAATCAATCTACAAATTCGAAAGACAAACACGGCATGAAAGCATTGGAATTCAAAATGCTCACTTGAGGAGCGTCTGTGTGACTCTTAATGGCCTCACAAAGGTGAACTTGATCTTTGTTCTCTGAGATGTGAACTGTGAATGCAGTGCATGGCTCACATAATAACAAAATGGGACAGTCACATATATCTGCAACCCATTAACCAAAATGCTCGAAAAGGGCGTTAGATGTATAAAATTCCAACAGCTAACGTTCCAGTCAAGGATGGCAAGAATGTATACCAACATTTTATGGATAATAAAACAAAGTAAGACGTAGAAAGCAACAATAATTGCATCATGATCACACTTTTCAAGTTACATATCAGCACGTCCAACTGAGTTTAATGTTGTTATAAACTTGGATGCTACACAGAGAGAGAGAGAGAGAGAGAGAGAGAGAGAGAGAGAGAGATGCTTGAAAGTTCAAAGGAATCAAAACCTGGGGTTGTGGGAAATGGACATCATAGATTCATAAGGCACATCATTCAGAATAAATGAAACAAAATACAAAAGCAGTGATTTTTACAAGCTTCAAGAAGAAACAAAGGTATCCAACGCTAGACAAGTTATGTCCTTGTATTTACATCCAACAACCAATCGCAGTTACAGGATACAGCAAACCAAAGTCTAACTTTCATGACTCCCGGTACTTTGTCAGGTCAAATGTCAGTGTTCTAGAGCAACTGGGAAAAGAAAAGAAAAAAACAAGCGGCATAAGCACAAACTTTTAACTGATCGACACACACGAAAGTGAACAAAACTGAAACAATGGCGCTAAGAAACATACCTTCGCTCAGAATCCCTATAGACTCCAACCAACGCTTCAGCCTTGTCATAAAAACTATCTTTGAGGGATATCACTATACTCTGAAACCCGCTTCCACCCTCATTGTCTTGATTACCCCAAGATCCTTCACGTGACTTCGATTGAATGAATCCAGCAACCTTGGCAACATTCAAATTGTCTAATGCAGCATCCACTTCATCCAATATAAAGAACGGTGATGGTCTATAACTGGAACGTTGAATACCAAGTCGGGAAACCATGAGTTCTTGAAAAAGCATGTGCAAATTGAAATACTCAAGTCCAACTGTCCAATATAGGAAATCATCCCTCCATAAAAATGATTCTTGTCACAAATATTGACTTCATTGCAAGAAATATCTTACCATGAAAATAAGCAACGAGAAATAAAGCAGCATAAGCTCAGAATACTGAAGTGTGTGTGTGTGTGTGTGTGTGTGTGTGTGTGAGAGAGAGAGAGAGAGAGAGAGAGAGAGAGAGAGAGAGATGCAATACACTTCCCCAAGCACCTGTGGATAGCTGCAACAGTAATGCAAGTGCTGTGACAGTCTTCTCCCCACCAGATACCTGTTCCATTTCACAGAAGCGCTTTGTTGGGGGCATAGCTGAGTACTTGATTCCATGTAAGAACGGCTCATCCTCGTTGTCCAAGTTCAAATATGCTATCCCACCAAGCGGGTGTGTGGTACTCTTCGTAAGTTGATTGTAGATTTTGTCAACATTACTAGAAATATGTTTGAAAGCTTCCTCAAGCTTCTCCCTCTGAGAAGGACTCGTGTTCTGAAGATAAGATCTACTTAATTGACTAAAATCAAGAGCTAGGTCCGATGTAGGTGATCCAGTATCAATAGGGTCAGAGATAGTAGGAAGGACCATGCCCTCCAGTTCACGCTTCTCAAAATTCTCTTGCTTCTGTTACTAGAGCTGCTCGAACTGTGCCTCCTGGAAAACCAGGCAAACAAGGTTGTTGGAAAAAAACTCTTCTATTGAGGTAATCTCCAGATACTAACAATAAAGCAAACTATGCTGCCTAACCTTCGATTTCAATTGACGACTGTGTTTGCATGGCTAAGCTTGTCGTAGCAATAGAAATACTTTTTCCTCCATTCCTGGATATCCTTCTCGCACTCTTCTGACTTGGACTTCCAAGAACACCATAGCAGGAATCTTATTAAGCTATAGACCTACTCCATCTCATCTGAATTCAACATGTGAATTTGAATGTACTCGTGTTTAGCCAAGAACACCATGTGCGGAATTTCCTATGTAAAACTGGTTAAAATTGTTGGACAGTCTTGAATTCCCATTATATTTACTTATGTACTCATTGAAAAAAAAAAGAAGGCATTATATTTATTTATGTACTCTTGAAAAAATATACGTTGAACTATTATTTGCAAGGTATATTCCACTGTTAGCCATATCAATATTAGGGGAAAGCTATCTTCAGAATCCCACTGCATTGAAATCTTCAAAATCTAAGAAAAGTTCCTGTGAAGAGAACATAGAACAGGTTAGATGATTAAAGCACTAATCTGCATAAAACTTTCCTTAGTTTGTGCTTCTCTCGGAATTAAACTTTCCTTCTCCAGTTTTTGGCCATCTATTTTTTTGAAGTTTTCTTGGAATAGTTTCCGTATATTTATGTTATTCTGCTTACATAATCTACCACCACCTATGTACTATCCACGATTGATGCCATTTATATAACATTTTCCGTACGTATTACGTGTGGCTCTGTTAGGAAGACAATTATCAATATGTAATCATCAATTTTACTAGTGGAAAATGGCTATACTTGTTATGCACCAATGCCTGATTGTAATCAATGACTATGAGCGTGGTCAGATGCATGACCTTGATATTCACTGTGCTTATGCTCTCTAATCCACTCCTATTCCTAATGCAATTTTGTCAAAATCCCCTAATAGCAAATGGGATTACATTATAAAACAAAAATAAACACTGAAAAAATATCAAAACAATTCAAATAAACAACAAAATAGGTGAACATAGCATCTACCATTATTAGTTTACTAGTGTATACCCGTACCTGAAGGCACGGCGCAACGCATGACCTTGCTTGAAGGGACGACACAATACTTTCTGAACAAAATTTAAATGAAATATTAAACACCGGTTGTTTTTTATCAAAAAAAAAACCACTTTTTCCAATTATTTTCGATACAATGATTGTTTTTAACTCCATCTCATATGGACTGAATTCCGTATATGTGTATGTCTCACCCCATATGAGAGGACATTATAGTTAACCGTAAAATGAAAATGTACCCAATAATAGAAGCCATGGTAGAAACTTGAAAACTGTTGATCTGGTTTTCTCTCTTTGTAACGTGGAATGTGGAAGGTTGGTTTTTTTTTTTTTTTTTTGGGGGGGGGGGGGGGGGGGGGGGTTGAGGTGAGGTGGAGAGAGATATCTCAATTTTGAACGTAAAATTTGATTAATGGCAATTGTGCAATTACCACTGTTTGAGAGAGGGAGAGAGAGAGAGAGAGAGAGAGGGAGAGGGAGAGCCGTAGGATTCATGCGGCAAATTAATGGTTTGGATTTATGTAGGACATAAGATTCAAAAACCCTCCTCCCTTATTATGTAGATATAGTATAAGACAATTAAATGGCCACTCTTAAGAAAAGGAAATTTTAAAAACAAACAAAAACTTGATCACCATAGTAAAAATCATGGGCATTTTAATCGTGCGTAGCACGTAGCCAATTTCCTAGTCCTCTAGATGTTGTGTCTTTCCTCTCATTTCCTCTTCTATCTTCTTGGTCGTGAGAATATTGAAACTTTCCACTTAGGGAGGGAAAATCTCCCCATTATTTTTACATTTTAGACTCGGGGGCTTTGGAGAGCCCGCTTTGGATTTTTGGCTCTTGAATTCGACCAACCTTGGCGATAGATCTTTGAGTCCTCTAGCAGCAGTGGTGGTGACGCATGGCTGTGACGATTGATCTTGGATGAAGGGATGTTAAGCTCCAAGATGTAGATGCATTTTCATCCAACTTTTTCCATAAGCGGATTGGTGGTTCCAACAGGATCCCTCGCAAATGATTCGAGTAGTTCATTAACTTTAAAATGATTATTTTTCAATATCCTCTAAAAAAAAAATTAACTTGAGCGGATGACTGTAAGTGTTTAATTTTAGTGTCAAACGTTTCTCTTCCAGAATTTTGGATCCTGAATCTTAAATGATAAATTAGATTATTGGATTAGTTAAGCACTTTATTTATCTAATTGAGTGGGTTTTTGTGGGGCTAGTTGGAAAATTATTTTAAAATTAATAAAAACAATTTGAATGATTTGTGTGGAATTCCGAAATAGGCCTCACAATACAATTTGTGTACCGTCGGTATCACTTAGATCGGTACCCATATTTGGATTCTTTTTCTCCTGTCTTCTCCTAAATTGATAAGAGGTTAACCTCATGGTTTCCGCCACTCATTGTGGGCCATACTGAGCATTCACTATAGTAATCTGAACCATTCATCTTGTAGGGTCCAAAAAGTTATATGTCCATCCAAAAAGTTATATGTCCAAGTAAAAAATCAGCTTGATCAGACATCAAGAACTTTATCAAAATTTAAATTTTAGTTTATAAAATCGACGGTCTTAGATAGTTTAACTTAAAATACTAGTGACAAAATCAGGCCATCTGTTTTATAAACCAAAATTCATTTTTTGACATAGCTATTGATATTCGATCAAGCTGATTTTTTACGTAGACATTAATTTGCAGGCCCTACGAGATGAACGATTCGAATTATTACAGAAAATATTTAATCGGGACAGTTCAAGGGACACCTAAAACAATACCTAAAAAGACACCCCAAATCTCAATCTCATAGTTCCCAATCAAAATTTTATGATCCAAACCATTCAATGTGTGCATAATGTGATTTTAATGGTGTCCGCAATAAATTAGCAAAAAAAATGACAGGGAAAATCATGATTTGAGCAGTTTTTATTTAAACCGTTCAATAAAAAAACTGTTCGAAACTGCTTGGATCAAGCCCTTTCTGGTCATTTTTTTTACTGATTTCTCGCGAATACTCTTAAAATCACGTTCTGATCATATTGAGCGGCTCGAATCATCAAAATTTGATCGGGAACTAAGAGGTGGTTTTTTAGGTGTCTAATTAATTGTCCCCGAAACCGCTCCCGATACTTAATAGATCCCACAATGGGCCATGGCGGAAATCGTGAGGTTTTTATGGTTTCCGCCTCATCCGGACACAATGCAGACTCGATTGATAATGCTATAAATAAATTATTATCTACATGGAAATGATTAGCCAATTGATCATGTGAGTGCCCACACTGCCCGGAGCATTTAGCTGGTAATTGGTGAGATCTGGATCCAATATAGCTGTAATTGGTGGGTGTATCATTTCTGTTGAGATTGTACATGTGTTTGAGCTTATAAAATCGACAGCCCTTATAAATAAATAAAAAAAACTTATATAATACAAAACAAAATTAAGAACATCGGAATGCACATCACCCGTGGACTTGCCCGAGCTGAAGGGGAAGAGCCTTGCCTAAAAGTGGGCAAGGTGCGACTCCTCTCCAGGGCTGATATCGCGATTTACCTGGCAGATCAGGGTGGTGGTTGCTTCGACTTATCTGGAGGTTTGCACTATACTGGTGGGTCCAACGGCGGAACCAGGAATTTATCCCGTCCTGGGCTAACCAAAATTTATATGTGTAAACCAAAAAGAAGGCAATTAGAAAAAAGCATTGGTAAAATATATTTTGCTACAATACTTCGGTATATATACTGAACGACTGTTCATCAACAATTTCTTTTATATTATTTTTCACTTCTCTCTCTTGATTTCTCTTACATTACTCCCTCCGTCCCTTTTTAAGTGTCCTGCTTCGAAGTCGAACTTATTAAAAAGACATCATCATTACACCTTTCACATCAACTTTTTCCTCTACTTTCCATACTTACCCATTATCATTACACTTTTACTCACTAACTTTTCAAAATCAAATATACTTTTAGGACCAAAATAGACAATTCACCAACTTTTAGCTCCTAACTTTACAAAATGGATACTTATTAAAGAACAGCCCAAAATAGAATACTGGACACAAAATAAGGGACGGAGGGAGTATTAAACAGTCTCAAAAAAATTAAGTACTCCAATTTTTCATTCGTTTGAATAAGTTCAAGATCTTATTTTTCTGATTATATTATTCTAAATGGTTATAATTAATTTTAACCATATTTTTAAATATATAAACTATCTAAAAAAATTAAGTACTCCATTTTTTAATCCGTTTGAATTGGTGTGAAGTTATTTTTCTGATCATATTATTCTAAAAGGTCATAATTAATATTTGCATTAAGAACTCTCATAATCAAGTATTTACCCTATAGGATCCCAAACAAAGAGCAGATACTTGATTACAAGAGCCCTAGAGACAAAAATTAATTATGACCATTTATGATAAAATGATCAAACAGTAAGAACTTCACGCTGTTCAAATGGATGGTGGATTGAGCTAGGTTGAATGGGAGAATGGTGGGTTAGACTAAATTCATTTGGACCAAAAATTTACACATAATTTTTTTTTTTTAAGTTCTTCGGGATTGCACCTGGGCTATAGCCTAGTAGAGCCTAAGTGTAGTTCCGCCCTTGGGTGGGTCTACGCTATACTGGTGGGTCCAATTAGTGGCACTCCTATAGGGTGGTTCTTGCCTTGGTCACCAAAAAATAAAATAAAAACCGGAATGCGCAATTTTGGAAATGTTCACACATGGGTAAATAAAATCAATTGCTTATGATGACGTACGCATACTTATTTCTACAATTTTTTTCCCCTAAACACGCTTTCGAAAACAGAAATGATACACCCACCGCACCACCTACCGCACGCGTGCCGGGCCCACTCCAGCCACCAGACAGCCGATCTGATCTGTTCAAAAATTCTAAAAGAAAAGAAGAGTGGACCCATGCGAGAATCAATGGCATCCAACATGTGTAGTTGCGCGATCCAAACTTCTAAAAAATATATGATCCTAGCTGTTAAAAAATGGAAGATTAGTTCGAGCACTTACGCATATCGGATGCCGTTGATTCTCACGTCGGCCCATTTGGTTTTTTTTAAAGAATTTTTGGACTGCTCGAATCGGCCATCTGGTGGCCGGAGCGGGCCCAGAGCGCACGTGCGCGGTGGGTGAGAGGCGGTGGATGTATCCCTGCAAAAACAGGGCACCTGAGACAGAACCTCAGGATACCACAAATTAAGGCCAAAGAAAACAACGAATCAAAACAGAGAGAAAGAAAACACTTTACTGTATGTCCATTTACACTAACCAGCTTGAACCAAAGATTCTACTCCGTACTTGATGGGTGCAATTTTGTTCATCCTCTGTAGAAGAAGGTGAATATTTCCTTCCTTCCTATTTGTTAAAATGGTGTGAATTTCACCACAAAATGATGTCATGATTATCAGGAGGTTTGAACTTGAGACCTTAGGAGAAAAACAAACATAATAAATATAATCTATTATTCATGCATTGCACACGACGTATGGTTGCTTAAATAGAGAAGAAGGCAAGCAATCATCTTCCTTGCTAACAAATATAAGCTTGCATTCAGCGCCACTAAGCCACAAACCGATCGAAGCAATGTTCATTGTATTTTGGTGGTTAAATCTTCTGGCACACGCCGTAACTGCTGCCTCATCACAAGACAAGAACGTATTTCTGTTGGCCGGACAAAGCAACATGTCCGGCCAGGGAGGCGTAATCAACGAGACTTGGGATGGCGTCATCCCACCCGAATGCGCACCCAACCCGTCGATCCTCCGCCTGGCTGCAAACTTCACGTGGGTTCTTGCAGCCGAGCCACTCCACAAGGACATCGATGTGAACGTTACGGTCGGGGTGGGGCCCGGAATGTCGTTTGCGAATTCGGTATTGGCCAATGACTCAAGCCTCGACGTGGTGGGATTGGTGCCTTGTGCAGTCGGGGGGACCAAAATTAGCCAGTGGGCTCGGGGGACCTTTTTATATGACCAATTGGTGAGTAGGGCCAGAGCCGCCGTGCAATGCGGGGGGACGATCCAAGCGATGCTGTGGTATCAAGGGGAGAGTGATACGACGTTACTAGAGAACGCGGAGTTTTACAAGGGGCGATTGGAGAAGTTTTTCCTCGATCTTAGATCTGATCTGCAGTCTCCTTCATTACTAATCATTCAGGTACGCTACCAAAACATCCGCACGGTTACAAATACAATTTTGATAAGCAATGGCGGATTCGAAAATGTGAAACGGAGGGGTACTAATTCATCGTAATTTAGAATTTGTTCACACAATCAAACAAAAATGAATAATGCTGAACTTCTCTATTACCAAATTCATGCAAGACTCTGTTTTGGTAGGTCCGGACCCACCTCATGTGAGTGTAAGTATTTTAGTGTGTACGGTTTTAAAACTTTGATGCACGACTTCCGTCTCGATCCATTTTAGACCGACATTCGGTCCCTAGTTTAGAGTGTTCGGACCAATTTAGAAACTGATCCTTTTCTTTTTTTTTTTAAACGGCAAAAACTGATCTTTTTTTTTTTTTGTGGTTGTTTTTGGTAGGTGGCATTAGCACGAGCAGGACCTTTTCTTGAGACAGTGAGAGAAGCCCAGTTGGGATTAGACCTTGCAAATGTCATATGCGTTGATGCCCGTGGATTGGAGTTGGAACCAGACAACTTGCACCTAACCACTGCAGCACAGGTTCAACTCGGGGAGATGTTGGCCGGTTCATTTCTCCAGAACCGGCCTGCCCCCCTCACAAATAATTAATGCTCCCAAAAGATTTCGTAATTACGTTGGTGGCCTTCCCCACAAGCCCTTCGTTTCGTTCTTTGATCTTCTAATCGAACATTGCAATTTAAACTATGTATATTTGAGGGAGTACTTAATAATTCCGGATTGGAAGGAACAAAATTGGTGACCGGCGTGAAATGTGAAGAACTTTTACAACAAAGCGATGGAGAATAATATCGTCCTTCTCTTTAAATTTCAAAATTATAGTCCTTTCTCTCGTTCATAATTAATAATCGTCTCTCTTTTTGAAGCAAAAAATAGAGTAGTAATTCTATCTACAATTCTACAACAAAAAATTCGCAGAAAATTAAAGATATTATCTAGTTATCAGCAAAAGGAAAAAGAAAAACTATTAGTAGTTCTTTAAATTGGTTTGAATTTTTTTTAAACCTATGCATATATAGAAGTACTTTCATTTGTGATTGCTTGCGGATTGGAAGGACAAAATAGATAAAGCTGGTCAAATGAGAAGATTTTGTCCCGTAAATTATGTCAAGAACTCACGGTGGACAATGTCATCTTTCACTTAAATTCCAAATTGCATTTGTTTCTCTACACTGCCGTGCCGGCGGGAGAAAGACCCAAGGTGTTTGACCAAGTGTGTATGGGGAATCTTTGAAGTCTTTGTACTAAGGGAGATAGCATGGTCAAACAATATTGATAAGGAGGGTAAAATTGTCATCTTCTGATGTACAAGTAATTTTGCAGTTAAACTAATTTGGTTAAAAAGTAAGTTAGACAAGTTTTTCAACGATTCAAACCTAGTGCAGTCGGACTTCAGGAGCACCCGTGGCACGCAAGACTGCAAAGTTTGATCCATTTTGAGATTTTGAGGATGTGCCTGAGGCGCAATGACATGCGCCTGGGGCGCTTGGAATTGCTCCTGAGACCCATTAAAACTCTACAAAAGCAATTTGGTAGGTTTATTGTGGATACTCCCGAACTCAGATTTTTATAAGGTAGGAAACGTTAAAAAGCTTCTTGGGTCTACTTTCTAACTCAAGTAATTTTAATATAGAATTATTTGTACATCGAGAGATATCATCAATCTACACTCAACTCAGATTTTATTTTATTGGAGATGTCGCGATTTCGGCTCATAAAGAGGCCGTGAATAAGGTTTTCCTCATTTAAAAATGCTTCATTTTGGGGACACCGTAATTTTTGGCATAACAGAACCCTTACAAGCATAACAAAAATCATTACAAGTATAATAGAACCATAACATGGCATAACCAAGGCATAACCAAAAACCAATCAAGGCATAACCAAAAATCAACCAAGGCATAACCAAACAAGTTATGCCTTATTATGGTTTTGGTTATGCTTATAATGGTTTTGATTATGCTTGTAATGAATTTGGTTATGCTTATAATGGTTTTGTTATTCCAAAAGTTACGGTGTCCCCAAAACGATCGGGGACACCGAAGTCATTCCCTTTTAAATTGGATAAACATCTAGGGAATGATTTCGGTGTCCCTGGTCATTTTGGGGATACCGTAACTTTTGGCATAACAAAACCATTATAAGCATAACCAAATTCATTACAAACATAACGAAAACCATTATAAGTATAACCAAAACCATAACAAAGCATAACTTGGTTGGTTATGCCTTGGTTGGTTTTTGGTTATGCCTTGATTGGTTTTTAATTATGCCTTGGTTATGCCATGTTATGGTTCTATTATACTTCTAATGATTTTTGTTATGCTTGTAAGGGTTTTGTTATGCCAAAAATTACGGTGTCCCCAAAATGACCGAGGACACCATAACATCATATATTGATAAAAATAATTTGCAAAGTACTAAAATATGGTGGAGTTTAATCATAAAAATAATAATGTTTAGTTTATAAAAAGTGGGTAGTAATCATACGATTACAAAGATTATCGAATCACCACTACTCTTCCACCACCAACATTTTCACTGTTACACGACCCCTTTACCACCATCCCTTCTCCACCTACACAAACATCACTTCACCACCACTGCCACCGCACTTCCACTTTACTATCACCATTGCACTGCACCTCAACCCTTCCACCTTCGCATTCATTTAACCACCACCAAAAACACCACTTCTTCACCCCCACAACTATTACACCTCCCCGTCCAGCTCCACCACAACTAATTCATCGCCACTTAGATTTTTTTTCCCCACAATTGAACATAAGTGAATAATCAAAGGAGCAGAAGGATATGAAAATGTGTTTTAACCTTAGTGGCTCCGACGATTTTTGAGGTTGTCTAATTTCGACAAATTTTTCATAAACCAAAATCTAATATTTTATGATTCATTCTCACCATCTTTTAATACTTTGAATTCCCCTCTTTATTGATATAAAATAGGTTTCCATCCGGTCTACAGTTAGTGCGATTCAAGAATTTTCCAAAAATAATTTGTTTTTCAACCTATTGAGGGTAAAATTGTCATATTTTTTAATGCATATGTAATGTTGGAGTCAAAATAATTTAGTTTGAAAGTAGGCAAGATAAACTCTCTAACAGTTCAAACCACATGCAAATTGGAGTTCGGAATAGCCCGTGGCAAGACCGTAAAGTTTGATGGGTTTTGAGATTTCGAGGATGCACCCGGGGCGCAATGGTAGGCGCCTGGGGCGCAGGAAATTGCGCCTGGGAGCATTAAAACTTTACAATTGCTCAAACTTTGCGGGTTTATTTCAAACACTTCCGAACGCTGTTTTTTGCAAGGTTGGAACCGTTAAAAAACTTGTTAAGTCTACTTTCTAACTTAAGTAATTAGAATTATTTGTATATCAAAAGATGAAAAGATATCACCAATTTACACTCAGAGGGTCGAAAAGTAAATCATTTCGGTAAAAAACTTGAATCTCCATTATTTTTATTTGGATAAAGACTTATTATATATCGATAACATAATATTCAAAGTACCAAAATACGGTGAAGGGATTTAAGTTTAGTTTATGAAAAGTGGGCAGTAAATTAACTTACTACTTCAAAGAGTATCGAAGCACCACTGCCCTTTCACCACCAACATTTTCACCATAACATGACCCCTCCACCACTATCTATTCACCACCAACACAAACATCACTTCACCATGCCACTACCACCGGACTTCCACTTTGCTATCACCAATGGCACCGTAGCTCAACCTTCGCATTCATCTAACCACTAGCACAAACACCATGCACCACTTCACCCCCACAACTATCACAACTCCACATTTAGAGCCGATCTTGACTTTTCGGAGGTTAAAAGCAGAATTAAAAAGAGGACCTCTTTTGTTGGACTATAACAAAGGATAAAAAAAAGTAGGTGGGGCCCTTACAATTCAGAATTTTTTGGAGGCCTAAAGCGACCGCAGTACAGCAGTACTTTAACGCAAGACCGGCTCTGTCCACGTCCAACTCCACCACGACAACTATTTCATTGTCACTTGGACTTTTTTCCCACAATCGAACATAAGTGAAATAATACTAAAGTTATACTTTGCTATTTGCAAACCCAAGACTCTATTTTGGTGGGACTCTACCCATCTAATGTGAGTGAGTGTAAATACTTATGTGTATATGGTTTTAAAACTTTCAATTTAAGACCGGTACACATATAGCAGTGTTCTCATATGAATGCAAGAACTATGGCTCTGTTTGTTTGAGAGTAAAATATTTTCTCGTAAAATATTTTATCCATTTTCCAAAATTTGAATGCCTAAAAGGCAGGTAATTTGTTTTCCCTGTAAGTCATTTTACGTTGTTCACTGAAAACTCTCGAGCTCTCTGTACTTTTTGTTTCCCATGCAGACCACAGGTCAACAGGAGATTAAAGTCTCTGATTCCTTTTGTAATCCCACAATTGAAATTACAAGTTTTTCCTTTGCCATCCCAAGAATACCAAGACGACCCATGTCTAGAAAAATATTTTGTTGCCAAGAATTACTTTCAATTATCAATCAAACACCGTAAAATAAAAACGAAATTTTTTTTTCCACTGAAATCATTTTACGTGTAAAATATTTTATTTTGAAACAAACGGAGCCTACAGGTCACATATCCCACTGCTTTTAAGAAAATAAAGTTGCATATCCCACGTTATTAACGTTTGGTGCGTAGTATTTGATTTTGTTCTTTCGCAGTTTAAAGTGTTAGGATCAAACGCTTACTATCTTACCCAAATCCGCAGGTAGTGGTAAAGACGCAACTTTATTTCCTTATACTAAAGCATAGCAGACCCCCAAGTGTCACGGTTCGATCCGACCAACATAAAGTGTTCCGACCAACTTACTCAGAAACTGATCCTTTTTTATGGTTGTTATTGGTAGGTGGCATTAGCACCATCAGGACGTTTTCTTGAGATAGTGAGAGAACTCAGAGAAGTTTAATTGGACTTAGAGCTTCAAAATGTGAAATGCGTTGATGCCAAGGGATTGGAGCTGGAACCAGACAACTTGCATCTAACCACTCCAGCACAGGTTCAACTCGGGGAGATGTTGGCCGGCCGGTTCATTCCTTCTAAATTGATCCGGCCGGCTCCCTCAAAAGCAATTAATGCCCCCAAACAATTTCGTAATTGCATTCGTGACCTTCTCCACCAGCCCCCTGTTTCGTTGTTTGATTCGTCTAATCAAGAATTCAAATATGAACTTCATTTGAGAGAGAACTTATTGATCACGAATTTGAAGGAACAAAATTCATGAAGGGCGTGAAATGTGAAGAGTTTGCACAATAAAATCACGGTGGATATCGTCGTTCTCTTTATATATAATTAATTAATAATAAAAACAAGGCGAAAAAGAAAATTATAAACCTTGTTCGATTTAAATTAGCATTAATTTGCCGCTAATCTTGGTACTGCCCTCTTTATTCTCTGGAAATAACTCCAAGATAAAGACGCTTAGGAAAAAAAACAGAGTCCACCAAAAACATGAAATTATTCTTTAATACTGATCACTAAAGTGGGGACAATGGAAATTGTCGACTACCTCAGTACTCCATTTGAGGATTTTAGGAGCTGCCTTGATGGGATCAGCTGTCATCTCTACCTCTGTCATTTTTATTTTATTTTTTTGACAAGTATGCTTTGTTCAGATGAATATTGATACGATATCTACTTCCTTTTTTATACAGATTTTAAACATATCGAATCTTATAAAATTTCACAGCTTAGATCGTTAAATAAATCCCTTCATTACGAGTCTCATTTTGCACCACACTAGGGGTAGCTTAGTTCGTCAAATAAATCCCTTCATTACGAGTCTCATTTTGCACCACACTAGGGGTTGCATGATAGATCACCACATAAGAAGACTCTGATCATGTAGATGGCCGGTCATGAGGGTGCTCCACATTTAGAGGAGGTTATTCGGTGCTCTTGGAGCATTGTTTGCACCATTCATAGAGTCCAATGTCATTTTGTCCCTTAAATTAACAACACAAAGTACATGGTCCTAACAAGATACACCAATCACATAACATTTGGCCCCATATTACTACAGGAGCATTCAATAATTTTTCCCACATTGGGCCAACATGCGAAGAAAATTTTTAACGCAACGATTATTTATAACGCTCTCTCATTTTTACATCGAAGATTTTTTCTGACTGCGGCGCAGTGAAATTTCCATTATATAGACTCTATCTCCTTTCCTTTTAAATATATATATAAGTATGCGTGCATTGTACATATACATGTATCTTCCTTAAAAGATACGACATCACTCAACTACTCGCTCCATTCAACTATCCTTGCATTGAGAGGAAGAAAAAAAAAATCAAAGAACAAAGCCATGTTCACTTTTCTGTCGTTAATCCTTCTGGCTCACGCCATATCCCCTGCCTCCTCGCAAGAAAAAAACATATTCCTGTTGGCCGGGCAAAGCAACATGTCCGGCCGCGGAGGCGTGACCAACGGCACGTGGGACGGCTTCGTACCGCCCGGATGTGGCCCCAATCCGTCGGTACTCCGCCTAGCCGCAAACCTCACGTGGGTTCCAGCGGCCGAGCCGCTCCACAAGGACATCGACGTGAACGTAACGGCCGGGGTGGGGCCGGGAATGTCGTTTGCCAATGCGCTGCTGGCCTACGACCCTGGCCTCGGCGTGGTGGGATTGGTGCCTTGCGCAATCGGTGGGACCAAGATCAGCCAGTGGGTTCGGGGGAGTTTCTTGTATGACCAGCTGGTGAGGAGGGCTGGCGCCGCCGCGCGGGGCGGAGGGAAGATCCAGGCGATGCTGTGGTATCAAGGGGAGAGTGATACGGTGGATGAAGAGGATGCGGAGTCGTATAAGGGGAGATTGGAGAAGTTTTTTGAGGATCTTAGATCTGATTTGCAGTCTCCTTCATTACCAATAATTCAGGTGCACTGCCACTATTTCGTCTACTTGACTACTTCCCTTTTTTGGTTCTTCCCAAAATAATTTCGGCTATTTTTTTTTCCCAGACCGGTTAAGAGTATCCAAGCTAGCTAACGCGCACTTCAAATATTACCCTTCCCGGTTAAATGCAGAGATCATTCACAACAGGACTAGGGAAATTCACAAGAGATTTATCTCTTGCGGCCTGCCCTCAAGTGGTTGTTATGTTTTGAACTTAGAATATCTTAATTTAAACCTCATATGTATTGCCAGCTACCTCTTGGGTTATTTCGGCTACTTTACACTCTTGATTTCTCGTGATCTTTTCATAGTTGAATCTTTTTAGTTGCCTTTTTAAGTGAAAAATAATTATTTCTGGTATATGTGGGGCAATTAAAACATGGACACATGGGGTAGGTATGGGAAAAATTAATTTGTGCTAGTGTTAAAGTATCAATCAGTGGCGTTATTGAAAATTATTTGAAATTTTTCCATAAACAACCTACATTCAAAAAATTATATGTAGGCATTTGCCAGGTTTGTTTTTGTTTTGTTTTGTTTTTTTAAATATTTAAAACTCGCTTGGAAGAGTGAGAAACTTTTAGGTATCCCGGGGATAGCAAGCTCCATGGTATCCCCGTCGGTCCGTTTCTTATTTTTTGGCCATTTCTGATCACATATGGATGATCGATTTCGTTCATTTTGTAGAGTTCGGCGAGAACCTTAATCTTGCCATAAATTATGTTCATCGGACTTTATTTGATACATGATCGACATACGTGAAAATTAAAGAACACCAAAACTAAGTCCAAAAATACACTGAATCAAAACCCAGTTTTGGTTTTTTTTGCAATTTTCACGTTGCCGATTATGTATCAAATAAAATCCGATGAATATAATTTTTGACATGATTATGGTTCTCGCCGAACTCTACAAAATGAACGAAATCGATCAATCAAATGTGATCGGAAAACGGCCGAAAAAAGAGAAATGGACCGGAGGGGATATCATGAGGCTTGGTATCCCCGGTATACTCAAAAGTTTCCCACCCAAGAACATGAGTAGAAGTTTGAAATTTACTTTTTTTTAACAGTCAAACTCTTGCAAGCGGAGGTTTATCAAGTAATCGGGTGTGTGCAAGACTACAAACAAACCGAGCCGCAGGTGACCATCTTGAGACCTGGTTTGTTAATGGCATGACTCAGCTTGACCCGTTAAATAATTGAGTCAAGCTCAAATTTTAGGCTCGTATAGTAAACAGTTCAAACTTCAAAAAACTCGTCTACAAACAAGTTAATGAGCCTATCTCAAACTCTCGTTTCAGGCTCGTTACACCCCTCGATAACTGTCACTTTACGTATACATCGTCTGATTTGCTGTCTCCTTCTTTACCAATAATTCAGGTACACTAGCTACCACTATTTCGGCTATATACTTGCCTTTTTTGGTGCTTCCCAAAATAATTTCGGTTAAGGGTGTCCGAGTCAGCTTATGCACACTTTGAATATTATACTTCTTGATTTGGTCAAACGCAGGTCATCCACGATAGGACTAGAGGATTTACAAGAAATTTCTCTCTTGCGACCTGACCCCAAGTGGTTGCTAAATTTTGAACCAAGAATGTCTTGGTTTAAACCTTATATAGTCATATATATTGCCACTTAAGCTACCTCTTGGGTTATTTCGGCTACTTAATTTACACTCTTGATTACTCGTGATGTTTTTATTGTTTAATCTTGTTAGTTTCCTTTTTCGATGAAAAAAAATTATTTCTGGTACATGTGGGGCACTTAAAACATGGACACATGCGGTAGGTATGGAAAAAATTATTTGTTAGCTGTTTAACTCATCAAAAGTGCTAGATACCACTAAATAGACTTTTAGAGGTATTTATGATTGTTAATAAATTTTTATTAGTGATAAATATATATATATATATATATATATATATATGTTTAGGGTGGTTTTGGGATATATTTTTCGGGGTAGTTAGCATTGCTCTTAACTCTTCAATCGGTGGCGTTATTGAAAATATGAAACTAGAGATGCGGCACCCCATACATGAGAGAATATATATGTAGGCATTTGCCAGGTTTGTTTTTGTTTTTTTGCTAATTTAAACTCGATTGGAAGAGATTACCAAGAACATTTGTAGAAGTCTGAAATTTAAGGACATACCTTTTTTGACAGACAAACTCTTGCGGACTTTTATCAAGTAATCGGGTGTGTGCAGGACTGCAAAACAAATCGAGGTGCAAACGAGCACCTCGGCCCTCGAGGCCTGGCTTATTATTGGCACGACTTGACTTGACCTGTGGTTAAATAATCAAGCCGAGCTCGGGCTCGGGCTCGAATTTTAGGCTTGTGTAGTAACAAGCCAAGCTTCAAAAAACTCGGCTCGTATAGGCTCAACTCATTTACAAATGGATTAACGAGCCTAGCTCAAACTTGAGTTTTAGGCTTGTATGTAGTTCCCCTAGGTAACTGTGTCACTTTACATATACCTCGTCTAATGCTGAGGTATGGACGGAGTTATGCATTAGCAAGTGAGGTCACTTGACCATAGAGTTTTAAAAAAAACTTGCTAGAGGTGCTATAGTTTTAGTGTTATTTTCACGTTCTATCCCATAAATACTGCTCAATCAATATTCGAAGAACTTTTTGAAATTCTAATTTTTTGCCTTGTGTCATAACGAAGTGTACATGACTCTAAGTAATTGACAATATTGACCACACTACCGACAAATTCTAACTCTGTCCTTGTCTAACCTGCGGGCTTAGAAAAAAAAAAAAACACTATTGTTTGTATCAGGTTATTCAAATTGACCATGTTACGGTTGTTTTTGGTAGGTGGCAATAGCATCAGCTCAAGGCCCTTTTATTGAGAAAGTAAGAGAAGCTCAATTGAGATTAGACCTTGCAAATGTCAAATGTGTTGATGCCAAGGGACTAGAGCTTGGACGGGACCATTTGCACCTGACCACTTCGGCAGAGGCTCAACTCGGGGGGATGTTGGCCGGGTCATTCCTCCGGACCCGGCCCAGACCTATCAAGAATAATGCCCCCTCTAGGTTTCCTAATTACGTTAGAGCCCTTCTCCACTAGCCCCCTTTCCTAGTTTAGTTCTTTGATTGTTATTTTTTTTAATAGTAAAAAATTCATTAATAATAATAAGGTTACAACTCACTCTCTCTGAACAGCTATTATAACAAGAAGAGTGAATTAAGGCCTTGTGCGAAGCGACTACACGGTAATAACAAAAGGAAACACGGCGGAAAACAAAGGATACTCTGTGTCGAATATGTAAATGCAAAACTTAGATAAGTAGTTGCAATAGTGGTTCTACTAACGATGAATTTTTCAACAAAAACCAACCGATAACCATTTGATTATTATATAGTTAAAAAACATACAAGTTTCCAAAGCCAACTGGGCTTCCAACTAGAGTAATGATTGTGATTTGAGTAGTGTTTTTGAAAAATGGGTAGAGAGAAAAATGAGAGTAATGATTGGAGAGAGAGGTAAAAATAGAGAGATAGAGGGAGAAAATAGAGGGGAGACTTAAAAAATCATCCTCATGTGCCACTTCCTTTAAGTTTTCATCCTACCATTTTTTTCCACTTATGTTTTCATCCTCAATCTTTCATAATACCAAGAGTGCCCTTATATATATATATATATATATAGCACTGGAAAAGGGGACGGCAACATAAAAATCCAATCCCCCCGATATTTCGGCGTCCGTTCCCCGTTAATTTCGCCTTTCCAATCCCAAAAATCTCTCCCACCATATAAACATTCCATCCTTCCCATTTTTTCTCTGACTGAGAAATCCCCTAAATCAGTCCACCTCCATCGTCCACGCTCCCTTCTTCTGCAAATCCAAGGATTTTGCCGCCGACTACTGTTGTTGCCCAACTCATTCGGCCCACCGTCAACGAGAGCGGCGAGCAGCGGCTAGAACCAGGTGTTTTGAGAGGGTTCGGTGCTTTGCTCGACCGGATCTGGGCCGCCACGGCTGCTCCGAGAGTCCTCTGCGATGCCGCCCATGAACATGTTGCAGAAGCTTGCCGCCGTGAACATGTTGCAGAAGCTTTCGTCGGGAACCATCTCAGCGAATTTCTGGAACTGAATGTTTTCTGATGATGATCAGGACGAGTTTCCGAGAGATGGGTCCCATTAGATGAAAGAAATATTTTATTATGTTTATTTCTTCCATTGCTCCATGAACCTTCCGTTCCTTTGTTCGGGTAATTGGTTTGTTTCCACTTGATTCTATCCCTTTTAGAGCCAATAATTGAAATGTATTTCACATTTTATTTGGTTCTCAAATGTATTTCATGGTTTATTCATGAATTGTACATTCATGGTTTATTCAAGTTTTTTGCTTGAGTCATGGTGCGAAATCATGACTTGTATTTGTATGTTTTAAATAAATTCCGGTGTATTCATTAAATCGTAATTATTTTGGTTCGATTCAATTTGAAATAATTGTTTCATGATAAGCTGACCACATTTTTGCATGTAATGATAATGTTAAAATGCTCACGTATTAACTAAAAATGTCATATTTTTAATTGATCTTATTCTATGAAATATGGTTAAATTATCATCAAACAAGTGTTATCGTGATCAACGTTTTATGATTAAATTACCATCAAAATAAGTGTTATCGTGATCAACGTTTTATGGTTAAATTACCATCAAAATAAGTGTTATCGCGATCAACATTTTATGGTTAAATTACCATGTCGATTTCAATGTTTGATGACCATTCATAATTTAGCTTGAAACCGATTTAATAAACAGGACATACTCCTAAAACATTATCATTGAAATATAAAAGTAATCAATCATATTAAAATTACCAAAAAATCATGAATTATGATTGTTTTGATGCGATTCAATTTGAAATATAAAAGTAATAGCATAAAAAATAAAAATAATCAATTATATTTAAATTTACCAAATCCCACTGAATTAGGAAAACAATCCAATCTAATCATACTAAATTGGGAAAACAATCCAATCCAATCCCACTAAATTAGGAAAACATTAATATAACATAATATATGTATATCATAGTGAAAAGGGTAAAAAAGGTAATTCACACACTAAGAGGATGAAAACATAAGTATGAAAAAAGGGCAGGATGAATTCTTACATGGCATGAATAAAGAGGATGGATATTTAAATATTCCAAAATAGAGTAATGATTGAAAAATTAAAGAGAGAAATAAAAGTAATGATTGAGTTGAAAAATATTTTTTGAAAAAAGGGAAGTGAACAAAATCTTTCACGCTTGTAACTTGGCATGTGGAAATTTAGAAAATCCTTATCACATCCGAGCCATCATTATTGACTTATCCAAATGTGAACCAAAGAGAACATATTTACGGAGGATACCGTGAAAATAGGTTTACGGAGTCCAATCACGTACGTTCAAAATATTTTTAGACTGTCTGAATTAAAAGACTAATTTTGACCTGTCAAAAATAACTTTTACCGATCAGAATTGAAAAACAATCTCAACCATTAGTTGTGGAAACGGACAACTGCAATTTCACAAATCTGCGAAAAACTTGTTCACGGTTCCACGTGAATAATTTTCTATCGTGAACCAAATTCCAACAACTTACAAGTTGCAACATGCCAACATGAGTTAACTACTCCTCACCCCCATTCAGCTACTCATTTGAGTGGAGGAAAAGGCAAAGAAAGAACAAAAGCAATGTTCACTTTTCTGTCGTTAATCCTTCTGGCTCAGGCCATATCCCCTGCCTCTTCGCAAGGGAAAAACATATTCCTATTGGCCGGACAAAGCAACATGTCCGGCCGCGGAGGCATGACCAACGGCACCTGGGACGGCATCGTCCCGCCCGAATGTGGCCCCAACCCGTCGATACTCCGTCTAGCCGCAAACCTCACGTGGGTTCCCGCAGCCGAGCCGCTCCACAAGGACATCGACGTGTACGTAACCGTTGGGGTCGGGCCTGGAATGTCGTTTGCCAATTCGGTGTTGGCCAACGACTCCAGCCTCGGCGTTGTAGGACTGGTGCCTTGTGCCGTCGGTGGGCCTTTTGGGACCAAGATCAGCCAGTGGGTTCGGGGGAGTATGTTGTACGAGCAGCTGGTGAGGAGGGCTGGCGCCGCCGTGCGAGGCGGAGGGAAGATTCAGGCGATGCTGTGGTATCAAGGGGAGAGTGATACGGTGGATAAAGAGGATGCGGAGTTGTATAAGGGGAGATTGGAGAAGTTTTTTGTGGATCTTAGATCTGATTTGCGGTCTCCTTCGTTACCAATAATTCAGGTACACTACCAATTTCCGCTACTTATAATTTTTTTTGTTGCTTCCAAAAATAATTTCGGCTACTTTTTTTTCCGGACGGTTAAGGGTGTCTAATCCAGCTTACTCGCACTCTGACTATTACTCTTTCCGGTCTGGTAAAAAATAAGTCATCTATGCCGTAATTAGAAGATTCTCTTGCAATTTGGCCAAAGTAGTTGCTAAGTTTAAACTCATATTGTCTTCATTTAAACCTCATCTATATTGACACTTAGGCTTTGTTCTTTTAAACTTAACTTAAATTTGAAAATTTTATTTTTATTTGAATTTTTTTCCGCATTTGTTAATTTTGCGCTAAACTTTTTTGGGTTATTAATTCGTCTCGACGAAAGGAATCGGAAAAGTAAAATTTCTGCACTTTTACCCAAATATTTTGTAAAATAACCATTTTTTAGTGAAAAATGTCAAACATGATTATTTCTCAAAATACTTGGATAAAAGTAGTGCCAAAATTTTACTTTTCCAATTTATCTCGTCGAGACGAATCTATAACTCAAAAAAATTTGATGCAAAACTAACAAATGCGAAAAAAATTCAAATAAAGACAAAAATTTCAGATTGAAATTAAATTTAAGTCCAAAAGAACAGAGCCTTAAGCTACCACTTGGCTCCTGGGTGTTATTTCGGCTACTTTACACTCTCTCTCTCTTTTTTATCGGCAAAAAATTTTATTAAAAATCTTGTCAAATGTACAACAAAAAGGCTACTTTACACTCTTGATTGCTCGAGATGTTTTTATTGTTTAATCTTTTTAGTTCCCTTTTTCGATGGAAAAGAAAATATTTCTGGTACATGTGGGCCACTTAAAACATGGGGATGGAGTAGGTATGGAAAAATTTACTTTGTTAATTAGTGTTCAGTGGTTTTATTGAAAATTTGTAACTAGAGGTGGGGCACCCCATACATGAGAGAATATGCAGGCATTCGCCAGGTTTTTCTTCGTTTATTTAAAAGTCGCTCGGAAGAGATTACCAAGAAAATGTGTAGAAGTTGAAATTTAAGGACATACTTTTTTAACTGAAAAACTCTTGCGGAGGTTTATCCCGTAATCATGTGTGTGCACGGCTGCAAATGAACCAAACTGCAAGCGAGCAGCTCGGGGCATGTCTTGTTAATGGCACGGCGCGCTCAAGCTTGAGTGTTAGGCTTGTGTAATAAATAAGTCAAGCTTAAAAAAACTAGGCTCGTTTGTATAGGCTCGAATCGTTTACAGACGAGCCGAATTCAAACTCAAGTTTTAGGCTCATTTGCACCCATAGGTAACTGTGTCACTTTACATATATGTACCTCGTCTAATGCCGAAGTATGGACGGAGCTATGCATTTGCAAGTGAGGTCACTTGACCATAGAGTTTTAAAAAAAAAATTGCTAGAGGTGCTATAATCACGTTCTATCCCATATATATTGCTCAATACCCTCGAAAAACGTACATTTTGAAATTCTAATTTTTGCCTCGAGTCATAACAAAGTGTACATGGCTCTAAGTAATTGAGAGTACGTATAGACCCAACCGTCGACAAATTCTGGCTTCGTCCCTGTCTAAAGAACGAGTCCCTGCGAGCTTAAAAAAATAAACTTTTGTTTGTGTTATGTTATTCAAATTGACCATGTTATTGTTGTTTTTGGTAGGTGGCAATAGCATCGGCTCAAGGCCCTTTTATTGAGAAAGTAAGAGAAGCTCAATTGAGATTAGACCTTGCAAATGTCAAATGTGTTGACGCCAAGGGACTAGAGCTTGGACGGGACCATTTGCACCTGACCACTTCAGCACAGGTTCAACTCGGGGAGATGTTGGCCGGTTCATTCCTCCGGACCCGGCACAGACCCCTCAAGAAATAAGAACAATGCCCCCTCCAGGTTTCCTAATTACGTTGGAGGCCTTCCCCACTAGCCCCCACCCCAAATTTAGTTCTTTAATTGTTATTTTTGTTTTTTATTTTGAACATTAAGAAATTCATTATTAATAACAACCCACTGTAAGCAGCTATTACAATGACAAGAGTAAAAGCCTTGTGCACCCCGACTACATCGTAATATCAAAAACAAATGACAAACAAAGGATACACCGTGTCGGATATGCGGACGCGAAACCTAAATAAGCGCAGTTACAATAGTGGTTCCACTAACGATGAGCTTTTCAACAAAAAACGATGGATAACCATTTGACGAATTTTGATTAATCACGTTTGGAGTGGGGACAAAAGGATTATGGGTGTCAAATGAGAAGATTTGTTGGTCCAATAAATAAATCACGGCTAATCACTCTCTTAAATCTCACATTGACTTTGGTTCCGAAAATTTGCTTACTTGTTTCACACTTCTTTGAGCAGGTTGTCAAAAGATTTTACAATTTTAAGTAATTTCCCAGTTAAGTTTCCCTTCATACCCTAATCCTAAACTCTTAACCTCTAAAATTTGGCCTCCTTTTGGGTCCACAATGATACTCTAATTCGTTCACCAAAAACAAGATCTCGATCTGTAACAAATAATGAACTTATTTCATTTTACAAAGTGGATAGTGAAAATAATTCTCAACTTATACATGTATTTAAAAGGTTAGTTCATTTCTGTTAATGTGCGATCAAGTTCGATAAATTTTTTAATAGACTTTTCGTTGCGGGAACTCCAAGATAAATGATTTGTATCATTATTGTGGATATGGGATGGGGCGAAACGTAGAGCTTCGGAGAGTATATGGAGGACACCAAACTCCAAAGGACCATGCTCCGGTCCAGTCCCTTATCCTCCAGTTCCGCTTATTTCCTCAAGTTCTAAATATATAGAGTGTAACTCTCATTCCTCAGAATTTGTCAATAAATTGATTCAGAAAATAATTTTGTGGCAAAAAATTGAGTGTAGTGAAGGAAAGAAAAAGAGCTGTACTTTTCTTTGTGCGTTCGTTTGATAAAATGAATTTTTGATTAAGGTTAATAATAATAGTTCAGTTGCAAAAACAAGAATCCTGCGAAATCTAGTCTATTTTTTGCGGGACAAAATATGTGTGAGTATTGATCCTGGGGAAAAAGTTCAAGAGTGTGTCTTCCACAGTTTTCCTGTTAATTACTAAACACATCATAAAATAGAAAAAGAATAAATTCTATCCACCGTCGGTCACTACAAAAAAAAAAAAAAAGAGCAATAATGACAAAACAATTGTCACTGAGCTATTACTAAAAGTGCGTAGCTAAAAATTTTTAGTGACAGATTTTCCCCTATAATGAAAACCCTATTTTTCCACCATCGCCTATTGTGGACCCCACCAAGCATTTATTGTTATAATCTGAACCGTTCAGATCGTAAGTTCCGCAAGAGTAGTTTTGTCTTGTAGGGCTTACAAGATGAACAACGTGATTGGATATCGATAGGGATATCAAACTTTAAATTTTGATTATAAAATGGACAGTCTGAATCTATCAATACTTATAAAAATAAATTGTCCATTTTATAAAATAAAATTGAATTTCTATGATATACTTATGGATACCCGATCAAGTTTATTAATTTTTTGCCTGAATACACTGCTATGTGGGGCTTACAAAACGATCGGTTCAAATCAACAATAAACACACAATTGAATCCAAAAAAGCGATGGTAAGAACGTAGAGTTTTCCACTGGTGATGGAAAGAATTTAATCTCGAGATAAGCTAAACGGGCGTTAGTGTTATGGGCTTTCTGCCAAATCGCCATCCCCAACCATGTATAAGCATTTGGCCAATCATTTTTATCTACCTTGTATTCAGAACATGATAAGCTTATCCACAAGTGAAAAAGAGTGAGTATAGTTCGGAGTTCTACTCCCTTTTTGGCAAACTCTGCTCTTCTCCTATTCAAAGCAAATCTTCGTTTTAAAAAGAACAAATTAACAATGCTACCTGCACAGATTTGAACAAAGTTGACGTGTACGTTAAAAGTCGTTTGATGGTCGTGAGCCCATCAAAACAATGATGGACCCGTCACCCCCGTGAATCGAACTTTGCTTCAGACATATTTGTGTCCAAATCTATAAAGATAAGTTTGGACGTATAAATCCATCTGGTTTCGTGTTAGTAGTATATTACTTACAAATGCTTCCAACCCACCAAACGTTCATAGATATTGTTATTCAAATCACTGGCATAGGAGTACATGCATATATCTATTTATAAACCAATGAAAATTTCACATTTTCACTATCAATGCTAGCAATGCTCACTCTTCTTTTCTTGACGCTTCTGGCTCACGCCCAACTAGTGCTCCCTACCACTCTACAGCCCAACAGCATCTTCCTCCTCGCCGGACAGAGCAACATGTCCGGCCGAGGAGGCATAGCGATGAACAACACCTGGGACGGCTTCGTCCCGCCCGAATGTAGGCCCAACCGAAACATCCTTCGACTCACCGCAGCCCTCGCGTGGGTTACCGCGACCGAGCCGCTACACAAGGACATCAACGTGTACGGAGCCGATGGGGTGGGCCCCGGGATGTCGTTTGCCAATTCGGTGCTGGTGCGCGACTCGAGGCTAGGCGTGGTGGGATTGGTTCCCTGTGCGGTCGGCGGGACCGCAATTGGCCAGTGGGGTCGGGGCAGTATTTTATACGGCCAGTTGGTGAGGAGGGCTAGCGCCGCCGTGCGAGGCGGAGGGAAGATCAAGGGGATGTTGTGGTATCAGGGGGAGAGCGATACGGGGAGTTTAGAGGCTGCTGAGCTGTATAAAGGGAGATTGGAGAAGTTTTTTGTGGATGTGCGGTCGGATTTGAAGCTTCCATTGCTTCCAATTATTCAGGTGAATTCTTGAAAAGCCATTGGTGTTTTCTTAAGCGCCATGACAGATTGACAGGTGCACAAATGTATGCCTTCATATCCGGACATAAATGTGTTTGAAATTGTTCTACGCGAGGTCATTTCCCTTGAACTTACCCAAAAAAAAGGTCATTCCCTTGGCCCTCGATCTTTCCCCTCGTTTGGTTGGTTACAATAATCAACTTTCCAAAAAAATAATAATACTAAATTTTAGTCGTGAACGTATTTTTTTTATTTTTTCGATTCCTTTCGATGAGATGAACTAATAATTTACAAAAAAAAGTTAACTAAAAAATAACAAAATAATAATAATAATAATGATAATAATCATCATCATCATCATCATCATCTACACGGATTATTAAGACAACTTAATTAACTAGGCCTAAAACTGGATTCAAAGAGCAATGGAATTTTTACCCATTAAATTCACCAAAAAAGTATCCCATTAAAGTATCAGTAAGTGGGAATATGTATGTTGTGTTGCCTGTTTTTTTTTTTTTTTGGGGGGGCGGGGGGATGTGGCTTGGTGGAAGTATTGTGTTGTGTTGACTGTTGATTACTCATTGCATGCTTAACACTTACGTTGTGTAAAACACATTTGGATGATTCGGATGAGCTACTTGGTACCACATGAACTATACCCAATTGCACCCAAAATTTCTCGAAGAAACGAATTCACGTCACATCAATTGGGCACGATACAAAAATTAAATGAACTAAGACCCACTTTAAATCTTAAGCCCGTAAGTGATGATCTGTCCGACAACATATAAAGTTAACCCATGAGTGATTATGTTTATTCGACACGGAATTTAACATTCACACATGTTTTGATGGGTACGCAGGTGGCATTAGCATCAGGACTAGGACCTTACACTGAGAAAGTGAGAGAAGCTCAGTTGGGATTGAAACTAACAAATGTGGAATGTGTTGATGCAAAGGGGCTGCAGCTAGAACCAGATTATGTGCACTTAACCACTCAAGCTGAGGTTCAACTTGGAAAGATGTTGGCCGATTCGTTCCTCCATATATACTGAAGTACTGAACCCGTTTAAGTACTTAAAATTATTAGTGGATAGTTGAAAGAATATAGGACTTTATGAGAGTGAATAAATTAATTTACTGGTTTTTAGGAAATTAAAAACATGGGCTGAAGGGTGTCGTATGAGAATATTTTAATTATCATCGCATAATATTGACGGCAAAAGGTTGTCCCTCATGTTAATCTAATTTATACTAATTACATACTAGGAACATCCTATCGTCTGGGGAAAAAAAATTGGGTCATGAATATATTGTGAAAAATTTATTGTATTCTTTGAGACAGTTACGGGAGCAAATTCAAACGCTTTTAAAACTATGTTTTTTTTATCGGAAAAAAAAATTACTTTATTACTCAACAAGGGTACATCGAGGGAACAAAAACAAAAGGAAGAGGAAAAAAAATCTGCCGCATCATGTTGCTACATAACCCTTTTAAAACCAGGTTATTATTCAGATAATTAATTTTAAAAGATTTCATGTACGTAAGAACAAGTTAGTCAGGACTTTAAGGAATCTTAAGGTGGAAAAACGCGGGATGAGAGAGAAGAGCCCTTAGTCTAAACTTTGAGGAATAAGGTGGAAAAATTCGGGTTGAGAGAGCCAACGAGTACTAGTGGTAAAGAGGCACATGGTGAGTGACGATATAAAAGAAGTTGTGATAGAAACAGTTGAAACGAGGCAACAAAAGCGAGAAGGAGTTTGACAAAGTATACTATGAGTGATTGGCGGATGTCAGTGAAGTTTAGGCCGCCCGTCGAGAGCGTTCACAAGGCCTAGATCTTATGGCTTTGATACCATGTAAAAAGAGATAATTGACAAGAAGCTCGCTTTCATTGATGTGTTTAAATCATAACCCTATAATGCTTTTCTATAGGCTACAAAACTTAGTGACCTAGAAATCTAACCATACAACGGAAACATTCATGAAAACATGAATAATAATTTAGACTAAACAAGAAACCTAATAATATCCAAATTAAATCTATGTCCAAGTCTGTAAACATAGGTTTGGACACCTAAAATGTCCATTCTAATTAATGTCGTGTAAGTTACATATGCCTCCCACCTTCCAAACAACGTTCATGCATGATTTTTGTTATTTAAATCACTGACACAAGACAAGAGTATACCTATTAAAAAGGCCGATTCTTCTCGTATAAAAGTTGACATAAATTTTGATACGAAATTAATCGGAGTTTCATACAAATGATCGGAATCGTTCAATTCAGTTAAAATGAAATTTTAAAAGTTCTCATAAAAAATAAACTTATTCCTAGGGTTTAATCAGTTCATTATAAAAACCAATATACTGATGTACAGTTCACATTTGCACCATCCATCACCACAATTGATGATCTAATCTAATCCACGAAGAAAGCAATGCTCTCTCTTCTTCTCTTGACGCTTCTGGCTCACGCCCAACTACCACTCCCTGCCTCATCACAACCCAACAGCATCTTCATCCTCGCCGGACAGAGCAACATGT
Source organism: Rhododendron simsii (assembly GCA_014282245.1). NCBI lineage: Eukaryota > Viridiplantae > Streptophyta > Magnoliopsida > Ericales > Ericaceae > Rhododendron > Rhododendron simsii. Next base: position 32,684,306 of record CM024959.1, read on the forward strand.
CCGGCCGGGGAGGCGCAACGAGAAACAACACCTGGGACGGCTTCGTCCCACCCGAGTGTAGGCCCAACCCAAAAATCCTCCGGCTCACGGCAACCCTCGCGTGGGTTCCCGCAGCCGAGCCGCTGCACAAAGACATCGACGTGTACGCAACCGTCGGGGTGGGGCCCGGGATGGCGTTCGCCAACTCGGTGCTGGCACGCGACCCAGGCCTCGGAGTGGTGGGATTGGTTCCCTGCGCGGTCGGTGGGACCACGATCGACCAGTGGAGTCGGGGCAGCTTTTTATACGGCCAGTTGGTGACGAGGGCTAGCGCCGCTGTGCAAGGCGGAGGGAAGATCAAGGGGATGTTGTGGTATCAGGGGGAGAGCGATACGGCGAGTTTAGAGGCTGCTGAGCTGTATAAAGGGAGATTGGAGAAGTTTTTTGTGGATGTGCGGTCCGATTTGAAGCTTCCATTGCTTCCAATTATTCAGGTAAATTCTTGAAAAGTCATTTTCTTTTTCTTTTACTTCACCTCACTTCATTTTTTCTGGAAATTAATTTCTCACACAACTTTCTTGACAATTGAACGGAGCCTAAGAGCCATGACAGGTGCACAAATGTATGCCTTCATATCCGGACTTAAATGTGTTTAAAATTGTTCAATGCGAGGTCATATCCCTTGCACTTACCAAAAAAAAAAAGTCATTCCCTTGGCCCTCTATTCCCTTCATTTGGTTGGTTATAATACTCCATCTGTTCCATATTGAGAGTTCATCACAAAAAATCGTGTCATTTTTCAAATAATAAAATTAACTACTTCCGTATATAATTTTTAAAATTTTTCGCACCAAATGAAAGTACTAATCAAGATCTTTAATACGGTAAGAGAGAGAGTGTGTGACTCTCAATATGAAACGGAGGGAGTAATCAACTTCCCAAAAAAAATAATAATAAATTTTAGTTGCGAACGTAATTTTTAACTTTTTCGATTCCCTTCGTCAAGATGAACCAATAATTTACAAAAAAAAAAAAATTGACTCAAAAATAGCAAATAAAAAAATTGAAGAAAATAATGATAATCTACTCGGATTATTAAGGCAACTTAACTAGGCCTGAAACTGGATTCAAAAAGTATCCCTTTAGTATCAGTAATTGGGAGTATGTATGTTGTGTTGCCTTTTTTTTTTTTTCTTCTTTTTTTGGTAAGTATTGTGTTGTGTTGACTGTTGATCAATAATCATGCTTTACATTTACATTGGGTAAAACATGTTTCAATGACTCAGATGGGCTGCCGGGTACCACATGGACTAAACCCAATTTGCACCCAAAATTTCTCGAAGAAACGAATTCACGCCACATCAATTGGGCACAATACAAAAATTAAATTAACTAGGACCCACTTTAAATCTTAAGCCCGTAAGTGATGATGTGTCCGACAACGTATAAAGTTAACCCATTAATAATTATGTTTATCCAACAAGGGACTTAACATTTACACATGTTTTGATGGGTACGCAGGTGGCATTAGCATCAGGACTAGGACCTTACACTGAGAAAGTGAGAGAAGCTCAGTTGGGATTGAACCTAACAAATGTGGAATGTGTTGATGCAAAGGGGCTGCAGCTGGAACCAGATTATGTGCACCTAACCACTCAAGCTGAGGTTCAACTTGGAAAGATGTTGGCCGATTCGTTCCTCCACACTGAACCCGTTTAAGTACTTGAAATTATTAGTGGATATATAGTTGCAAGAATATAGGACTTTATGAGAGTGAATAAATTAATTTACTGGTTATTAGGAAATTAAAAACATTGGCTAAATGGTGTCGTATGAGAATATTTTACTTACCATCGGTTAATATTGACGGCAAAATGTTGTCCCTTGTGTAAATCTAACTTATACTAATTACATACTAGTAACATCCTATCCTCTGGAAAAAAAAATTGGGTCATGAATATATTATGAGAAATTTATTGTATTCTTTGAGACAGTTACGGTAGCAAATTCAAACAATTTTAAAATCGTGTTTTTTTCAGAAAAAAATTACTTTATTACTCAACAAGGGTACATCGAGGGAAAAAAACAAAAGGAAAAGGAAAAAAATCTGCCTCATCATGTTGCTACATAACCCTTTTAAAACCAGGTTATTATTTAGATAATTAAAATTTTAAAAGATTTCATGTACGTACGAACAAGTTAGTCAGGACTTTAAGGAATCTTAAGGTGGAAAAACTCGGGATGAGAGAGCCCCTAGTCAAAACTTTTAGGAACCTTAAGGTGGAAAAATCCGGGTTGAGAGAGCCCACGAGTACTAGTGGCAAAGAGGCATGGTGAGTGAAGATATAAAGAAAGTTGTGATAGAAACAGTTGAAACGAGGCAACGAAAGCGAGAAGGAGTTTGACTTATATGAATGATTGGCGGATGTCAGTGAAGCTTAGGCTGCCAGTCAAGCGCGAGTATCTCACAAGGTCTAAATCTTATAGCTCTGATACCATGTTAAAAGAAATAATTGACTAGAAGCTCGCTTTTATTGATGTGTTTAAACCATAACCCTAGAATGCTTTTATATAGGCTACAAGATTTAGTGACTTAGAAATCTAATCATATAAGGAAACATTCATGAAAACATGAATAATAACTTAGACTAAACAAGAATCCTAATGATAAAATCTAAATTAGTCGGAGTTCCACACAAATGATCGGAGTCGTTCAATTCGCTTAAAATGAAATTTTAAAAGTTCTCATAAAAAATCAACTCATTCCGATATTAGCAAGGGTTTGATCAATTCATTATAAAAACCAATGTACAGTTCCCATTTGCACTATCCATCCCCATAATTGATGCTCTAATTTAAGCCACAAAGAAAGCAATGCTCACTCTTCTTTTCTTGACGCTTCTGGCTCACGCCCAACTAGCACTCCCTGCCTCATCGCAGCCCAACAGCATCTTCATCCTCGCCGGACAGAGCAACATGTCCGGCCGGGGAGGCGCAACGAGAAACAACACCTGGGACGGCTTCGTCCCGCCCGAGTGTAGGCCCAACCCAAAAATCCTCCGGCTCACGACAACCCTCGCGTGGGTTCCCGCAGCCGAGCCGCTGCACAAAGACATCGACGTGTACGCAACCGTCGGGGTGGGGCCCGGGATGGCATTCGCCAACTCGGTGCTGGCACGCGACCCAGGCCTCGGAGTGGTGGGATTGGTTCCCTGCGCGGTCGGTGCGACCACGATCGGCCAGTGGAGCCGAGGCGGTTTTTTGTACAGCAAGTTGGTGAGGAGGGCAATCGCCGCCGCGCAAGGCGGAGGGAAGATCAAGGGGATGTTGTGGTATCAGGGGGAGAGCGATACGTTGAGTTTACAGGATGCTGAGTTGTATAAAGCGAGATTGGAGAAGTTTTTCTTGAATGTGCGGTCCGATTTGAAGTCTCCATTGCTTCCAATTATTCAGGTAAATACAATCTTGAAATATACACCATGTCTATTTTCTTTTCTTTTTTAATAATTCTAACAGAAAAGAAAATCTCATTATCATAAAATTAAAATGAGATGTCATTACCGTAAGGTGGCATGGCCATCTAGACATGAAACATTTTTGAAATCGTTCGATGCATGTGGTCAACACATTAATTCCTCGTTAATTTGCGTAGTCCACATGTATTGGATTGTTTCGTACACATCTGCGTGACATACATTGTGCATGTCTAGCTACTCGTTACTTTATGACTTTGATCGTTACGGGTATCTTTCACACACATCTGTGTGACATAAATCTTAAGTCCGTAGCCGATGATCAATCTAATACCGTACGTATTATGTTAAAATTCTTTATTCATTACTATGTTAATTCGACGTGAGACCTAACATTTACGCATGTTTTGATGGGTATGTAGGTGGCATTAGCATCAGGACAAGGACGTTTCATTGAGAAAGTGAGAGAAGCTCAGTTGGGATTGAACCTAAGAAATGTGAAATGTGTTGATGCCAAGGGGCTGCAGCTGGAACCAGATTATGTGCATCTAACCACTCAAGCTGAGGTTCAACTTGGAAAGATGTTGGCCGATTCGTTCCTCCATACATGACCCTGTTTAAGTGTTTGTTCAAATTAAAGGATAGTTGAAAGAATATGTGACTTTATGAGTGAATTAATTAATTCACTGGTTATTAGGAGAAAAATATTGGCTAATTAAGGTGTCTGTATGAGAAGATTTTATCCAACTCGCATAATATCGATTCCTATGAACAAGAGGATGGCTCTCGTAGTAATCTAATTTATACTAGTAACATTCTATCATTAGGCAGAACAAAACATTGGCTCTTGAATTATGAGAAAATTATTGTTCTATATGGGAAGGAGAGAATCAAAAACCTTTCTTAAAATCATGTTATTATTCAGATTAAAAAAAAAATCTTGTGAAAGATTTCGTGAATGAATTTCTCAATGGTTTTGCACCAATTTAAAGAAACTAATCGAGATCTTTAATATGGTACGAGAACAAGAAAGTCACACTGAAAATTATTTTATTTTATTTTTACCAAAAAGTGACATTTCACAAGAATTAATATTGGGATTTTTACCGGAAAAGAAAGAGAGACCCATTGCCTTGAGTGATCGGATGGCAACATTTGGCAAAGTCCAAACTTCTTGTCAACTTTGACCCCAAAAATGAAATGGCTGGCTTGAATTGGAGGATCAGCTTTTTGTCAACAAAAAGCTATAACTCATTTTCTTTGTTTTGGATGGAGGAGAAAGTGTCGGAACACCGCCACGTATTGTCATAACATTCATTTTTATCATACATTTTTCCGGAATTCATATACTTAGTTTTGCACAAAAATGTGTGATCGAAAATAGCGTTTGGAACACCATGTGACAATGACTGAATATCACCGAATAATTTTTCCTCTCCTCGCCCTCCTTTCACCCTAAAATCACGGGACCTGCCTCGCATATTCTTCTTCTCCTTCACTCTTTATCTCATGGGACCCGCTATATTCACAATTTGAGTCAAGTGTATATGAACAATTAAAATTGATTGGTGGTTTCCATGGTTTATGCACATGGTGGGTTTGAAGAAGACCTCTTGATTGGTTCTAACGGGTGGTACGTGTTGATGGGGCATGAGGAGAAGCTATTTGCCAATCACGGTTTTTGTGCGTATACGTGCCATGTGCAAGGGTTTCAAACATGCGTTATGGACGGAGTGAAAAAGATGGGTTTGAGAGTCATGATGAAGAGGCTTTTGGGGGCTTAAGTGTCATATGATTGTCGTGAGTATAGAGGGCGAACCTCATTGTGATGTAATCTTGCTTTTGTCCCTATTCGTGTTTTTTTTTTTTGGCAAGGATAGAATAGGAATAAGGGTGCCGCAATTCGCAGTGATAAGACTTGAACACAAGCATTTTACTTGGTAGGAGAGTGCCACAACCATTAGGTACTCCTTGGTCTTGCTTTTGTTCCTATTCATCGATGTATATTCTTTACATTTGATTAATAAAATCTTTTTTGGCGGTTAGAAAAAAAGAGAGAGAAGAGGCTTCACGGGGATGATGGTGATGAATTTAATTAGGCTCTTGTGGGGCTAGTTTTACGCTGATAGTATAAATAAAAAAAAATTAATCTTGCGTTTGTGTAAGAAAGGGGAATTAAAAGGTTCAAAAGGACAAAGGCAGTGGAAATTTGATGGGCTTGTTATGAATTGAACTCAATTGGGCTAATCATTGGGCAAAGACAACTCTTGACGGGAAAATGATGGTCCAGAACGTATCTTGATAATTAATACCCGTCAAGAACATGCTGAGAACATTTGTTAATGTTGAAAATGTCCTTTGAAGGTATTGATTATCAAAACACGTTGTTGGGCCGACATTTTCCCTTCAAGACTTGTCTTTGGCCCAAAATTGTGTGCACCCCATTTGATATCTGCATGGTGAGATAAACCTGTGATCGATCCCCTTTAAAAAACGCGAAAGAGATGAACGCAATTCCATTCAAACCTTTCATAAAAAAAAGTTCATGAACACAATTCTAACCATAACTCATGTGTGGAAGCAGCGCAAATGCCTATATGCTGGAGGAAAGATTCAGAGAGCCCATGCCTTATATGTGAACCCATGTGCATAAGATGGTTCCATTCATGATTGTGTCTGAAGTTGTGTTTTTAAAGTTATGTGCGTAGCTCGAAACCAATTCTAATGAAAAAACAAAACACAGTAGTGTGCATCAGTGCGAGATCTCACCGTCCAAAAGTATTTTGGACGGTCTGAATTTGAGAAGAACTCTTTCAAAAAAGAGTCAAACCATTGATTGTTAAGAGAGTCGGTGAGATGAGGCCCAGTGCACTCTGATTTGTTTGCTCACGGCAGCCCCGTTTCCAATTCTAGTTATGTCCCATCCCATCCATATTCCATACCCTTTTCGGCCCTACCTGAAATTGTGGGGGCCAGGTTGGCCCAAGAGGAATTACAACCATACAATATAGCGTCCGTTTCTGGCCACATAATAACGTCGGTGAGATATTTAAACATTCATGAATCATAGTAGCCTTGTCATAAGTCTGGAACATAGGATACAAACTCTTTAACCAATTCCACATAAAAGTAAAAGTCATCACATCATAATATATATATATACATATATATAAGTATATTTAAATTATGCAAAAATGTGTATTACGAAAATCTGAAATGGTACGAAAATCTGAAATGGTGTGGAGATATAAATCGGGATTGATATGTACCATCCTAAAAGAGAAAACAGTACACTAGCCGATTCGTAATTGATAACTTTCATAGCGAAGTTTAACATAAATAGGTGAAGAATAATACTACTAGGATGGGATAGAGACTTTCGATATAGTATGCAAAAACGTGTCAACACCTCATAGAGTCTGAGATCAAGTCCAATCACAGCCGTCCACGACACACCCAACGTGTCCATACACAGGCTATCTCAACTAGTAAATAAGCACTATGCTCAACCCATAAGCATTTATATAGTGCCAAATACCCCAACAAGCAAGCAGAGGGAAACAAAATCCAGAAAACCAGTTTCAAAGAACCAGAGATGAGCACCACAAAGGTACAGTCCCTTCTCCCAGTATTAGCCTTTGTTGTTTCTTCACATACCAGGTGTCCGGGTTAATTTATCTAAGGATTAATTTTATCGTCCAATAACGAGAGTCCATTTAAAACCGTAAAGATTGGCCGAGGTCCGGGTACTTTGTCCTGTATGGACTAAAGAACGAGGACCCATTACAAAGCCGGTGATTTGTCCTGTATCCGGGTACCTTGTCTCATAGGGTGATAAACAGCCAAACGAGTCAAACAACGAGTCAAACAAACAGTTGATCAAACTTGGTTTGATAACTTCGCAATTTCAAAATATGTTTGAGTTTTGTTTGGTTTTATTTGTTTGTCAATTTCGAGTAACTTAGAATTTTTAGCATATTATAGCTGGACTTGAAATCTTAACGAGCTTTTAAAAAATGTTCATTCACAAACCAGACTTCAACAAGCTTTTTAAGAATGAACACGAACTCAGATTCGAGTTGCATAGTTTGTTTAGCGGGGCGTATTTGAAACGGTGTTTTATCCCGCATAGACTGGCCTAGGCCCCGAGTAGATGCCAAGAATTGTCGAATTGATAGCAACCTAGGAAACCGTTCACTAGCGGGGCCTTATAGTCCTGTATGGACTGGTTGGTTAGGCTACCGGACACCTGAGAAATTTCGCGCCTGAGATGTACGAGAACGAACCCTATTTGTAATTGCTTCAATTTATTTTCCAAAGGGGTTTAGTTTTCTTATATTTTGCATATAAATTCAGGGGACTGGAGAGGTGAATGAACATGGTGGAGTGGAGAAAAAGGTGGAGACGGTGGATTACCAGAAATCGGCGGGGCACGACGACGAGCAACCGAAGAAAGAAACCGTCGAAGTGAATGAACATGGTGGAGTGGAGAAAAAGGTGGAGACGGTGGATTACCGGAAATCGGCAGGGCACGAAGCCGAGCCGCCGAAGAAAGAAGACGTCGAGGTGATTCACTGTACAGAGGCTGAGGATCCAGGGGTTTTGGAAAAAGCTGGCGAGGTAGTGAAAGAGAAAATCCAATCTGTGAAGGAGGCCGCGTCTAACATTGGCAAGAAGGAAAAATAACTCCAGAATATTACTAGTAGAATTTAACAAATGATTGTCTTATCAAAAAAAAAAGGGGCTGTTTTAAGTTTTTCCTTTCTGTTTTTTTTTCGTCTTTGTTTTTTATGCATCAATAAAAGTACTGAATTTTGTCTGTTCATATATTGTGAAGTCTCCAACACAAATTTTCTTTCGCACTAATTCTATGTATCCACCCCGAAAAGGGGAATCAATGGTCCAAATCAAAGGATCAGAGTAACTTAGAACTAAAGAAATTCGATTCGAAACTCTTATACGTTCCAAGGTCCCATTTTGTTGCTTGTTGTTGGCTTGTGTTGCTTGTTGAACAACAAAAGTCATTTCGGTTAGTCCGCGACTCCATACGGCTATAGTCCACAGGTTATTGATGGACACAAGAAGAATTCATTCGATTTAGCTTTTATTTTCTGGCAGTTTCTATTACCAGGAACACATCCAACAAAGCAAGGGGATATAGCCTTGAGCAAATACAACCCAGAAAACAGCAAACGACAAGTAGGGCCAGAACAGCCCTACAAAACCAGTAAAAATACCACCTAAAAGACTTCCTAGCTGCAAAAATTAGGCATGCTGACGCGCGCACAGGGATTTCCCAATTGGAACAGAGCTCTAATTTCTTTGTGGATCTGGGCAAGTTCCTCCAAGAACAAGCACAAGCTCTCACTTCTTCCCAAACTTTCTTAGTGACTGCATTTGTATCCATGCCCTCATGCTGGAAAACTCGGAAGTTTCTCTACCTACAAAAGATGATAGATAGTAGCAGCGAGGCAAAGCATGTAGATAGCAGACCTCATAGATTGATCACCACACTTGCGAATACCCCACTGAAGCTCAGGTTCAAGAGTCCTGGAAGTATGCCCAAAACCACAATACCTCTTTACTGCCATCCATACCATATTAGCAAACGAACAATCAAAAAATAGATAGTCATGTCCTCAACACCCCCAAGGCACAGAAAACAACCAGCATCCATCAGAATCCCCCAAGCCCTAAGCCTGCCTTCAGTAGATGACCTCCCCAAGATGGCCACCCAAAGGATGAAGGACCACGTTGGCACTTGTTTCTTATGCCAAACCAAAGAAGACCAATCCACCATTGGGCTCAAGATCAAATAGCCATCCACGAAGATTTGGCACTATAAATCCTAGAAGGGGCCTGAGTCCAAATACCCTTGTCCTCTCCGTCAGGGTGAGGAACAAGATCCCTTGCAGTAGCACTCACAATCTCATGGATGGTAGCATATCTCCCCCTATGCCATCTGCACCTCCTATTTAGTACATGTATGTGTTACTTAGGATTCATATTTATTAATTACATTAAGATTTATCATTTTTGTAAGGATTTATATATCTATCTTCATCCTTGCTTTTCGTTCTCTAAGAGCGTATGCTACAAAAATGGATGGAAGGTATTAAGTTCCTTTAATAACGGTGTGGATGCCTTTAATTACATTAGGCGTGGATTTCCAGGATGCCTTATAATTCTTTACTACGGTTGTTCTTTCGGATTGTCCGTTTGATGACTTCAGATTGAACGCACTACATCCTCCCAAGTTCTTAAATCAAGAACATTGTGCATATAGCAGGAGAAACTAAGGGCATTACTATTTTAACCTCGTGTCATTCTGAACTCTTTCTTGATAGCATCATAGCAACTTAAGCTTCATGTTACTCAATCAACTATTGCCCGTTGTAGCTTCGCATACTCGATCTATTCCTCACCTTATCGCGACGAAGCTGCGAATATTCTTAGTAATGTGGTTTGAGTCATTTGACTTAAACTTTGATTGTAGTATTGCTTAAAATCTCAGAGCACAAGTGCCTTTAAGGATCCGTTGAACCACATTTCAATTCGAGAAAAGTGTTTCCGTATTGTTTGTTTTCACTCTCAAAACTTTTGGCATGCCAAAGTTTTACCTTTTATTACGGGCTAGGTAAAAAGCATGGTTTAATAACCAAAATTTTCTTGTTCATTCAGGAAGTTCGAAGTCATATGAACCTCAATTGCCCAGAAACTTCAGATGAAAGAATGGGTCAGAGCTATGGATCCCCATTGCGCTGCTTAGTTTCAAATCAGCTTCAAAAAATCATAGGCCAAAAGACGGCTAACTTCATAAGCCCATTACCAAACACGTAGGAGCCTAGGAGGCATATACATTGCATCAATGTCTAATACCGTAAGCCATATAAAATCAAAACCTGAAAAGCTAATAGAATGTGCACCAACAAAAAAAATTGAATTAGATGCAATAACCATCTATTGTACCTGAGATTGTTCCTCACATTCAGATGTGATTCTGTTTTCGAGATTTGAGGCACAAATAGCAAACACCGTTACACACTGGTGTTTGTAGAGAGAGAAAAGTGAGAGACAATGGGTTTGGCCGTGTGGATGAGTCCACCAGCTCCGATTGCCCGAGTCGCGAACACACCTCTATCGGCCGACTCAGTGATCGGAACTGGGATGGGCGGCGGCGGAGTTCGACTTGTATAGTTGTATATTTGCGACGGTCATAATAACGGACTACGACCAGAAGGAGAGAAAAAAGTCTTTCGAGTTGTAATCAAGTGTGAACAGCTCACTTTTTTTACATTTTTTTGGAGATATATCTTCTCCGATTAAGTACCATTAGGCATCCGATCAAATTGATATTGTCCATAATTACTCTTATTGATCACTTCTATAATGTGGACGAATCAGATCCTCATATCGATTCCGAATAAAGGTAGAAAATTGCAAAAAACAGAGGAGAAGCACTTCCCCAAAGGCGGGTTTATAATCAAGTGTGCTGAACAAACTTTTTTCCATGCTTTTTGTAAATATATCATCTTCGATTAAGTACCTTTTGGCATTCGATTGACTTGATGTTTTAAAAATTCATTGATATTAACAGCTCCTATAATGTGGACCAATCGGATCATCAAATTAATTCGAAAATAAGTTTGAAAATTGCCAAAAACAGTGGAGAAGCCTTCTTATACGGTCTTCGCAGGTCGAGTCTGAGAAGTCTATTCAGACCGAACTCGCGTTTCGTACGCCCGCGTTACCGTTTTTGGTTCTTGATAAAGGCATATTTAGGCCAAAACACCCGGATTGTCGAATGCCATGGAAAACAACAAAGTCATATTTTCCGGCGACAAGACTTCGGCTACAACGGTATGCCTGTGTTCCCCGCTCCACCTCATTATTTCCGTCGTCTCTGTGGTCTGTGTCTTTGAATGATCCGTTGAAATACTAGTCTGTAATCGCTCTTTATTTGCCACTCCACTACTAATTTGTTAGACTTCACTACCTCTACGTATTCTACAAAAATCATGCTTCACAAAAATTTGGGTTTTTAATCTTTTGTTCAGTAAGGGGAAAAAGTGGGGCATATGATCTACATGTAGCATGAGTTGATTCAGTGAACTGCCATTCTTCCTCTGTCGCCCGCTAAGTGTTCGACAAAATGTTTGAATGATAAAAAAACAAGTGTTTGTGTATTATATTTCCACATCTTGGAATTTGTTTTCCACCATTGTCCCTACCCTAAGTCTACATACACAACTCTCGACCACAACTCTGGACACAACCAAGTCCTGAGCCGTTCGATGGATGTGATTCATGTGAACAACATGTGCATCGAACGGCTTCGGACGTAGTTGTGTCCGGAGATGTGGTCGAGAGTTGTATACGTAACATTCCTAATTGTCCCTGATATATGTGCTAGGTACATAGACATCCGGACACTGTCTGTCTGATGATGCACCTGGGGACTTTGTCCGAATCTGCATCCCGATGTCTTTGTCCCAAGCATTTTTGGTCTGTTAATGTTTTGAACCACAGCTCTGCAGTTTTTGTAGCAACGGGGGGGAAAATCGGCTTCATTTTGTTTTTGGACGACCTGTAAACTGGAGGCTTTTTCCAATTCCCCCCATCGCACCATCCTTGGCTTGTGGGTGGTTTTAGAGAAATATGGAGGTTTGCCCTACAAGGGTTGGTCCAAAGTGGCCCTGCCTTGGAATGGTTCCTCATTACCAAAATGGGTAAATAAAGAGTTTGTTTGTGTCTTTAATAATTCCTCTTAGGATTTGAGTTCTCTTATTTGCAAATGTTTATTTGCTTTGCATGAAATATGAACTTATACAACTAAAACCCTTGGCTTTTGCAGGAGTTCTGGTTGGGATACTGCTTAATACTACCGGACGGTAATATTAGTCGCTGATTCACTGCTAATACCATATAACCTTCTTGGATTTCTGTATTAGCAAATGGAGATTGGTACTTCAGATTCAGCTTCTGTCTTGTGATGTAACTGGAGTAAATATATCGTTAACTGATCAACATCATCACTAGGTGGATGTTTCGGTGGTTATCGGGTAGTGCAGAAGCATATGGTTTTCTCAATGGAAATCCGAGAGGATTCAACTATCAGCAAAAACTGAATCTTGTCAATGTAAAGTTAAAATGGGTGAAAGATAAGGTATTGGATGCTGTCATCACTGGTGAGAGGGATCTCAGGGCAGTCTGCACCCTCGTTTCTATCATATCCTCTAATCCTCAATGTTCGGTACCTGTATACCGCCTCTCTCACTGTCGAGGACATCTTGGTCTTCCACATGATCTCAAGATTTCCACATTCGTCAGGAGGTATCCCACTATTTTTTATGAATTTCATGCCCCTGACAGTGGTGGCACTCTTGTCCCTTGTTTTCGCTTGTCCCCTGAAGCCCTCAATCTCCACCAAGAAGAACTCAACGTCCTTCAACATCATCAGAAGGACCTTGTTGATAGACTTTGTAAGCTTCTCATGCTCACCAAGGAAAGGACTCTTCCTTTGCAAACAATTGACCAGCTAAAATGGGACATGGGCTTGCCATATGGCTACGAGCAGTCCATGATTCCACACCACCCAGAATTATTTTCGTTATTTCGCCTTCCTGATGATCGTGTTGGCTTAAGACTTTTATTCTGGGATGATTGTCTTGCAGTCTCAGAGTTGCAAAAAAATCCTGGTTTGCAGGAAAAGGAAAATATTAAAAATGGCTGCTTAGCCTTTCCAGTACGATTCACAAGGGGTTTCGGGCTGAAGAGAAAATGCATGCAATGGTTAGAAGAGTGGCAGAGGCTCCCTTATACTTCTCCTTACTTGGATGCCTCTCATTTGGACCCCCGTACAGATATATCCGAGAAGAGGATTGTGGGAGTCTTTCATGAGTTACTCCACCTTACTATACAAAAGAAAACTGAGCGGAAGAATGTGAGCAACCTCCGCAAACCACTAGATTTGCCCCAAAAATTTACTAAGGTCTTTGAGCGCCACCCTGGCATCTTCTATATTTCTAGGAAGAGCGACACCCAGACTGTTGTTCTCAGGGAAGCCTATGACCGTCAGCAACTCATCCAAAAACACCCTCTTGTTGATATCAGAGCAAGGTATTCAAATATGATGCAACAAGGGTTCCTTGATAGGAGTAGGGGCTTGTACAAGAGAAGCATAAGTGCTGGTTCGGAGGAGGATGGATTAAAGAGTATTTGTACCGATGAGTTTAATGACTATGATTACAAATCTGAAGGAGAGTCAGAGAGCCATTTTCTTTTTGAATACAAGTCAGATGAATAACATGCTGAAGTTCACTGATTCTCCTGTGACGTGAACCAGGATTATTTTCATTTCCTCACAACGGGGGCAAATTAACCATACATGGAGTTTTTTTATTCTTCTCCAGGAATTGGGGACCGTGCCATAGGTTTTGAGTTTGTTGGCCATTTAGATATAAAGATTCAGCAGTTGAAGTATCTTGATCATCAATGACTGTACAATATAAAGTTTTTAACTGGTTACGGTTCATCCCCCATATGAAGTTCTTTGCTTTCTGCTCCTTAAGGTGAACCAAGTTTGCTTACCCCAAAAAAAGGAAAGTATAAGAAAGAAAACATATCTAAACTATTTGTTCTTTGCTGCTGCAGAGAGTTAGCTGGAAATGCAAACCACCCCTTTCTGTTTCGATTGCTGTGAATAATATTGTCGCGTATGTCTTTAGATTTGGTGCTTTTTGTGTGATGATTTTACGTGCTTTAATGGATTATTTTTTATTTGGATTGGATTATGTTGATTATATCTGGTCTTGTTGCTCTTTTAGTTTAATTGTTGTAGAAAATACGCTGAAAATCTAGAACAAACTGGATAAAGGGGGGGAAAAAAAGGTGGAAATTGCATGTGATCTTGGGAAAGTGCAGACACAAGGGGGAATCCGTTGGTTGGCCAGTGGATTCAAGTGTAGCTTACCTTTATGTTAAGTTAGTTTTACGTCAATTCTGTACAGGTAGGGAGGAAAGAAGAAAACCTATCGTAACGTCTAAAAATTGCCCAAAGTAGGGTCTATCTTTGATACTTGCATAACAGCTATTAACTTTTAGACATTTGAAAAGTTATGCTAATGGAAACTGGGAAATTGATTAAGACGGGAAAAGCAGATTGCAATAGTTGCAAGTTGCAGCTGCAACTTGTTTGGAGAAGAGGGGAGAAAAGGACTACAATATTGAGCAGTTGTGCTTAAAATCCCGAAAGTTTGTTTCAATCTTAGTCTGATGTCTTTGCTAAAGAAAGAGACTTGAAAATTATAGAGGTTACAGGTTTCGAGCCCACTTAAATTTCTTACAGTGCTTTCACTAGTCCATTATCCACCACTAAGTTACTCATTACTCGCCTGCTTTACTGCGATTTAATTGTTTCCAGTTGTCTTTTTGGAAGGAAGTCAGCATGTCCTTTAAGCTTCAAGTGGTTGCTAAATCAGGTTTGCCAACTATGATGGTGGTTGGTTCTTGATTCCAAGAATGGTTGAGACCAATGGTGGTTCCAAACTTCCAATCTTATAAGCTAACACCAGTTTTTGACTGTATGGTGGTTATACTCACACATCCCTGTTAGTTACACCAATGACTGGTTTCAATTCTCAACCAGTATGTTCATCGCTTTGTCGTGCATTTGGATTAAATGTCACTTGTAATGTAGCTGATTTTATTCTGGTCCATACCTTGTGTCTCATGATAACTCTGCTTCTATTACGGGCTTGTTGGGAACATGTGTGAAGGATTGAGTCCCACATCGGAAAAATAAAAAAATGTTGGACCTTAATATACAATTGGGTGGTTCCCTACTTACAAGGCTTAGCCTCTTAAGTACGTGGATATGGGTCATTCTATGTATATTGGGTCAATGTGATGTTGGGTGGACTCCGTGAATACTCCCCAACGGATTGGGCCTATGCGCACACGGGAAGACCTCAGGCGGATCAGACTCCCAACAGGGTTTCGGTTCAACAGTGTGTAGTGTGATGAACCAAGGCTACTTCTAGTTGTTCCTTTTCATTGCTATTTTTTGTTTCCCTGCAAGTCGCAGGCAAAGGATGAAACCTCTTAGGCGTCTTTATTTACTTTGTAGGTGAGACGATGCACCTAGTCGCAACACGAAACCTATTTTCATAATCGTTTTATTGAATGGTGGAATCAAAAACTATCTGGAGGATGGGACGAGAGGAGTTACTTCTTGTGCTCATTAAACAGAAAAAAAAAAGGTAAATGTGCTTGGACTTCCTCAAGAGAAGCTTTGACTAACCTGAAAGACTTTGTATTAGTGAAGATGGGGAAGGAACATGTTTTTACCGTGCACCGATATGAAACCCTTTGAAACATAATTTAGCAGCAATGTTTTCCCCTTGGATCAGATGTTTGTTGCTAAAGCATGGTGATGAAAATGTTTTCCTGAGGTTGAGCTAACAGAGACTTTAGTACTCTGAAGTCTTAAGTTTCTTGTCCAAATCAATGATGATTTGAAAGGCAATATATGAGATCAACTGCTGTTCTTCCACTATAAGATCAGTGCAATAACGAACATCTGATGTACATTCTCCATTACGAGATGGATGGAGGCAAGTAATAGACCGAAACAAGATTACTGGAAATCCTTTCTTTGATCAGTCTTCTGCTAATCAGTAAAGAAGTTAAATAAAATGTAATAATGAACATCTGATGTACATTCTCCATTACCAGATGGATGGAGGCAAGTAGTAGACCGAAACAAGATTACTGGGAATCCTTTCTTGATCGGTCTTCTGCTAATCAGTATAGAAGTTATAAAAGGTATAGTCCTAACATCACCGCTTCGTTAATGTACATTTAATGAATGATCTTCTCATGCTGTTTTTCTTCTGGTGTGCTCAAATGTGGAGGCTCCAGGAAAATTAGCTCCAAGCAAAAACGTCTGCATGACGTTGTGGTTTTCCCTTGGAAGAAGACTACCTTCAGATCAATCAGTGTCACTTTCCATGAGATCAGCAATGGTAAGTCTACCGCAGTTAGTGTTGTCTAACATGTCAAACTGGTTGCATATTTGCATGAGGTCTTTCTCTGCTATTTTCCCCATTTCCTTGAGCTTGTATATTATATACTCAGACTTGCTGCATCCATCAGCATATCAGTAAGATGAAAACATGGTCTCAAATTAGAACAGAACGGATAGAGATGACACAAAGATGAATGATGAGGAATAGGATATATCTCTCACTAGACTTAGAGAAAAGAGCAAGTAAAAATTCTGCAACAGAACTCCCCAATGTACCCGTGCCAGACACTCAGCACTAAGGATATTGGATGTGCGGTCAGCATATCAGATTGGGCATGCACCCAGATAGTTCACATAATGACTATGCATAAGACACTCAATTCATAACACTAACACATTACTCTAAAAGTGTAAATAGATATCCAAGAAATATGAAATCGAGCCTTGTCCTAGTTCGTATTGACAAGAGAATTCAATGACTCCAGTATGAAGACACATACCAGCACCCTACTCGAATGCCCTAGCCTAGGTAACATAATTCTAAACTAGTAGATCAATTCTTAATTTGGGTCAACTTGTAAAATTATTCCAGTAAATTAGGGTATAAGTATTTTCTTGAGTTGATAATTTTTTTAGTATTCACAGTATCATTTTTTTTTTTGCTTTTACCTTTCCTTTTGTTTCCTTTGGGATTTTATGCTTGCGAGGTCCTATTCTAGTAGGGAAATGGTTCCTTTTTGGATTAGAGCGAGGTTTCCAAGTGATTCTGACATGTCAAGTCCCTAATAATATTAATTTCTTCTTCTTCTTCTTTTTTAACAAATTTGTTGAAGAGTTCTGGCCTTTCTCTATCAGGCTTAGTTGTAAACTCATCATAGTCATCTCAATTTTCTACATGGATTTATCTTCGTTTTCTTCTTCTCCTCTTACTTCCATCAAAATATGCAATGCTTAGCAGTCATAGGAATCGAAAACAAGCATTTGGGTAAATATATTTTGCTGTGTTTTTTCTTAAATGAACATTCTCGAATTTCTTCTATGTTAAAAGGTTTCTCAGCCCTCAATCTTTTCGATAAACAACATGTGACAATTTAATATGCATAAAAAAAGAAAAATCGGAGGAAGGGTACTAGAATTGAACAGCAGATCTACATACTGAGGAAACTGTTCTTATATACCTGATGGATCCATCATGGTCAAGATCTGCAGCCACTAAATCCCCAAGAGTCATCTTCCTTTGAAGAACCCACTTTGCAATTTTCCGATTCCTCTTGTCAATCCTGAGCTCAGTCAGATACAAAAATGCCCTGGCAACAGCCAATGTACTCACTAATAGCCAAATTATAGCAAAGCCCCTCCCTGTAGCCGTGGTGAACGCATAATCCCCGTAACCCACAGTCGTTACAGACGTTACCGATAGATAAAAGCTATCCACCCAAGTCAATCCTTCCAAATAACGCGCCGTAAACGTCCCTATAGCAATACAACCTACAACTACTGCCAAAGCCAAACCCACTTTTATTCGTATCCTCATTCTCCCCTTTGCAGTGTCAATCATGTATGTCCTAACCATCGAGTTGAGTTGATTCGCATCCATTGTGCTCAGCAAAACCGCCTCTTGCCTATCGAGAACATACGTAACCAAACCACTGAGCAATATATCGATAAACCCGAAACCGACTAGGATGAAAGCACAAGTAAATAGCTTAGTGAATGTCGTGTCGGGTACGATATCACCGTACCCAATGGTGCAGAGAGTGACAACGGTGAAGTACAAGGCATCCACCGGCTTAACCGTGGCATTCCCCTTAAAACTTTCGCTCTTCAATAGGTATACCGAGATGCCGATTATCGAGTATATAACCACTCCAATGAATGCTTGCCTTACAATTGAAGGTGTTTTTCTCACAGGGCTTGGGTCCAAGTCGTCGTGGAAATCTTCTTTGGCATCGGTAATGACGCACGGAGCGGAATTCGACCGCCGGGTGAGTTTTCTTCTCTTTCTGTTCAAGTTGGCTAGAAGGTTTATAAAAGAAACTGAATTTGATGATGTTGTGGGGATGGGAGTTACTGCGTCGTTGTTGTTGATTGTGTAGTTATTCGATTGTTGCTGCTGCGGCTGCCAAGCCGGGATGATGTCGAGGGTGATTGCAGAAGCTAGTTTTTTTAGAGGTGATTTGTTTGATGATGCTGCTGCTTCTTCTCCAGTTTTTTTGGGAAGAAGGCGATCTTCATCCATGGTGTGAATTTTTCATTTGAAAGGAGATTTTAAAGAAATACTATTTGTGGTAGTGCAACAACTAGTCAATGCAATTTTGAAAGAATGGTAGTTTTGGCGAAGATGGTTCTCTTTGTTTATCTAAGAGTCAAATGGGGTTGCAAACTGAAGTTTAGCAGTTTCTAACAGTCAGATATTGGTTTTTGAATTTGGCAAGTGGTTGTTGTTGCAACATTATTGGCAAAAATAAAACACAGATTTCCACGATTAGTCCCTTATTATTTGGCTTCTTATTTGACAACTTTTTAAATTTTTTTTTTCTCAAGTGTGCTTTGTTTGGTTTAGATTTTAAAAAGTTATTTTTTAGAGTTGTAGTGGTAATGAATGAAAAGAGATAGAAAGAAAAATTTATGAAAAACTGTGCCGATAATTAAAAATTATTCTCAGAATATTAAACCAAATGGAGTGTGCATCTCTTTCTTGGTACCACCTTTTTTCTTTATTGGACTTTTGAGACTTTCCATAAATATCAGTAGTAACTACGTTGGACTTTTTTACGACCGTTTGGTTTTCTATCATTACCTAATTACGACTAGTTTGGAATACAACCATGCTACATACACAATAACCGAACCGTTGGTTGGGAGGCCCCGTTTGATAAGTGTGTTGGATTAGATGGGATTAGTAAGAAGATGGGATTAGTAATTGACAGTGGGTGTTTGATTTAGAAATATTATCCCAATCTGGAACACCAAGGGACAGGATAATTATCTCCTAAGTCCATGGAAGATTAACATTTGCAATTTTTGGATAGTTTGCAAATAAAAGGTGTGAAATAGGAGGAGAGCGTGGACTTAGACCCCGTTTCGCTTTCTTTCTAGACCTTCTTTTTCAAAAAGAAGGTATTTCAACCAAATATAATGAAAATGAAAAAAAATGATTTCTTTTACATTGTTTAAAAGATCTCAATGAGATTTACAAATAAGATCCATATTGGTGGAAAAATTATTTCAACCATGATTTTTGAATTTGAAATTACCTTCTTTTTCAAAAAATACTTTTTTGAAGAAAATGGAAATTTTTTACATTGCAGACCGCATCAAAGCCAATTCCTCCAATCCATCTGGTTTTTGCCACCAAAATGCGCTAACTACATATTCACAATGATTGTCGTGGTTGGTTTTTTCTTTTTTCCCCAATGATCATGGAGAGATAAGAATCAACAACAGATTTCTATAGGTGAAGCAATACCACAGCAGAAACAACAAAGTACCAGAGCAGTAGTAATGGAGGGTATTATTGGTAATGAGTTAAAAAACGATGGGCAAGGTGGTCATTTTGCATGGGGGAGCTTGGGATAGGATTACTAATACCTAGTACCCCATGGTATTAGTAATCCGGGAACAGTGTGGGATTAGTAATCCCATCCTCCTCCCAATCCTATCCCTAGGTTGAAAACCAAACAAAGAATTAGAAAGCCAATGGGATTGCTAATCCTATCCCAAGACCTAATACACTTATCAAACATGGCCTAAGTGTATTTGAAAGGTTGTGGTTGGTTGTGTATGTAGCAAATTGTGGGCCCCAAGTGTATTTGAAAAGGTTTGGTTGGTTGTGTATTTAGTATGGTTTTTGTATATTAGCGGGGGCTTGCTCAATTTGGACATGACTCCCGCATCTCACTAAGTAGTCACGAGTTCAAATCTCTCCACCTGCGTATGGGTGTTATTCTCTTTGAATTTGTTAGAATTATTTCTTCCCTCAATATGACTATTTGTTGGATTGGACATTTGGACTCATAGTAATTGTGAGCTTATTTCGGCTTCACGTAATATTGATATTAAAAGAAAGAAAAAGAATCCTAATAAAAGAATTATTATTGCTAAAACGAAAAGAAAGAATCTTAGGCCCTACTATGATGTTCACGATGCCAAAAAGTAGTTTGATATTCTTTCTGAATACTTTCACAAGAATTTTGTAGAAAAAACAAGACAATCCTACAATATTATAAAAAAGACCTGCAAGAAAACGTTGTGATGTCAGCAAAGAAAGCCCAAGATTATGAAATTATTAATTGTCTTACGACATATTTTAAAATGCAATCTTTGTTACACAAAGCTTTCTTATATTCTCTCCCCATTAGTAATAAAAAAAAATTTCTTTTTGTATTCTTTAATATTATTGAGATTCGAATCTTGACATCCGCTCCCCAATAGAGGTCCTACTTTATTGCTTGGCCCAAGACACTGTTACAATTTTGCTATTGGTCTCCTGATAGTTGTGGAATATTTTGGAAATTGATTTTGGACACTTCAATTTTAGCTACTGGAACTCCATTTTGTGTCTTGATCATATGAGATTACAAAACAAAAAGTGAAGAGCCACTGGTTAAAAGTGAAGTGCCAAAATCACATTCCTTTACTATATTCTACCGATTGAAATTTCACCTTAATTGACGGAAAAAAGGGGAGAGGAAAATCTGTATTTTACTACAGTATTTTTTTAGAATTTATTGGCTCCATTCAGGTGTTGGAAATGTTGCATGAGAAATGAATTCCCATAAAAAGTGACATGAGGTAGGTTAAGTAAAAGAAAATAAAATTTATTTTTCTGTTTGTGTTCTCTTGACATAAAATCTTGTAAAAAAAATATTAAAATTCATTGCTTCCCGAAAAATTTACTTTTGCAGGAAAGTGTTTCCCAAGTAGAAAAATAGAAATTGTAGATCCCTCAATTTTCTTAGTAACTAAACACACAAAAAATTTATTGAAAATTTAATTTTTCAATCATTTCTCATCTTTTCTGTGCAACTGAACTGGGCCTAAAGAGAATAGTTATTTCTTAGATTCCCAAAAATGGATTGTACTTCATGTTGCGAAGATGGATGAGATTGAATGATTCTGGTGTTATTTCAAGGTAAATAAAAAACAAACAAACTACTAGGTCAACGGTTGGGGTTACAAATTGGCCCGGCCCATAGATGATCGGGCTAAGGCTAGCCTGTCCCTAGCCCATCGAGCTCCAACAAAAAAAAAAAAGGGCTTCATCCGGGCCGGTCCTACGTGGATGAACTTCTTCCCAACAAATCCCACCCAATTTAGTGAACCAAAAGTCACATCCCATCAAGTCCTGTCCGTAATTTCTGTTCAAAAATACCCGCAGGCCGTCCAAATACCGCATCCTACATGCGTGTGTGGGATTTATTTCCCTCTGCGGCTATGCCAGTCTGTCAGCGGGTGCAGCAACATGTGTCGTCTATTCTCTCTCTTCCTTTACTGGCGTTGACTATTCTCTCTCTCTTCTCTTCTCTTCTCTTCTCTCTCTCTCTCAATTAAATTTTAATTAATAGTGATATGATAGTGTTTAAATCGTTCTAAATTTACAATTAACATTTTAAATTAATAATTAAAGTGTAAAATTACAATTACCAATATTATGTTTTTCTAAATTCATAATTAGCAGTATTCATTTGTTTCTAAATTTAAAATTAACAGTGTCAACATTACAATTAACAACATAAAATTCACAATTAACACTGTTAATTAGTTAATTAATAGTGTTAATTAGTTAATTAACAGTTTAAATTTACAATTACCAACGTTATTTTTTTGTGTGTTTTCAAGAAAAGAATTACCATGACATACAAAAAAACGTGAAAAAATTAAGCATTATGCAAATTTGGATCTCAATTCTAAATTTGCAATTAACATTTTAAATTAATAATTAAAGTGTAAAATTAAAATTACCGATATTATGTTTTTCTAAATTCATAATTAGCATTGTTCATTTATTTCTAAACTTGAAATTAACAGTTTAAAAATTACAATTAACAACATAAAAATCACAATTAACAGTGTTAATTAGTTAATTAACAGTGTTAATTAGTTAATTAACAGTTTAAATTTAAAATTACCAACATTATTTTTTTTTGTGTGTTTTCAAGAAAAGAATTACCATAACATACCTAAACTTGAATTAACAGTGTAAAAATTTCAATTAACAACATAAAAATCACAATTAACAGTGTTAATTAGTTAATTAACAGTTTAAATTTACAATTACCAACATTTTTTTTTTTTTGTGTGTTTTCAAGAAAAGAATTACCATAACATACAATAAAATGTGAAAAAATTAAGCATCATGCAAATTTGGATCTCAAATAAAAACAAAACTAAGAAACATTCCCCAACCATCTTCTAAATTTTTAGGACGCAATTGAGCAGGAAAATTACACAACACCAAACAAATTCAAGCACTCACCATTGAATCTGAAGCTAATTGACGGAGTAATAAAAGATCTCCACAACAACATCAAAACAAAAAACTACAAATATTCATGTGCAAATATACAGACGCATCAGCTTTAATGTGTGTGTGTGTGTGTGTGTGAGGGAGAGAGAGAGAGAGAGAGAGAGAGAGAGAGAGAGACGCATCAGCCTCTCGGCGACGAGGATGGTGCTCGAGGAGATCACGGTGAACACCGTTTTCGCCGACAACGCTTGGTTGCGGCGGCGACGGAAGAAGATGAGGGCTGCGCAGACGACGATTGGTTGCGGTGGCGGCAAAAGGAGACGAGGGCGGTGGTAGAGGAGGGAGGAGCTCGGTCCATGAGAGAGAGGCGGTGGAGAAGGGTCTTACAGAAGCCGCCATTGTCTCTGTGCTTTTAGGAGGAGATCGACGGCGATTAGGGAGAACACACAGATTCAAGGGAGATTGACGGCGATTGGGCACAGAACGTGAGGGACGGGAGCAGAGGGCGGCGGCGGCAGGAGGGGGAGAAGGCACTGCCTCTCCCCACCAGAATCCTGAACTTTGATGTTTCTCCTTCGAGAGGGAGAGAGATCCTGGGCTGGGGTGGAGAGTGTTTTGACTGTATGTTGTGTTAGATTGGGTTAAATTGGTAAAATTGCACCTACAGGACCTATAAGGGCATTGCACTAATAGGGCAAGGACTTAGTGAGCCGTGAATTTGAAAAGCAGGACCGGCTGGTCATTTTCTCAAAAAAAAAATGGTCCGGGTTGAGCCGGCTTGGCGGACTTTGTATTGGGCCAACGTCAAGAGGTTTTTGAAATTGGACTGGCCCAATGAAAATATGAAAAAGAGCAACAATCCAGATCTGCGTACAGCTACAACCGAGGCTGAGTACTTGGGTCCACCAGTGAAGGATTGCTTAGGCCCAATTATTGATGGTTTAGTGGGCTAAACCCAGACGATGCCAAAAGAATTTAAATTGTACCTTGAAGCCTAAAACCCTATATCTTCTCTGTATTGTTCCAATTTTATCGGATGTTCCCCAAGGGACAAATCCCCATAGTTGTTGTCCCTTGAAGCCTAAGGATTGAACTTCAATTTTCGCCGTAGAAATTTTTTTCGATTACCTATTTTTTAACATCACTCATATAAACAAGTACACAAGTGTTTTTAGTTACTCAAATATTACTGCATTGGGCAAAAAATATCTCAATATGCAGTGTCTTCTACCATTACACAGAACCCGTATTAATAGAAGAGTATTAGAAAACCGAATGACAATTTGTCAACCAATTCGAACTCCAATAACTCGAAATTTCTGGCTCTGCCCCTGTCCCATAGCCTCATTAAAAGGATTTAATAAGCCTGGGTTACAAAATTTTCTAATTGGACCATTCGCCTCCGCTCTCAATCCCTACTTTTAGCGAATTTTATTTTCGAAATAGTTTTTGAAATAAGCTTCCATGCTCGTGCTTTCGCTTTCGCTTACACTCGCAGATGCACACTATATGTGACTTATTAGGTTTAAGCTTCCATTGTGTATCTATAATGCAGGGTAGAGTTTTTCATGATCTTTGGACCACAGGAAATTAGGCCATATGTACTCTACTGGGTATTGGTGGACTTTGCCAGAAATAATAGGGCTTGTTTCACTGGATATGTTCCCCACCATGCTCACCTACCATAGGACAAATCTATCATCCATCAAACTAAATGTAGAGGCTGTCTTCATTACCTAGCAATAGCATGTTTGACGAGTGTTATGTTTGGCATTACCTGGGATTGTGACACCTCATGGCTGCCCCCAACCCCACCTCACCTAGGCCGAGTAACACAACGGGCTAATCGAATTTGAGTTCGTATTCGCTCGTTAAAAAGTCATTCAAACTTGGTTTTCAAAAGCGAATAAGTCAGGATCAAAAAAAAAAAAAAAAGCGAATAAGTCAAGTTTGAACATCTTCTTGAATCCCTTTAAGTTGTCAAACCAAACTCGAACAAGCCAGTACCCGGCTCGTTCGGCATATGATGTATGAAAAGATTCAAACTACTAGATTTCGTTTTCGTGGTCGGCTCAATTAACATTGTTTGAGATCGGCATGCCTCGAAAACAAGATAAGTTCAAACCTACTCTTGAAGCTCGTTAAACTTTTAAACTAAACTCGAACAATGAACTGCTCGGCTCGGTTGGGATCATTGGATGCTGACACTGTGGTGGATATAAGCTGATGGGTCTGCAACAAAACCTGGGGGGATATAACATCTCAATTTAATTTGGATCAGGATAGAAGAAGGGTATCCCTTGAATTTATGTTAGTCACGCATGGAATGTGTATTCCCTGGCTAGTAGATTCTCCATATAGTTAGATCTTGAGCTTCACTATCCCCTAGTCTTGGAGTCCAAAAAGTTACTATCCTGTGTGTAAGATATGGGTCCATTATGTAATTGATACGGGCCCATTAGATGCAAGATTCACGATTTGAAGGCTCCGTTCTTGTAAATTTTTTTGTTTAATTTTTTTTCCGGTATTTTTACTTCTTGCATTTTTTTGTTGAGCTTTTCGTCATAATATAATACAATCGCATTGATGACCTATATGCATGTAACAAGATCACATCAATGATCACCTATATGCACGGTTAAGGGTTTGGATTGAGCCTTCGACTTGATTAATCACACATAGCTCTCACATTTCCTATTAAATCGTAACATATTTCATCTACTCTTTTGTCAATTATGAAAAATCAAAAGCAATTCAAGTCAGTTAGGGCACCTATTAAGGCAAGATAGAGAATTTCGTATCGAAAAGTCTTTTGAGGGGGTCAGGATTTATGATCCGATATTGACTTATTACTTTGCGTGGTTCTTTGCAAATCTTTCTTACAAATAGTGGAGCTCTTTCACTAGCAAGCCTATGGACAAAACTGACTTTCTGCTTATGAGTTATTCGGCCGCAAGTTTGGGTGAGGTAGTTGGAGTTAAGCCCTTAATTCAATTCTATCGAAAATGATATTGGTACCGACAGGGTTGGTACTGAAATCGTAGGGACGGCCGCACCGGGCCGTCTCCGGCCACTGGACGGCCGATCTGAACTGTCCAAAAATTCTATAAAAAAAAAAACGAGGGGGCACGCGCGGGAATCAACAGCATCCAAGGTGTATAAGGTGTTTGATCTGAGCACCCCTTTTTCATGTATTTTCATGTATATATGTATACATACATATATACATGAAAAAAGGGTGTCGGATCAAGCACCCATCACACCTCGGATACTGTTGATTCTTGCGTAAGCCCCCTCGTTTTTTTTTTATAGAAATTTTGGACTGCTCGGATCGGCTGTCCGATGGCCGGAGACATCCCGGCGCGGCCGTCCCTACGATTTCGGTACTAACCCCGTCGGTACCAATAGTGCTACTCTATAATATTGTGTTTGTTTTGTTTTTGCCGTCTCTTCAAAAGATCAACGACTTGTCCGCCTTGTCGTGATCTATGAGAGTTTTATCTCTCGTCTTTTCGAGGGTTGTTAATTTTGTCTTTGAATAAATATTTGGTCTACGGATTAGATTTTTTCAGAGACGATGTTGTCTTGTAACGATATTCGTGCCAACAATGCTTTTACCCTACGTAATTAGCTTGGCTTCGTACAAGATATTTATAATAAACTCTATCACATAAGTGTCGTTGAACTATTATTAATATAATCTTTTCCATTTTGTAAATAAATAAAACTAGAAAATAAGTGATTTTTTAGGGCAATGCTACAGTGAAAAACCACAGATTTCTAAGTGTCCTTTGGAAGTACTATCTATACATACTGAGCTACATGTGCATTTGGTCCACATTTCAATGATTTTCTAATCTTGAGGGAATAAAGATTTGGCAAGGAATTACTACTTGATTCGATGTTTCATATTTTATCGAAAAATATTTTACGCCCAAATAAATGGAGCCTTAATGTAATTTGACTATGCACAGTATGAGGCACTTTGATAATAATAAAAAGAAAATTTAATTATATGTATTTTGACTGTGCACAATTTGAGGCACTTTGATAATAATAATAATAAAATAGAAGTGGTCTTTGAAGCACTAAACCACAATTTTAAAGTACATTTTAAAAAAAAATAGAGTACAAAATTTATTTTCTTGAATATTTCATAGTTTGAATGCCAACACTGAGACTTAACATTAGCACATCAGATATTTGATGCGCTTGTACATCCCAAACCTCAACCTAAAAATGTAATTCTCACCCCCATTTTGATTATTTTTTATTTCTTTTTACTGTGGATATTAATGCTCGGATCTGTATTCTGTGAGAATTTCTCAATATAGAAATCAAATAAAGAAGACATAGATGTTCACTAGGTCAAAAAGATGACCAATGGGTTGGGAGTTGAAGATAGCAATGTCCACAAAAGAAGAGAATGTGTTAACTGGAACCAACTCTCTCTCTCTCTCTCTCTCTCTCTCTCTCTCTCTCTCTCTCTCTCTCTCTCTCTCTCTCTCTCTCTCTCTCTCTCTCTCTCTCACATGTGAATTTGAAAATCCTATAGTGCGGGCTATAGGGCAGCCGATCCAACTGTCCATTTTGATACACGACTCGAATTTAACCTGAACACCTATTACTCCGAGCCGTTTATTGCTGAATGGAACAGCCGGATCGACTGCTCTATAGCCCTGTAAGACAGCTCGCCCTCCAAGATCCCCATGTCCCTCTCACATACACATGTCACATGATTAGTAATCCATTTCTTATCATTGCCTCTCTCAAGATCTTTCTTTTTTTCCTTTTCCCCTTTTTTGAGTTGAAATATACTAAAGTCTATAGCTACTGTCAAAAGGGCAAACAAAAACGATTCAAACAAAATCTAAAGATATTGTCCCCCAATTTCTGCACTCCATTTCCTTCCCCCCATCCTTTAACCTTTCCTTCCTTTTTGTTTGGGTGCTAATTTTGTGAATCTAATCGCATCTGAAATCTACTCTAGTGGCTCTAATGCTGCTTAATCCTGTCTTTTCCTTTCTTTTTCTTTCGGTCGCCTTCCCCAAGGATCTCTTTGAATCGATGGTTTATTTGTAAAGGTATTCGGACACTTTTTTATCCCTTGATTAATTTTAAGCATCAAATCTTTCATTGGCGAAAGAGGAGGGTTCATATAAAATCAAAGTGAAATTCCGAATGAATTTGACGTCCAATGGAACCAAAAGAAAAAAGAGAGGACATATATGAACAGGTATTTGTGAAACTAAAGTGCACGTAGAAAAGTACGTCGGAAATAGAGTATAAGACTAATTCTTAGTATAAAAAAATTATAAACCACTTTTATTAAATAGGTACGTACTTTGAATTCATAAGAGCTAACATTCCAAAGTGTCAAAAGTCAAACGATAACACCTCTTTTTGGCACAATATTAAATCTAGTCTATTGAATTAAAATCATCTCACTTTCAATGTAACATTGGTTGACTTGAACAATATGGAAGATTTAACAAAGACCAAACATGCTGTCGAATTTGACACCAAAGTGGCTTTGTTATTGATTTACACCAATTTTAACTCACCGATAGACATGAATTTTGCCAATAATGAATACAAAATTATGGCTTTGGCCGCCAATGTGGTAGCTGGTGAACTTGTTCCAATGATAGAACTCTCAATCTCGATATCGAAATTTTCGGAAATCTTCAACTACATATCTAAAAAGGAGCATTTCAAGTCATTTTCATTTTAATTTCCTTCACACTTGATTGTGAAAGGGGCCAAAGAGATTTTTCGTAAGAGTCCAGGGTACAAAGCGTAATTAACTAATTGCTTGGCATTTTGCGACTGGTCCTCCTCCATTATTTTGGCAAAAAAGCGCCAACTTCCCAACTGATAGTAGAGCACTCCAAGGTCAAATTCTGTACGTCCCAATGTTGAAGAACTAATTTTGCTGAAAATCAGAATAATAGCTGTTGAGCCCAGTGGTATTGGCCCGAGACTTCAGCATTTGCTCTCGCTTAAAGTCGCAGGCACGATTTCTCTTGCTAATAACTCTCGAGACTATGTCAGTGACTTCGCTCCACTCGTAAGCGTGTGAAAAGGGCTGTAGGGATTATTTTGAGATACGCACATGCTGTCCTGAGACACCGTACGTTAAAAAAAAAAAAAAGAGAGAGAATAGTTGCTCTGTGAAAGACAGCTCATGGGTAGTAGGTACATACTACTAACTGTAGTCTGGAGTGAAAAGATTTTGGCATTGAGCCCTGTATCGTTTGCGTGTGTGATCCGTGAAAAACTTTTTGCAATAACCGAAATGGCCGGCTTTATCTGGTCAAAACCACCACAAGATAGTACTATATATTACTACTACGACTACTAGCATAGCATAGCATATCTATCTAACCAAGAGATTGCCAATGGCCGACAACTTGACCCTCCCTCTCTCTTCACATGCAACCTTAGTTTTGGAAAATTTTGTAATGCCAGACGTCTAATACACGACACGATTCGCGCCGTCCGTTTTGACAACAAATGGTTTAGATTTCATCTCGCTAATCAATGGTTCCAATTTCATGTCGGTAATGAATGACTCATATCTGCAAGGGTCGGTGGTTCTCTTGCGCTCGTGTACTTGATTTTGGAGATCTCACTACACACCCTATGTAAGGAAAGCTTAATGACATGCAATTAACTTATCTTTCTTTTTCAGAAAATTTAATGACATAGTTGTATGTAGAGCTGGGCAACAGACACGAAACACGATAACACGACACGAACCGGACACGAAGTTAGCGGGTTAGGGTTGAATATTTCTGACACGAAACACGGAAATGACACGACTCGAGAACACGAATTCTAAATGGGTCGGGTTCGGGTTGAACACGCGACACACGAAATTGACACGACTAACACGGTTACTAATCTGTGTCACCCATTTTCACGAACATATATACATAATATACGGTATATCTATAATTCTATATAGAGTTAGACAACAGACACGATAACACGACACGAACCGGACACGAAGTTAACGGGTTAGGATTGAGCATTTCTGACACGAAACACGAAAATGACACGACTCGAGAAACACGAATTCTAAATGGGTCGGGTTAGGGTTGGATGATTTGTGACACGAACCCGACTGACACGACACGAACACGACTCGTTACCCAGGTCTAGTTGTATGTCCGATCGTTAATTTCAGGGTTTCGAAAAATTAGTTAAGAAATGCACAAATTGACCTGGTCAACCGGTTATTAAATAAAGAAAATATGGCATGTTTGTTCTGCGAATAGAATTATCAATTATGGAGTTAAGTTATCCGTAAATTTTAGTATCCGTGATCAACATATTCTACATAAACTGTTTCGAGAAAAGTTGTCCCACACCTCTGCCGGGTCAAAATAGTCCTCACACTCGTGATGAGATTCACTCAGTCCATTTCTGCTGTCTTTTCCCCTAATCAAAAGTGCCTTCGGTTGTGAACACACACCTTAATTTAGGCAGGGGCAGTTTCAAAATCACTTTAAATTTTGAGGGTGGCATTGTCCTTTTGAAGCCTTATCCAACCTCGCAAATAAGCAACAAGCAATGCTAATGGGGTATGCTGCCAAGCACCCCCTGCAAAGCAAAACAAGTGCAGAGCAATCGATCAGGCCGTGCATCTCAATAATCGATGGCTCAAATTTGTATGCGGCTCAAAGTCAATCAGAGCTGTCCACGCCGAGATGAACAGTCAAATCAACCACTTGGCACCGCTTTGCCGGAATGCCGCTCGGCAACATCCCCTCCTGGACACAGAGATGTTGTCCGAAATCAGCCCCGGAACACACTACTCTATCCTTTGTTGAAATACGAGAGGACTCAACGGTGAGGCAATTTTCACATACAATACACACAAAATCGAGGTTGAATATATAATCTAATACAAAGAGAACAATGCCTTTATACTTAAAAGGGAATTACAGAGAAGTAATAGTGGAAATACTCTTCAATGATACTAATGGTCTTTACTTTCTCGGGATAAAATGCTTACCATCTCTACTTCAAAACCCATCATTTTCAGAGACAAGCAAATGAAGCCAAGGGTTCTATTTGTGTTTTCTCTGATTTGGGTTTTTTCCGATAGAAAAGTACGCAGAGATGGTAGGCAATTTAACATGAACCTAAAGAAGAACATGCTAGTATAACAATATTCAGCACAAAAATGAAGACTGGGTCCATGAGGGAACTAGGAAATAAACAAGGAAAAGCAGTGGAGGGTGCATGGTATCTAGCAATGTTGGTGGTCTGGAGCTCCTTTACTCCTCTTCGACAGCTGCTCCGGCGAGGAAGAGACCGATGCCACCGCAGCCCACGAGTCGTTCGAGCTGTCGGAGCTGAAACAGGCATCCATCACTCCATTTGGGCTCCCGGGAATCGACCGGAACTTTCTCTTTCTGGCCTGGTAGCAAAACTCTGATGTCGATTTCACGATTTGCTTGTAACACTCCTCTACTTTGTCCTGTTCAATGTCATAGGTTAAACCACGTTCAAGATTCAAGAAAAGTGATTGTTTGAGGGGGATTAATAATGATGATTACAAAATCTCACCGGATTAGTACCTTAGCTCAACGGGTACTCATATCCGGTTAAACAAACGAACCAAAAAGATTGAACAATTGCGATGGCAATTAGCGAAGTATGAAAGATAACCAACCTTATCAATTCCAAGAGTAGCCAAAATCTGGTTATGGTAATCCACTGCCAAACAGGGCTCCACAGAATTGATAACGTGCAGCATCATGGCAGTAGCCAATACAGATGGGAGATAATTCGCGAACCTGAAATCTGCAATGGAATTTACACAGCAAAGTGAAATTAGTAGAAACCGAGAAAGAGAAATTTTAATAAGTTGGGTGGGAAAATTTTTAATGCTTACCGGAAATTATGCAGAGAATGAGGGACTCGCACCTAAAGAGGAATTCCCAACAGGGGTGGTTCATTAAACCTAACCTCCTTAGAGTGTAATCAACAAAGGAGAGTGGGGTCACTGGATTCATCCTCCATTGAAGAGTAGACAGTACTAGAATCTCCATTCTTTGAATTGTTTTGGCCTCAAAAACATACCTAGTCTCTTCCACCTAAACAAATTGAAGAAACCCATATTGGAATTTGACAAATAGACAAAGGCAGAGTCTCTGTAATGGTAAGTATAAATGAAAACTAAAACCCCACATTTTAGTTTTACAAACAAATCAAAGAAACCCACTTCGAAATTTCGGAAACAAAACCTGGGTGCACTCGGGGTGAGTTCACGCTATCGACTGACTAAACGGTATTCCCGATAGGTAGTTCAAAAATACGCAATGTTCGAGACAACTAATTTCCTTTATCTAAATGGACTAAATGGTATTTTCCGTACACGTAGGAATGTTTTTTTATTTTTTTTATTTTAAACAGATAAAAGAAACCCATATTTCAATTCGTATAAATAAAAATGGGTACAGTCTCTGATCTCTAAATTCTTAAAAATCTGTGAAAAATGAAGAAACCAACTTTCGAATCCTACAAACAGAACATGGGTATGGTCGATAAATTCACGAGATATATCCAAATCAAACAAAAAACCCATGTCGAAATTTAAGAAACAAAACCTGGGTTTGCTACTTTTTATACTCCATAGACATAGATATGTGAATTTATATTTGTGCAAAAATCAAAGAACCCCCCAATTCATTCACCCAAACGAAAAATAAAAAATTGGAAAAAAACACCGAGCCCTCATTAAGATTTGATAAACAAAACATGGGTATAATCGATACAGACACACAATAAAAAATAAAAAATAAAAAAAGATTGTGTAAACATCATACTTGGAGGTCTAATAGGAGGGGTACTTGAGTCTCTTCCACTTTGGCAGCAAGAGAGAGACAGGCCACGGCAGCTAGTTGGCTCATCCATGGCTTCTCTCTCTGAAAATGGAATCTCAAGAAGAATCTATCAAAGTAGTTCACAGCAAGAACCGCAGTAAGAGCAGAGAAAGAGAAGTAGGCATTGACTTTCAGAATCCACTCCACGGCGTCGTTTCTAGGCCCAGCCAGAGACGGATTTCGTTCAAGAGCTTCGTACATTGGGGACTGATTCTCTTGCTCCTTGGAGAGCAGAGAGGATAACTCTTCCTCTTCCCACAACATATCCTGTTCAAGTAACTGTTTTGGCTGGGGGGTAATAATGTCATTATAATTCCTCCCTTCATCTCCTTCTTCCCAATGTTGCTCTTCTTCACAGTACAAAGAATCCAAAAGAAATGGAAGGTCTTTTTGGGCCATCTTCTTCTGAGAAGAAGAAATCAGGGTCTTGGCTCATTATCCTGAAAACACAAACATAGTCATCTCTCTCTCTCTCTCTCTCTCTCTCTCTCTCTCTCTCTCTCTCTATATCTAGGGAGTGGGAGGTAAAGGGACTGGTTTGAGAGCAGTACACACAACAAATAGGCGTTCTTGATCTTATTTTGTGGGGTTAATTTCCTTCGGCTCTGTGTTTGTTGTTTTTATATATGGGGGGGGTATTTGGGTTTTCTGAGCGTGTCGCAGAGCTGAATCATGGATCACGTGACATTTGTACCTTTTGTATTTGATGATGCTGGGCCTACCCAATGGAATTAGCTGGATCGTATCTATCTTGGGCTGTTTGATTGGCTGTGCCATGATTTCTATGGCAATTTGCGTCATATCGGGGATATATAGTCTTGTGTCAAATGATGTTGTGTGAATCTATGGCATTTTCGAATCGAGATCAACAGCTTAGAAAAACTACGTCTGGCTAATTGGATATGAGATTTTTCTTTCCTTTTAGGTAGTATATAGTGTTTTTTTTCCCCTCGAGCCGAAAAAGATGGAAAGGCCAACTAACGTAGCAAGCACGTAGCACCTCTCGTTGAGAGTTACCGTATGAGTTCCCATCTGCTATGGAATGTTCGATTTGACCCATAACTACTCTGCAAGGGAAGGCGAGCCCATCACCACAACCTCACTAAAGAACTAAAGCGGACTAAGGGCCATCCACACAGCATACGAATCACAAGACTATGGTTAGTAATATCATTAGAGGCTTTAGAGCATCTTAGGCAAAATTTACAAAAGTTAGCTTCAGAATTTTATTTTGCTACTTCTCTACATAATTTGAAGGAGAAGTTGGTAGAACGCACTCGAACAGACTTCACAAAATCAACACAAATTCTACCTTCGACTAGGTAACACGTGGGTAAGAGTATAATTGTTATATCCAAAATCTGAGATCTTAGGAGAAAACAAATTCTTTAGTTTCAAGTCTTGACTGTCAAGTCAACCCATGGGTTTCACTTGGCATTCTTGCTCTCTCCTTCTCCTCTCTTTTTTGGAAAGTTATCTCCAAAATATTTATGAGCTATTTAGAAAAATTAATCTTGTACAAGGGAAAGTCTACAAAACACAATGTACAATTGTGTTTATTAAAGGTAGAGTTACGTAACCAATATTCGGGCATTACATTGACACACAGCTTGGAAATATGCCTACGTACGTACTGCTGGGTTAGCTAAGCCGATTGATCGCCTTTTTTTTTTCTTCCCTTTTTTCCTATGCTAAACGGTTAAGTAAATAAACTATAACAAAGAACTCATAGAGAAGAATTAGGATTCAATTCGTTCTTTCAACAAGATATCACCCGTTGACCTCAGAGTAAAGAATTTCAAAGGGTGGCCGGCCAATTATATTAGCCCTAGTTGATTATCTACGCCAATTGATTCTAAAACTATAAGTACACGTTGATCTCAAAAAGGATGACAATTTTTGAAATTTGTGCTATTTTTCGTTGCTTAATTATATTTTTCAATCTATAATATTTTTAATGAGTTTAAAAACTTTGTGTGATAGAATTAATCGACAACTTTCAAACAAGATCCATTGCTTGCATAAACACTGACAAGATGAACGATCGGATCGGCCGCTCTGCACCGCTCTACGTAGAGATAGTCCACCAAAACTAGGTCTCAGTCTCAAAGAGTGTCTGAGCAGACAAAAGCAGACAAAAGATGCACTGCATGCATGCATAAACACTGCCCAGAGCTTTCGGGGAGACAACCCGAAGCCCAAAGAAGATTTTGGACAATTATCAATGACGGAGATGTAAATACCATTTCCTTTCTCTGTTAATTTTTCTGCCTCTCCTTGAAAGCCCTTCCACAGTACAACCCAGCAGGAGTAAATTTTCCGAGAAAATTCACTTCCCAATGCGAATTTTGCTTCTATAATATCTCTGCACTGCACGCATTGATATTTACAGACTAGTACTACTTTCTTTTCTTTTTTTTGGACTGGGCAGGATGATAAAAAGGTCTTCTTTTTTTTTTTTCCATCTAGCGGATGCTTCAATGCTGTTCATCAGGGCCAGACGCAAGCTCAATCTCATTCTAAGTTCCTAAATCTATGCCTTTGAATGTCTCAAAACCTTCTCCTCGTGGGCGCTTCGATGCGAACAATTAGTCGAAAGAGTGGAGCTTAGAGCCTTTACTTTCTATTAGATGAGTAAAGCACACTACTCTAATGGCGTACCTTTTGCATGATGGGTCAGCGAGGAAATGGGAACAGCGGCTTAAGCCATTAGGTGTAGGCGCTTTCCAGAGGTGGAATCTTCTAGTTCTTCCTATTTGACCCGAAACCGATCGATCTACCCATGAGCGGGTTGAAGGGAACTCCCGTAGGGTTCTCTTGAGATCGTAGGCATGAGTCATGTTAACGACTTCTCTTGTTTGTTGCCTTTAGTTCACCGCCTATAGTTCTTTTGTCCTTTTCGAGATCCGTTGCTTGTCTAGAGTATAGTCACATCCAAAAGAGGGGTTGCTATCGCCTGATTGCCTCCTCCGCCTTTTATAGCGCGCAAAAGAAAGTCACTAAATTTAATATTTTATGTATCAAATATTTACCTGCCACTGGCTCAAGCTCAACATGTATGGTTTGAGTGGGCAGGCGAATGGGGGAGACCTAGTTGGTGATCTTGCCCGTAACTCAAATGGTGATTAGGATAACAGGTTTTTGTCGCAAGCTGGGTGCGACATCTGGCCTTGCGACAAAGATATGGGCCCTTCGCGATGGCCTTCAACTCTTGATGATGTTTTCAACAATGTGGAAATAGAAGTGGATGCAACTACCATTCCACATCTCCTCCAATCTACTACGACAGAGTTCCACCATCTTAATTAATGGTCTTCTTCCGAGCGCAGGTTCCTTCTACAACAGCTCGGTAACCTCCCGTTAAGCATGTGATGAGGAAGTATATGTAGATAACAAATGCGCATATATATCTTCAAGCTACGAATGTTTCAACTAAGCATGTTTCTTCTTTTACAGATAAGAAATGTGCATATTTCCCGTTTGACCGAAAACAAAAACCAAAAAACTGAGTCGCCTTGTTTCATAATTCAATATCCTTTTCATCATGAGAAAACAAGAAAGGCAAAGTGCATGGCATGATGAAATTACTCCACATTGAAAAATACTCAGTACTAGTGTGTGATATGTTGCAGGATGGTGTGTAGGGCTGCTGCTGTGATATGTTGCTTTCTTTGGTTTCTTTTCCTTGGGCTAATCTCCCAGGACTGGGGGAGCTAGAGAGAGATATTGGGGAGACAAAAGAAAGGTGTCTAGATACTAGATAGGATCAGTATCCATAAAAAGAAACGAAATTGATTTTGGCACAGTATTTTTAGCCATTAGCGCTTTATTTTTATTTATTTATTTGAAATTACAATAATATCTTTTAAAGTGGATGATTTTACTAATAAATTAAAGGGTAATTTGGTAATTTTACATAAGATAAAGACAAAAAATAGAGTGTCAATGCCTGAATATGGAGTGCCAAAATCACTTTTCTAGAAAAGAATCCAGAAAGACTTTATTTTAGGACCTCGATGGCTCATTATGTTGGTCATGACATTTTACTTCATTCGTTTAAAAAAAATCAAATAAATTAAATATTGAACAAAACCAAATTTCTCTTAAGGACTAGCTACGAACATAATTCAACTAAGCTTTAATCAGTAAATGATCTTCTTTTCTTATAATAACCATGAGATTTACACATTATGATATGAAAACAAAAACAAAAAAAGCTTCAATCGTCCAAGGAAATCATGAAGGATTCTACTGTAGAACACGTAAAAAATCATCACATGAGAGAATCTTGAGCAGAGGTAAAAACATGTGAGATCGGAATCAATGATGGTAGTCGATGACATGGTTTCCGTTTAACAAAATAGTTGCTATTAATTATTGTAATTTATATTTATCTATCTATCTCGAATTAATTCTTTTCTTCTTTTTTTTATTTGACTTTTTTCTTTCAATTATGCATTATGCACATGTTCATGCTGGTAAACAGATAGAGTACCACAAAGGGGCATAAACGAAAAGCCTATTCTCTTAAACCATGTACATGAGATGAGGTAAAAAGATTTTTTCTCTAGTTTGGAGAGGAAAAGCATAAAAACTGGGCTTCACCAAATGAGGTAAAATGGAAAGTAAAATATATTTGTGAGAAAACCTCTCCACTTTTAGCGACACACTGTTCACATGCAAATCTTTTTTTATTGTTTATTTCTTTCTCTCTCTCTCTCTCTCTCTCTCTGATCGGGAAACCCACACCAGTGGTTTTTAAAATCTTCACTGGTCGATCTCAAGATTCTCGACGGAGGTCTTCACCGATCGATCTCGATGGAGGTCTTCAACCGTGGTTTTCAAAATTGATTTCGATTTCGAACTCACACTACAACAATCGATCTCTACTATTCACTGGAATCGATCTCAACGGAGGTCTTCAATGAAGAAAGACTTGGGTCTGGTGACCTCGATCTCACCCGACGACGTCGATAGGTCTGCAGTTTATATACCATATCTACATATAGTATATATGAATGTACTATTTAATATTTAATATACTAGATAGAGAGGAAATTGTAGAGAGACTTGTTGTGGTGTGGATGTAGAAAAGTGGTAGGTAAAATAGAAATTGTACCTTTTTGAGTAGGTATTCTACCTAGTATTAATGTACATGCTCTTATAGGGGGACTCACCAATAATCACCATCTTTATGCATGCATGCACGCCTATATCCGTATTCTCTTATAGGGGGACTCACCAATAACCACCATCTTTATGCATGCATGCATCCCTATATCTGTACAAAGAACGTGTGTGGACTGTGGATTTCCTTGTCCTAGAGCTTAAGGGACCGCCTAATCTCCTATCAAATAGTATAGTCTGAACCCTCAATATTAATGATATGATAGTGTTTGTCTTGTATAATTATAGCCCTAGCTAGCCCACATATTAGTTCTTCATTATTGATGGGTAACCTAACTATTTGCAGGGTTATTAATTAATGACCTCTCCAATGACGACCAAATCTTAATTTCTCATGGAATGGGAAATGCCGCCAAGCATTTCGGCAATCGACGGCTCGGATCTTAATCGAATAATGGATGCTTTAGATTTGTTTGCGTGCAGATTCGATCCAAGCCGTCCGTGCTGAGATGAACAGCTGGATCGGTCAGTCTGCACCCGCTTGTCGGCAGCATCCCCGTCCAGGTTCCTTTCTCATACACTCCTTTCAGTGCGTGTATCAAAAGGGAACCCAATGATTTCACATTTCTCATGAACAAAAATGTTTACGGAGGCGGCGACGGTATTCATACTTTCACGCATCGGACAACTATGTTTCGTATGCAATCGATCAGATTAGTGATCTCGTCGTTAGCTGCAGTAGGCTGTTGCTTTGTAATGCGATTGTTTAATTTTAACGAAGTTCTTGCATTCAAGAAGATAATCCGGTTATGGAGAATTCCCTCTGTGGGCCAATGACAGTTCTCCCCCCACTCTGAGTCTTTGACCTATCAATAGGCTGTGAACAAGGCAACCCAACTGGACAGCAGAAAATGCAAGCTTGACTCTTTTGACTCGTCCGGATGACAATAAATTCAATTGGTCGCAAAGCACTGCGTAAGGAAAAAGATTACTCGCTCTGGGCGTCCCGTCTTCTTTTGTGGCGAGGGGAGGGAAATCGGGCTGGAGTAATGGTTACGAACAAAGGTTCAGTTAGAGTACCAGTTTTCTTACTAATATAATATCTACCGATATCGATAAGATATCAGGTACAATTCAAGTTTACGGTTATTAGTGTTATTTTCTCATATTCAATAATTTAGTATAGCATAAACATTTATTTAAAAGCAAAATAAATTTAAAAGTAGTTCACTAGTGACTAGGGGTGGTAAATTAATCCAAACCCATTAATCCACCCATTAGAAAATAGGGAGACTCAACCCAGCTCATTTATTAGTTGGGTTAGAATGGGCCCAATCCATATAACCCATTTAATAATTGGGTCTTAGATAAGTCAACTTAAATAACCCAATAAGTCTTGAATATGACCCGACTAAAAGAACCCTACTCAAAGTCGATCATAATCGGCAGCCGCTCGATCGCATACTTTGGTCTTGCCCATTTTTCTAAGTTAAGACAATTGGCATTGTCTTTAGGGCTTCTTTACTCTGTAAGTGTCAAAACCAAAGCAAATGATCCATTTTCCGAGTCCACTCTTCCAGGAAAAATCTCACGTACCAATTTTTCTTTTTTATAATAGGATGTCACGTACCAATTTTTCTTTTTTTATAATCAAATGTCCGGACTAACTTGCATGCACCTCAACTAATCCAAGTCCTGAAGTTATTAAATAGGCAAACAGCTCTCCGGTGACTCCAAAGATTTGAAATGTTTGACTAGATTCGGATATGTGATCTCATTGAGAAAAAAACACATACGAAGTATTAGATTTCTCATGTTCACTTAACCAAATCCAGTGACGACTCTAGGAATTCCAAAGCATGGGGTCAATATTCATAAACGTCAATGCTTTTGACAATTGTAAAACCGGAAAAAAAAAAAGAAGGGCAATTAAAAACCTACTTCCAACAAAAATTACATTTAAAGCTCAACAAGCGTTTCAACTAGTACACAACGGATATCAAAATGCATATACTAAATTACTAATGGTCTTTCTTTTCAATTCTCGACAAAAAAAAAAAAAACTACACAAACTTCTACAATTGCATTCGACGCGATTTCATATTTTGAAATCGTTGCATGGTTCTAAGTTGATAGCATCATATACTTCCTTTTCAATATATGAGTCGACCAAGCGATCATTCAGTCATTGGTCTCACATTCGACTACACAACCTGCTCTTCTCATATTTCACTCAAGTTTTATACATTTAAACTAACATACCCTAGAATATTCAAAGTGAATGAGAGGGAAAACAAGAAAAACATGTACCAAAAAAAGGATAATATTTTGTTATCATGTAAAAAGGAGGATAATATGGTAAATTTTAGTGTGCATGGGTGTTTTAGTCATTTAGATGTATAGGGGTAATATAGTCATCTCAGTGTACATGGATATTTTATTCATTTTAAAATTTAAATATACATGTAATTAGATTAATGGGCGGGTCAGGTTTAATTTTAAATAAATAGGTCAGGCTAGATATGGGTAATTGAGCTCATAACTAATGGGTTCTAAATGGGTTGATGACCCCCATTAAAGACTCAATCCACGTACAACTTACCCAATTTGACACAAACCCGTTTATTTGCCACTCCTTAGTGACTGGTACTGACAGTACCATCCAGTATTTGAGTCTGAACAAAATTGGAGTAGGTCAACCATTACCTACTACATTGACAAATGATAATGGGAGGTGATGGTGGGCCACTGCCAAAGGATAGCCAGTTGATCTGCACATGAGCGAAACCCATACCATACGGCGGATCTGAGACCCAATTCACAACCTGCGAAATGGGATCTACCACGGGCTTCATGATTGGATCGGGACTGGTCATATAAGGTGGGTGTAAAACAGAAGGACAAAGGGAAATGCTTGCCTTTTTTCCATGCACACTCAGGTAAGGCGCACGTCGTAGTAGTATAACTACCGTTAGTTCCAATCGGATCTGTAACCGTATAGTTTTTGTCCCCAAACAACACGAGGACGTTTTCGCATATTCGTGAATGGCTGGGCGGTGGAGTATATTGGGATAAACCACAGGGGTGTAAAAGGAATCTGGCCCAAGGAACAGTTGCATTACCCAGAAACTAAAATTAGGTAGATTTTCCTGCAGGCGAATGGGGGAGTCTTACAAGTCCTTCAAAATTCCAAACAAAAAGAGAAATTTCGGCAAAATATACTATAAGGGAGATTGGGTAGCATTGTCCCAATTAATTGTTAAAGCTGATAATAGGATCATAGCCAACAATGTAAGTTGCGCAACGGAGCTTATCTCAATTCTAACATTCTACATAATGAATCAATCTACGTAAAGGAGTTCGGTTCAGAGAAGAAACACTGTATTTGGTTCAACATGGAAGCATGAACTTCTATCTCGGAAAGTCACGAATACAGAGAAGAAAAAAAATGCTACCTGACCTTTGGGTATCGATAACTAGGGAATCAAGTCCAACTTGAGAACACCACGAAACCTTGAGAGAAAAGCTCCTGGCGCACAGCCTCATTCTTCTAATCTTTTTTCTTTTCTTTCTTCCCTTGTGATGGTTTCTGGTACATGATTATCTGGCTCAAGATGGTACCATTCAAAA
Source organism: Rhododendron simsii (assembly GCA_014282245.1). Taxonomy (NCBI): domain Eukaryota; kingdom Viridiplantae; phylum Streptophyta; class Magnoliopsida; order Ericales; family Ericaceae; genus Rhododendron; species Rhododendron simsii. Next base: position 32,725,910 of record CM024959.1, read on the forward strand.
CAATACCAATGACAGAGCCCAGAACCACTTCGAAATATCAAGGACCCAACAAATGGATAATTGGAAGCAAAAGCAAGCAATAAATTATAAAGCCCGGATAAAGACATGGAAAATGGCAAGAAAACACATGAATGAAGCCACATAGAGTAGGTCAGGGCTGGTTGCCGCCTTGCCGGTGTAATAATAGTCATACGACAAGTTCACTATAAAAACCCTAACCCAACACACTATTTGGTTCTCTGATTTCTCAAGGCCTTGCCGGTGTAATAATAGTCATACGACAAGCTCAATATAAAAAGCCTAACCCAACACACTATTTGGTTCTCTGATTTCTCAAGGAAAGAAAATGAATGTATTGAATTAGAGAATCTTAATTCCGTGCTCTTGTATGGTTGAGGTGGCAAACCTGATGGGGCACATGAAGAAACAGAGAAAAACCAATCTTTTTGTTTGATAATCATAAGAAAGTGAATCGATAAGTACTTTCATTTCGCATCTGTTCATTTCCCTAAACAAACTCAATCCATGCAAAGATGCGATAAATATCAAAAGGGGCAATTGTTAGGCGACAGGGTAAAAAAGCTCCAGCATTTTCATGTTTGAGGGCGACCACTTTCCACAAATCATGCCATAGGTTAGGTCTGTGATTATGTGCTAAAAGTATTGGCACTAGAACAGGATCCGCATTTCTGAACAAAAAAAGGATAAAAATAAATGGACAACAAGAAAGAACTTCAGCAAAAAAAAGAAAGAAAGAGCATAGATAGCTAAGCTTATTGTCCATGAAACTCTATGGCCTTGTTTGGGTTGGTCTTGGCATCCAAGTTTCTGCCGAAAGGCTTCAGAATTGGGATCCAGAGTCCAAACCTGTTTAGTTGACAGTTTGAAAACGTGCTGGAGCATTTTAGGAGCTCATTCAAAAAAAAAAATTCTACTTCTAGCCAATACAAAAGATGCTTCATTCGGAAAGTGTTTTTGTTTAATCCAAGGATAGGTTATGAAAAGAATGAGTTTTTTTGCTTAGAATAAGTTTTTTTGTTTAGAACATATTATTTTAAAAGTGTTTTCCAAAACAAATTTCAATAAATTGCAGCCAAATAAGACCTTACACCTGAGATCTGCAAATGATAGGTGTTTTTAAAAAAAAAAAAAAAGCATTGTGCAATGACGGGCCGTAAGAAATAAGTAATTTAACGATTAGAGTGGTAAGAACCACCTTCGTGACCTTGAAAAAATGTGTGATAAGAATGATATGCCTCTGCTTGCCAAAACAAGTGGCCTGGTTCCAGAACTCCATATATACACTATACAATATCAAACATGGTAATTCTCTTTCATAAACAAGTATGATGATAGTTCTCATCATCCAGTTAGAACTGTTAGAGACATGATCGACCAAAAATAAGTAATGGCTAGAACCAAGAGACAAGGATACCACTTGTTGGAGCTTTTTCCTGGAGACTGGTGAAAACTCGCACTGCAGAAAACAAGCAATCCAGTTCAGTACATTTCCCTAAACATAATAACTGCACTATGCTGGTGTGAAAAAGTGTACTCACCCAATGAACCTGCAGAGTTCATTAAACAGGTTAAAAAGCTGAGTTCCCCAGTGCTTTTATTCTGCTCAAAGAATAGCCACGTGAACGTCGCCAATTAATGGATGAAAACTTTGAAGCAATGCCACAAGTTAATCTTAAGGGGTTGATATAAAAGTAGTAAATACTTATATACCTAATTCTAAACTGAGAAAATGAAACTTCCACGGTTTTTGAGGAGATAAAGGTAACATAAAAACAAAATAGACTACAGATTATGGATCATGGTGACAGATGTCGATACAGTGGTACTTTGGAAGATCAACAAGTACGGTGTGGATCAGTGGATGTGTGCAATGGTCATTCAGAGGGTGTTTGTTTTCATTGAGTGTGCCCTCGGCCCCTGCCGCATGCATGTTAGCAAGTGGCCAACGTATGTCCAGCCCCGCAGATCTGTGTCTTAGGGGAGGGTGGGGTTGCTGATAATTGGGAGGACCGGAAAAGAACCAAAGAAGTCAACTTACACTATAGTTCTGCCAAATTTGTGGGACCCTAGCGCAGAAAAAAATTGCATGTTGAGATGCCTGCAATGTATCCACAATAGAATGGTGTTAGACATGCATAAAATTCTGGTTTATGACAGAAATAAAGTGCTTGACAGTTTAAATGCGATTGTATTACACTATTACAAATTGTTAAAGCATCCAACTCCAAACCAATTGGCAAAGAGTGGAGAGACCGCCCAGGCTCATATACTAGTATTGGAGGAGATAATTAACCAATGTGGGACAAATCCCAACACTCCCCCGCACGTGCGACCCCTGACTCGCACGTGGAGAGGTAAACAAAGGATCCGGAACACACGGATCACAATGAAACAAAGTGCAACTATGGCACAAACAAGGGGAAAAGCCTCCGAAAGCCTAGCTCTGATACCATGTTAAAGCATCCAACTCCAAACCAATTGGCAAAGAGTGGAGAGACCGCCCAGGCTCATATACTAGTATTGGAGGAGATAATTAACTAATGTGGGACAAATCCCAACACAAATAAGACAAGATATTAAGGAGAACAAGATGTTAAAGGAAACGAGTGACAATGGGCCTATTTGTTGCAGCTCACTTAAAGCTGAAAGCAGATACAATGTAAGCAGAAGCCAAAAGTATCACTTCCCCAGCTTCGGGGTAAAATCAATTGTTTTGAGCTATTTTCGGCACGTAAGCTATAGGAGGGCTATGCTAAGGCACAGACTTCCTTATTTGCTAAAATGATAAGCAGCTCTTAGAAGCTGAATTGCACTTTGGTAATTAAATACAGTGACTCACATATAGAGCTTCAAAGAGAACAGGATCAATTTGACCAGCCAAGATGGTGGGTGCCACACCACAATATCTGCAATACCATTACTGAGGGGAAGACACAGCATTTCTCATTCAGGTATAGAGAGAACTTACACTGTAAGATACGGTAGTTATAACCTATTACTACATATTCAATTTTAAAACAATGTCAAAGAGCAATCATCTCCAGAAAGAAAGTAGGATACAGTAATGCTTTCATCCATGTCTTGGTTCCCAGAGGCTGAGAATAATAGTAGATAATCGCAACTAAAATTATAGCTGCAACAGAGAAGGCAAAAGATGAGAGACTTAGATCAGATCATTTGATATTATCATGTCAAGAATAGTATTTCTGCATCACAAAAGAAAAAGAACGGAGTACGATGGCAATACTTTATTTCTGAAAGCTAGTTGGACAAAAAACAAGCTCCTTTGTTTTGCTAAGCACACATATTGGAAATGAGAGTTGTTGTATTTGTAATGGGCCGGTACTGATTTTTTTTCTTAAACCAAATCATTTCCAATATCCGAAACAATCACTTATCGTGAAGTTGAATGCGAACTATTATATAGTCTCCGATGTAATCCCTGCTAAAATGGATCAATAATTGAAAACAAAGAGCTGGAAGCAAAATGAACTAAATGGGAGACTTCGCCTACATACCAGTGCATATCACATCAACATTGAACATTAGAACAGGAAAGAATATAAGCACAATGTTAGAAAGAAAGAAAAAAAACCTTGAATCAAAAGAAATGCCAACTCCCCGTAAGCTGAGAATGGGAGCCCTTTATGAAGACAATAAGCCAAAGCAATGGTGTAGCCAACTAATTCAAGCTCAAAGGCCATAACACTAAGCCCTCTGACACTTTGGTGCTGCAAAATCTTTAATATCTGCAAATGAATGAGAGAAGCATCAAATGAGATATACAATAGAACACGCAACCAAGAAATTCAAAAGAAAACCACTCATGTTCTAGGTGCAAGAAGCAAATTCCTTGAGACCAAGGCTACCAGCAAAGACATTATTAGATTGTTAACCACCAACCCATCTAAAAGATTAAGCTAATAGAGAGAGGGCAACTTTATTATTTATACTTTCAACACACCCCCTCACGTGAAGGCAGGCTCTCCTCCAGAAGCGGACTAAACACGTGTACATATTTTAACATTAGGTAAGCGATGAGGTTCGAACACAGGATCTACTAATACCAAGTTAAAGCATCCAACTCAAAACCAATTGACAATAGGTGGAGTAGCCTCTAGAATATATTAACCAAGTTTGGATGGCTTAGATGAGTGATGTGGTATAAAGTCTAACACTTCTCCTCATGTGCAGCCCTAATGCACGTGGATGTACGAATTGAGGAGATCAGGAGATTTGACTCGAGCGACGGAGAATCAACCACGTGAAGTGAGGCCACCCAAGACCTAACTCTGATACCGTACTAGATTTCTTGGAAGGTTCAAACCTGAAACCAATTGGCAATGAGGGCAGAGGCCGCCCAGGCTCACATACTAGTTTCGAGCTCGAGGTGATGATTAATCGATATGAGACAAATTTCAATACTCCCCGCACGTACGACCCCTAACTCGCACATGGAGAGGTCAACAAAGGATTCGGAACATATGGATCACAATGTAACAAAGTGCAACTGTAGCACAAACAAAAGGAAAAAGCCTCCGAAAACCTAACTCTGATACCAGATTAGATTGTTAACCGTCAACTCATCTAAAAGCTCAAGCTATTAGAGAGAGGAAAACTTTATATTTTATACCTTCAGCAAACATAATCTAGTAATTACATTGAGGCTCTTCGTACAAATATGGCCACTATTCACAACATGAAGGAGGACTACGATGCTTATTGATTAAGACATTAAGGCTCTCTCTAGCTCTCCCTTGTTGGATGTGGTCTACACTCTACACTAGTTCTACCATCTCTCCAAATGCTAGATAATTGCCACTGCATAATGATAGGTCAGATAACTGGAGGAAGATGTACTCTATCGGTGATTCGGTATAACTATCAAAGGTTTTGAAACTTCGGAAATGAACCACATATCCATATGCTAGGGTGCTGAAACTTGTATCTTAGTAAGCTCCACATGTATCGAAATTTCATGATCTCTGACTCCCATATTTTCTACACCGTATTTGTTCATGGTTAGCATAGTGAAAGCTTGCTACAATATGTTGAGGTTCCTTGCCCGCCTTAAAAGATGAATAAGCCGTGATATAATCCACAAAGGAGAGGATATACATAATGCAAATTGTATGATTTTATGGCATCAAATAGTCAAAATCCCCTACAATGGAGAGGATATACAGAAACCATACAGCAATAATTACAACAAATTTTCTGAGAGAAAAGATGCAATTGAGAATGCAACAACCCCTAAGATTACCACACGTAAGTTTCAGTGCAAAAGAGTGACTCAAACCCAAAATCAAATAACATTCACTATTTCTTGAACTACTGAACCACAAAACAAGGAAAACTCAAAGAAGAGAACAGAAACAATTAATTAAGAATCCCAAGCGTTGACCCGTGCTCTAACACTAAACATAAAAATGGAAAATCCTACAATACACACCCATAAAAAGTTCTTCCTTTACGCCCCACTCACAATGATTCATGCCTACATCTCAATCCTTCAAAACAAACACCACAGAAGACCATAACAAATTCGCCACAAAACCTCATGACATCTCTCACCACAAAGTTATATCTGAAACCCACAACCTTCATAACCTAACCGCAACCTATGGTACCAACTGGGGCTAGCTCACTAGGAAGTTCAAATCTCTCCACCAACGTGTGGTTGTTTTCTTTTGGTAAAGAGAGATTTTATTACCAAAAAGGAAACGAGAAACACAACAACTTAGGGGCATACCCCCATAAAACAAACAGTCCACCAAAATCTGGAGACTAAACAGAAACAAATACAAAGAACCAGGCCTAACTACTTCTAGCTACAAAATTTTCTCAGAGATATTCCAAGCTCTACACAAAGCTCTATTCACAGGACTACGGCCACAGTTCCTCCAAGAGAACACCCTATCCCGCACCGCCTTGACAATTTGCTCATAAATGAGACCCGAAATGTATTGCTTGTTACTAAAAATAGAGTCATTCCTAGCCTTCCACACGTAATACACTGTACCAGCCAGTGCTAACTTATAGAGAGCAGAAGAGAATCCTTTCTTCTACACTGTATTGCGTGTGGTTGTTCTTCCCTTATAGGGGTTTTTCCTTTCTTTATTTGTTTTCTTGTATTGATTGAGTTGTTGGAGATTGGTTATCTCATTGCACACTCACAATTGATAAAGTATGCCGGGTTTGCAGGATGTAAATGATCTCTCCAATCGATTGGCAAAAAAAGCCCGCAACCTATGGTGATAATTTCGTTATCCTACACCCTTCATAGCAATAAAATAACAACAAAATCCCATGCTTTTCAAACACAATACCGCCTGCGTGTTGCACCATAAAAGATGGGAATTTTATCTACGGCGGTGGGTTTTGGGTGAGGATTAGGCATTACCTGAGGGAGTTTGACGGTGGTGGAAGCGGCGACGATGCAGTAGCCAAGGAGCTTCGAAATCAGTGGAAGTAAACAGTCTTTTTCTGGAAATTTTCCGTCGCTCAAAGATCCAATCGCACAGCTGAAATTCATCCCTAGAAACTTCATCTCAACACCCATAGTCGTCGACTCAAAAGCTGAGAGATGCAAATTAATGAATTATACAAAAGGATTTGGGGGAGCGGAGAGGATGGAAGACTTTCCTTGATCAGAGAGAGAGGGATAAACTAACGAGAACAGAAGGAGAAACTACAGTAGCAGTTCTTGTACTTTATTCCTTGCTTCCATTTGGTCCCTATTGGTTAGGAGTGTAAACGAGCCGAGCTGAACCGAATATTGGCGTACTCAAGCTCGGCTCGATCAAAATTCGTATGGTTCAAGCTTGGCTCGAGCTTGGCTTACCAAGCATGTACAAAGCTCAAGCTCGGCTCGTTAGTATTCAGTCTGGAATAAACGAACTAGCTTGGTTTGAATTCGTTAATAGTTTAGTCTTAATAAAAATTTGGCCTAGTTGAGTCGAACCTATATATTTCCAGCTGAGACGAACATCTTCGCAAACCTGTTCGAGTCGAGCCCTGCTAGATTCGAGCTCGGCTCATTTGATAAACGAGCCGCAAAATCAAGCTCGAGTTCGCTCATTTATCCTTCGAACCGAGACCTTACCAAGCCGAACTCGCGAGCTGCTCAACTCATTTACAGCCCTGCTATTGGTATAGTTGTGACGGTGTTAACCTTCGATTGTGGGGTGATAAACAACCAAACTACTCAAATTTGAGTTTACGTTTGTTGGTTAAAATCTCGTTCAATATTGGTTCATTGAATTTAAAAATCAAGCTTGAATATTTCTATCCTAAATCTCGCCTGATAGAATTCGAATGAGTTATTACTTGACTCATTTGGCGTATGATGTAGTATTAAAATTCAAGACTTTGTTTGGTTGAGGTTTTAGAAAGTTAAATTTGAGATATGTAATAATGTGAAGAGAGTATTAAAATTCAAGTTCTTGAACCAAGCGGAGTGATGGTTTTGAGATCAGCTTGATTAGAGCTCATTTGAGATCACCGCGTCATAGTAACAAGCTAAGTTCGTCTGTTTTTCAAATTTAGTTCAAATATACTTATGTTTAACTCGTTTGGTTGATTTATCATCCCTCGAAATACACACATGCCGATGATGTGTGAATTTTTGTTGGGCAAAAATTCCTAACAAAGATACAAAGAGCTGTTTCTAACGCCATTTGGATCTTGCTAACCACAATCATATCCACGTTGGTTAATATATTGCCAAGAACTTTAGGATTTCAACATTTTTCACATATTAATAACTCAGAGGAAGTTATTAATTTCTCCTTAAGCACATAAATAGTGTTTTAGGGGTCTTCTCCATCAATTGATGTCGACTGTAGCACTAAGTCACAAGATCAGCACACGAGTGCCAGTGTGAAAGTGTGAGCGTGAAAGTTTCTTTCAAAAACATCACAACCCATTACAATTCGTGTGTGCAGAAATTGAGAGCGGATACAAAAAGCATTTTGAAAGATTAAATTAAGCTCCCGCACCGATTGTGTTTAAATAAAGGATCCCTATCCTATGGCAGTAACTGGGTTTCACCTTGGAAAAATGTCCTCCATAGTGGGCCTAATGGGCCCTAAGAGAAACAGCCCATTGGCCTTTCCAACTAACAACCGTCGTTCCAAAACCAGCCTCTCTCACAAGACAACCAAAAAAAAAAAACCAGAGGCCTCGTAGAGAGAGAGAGAGAGCGAGAGAGAGAGAAAGAAAGAAAAAAACAAAACCGTAAAAATGAATCTCGGCGGCGGAGCTGGTGGTGGTTCCGGCACCGACTTATCCCCGTCCTCCGCCGTAAACCAATGGACCCACGCCCTGTCCCGTCGCTACCAGCACCTCCTCGACAAATCGACCCCGCACGTCCTCCGCCGTTGGATCGGCTTCTCTCTGATCGCGTTCGTCTACGCCGTGCGCGTGTACCTCGTCCAGGGGTACTACATCATCACCTACGGCCTCGGCATCTACATCCTCCAGCTCTTCATCCTGTTTCTCTCTCCTCAGGTCGATCCCGAGATCCAGGACGGGCCCACGCTCCCCACCCGCGGATCCGACGAGTTCCGCCCCTTCGTCCGTCGCCTCCCCGAGTTCAAATTCTGGTGCGTGTAGCCTCTCTCTCTCTCTCTCTCTCTACCTATTTGTGCGTCGCATTATGACCGCTGTGCTCGTCCTTGCCTCTTTGATTAGTCAATGGGCACGGGAGGTGCCAGCATCGCAAAAGGAATGCAGTTATAAAAACAAATGTATCGGAGGCTGTGGATGATGTGTAAAAGGGGTAGCGGATTCGTGAATTAATATCCGTGAGCGTTTATTGATATCCATGAGATGTTTATGAAATTCGTACTTATTTAGTCTTATGTACATATTAGGGCGATGATGATGCTAAGTTGCTAACCACCACCTTAAGGGTGATGGATGATGTGGAAAAGGTGTATCATATTCGAAAAAAGTGTGTTAATATCCATGGACGTTTACTGATATCGATGAGATGTGTATCGGATCTCTTACATAGTTGGTGTTATTGTTAATTTGTTACTCCATATATACGTATTATACATCGCCTAGGGAGCTGTGGTTGCTGTGACCTAACGTGTATGCTGGTTTTTGTGAATATGCATTACTATTAACTCTATTACTGTGGATGTAAGATTAGATTCGTGTCAACGCTTCCTTCTTCCAAAGGTATCAGAAGCAGTAAGTGCGGGATCTGGATGGATTTGTTAGAAATTTCGGCATCTTGAGGAAGTGTTTGTGAAACCTTTTTTTGCGGTTGGATTCTCCAGGGTTAGGATAATCTTCTCAGTTGAAAGATGTGGTTTTTCTAATACAGTTAAATTTTTCGTAATTGCACGAGAATTCAAACCTGGATTGGGTACATATCTAAATTAATTTAGGATATCACCTTCTTTGGCCAGGTCTTCCAACCTTTTCACAATTATAGTTCACTGCGTCCTTCACCCACAACTGGACTAAAAAATCTCTTTGATCATAAGGAAGCGAAATGGGGGCTCTAGTTTTCAGCCGTAACTGCGGAACCAAGAGAGCTGGAGGAGCTGTAACAGAGTGAGCGAGACTGACCACAATTGGGAATAAGAAGACTCAACTTATGGTCATTGATTATTCAGATTCAGATTAGGATTCAAATATGGTTTAGCAGATTCCAGATTTGGACATTTTATGTATCTGCTTGAGGATTAATAAGGTAAACAGAGGGTAGGACAGGAATTTAACGTCATATTTGCAATTTCGTGTAAAACATTACGGAATGCTGATTGCTGACAGTCAATTGTTAAGTGAGCTATCCCTTTTTAGGTTCATAGTTGCTCATAAGTTTCTATGGGGTGACCAATTTGTTTTCTCATTGCTTCAGCCCACTTATTCATTCTTCTTAAATAAAGGTTCTCACTTCTCCATAGTTGATCTTCAACTCTGGCTGAGCATCTGCATGACCTAACTACTAACTTGTAGAATTGTGCAATATGTATTCTGAGAGTATGTTTGGCGGGGTCTCGGTGTGGTTTTGTTTGGTTTGGCGGGGTGGAAAGGGAAAAGCGAGAGAAGGGTTTCTTCGTTTTGGTAGGAATGAGAGAAGGGAAGCTTTTCTCTCTTGAAGCTTGGGGATGTGGAGAGAGGGGGGGGATTGAGTAAAATTGAACTGGATTTACACACTTGTTAGTTTTCTTTTGTCCTCCATGTTTGGATGATGCAGGTTTATTTGTTCAGGGAAGATTTCTTAAAACCACTTCTTTCTTCCCTCCCTTTCCCTTTGCAGCTGCTTCCCCCCTTTCTTTTCCCTTCCCTCCCCTCCCCAACCAGTGACATCACTAATTCTGACTGTTTTATTGTAGTAGTGCAGAGTGCCAACAAACTGGGGCTGGTCAGCTGGCCATCATCTTGTTCCTCTAGGAGGTCAAAGTTTCAAGTCTTGCCAAGATCTCCTGTACCCTAGGTTACACCCTCCTAATGTGCCAAAAAAAGAAGAGAGAGAGTATATATAGAGTAACTGTTCATGTTTGGTGTTGTTGAACAATGATAGATTTCCATATCCGTTTTTTTTTTTTTTTTTTTGCATCCTAAATTCTTGCCTTTCTGTCAATTTTTATTTCACGTTGAAGGAAGTTGCTCTTCACGTTGTCCTCCGTGATTGGCAAATGATCGCCACTTTCTGCTATCAATTATTTTTCTTGTAAGTTCTTATTTAGAGCTTGTTACATCCATGGGTTTCCAACTTTTACGTATCTGTGGCAGGCATTCCATCACAAAAGGCTTCTGCTTTGCTTTTGTGCTGACGTTCTTCAGTGCATTTGACGTGCCTGTATTTTGGCCTATTCTATTGTTCTATTGGATCGTGCTGTTTGTCTCAACAATGAAGAGGCAGATAATGCACATGGTCAAATATAAATATGTCCCATTTTCCTTTGGAAAGCAGGTATGTATCACATTCTTCCCTAGATTATTGGTTATTTTTTATGAGAGAATTGTCTCATTGAGACTCATGATCTAAGTTGATCCTTTTTTTCCTTTGTCTTTTTCGTAGCGCTACACTGGAAAGAAAGTAGCTTCGACTGATGATAAGGACATTGTAACAGCATAGGACTTCAGGTAGATTGAACCACTTAATGCTGGAACAAGTTTAGGTTATGCCTTTGCTTAAAGGACTACGCTTTTCATGTCTAGAGGGTTTCTGAGAATGCACAGAAGCAATTTCCGGCTTTATTTGCGCATCATCCATGACAACTTCCAGTTTTATTTGAAAAACTCTCTTTGGGTCATATAGGGATGATAAAATGTGTTTCCTCTTGTCTTGATGCGTAGTAACTACTTTGCCCTTTGGACTGGCGAAAAAGATACTCATTCTGGCTTACTGTAAATGATCCTTAATGCAAATTAAATTTTTTCTCTATTGGATTCTACTTTCCTTTTTCATGATTTGCCTTTCTTATAGAAGGTTGAATTTGTCTGCCATTTATGTATCTATGTTGTTAGTTTTGGCATCTCTAGATTTTGAACTGCCCCGGACTTTATGTTCATGACTTCGAAGGAACTGCATTTTATCAATTATTGTTCACTTGGATGGGTGTAGAATATTGAAACTCTCTTGGCATCAACTGTTTAACTTGTGCAATGGAATGAATTAGGATGATGTTCAATGTTAGATTGTCCTTTGTTCACTTGAGCAAGCCAATATCTGCCCTCACTCCCTCCGATGCAAAAGGGAAAAGAATGCGGTCCATAGAAGCCATTTGGGTGATATTTGGTGGACTCAATTCTTTGAATGACTTGAAATTACTTCTCATATGGAGCCAACTTCAGCCAGATTGGGTCGCTTTACCCTACTATTGAGGTACTCTCTTTTGCTGTATTGCAATGCGAGGCCGGAAAGGAGACCCTAATCTGCGCTTCTTTTTTTGTGGAGAAAACCATTGTGAATTCTTCTCCAATGTGGATTTGGGAGACCAATCTGGTTTCGATCCCCGATTGGGGTGTCTAACTGTCTATGTTCTTCCACTTCTAGTATTTCATATTGGTTTGGGTGGTGGAATAATCACTTTCAGCATAAGAGCCTTGAGAAGAAGAGTTTTTTCATTAACATATTTTGTTCTTTGTGGAGCATATGGCCTCAGAGGCACAAACACATTTTCAGTCAGTTTCATTACACCCTTTCAGGTTATTTCACATGCTGCTAGTCTCTGTTTATACTTAATCCATAGCCCATACTTTCAGCAATTTTTCAGTGAACAATAGCTCTGAGATGTGATGATCATCCCGGTGGCTCTTCTCAACTCTAACAAGCTCCAAATAGATTTTGTTTTGATCACCAGATGTTTGGATCAGCTTGCGCGCATCTCGACTGATTCTGGGGCCCTGGAGTTAACGACCAAACAAACCTCCTCTTCCTTCTTTTACCTTGTGAAAATCAGGATGATTGTTGCCAAGACAGATTCATTGTGGATATTTTTCTTCTTCTTTTACCTTGTGAAAATCAGGATGATTGTTGCCAAGACAGATTCATTCTGGACATTTTTTTTGCAACAATGACATCACTCAAGGAAAGTGGGTATTAGACTAGTGTTACTTAAAAAGAGATTGCTGAGACATACTCTCCTTTAATGAAAAAGCTTTGCTTTTAGCTATAAATCATCGACAATTTCATGTGAATCTCCACTAATCTGTCACCTTTTCAGCATTTGAAGAACCATAAAGAACCCCATGGTATTGTGATTGTTGCTCTCTTGTTCAGTGACTACTCGTGCATGATCACTTAATGCAATCGCAACTCCTCGTCAATCTACAAAATCGGTGAAGCTTGCTGCATCCTCTTGCATCGACAATATCACTGACGATCAACCTAAAAGCGAAGTTGTGATTAGGGGAATATTGGCAATGGAGGCCACTATGGGCTCTTCTGTTGCAAATTTCCATTCTCTTCTGCTCTCTTTCGTTCTATGACAACTGTGAAAATCAGTTCATGATATTTTCAGAAGAGCAAAAATCTTCGACCGGTAGAATTGGATGGAAATTTGTACCGTACAAGAAACGTAACCTAGCCATCAAAACTTGAAGAAACGTCAAACTAGCCATCAAAACTCGTAACCATGCAAGAAAACCCGAGTAACTTTGGCAGAAACGATATCGAGTGATTCGCAATCTTAGGATGGGGATGATATTTACATTGAGCAATTGCACATAAGTTCGCAATCTGAAAGACATGGCCCCCAAATCTTAACTTCATGATATGGTTCGGGAGTGCATCAAGTTTCTGAAAATGGTGCCGTAGTCCGGTTGGTTGGTGAGTTTGCTTCCCTGTACAATTAACCATAATTTGATTATTGGGTCAGGCCACAATAAAGTAATATCTTGTGAATTTCTAGCTATGGTGTAGATGGTTTACATTTGACCCGGTCCGAGGAGAGAATTAGACGAGGGGCGAAAAAGCTAACCCAAACCCAATTGACCGTCAGAACAAAAAAAATGAGAGTTGCTAACTTGCTATGTTGTTTGGGGCACCATGGCCCTGCTTTTTGACTATGACGTGACTTGCCTCTTATTTTTAGTCATATCTCAAAAACTCTGCACTATCCCAATCTCAATTTTTCTGAAGATAAATGTTTATTAATATCAGAACAATACAAAGATCATCACTGACCTCCCTTTCTGGATATCCATCCTTAGATTTACAATTAAACCAATGGAGCCAAAACCAAAACCCATATCGAAATAGAGAATGACTTATCCATATCATCATATTCAACACAGTCCTAATAGTTCAGGACTACTATCACTTGTAAATTTGATGTACAAGTGCAAACGAACCTAACCCAGTTTATTTACCATACGAGCCTCTGCAAACAAGTTCAAACCTACACAAACCAGCTGAACTTTTTTTTCTAGGCCAATCCGAACTTTAAAGGGTTGAGTTCGTTTTATTTACTTAATCAGCGTAAAACTTGAGCTCGAGCTCGGCTCGATTACGAACCGAGTCGAACCAAACCGAACCCCAAGAAGCCGAGCCCCAAGCTACATGCAAGCAACTCAATTCGTTTACAGCCTTAATGTGACTTGAAGAAAGGCAATAACGAAAATGGTTCGTAAACATTTGTTGTTTCTTTAGGAGAATACAAATCATACAATGCTATTACCAATTCATGAAGTACATAGGCAGGCATTGGAAGGATAGACTAATCGCCAGCCACCCTTAAAAAGTACAGGAATTTAAAGCAGTATATACATTACGAGCACAAACTGCATACTGAACGATAAAAGCCTGTTTTAATTTGTTGTTCGGATACAACAGCAACACAAATGATAATATATATACATAACAACGCATTGTTTGAGCATCGATTAAACCTCCCTCCGGCGGAAAAGAGGCGTTCAGAATTAGCGTATACCAAGTAGAAGACCATCAAGTATGCTATAACTCCTTCTACCTCCATCTTCTTTCCTCAAATCCACCGCTCAGAAGCTTCAGAGCATTCTTACGCGCTGCTACTCTTTCCAGTCGCGTAAGCCCATTGAGGCATAGCATGGATGCGCTTCATCACCTTCACTCCCAACGGGTTGTCCTTGCTCTGTTTCATGAGAAGAGAGTAAGCAAAAAAAACTCGAATCTTCGGAAAAACTATGCGAATGACCATAGAAATATGAAAGGTGACTATGATCAAAATACATCGGACGGTTGTCACTTGTTAGTGTTTCTTTTCCCAATTATGATCCTTCTGATTCCTCCATCCAAACACACAGGAAAAGTTTAAAAAAATTGACCGGGAGACGAAAAAAGTTTTCTAACGATGAAAAAATCGCTATAGAGCAAGTGTTGTGCAACAAGTCTAGTTCTTACCATTAAGCAGGTTCCAGAGTACACATTGCATATGGGGTAATCATGGGGGCAGCAACTGTAATGGTCTTCGCAGCAGGTGGCACCCTCGAGCGGGCAACATCCCCAAGAAAAGCAGTAATTCGAATATTCGTAGACGCAGCAGCAGGTGGTGCTCTCAGGACACATGTAGTAATCGTCGCAAACTGCAGGAGGCTTTATCGGGGACGGAGGAGATGGGCCGGGGTTGGGGGGGTTTTCGCCCTTCTTGATGGGGTAAGATGCTTCCATTGCGATCCCACATTTGCCCCCGTAAGGCACGTTACGCTCCATCCTGATGTAGCCACCCTCTCCCCAGTCTGCACCCCATGAGTTTTTCACGATCCAATAATCGACACCGTCTTCTGTGCCGTATCCAACTGCGGTCACACCATGGTCTAATGCTGTCCCACAGCTTCCGGTGAATACACCCTGAAGAGATGATATAATTAAAGAAGGATTCAGATTACTGATGTATTTCCTTCATTTTCCAACAACTTATAGTGGCAACAAAAAGCCAAGTTATGTAATCTTTACCGAATCGTATAATTGGAAAGCCATGCTACTGCCTTCAATGGCAACAGCCACGGGTTGATTCGCCACTGCCTTCAGCAACGCCTTCTCGTCGTTTTCAGGAACATCTTCATAATCATCGATCGCAACCACCTTTGCATTTTTCTGCACAACACACAAATCACCAAAGAATTAGATGAATACTCATCGATCTCTTCACCACACACAAACACAGGTCACATGTTTACGCGTATGTATGTATCGGTCATTTGGAGAACTCGGTACCGACCCTGTACTGATCGCATCTGCTATCTCGAGCTTTATAGGGGTAATCTTCCTCGGAATCAATACCGCCGTTGTTGATGATGAACTCATAGGCGTAGTCCATGAGACCACCGTTGCACCCTTGATTGTAGGATGTATCGCAATCCACCAGTTCTTGTTCCGATAACGAGATCAAGTCTCCGGTTACTATCTTGTTGATCCCTTCCACGGCAGCAATGGTGGAAAAAGCCCAGCAACTCCCTTCATTTCCAATCAATCCATCGATCAATACATATATAGCATTGAACTGTTGTACAATACTTACACATATACATTATATACTTTCCAGGATTCTAAAAGCATGTTTCGATCATGTCAATTAAAAAATGAAAACTCAGGAGACAATCAGGAAAAATGACAGGATCATAGTAGAAGCTAGCCACCAACTGCCATCACACCTCAACCATAGATATCTCTATCAGAATT
The DNA here is from genome assembly GCA_014282245.1 of Rhododendron simsii. Lineage (NCBI taxonomy): Eukaryota > Viridiplantae > Streptophyta > Magnoliopsida > Ericales > Ericaceae > Rhododendron > Rhododendron simsii. The sequence goes on from CM024959.1 coordinate 32,742,057, forward strand.
CAGTCTCACCTTGAGGACCAGTTTATTTGATCAACAAACCGCGAATGGATGTGTTACCCATTGGACTGATAATGATGAGATTAATAACACCACACGCCTCGTATGATGTTTATTTACCACCGGCGGCCAATTCATCCAATGACCAGTTCCGAACCATAAGCAAATACAAGACAGGATAATAAGGCCCCATTCCGCTAAGAAAAATAAGTACTTGTCTAAGCGGATCGGGGCCTAAGTCCATTATTTATTTATAGTCTAATCAGAAGCTCATGTAAGCTCAAACTCAATCAAACAAACATTAGAGATTATCCATGCTCTTTTTTTTTTCTTTTTCTTTTTCTTTTTTGTGATCGGGACACAAAGTACCATATAAGATCAAACTTATGGAGACCCGAAAATACCCTTACAAAAAGAAAATACTCCAACCTGCAGCAATAGTCCCTTTTAAGAATGAAGCCCAAAGTTCGTCCAGATTAATCCTAGATACATGCTTCCACAAATACACGTCATCGGCGGAATCAAATCCTTGGATAATTAAAGCAAATGAAAAAATTAAGATCTTAAACTATTGGTCCAAGTCTTAGAATTTCCAACCTGTGGCGAGATTTTGGAAAATCAGTTTTTGTTTAACAAATATTTTGGTCTTTGAAATTTGTTCAACTTATTCTTACAATTATGTACTTTTTGGAAATTGATTTGTGTACACGGAGCTGGCCGGACATAGATGTGCCGGTAGCCGTCTGATGTGTGTGATTCTTACATATGTGTTTGGGTCTTATACAAGACAGGCATCCAACAATTCCGAATATTTAGAGATACGAATGCCTATTTGGACATCTATGTGCCCGTAACACTACTCTTTTGACTTCTAAACGAAAACACCGCATGAAGCAGAAAAATTAAAAAAGAAGAAGATACACATGAGAGGACCGTCACAAATAACCGTTGTATCAAACTTGTTCTGCGTAAAACAGAACCTTACCAAGGGCCAACTTAGAGAGAGAGAGAGAGAGAGAGAGAGAGAGAGAGTGAGTTAAACATACCACAGCTACCCTGATCTTTAACCCCAACGACAGCCCCTTTCTCCCTCCAATCAACAGAATCCGGCAACTCCTCCCCGACCCGGGTAGCGTACCGATCACTCCTCCTCGGCTTCTGAACCCTCCTCCTCGACCCGGCCTTGACCCCCAAGTACGTGGACCGGTACTCCTCGTTGGTCAGGTCAGCGAACCGGTTCAGACCCACCTTGTAACTCCGGCCCCCGACGCTGTTATGCTCGTCGACGAACCTGAGATTGTCCTTGAATATCTCGAACCTCCTCTCCTTCTCGCCCAGCGCGTTGTACGATTTCCCGTGCTTTGCTAGCCACGACTCGTACATGGCCCTCACCTCTGTTTCGGTTCTCCGGTCCGATTTTCCGGCCGAGGAGGCGGTGATGATCGACATGTCCAGCGCCGATGACAGGACAAAGAGTGTTAGGAGTAGGAGGACGAGGATTGGGATGAAGGATTTGGGTGAACCCATGTTCCTCTCTCTCTCTCTCTCTCGGGTTCCTTTGTTTTTGGAGAGAGAGAGTGTGTGGGAATAGTGAACTGGGGGGAGGGATGGGTCATCTTATAGTTAAGGCAAAGGTTTCGTTTGGGTGTTTAAAAAACGCCGGGTAGTAGTTTGTGTTTGGAATCTTAACGTTTTGTGAAATTGAAAATATTCGAAATTTCATCAAATTTGAAGATTTTTACTTGAATAAATAAAAGGGAAATAATAATGCCAAAACCGTATTTGTTGGTGCCAAAACCATTTTTTTTAGTGCTAAATCCCTAGTGCACAAAAGACTTGTACCATTTGCAATGTACAAAACTTTTATGCACTGGAATTTCGGCACTAACAAAAACGGTTTTGCTATTATCACTACCCATAAAATGATTGTTTTTGGGAAATTATTTTCACTCTCCATTTTTTGATAAATGCCACCATTTCTTGTCTTTCAGTAAAAAAAAAATACACATAAAAGTTTCACTAAAAGATACAAAATGAAGTGCGAAAATCACTATCTTATTTTTTCGTGAGCTTTTATAAAATATTATAAGTATGTCTAAATTTTCTATTATTTTAGACGAATAACAAAAGTGAAATGTTTGTCGAAAGTGAAAAATTGTTCTATGTCTGTAGAAAATTGTTGCGTGGCGCCCCAAACTCTTCATCCACCACATATTAATTTGTATGGTCACCATAACGTGTATAAAGTCCAAACAAATGTGTGATAGATAAGAGTTTGGGACACCGATACATAATACTTAAGGGCATGAAATAATTACTCGTAAAAAATTGAGAGAGCCAGAAAAATGGAAAAACGCAAAGAAATATTTTGGTCTTTCCAGAGACTCCAAAAAGGAATGGGGAAGTGAATCTTTCTTTCTTTTCTTTGTATAGTAAAATTAGACCAATTATTAATGGGGTAAATTGAGTAGGAGGACATACTACAATAGTTTTTACCATGATAAGGACATAAATATTTTCCTTTAAAGTCTAAAGGACATTATGTCCAAGATTTACAAATAGCCCCCCCAAAGTTGACCGGCGTTGACCAGCGTTGACCGGCGTTGACTAACGTTGACCGGCGTTGACCGGAGTTGACTGGCGTTGACCGGAGTTGACTGGCGTTGACCGGCGTTGACCGGCGTTGACCGGAGTTGACCGGCGTTGACCAAAGTTGACCGGCGTTGAAAGTGCCTAAAACCTTAGGGTACCCTATGAAAGTGCATAAAATCTTAGGGTACCCTATATATGAAAGTGCCTAAAACCCTAAGGTACCCTATGAAAGTGCCTAAACCGCTAAAACCCTATAATAGAAAAATGAACCCTAAAACCCTATAAAAGTGCCTAAAACCGTAGGGTACCCTATGAAAGTGCCTAAAATTTTAAGGTACCCTATATATGAAAGTGCCTAAAACCCTAGGGTACCCTATGAAAGTGCCTAAACCGCTAAAATCCTATAATAGGAAAATGAACCCTAAAACCCTATAAAAGTGCCTAAAACCTTAGGGTACCCTATGAAAGTGTCTAAAATCCTAGGGTACCCTATGAAAGTGCAACAAAATCAAAAAACACAAAAAAAGACATATTTTGTGTTAGCCAAACAAGGCCCTTGTCTCATTTAAAATCATTTAAATGAAAAAAGACATTTTTTGTGTTAGCCAAACAAGGCCCTTGTCTCATTAAAGGCAATTTGGTCTTTTCACGGACCTTAAACTCTAAAATATTTTCATTAATGGACTTTACACATCACTGAAACTTAAGCTGGACTAAATCTACTTTGGTACCTCTTCTTTTGGACTTTAGACTAATTTGCTGATTATTAATGTCATTATTAACGAGAGTGCAAACGAGACCCATGTGGAATGGATTGGGGATCGGCTGGCGGAGAAGACTAGTAGAGAGAGAAAGAGAGACGCAACTCTCAGATTAAAAAATTGAGTTCCAAACATTTCCTTAGAAAGTACTAGGAAATTTGTAGTAATAAAAAAATGCTGATATTTTTCACTCTTTTTCTAAACATGCATTTTTCCGCTCAAGCATATGATTAATCAAATAGGCAAAGGCAGACACAACGGCCATATTTTTACCGTCTTTAAACCGAGTAAAAATAAGGCTACTTTGGATTCAACCATTTGTGGGGTTTTTAACATAATTTGCAAAGTTATTCACGAAGTCAACAACTAGCAAATGCACGATTTTAACATAATTTGTAAGCCATTGTTGGGTTTTTAAATAATCCATCCGTCCCTATTTAATTGTCATTACAGTTTTGCGTGTATTTTCAACGACTTATATCTCTCGACGTATATTGTTAAAAATATGCAATATAGATTTTGTTTGATAGATCTCAATTTTTTCTACTATAAGACATTGATTTTAAAAATATAAAACATAATATACGTCGAGAAATATAAAGCGTTAAAAATGCACACAAAATAGTAATGGACCATTAATTAGGGATGGAGGGAGTATCCTAGTTTTCAGATAATGTATTGCATGATAAAAATTTAGCCGTGATGTTTTATACACACGCATAAGAAATTTGACGCACATTACTCATATCTCCAATCATTATTCCTATTTATTTTTCTATCTCTCTCCACTTATTATCTCTATATTTAATTATTATCCTAATTTCTCTTTTCACTCATTATCCCAAAAACCAAACTCAAAAAATTTTAAAAACTCATCTAAACACAACATTAATTTTTCAAGCGTTACATTGTTCATAATTCCACACTAAATTTTTATTTTGAGTATATCTTTCTGAACCGATACTTTATTTTACTTTTCGTGGTATCTTAATTAAATTACTTTCAAATATATTTATAGAAAAAAAAACATAAAGTGTGGAAATCATTTCCAGTTAAAATCTTTTTTTACTTTTTGGAGAAAATTGGACGACAGCCTTGTGTATGGAATCTCGGTGAGCCACGTTGCTTGTTTCCATTGGTGGGCTTCATCAGTAGGACACTCCGAATTCGCTTCTAGTATTTGGTGGGACACATAAAAGGTTGGCGTGGTCCCTTTCTTGTATGGATATGGACACCCAACCTCTCTTTCATCAAACTTTTTAATAACCGGATCTTCGTACCAATTTGAGCGCACGTCAACTGATTTCAAAACTCTAAACATAACGTTCTGGCATAACCTCAGTGGCCCCAACCTTTCCGATCAACTATCATTCACTGTGTTTGTCTTTTAGAATATCAAAGTTTTTTTAATAACCGGATGTCAAGCAAGCTGGCCCTTGCAAATAAAATACTACTCTCTCTGTATCAATTTGTTTGTCCAATCTCAAAAATTCAAAATTTTTTGGAAGCACAATGATTACACTTAAAAAAATTCAACTATCCATATTTACCCTCAACTTTTTCAAATAAGTTACTAAGTACTTTATTCCACTAAAGAAAGAAAAAAAGGGAAAATCGATCTAATTAGAACTTAAATGGACAAACATTTTGGCACACTTTTAAAAGTAAAAAAATGGACAAACAAATTGGAACGGGAAAGTAATTGCCAAAAAAAAGTGGGTACACCTAACAAGTTGCAAATTTCTTCGAAAATATAGGGTACTCCCTTGTGCCCCATGTCTCAATTCTTTTTGCTTAATTTTAAGACTTTTTTTTTAAAGAGAGACAAGGGTTACTATTAAAAGTTACTTCCTCCGTTCTAATTTAATTATTATTTTTTGGAAATTTGTGTCAATTTTTAATTAATTATATCTTGTAATTTATAATGTTTATGTGATTTTGAAATATTGTATTATAGAACTAATCGAGATCTATCAAATAAGATCTACATTCGATATGAAATTCATTACGGATTTAAAGATATAACTCATTTTTTAGTCGGTTAAAATAGAATGATGGATAATTAAATCCGGACGAAGGAGTACGAATTATCTAAAGCATCCCACTTTTATTTGGCATTAGTGATGGTACGATATTTTCGTTAATGCAATAATTTTTGGATGGTAATTTTTAAAAGATAGAGGGTGTTTTTTTTTAATAACCGAATGTCTAGGCCAGGCTTCGCGTACGATTGATTCTAGAACTCTAAAGTTAACAACCGAACAAAGTCTCTAATGGTCCCCAAAGTTTAAAATGTTTAACCTTCGTACAATTCGAACATTTTATTGCTTTGTTATGCCTACTTGGTCAAACATTTCGAGTTAAAAGAGAAAGAGTCTCACCGAGACTTTCAAAAGTAAACTGAAAATTTAGAAGAAAAAAATTGAAACATGTGAAAATTACGAAGTGAAGAAATAAAAGTGCGCGAGAGAGAGTAGAAAACTTTGTTTGTGTTAAGCCTTCTCTCTCTTTTATTTTATTTTATGTTAAAGCCTTCTCTACTACTTTTCTTTTTTCCAAACACGTAATTATTTACAAAGGACAAAAAAAATAATGCTGATAATTCCACTTGGTAGGGCCACCATGTTAATTAATTCCCAAGTAACACTGACGGTGACAACAAAAGATATTAATATGATGAAAAGTTTAAAACCATAATCAACTATACCGTACAAAATCCATTATTTAAACTTTAATTTAAATTCCAAGTTTCATGGGTTTCATTAAACTTCCGTTCGTTTTTGGGTTTTGAATTTTGAATTCTAATCATTATTTTGCTGCTCTCCAATCATTACTTTTATTTTTTTTCTATGGCACGGCCGTAAGACTAGCGATGCTTTATGGGACAGAATGTTGGTCTATTAAGAAACAACATGTGAGCAAAATGAGTGTAGCGGAAATGAGAATGCTAAGGTGGATGTGTGGTAAGACTAGACGAGACAAGATTAAAAATGAAACAGTTCGTGAGATGGTAGGTGTAGCACCTATAGAGGAGAAGTTGAGGGAAAATACGCTAAGGTGGTTTGAACATATCTACCGTAGACCGGAAGATGCAGTAGTTAAGAGAGTGGATAGGATAGCTCTAGGTAGCAATGTTACGGGGAGGGGTAGACCTAAATTGTCATTAGATGCTGTAGTGCTCAAAGATATGAGTCTAATAGGTCTATGTGAACAAGTGGCTCTTGACAGAGCTCAATGGAGGAAACAGATTCATGTAGCCGACCCCAAGTGATTGGGACGTAAGGCTCGGTTTGGTTTGGTTTGGTTTGGTACTCTATTTCTCTCGACATTCATTCCCTATACAAATTCAAATCCAAAATCCCAAAACGAACGGAGTTGGATAAATTATTTACTCTCTTAATAAAGATTCACATTTTAGGTCATGCATGTTTGGTGCATGATTACGATAATTAGTACAATATGATTTAAATACATCTTTTATTTTTTTTCCCCATACAAAAAATCCGAAAGTGTAATTATTGTGATTCAATCAACTTAATTTCATATCTAAAAGTTAATTTTTTTTAAGGAATCCTAAATCATGGACTCATGGCACGATCCACAAGTTAGCTTATTAAATCTCTCAAAAAAATAAAATAAAATAAAGTTAGATCACTAACAATGATATGTTTCTTTTTAAAACTTCTATTTAACGTTTTCTCTACTAAAATATTCATAAGTAGAAAAACAAGTTTACCTAACCATCATTTTAATAATTTCCCATTTGACATAAAAGAACCAAAATTTTGGTAGCCTAAACAAAGACCAGATCCATTAAAAAACACAATTGAAATACTAACAACAAAGAGGTGGTCAAGCAGAATGAAAAATAGATGTCGAGGCACAGTTCAGTGCATGGTAGCTTGCTCCCTATGGAGCTCCTCCATCTATTAGGTGGCGAGTTCGACTCTCACAGTCTCCACACCCCCATACCCCTTAGAGCTAGCTAGAGTGCCAGACTACTGTAAGATATTATATATGTGTGTGTGTGTGTGTGTGTGTGGAGGGCGAAGAAGAAAAAAAAATCGCAATATGGAATCTAAATGGATTCAATTATTTATTAATAATGGACAAATTTGTGAAGGCAATTGATAACAACCATCAACTGCACAAGGTTCATACACTCCATATCCCTGTTGTAGATTTACTCTATTTAGAAATCACATCAAGCACTTCCACTCTTTTTTCTTTCTAAAGTTTGAATAAGGCTTGTCGCTGGTCCATATTTGGACTGCAAAGATGTGGTTGGAGTGTTCACAACTGTCAGATGGTGTTTTTAACGGTCGAGATCTAAAAAAACTTTTCCTGGAGAAAGTTCATTTTTCTCCGGAAAAGTTTTTTAAAGTTTGGACCATTGGATGCAAAGATGAACAATTATGAATGGACTGCAGAGACTCTCTGCAGTCCAAATAAAGGGTTTTTTTTTTTTTCCTTTCCTTTTGGAATATGGGTCAAACTTCAAAGCTAGATACAATCAACAAACAGATATTTTATGCGTGGAGGTAAAATATGGATTGGTGTTTTGGACCAACAAAGTCTCTGGTCTGTTTGGTGGGTTTTTAGCCTTGATTTTTATTGGCTTAGTAGATGGGGATGTAAAAGATATTTTCAATTGATCGTGTGAAGATTTTATGCATGTGAAGCTTCTTGCATTAGGTTTGCTTATGCTTTCATTTATTTACTTATTTCCTTTTTTGAAAAGCTTGTGCTTTGTTTAGATCAAGGACTTATCAAAAGAATTATCAACGTATTAAAAACAAAGTTTCAGTAGCTTACGAGTGCAGATGAGGTAGTCTCAAGGTTTGTTGACAAAGAAAATTAAACCCGAGACTTAGCATCAAAGCAAAACGTCCCTAAGTCTCATGTCAAGACAACTAGGTTAACCCCTTCAATTTGGATGTCGAGAAATCTTGAGAAGAAATCGTGATGCCTTATTTCCGTGTTAGAACAAGGGAGGAAAGCCATTTACGGCCCAATGGGTGCGAAAAGCCTTGAGGCCATTCAGCAGAAAAGGCCGCCTTACGTTTTATGGGCTTTCATTACGGCCCACTTAATCCGATGAACCCTTCTCCAAATTGAAACATACTACTATAACTTGATTTTTTTTTTTTTCCTAGGTGCAATGAAACAATGAGAATATTTCCTGTTTAAAAAAAGTACTCCTTGGTCCCATAATTTTTTTTTGTCACTCAATAGATGTCTAGCCTACGGTAAGAGGATAGGGAAGGAGTAACACTAAGCAGCATACGGGTGGGACAAGTCCAGAGGGCATCAACCACCACACCAAACACTCACGCACCTAGCGAGAATTGAACTTTTGCCTTCCACGCGGAAGAGGTGAGGAGATGTCATTGAATTACATGCATGTCAACGCTTTTGTCCCACAATTTTGCTAGACCAAAAATCAAACAAAAGATAAAAAATAAAAAATGTTTTACTTCGTTTGTTAATTCTTTACAAGCAATTTACATTCTGTGCACAAATCGAAGAACAAACATAGCAAGAATCGAAGTTTTTCAAATGTCATTATGAAGTTATCACATTTCTTCTAATTAACACTTCAACAATATCTTCCATTTTTTATATTTTTTTTAGCATATCTCCTAACAATAACATACAAAATCTTTTACAACTTCTTCACCTGTTGAATTTTTTCTTCGCACATTGATTATAGAAATCGATAATAATTAGAAAAAAGAACCAAAAATCAAGCGAGATATAGGAATTCATGTTTTCAACAATACTCATTCATACTACCCATGTCAATCAATAGTAGACTTTGTTTGATCAACAAAATTCTTTCACGCAATTAAATAAGTTCAATATCAAGCACATGAAAAGCCAAAAATCATGTACAAAACAAAAACGGTCCAGGTTTTTAAAGAGCTGAAAATTATATCATATGCATGATTACGTATATAACACTGAATACCCAAATGTTGTCAGATTGAGACAGAAAAAAGGTCTAATATATGAGTTTGCATAAGATCAGTTGAATTCATTATCGGGATAGAAATTTATAGAAATGGTCCTCTTAGTTTTACTCGAGTCTCATATTCATTCTCCAAGTAGTCTCATATTCATCTTCCAAGTATTAATTGAAACTCTTTTGACCTTTAAGTTTGGTTTTCGTACAAAGTTGCTCCAATTGATAAAGTCTGTCAGCCAAACTCGACAGAAAAAATCAGAATGAGATCAGACGTTATCAATTAGACTAACCTAGTACGAACTGCAACGTCCAAACTACCATCAATCTGATTTTTTCCGTCCAGTTTGGCTGACAGACGTTATCAATTGGACCTTAAACTTTGGGAGAGATTTTTGCAGGAATTTTTTTTTGTAGTGGTTCCCAACTCCTTAAAATTTGGGAAATTTGCATGATAGTTTTGTTCTTCCGAAATACTCTTACTAGAAAATTCATTTAAATTAAGCTTGAAGGGAAAGACATTGAGGCCTTGTTTGATAAGTGAGTTAGAAGGTGAGATAGGATTACTAATTCTATGGGTTCCCTAATTCTATGTTTGATTGCACAAAATGGGAGGAGATTAGTAATCCTATGGGATGGGCAATCCCCTCACTAGGGAGGATTAGTAATACCATGGGGGATTAGGTATTAACAATCCTATTCCATGAAATTAAATTACATTGACGTAATTACACTTGGGATCTCACTCGTGCACCAAAAAACCTCCGAAAATTACCACCGATATAATGGGTATGATATTGGTTGTGTAAAAATTAAATTATCAATGCATCGGTCCATTTTTGAAGGGTGAGTTAAAAACATCCATTATTTTCCTACATTTTTTGCGCAATGATTTTAAAACACTTTTTTTTCTTCATGTTTTGTAAATTTTTTGTTTTGTTCCATTTTTTTTTTGCTTCGTGATATTTTTGGGAAACAAACATAATATTACTAATCCCATCTCCTTACGAATCCCACACCATAATCTCATCTCCTTACTAATCCCATCTTAATCCTATCTCCTTACTAATCCAACTCATTTATCAAACAAGGCCTGAGACTACTACCAATACCAATACCAAGTAAACAAGGCCTGAGACTACTACTACCAATACCAATACCAAGTACTTCCGGTACCGTACCGAGATTTCCCTCTCTCATTGTCTTCCTTCACACCTGGCAAAGTCATTACTATGATTTCAAAATTGCAAATATAAATACTTTAAGAGTATTTTTTAGGAATTCTTACCAAAATACAACCGTAATGTGGTGAGAAGGAGAGGTGGGCCGTGGGCCGGCAGGTGACCTTTCCTCAACCACCGAATAATCATTCCGACCAAACACCACTTCTGGTGGCAAAGACGAGGGCCGATGGGTCCCACAAAAGACTTTTATTAGTAATGATTTTTAAAAGTCAACTCCACACAACTGGCCTCACCCTTCCTAATCTTTTAATCCAACGGCTCAGGACGTCCTTTTGACTTTATTTTTGCATTTTCCTAGTTAATCATTCACCATTAAAGGAGTGATTATTCAGTGCTCTTATGCGGTGCTCCAATCACCTCCGCCACTACCCATCAAGTGGAGCACAACACAAAATGTATCAACCCACGTGAATGCGTTGTTGTGGTAGCCAGCTCCGCGTGATGTGTAGTGGTGGAAGAGAACCTAACCCAGGGCCCTATTGTCTTCATTCGGGTTGTCCAATTTTAGAAATGAACGACTCAGATTTTATCTTGACAATAAACGAATGGATGACTAAGATCTGTTCAATTGAGATGAAATTTGAGCCACCTATTACCGAAATGGATGATTCAGATGGGAATAACATGGGTGTTGCCCCTTAGAATAGTCGGGGACAACAGAGTCCCCGAGTTCAGGAGAACCACGTGGCGATGCTCCTCCGCACTGAATAAACGCTCTCAAATGGCGATGCACCAAAACGGTTGACCATCGAAGAGTCCACGTGGAGGGAAGTTATTAGCAAGTGGGTCTGACTGCGGACATGTAGCGAAAAATATGGCTGGTGTAGGGGCCCTAAGGGGCACGGAGTAAATTACAAGAAAACCCCTTCTATTAGTTCAAATTCATATTTTCACCCTCTATATTCTTTGAAATGCCAATTCTCAACACACAAAAAATGCCGCTATTTCCTCTCATTTGCTGGTTAAATGTCAATACTCCCTTACGGTGCAATCACTTTGACTATGTTTGTTTAATTTTTTGTTAGAATTTTTAAATCCACTATAAATAGTTGATTTTTTTTTTCAAAATTAGTTCCTTCCAATGTTTCAAAACAGTTTTTTTTTTTTCACGAATTCAACACAATTCTACTTTTGTGAGGAAAAAGAATAGTCTTTGAAAATATTAATTTTAGTGTGTATTGCTGTAAATTACTTAAATAAGTCCTAATTTAAATTTTATTTTATAAAATAATTTATGAAATTTCTGCCTTGTTCACTATACTTTTTGAAAAGCATTTTTCAAAGAATTCTCTTTACTTCCAATCATTTCTCTCTCTATCTCTCTTTATTTATTACCTCTACTACTCTCATAATTTTTTTTTCAAAAACTAATCCAAACAAAGCAGAACCAAGCATGACCTTTGTCTTTCCTCCTATGCTTTTCTCAATTTCCACTCCTTTCCTCAATTCCTATTCCACTATCAATTCTAAAATCAATCGATTAACGAGGTTATTATGGCAGATTCACCGCTGCATTAAGACGTAGTTACCTGCCATGGGATGCCAATGGCATTTCAAAGAATCGGAGGAATTCTACTATCATTTCAATAGAGATTAAAGTGGTTGTCCAGCTAATTTACCCCAAACCCAAGGGTAGAAGAATAATTAACCCCTTTGACTTCCCCTTTTATGTCATCCCCACCTCCCTTCAAAATTTTCAACTCTTTGCTTTCGTCAAAATTCTCCCTCAAACTTGGTACTACTCTCTCTCTCTCTCTCTCTCTCTCGCTCGATCGCTCGATCGATCGAACGATATCTCGAATGCTGTAATTCGAGAGATGGCCGTTGAGATCATGAGTTACAGAAGCAACGGTACGAATGCGGCACAAGAGGCAGCGAACTGCGGGGTTCAGACCGTCGAGAAACTCATCGCGATTTTCTCTCACCAAACCCAACACCGAAGTCCCTCTCCCCACGGCGGAATCGATGATCACGCGTTGATCACCGATTTGGCCGTGACCGAGTTCAAGAAGATCGTCTCGTCCCTCGACCGAACCCGAACGGGTCACGCCCGGTTCAGAAAAGGCCCCCTGCCAAAAACACGCGAAACAGAACCGACTGGGAGGATTGAACTGGATTCGATTTCGACGGTCTCCTGTCCGACGCCGGTCCATTCCTTACCTCCGGTCCCTCAGAACCAATATTCGGTCCTGAAACAGGGGGCGGTCGAGTGGAAAGAATCGACGGCGACGATCGATTTCTCGGAGACGAATTCCCTCATTTCGTCGGTGACGATGTCGCCGGGGTTTCAGATTACCAATCCGTCGACGGTGACGTCGGCGAGTTGGCAACCGGTGTCGTCGGTGACAACGTCGCCGGGGTTTCAGATTACCAATCCGTCGACGGTGACGTCGGCGAGTCGGCAACCAGTGTCTTCGCCGGCGTTGAAAAGGAAGTGCGCCTCGACGGACGAACCGCTCAATTTGAAGCCAACGTCGTCGAAGTGTGGTGGGTCCAGTGAAAATTGCCATTGCCCCAAGAAAAGGTGAGCAAATACATCGGTACAACTTACATGGCCTGGATGCTCGGCTTGATTCGTTTAATAATCGAGTTGAGTTCAAGTACGAGATGTAGGCTTGTATAATAAACAGTTTGTCTAAGCTCGTCTTGTTTTTTTTTTTTTTTTTTAAAGTCGGCTATAAGTTTGTTTTGTTTTGTTTAGTAAATGAAATCGGATTAAACGATTAAAGGACGAGCCAAGCTCGAGCTTAAGTATTTAGGCTCGTTTAGTAAAAACGAGCCAAGCTAGAGTACTGCACAGCTCGGGTCGGATTACCATGGTAGTGGTGTGTTTCATTCCATGGGATTATTGAGGTGATTGGTTGTGTTGATTTATGAACAGGAAATCAAAGGTGAAGAGGGTGGTGAGGGTCCCGGCTGTAAGCATGAAATTGGCTGATATACCACAGGATGATTTCTCTTGGAGAAAGTATGGTCAAAAGGCCATCAAAGGCTCCCCGCATCCGAGGTACTCCGCCGTCCCGATTTGTCCAATTTCCATATAGGTGTCGTAGTGTATATTTTTCAATCTAAAATATTTCACGTATTTTGAAACTTTTGTCTAATGAAATTAGTAAAGATTTATCAAAATAAATCTACATTGTGTATAAAAACATTTTATAAATTCAAATATAGAGACAGATTTTTTTAATACTGAAGGAGTACATGTTATAAATCATTGACTTTTTATAATAAGTTTTTTTTAATACCGAAGGAGTACATGTTATAAATTGTTTTTATAATAAGTTTTTTTTAATACTTAAGGAGTACATGTTATAAATCGTTGACTTTTGATAATAAGTTGACCAAAAATGCTAGAGACATGTACAATAATTCACAAATATTTGCACACACAACGACATTGGCCACACACAATGTGTATATACAATCGAATCCTGACCTCATGTGACAATCCTCCTGTGATCCTCTTGTGTGATTCCATACGGTTGACTTCTTGCATTTTCAAAAAACTAATTGTTGAGATCTAATCCCGTGATCCTCTTGTGTGATTTCATATGGTTGACTTCTTGCATTTTCAAAAAACTAATTGTTGAGATCTAATTTTATTTAAAACTAGAAAGTGATGACAAAACGAAAAGAAAAGAAAAAATAACATCCCCAAGATAGGACCAGTTGCACTGTTTTATATAGTGTCAGTTATTATTATTATTATTAGTTTTATTTGGTCATACTTTATTTGGTCATACTATAGTACTATACTACCTTATTAGTTACTCAAAATATTTTGCGAATATTCTTTCTTCAATCTCAGTCAGCCCACGCCTTCGATTTCTTTTATTACAGTTTTTTGTTGTTGTTAATCTTAAACATTTGTACCCTGTGCAAGGTACAGGATTTTTATACACTAAATATTTGGCACAAATAAAAATAGTTTTTGCATTGTCGTTTTCTCAAAATAAGTTTCAGGACTCTCAACCCCAAATTCCAATATTCAAGTTGTTTTTGAAAAGTCAATTACAAACCTAAATGACAAAAAGTGCGTGTTTAATAGTTCTACTCCTCCCCAAAAAGAAAGTATTAGGGATTTTGAGATACCGCTAATTTTGGGGTCTTGATGGTTGGTATGTACCCAAAACGATTTAGTTTTGAAACCTTTTGATGAAAGAGCAATCTTGAACTTTCGATTAGCTAAAAGTGTGAGGTGTCAAGTTTAGAGCGTCACTGCGTGGTCACATGAAAGGATCACCTGAGGATTGTCACAAGATCAGAGTATCCGGCCTCGTTCGACCTAGCATGTCCATTTGACAAGTTTCTCGTGTATATTCTGTATGATTAGTGAATACCTAGTTAATTGTAAATTTGTAATAAAGGTTTTGATGAGCTTTGGTGGGTGCAATTTTCCATCAGGGGATACTACAGGTGCAGTAGCGTGAAGGGATGCCCGGCGCACAAGCACGTTGAGAGAGCGCTGGACGATCCAACGATGCTGATAATCACGTACGAGAATGAACACAACCACTCCTGCACCGGCACCGGCACAATATCCACCGCGGCTCACGTTTCTATTCATTCTGATCATCATCCGACGGTCCAACCAAGTTTCTAAAACTTGGAAAAGAACACAACCTAATCAGTAATCGCAGCAGCCCCAATAGCTAGATGTGACTGAAGCTAGACCACGCTGCCAATAGTCAACGCCGCGGCTTTGCCAATAGGCTCTAACCCGTTGACTTTCTTTTGTGGCGTAAAGTATGACTAGCTAGTCGCGATATATCATTTTGATGTTTCGATCCGTTTTTCTGTGTAAACCTCCTCCTGTAAATTGCTCATAAAGTTTGTCGGACATTGTAAGATACTTGATCGGATCATGCTTGTCGTAATAAAAATGAATGGTTAGATTTGATTGCAGGGAATCAATATGTTCCTTCATATTAACAGCAAGATTATTTATTTATTTATTTATTTATATAAATGGTGTACAAATCAAGACTTACAACACAAACGATTCAAACAATATGGGACGAAGAGATCGTATATCAAATTGATGATTATGTATTGTGTATGAAACGATTTGATTGTTTGGACTAGTTAAACATTACAGTGGTGAATTACACGAAAATTAGAATGGTGGGTTGGACTTTTTACAGTCAACTTATTTCACTTTTTCTGCTAAAAAGTTGTTATTTCTCAAAATACTTGATAAAAGTTAAAAAAAAAAAAAGTCTTTTCTAATTTCTCTTATCGAGACGAATCAATAATCCACAAAAGTTTGACGCAAAACTAATTAACAAATGCGAAAAAATAAGTTTAGAAGAACTCACCCTTTGTTGAATATCAACTAGTACCTCGTGAAATTATGTTGGTCATGAGAGAAATTAAATCATCATCAGAATTAAAACGATGAATTATGCATAAATCATCAAAGCTAAATCGTTAGAAATCATGTTGATCAATAGATATTAGTTGATCAATTTATTTATCGAAAGGCAAATATGCTCTGTTGTCAATGCTTAATGAACCTGATTTTATACCCGAAAAATGATTTGGAAGTTGATACTTTTTGCAATGAGACCGTAATGCTCTTTACCGGTGAGATTATTATATGAAATATTATAGTACATTCTTTCTCTCACACCAAAGGTCAATTTTTTTTGTTCTACAAAAATAAAAACTGAGATGTTTGAAAAAAGTTTTTAGATTTCTCAAAAGGAAAAAGTCAAAAACTATTATTTGCAATTTTGAGCAAACCCTTGGTAAATAATGCAGAAACCATGTTTTTTTAGTTGATTAATTATGAGATAAAATTACGTGTGGCTTGTAGCGATAGGTGTGAAGCACTGCTCAGCACTCAATAATCTCTCATTAAGTTCCTTAATTTGTAGCTTATAGGCTGCCCAACATAAACGAAAAAACATAAGAAAAAAGATTTTGACACTCTAATTTTAGCCACTGACACTCCACTTTGTGCATTGATCATGTGAGATTGTAAAACAAAAAGTGGAGTGTCACTTACTAAAAGTGGAGTGCTAAAATCATATTCCAAAACATAAAATAAAAAATCTAAAGAAATCATACTACATTCATTGCCCACGGAAACAGATTTTTAACCGTATAGTATTAATTAATTAGCACATGATAATTTTCCAATATTCAACCTATAATAATAGGACTATTGCACCAGAACTTGGATTCCGACAGTGCACGATTTGGGCCATTCATCTATTAATAGCCGAAATAGACGACTTGTATTGTGCATTATACTTCTGTAGCGCACTCCTGCACCATCTTTCATTGTGCTACCCATTAATAATGGGAACGTCATAAATGGGTTGAGATTACACAACCATCTTTATAAGGTTCAATGATTTCGACATCTCCTTTCCAGTTTTCACAATAATGAAATCATTTGACTCTAGTTTTGATATTTTCCCCTTACGAAAACTAACAAAATCTAGCGGGGATATTTTTTTTGTTTACGCGTGCAAAGTGTGTTTCACTCAAAGCCAAAAAAATTATATGATTCATACTACCACATTTTAGTGCCCACCAACCTTGTATTTTTTTTTTATTTATATAAAATCAATTGGGGCTAGCTCAGCTGGCCATGATTCTTGTATCTCAATAGAAGGTCAGGAGTTCGAGTCTCCTCACCTGCGTGTGAGTGTTCTTTTCTCATAGTGATTTTCTTTTCTTTCTTTGTTCTACCCTTTGATAGGTTTATTTATTGTATTGGTTGAGTTGTTGGGTTTGATTTGTAATCCCCCGGATTTGGGGGTCTGAGAGCGTTTAGTCTCTCATTGGTTGGGAGCTAAAGCCTCATGTGGTATATTAACTCCCACTTAGGAGCTACATAGTACGTACCTTCTTAGGTATACCTTTTTAGGCCAAGTGTTTGGGCCAAAAGGGGGGTCCATGGTTAGTCGGGTCGGGTTGTTACATGGTTATCTCATGGACTTTCATAATTGATAATTGATGTGTGTTCCGAATTTGTATTTTTTACTTCATATCTAATGTAAAAATGATCTTCTATCGATTTAAAAAAAAAAGCCCTTGTATGTTCGACCACATGGTAGAGAAAACTAAGGACACCGACCGGCTACCGACGGTACGCCAGGACCACTCCGACCATCGGACTGTTGATCTGATACAAAAAAATGGGCTGATCCGTAGATTCTTGCATGGGTCCATTCGTTTTTTTTATAGAATTTTTGGATGGCTCAAATCAACCATCCTGTGGCCAATGTTGTTCCGGAGCGCCGTCGGCAGCTGGTCGGTGGCCGTAGCGTCCCTCATTTTCAAATCCTCACCTTATAATTCTACCACATGGTAATTTTCAAATCCTCACCTTATAATGGGACTATTAGTGCACCCACTAATTATTACGCAGTCTAAAGTGGGCTGAGATTACACAACCCAGTGTTCTCCATTTGTCTCATTTGGAATTTCTCAAATCTGCTTCTAGAAAGCCAATAATTTATTAACCCCTAGGGATTTGATCGAGTGAGTATGTAAAAATAATAACTGCTCGTTCTTTATGAAAACGCATGTTTGAATTTTACGGAGTCCAAACATTCTAAACCCTAGGAGGCTGGGGGAGGTTTGTCAGGTCATTAATTTCAAGGTTTCGAAATTAGTCGTGTTGCACAGTGCGCCCAACCTGCCTAGACATCAGGTTATTAATAAAATAGCCAAAGTGTTACCTTTACACCCAATATTATTGGTCGCGACAACTTTTGTAATCCATGACCTAGTGCGTTAAACAGCGGAAAACTGTCTCCCGATTAATTAAAAAACCCTAACGGCGCGAGAGATGGGATGACTCTGTCTTGTGTCACCTAGGCCCCCATTGCGCTAAGTTTTTAATTTTTTAAGTATTATTTTTTATTTTATGAGATATGTCATTTTTTTCATAATACATTACATTTAATTCAAAACATAAGTACTTATTTGAAGCTTATTTTTTCTTAGCGAAATGAGAACCAAAACATTTTGTTAACAGAAAACAATCTCAAAAAAAAGTTAGACTTTGAAAAATAATCAAATGTAGATCAAACAGAATGATATCATACATATAATACATTAGACACTGCAGCAAAACACATCATGGTCGTTGCAAAAGAAAATGTTGACAAAATCTAGATACTTTGGCAAAAGCTTTAATTTTTCCGAGAAAAATCTTTATGTCAACATTCCGTCGGCGAAACTATTCCAAAAAAAAAAAAAAAACAATATCGACCCAAAATCGATGTATTAGTGGAAGACATGCATTTTCTTAATTCGGCCAAACATGCGGCTGTAATGTATACCTATTGAGATTGCATTGGAATATACTCATCATTTCTACTATTTCCCATTTTGTGACATCCATGATGATTAATTATTTGAATGTACTAGGTCCAATAAGGTGAGGACAAGTTGCCCATGATTTCAACCTAGAATGTTGCTAAAACGTTTGAAAAATTAAATAATTAAAAAAAAAACTAGCCTTTTTTGCGAGTGGAAAATCTTAGGTGAACAGGGATTCTTTATTGGCAGATAAGAGAAGAATAGTACCAGTGGATTGAATTGATTAGCAGTGTCATGTTCTCTAGTCTATTCCAAGGTTAAAGAAGGCCTTATTAATCCTAGCTGCTCCCCATTAGCACTGTGACTGTGACAAGACCTGCTTTTAATAAGTAAACACGTCTTTTAATAACTGGACATCTGCGCTAATTTACGCACATCTCGATTGATTTTCGGGCTCTAAAGTTAACGGTCGGAAAAAACTCTAGTGGCTCCATGGTTGGAATTGTTTGACCTTCGTGAGATTTGAATATGCTACCTCTTGATGAACAAACCATTTATTTATACTAAATTTCTCATGTTTATTTGGCCAAACTTATTGGATTGATAAATACTGTAACACATTTTTAATGACAAGTAATCGATCAACTTATATTGTGGATCGCGGAGACTGTTAGTACTATACGTTGTACGTCAAGTTGTATATCTAACAAATTACGACTAGAGATGACAATGGAGCAGGTAAGATAAATTTTGTTGTGCTTCGACCCCGACCTTAAAATTAAAAGTGCCACCCGAATGCGCTCCATACTTGGACCGGGAGGAACCGAGGAAATATATAGAAGGTGGTATTTTTGGGAAAACATGTCATTTTCAATTACTTATATCTTTCAATGTGAATGTCAAAAAATATGCAATGTTGATCTTGTTTGATAGATTATAATTAGTTCTATTAAACAAAGTTTTCAAAATCACATAAAATTTCATAAATCGAAAGATATAAGCATTTGAAAATGGCACAGAGTCTTAGAAATGTCACTTATTTTGGAACGGGAGGAGTATAACATTAAAAAATATACAAGGATAAAACAATAACTTCTTTGTAAGTATAACGGTACGGTGAAGATAGAACGGTAAAAAACACCATTTTTTTGGTAAAATGGAAAAATATCAAGGTAAAATTTTATATGTAAGTACATTTCGAGGCTGGCGATGGGACAGGTACTATCATCTCAAAATAACCGATGGAGCCCCCAACACAATCCAGTATCTAAAAATCTGACAAAAATCCGCCTCATCGGGTTGGGATCAAGGATACGAAACAGTTCCCTTTAAATTTTCTATCTCACCCAAAATCTCACTATCCAATAACATAAATTTGTATTTTTTTTTTTTTTTGATCAGCAAAAACGCCCAAAGGGCCATAAATTTGTATCTTGGATTCCAAAATTTATAACCAACAAGAAGAATTAATATGTTGGGCCACAAAAGTTCATATTCTAGAGCCGATTTTCACTTCTGCACCAACTTTTTCGAACTCAAAATCCGTAGGTTGAATCAAAGAAATTCATTTGGGTTTTATATATTAGACTATAAACTCTAATTATACGAGCCACAAAAATGTATGTCTTGAACCATGCATATTCATGTATTGGACCAAAAAAAACGATTTTCCGATAGAAATCATATCTCAAACTACAAAAACTTGCGTCACGAGCCAACAAAGTTATAGCATACACTCCAAACAAGAGGTGTGTATTGAAGCATCGTCGCTTTTTTTACTTCGGAGTACCATGATGTCACACCATCATCAAATTGTTCCCAGGCGCAATATTGCCATTTAGGTCATCCTTTATCCATGAAGTTTACAATCCAAACTCCAAAGTCTCGAACCTACTGGCAAATGAAAATCTTAATCTTTCATTGCAAACACATATAAGTGAACATATTGATCAACAAAAACCGAAACTTACAAACACCCAAATCAGAAACAAAATTCAAGAAGGCGAAGGCGCAGGTTGAACCAACGGCGGAAAACTAGAATGGGGAAGCAAACAAGGAATGTAACTATACGTCTCGGAATACGGACAGTACCTCGGTTGCGCAAAGAATTCCGCGCATTCCGCGACCGGTCTTTGAAACGGAACGTTGGGAATGCAGTTGTTCCCCACATCAATCACTCCTTTCATGATTAAACTCCGACAAATCGGCCCTAGATGCGTGAAATAGTTGTCGGAAAGCGATAAATTTGCCAAATTTCCCAGCTCGCACACAACTTCCGGTACCATGCCATAGAAAAGGTTACCCGCGAGATTCAGCACCTCCACATTTTCCAAGCATCCCAAGGAAAAGGGTATCTCTCCCGTTAACCGATTGTTTCCGGCATCCAAAACCACGGCCTTATTGAGTAACCCGAGTTCATACGGAAGGCATCCGCTCAACATGTTGTTCAGAAACAGAACCTCTGTTAGAGAGGACATGGATTTCGCGATGGAACGAGGGATCGGACCGAAGAACTTGTTGTTGGCTAAGGTGAGATAGAGTAGCCGGTTGTTTCCCAAATCATCTGGGAGTCTTTGCATGAAATTGTTGTTGTTGAGGAACAACGCGACGAGGGTTTCATCGGTGAATAACTGAGGCGGGACTGATCCCGAGAACAGATTGTACCGTATGTCCAAGAAAGACAGGGTTTTCATGCCTAGAATTGAATCGGGAAATGATCCGGTGAACAAGTTGTTGCTTATGTCGAGCTCGTAGAGGTATGGGAGGTTGGCGATTTTAGGCGAGATGGAGCCAGAAAAGAAGTTGGAGTTGGCATGGAAGAGAGCGATATCCGGGAGACTATCGAGGAACCCTTCGAGCGTTGGAGCGATGAGTTGGAACCCGTTGAAGTCGACCGAGGCGAGGGCGATCGCGGTCTCGTTATCGGGAGGGTGGTCGCAGAAGAATCCCCTGTATTTGCATACGTCCGCGCCTACCCATGTTTTTGTGATGTTTCGGGGGTCCGAGGCTATAATTGTCTTGAACTTTTGAATTATTGGGTAGACCACAGCCAGACGTTGGTCTGCGAAAATCAGAGGTGGTAGCGGTAGCAGTGATTTCGGCGAGGCCGGTGACGGTAGTGAGAAAAACAAAGAAAGAAGGATGAAGAAATAAGGGAGTAGAATTTCAATGGACATGGTACTGCTCATTGTGTTCTGTAATGAAAAAGGAAAAGATGGGAAACAAGAAGTACTCCACAAATGGTATCACTATAGAGAGAGAGAGACAGAGAGAGAGAGAGTTGATGATTACAATTGTGCTATATATCTCAAGAGTGTTTTTTTCAATAAAAACAGCTGTGACATCTTTAATATAGAATTTGAAAGCATTCCATTGGAATAAAGTGCTCATAAAAGTTAAATAACTTTTTCCTCTTTTTGGAATCTCAAATAGCTCAAGTTCTCTTTTTGGAAGGCTGGTTGAGTGTGAGCATGACAATAATATTCAAAATTCGCAAGTTCGACGTCAACCGACAGCAAGAACCCGTAGGGTCTCGGTATTGACTGAGGTTAATCAACATCAAAATTCCCTTTTCTCAAGGTTTTGTCTAGTTGTAACTTGTAAGCTTCAGTGTTCTGGAATTATTGAGGTGCACTTAAGCTAGACTAAATACCCGTTTATACAAAAGAGTAGCTCAAGTTCTCCTATTGCCCAGTCATCTCATAGAAGCATGCGCGCATATGCATAATTTATCAAGGCAGAAAGATGCATGATTCATGTTTCTCTCAATGAATTGAATTGACTCTACGCAAGATAATGATTAGGGTAGAGAGATAAGATAATGATTGAGTAATGATTGAAGAGAGATAGAGAAAAAAATGAAAGTAGTAATTGAAAAGAGGGGTAATGAGCGGATGTTGGAGTATGGTAATAATTTAGAATCCAAATCCTCAATCCTCAACCGAACAAGCCCTAAGTGTCTGATCACACGGGTCCGTAATAGTTTCACAATTGAAAGTTACAAAGCCAAGTGCAGAGAAGCCAGAGGTGGATCCATCATCCACTACAAGCATGTACACAAACTAGCTAGTATCATCCCATAATTGAATTCCGACACCAGGGAAAGGGCAACCAAACATAAGTTTAAAGCCCCATTATATATATGGTGGTGGGCGCAGTACGGGGACAGGTCTTTGGCATCATTAATAAAGGAACGAAGATGACGTTTTGTGCTAGTAATGCTTTTTCCCAGCTTTTGCTTTCAATTTCGCCACTGGGTTCCAATTCCATGATATCTTTCGGCCAGGTTCTGGGTTCCATTATATATATGCTAGAGCTGTCGATTGTAATCGGTTCGGGCTCGATCGGTTTTCTCATACGTATTACTGAATCAATCACTTCGAGGTGGATAAACTACATCCCGAATCCGCCCGTATATATCGAGAGATCAGAGACCGGTACCGATTTGAAGGGTTCGGCTGGATGGGTGTTTCAGGGCCATTGGGGTGGCCTTTGACATTGGAAATTGTCTGGCCACATGCAAAAGAAAAAAACGATAAAAAGTTTGTCCCGAAGAGCTAGAAGTAATTTAGGCTGATCTTTCGTTGCAAATCCCTCTCAATTTCTAGCAGGAGAAAATAACACAATCAATCTCATCCGTTTAACTCTAAGGGGTTTGCTCCCTCCTAACGTTTCAAATTCAATTATCTTTGGCGGCAATTTTTAAGGCCACCCGCGTAAGTGTAAAAAACGGTTGTGAAAAGAATTAGATGCAGGGATTAACTGCATTTGACCCGATGGCCAAGATATGCTGCATTATGAAATAGAAAATGATACAAAAGTAATGTCGCAGTAAATCATGGGAAAAAAGAAGATGGAAGGGGGACAAGACCAAAAATTTTACATGGCCCCATTTATAAAAGCAGCCGGCCTCCTAATTGATCATTGATACTGTCGGTTAAAGCGACTAAAGTAGACTGAATCAATCAACCGTGATACATCCATTGCTCTATTTTATTGCTTAGTATCTTACCGTCCGTCTCGGCAATCAATGATCTGAATTTAAAAAAAAATCTTCTTGGAAAGAGTTTAACTCTTGAAAAGTATTTCAAAAACTGGATTGTCCAAAATAATTTTAAACAGTAAAACTGAGGGCGATAGAAAGAACGGTAAAAAATGAGCAGGAAGAAGTAAACTTTACGCTTTAAACTCCGACACAGGAAAAAGTAATTTTGGAGATGCAGTGCCAAACAATCAACCCCAATCCAAAACTGCAGATTCTCACTTATCTATCGGGAAAATTAAAGACTAGTAGGTGAATTTGTGGCAGATTCTTACTCGAACACACAGTACACCCGTGTCCGTATGAGTGTATGTGCATTTGTATTTGTGGAACCTAACCTAATATGTTGAGGTGTCAAACGGGTCGGATTGGCACGGCACGGTATGTTAAAATGTGGTACGACACGACACGAGCACGGTTTTAGACAGGTTCGGCACATTTGAATGTGGCACGGGCATAGTTTTAGACAAGCACGACACGTCTAAATGTGGCAGGGGCACGGAGCACGGTTTTAGACAACCATGACACGTCTAAATGTGGCATGGGCATGGCTTTAGAAGGGCACGGCACGACGCGGTCTTAGACAGACACGACACGGTGTGACACAGGCATGGCACACGAAATACTAATTTTAATATAAAAAAATATTAATTTCTTGTTTTATTTTGTTGCATAACATTTTACACGTTTTGTCTTGATAAATTCTTTACACTTTTCGGAGTTTTTTTTTCTTCTTTCCGACGAAACTTGGTTGGACATGTGCCGACATGGGCATGGCACGACACGATTAAGTAAATAGGTCGGCACGACACGATACGACACAGTTTAGTAAACGGGCCGGCACAACACGTCACAAAACACGGTTGGCATGGAGCTAAACGGACCGACCGACACGACCCATTTGATACCTCTAGTAATATGGGTGTGTGCGCAATTTTGTTCGGGTCTCTTGACGGCTTTAAATTGGCATACTGTCAACTCAAAGGGTAATGAGAGGGTAATGATTTTGGCTCCCCTCCGAATTAAGTGTGGTTATAATCAATTTGAGAAGTGCCAAAATTAATTCTCTTATTTCAAATTCAAATTCAATCCTATTCTTCTCCTTGATGTACCAAAACACCCCCATTGGTCTTCGGCTTCGTCGGTTGAGTGAAGTGAAAGACAGTAATTTGAGCCCAATAAGTAAAGACAAGGGGACACGAGACAGCAGTGTACGTGAGGCCCAAATGCATCTCAGAATGCAAGTTTGGTCTCTATCAATATATCTATCTAGGCCCTAGCATTCTGAAAACCTTCTTTGGATACAACAATATTATTCATGTACGTGAAAGGTACGTACGTTCAAACTATTCTCATGTTTTTGTACAGTTTTATATATAGCCTCTGAAAAAAAAGATGATCTAAGCTGCTTGTGCCCGCGGCTTCGTCTTCGGTCTCAGCTCCCTCCTCCTTTCATGCTAGCTACCTCAGCTTCGAATAGTGTATTGGTCGCTGGATTCGCTCCTTTAGCAACATTGAGGAACTATGAAAATTGACAGCCAAGAACTCCGATTATTAGTTAAGAGAAGAACAAAACCTCCGTATGTATAATAAGAAAAGGAAGAAAACTAGGGATCTGTTGTTGCGCGGTGTAATACAAAGTGGAGAGAAATCCTGGATACAGTTGAGGGCCTGTTTGGATGGCGGAGAAGGTGGTGGATTTGTGAGGGATGCGGCCGGATTTCATCTTTGGCTTCTCCTCTTCTCCGGTGTTTGGGAGTGAAATTGGGAAGGTGGATATGAGGCTCTCTTGGATTTGTAATCTTGGTCTCTCCCGGATTTGTAACGACAGGGGTACCCTGTCGTTGGTGAAGTGGGGGTGTGTGGGAGTGCTTAATGACCATTTCGCCCTTGCTTATCCGTAGAGAGATAAAGAGTACCTGTCGCTGCACTGCCGCGGCAAGAAGAAACCGTATCCCTAATTTTTTGGTTGAGTATGTGTCATTCACGTGAAACAATTTATGTTTTTATATGGAAATTATGCTTTGCACCCTGGAATTTAGAGGTTCCAACCATTGCACCACTAACATTCACGCGAATTTATGTTTCAAGTTACTACAATTTTAAGTTACCATCCGTTCCAAAATTTATTTAAAACTTTAATGAGTTTTAAAATTTGTACTACCTAAAATTTATACATTAATTGCCATTGATATCTTCTACATTGGTTGCCTTGAAAATCTCTCTTACATTGTACTTTTAAATAATTCACTTTTCAATTACGTTTAAATTTTTTTTCATGAAAATAATATTTTTTAAAGGTATAAATATTTTAAAATATTATAATTTTATATTATCCCACAATTAATGGTAAATGTGATTTAATTTTATGCAATAATTAATGGTAAATATGTATTTACTGTAATTATAATTAAATAAACAACTTTTGATCATTTAAAAATCTAAGTGGGGGCAATTCAGTCTCTCAATATCTAATCTCATCATATCTGCCTTCCACATCCTCCTCCTCAAAAAAATAATCTAAATATCTCATTATAAATCCATCCTTACATGTTCTTCCTCAAATCCACACTCATTACATATTTACCCAAAACAAATCCTTCGTCCAAATGGACTGTGAAGGTGGGAGTTAGTGGGACTAATATGCATGGTACTATCATTTTGAAGACGATAAAGGGCTTTTTTGTACGAATGGTCCCCAAAGTAGTTCCGAATTTTCAATTTCGTCCCCATTGTACAAAACGTGTCTATTGCATCCCTAATGTTTACAATGTGTATTTAAATGGTCCCTACGACTAACTCCGTCTGTGCTACCGTCAAGCGCAGGGGTATTTTTGTAACTTCATCATTGAACCAACATCACCCCACATAACTTCATCTTCAACCTCAAAACCCTAGTCTTATTGAACCCCAACCCACCCAAGCCTGTCACTGCCGCCTCTTCTCACAACCAGCCTCTCTCTATATCTCTCTCTCACACACATGCCTACACAAGCAAATCAAACCTCTCCCTCTCATACCCCAAAACAAACTCCCCCAACCTGAATCATATCCTCCGTCCCCGCAAATTCCCTCATGGCGGCATCCAACACCGTCAGCACCGCCTCTGCGTATACCCCCACCACTGCTAGTACCACAAACTCCCCAACTCTCTGTTTTATAGCAGACTGTAGAGGTAGTTGCCAATAAATAAAAACCATAGCCAAAGTCAATAACAAAAACAAAAACAAGTCAAACGGTAAGTGCTTTTGAAAAAGCCAAAGAATAAAACGAGAAGGTGAAGTGCCTGATCGAGTCCGATCAAAAAAAAAAGTGCCTGATCGAGTCAATGGGACCAAGTGGCCAATACAGCTCCGAGTCGACCGCCGATCAAGTTACGGGGTGCCGATTTGAGCTCCATCACAGCCATCATCACAGGTAATTAGGCAGATTACTCCCCATTGGGCAAACCACATGCGCCCTTCAAACCTTATTAGCTGGAGAGAGTGAGAGAGGGATTGACCCTTGATGGGGTCGGAGGGGGATGAGAAAGAGAAGGGAGGGGGAGGAGGTGAGGGCATCGGTGATGAGGACGGAGTGGGTTTCGAGGGAGATGGACCGAACTGAGGGGAGGACGGCGGAGGCTTGGATGGCAAGATGAGAAAAGGTCAAAATCGAGAGAGAGAGAGAGAGAGAGAGAGAGAGAGAGAGAGAGAGAGAGAGAGAGAGAGAGAGAGAGAGAGAGAGAGAGAGAGAGAGAGAGAGAGAGAGCCATCAGATTAGAGGGAAAGTGGGAAGAAAGGTTGGAGAGTGGAAGAAAAAATAACACCCCTAGTTTAGACGGTAATTCTAAACGGCGTGTGCGATGGTGACCAATATAACACGGATTGAATACTTTGGGGATGCAATAGACACGTTTTGTACAATAGGGACGAAATTGAAAATTCGGAAATACTTCGGGGACCATTCTTTAAAAAAAGCCGACGATAAAGGGACTCCTTAATCTTCCGAGGTAAATTGTTACTTCCCACAAAAAAAATTACCACCCATGATAAAAGTTTTTTTTATTTTTATTTTTATCCGCACCCATGATAAAAGATAAGAAGTCACTTTCCTTTCCAGAGTAATAGCTCTAATGCTAATTGTTAGAAACAAAAGTTGTTTGATTTTGTTTTTATTTTTATTTTTATAGGCAGTTGTTTGATTTGTTTATGCCAACAAATGCCTAATAAGAATTCGGGGGCGCGTGTTATCCCTTAGAGAATTTGAGTCGTCTATTGCCGAGCATGAACGGCCCGGATTGAAGGCACCCCAAATTCGTCTAATACCTATTGTCAAATATGACATGAATTGGTCGCGAGGGGAAAGACAATGATAAAGATCTACCTATCAATACTATTATTTACTAAGTACGTGTATGACATGCAGGGCCGGTTTGTAGGATAGGCAAGAGAAGCGACCGCTTCTGGCCCCCAAATTTTGGTTCAAAATTGAGGCCCCACTATAACGTAACTTACATATTAATATTAATATTAGAATGTTTTCAAATAAAAAAATGGTATCTTTTTTTTTTTTCAAAAACTCTTGCAACCATATCTTTTTAGATTTATATTGTCATAATTGTATCCTTTTAGCTTGATTTTTTTTTTTGTTATCTTTAAACTTTTTTCATTTTTTAAAGAAATTCATGAATATGTAAAGGGCTTGATATAGGGATTTGCTTCAGGCCTCCAAAATATATGAGCCGACCCTGATGACACGCGGCACTTTCTAATTTAAAAAAAACAAAAAACCACGTCAAGCATTAATGTTGTTCTCCCTTCCAAAGGAACACCCTTCAAACTCTGCCTCGTGAAAAAATTTTCAAATTAAATAATCTCCCTGCACGTAAATTACTTCTCCCCAAAAGGCACTTTCGATGCATAATTAATTGAAGTTCGGCTTGAAGTTTTCCATGAAAAATACTTCCGTGAATAGCGCAAACTAAAAAACCACAAACAGCATTTGTGCTGTGTGCACGGTCATTTGTGGCTGTGAAAGCTAATTAAAAAAAAAGAAATTTTTATGGAAAAGTGAAAGAAATTTTTTAAAAAACTGGATAAAAATAAGCATTTATTGTTGAAGAGAGTGCTAATAAAATACGAACGGTAGATACAGAATTTCAAAATGTACATATTAGCCCAAAACTAGACAACAAAATTTTCATTTAAATTGGTTCTTAAGAATTAATCAAGATGTGTGCAAGTTGTTCCGAACACCTGAATTTTTTTAAAAAATCTCGATTGCCATTTGCACTAGCAAAGAGCCGAATTTTTGGGTGCTGAGTGGGCCCTATGTGATGCCCGAGCAGCACATCCGGGCCGTCCATTTTGGTTTTGGACAGCTCAGAGTTGGAGAGAGAGTGGCGGGGTGGAACTGTGGAAGGAGAGAAATGACTTTAATCTGGACTGTACAATACACTTTTGAACAGCCCGAATGTGCTGCTCTGGCATCACCAAAAAATTCTCCACTAATCAATCGACTTTCTTTCCCGGGAAAAGTAGTAGACCTCAATACCAATTCGTCAAAATCAAACCACCCCAACCATCTAAACCTGTAACCTATGCAAACATGTGTAAAGATGAACAAAAAACACGGAGCAAAAAGTGATGGAGGGGACGAGCCCCTACGGACCCGTAATTTTTGGCTACAGGCGGGGACCGTGAACCAACAGAAAGAAATATGCTATAGAGTATAGATTCCCTTTACAACAATGCCTTGTTACTTCCTCCACTAATCCATTACCGTGGCGAGCATTATCCAGGTGAGTTGGTAGGTAAAGTTACTATTCCCTCCGTCCCGATTTATTTGTCTTTTTTCACTATTTGGGATTCCTTACAAAATTGTCTATATATTTCAATTTATAATGTTTTTTATATGCAATATGGATCTTATTTGATATATCCCAATTAGATCTAAAATATGATGTTTTCAAAATTATGTAAAATATTATAAATTGTGAGATATAAATAATTTTTTAAAAGGCACGTATATCGAAATTGAACAAACAAACTGGAACGGAGGTAGTATCTTTCTAGAAAAAATTTACCGAATCGAGCGGCGGTTTGGTTGCATTGAATTGGAACGGAAGGAGTATGAATTTTGCTAATATATGAACCGCTCTAGCCACTCGTACTGTCCAATTCGGTTGCGATTCAAAGAAAACAACAAACCGTACTGAGCGGCGGTTCGGTTGCGGTTCGGTTTGTCGCCTAAAACTGTCCGCTGGGCAGCCCCACGGGCGCTTTCTTTCCACCTGGCTTTCACGTGATTTCTGTCAGTGCCTCTGGCATTCCCTCCCGACAGTAGCCTCTGCCGCTCCATACATGCTTTTGTCACGTACTCCTCCCTCCCTCTCATTCACTGCTGATTCAATTACCCAGTTGTCCAGCACCCAACACCCTTCCAATCAGAAACCCAAACCCTAGAATCACGTCGACGGGTCAATTTTAGTCCCGGTTGCCAAAACAAACACAATACACTTGGTACAGGAGCCAAAAAAAAAGTTGGTTCAAAACAAAAAATACCAAATACAACCACAAGAAGTAGGTCTGAGTGTTTGGTGGATTTTGTAATGACATGCTCTTGCCTAGAACAATATTGTCTAATAATATTGTCCTACATCACCCATTCCAGCATTGCTACAGAATTCCAATAAGCTTCAACTGCTTTGAAACAATGAAATGCATTGTACAAGATATGGTCATGATTTATTATATACTGTATAACATTGAACTTTGCAATCACCAAACAATGTGTGACTCGTGATCAGACCACCTAGCTAGACATCTACCGGAGCCCGGTCCCAGCCTGCGTATGAGGGGTTACAGGTTTGCTCCTTACATAATTGATCAGGATTTGTTTCTTGAGGTCAAACAGCAAGAAAGAAATTTTTTGTGAATCTCCTAATTCCGTCATGAATGACCTGCCAAATTGTAAAGGCCATAACAATTTGTATTAAAAAATTCTACTCATTTTCTCTATTATAACATTTACTACTATATCCATAGTATTTTTGTCAAATTTTCAAAATAAATTTTTTAACGTAATCTTTCTGTCCCTTTTTAATTGTCCCGCTTTGTAACTCCAACTTGTTAAAAATATATCATCATTTCACATTAACTTTTACCTAAACTTTCCCTCCTTACCCTCTATGGAGACATCATCATTACATTTTTACTCACAAAAATTTCAAAATGGAATCTATTTTTAGGGGCAAAATGAAAAATTCATAAACTTTTACTTACTAACTTTACAAAATGAACACTTATTGAGGGACAACCCAAAATGAAATATTGAACTCTAAAAAAGGGACGGAGGGAGTATTTAAGGCTCTGATCCAGAAACTTTCTTAAAAAATAAGCAGCTTATTTCAGATTTTTAAACTTAAAAATAATGTAAATAAAAAATAATTTTTTAATTTTTTTTGCAACGTATTAAAGATCTCATCGAGATCTTTCAAATAAGATCCATATTGCAATTTTTAGATTTCAATACACCCATAATTTTTGAACTTGAAATTGATTTCTTAAAAAATAAAGACTTTTTTCACTTATGGAACGGACTCTTATTTTTCATAAAAACTCGTTATCTACATCTATATTCTTTCAAATTTTATGCTTTAGTTCGGTACTAAGACCATGTTTAATGGTGCTCCTACTGAGCCAAATTTCTGACTACACCACTCTTTTAACCAATTCGGGTGGAAAAAAAAGGAAAATGACCACATGTGCAATGTACAAGACTTTTACGAACAATAGTTTTGGAACTAAAAAAACAATTTTGGTATGGTATTATGATATTATCACTGCCTAAAAAAAAAAAAAAGAGAAAAAAGGCCTCTCCAAACTACCTTCTTTCCCATCACATTTGACAACTCCTTTTTCTTCCTCTTTTTTTTTTGATCTGCTCCTTTTTCTTCCACTTCACTTTCGCAACAATGACCACAACCGAATTCCTCCACAGCGCTCTTCTCTTCCTCTCTCTCTGCACCTCCGCCACCGCCGCCACTCCCTCGAACCCCCTCCTCCCACACGACGCCTCAGCTCTCCTATCATTCAAATCCAAAGCCGACTTAACCAACACCCTCCCCTTCAACCCCAACACCACCCTCACCTTCTGCCAATGGCCGGGAATCCAGTGCACCAACGGCAGGGCCGTCCGAGTAGTCCTCGAATCTCTGAGTCTAACCGGCGTGTTCGCCCCGAACACATTGACTCGCCTCGACCAGCTCCGAGTCCTGAGCCTCCGCCACAACTCTCTCACCGGTCCCCTGCCCGATCTCTCCCCTCTCTCCAACCTAAAATCCCTCTTCTTGGACCACAACTCGTATACTGGAAATATTCCTAATTCGATCTCGACCCTCCATCGGCTCTTAACCCTAGACTTGTCGTACAACAACCTCACCGGTCCGATACCAGATTCTGTAACGAACCTCGACCGATTGTACTACTTGCGGCTCGATTCGAACCGGCTCAACGGCTCCATTCCTCCGCTGAACCAATCTACTCTCAAGATCTTCAACGTCTCGAAGAATGGTTTAACTGGGGCCGTGCCGGTGACCCCGACTCTGCTCCGGTTCACGACGTCGTCGTTTTCGTGGAACCCTGGACTCTGTGGGAAGATTGTGGACAGAGAATGCAGTTCAGGGGTGCCGTTTTTCGGTGCGGCGGATACGACGGCGCCGCCGCCGCCGCCGGCGGCTGCTGCGGGGATTGGGCAGAACCAGCAGTTGCAAGGGGTTGAGTTGACCCGGCCGAGTCAGAAGAAGCACTGGAGGAGAACGGGCGTTGTTGTCGGGTTTTCGTCTGGGGTTTTTGTTCTTGTGGCTGTAATCCTGTGCTTTGCATTTGGGGTGAGGAAACAGAGAGGGAAGAAGGGCAAAAATGTGCTTTTGCCGACGGAGGCCGCCGATCCCGCGGCTGTCGCGGCCGTGAGGAGAATGGAGGAAGATCACGAGTTGGAGGAGAAGGTAGTACAGTAGTTGATTTAATTTGCACTTCCAATTTTATTTTATTTTTGAACGGCATTGCACTTTCAATTTTAAAGCGCATAGTTTCTGAATTTTTAGAATAAAAAAGATTTTTCCTCTTCAAAACATACAGGTTGGTAAACATAATAGTAGTAGGATTTTTTTGAACCATAAACGCAAGCGAATTATATTTTAGATGTAAAAAATAATGGAGGTTTTAAATTAAAAAAAAAATCCTCGCCATAATAAGTGGCGAACGCAGAAGTTGCACTTAGCAGGGCCGGAACATATATTTTCTATGTTATTAGAACGAAAAGTATGTTGTATTGGAGTATTAAAAGTAGTATATTTTGTCAATTGCTTAGTCTTGACGAAGACACGAAATTTTGAGTACATGCATAAACGTCATTTAATTTTACGCGTGCGACTAAAAAAATGTTAATCAATTCAGTCATGTGTGTTCCATTAACTAGAATAAATATTTATTTATTTTTCAAACAAATACTTAATTTTTGAATTAAAGTGATGTAGTATGAGTGAATGATTTGGCTCATAAAATAAGAAATAAATATTTAAAAAATGAGAACGACAGGGCCTTAAGGGATTTGCCGGGCCCAATCTCATATTTTTCGAAGTACTGTGGTTCCCATATACAAAAACTTAAGAAAAAATGACAGTCCAAGACGTGTTTTGATGATTAATATCTGACAAGAACATGTTGATAATTAATGTTAAATTACTCCAAGAATCCCTGAACGGAAGTTTTTGCATATAGTGCAAATATTTGGGGTTTGTGTAGGGGCCCGACACCCGGGCTAATCTCATGTTTTTTATGATTTTTTTCGAAAATTAATTTCTACACTCTTCTAATTGATGCAAAAATTTCTTTTTTTCGTTTTTTAGCATGTGAATTTTCAAAACTGCCCTGCATGTATACATTTTTTTACAAATTTCAGGGATTGTTCTGTAAATTCACCCACTAAAAGACGAAAAAAAAAGTGTTTGCATCAATTAGGAGAGTATAAAAATCAATTTCATTCTTTTCCAATAAAGAAAAATTGGGCTAAGTATGTAAAAAGTTTAATAAAAATAATTTTTGCCTTTTCCAATTTGTTCTTTGTGTTGACTCTTCTCGAGTGTAGTGTTTTTAATATTTTATCCTTGTTTATAGCTTTTTGGATAAAATTATTATGTTCAATAATTGGCCTGATGTTGGTTACACTACTTTCAAAAGGTGAAGAGGGTGCAGGAAGGGATGCAAGTAGCGAAGAGCGGGAGTCTGGTATTCTGCGCGGGTGAGGCGCAGGTTTACACGCTGGACCAGCTGATGAGAGGTTCGGCGGAGATGCTGGGGAAGGGGACGATGGGGACCACTTACAAGGCGGTGCTTGATAACCGTCTGATCGTCAGCGTGAAGCGTCTTGATGCCGTTAAACTGGCGGGAGTGACCCAAGAGGTGTTCGAGCGGCACATGGAATCAGTGGGCGGGTTACGTCACCCGAACTTGGTCCCTCTCAGAGCTTACTTTCAGGCTAAAGAGGAAAGGCTCCTTGTATACGATTACCAGCCCAATGGCAGCCTCTTCTCCCTCATCCACGGTGAGTCATGTAGAACGAATTTTCGCTTCCGTTCTCAATTATTGCTCTTATAAATTATAGTACTATCTTGCTCTCATAATCCAGTGTATGATGTTTTCTATAGTCACTTTCACGCTCGCGCAAGTGCTCTGTTTGCGCTCAAGCATGCAAATTATGTGAATTAAATATAGCAATACCCGTGGACACCCAGAGTCACCCGATTTACCCGACAAACAATTTGCATCCCCCACAAATAAAAGAGTCACAACTGCTCTGACCTGCTCTCGCCCAGCAAATTATGTGACTAAAGTTGTGACTCGTTTATTTGTGAGGCATGCAAATTATTCGTGGGTCAACTCGGTAATGACTCTGGGTGTCCACGGGTATTGCTATAGTAGTATTTATGGTTTGACCAATTTAGACTGTCACTTATCTATTAAAGACCAGGGAATTGAATTTTACGGGAATGGTCTTTCCATGGTCCATAAATCACGGACATCTTTCACATCACTCTTGGTAGTTAGATTCACATTTACTAGTTAGTGAAGAAGAGGATTATTATATCTTGCTAAAGTCAAGAAACACTGTAAAGCAGGGAAAGAAGTCACTCTCATACAATGCCCAAAAAGGCTAAAAAATTACTGTAACTTCAATAATATAGTTTGAACTTTGAACCAGTTTAGGTAACCACGACACTAAAATCAACTCATCCTCTCTTACGGTACAAATTCAAATTTAATCACTTCCCAACAAATCCAGTTAGTGACCTAACCATTCCAAAGTTTAGCTGTTTTCCAATTTAGTTTGCCACTTGCAATGACGGTTTAGATACCATAATTTGAGCATGAACCGCTATTATTTGGTAAATGTGAATTCTCACGCGTTGCATGGGCACCGTTTGCTCTTGGCTCCACATAAACAGAAGGCATGAGTTGTGCATATTGATTGAGCAATGCTATGGTGATCATACTTTTTACATATGAACGCCATCTTGGATACAATATGTAGAACTAATACATCGGTAGATGTGACTCCTGTTTTCAAAACTCTATTAATAATTTGCTATGTTGATACAAATCAACGATATCAAAATACGGTATTTCAAGCATTAGTGATACAAAATATGAGGTGGACATATAGTAAAAGGAATTCAGTGATCTCCTTGAATCCTACAGTGTCGGAATCGAACAATGTTTCTGATTTTTAAGTTCGATGGCTTTGCTTTTTTGTTTTCTTTCGAATGGATCTGGTCTTTATTTTTGTTGCCTGGTGCGAAATATGGGTGTTCACCTGGTGTTGCCAATATGGGCAGGTTCAAAATCAACTAGAGCAAAGCCACTTCACTGGACATCATGCTTGAAAATAGCAGAGGACGTAGCCCAAGGCCTCTCCTACATCCACCAAGCGTGGCGGCTTGTCCACGGCAATCTCAAGTCCTCCAACGTCCTCCTGGGCTCCGACTTCGAGGCTTGTCTAACTGACTACTGCCTTGCCGCCCTCCCCACCACCACCTCCTCCTCTGATCCCAACACCAACAATCACAGAGCCCCGGAGACTCAAAATTCTACCCACCAAGCAACCCCCAAGTCCGATGTCTACTCCTTTGGGGTTCTTATGATTGAGCTTCTAACAGGAAAGCCTCCGTTTGAGCACCCGAGTGTGAGGCCTAATGATATGAACAGTTGGGTTAGGTCAACTAGGGAAGTTGGCGGTGGTAACGGAGGGTACGAAGATCACAAGCGGTTGGGAATGCTTGCGGAGGTGGCTATAGCTTGTAGCGCGACATCACCTGAGCAGAGGCCGACGATGTGGCAAGTGTTGAAGATGTTTCAGGAAATTAAAGAGGTAGTTGTTGTGGAGGAGGGTGAATTCCATGGCCCGGTTGTTGAGACGTCCTAAGCCGAGTAAATATTGGATGCAACGTAGCACATTGTCATGTATGGTGGTGTCCCTGATCAACATGCCTATTTCAACAAATTTTGCTGCCAATACACAAACCATATGTGTGACCCTCATCACACATTTCACGTGATCAGAGTTGATGAAATTGTGTGTAGAGTTCTGTTCTTTTCTTTTCTTTTCCTTTTTGATGTTTCAAGGGTGGCTGAAACTCACTTGGGTCATTTCGTTTTGAGGGTGGATGAGAGTAACTTGACTCATTTCTGACCAAGTGTGGCACAGGGGGTGATATTAAACTGAGATAAACGATGGATGTATAAATCCTCAATTGTATCCCCATGTTTAGTTGGAAGATTGAAACTCAATTATTCAATGGCGCATTAGATAAAGGAAATGGGGATATTATTAT
The DNA here is from genome assembly GCA_014282245.1 of Rhododendron simsii. Classification (NCBI taxonomy): domain Eukaryota; kingdom Viridiplantae; phylum Streptophyta; class Magnoliopsida; order Ericales; family Ericaceae; genus Rhododendron; species Rhododendron simsii. The sequence continues at coordinate 32,778,817 of CM024959.1, forward strand.
TGATGGATGTAAATATAAATCGTACTGAAGCGCAGCGGAATTAATTTGCTTCTAGCTTTTCACGATCTGAGGCCCGCTCTACAAGCACCGATTATGTTCACGAACACCGTCCTTTCCTCACGTCGGGTTACTTGATCTCCACACCGCAAATCCTAGAGTTCTTAGATGGAAACCCTAGAGAGAGAAGATATTTCGCATGAGAGTATGTTCTAGAGGAGAAGGAGAGATGAAACTCTAACTCTTTGTTATTGTGTATCCCTCCAAATATCTGCAGGACTATCTTTATAGATTAAAGTCCAAGAGTTCAAAGTCTCCTAATAGATGTAGGTGATCTATTATCTTTGAACTCTCCTAACAGATAACCCATGTGGACGACCATGTGGGTTGGGTTGGGTCCGGTCCAAACCGACCCATTTTTCTAACAATTATGAATGCCTGATAACTTAGACAGGACAAACTTACGAACAAAAAAAAAAATACTTAAAGAAGTACAAGATGCTTAGACCTTGTCCGTTACGGTTCTTATTTTTAAGTGCTATAGTAACCCTAGAAGTGAAGAAAATGTGTCTTCATGTAGTTCTCAAAAATCGATTGATTACCCGGTCGATCGGTCGGTTGATCTACCTAGTCCCAAGTCAGCATGTACCAATTGATGAGCCGATTGATCTTTAAAACTGATTGGTCTGATCTTTGAAGATGTTGCCTTTGGTCATTCAATTCACTCACTTTCAATATATGATTATGAGACTCGTAATACTCTATTCCTATACAGACGTGGTACACTTGGTAAAAAAAGAAAGAAAGATTACATACTCAATAAAGATTAATTTTTTTTTTTGTATGTAGGCATTTTAAGCTTCTTTTTAGATTAGTATATATAAACTTTACACAAGTTTTGCCACCCAATAAGTCTAGGAACACACCCATCAACCACACTCCTCTCGTATGTGTGGACCCCACACATATGTGAGAGGGCGTGGTTGGTAGGTGTGTATGTAGCATTGTTGATTGCCACGACACTCTCATTTTGGCTATTGTGAAGTGAATGAAGTATGTCTTCCCTTATCAATTTTGTTGTAAATCATTAAACACGGAATTTGTTTTGTACGTTCACTTTAAAGAAAGAATAACATACTAAATAGAAAATGATGGATAAAATTCGCTATCGTTTCCTTTATGAAAGTCTTTTTTATCCCGTAAACAATGTGCCCTCAGTAATGCAGATTTTTGGGTCCACCACTGGCATCTCTTATGTAATGGACGAAAGACTCTCTGCAACAGAGAGTGGGGAGACATGGGTTGAGAAAATTTTTTGGTTGCAAATCGGGAATTGCAGATGTGGTACCCGCGCAGCTCATCCAAGCCGTTCAAGCCGAGCAGCAGACGGTCCGGATCGAAACAGCCTTTTCATTTTCATTTTCTTTTCTTTTTTTAAATCCATTCGGAACTTTTGTATTCGAACCGTTGGTTGCATTTTTGAACTGCCTAGATGTGCTGCATGGATACCACGACGCTATTTGCACCCAAAAATTTCTCGGATCAGAGACCAAAGGAAGAGGAGGTTCTTAAACATAACTTGGCCCCCTCAGGGGCGGATGGTGGTGAAGTGGCCCTAGGCGAACGACAAAAAACAGAGGAAGTGATGCGCCACCAAATGAATGCTTATAGTCAAAGCTCATTGAAAACAATGGAGAGTTCAATCAAGGCAAATGTTTTTTATTTATTTTTTGATAAGTAGTTCAAGTTCAAGGCAAATCTTTATTACCTTGAATTGTCAGTTAAGGAAATGCTCTTCAAGAGCCAGGGTTTGAGAATGAACAAACTAGAGGCGAAAAACAGTAGGGGTTTGAGAAGGCCACAAAGGTAGAGCCCAACAATTCGGTGGGGAAACAGGGAGTGGTGCTCTGTGGTTTAGTTTGTTTTGGAATACTTCATTCATATGGAACTCTTCAGAGTTGGTGTTAGATTTTTTGGAGGGTTTCAACTTAAAATTAATTGGTAATAGGTAGAGTAGACTCTGAAATATATTAACCTAGCTTGGATGAATTAAATGAGCGACGTGTTGGGTTTTTCCCACATTAAATGCAATTTGAAAAAGAAAAAGAGATTTTAATGAAATTAGTTGGCTGAAGAAGTAAATGTGTTTTTGAATTGAGTTGGTGGCCGGCTGTGCATTAAAGGCGCAACTGCGGCAATTGGGTTCTAGACTCTTCTTTGGTCAGTTGAAGAGTTTTTGTGTTAGTCACTCTCTTGTGTATATAAAATGGGTCTTGTGCCGTGAAGAGCAGAGTGGGGGAGAGAGACTGAGCAGAGAGGAGAGGAAGTCCAGGAGCCCCTTCGGGGGTCTCCCCCACCGTGAGATTGTATGAGAGAGAGGGAAAATAGAGATGTTGGGGGTGAGTGAAAAACATTGTGTGAGCCATGGTGTTAGGAGCTCGAGACGGTTTTTCATCTCACGTTGTAATCGTCTATTTTTCCATATAGTGAAGTATCTCTCCCGTGGACATACCCGAGTTTGGGGAACCACGTATTTTGGTTGTGTGTGCTCTCTGACTGTGTGATTTATTTTTGTTTGTTGCGCTTCCATTGCGGGTGGGATTACCAGGCATAATCTCAATAAGTGGTATCAGAGCTAATGGTTAGCGATCCTGGGAAGAGCCGATGGTTGGCGATCCTGGAGCAGTCGACAGTTGCAGATCCGGACTGCAGTTGTTGGGCAGATCACACAAAAAAAAAAAATTGAAAAAATGGGCTTGTCGGCTTTGTTGGGCCCTGGGAAAGAAAAGAACACTGTGTGTATGTGTCCTCTAAGAGGAGAAGAGAAAAGAGAGTGCAAGCATGTATGTGTGTATGGGTATGGATGCTCATGGTCATGGTGATGGCATGTGTGCATGTGGCACGGAGTTGTCGTGCATGTGTGTGTGTGTGTATGTCCATGGATTTTGTGAAGAGTGCATCAGTGGGTTTGGGCTGGCAGAGCAAGGAGAAGAAAAGGAAATTCCAAGGCGACTCTAGGTGGAGCAAGGATACATTCAAGGGAATGACACAGGTGCTTTACCATAGTGGTAATGGAAATGGTGCTAGTCTTAAGATTGGAGCAGGTGAATAGGCAAGTCGCGGGTGACTAGACGTTCACGTGATAACTTCGGGTGCAAGTGAATAGGCAAGTCACGGATGACTAGACGTTCACGCAATGATGGGGGTGCAAGGCATTCGAGTGAGGAAGTGCGAGCCACCCAAGCATGAGGGTCAGAGCCGGCTAATGGCATAGGCGGGAGAAGCACGGGCTTCGGGCCCCCAAAAAATGTTTAAAATGAGGGCCCCCAAAATTCTAGGATCCCTATATATATGTATGTATATATGGCTTCAAATTTTTTTTGCACTAAATCTTTTTTACACAATATAGGCCCAATTGAAATTTAGGAGCCCCAAAATAGGCCCAAACGGTGAAATTACTCATTAGAATAACTAGGGTGATCGGGGGAAAAAAAAATAAAGAAATACCAATTCAAGGGACAGAAGAATACATGAGCGATCCAGAAAAGAAAGAAAGAAAGAAACGTTGCTTCACGCTTGACTGAGTCACCGGTGAAGCAGCTTAACTATGGAGACTTAATTAGTAAATTTGCAGCAAAAAGTACAAGAAGACTAATTTTCAAATGATAGATTTTGAGGTGTTGTAATAGTTGCATTTTTTTTTTTTGGATAATTATATGCTTCTATTTTGTAATGGTAAATCTTTTGTAATAGTTTTCTTTTATGAGACTCTTTGTAGACCATTTTTGTATGGAAACTACAGGGAGGCCTCATTCAAGAGTTTCGCTTCCGGCCTCCGAAACTTATGAGCCAACCCTGATGAGGGTGCATTTCATGTGAAAAAAGGGGGGTGTTTGTTGGGTTTTTCCCACATTAAATGCAGTTTGAAAAAGAAAAAGAGATTTTAATGAAATTACTTGGCTGAAGAAGTAAATGTGTTTTTGAATTGAGTTGGTGGCCGGTTGTGCATTAAAGGAGCAACTATGGCAATTGGGTTCTGGACTCTTCTTTGGTCAGTCGAAGAGTTTTTGTGTTAGCCACTCTCTTGTGTATATAAAATGGGTCTTGTGCCGTGAAGAGCAGAGTGGGGGAGAGAGACTGAGGAGAGAGGAGAGAAAGTCCGGGAGCCCCTTCGGACGTCTCCCCCACCGTGAGATTGTGTGAGAGAGAGGGAAAATAGAGATGTTGGGTGTGAGTGAAAAATATTGTGTGAGCCATGGTGTTAGGAGCTCGAGAGGGTTTTTAATCTCACGTCGTAATTAATTGTCTATTTTTCCATATAGTGAAGTATCTTTCCCGTGGACGTACCCGAATTTGAGGAACCATGTATTTTGGTTGTATGTGCTCTCTTACTGTGTGATTTGTTTCTCTTTGTTGCGCTTCCGTTGCGGGTGGGATTACCGGGCATCCCAACACGACGTAAGACAAGTCTAAACAATTGGTATGGTGCAAGTCTGCAAGACCTTCAGGTTTGATTGCCTTTGTAAGCAAACAAGCTCGACGTCTTCTTTTCCATTTTCTGGTTTCTAGTGGACAAACTATGGGATCCTGGGGAAATTTTCTGCATATTGCCTTCGATGCAACCTCCTAGGTTGCTACCCCAAAGCCTTAGAAGCCATTGCCCTGATGTTTGACAGATAGCGTCTTGTGGCAGCCGTGAAGGATTGAATGAAGGTACATTAAAGGGTAGAAGAGCAAAAAAATTGTCAGGCGACAAAGTCAAGGATGCGATTGCGGGTGTTTGTCTCTACGTACGCGAGGTGGGATCCTGATGGAATTGATTCTAAGTACCGGACAGACTTTACGCCTCATGTTGGATATTGTCGTCCTGTAGCAAATGGGATGAGGGCAAAATCAATGGAAAACTGCATTGGATATTCACACACATGCATCTTGTGCAACTGATTCTCTACTGTGTTCCATCTGCATGCAGTTTGTTGGGTCCATGCACTGAATCGGCCTGCAAGCTATAAGGACTGCCATGGAGCATGAGATTAACCCATTTTGATGCCTGGATTGGTGATGATGCAGCTCTAGCTAGATAACTGGATTCGAAATTAAGCCATTGAAATGGACAATAAAACTTTGAAAGCTTAATAAATCTCGCAGTGAACATAAGCTTGGGCAACTCAGCTTCGTTTGATGTTGCAGCTCGCTTAGTGTTTTGCATCATTGGATGTGGAATGATTGGAGTAGGGGTGGCCATGTTATTCGGAAATGATTGGAGGAGTTTAATTAAGTGAATTACTTAGAGCACTCGCATTAGGCTAGATATTTTGGACCAAATTAATTACACTTCAAAAAACTACTTTATTATTTTAGCTATTCATTTTTAAAATAGATACGGCATCAGACTCTCTATTCTAACTTATAGGCTATTAATATAATATTATTTCCTTCTTCTTCCAAAATAATATTGAAATGTTATTCTTTTAATTTTTTCTCAAATGTAATATTCTATAACGGTTTATTAAAAAAAATTAAGTGCTCGAATTTTTAATTTGTTAAAATCGGTGCTAAAATTTTATGTTTTTAATCATATTTTTCTAAAAAGTCATAATTAAAATTTGTCTCTAGGGCTCTCATAATTTAGTATCTGCTCTTTATTTGGTTTTATGACTCTCTTAGGGCTCTCATAGCCAAAAATTAATTATGACACTTTAGAATAACATAATTAAAAAAAATAAGATCTTCGCACTGATTCAAATGAATTAAAAATTACAGCACTTAATTTTTTAAAACTTTTTTTAAATATATAAACTGTCTAAAAATTAAGTGCTCTAATTTTAAATTTGTTTGAACTGGAACAAAGATATTATTTTTTTGATCATTTTATCTTAAAAAATCATATTTAATATTTGTCTTTAGGGTTCTCATAATCAAATTTCTGCTCTATAAAGTTCCATAATTAATTTAACTAGACTTTTCGTAATCATTTTAATAGTAAAATATTGTGTATAGTGTGATGAATAGTGCCTCGCTCTATCGAACGAGGCACTGTAGCACTTCTTCAACTTTTGGAAGTAGTAACGAGCAAGCAATTGAGGTTGATGCAGGGGAGAAAATGTGGTTTTGCTCTTCATTATAGCTTTAAATGAGAAGTAGAGAGAGATGTGGATGCATGCATGTTCAATTCCCGCTGATGCAGGGGAGGGGAGAAAATGTGGTTTTGCTCTTCATTATAATGTGAGAAGGGTTATGAGGGAAAATTAGCTGGTTGGTTCTAGTTATTCCTCTCTCTCTCTCTCTCTCTCTCTCTCTCTCTCTCTCCAAGCCATCGGAACATACATGCATGTTCAATTCCCATCGGTACCTCTTGGATTATGCTTGCTATATTCAATGATTTTGTCCATTTATCGCTTCTCTTCTGATCGATATTCTACGTACGTAATCACGAGGTTATTTTTTGCAACCCTTGGAATTAGTGCATAATTTCATTAGATTTAAGTTAGTAAATTATAATACACTTTCAGAAAAAGATTATTTGGATAGAATTTTTTGCCAAATACTCGTATTGTAGAAAGATAATTCAAGCCCGATGGTTCAAAGAGGAGAGAGAGATGGGACCCATAAATTATGTCATGCAATTTTGACTTTCCTCTTTCAATGAAAATCAACATGACCGCCAATAATCAGTGTACGCGTAGTTTGATCCGTACACTAAATTATTAGAGAAATAATTGAAACTTGTAAGGATTTAATATTAAATCTCATTTTGATGATTCAAACCGTAGAATTTAAAAAGACCTCCAAGTAAGCTGTAGTATCAGTATTCTCTTCTTTTTTTTCCCTTTCCGACGAGTCATTCAAATAAACAATATAAAATCGAATAAATAATAATAATAATAATAATAATAATAATAATTATAACATACGAAATAATCTGACTCAAATAGAGTCTCTACGGTAGGCCCAACAACTCACTAGGTGTAACTGTTCGGCCTAATAAGTCAAATGACTTAGTTTTTTGTTTTTATTCAATTTTTTTCGTAGTTAGTTTTTCGTCAACTTTTGTGAATTATTACTTTTTTATGATGAGAGGAATCTAAAATGTATAAAATTATGATCGAAACCCAATTTTTTGAATAAAGACGAAAAGATTGGCTTATTTTTGTCTTTATTCAAAAAATTAAGTTTTGATTGTAATTTTTTACTTTTTTAGATTTCTCTCGTCATGAGCGAAAAAATCCTAATGCGAAAAAAAAATTTGAATAACGACAAAAAAATAAGTTATTTGGCTTATTAGGCCGAACTACCATGACCACATGCATGTCATAGGCACTCGGGCCCGCTTATGCGTAATTTGACTAATCTTGAGAGACAAATACTAATCTTGAGAGACCAATCCCCCTGTGACTTTCAGGGGATCCAAATTAATAGAGCAAAATTTGGTATGACCTGACCCAAAAGGCTAAAAGAGTTGATGGAACGGAGAAGTTTCATAACCTCAGGCTTTAAAAGTACCAGAGGCCAGGACACATGCATCGCGTGTGCAAGTCTGATTTTGTAAAAATTTGCACAATAGCTTCCCGTTTGATGCTTGATCAAATTTTCATAAACAAAATCCGATTTGCATTCTCATCACGTGTATCCCGGCCTCTAGTTTGAAATTAAAGTAAGCAGAAGAAGTTTCACGTATTTTTTTATTGTTTGATTTGATAATGAGGGCACTTTGAAGAAATTTCAGGATTTTTTTTTTCATCCCAACTTCTATACTTCAATTACCCATAAAGAAGGGAAAAAATTAAGAAGGAAATAAAAAGAGAAGGTAGACATTAGTTTGTAGGAAAACAAACACGGAATAGCAAAATAAAAGAATTGTAGACTAACTAAGAAATGTGAAATTTCGTGTAGTAAACTGAATATAAGAAACAATGACATCCTATATAAAGTAAAAAACTAAAATACAAACTGTGGTTTGTATGCCAAATTTTACGATTTTGATGGCGGTGGGAGGTGAATTAGTAGTGGAATCACCTACACCCAATAGAATTAGATTAGACCTATTGATGTGAATCAGATAAAATAAAAGAAGTACCAAAAGTGGACTGTTTTGTACCTGAGGAAAAAAGGAGTTCACAAATTTTACAGGTATGAAAGTGGAGTATAAGGTAAATTTTGGGAGGAAAAGGTTAAAGAACAGAAAAAGAGAAAGGTATTCTTGTTCCAAAAAAAGAGTAAAATATTCGGTGGAGTTGGAGAGGAGACGTAGTGGGGGAAAACTTTTGGTAGCAATTGGGAAGGACAATAGAGAAAATTGTGCACATAGTGGGGTGATATAACTGTTTTTAGGTGATTTTTGTGTTAAAATGTCTAATATATCCTCACAATAGTATTACATTGATGTAGAACATATGGAGATTCAATTCCATGATCAATTGGACCGAGCCAAACCCCGAAAGTCCAAACGATGTTTAATTTCAGAGTATCTAAATTGGCTAAATTCGGACGAGCTCAGAATAGGCCCAAACTTGCTCTGTTGACTTATTTTCGCGCTTCGGTCCATACTCATAACCCTAAGGTTGATGATGAATGGTGCTTTTCGGCCTAATTCCTTCGTTTAGGCTTTCAATTGCTTTATTTTGCCGTTTTAGGAAAGATTTGTTTCGTTAATAACTCTTAGTCTGTAATTCCTTTTAAGTTGATTCTTTTTTGAAAAGTCTTATTTTTCTTTCCTGTTTTTAGTTTTAGGAAAAATCCCAAATTATGGGACTTTTTATTTTCCAAATTTATTTTTAAGGTTTTTAGGATTTCGGCCTATATAAGAGGTTGTAACCTAATGTTTATATAAATTTTATAACTTTTATCAATAATATTGCAGAGATTCTCTCTTTCTTTCTTGTGCCCAAGGTTTGCTCGTTGCGACGAGTTGTTTATCTTGTTTGGACTAATACGCTAACTAATCTCTCGTGAATTCCACTGCGGCATACATTTTTTGTTTCTCTTAGGAGGGTATTTATGGGAAAGGAAAATGCATGACAGGGAGACACCAAACTTGTATGTATATTAGAAGAGAAAGACGACAATACACACCATTTATTTGGGTGTGTATCATATGCACCTCTCAAAATGTTATGAATTATAGATAAAATGTTACGAATCGTATAAAGATTATGAGATACACAAAAATGTTATGAATCATAATGAAAATATTACGAATCGTACTGCTGAAAAGTTATGGATTTTAGAATAAAAGTTATGAAACAAGTTAAAATGTAAATAAACTATAAAATATGTGTGTATGGTAAACTTTTTCTAGAATAGATACAATTAAGCGCGTAAATTCTTTGGCCGCCAGGTTTTTAACCCCGTTACTTTAATGTGCTCATTGATGTCATAACATAATTATGAGAAATTTTTGATGCCGGACGGGTATATCCCACGTGGTACTCGTTCAACATATTTGAGCCGTCTAATACACTTTTTGACTGTTTGGATGAAACCCTCTCTCTCCTCTCATCCCAACACTCTCTCTCCCTCTCTTTTCTTTCTCCAAATCTGAATCGTCCAAAAATGTAATAGACGGATCAAATATACCGAGAGGGCACCACGTGGTACCCACCCGGCACTGATTTTTTTCTCCCATATTTACCCATGCGGGCATATAAATAGAACAGCGGGGGTTGAGGCAAAAGCGTTCCCCGGAAACCAGTTTGGGAAGAATATCTCCTTTCCGTGCGTTGGTTTTACAACAAAATCATCACTTTTTCAGAAATCACAAGAGCAGTTCGATCGATCTCTAATGGAAACAGAGTTTCGATCCAACACAAGAAAAACGGAGAAAAGGAAACAACAGAAGCCGGGCCAGGAGGAAAAGCCATACAGGGGGATAAGGATGAGGAAGTGGGGTAAATGGGTGGCCGAGGTTCGAGAGCCCAAAAAGCGGTCCAGGATTTGGCTCGGGTCTTACTCCTCCCCGGTGGCCGCCGCCCGGGCCTACGACACCGCCGTGTTCTACCTCAGGGGGCCGGCGGCCAGGCTGAACTTCCCCGAGTACGTGGACGGAGAAGCGGAGGTTCGTGACGTGTCGGCTGCCTCGATACGGAAGAGGGCAACAGAAGTCGGTGCTAGGGTTGATGCTATCGAGACTGCCCTCCACCGTGTATCCGCGTTGCCGGAACCCAGTTCTAGCTGGGTCTTGAAGAAACCTGACTTGAACAAATACCCCGAACCCGAAAACGGTGAAGAGTGAGAGACTAAGAGTGGATTGTTTTCAAGAGTCTTCCGATGATGATGTACTTCTGGTGTTTTGAATAGCAACGCATAGATGCTGATACGGTATGTATCTAGCTATATCGGCGGATATAAGACAGTACTATCGTATATTTTGATATGTGAAGGAGGTCAATATTTTGATGGGTATCGATCGGCGGATGCGTTATGTATAGAAGTTGTAAGTAGTGATCCGAAGGGATTATAATAAGTTTAGTGAAGGATCTTTTTGTACTGAGTATCCATGTTCATGTCTAAAAGCTAATATCTCCGTTAAGCCTTTGTATTGTTAGTTGCTCCAACTACACTTAATATTTGTATCTTTTGTTTCGATAACACGTACGCCGTTGTCCACTGTCCAGGCCTCTGTATTATCTGGGTTCAATCCTGTTTTTCTTTTCTGTTTATAGTTGATCAGGATTTGTTTGTGTTAGGATTGTTTAATTGGAGGAAGAAAAGAGGTGCCATATATAGAAAGGAAGAGTGATGGGTCTGCAATCGGTTGACAAACCAGGAGAGAGAGAGAGAGAGAGAGAGAGAGAGAGAGAGAGAGAGAGTTTGGCACCGTCTTAAGAGAGAGAGAGAGAGAGAGAGAGAGAGAGAGAGAGTGGCACCGTCATAAGACGGTGGGAAGCTATCGAAAGAGGTTATTCGCTAGTGGGTGGCGCATGAGGGGAAAGTCGGTGGTGAGTCTTTTTGCTGGTTTTTGCAGTAACAAGTGGAAAGAGATAGAAAGAGTCTTTCATATTGTTTTCATGAGTCTTCTGATGATGTTCTGGTGTTTTGAATAGCAATCGATATCGATACGCGTAGATGCTGATACGGTATATATCTACCTATAACTGCTATATTTTGATATGTGAAGGAGGTCAATATTTTGATCGGTATCGGCAGATACGTTATCGTATAGAGGTTGTATTGATCCTAAGGGACCATGTTATTAAGTGTTTAGTGAAGCATCTTTTTGTACTGAGAGATTAGTAACCATGTTTGATCATGTCTAAAAGCCAATATCTCCTTTTAAGCCTTTATTTATGTTTGTTAATTACTACAACTTGACTTGATATTTGTATCTTTTGTTTTGATAACTTGGGTGGTCCACGCCTCTAATATCTGCGTTCAATTCTATGTACGTCTGTCTTTTCTGGTTATACTAGTTGATAAGGATTTGTTTGTGTTAGAATTGTGTAATCGGAGGAAGCAAAGAGGTGCCATGGAAGAAAGAGGGCATGGGTCTGCAATCTGTTGCCAAACCACAGAGAGAGAGAGGGGGAGAGAGAGAGAGGGATAGAGACTTTGCCATGGAAGAAAGAGGCATGGGTCTGCAATCGGTTGCCAAACCAGAGAGAGAGAGGGTTTGGCACCGTCAGAAGACGGTGAGAAGGTATCGAAAGTGGTTGTTCGCTATTGGACGGTGCATGAAGGGGAAGTCGGTGGTGAGCCTTTTTGCTGGTTTTTTCCCATTGGACTTCATATAGGCTGATAGGCTAGTAGCAAAGAGGTGCCATGGAAGAAAAGAGGCATGGGTCTGCAATCGGTTGCCAAACCATAGAGAGAGAGAGAGAGAGAGAGAGAGAGAGACTTTGCCATGGAAGAAAGTGGCATGGGTCTGCAATCGGTTGCCAAACCAGAGAAAGAGAGAGAGGAGAGAGAGACTTTGCCATAGAAGAAAGAGGCATGGGTCTGCAATCGGTTGCCAAACGAGAGAGAGAGAGAGAGAGTTTGGCACCGTCAGAAGACGGTGGGAAGCTATCGAATGCGGTTGTTCCCTATTCGGTGGTGCATGAAGGGGAAGTCGGTGGTGAGCCTTTTTGCTGGCTTTTTCCCCCATGGACTTCATATAGGCTGATAGGCTGGTATCTAGGTCTCATGTTTGTTTATTGGGAACGAGTGATTTTTCAGTGTACCTCGAGAATATATCCTTAATGTTATCCGTTCAACGCATCAAATTTGTCAGATACACTTTTGAATTGTTCGGATTGAAGCCCTCTCTCTCTTCTCATCCAACATTTTCTTTCGAAATCTGAGTCGTTCAAACATGCAATGGACAACTCAGATGCGCGAGTGAACATCACATGATACCTGCTGGTCACTGAAAAAATTTCCAAAACTGATTTCAAAGAGCGGTTTTCGGAATAACAAGTGAAAAGAGTTAGAAAAATAAGAATAGTAACCGAAAATAAAGATTTTGAAAAACATACTGATGTACTAGATTGTAGAGAGACAAGTTTTCGAACCGAAAACCAAGCAATACGGTCTAAATTATTTTTTTTGCAGTGATAATGTCAAAACTATTTTTATTGGCGTCAAAACTCAAATGAATAAAAGTCTTGTACCTTATACATAGTACAAACCTTTTGTACACTAAAATTTTGGCACCAATAAAACAGTTTTGGTATTATCATTTCTTTTTTTTTTGTTAGACTTGTCCCACATCGCTCATCTAAACCACCTAAGCTTGGTTAATAAATTCTAGAGGGTACTCCACCTATTGCCAATTGGTTTTAGGTTGGAACCCTCCAAGACATTTAACATGGTATCAGAGATAGGTTTTGGATGGCCTCACCTCTCGTGGGAAACTCTCTGTCATCTCTGTCCCCCCGAGTCAGTCAGTCAGCTCCTGGTCAGTCACCTCTACATGCATCCGGGCTGCACATGAGGTGGAGTGTTAGACTTATCCCACATCGCTCATCTAAGCCACCTAAACTTGGTTAATAAATTTTAGAGGCTACTCCACCTATTACCTATTGATTTTAGGTTGGAACTCTTCAAGAAATTTAACCTTTTTTTATACTAATCTCCATTTTTACTTTTGTTTTTTGCTTTACGTTTTTGCTATGTATTTTTGCTCTCACAAATTCTAGTAGATTATTATAAACTTGAAGACGTTTTCATATTCTCGCTCATACTTTAGCTCACACGTGTATTATTGGAGTTCAAGGCACTGCAAGACACGTGTCGTATTTGTCTTCTCTACGAGACACACGTGTCGTAATCCATACACAATTCTCTTACCACCAAAAACAAGATAAAAACGAACTAGATATTTTGTGTCGCTCTGTTCCAAAAAGAAGATATTTGCGTCGCTCTACTAACATAACCCGTACGGCTGAAAGTCGGTGGAAATTTTTACTTTACTAGTAATAATTGTAGTGATATGAACTTTTTATTCCATTAAATACAAAAAGAGATTTAAATTCTTTGAGCTGGCGGTGGAAACTGCCGCCCATTGTGGATCTCATAATGCATTTATTGTTATAATCTGAACCGTTTATCTTATAGGATTTATTGTGTAGTACATTCATGCTAAAAATCAGTTCGATTGGATATCGATAGATAAATCAAAAGTTGAATTTTAGTTTATAAAATGATTGGTCTGATCAGGTTAAGTTAAATTGTCCATAACCATCCACTTTATTAAGCAAAATTTAAATTTTGATACACCTATCGATGTCCAGTAAAGTTAGTTTTTTGAATTAAAATACTACTTTACGAACCCAATAAGATGAACGGTTCAGATTGAAAATTGATACTATGTAGGGCCCAACATGATGGTGGTTTAAAACCCTTAGTTTCTGCCTCGGGGCCGAAAATATTCTCATTAAAAAAATATATAAGAACATCGTACCTAAGGAGTCGGGCCTTTCAGCCATTTCTACTTTTGTTCCACTAGCGACTTGCTACCCGATTATTGGGTCCCTTGTGGGGCTGTAAATTAAGGGGAAATTCCTCACTGGTCCCATTTATTGCTTGGAGTTCCATGCAAACTTCTTTTTACGGGGCTATTCTATCCGGTTCCTTTTTAAAGATGTTTTTACTATTTTATTTGTCACTTTTCAACACTTTCAGAATTCACACCCACAAGAAGTTTTGGAGGTGTATATTCTTTGTATGAATTATGGAGCTGTAAATTCTTGGTGTGTGAATATTTTGGGGTGCGAAATCTTGAATTTTTAGGGTGTGAATTTTGGCAGATGTGAATTCGGCTACACTACTTTGCAGAATTCACACTCCTAAAATTTACACTAAGAATTCACACCTACAAGAATTCACACCACCAAAAATACAAAACAAAACAAAATAAAAGAAAACAAAACAAAAACGGTTGTGAATTCTTTTTCGTCAAAATAATGCAGCCAAAGAACAGGACACAGTAGCTATGAACACCTTCCGCTCCACAAATGTCAACAACAAACATGAAGCATATCTCATCATCAGGTAAACTAAAACCCTAATTAAAATCAGTTGACGACAATTAACGACTCTTTCGTATCATTGCAGAATCAAATCAAACCAAACTAAATTAAGAAGAAAAGGATACAATCAATCAACATATATACACGTGGGATATGTTTTTTTTTTTTTTGTGTGTGTGTAATATTGGATCAAGAAATATACTTATCTAGCTGTTTGAGGAGGCTATTAATGATTCGATAGTAATGGCGGAGGGGAAATCGATTGTCGACATCGACCCTTCGAGTGACGACGTTTAAGTTGGTCGATGCTGGTGTGGAGAGCTCTGAAGGGTTTACCTTCGGAGCTACGGTGGGTTTGACACACAGGTTGGGGAGGATGGGCGGTGGACGAAGGATGTGGCGGTGGTGGATCGGGAGGAGATCGAAAGTGGAGCTAAAGGAGGCAAAGGCCGAGTACATCGTTGGGAAGGCGGACATGAGAGTGGGGCATATTGGGCAGATTACTTAAAACAGGGCCTGGAAGGGTATGGTTAGACGCGTGTTAGGCTTAGACAAGTAGACAGTGACAAAAGAGGGCCGGCTTGAAAGAACCCTGTAAATTAATGAACCGAGCAGCTCGCGAGCTCGAGTTTTCGGTTTGCTAAGTAAACAAGCCGAGTGGAGCTCAACACGTTCGACAAAAGCTTGGATCGATTAAAGGGACTCGTTTAATAAATGACTAAACTCGATTTGTTCAGCGTTTGACTCATTTGCAACCCTAGTTCCAGAGTATTTACCAACAATTCGGTCGTGCGGGTCACAAACGGATCATAGGCGTTTTATGGATTGCACGGGAGACTACTTACAGCCCTATCCAAACGGGGAGAAAATTGCCAAATACATATTTGCCCCGGGTTTACTATCATTGCATTGTGAAACTGCGGTACAGAACGAAAGGTAGTATATCGCATCCGATGGACCGGAGAGGAGCAAAATTCCAAATAGACGGCTCAATTCTTAACATAAATGCATGACATCGCCCATGTTGCCGTATTTTTAGCCAAATTGGACACTCCTACAACTAGTAAAAATTTGACTTGTTCTTTGCCATGGACTATGTGAAAATGAATTCTCAAGATACTCTCTATTCATTAACAATTGTGGTTGGATTTCCCTGTGATATCATACAATAGAGTATTGCCATTCCATTTTCAAGATACAGCAGAGACTCTTCTTTCCATTAGGATTATCTAATCCCTTTGGTCGGCTGACTCACGAGTCGGTCCAGTGGTCAAAATCTGAGATTTATAGATTAGTCAAGTGCTATTAATTTTTTTGAGGTTAATACAAACAGAGATTTGCTATAATTTTAACTGGATCTCTCTCTAGTGGCCATTGAGATTTGTCTCGTATAATTAGTCGATGTGCGGGTAAGCTGGTTGGATACCTCTGTTATACTATATAAAATAAAATGAAAATAATCTCTTTAGTTGGCTGATGTCAAGTGAAATCAATTTTGTGAATGACCCTACATGTCAGGGTGAGATGCAACAGGGGACGTGCAGTACCTTTTCGTTGGGGAAATTAAATAAATACATGGTCGGCTGAACAAAATGACTTGGTCATAGATATAGCCGGTTTAATAAAATCCTGTATAAAAGCTTAGTCATTACAACTGATAGCGGATATTTTTGAATGAAATTTAACTTCAGATAATCAATGAGCAAAGACGGCCAAAAAACTGAAAGAAAAAAGAGAGAGAAAATAGCGTATTGAATTAAACAAAGAAAATATGACATCTGGCGATTACAAAAGGTGCACATGGTATAATGAAACTAGTGTGCACGCAGTATATTACTCGAGTCCATTTACTAGTTCTCCGCTTCTTCCATCTAAGAAATAATTTTAAAAATCATTGTAGACACATAGATTATTCTCTTGGATATTTATGCCTGGCAAGATAAATATGGCTACTTGAGAGAGGACATTTACAAACTCGGTTGCAATAAACTCTTGGTACATCTTAGGGATCTTACTTGGCTAGTTGTAAATATCCTCTCGATATGACAAAAGATATTCGTAGAATCATACAATTGATTCTCAATATAACACAGTAGAACATGCATGACACAACTGAGATATTGTTCAAACATTGAAACAAATATGTAGCAAAATTATCAGAAGTTGATTACCAGACAGGGGCCGGCCGCGATGAAAGCCGGTGCAAAGCCTCGTGTATATGGACTTGCCCCATGTTTTAACTAATGTAGAAGAAGTCCAATTAAGATTTAAATAAGGTAGCTTATTTCGATTCTAGGAGTGTTTTGAGGTCCAGAAGGCAAAACCATATTTATTTTTATATGTGAGTAGATTGAAACAGCTAGCCCAATGATCCTGGGTGGACTCGTTTGGTTGGGCCCATGGCACCTTATGCTCAAATCCCTTCTTCATCTGGACCTTCAACTTGGATTGGTTCAATCAAAATGTGAACGGGCAGGGATGGTTTCAAGAGCTGAATTTTGAAGTGTTCTTCGGCAGCAGTCGTGTATTTCAGCATGGCTAGTGATCAAATTCATTTGTGGGATGAGGATTATTTTGCTAAGCTTAACAAATCCACTTCTAGTCTATAATCTAAGAGATCCTCAAATTGGGCGCAGTCGGTGACTTTCTTCCCTCTCTCTCTCTTCTCTCTCTCATGCTCTCTCTCTGCTCCTCCTCTACCTCATCTCTCTCTCTATAAATCTAAGCTCTCTCTCTCTTTAAAACTGCGACTGCTATAAGCTCAGTGAGAGACTTTCTAAGCTCTAAAAGGAGGGTTAAACGATCCACGGAAAACAGAGTTTCGTGTGCGAATTGGGGGCTTGCGGACCGTTATGTTCTTCAGCAAATAATCTGAGGATGACCACCGTAGATAATGGCAATTGCATGCTATTCTTTGAGTTGAGTGTTGATTTGTTCTTTTGTGTGTGGATTATTGATAGGTGGACTTGGGGAGCTGCTGTCCCTTAGGGGCAGCAGTATTCAGCAACGTTCAATCTCACCGTTCGTCTAGGTAATTAATGATTCGGATTTTAAAAGTACTCTTCAAAAGAAGAGTATAACTCTTCCCTAGAAGATTTGTTTAAAATTTGGATTGTCCAAAACACTTTTGGACGGTAAGATTAACCGTTGCCGAATCGTGCTGTCCCCAAATCCGTTGATAGGTACACGGTCCCGTTTGATAACAGTGATAGATGGACGAGATTCGTAAGGAGATGAGATTAGGATTGAGATTGGTAATGAGAAGGGATTGAAAATGAGTATGCTTATTTGTGATGAGATTATTAATATCATATTTGTTTGAAATGAGATTAGATTAGATTGATAGAAAAAATTGGTAATGAGAAGAAGTTGGGATTGGACTATGAACACCAAGTCCCAAGAGGAATTGCTAATATCCCCTATGGGCCAACTTGTTCATCTCACGGGAGTAATAGTCCGGACGTTTTTTTGATTATCGAACAAGGGTTTGATAATTCCTTAGGATTGGTAATCCAATCCGAGCAAAGAGTTTTATCAAACAGGGCTCAATGTTTTGTGTATAGGCCTAACGCTGAGCCTTGTAATTCTCATAGGAGTGCAGTTGTTGGTTTTGGGTTGGGCTTAAATAAAAGGACTAGTACTTATTGGAAAAATACAGAAATTTCCCAATGACTTTGCTGAGAGAGTACTTCATTGTCAACCCTACTTGTTTTGGCACAATTTTGGGCTGGTAAATTATGCCATTTCTGCCACTGTGTAGCTCTAGGTCCAACTTCTTAAATTGGCTGATTCCTTTCATTCCTAGGGCTCTCTTTCATTCTATGATTTCTTATTGACCGCTACGTAGCGAATTGACCAATATGTATCGGCTTTTTTAGCCCTCAGATACCCCTTCAACCCGACACATTGGCGCTATTAAAAATGCACATCCATATCAGCTAATTAATTCCCAATACATTTTGCTATATATCCGATTTTTCATCCTCTTCACAGCTGCTACCAACAGCTGATCATACTTTACCGCTACGGTCGTTTCAAGTGCTCTAGCGTCAAAAATTATTTGAAAACCTTAACAACCACTGCACCATATTCCCGCTACATATTATTCGATACCCCACTACTACAGTACCGCTACTACTCTTTAAAACCTTGAGTGGAACCCTAAGTTTTTGGGCATACTAGTTTATTATTTTGGCTAATGTTAGTAATCCCTCCTCCCGGTCTACAGAGGATTCTTGATCTTTTTCTCATACATCTGGTGTTCTCTTTATTATGAACTACTTCTAGTGTTTTGTAGTCTAGTCTAGTATATAAAGGGAGATGCCGTTATGAACAACTTTTGAACCTCCGTCACAAAAGTAATTTCCTCAATTGACACTCCAAAAATTAGTTTTTTACAACAACTGTTAAATAACTGTTACCGACGAATTAAATAGTAATCGATTAAAAATTCCACCTTATCAAAACCTCTACTCCACTATCCCACAACCATCGTAAAAATGTGAAAATTTGCCATCCCTTTAGTCAGAAGAATTGAACTAGAGCCAAGAGTTAAAGAAGGGATCAGGCCATGCAGAAGTGCACGTTCGCTCTACGAATCTGATGAATTTATTGAAATTCCACTTGCTTGAAACAGCAACGGAGCCAATAATTGGAAGAAAATTTGAACTCATGATGCGACCACGTTTGGTTAACGAATAATTTCATATTGCTTCCGTATTCGTGAGTGGTCACTTTATATAATGTTAAAAGTCTCCACCTAATTTGGGGTGGATTTAAAGTTTCAATAAGCGGAAGTCATTCCATGACAGATTCCACGGAGAATTGCACAATGATATATAGGCAAAAAAAAAAAGAAGCTACCCATTAGGCGTGAAGGGATCTTCGAGCTTTTTGAAAACGCTGTCGTAGTATCTTCGAAATTATGATGATCGTCGCTTAAAATCTAGACAAATATACTTCTTTGGGGTTGCACTCAATTTTTTTAATAAAATGTTACTTTTGCCGATAAAAAAAAAACTGTAATATTTGTCTTTACGGAAAAAAAAAAAGGTCGTTAGAAGTAAAATAAATAGATGGTGGAGCACATGAATCTGTTCCTAACATAATTTGATAATTAGACGACAATGCCTTTCAGGCTTTTTCATTCATGCACCTGTGAGAAAATGGTTAGTGGGAAGCGAAAGGAAAGGGACGGGAGATTAATTTTAGACTTTAAGAAAAGTCAAGATTTAATTAACTCTTTTAAGTTTGTGCAAAACCCCACTAACATGGTTAATCATATTTTTTCCGATAATTCGAGTGTTCGGGTCAAATTACGCATCTCGACTAAATTTGAGGAGCATGATTAATTAATGATATTAGAAGCATGGAAGAACCAAAAGAAAGAATAAGATGAAAGGAAAAGAAAAGTTTGCATTGGGAGGATCTTTATAGTGCAATCAATTCACCAAATTGATTGTTTTTGGACTGTCATCCATTTACCCACAAATTCAAATCACTTTTCCACCTCATTTGCCCCCTCTTTCCCGTACATGATGTGACAACTTTCTTGCTTTGATAGTTGATAATCATCTTCTTCGGTTAATGAGAGTTAATTTAGATCATTTTAACTTATGTTTTTTAAGTGGGGTTATTCTAATTATTAATGAGCTATTCTTTTAGATCCATTCCGACGAGAGTAAATGAAGCAGAATTAATATGAACATAACTTTTACTATAATTTTTTTTTTTTAAAAAAAAAGTCAAATTCTGTCTGTTTTAATTTTAACTTATTTAATCTTTAATGAACTTTTTTAGCTTTTAATGATTATTTTTATTTTTTCCCCAGTTCAATTCAATAAATGATTTTAAAATATTGGATACAAAAAGGGCAAAAAGAGATGCAAAAGTAAATCATTTAAACCAGGTGTATGGTGGCTCCATCCATCCACACTATCTTTCTCCAAAAGGGAAATATTTAAGGTGCTAACTAACGGATAGAGGAAGAAACCATTGAGATGGTAGCCGAGTTGGCATGGTTTACTATCCTTTTCAACGGAGACGTGGGTTTGAGTACCAGCAGGTGGCTTGGTCTCATGTCTGCGCTTTTCAACGGAGACGTGGGTTTGAGTACCAGCAGGTGGCTTGGCCTCATGTCTGCGGATGAGTCTTTGGACCATTTGTGAGGGGGGGGGGGGGAAGCTTATGCCAATTGTGCACCAGGTGATGCCATGGTGATGTCCCGTCCTCTTGGATGGTAGCTATTGCTCGAATCGGACACTCTTGCTACACTGGTAATTGTCCCCTCCCACCCTTTTTGAAGATCAAAAAAAAAAGGAGGTAGACTGGTAGAGGAAGAAAGAGTTGCACTTTAGAACATAATCTCTCATGAACTAAAAATACGTGTGAAGATGTCCATCTTAATTTTAATATATCTATAGTTGGAAAAAAGTTTTCAATAACGTAATGATGGCTACCCGAATTCACTTTCTTTGGCTTATACTACCATGCACTATGCATGCACAATTCCCTTTTCCATCAATTCCCAAGCTATAAAGGTCTCCAAGAACACCGAAAATCTAGATTAGACAATTTTAAAAGTCTTTTGCAATAAGTGGGTGAAGATGACTTCTCCTCTCTCTACATGGATACTCTTTTGTATTGTATTGTTAATTGGAAAGTGATATTAACATTCCAAAAATTGATTCACGTCCTCCAAAACAAGCCACTTTTCTTTATTTTTTAGGGTGACTCTATCAATTTTTAAAGTGCCAATATCCTTTTCGTTGTTAATTTTGTGCATAATCTATTGATTATAACCGAAAATATACCAAAATAGGGGTGAAAGAATCTAAAGTACAAAAGATTTTTTACTACAAAATTTTTGAACTCACTTCTAGACTAGTAGCATACATTTGTGATTATCACATTCATATATATAGGTGCATGAGATAGTAAGAACGAATTGATCCTTAATCATATAGTTCTTTAAACAGTTAATTTCGTGCTTCCACTCTAATCAATACTCGTACTGCACAATCTGCACCCACACTCTTAATGCTTGCTCTTACAAATTTCAATAGCTTGAGATGTAATTCAAAGATATAACAATATTTGCGCTTGCGCTTCCACATGAGCACGTGAACGTCACTCGATACAACTTATACACACAAGCAATTTTGCTGATGGAGTGAATTTGTGGGACAATATGAACACGTGCAAATGATGGCATTGTCTTCCCCTAATGATGATTCCCACCGTTTCTTCCACCGTGTGGGTTCCACTCCCGACTACTTAACATAACCCTATCTCTAAATTCAAACAAAAAAATGGGTGAATTACCAAAACCACCTCCAAGGTTTCAAAATTACAAATTGCCTCCACATTTGGAAAATTGTAAACACCTCCTGTCTCACAACAAATTAGTGAATTACTCGTTTGTCGTGCTGTAGTTGCTAGAAAATTTGACAGAATTCTGACATAATCAAATCCTAGTTACAATGGACCAACCTTCCTTTTTTTTGCTGGTGAAAGACTATTTTCACACCTTTGCAACCTTTCACAAGCTACAAAAAATAATGTAGTCCATTGTAATTATGATTTGATAAATCTAGAAAGCCTATCGAATTTTCTAGCAGTTACATCGCGATATATAAAAGAGTAACTTGTTATGGGAGGGATATTTTATAATTTCACAAACACGAGAGGACAATTTGTAATTTGTAGAACTCTTGGGGTGATTTTAGTAATTTTCCCTAAAATATGGTAAGGACCCATGCAAATGTGCATTGTGGATTCATTATTGATTACGAATATGTGTAATAGGCTGAGAAATTTTTGAGTACTGGGCGGTGCCCGAGTAATCTATCCAAGGCGTTCAAAAGTGTGTTGAACTATCCAGAATGAAACTCTCTCTGCTCTCATCCCACCAGTCTTTCTCTCTCCAAGTCCGAGCGGTTCAAAACCAAAATAGACGGCCCGAATGTGCCGAACGGGTACCACGTGGTGCCCACCTGACACCCAAAAATTTATCGCAATAGGCAGACTTACTCTTACAAGTTGAATGGGATGAAATCATAAAATAGAGCTTCTAGATTTCCATTAATCGTTTTCAACTCTTTTTTTCTCCCCCATACGCGGAAGTAAAAATTGTGATAAACAAACTACCACAAAATTGTGGAAGGAAAAACTGTGAAAGGAAAAAAAGTGCTGAAAGTTGGTCTTAATCCAGATTATTAGATTAATTCATGACCTCGTATTTTATGCATGTAATTGGCTTGAATAATGCCGAAAATAGACCAAAGTTACCTTTTGTGCCAAATTAAAACTAAAAATAACCAGAAATATTTGGCCTGATTAAAATTCATTTGGAATAGGCTAAAAACAAGCTAAATTCGAATATACTATTGACACCCATTAAAGATTTCAAACTGAATTTGGTCAATCACTTGCTTGGCTCGTTAAGCTCATATATCACCCTGTCTTACAACCTAAATGGACTTCCCTCAACATTCTTACATGCCAAAGGAAGATAAGTCATGTCACCAATTTTATTATTAGTATTATTTTTTTTTTGTTAAAGTACGTAGGGTGTTCCGAACTAATTTGCGCACATCTCAAATAAATTTCTATAGCCCGTCCCACAGCCATCTTACACGCCTTAAGTCATGTCACCAATTGAGCAAGCAGAATGCAAATGGGTGTTGGCTAGTCGAAGTGTTCAACAGAATAATATCTTTTGACCATGAAACGTGGCCTCTACCTATTGAACTACATTAAAAAAATTTATGACAACATAGTACTACTATTTAACCTACTAATTATTACAAATTTGAACACTTTTTTTCGCTCGTATGGCTGCAATCCAAAGTAAAATTCTAAGCACCTGAATCACTGCCGCTTTTCTCGAATTAATAAGATCAATAAAGCACCACAAAATAATTATGATGGCCTATTTTAATGATTCACATTTCTTTTAACTTTTTCTAAGGTAATGATTTTTGCACTCGACTTTCTTAAATGTATTTTAAAATTTGTTCTTTAGTTCTTCAAATATACATAAGACAAGCAATAAAAAGCAAATTTTGGAAAAACGAGTGGAGTGCAAATTAAATTCTTCAATTATACATAAGACAAGCAATAAAAAGCAAGTTTTGGAAAAAAGAGTGGAGTGCAAATTAAATAATTTTCCTTAGCTCCTTTTTTTTTTATCACCTAAAAAATATGGGTTTATTCGAAGAAAAAACTTGAGAAAATTAGTTTTGAAATTAAATCAACCTTACAAACTTTTTATATTTTTTTGACAATTTGATTCTGAATAAGTGATCCAGTACTAGAGCCATATCACTACAGGCATTCATTTCTATCGGTACCAATTTGGTGTTCCAACTAAGGTAATGATCACGTGTGCGTGCAGATCCCGTCATGTCTCACGAAGATGACATGAGATGTTCATTTTTGTAGAGAATAAATTTTTAATCTTTTGTACAAAAAAAATCAGTTCAATCAATTATTACCTTTAAAAGCTCATTCAAATTCGTCACCAATTTTTTTTTTTTAAACCAAAATTGTGAACTGCGAGTTCTAAACTAAAAATAGAAAGTCTAACTACACAGACTCTGATCAAATGTTTACCAATGTTAATTTGAGCCATACACACCAAATTGGTACAAAATCGATCTGCACCTGTAGTCGGACTGCACTACAGGTTTATATGTAGATGATATATACAAAACTGTGGGCACCTATGATACTAGGCTTAGAAATGGAGTTAGGGACAAGGAGAATTGTTTGGTCGTGATTGATGGGTCGGGGGTGGTATGAGCTGTTTTGGTCTGATTACATTCGGCCAAAAGGAGATCGAAAAAGGACTCAAATTCTTTACAACGTCGTACAATAGAGTAAATACTGGAGTACTATATTGGAGAGCTGGAGCTTAATTTTGTCAACGATGGCATCATTAGAATTCCACGTCCAGGGTGGAAATAGCTTTGTAGCCATGCATATATCAGCATGTTATCAGCACGTTATCCCAGCGTAGTACCCGTTCATGGTCGCATGAAGCCGCAAAGCTTTACTTTCGATCTCTTTAGGAAAATGTTTCTGTACAATGATCAGCTCGATAAACCGTGGGCTATTGTAAAAGTTCAATAAAATGTATTCGATTATGTAAAAGTGTATTGAAAATTGTATTCAAGCGTCGCCCCCCCCCCCCCCCCCCCCCACCCCCTTTTTTTTTTCCACTTTGTTATCTTATTAGTAGTTCAGTGCGAAGAATATGGGGGCTATTATTTACCCAAAAAAAAAGATGGGGGCTATCAATAGAAGGAACCGTTTTTTTAGTATCTATTTAAACATGACGAGCATGCACTTTGACTAGTTTTCGGAGAATCAACCACATTGTTATGGGATTCGCCGGAGGATAGCCTATTTAAAGTAGAGAAAAGTTCGTATGGACGGATCCCATGAAAGCTGACAACACCAAGAAGATTTTGAGCCTAATCGATTAGAATTAAAAAGTAGCAGACAATTCTAGTAAGTCCTTAGCGACATGCACTTGAATACACACGGACACATGTATCGGAATAATTCATTGAATTCATATCACGAGGCAAGTTTACTTGATTTTGTATATATTGTTTTAAAGAAGTATCTTTTATAGTACCATGTATTGATCATTTAGCCCATATGGTCACTTTTAAGCCCAAATTGGCTTACCAATAGTACATGCATGACATACATATATATATATATATATCTACATATATATAATGATCAAAAAGAAGAAGCTATACCTACATAATCATCAATCAATTAATACGACCACAATTGGTGCCGAGTGATTAGAATCAAGATCATGGGATATAAAAAATGGGATGAAAAGGGGGAAGGTAACGGTGGAACCCGGGATTAGCCAAATGGTCTTGGTTGGGATAGGAGTTTTCTCCATGCCAATAATTCTTCGGGACCCATTTCACGTCCACTCATAAGCGTATGGAATGACTATGAGAAGAATTCTAGCGACTAGTTTGAGATGCGTACGCAAGCTGACTCGGACAATTTGTATTTAAAAAAAGAAGTAGCGGGGGTACTGTGTCTTAAATTAAACTATTTGGGGAATTGGTGCTGCATACAGTTCCCAAAGAAAAGGAATGAAAGAGATATGGCTATCAGATAGATAGATTTGGTTATGGTTTGTTTTTGTCAACATCTTTTGCCACTAAAAAACAGCATTCAGTTCTTCTTCTTTTCTTCGCTCACCCTATATACAAATGTCCGTATCTAAAAAAGCCAACAAAAGAGTTCCAATTTTCAAGTTTTGGGGATTGGGGGAATCTCTCTTTCCATTCCCTCTCTTCTTCCTCTTTTCACTTTATGGATTAAAGCTAGGAAGTGAGAGAGAGAGAGAGCCAAAGGCCACCGAAAAGCATTGAAACCTTATCATGAAAGCAAGAAAAAAATGGAACTGATTAGACTGGCCAACGCACACGCATATGCACTCACCACCCACACGCTCATCTCTCTCTCTAAAACATCAATTATGCATGGTGCATTTCACTCTCTCATGTTCTTGGTAAATTTACACCTTTTTTTCACTCATGTACTAGATATTTAAAATCTCACTCTACACCCTTAATTTGTAATTGTACTAGTTAATACCCTACATGTGATGTCACACTACGAGAAATCCAACAATCGGTAATGCAACTTTCCTGCACCAAACATCGAAATTTAGTTGCTAAGTTTGGTGCATATGTTTGATATGTGAGGGTCTTTGGTGTCCAAAACAAATAATCTCCAAAAAGTACCCAATAGGGCTAGAACCTTTAGTGACTAACAAGATCTACTTTGTTCAAATACAAATAATCTTTTCGAACATCTCTTGGTTGAGCACCAGGGTAGACTACAACTAGGTAGCCAACCCACTTAATTAAGAAGCTCCTACATGTGTGGAAGAACTCATCGTAGACTGCCGTAGAGTCTCAAAGGATACATCTAATAGAGTCCCAATGCTAGTCAGAATATATATCACTCCTGAGGGGATGTGGGAAGCTGCTAAAGCTATTGGCCACACCAAGTACCAACCTTAACAATATCCATAAATATAAGAGACACATAATTCTAATGAATAGTTAAGCACTCCTTCAATATTCATTGATTAAGAAACTCTTGTCTTCCTAATAAAACTATTGCTTGAGTACTTTCTACACCTTCCACCTAACATACCGATTCACTTAGTTATTGAAGAGGTTTTGGTTGGACTACTCCGGTATCCAAAATCTCTTCATTAGTACCCTGCTTCGATCAATGACTTAGACTTTGGAAGTTAGTTAATTAACCATCGCAGGAATAAAGAGAAGGTACATACTTAAAAAAGAGCTACATGGATGCAAACAATGAGGTATCATGTATTGACGTGCCTATTCTCTCTTCGATTGTTTAATTAATCAAAGGCCTCCTGACCTCTTTCTGTGGAGCCACGTCAGAATCTCTTTCAATCTCTTTTATGGAACGCAAAATGCAATAAATGGCTACAATATATATCTCTCGAGCCAATAACATATCTGCGCGAGGTTGACCACACCGTACACGATTAGAAGGGTGCCAAGTGATATTTCGTGAAAGTGCAAAACTGCAGTGTAATTCTACCCCTCCTTTTTTTCTTCTTTTGAATATGGAAATCATCAAGTCAACCTCACCTCATCATTTGGTCTTGGTTCTTCTGGTAACCAACTCAATTTCCACTAGAGTACCCCACCATTTTCCTTTCTTCCTTTCTCATTTTTCCCCCCCTCCAAACAACTTCTATATATATATAAATTGCATTTCTATCATTTTATCAGATCATAAACACACGCATGGGATCGTCAAGCATGAAGGTGCACAATCAGTTCGCACGTGGGCTGCTGTGGGAGCACGAACCCCTCAGCTCCCTCACACTTGGTTTCTGCAACCGCTTACGCCCTCTCGCTCCCAAGCTCTCACATACCGCCACCGGGGCTGCCGCCAGTACTGCTGCTTTTGATCTCAAGAGCTATATTAGACCCGAAAGCGGTCCCAGAAAATCAGACCATAAGCCAGAAACAACTCAGGTGATCCACTAGATTATCCAACCAGACCACTCATTAGTGTAACTTGTATATAATGAAGTAAACTAGGTTTCACACAATAATCTTTGCATAGTTAACCTGTTGATCGAGTGGGAGCATGGCAGTGAGAAAGGTGCTTGGACACTGAATTCGCAATTTCTAGTTTCCACTCTTATCGCCAACAAAAAAAATTTTGGGGTAGTTGGTAGTTTCAAAAAAAAAGATAAGATGTAACCCAGGGGAGCCTCTCCCATAGACTACACCTTGGTAGAGTCTCCCTTGGTTGTGGCCCCACACACCGCGCAGCGATTAAGTTCAGAGTATGCAGTTATCAGGGATCAAACCTATGCGCAAAGCCTTGGTTGTGCTGGTAGTTTGCCTGGTCGTTTACTTAAGAGTCAATGGAGATGTAAGCTGTCGTCGTTCCTCAGTAGCTCAGTGATAATTTTGTGCAGGTAGAGACGCTTCCGGGAGGGACAAGGTGGAACCCGACGCAAGAGCAGATAGGGCTACTGGAGATGCTTTATAGGGGTGGAATGCGCACTCCAAATGCACAACAGATAGAACAAATCACCGCTCAGCTTGAAAAGTACGGGAAGATTGAAGGCAAGAACGTGTTTTACTGGTTTCAAAACCACAAGGCACGCGAGAGGCAGAAGCAGAAGCGCAATAGTCTTGGCCTCGGCCATTGTCCGAGGACTTACACCGCCACCATTGCCACTATAACGGCTGACACAATTAGGGTATGGCTCGTTTCTAAATCACCAGTACTTCCATGTCCACAGAAT
Organism: Rhododendron simsii; assembly: GCA_014282245.1. Taxonomy (NCBI): domain Eukaryota; kingdom Viridiplantae; phylum Streptophyta; class Magnoliopsida; order Ericales; family Ericaceae; genus Rhododendron; species Rhododendron simsii. Next base: position 32,807,119 of record CM024959.1, read on the forward strand.
TCAGTTGCTCCCTCTGTCCCAAAAAATTGTCTGGTCCACAAAACGGAAACTTATAAAATGCATCTTGGTTAATTTTTTTTTGAGATATCATTCAGTTCTTCAAATTTTTTAAAAAATGTTTGAATTTTTTTGAAATATAATCTATTTAAGTTCTCATCTTGCAGATATGACTTTTTTGACTATACTTGTGTAAGTTTCTCTTAGATGTTCCATATTTTTTTTTATAGGGAAAATGATATCAAAGAAAATCATGTAAATAATGGGAGGCATGGAGTGTCTCATATCTTAGAGAAGAGATTTCTCAAAACCATTTTCAAAGATAACTTTCAAACTGGATTAAAGAAGTGTTTGGCCACCTCATTACTGCATTTTTTACTCTTTATTCTCGTATTTTGATTGTTTGGTCGCGGATTTGTGAATATGTTCTATCAAAATGCATTATAAAAAATGAATTGGATAATGCAGAATTCAAAAAAAATGCATAAGAGAGTGGGAGGCTGGCCCCAGTCCATCTGGAGGTGCTATTTTTTGGATTCTCTTTACTCTTTCACATACGAAATTCTCACATAAACACCATTACATATTTTGATTATAATTCATAAATTTACAATCAACGATCCAGAATTCAAAATGTAATTGGCTCCAAAACACCACAAGAAACTCTCACCTGCTCCAGCAGCTCCGAAATTGTAGGGCCCACCCCAAGTATATGAGATTTTTGATAACTTTTTTTTTTTTTTTTTATCAATATTATTCTTACATGGAAGTGGAAATTTTTCTAGGGACATGAGGAGAGAGAAGAGGACAGTCCAAAAAAGAGAAAGTGCAGGACTTGGATGCCTGAATGCTTGGAAGAGGACAAGAGACACTGTAAAGAGGAAGGAGACAAGACTCTAGAGCTTTTCCCATTGCACCCAGAAGGCAGATGAAAGGGGGTTGGAAAAATTCTCATCTCGATTACTCTCTGGTTTTCTGTGCTCTTTTTCTCTTCTTTTCTTTGTTTGGGGAAAGAGAAAAGAAAAGAAAAGAAAAAGGAAACTTGTACTACTAATATATCTTTGTGTACCCTTCTGCCTGATATCCCTTCTTGTATTATTCTTGGCATGGAAACCAAAGTGCTTTGTTGTTTCTCTTGGAAAATGGTGTAGTAGTACGTACTTGGATCTTTATTTGATTTTTCTGGTGGATGGTGGGTGAGATCTTGGCCTTTTGACTACAGTGCTACTGCTTGTTTGGACTTGGAAACCAAGCTTTTTGGTTAAAAGTGGTGAAAGCTGTATATATAAGGACACTGAAGTCCATGCATGTACCCACTCCTTCGAAAATTCATATATTGAGTTCTTGTGAAGCACTGCTACGTGGTGTTTCGAGAACCTCTACCGTGCACACATATACGCGGAGCTCATGACTACATATGTGGACTCCTTGTGAATGTGTAACAAGCGGAGCTCATGACTACATATGTACGTGGACTCCTTGTGAATGTGTAACGATAATTAAAAGCCAAGTGACAGTGCTCTTAGAGCACTGAACAATTAATCACTCCCTCTCCTTCATGCAACAACAATTGTAGATATATATATAGTACTTGCAAATGGAGTGCACAATTTTGCTCTCAATGCTACATTAGCCATCTGTAGATCGAGCACCCGGTTGCATCTAAATTGGCGACAATCGAAGCTAAAATTTGATCATGTGCTACCAGCAGTAAAAAGTATGTTTAACCCTACCAAGCAACTATTGAGATTTGAACCCAAAATTTTGAGCGAGAAACTCTAGTACTCGATCGTCAAACCAATTCTAAGTGACCAACCACTTAGTGACGTTTTCTTGAGCCTTGTTTATACCTTCATGAAGTAACATAAAAGAGCATTTTCAATGAATTACGGAACCCGAAATTCAACAAGGGGCAAGTGTGTAACAAATGCAACTTTTAAGGAATAATTAAATCAACTATGGAATTAGGTTAAAAGTGTGAGTACAAAAAAATAGAGTTTTGGACCTAGGTCACATGCATGCATAATCGTCCAATAAGACTCTCCACTTTCACTCTAGCTCTCGTTTTCAATCATTGCTCTGAAGAATTTAGTACTTTGAGATTTTAAAAAAAGATCGTACGTACCTTTGATCCTACTTATGCACTTTACGTGGCTTTCGTACGACCTTGGTCTAGCACTCAGCCTTTCACATTTGATAGTTTTTTGTCGATTCTTTGTGAATTTTTGCTTCATCATATTGAGAAGAATTTACAAAAGTAAAAAGTTACGATGGGAACCCAAATTTTTTTTAAATAGAGACGGAAAAATTGGCTAATTTTGTCTTTATTCAAAAAAAATTTGGGTTTCGGTCTTAATTTTTTTACTCTTTTGATTCTTCTCGTCATGACGAAACAATAATTCATAAAAAAAAATTAACGAAAAACTAACAAATAATAAAAAAAAATAATAAAAAAAAAAGTCATCCAACTTATTAAGCGAAAATGGGCCTTACTACTTGGAGCTAAACCAGGCAGAGTACTCCGTAGTCGTTTAATGTTCCACATGGGCCTTTAAGCCCAACTGGTATATTTGATTGGGATGGGCTAGAATAGACAATTAATGTTTGAGAAAATAACGGCCCAGAATGTATTTTAAAAATTATTACCTTTTAAGCATGTGTTAAGAACATTTATTAATAAAAAATTGTCATTGACGGATATTAATTATCAAAATACGTCATTGGCCGTCATTTTCCCTTAATGTTTCGAAGGAAGATAAAAAAAAAAAGAAAGACAAAATTTTTTGAAGTACCAAAATCATAATCCAACATATTATTCCCTCTGTCCCAAAAAAGAGGAAATAATTTTTTCAAGCCCAAAAAAGAGTCAATCTTTTTTAAACTTTTTTTTTCTTAAAAGAGGTTATTTCTAAAAATATTTGGGTAATAGTGACTTCTTTTTTTACTTTTCCGATTTATCTAGTTGAGACGAATCAATAATTTATAAAAATTTTGCGCAAAACTAATAAACACGAAAAAAAATTGAATAAGAACAAAACGTGCATTTTTTCTAAAAGATATAAAAGTGTTAGTGAAACAGCTTGAGTAGGCTTTCAAAAATCAGCTCAATTGAATGTATATAAAAGGTTGATCCAATCTTTTAACTTTTCATTCAGAACTTATGATCTTGAAATTTGAATCGAAACATAGAAATTAAATCAACTAACTAAAACATATTCAAATGAGCTGAGTTTTTGTAAAGTTACTTGAAAAATTATTTTAACGTAATTAATGAACAATTTGTATTAATCGTGAGTGAGCCCCATACGCCATCGATACATTATGCGTACACCCCGGGTTGGTACCACTAGCATTTTCGTGCATATAGAAACATAGAATCTCCGAACTCACACTTTGCTAAGAAACCGTTTCAAGTTTCAGAGTTCAACCGTCAAAACAGTAACACACACGCCGTTTAGAATCCGACCGATCACGCAATAGATTGCTCGCACGTCACCACAGAATCCTTGTCCAAAAGCCGCCTTCGCTCTCACTGCGACGCATCAGATCATTCCCACAATCCCACGCCAAATATAAACGACCAGACTTCGCGCGCGAAACCATCCGACGCGTCGCAGATTCATCCACGTAGCAAATTAGGGCTTCCTAGACTCCACAGTATATATACCACGCCGTCGCATCGCAGACGCTGCGGAGCAGATCGGCCTGCCCTCCATATACATCCCTCTCTCTCTCTCTCGCTCGTCGGCGCTCGGATCTCCGACGTTTATCCCCGTTCTACCCTTCCCTCTCCTCTCCTATCCCCAAAAAACCAAAACCCAAAAAATCGCCGAAAAAAATAAATCGCCGAGTATTAGTCGTGTTTCTGTTTTTTCTTCTTCTCTTTGTTTCACTCTCTAGGTTTAGGGTTTCATTACATTACCTTAGAGGAGAGGGAAAGAAACCTGAAAAAAAAATAAAGGTGAAAAAAAAGGAGGAAAAGAAAAAAGAGAGGCCTTTTTTGTTTTGTTTGTGATGGCGCAGATTCAGGTTCAGCATCAGACTCACGTGTCGGGGCCGAGCGGCGTGGCGGCGGCGGCGGCCGCGGGCGGCGGTGCGAACCAGTTCGTGGCGACGTCGCTTTACGTCGGGGACTTGGACTCCAACGTGACCGACTCACAGTTGTATGATTATTTCAACCAGGTGGGCCAGGTCGTGTCGGTTAGGGTTTGTAGGGACTTGAGCACCCGTCGATCTCTGGGGTATGGATATGTCAACTACAGCAACCCTCAGGATGGTATGTGCTGTGGAACTATTGTTTTCTAGTTGTAGTGATTTGATTGGGCGTTATGGAATAATGTCGTTGTGATGGTGACTGACGTGAACCAAATTTTGCTGGATTTATGTTTCCTTATTTGGTAAATTGGATTAATTCTAGATTTTGTCGCTGTGAAATTATCATGGATTAGCCCCAAGGGTTAGTTCGGTTGGTTAGTGGGTTTGTTCTCCTCAGAATTGACCAAGGTTCAATTCCTGGGGTTAGGCCGCAAGAAAGAAATTTCTTGTGAATCCTCCATTCCCGGCAGACAGAAATTTCTTGTGAATTTTCCAGTCTTGGCATGGATGGCCTGCCTTTGACCGGACCGGGAGGGGATTAGTGGAGGAGCGGGTCAGCTGGCCCAAACACCCCAAACCTAAAAAGGAAAAAAAAAGAGAAGAAATTATGATGAATTGAATAGTATCATTGGGGGCACATTAGTGGAATTGGTAGTGAATCAATGGCGTATTAATATTGGTAATGTAGCCTCTTAGAGAAAAGTACCCGAAAATAGAACAATCTTTATTTTGCTTTTGTCACTTTGTTGTGTTTGTGCTCCAACACTACTTGGCATCTCCCCGAGCTCGGATACACAAAAATTAATTCTCAGTATAAAGCTAATGAGGTGGCCTATGATGAGTTACTTTTCATTGAACCAAACCAAACCGAGCTCAAGTCCCAATCAATTGAGGTCGCCTACATGAGTGCTTTTTCTCCATTGAGCTCTGTCGAGGGCAATGTGTTCTGTGATATCCAAGAAACCTAGGTCTATTTGAACTTTAAACTATCACCTCTAAAGTCAATCTAAATGTCAGCTATATTAGGAGAGGCTAATGTGCTTAGCCTTTTGCAAATCTTGTTGGTCTTGCGAAAATTAAATGCGGCTAGTTGTTTCTCCTATAGGCCTTTCTAATGAGCCTTTGGAGATGCTCTTATTGGTAATAGCAGATTCAGTCTGTTGGCTGGCAACTGCAAAACCGTACATTGTTTTTTGTCTTTGAACTATGAAAGGTAATTGTGGTCACATTTGCTTGGCTAAAGTATGATTAACGTGTCAAGTGTCTGTTGTTGGCAGCCGCAGTCTTCAAATGTAATTTTGGAGCCAATTCTAAGCATTATTTTGAAAAAAGCAGTTGGCATGTTTTTGTGTAACTTGTATGCGATTAAAGGGAAGTCATGGAATATGACTTGAATCTTGGAACCATGGTATATTGTATTATTTTATCAGGTATTTAGTTTTATCTTTGCCTTAATGATTTACCACACGGATTTGACTTTACTTAGCTCCCCTAGTTTCTCAATTATGTCCATGCCATTTGTTTTCTTGCTTTCTGCAGTGGTGGTTGTCTGCATTTTACGTTTTTGTCATTTGCATGCCCTTTACTAGCTGCTTATGCGTTGGTCTCTGAATAAGTGAATATAAATAGTTTTGAGCAGTAGTGAGCAGTGCGGAAAGCCTGAATGGATGGCGAAAACAATTTAAACCTATTCCAATTGTATGGCTAAAGCAATGCTATCGAGTATGTAATATAAACTATTTGTGCAGTTTGTTCAAGAAATTGAAGACTTCGACATTGCTGTATCAGTAAAAGTGTTAGTTAAAAAGATAAATGTCAGAACTATATTTTGATAATGTGAAGATTAAGATTATTTCCCCCCGTAAGTGCTACGCAGAGACATAAATGAATGCAATTGAAAGGTCAAAACACTATGGATTTGATATATATTTGAAATAATAAAAGAACTCACGATTCCAATTAAAAGTATCTACTAAATCCATCCTAGTTTGCAAGAACGAACCATTACATGACCATTGAGATATAGAGTTGGAAAGACAAGTCGCTTTGGATTTCCATGTTCATAGACCCAACAATGTACGACAATATTACATATAGACATAGTAGATTCATGTTTCCAGTTCTGATATTAAGTTCAGGTAGGTGAACTTTATATTGGCTGCCTGGGTTCCAGATTCCATTAGTTACCAGTAGCTTGTTTCTTTTGGTTTCTAAAGGCTCTTCTCCCTCACACCTGTGCTTGTGGGCACATTAACATATCTGTTTCAATATATTGACGTTGTTGGTTAAATGTTATCACAGCTGCAAGGGCAATGGAAGAACTGAACTTCAGTCTGCTTAATGGCAAAACTATCAGGGTTATGTATTCGCATCGTGACCCAAGCGTTCGCAAGAGTGGTGCTGCAAATATATTTATCAAGGTATAAACCGTCATTTTCCTCTACTTTTTTGGCTGGCCCACATGTTTTGTACTTCTACTGCCTCCTCAAGTACAGATTAACAGCCATCTGCAATGGCTGTAGTTTGGTTTTTCGTGTACCAGTAACCAGTTGGAGCAATATTGCTTATAATGATTGAAGTAGATGTTTATCTCAATGATGGTCATGCATAGATATTGCACTTGCACTGACTTGACGTAGGGAGAATAGTTACTGAGGCAAGACGAGAGCTAATTCCTAGACAGGTTATATGTCTAGGTTTAATTGCTATCGGTTCTCTTTTGCTTTGGTTGGTTTGGGATCCTTTGCATGCTTTACTGTGATGAAGACACATGTAGCCGATGGTTGTAATTATCCAGATCCTCCATCTGTAATAAATTTCATTAGAAATGAATTGTTACCGATATCTATAAAGGTTGACAGTATAATGAGTTGCTGTTCTCGTTTTGTACTTTTACTTTCAATAGGGTTAATTTTGTTTTATTATGCATGCATTGATTCAAGTATTTGTTTATAACTTTTGTGCAGAATTTGGATAAGGCAATTGACAATAAAGCACTCCACGATACTTTTTCCACCTTTGGAAACATTCTGTCTTGCAAGATAGCTACTGATCCTTCTGGCCAGTCTAAAGGCTACGGTTTCGTACAATTCGACAATGATGAATCTGCTCAGAATGCAATCGATAAATTGAATGGCATGCTCATCAATGACAAGCAAGTTTATGTGGGACAATTTCTTAGGAAGCAAGAAAGAGAAACTGCCATAAGCAGAACAAAATTCAATAATATATACGTGAAAAATCTTGCAGAGTCAACCACTGAAGAAGATCTGGAGAAAATATTTGGCGAATATGGTACATTAACTAGCGTGGTAGTGATGAGAGATGGAAATGGAAAGTCCAAGTGTTTTGGCTTTGTCAACTTTGAAAATGCTGATGATGCTGCTAATGCTGTGGAGGCTCTGAATGGTAAGAAAGTTGATGAGAAGGAGTGGTACGTTGGGAAAGCCCAAAAGAAATCTGAAAGAGAACTTGAGCTGAAGAGTCGGTTCGAGCAGACTGCTAAGGAAGCAGTAGACAAATTTCAAGGGCTGAATTTGTATGTCAAGAACTTGGATGACAGCATTGATGATGATAAACTTAAAGAATTGTTCTTGGAATTCGGAACAATTACTTCCTGCAAGGTATGATGAATAATTCTTGCTGACTTGTAGCTATATTGATACAGAAGAACAATAAAAAGAAAGGAAAGAAAAACAAAACTCTCTCTGGTGTTTTTGCAGCTCTTGGTATGATAGATGCATCCCTTTTCCCATTTTCACTATTTTGGGTGCATTTGTAGGTTATGTGCGATCCCAGTGGAGTTAGTAGAGGTTCAGGATTTGTTGCCTTCTCTACTCCTGAAGAAGCATCTCGTGCTGTAAGTCAATATTTGCGTGTATAATGAGTATTTTTCTCTAGGCACTTGTTGATTAACTTGATTCTACCTCTTCAATCTACAGCTGGCAGAGATGAATGGTAAAATGGTTGTTAGCAAACCGCTCTACGTCGCTCTTGCCCAACGGAAGGAAGAGAGAAGAGCAAAGTTGCAGGTAACTGCAGTAGACAATTTCCTTGATTCAACATGGACGACTATAAGTTTATAACAGTTATGTAGCAGTAATCTACTCTTAAATGGCATGCTATGTTCTTTTCATGAATTGTTTTGCTTCACCGAATATGGGTGAAACTTGTGGTGACAATAGCATTCTACTTGAATGGACACTTTTTTTCATTGGTTTCACCTTTTTCTGTGCCTATTATATATATCTTTGTTAGTAGGAACTGCAGTTGATTTGCCCTGGTGGTAGGTTTTTGTGTTTTATTGGTCTTTGGGCCATTGTTCCCGACTTAGAAGTAACATCACATTAACTAACTCCAGAAGCACATAAATTATTGTCGAAAATGTAGGCATCTAGGCGGAGGTGGATTTTTTTGGTGGGAGTCCAATGCCGAGATTGGTGTCAGTTGGAATAATTGGAGCTTGACAAAAGCTCTTATTTCCTTCAGATATCATGTTTGGATCAGGATTTGAGGCAATACATTGTAAGTGGTGCAGGATTATAGTTGCAAAGACTTGTACCTTCGTTGGACTTGGTTAATCTTGTGGCCTTTTTCAATTACGGTGCTAATGCTGAGTAGGGAAAGTTGAAATCTGGTTCAATGTCTGTTTTCTCTTCCCATCCCTGTCTCCTCCATGACCATTACAATCCTCTCTCTCCATCAGTCACTGCTGACTTTATAGTTGTTATATAGGACTATGTCTGGATTGTCACGTTTTTTGCAAGAATTAGACGTCTATATTGTCGTGCTTGGCCTTGTGCCTTCCATGTTGAATGTATAAATAATTTTAATGCAGGCACAGTTTTCCCAAATGCGTCCGGTAGCAATGGCCCCGACTCTTGCTCCTCGTATGCCAATGTATCCCCCAGGTGCTCCAGGCCTTGGGCAACAATTATTTTATGGGCAAGCACCTCCTGCTATAATTCCTCCACCGGTACTGACTATTCGCAAACTTTTATTTGTTTATCTCTTTTTCTTTGTTTTGTGCCCGGTTCACAGTTTTCCTTATCATGTCCTACTGATCTAGTTGATTTACTATTCAAAATGGATGTCCCTTTTGTTGCCTAGGCATGTTCATGGTTTTCTCCAAAAAGTGCTTTTACCAAATGGAAATTTTTTCTACTTTTTACGTATTAAATCTGATTTGAATGTCTTTAATTGGTCTAGTTGATGTCTCTTAGAGCAAGGTTGTTTCTTATAGATTTTTTGAGATTTGCTGGTCTTGTCTTAGTGCACTGCTCTGTTTGCTCCATATGGCTTTTCTATTTTTGCTTCATCGCCCGTGACCATACAGGATGTCTTTATTACTACTTTAATGGGTTAAAGCTCAAACTACCGTGAATGCTATAATTTCTTCTTACACCTCTTTTGTAATGTCTTGTTTACCATACACATTTACCCTTGTTTTTTTTTTTTTGTGAACGTGTGGTTTTGTAAATTGTATTGCTAAATATAAAACTATCATATCTCTCCATCATTTTCTTCATTGTAGAGCTCTTGTTGTCTTTCAGTTATGAGATTTTCACATATTCCCAAGCATTTAATTAAGACTGAAAAATACCATTCACGGTAATTCATCACTGCAGTTTTTATTTAAACTGATTTCATCAACTGTTTCCTTTTCTCATCATGAGTGATTGAGCCAGGAGAGAGATGATGAGTTCTTTGCTAAGTAGATTGTCCTCATCTAGGGATAGTAAGTCCATCCAAAACTGACAGATATTAAAATCTATCTGCCTCCATAGGGTGTGGTTTTTCTGAACTTTCCGTACCCTTGGGATTGTGTTGGTTTGAATATCAAAATACTAGCCAGGTTTTGATTTGGGGTTGCGGTAAGGAAGTACCACTCCGAACCCTATTCGATAACAAAGATAAACCTGTAGATATATACCCAGAGACATGATTTAATTTTTCTAGTTTCGATAAACCTTAGTTGCCTGAAGTGTGGGAGTGCTGTCTGGAGCATTTAGGAAATTTTTTTAATTTATCAATGTTAATTACAGAGCAATTGACTGTTAGACTTCCCAAAAATCCATCTTCTAGCCAGTCTGCCATCCCCCTCCAACAGTCTTTCCCTATGTGTTTCATTTATGTCCATAAACATAAAAAAGATATACAAGGAAACAGAGAATTTCATTTATATTGATATACATACAAAAGTTATACAACAAAATAGAGAGAGAAGGAATACACCACCCCAGCTCTCCCTCTTCAGTCTTCACGACTCCGGCCGCACTTCCTGTCAATGACTCCGGCCATGAGCTCTTCCTTTGGGTTGGTTGATTCACCTTACCAGGGGCTACGCTACCCCGCAGCCGTTGTTGAGTGAAGATAGAGAGATATGGTTAAATTGATAAATCGACGCCACCGGAGATCGCCATCACCGGAGAACACCTTTTGTTTATGTGAATTGCTCCGATCGATCTGGTTTGGTTTCGAATTTGGGCGCAAGTCCCCGTCTAGGTTAGGAACGCGTTCTTGTCGTGATTGGAACGCGTTTCCCTAGTGTGCCTTCCTCTAAAACACAGAACTGCATGTCTTGCTGAGAAATGTCGGCCTTAATTGTGTTTCCTGCAACTAAGCTATAAACACTTCCTCTATATATGTGCATACCCAATGTGGTGCAGGGTAAAACACCTTGTGAAAATAATCCTTGTAAATAGTTCTAATGACTATGTTGAATGATTACGAGTAACACTTAAGGCTGGTTGATTTATTGAATTTTTAGCGTACGTTTTTCTTTTCCTATTTTCTCTTCCTCTATTGTTAATAAAATTACAATTGTCGCGGTAAGGTGGGGTTGGGGTAAAACATTACGATCTTGTATGTTTTGGCATTAAATTCTTTGAGTTGATAACCACAAGACCCAGACCAAACGACCCTATTGCCATCCCTATCTTTGTGCAAACGGAAAATACATGAAGCCTAGATGTTGTTCTAGCAGGCAAGATATTACTCGAATCCACAAGTAGCCCTTGAAATCCACAGGGAAAAGAGCTGGAAACTCTTGAATTAATATTGTTTTGAAAAAAAAGTTGATTTGTCCTTAAGCTGACAACGTTATTTATACTAGCTAATAGCTAAACCTAGACCCAACTTTTAGTCTTCCCAACATCATAATTAATACAAGAAAAGACCTCTTAGGCTCCTAAGACTTCATACAAAGAACGTAAGTAATAGACTTCTCAAATCTTAATTACAAAGTACTAACCAATAGAATTTACAAGACATTCTCAAACTCTTAAAAGGACAATTTCTCGAAGAGAGAGAGAGAGAGAGAGAGAGAGAGAGAGAGAGAGAGATGTCAACTTTTTCCCAAAATAGCGCTAGAGAGAGAGAGATGTCAACTTTTTCCCAAAATAGCGCTTCTATCAATCTCGTGAGAAATGCACTATTCATTTGGGATTATGAAATAATTCGGATATATATTACAGCATAGATTTGCTCGAAATGTAGTGGGTCTTACATGATTAACATAGATGTGAAAATTATTAAAGCACAACACATTTTACATGCAGAAAAGCTAAAGGTACAGCAGCCGCGCACAGACCCGTTTTGCTCCCGTCTCGGGTCCCGCAAAGATGATCGGACCCGCTCATTTTGTTCAAAATGCTTCGTTTAGGGTCCCTGCAAAAAATCATCCCAATCCGATATCGGGAAGGGTGTTTACGAATCATCCAACTTTGCTTTATAATTTAGCCTAAATTTTGAAGCAAAGTTGGATGATTTGTAAACACCCTTCCCGATATCGGATTGGGATGATTTTTTGCAGGGACCCTAAACGAAGCATTTTGAACAAAATGAGCGGGTCCGATCATCTTTGCGGGACCCGAGACGGGAGCAAAACGGGTCTGTGCGCGGCTGCTGTGCAGCCGCTGCTTTACCTGTAGCAGCGTCCTTTTACATGGATCAGGTGCGTCATTTTATTGGTAACCATGAGATAAAAATTCCAAGGCTACCAGTTGCGTATTTCAAGTTTTGGTTGTCTAATTCTCCATCGTGCTTGTCCTTTCAGTGATGGTTTTTAACTTGTCTCTAGTGTCTGTTATCTTGACAAAATTCATACTTTATTTATTTATTTTAACGGTTTCAGCAGCTTTGCATGTTCTCTCATTCAACTTTTGTTTTCCTAGGCTGGATTCGGTTACCAGCAGCAACTTGTTCCTGGAATGAGGCCAGGTGGGGCCCCTATGCCGAATTTCTTTTTACCGATGGTTCAGCAGGGTCAGCAGGGCCAGCGTCCTGGTGGCAGACGGGGAGCAGGTCCTATGCAACAAGCCCAGCAGCCTATGCAGTTGATGCAGCAGCAGGTCGGCTCCAAGGCACAAATTTTCCATAACGTTATGTTCCTGATTGACCGAAACGGATAGCTAATGATATAACGAAATTCCAGCTTTAGCAATGAAAGACAGAAAGACGACAAAGTAACGGAGTTGAAATCTAATTTACAAAACCATGTTCGCTCCATAATGTCATTTGCTTGTTCCTTTTTCCGAATCTGTGAATCAGTCTATAAGCCAAAATATGTTTGAGTATCACTTATTACAAATTTGGCTTGCATGCACTTAGATTGATTTAAGCCATGTTTCTAATTATTTCTTGATTCAAGTTTCCTCTTGTTGATTTCAACAAGTTTCCGATTTGATTCAAGTTCTATGGTTTCTGAGACACCACCTAAATGAAATTTTGATTCACGTCATATTCTTGTCTTTCATACCATTGGTTATTCCACCTAGGACAAGATTATTAATTCTGGGCAATCTTTGTTTCAGATGCTTCCTAGAGGACGTGTCTATCGCTACCCACCTGGTCGCAATATGGGAGATGTTCCCATGCCTGGACTTGCTGGGGGCATGCTTTCTGTTCCATATGACATGGGTGGAATGCCTCCGCGCGATGTTGCTTTTGGACAGCCTATGCCGGTTCCAGCGTTGGCTACTGCCCTTGCAAATGCACCGCCTGATCAGCAGAGAACGGTATGCCATTTTCTGTAACATAGTTTCAAGCTATTTCCAATTGGTCTTCGTAATTTATATGTATCCAAACATGTCATTCTTGAACTTGCAAGCTGATGGGTGCTTGGTCTTAAATTGTGTATAATGCATGATGTTCTTGCTTATGTCATTCTTAGGTTTAAATAAAATAGATTGATCTTAAGATTTCAACAAATGGTAGTCATTCTTATCTCATTCTTAGTTTCAACCTAGTTTTCGGTATTCTATTTAGCAAATTTTACCTTGCTATTGAAATTTGTTTCTAAGTGATTTCGTCTTCATTGAATGATATAGTTGATGCAGAAATAATGGGATTTCTATTCTGTTGAAAAATTTCCCAACTCCCTATATAGGACATATAAAGTGTTATTAACAGAGGAATAAAGCGAGTTTCTGACAGACCCAAATGGAAAAGACAACAATAACAACATATAAGTACTATAAGTACCTGGGTGATTTGTTTACCAAGCAAAGAATGTAAAAGATGATGTTGCATTTTTGTCGATGAATTTTTTTTTCACTCATGCTTTCTGGTCTCACCCCTGCTGTCATCCTTTTGCCTAATGTTAAGCACTCAGATATTATTTACCGTACTTCAGAATGTGATTGACATTTGTTTCCTCTTTTTTTCTGGGTGGGTGGTTTAGATGTTGGGTGAGAATCTGTACCCACTCGTGGATCAGCTGGAGCACGAACATGCAGCCAAGGTTACAGGCATGCTTCTGGAGATGGACCAGACTGAGGTTTTGCATTTGCTGGAATCGCCAGAGGCCTTGAATGCAAAAGTTGCAGAGGCAATGGATGTCCTGAGGAATGTCTCTGCTCAGCAGCAGGCCAACAGTCCAGCTGACCACCTGGCATCATTGTCCCTCAATGACAACCTTGTTTCCTAAATGTGGTAGGCTGATTAAGTTTAGTGACTGTGGTTTGGGTACAATTTAAAGCAAAGTTTCTTTATTGGTGAGTGCACTTTTCTTTTTCCATTTAGGATTTTGTATTCGACTTGTGTCGTGTAGGATTTTAGAGTTTTGAACAATTTCCTTCTCTACCTTTGTCTTACATTATATTCTGATGATTTCTAGGATATTTGGTATTCTATGTTAAGGTGATGTCTCAGAAGATTTCAATAGGCATGCTTGCAGATTGCTTGTGGCGTGTGTTTTTCCTGCCTTTGCCAGTGTTTTTACTTTTTCCGGATTTGATTTTTGTGCGCATTTTGCATTCGGAAACTACAGCCAGTTTAGCTAACCTTAATATGATAGCTTTGAATTGATTTCTCTGGAAGGTATTCTACCAAACCGTGGTTTTATTCATTTCCTTGTAGATATCTGTGCGGTATGAGTAGGTTTTTCGTTTGGATTTTCTGTTGGTGGTATGAGATCTGTTTCCATTTTAATGGACATGAAATTTGTGGGGGCTTCTAATTGGCCTGGTTGACAAATGAGTTTGCTAGATGTACGTGTAAGTGTTGAGTCATGTTGTCACCTTTCGATACACTACTGTGAGATTGCCCTTGATACACTTTAAATTGCGTATGATGTTTTGTATGGCATTGAATCTATGGGTGCTGAACTGGTTCTTCAGATGGACTTCTTCCATTTAGATGAATCAATCGGCAATGGAGTGCCGTATTACCTGCCCCGCCCCATTTAGGGGTATTTGAGGATAAATCATAGGGGTTAGGGTATAGACACCTAACCCTGGTTAGGGTTTACTGTATTGACCGGTGTTCATACTTTCATATAATCGGCTTGTGTTACTAATAGCTACTGGGTGGTCTTTGTCATATATGCCTAGAATCGTGATATTAGTAAGCAGTTAGTAAACATTCACGTAAAAATATTTCTTAGTGTTACTGGGAAATCCAATGGGAAACTCATTTTATGTTTATAGTTTCGTATGTCGCGTTTTGATGTCATTGTGACAAATTTAGGGTGAGACATGTAACTGAGGTGCAATGACTTTGTAACGAGAATGAAATTAGAATTAGATGTGTTCCTAGCATTGCTCATTTTGTAGTGAACGCAACTATTCCTGGGATCTACTCATCCAAAATGTCAGATGCATTTATTTGCTATTTAACGGAGCTATTTTTCAGAATTATGGGGTTTCCCATTGCAAGTGGTAGTTGTTTTGGTTGAATTATATTTTTGTAGATAGAATGAGTCGTCAATGGTGCTGTTGGTTTTGCGACATCGGCCTCTGGGTTTTTGAAAGGGCATTCAAATCTGTGACTACAAATTTCGTTTTCTCGTACTTTTGAGATTCGATGGGATTTAGTATAAGATTGGACTACGTTAGAACTGAGGAGATCGTTCTCAATTCTCAGAAGGCAAAGACATGGATGAATAGGATTGTAAATTCTTCGTACCCAGCCATGACCAGGAGTGAGGGTGGGTTTCTCCTAAAAAGTTTGTCGATAGCTTAAAGACGTTAGAAAAGTTGTTTCCGTTTAATAGACTTTAGTTGATTTTTGTGAGCAAAATGACTTGTCTCGAAATTTGTGTTTTCTGGATTTCAGCCCGTTTAATCGGTCTATACAATAAGGGAGACATACCTGAGTATTTAACTCGAAATCTAAACCCTGTCTAAGCAATTTGAATTTCTTATTGCTTGGCCGAACTCCACTTGTGTTGGCACTTTCCATCTTTATAATCTTTGCCATTGCAATGCTCCAAACAGCACAAGGTAAACAGTTTAGAGATCCACTGAAAACAATACTCTCTCTATTCTCCACAAAATCCCCAATGGACAATGAACTCTCCAATTGTTCAAACCATCTCAGAATATGCTTCATCAAACCACAATATCCACCAATCCACTTGGCCGGTTGGCCTCATGGGACCTAGCCATGCTCTCAACTCAATACATCCGAAAGGGCCTTCTCTTCGACAAGCCCACAACTACAGATAACCAAGAAAACCCTGTCCAATCTCTGCTAGATAACCTCAAGGAGTCTGTGTCTCTCAACCTTTGTTCATTTCTAGCCCCTCGCCGGTCGACTCGCGACCTGGAAACAAGAGAACCGCATTCTTACTCCATGTGTGTATCGATTGCAACAATAGCCCCGGAGCAAAATTTATATATGCAACTGCGGATTTAACCACCTCTGACATTCTTTTGCCCGTTGATGCTCCTTTAATCGTTCATATTTCAATCCTTCTTCGATCACAACAGGGCGGTTAATAACGATGGTCGTACAATGTCGTTGCTGTCAATTCAAGTCACGGATTTAATAGATGGGATTTTCATTGGTTGTTCGATAAACCACATGGTGGTTGACGGAACATCGTATTGGCATTTCTTTGACATTTTGTCCAACAACTTTCGTGTACAAGAAAAGAGTCATGATATTTCTCGTCCTCCAACTCTTACTCGGTGGTTTCCTAACGGGCACGCCCTGTTCTCAACCTCCCTTTCACTCACCACGTTCAGTTCATCAACAGATTCGAAGCTCCCCCACTTAGAGAGAGAATCTTCCATTTATCGTCGAAATCCATTGCAAAACTCGAAGTGAAAGCCAATTAACACAACCAGGATTTCTTCGTTCCAAGCTGTATCAGCGCTCGTCTGGAGGTGCGCTACGCGTGCTCGTGGTCTTCCTCGTGACCAAGAAACCAATTGCAGAATGGCTGCAAATAACCGAGAGGGCGAATGGTCCCGCCCTTGCCGAGTGAGTATTTCGGGAATTCAATGCAAATAGTGAGTGCAAAAGCTGCAGCAGGGGAACTGCTCGAGCACAGATTTGGCCGGGCAGCGTGGCGGGTGCATGAGGCGGTGGCAGGCCACTCTGACGCGGAGGTGCGGGAGTGGGTGGGGAAGTGGACAGAGGATCCGTTCATATGCAACATGGGGCAGTTTTTCGACCCGTTTAGCTTTATGATGGGGAGCTCGCCACAGGGCCGGCCCTGGGGTAAGTCCCGCAAGCCCGTCGGCTTGGGCAACCCCCGGGCTAGGGCAACTCAAAAAAAAAAAAAATTGGGCATACTTAAGTTTCCTCAAGTGTACGTATTCCCAGGTTCAAGTCCCGTCCGTGTCCAGCATCGAGGTTTCTATTTTCCAGTCTGTTCCTTTAAAAAAAAAAATTTTGGGGCTTTTAAAATTTCTCTCTCTCTCTTTGTTCACTGCACCCACTCTTCAATAAAAAAATTAACCATTTTTAAAGTCAGGTTTGTATTTTTTCAAGTTGGTCTATAATATTTTTTTTTCAATTTATCATTAAATATAGAACAATGATCAAAATAAGAAAATAAAAAAATGAAAGTTAAAATAAATAGAAACCCATCATTTTTTTTCTTTGAATCGAATCATGCTAAATCATAAAGCACCATAACCCGAATTCCATATATTCTAATTTTAATTTTTTGATAGAATTCAAACTAAAAGTACATTGTGACCTTGATTTTTTTGCCTTGTATTTTTTTTTAAAATTTTTTATGTCTTAAAAATAAGCGGGCAACCAAGCTTGAGGTCGGACTTAAACAACCCAAACGTTGGGGCCGGCACTGGCTCGCCACAGTTTGGGATGTACAGGAATGAGTTTGGGATGGGAAAAGCGGTGGCGATTCGGTGTGGGTATGCCAACAAGTTTGACGGGAAAGTGACGTCGTACCCAGGGTAGAAGGTGGCGGTAGCATAGATTTGAAGGTTTGCTTCTCGCCAGAGGCGATGAGGGGGATTGAATAGGATGACGAGTTTATGGAAGCTGTGTGTGGATGATCTGATCAAGTTCATTCGTGGTAGAATGGAAGCTGTGTGCGGATGATCTGATCAAGTTCATTCATGGTAGAATATGTGTGTACGTATGTATGAATAATACTCCCTCCGTTCCTAATGAATAGTACATGCCAAAACTATCATTTAGGACAGAGAAAACAATGTTCATTTTTTTCAATATTTGCCTCTCATATCTGTCACCTGAATTAATTGTCGTTATTTTGGTGTGCAATCCAACAAAGGTAAGAGATCCATCTCTTTTTTTTTTTTTTGGAACAAACTCAATTAATTTTCATTACTCAAAATCCGCTCAAAGGGCTACAAACTCCAAATCGGAGCCCATCAATGAGAACAAACCCACAATAATCGGGTTATTCATGTAGTTTGGATAGAAATATTCTGGGTATAGAAAAACACTACCTAAAGAGATTGATAATCTGACCAGAACCATCTCTTTAAATCTCCTTAATTTTTTGGGCCACGGGTACTTTTTCACCATCATTCAAATACAATAGTGCACGGAACTCATATTAGCCGTATGTTTTAAGAGCTGGAGTCCATAAAGTTTTTGCGAGGGTTGGAAAAATAATTTTTGGATCTGGCCACTCTGCAGTCAAACTGCAGGGTGTACAGTCAATTTTGAACTGTTCATATTGACAATTACTGGTTCATAAATTCTCTTATCGGTAAAAGTATATTATTACTGATTAAATTAAGATTCAAAATAGACCATTAAAATGCTAACCAACGGTTGCAATCACTTGAATAGCACACAAGCCATATACTAATTTTTCCCACTCCTCCTTCCTGGTACTTTCCCCATTTCAACTCTATCATAAGCTGTATCATAAAGCTCCATAGAACAACCCAGTTGAGTTTCAAAATAAAACAATTTTCTCATTATTCAATTGACAATGAACCCTCTAATTGTTCGAACCATCTCAGAGTGCTTCATCAAATCACAATATGCATCAGAAAAACCAAGCCATCCACCAGTCTACTTGGCCCCTTTCGACCTAGCCATGCTATCAATGCAATACATACAGAAGGGTCTTCTCTTCATCAAGCCCACCCCAAGAAATGACCAAGAAAACCCTGTCCAAACTCAGCTAGAGAAGCTCAAGGAGTCCATGTCTCTCACCCTAGCCCATTTCTATCCCCTCGCCGGTCGGCTCGCAACCCACAAACAAGAAAACCCGCGTTCTTATTTCGTGTGCATCGATTGCAACGACAGCCCCGGAGCAAAACTTATCCACGCAACAGCGGATTTAACCGTCGCCGACATTCTTTCGCCCGTTGATGTCCCTGTGGTCGTTCAATCGTTCTTTGAGCATGGCAGGGCGGTTAATCACGATGGGCACGCGATGTCGTTGCTGTCGATTCAAGTGACGGAGCTAATCGATGGGGTCTTCGTCGGTTGCTCGATCAACCACGTGGTTGCTGACGGAACATCGTATTGGCAGTTCTTCGACAGTTTGTCGAATGCCTTTCGTGCACGAGAGAAGAGTTTCGAAATTTGTCGTCCCCCAGTCCTTACTCGCTGGTTTCCCGATGGGTACGGCCCGATTATCGACCTCCCTTTCTCTCACCACGATGAATTCATCGGAAGAGTCCAAGCGCCCCCACATAGAGCGAGAATCTTCCACTTCTCGTCGGAATCGGTGGCCGAACTCAAGCGTAAGGCCAACTCGGAGTGCAAAACCCTCGATATCTCTTCGTTCCAAGCCGTATCCGCGCTCATGTGGAGGTGCGTCACCCGAGCACGCAGAGTTCCGCGCGACCAGGAAACCAGCTGCAGCATGGCTGCAAATAACAGGACCCGAATGGACCCGCCGTTGCCGGACGAGTATTTCGGCAACTCAGTTCAGTTGGTGAAAGGAAAAGCCACCGCGGGTGAACTGCTCGAGCACGGGTTCGGGTGGGTGGCGCGGCAGCTGCACGAGACAGTGGCGGGCCACTGTGCCGCGGCGGTGCGAGAGTATGTAGAGAAGTGGATGGAGCATCCGTTTATGTACGTTAATGGGAAGTTTTCGGGCCAGTTTAGTTTGGTTATGGGGTGGTCGACTCGGTTTGCAATGTATGAGTGTGAGTTTGGGATGGGAAGAGCGGTGGCGATTCGGAGTGGTTATGACACGAGGTTTGACGGGAAAGTGACGTTTTACCCCGGGAACGAAGGCGGCGGAAGCATGGATGTGGAGGTGTGCCTGTTGCCGGAGGCAATGAGGGAACTTGAATCCGATGGGGAATTTATGGATGCTGTCAATGGCAAGCGCTGAAGGGAACAACATGGAAATCACTCATGTCAGGACGCAGTGGCGTAACCAGAAATATGCATTAGTGAGAGCACTACGAAATAAAAAATTCTAGTGATATCAAATCTCACACATCCCACCGATTAACGACTTGATATCTTTTGGTAGTGCGACGGTGACTTGCGTGTTACATCACTAGAAACAAATGAGAGTTTTTAGATTTGGAGAAGTATTTTGTTCACCTCCTATTACGAATGCTAAATAAAATAGATAACGTTATCATGTTCACCCTATTTTTGAATTATTGAACAGAGTATCATTTATGTATGTGCATTTGGGTGAGTCGATTGAACTATATAAAAAGCAATAGCTAATTCGATTCAAGTAGAAAAAAAAATGCAATGGGAGCCCATATCTCCGGTGGGCCGACAATGGCTTCACCACTGTTAGGACGCAACCACCAACCACAACTC
Organism: Rhododendron simsii; assembly: GCA_014282245.1. Lineage (NCBI taxonomy): Eukaryota > Viridiplantae > Streptophyta > Magnoliopsida > Ericales > Ericaceae > Rhododendron > Rhododendron simsii. Next base: position 32,827,687 of record CM024959.1, read on the forward strand.
TCTCACCACCCTATGAAAGGCCACACATTTGCAGGTGATGACATGCCAAATTAAATATTTGTCGACTGACAGAGACGGGAAGAAGGAGAAGGAGAAGGAGAAGTTCCTTTTGTCTTCTCAGTTGGGCTGAATGGTTGCATACTCAAAGGGGATATACTTGGATTCCACTTATGAAATTAATGGCTCTTGAACTCTGTCTACTCACCTTCCCACTCATCCTCCCTTCCCCGAAATTGCTTGGGAAAAAAACAAAAAACCAATTGGCAGATTTTTGGGTCAAGTGATCTCTTTTCTTGGTCCGTTCCATATTTTAACTACACAAGCTTGGGATAAATCTCAATACAATACAGCTAAGTTTCAGTTGAACCAAGGAGAAGGGGTTAATATTCATTAAGCAAGAAACCAATATTCTCCACAATGAACACTTCAACTGTTCAAACCATCTCAGAGTGCTTCATCAAACCACAATATTCGGTAGAAAAGGTAAAGCCTCCAGTCCACTTGGCTGCATGGGACTTAGCCATGCTCTCAGTGCATTACATCCAAAAGGGTCTTCTGTTCATTAAGCCCCAAACAAAAACAAATGACCAAGAAAACCCAGTCGAATCCCTCCTAAATAGGCTCAAGGATTCCCTCTCTCTCACCCTTGTACAGTTCTATCCCCTCGCTGGTCGACTCGCAACCCTGAAACAAGAAAACCCGCCTTCTTACTCTGTGTACATTGATTGCAACAATAGTCCCGGAGCAAAATTTATCCATGCAATTGCAGATTTAACTATCGCGGACATTCTTTTGCCAGGTGATGTTCCTGTAGTTGTTCAATCCTTCTTTGATCACGACAGGGCGATTAATCACGACGGGCATTCGATGTCGCTGCTGTCGATTCAAGTCACGGAGTTAATCGATGGGATATTCATCGGTTGTTCAGCCAACCATGCGGTTGTTGATGGAACATCTTATTGGCACTTCTTCAACAGTTTATCACAAACCTTCCGTGGACAAGAAAAGAATCCTGGAATTTCTCAAGCCCCATTTCTTAAACGTTGGTTCCCTAACGGACACGGTCCTATGCACAACCTCCCTTTCTCTCACCATGATCAGTTTATTAGGAGATTTGAACCACCCCCGCTAAGAGAGAGATTCTTCCACTTCTCGTCGGAATCCGTAGCCAAACTCAAAGCAAAGGCTAATTCTGAAAGCAAATCAACCAAGATTTCCTCGTTCCAATCTGTATCCGCGCTTGTCTGGAGGTGTGTGATCCGGGCCCGTCGTCTTCCCCACGACCCGGAAACCACTTTGAGCATTATTGTAGATAACCGAAGCCGAATAAACCCGCCATTGCCGATTGAGTATTTCGGGAATTCGGTGAGTGTATTGACGGGAAAAGCCACTGTTGGCGAATTGCTTGATCACAGATTTGGGTGGGCGGCGTGGCGGTTGCACGAGGCGGTGGAGGCCCACACCGATGCGGCAGTGCAACAGTGGGTGGAGAAGTGGATAGAGAATCCACTTATAAACACACGTCATGAGCCTGCACTGTATAACCCGAATGGTGTATTGGTAGCGAGCTCGCCTCGGTTTAGGATGTACGAGAATGAGTTTGGGATGGGGAAAGCGGTGGCAATTCGGAGTGGTTATGCAAATAAGAGGGACGGTAAAGTGATGTTTTACCCTGGGTATGAAGGCGGTGGGAGCATGGATTTGGAGGTGAACCTCCCGCCAGAAACAATGGTGGCGCTTGAATCGGACGAGGAGTTTATGGATGGCCTCAATGGTAAGTGCTGAAGGGCACAGTATCAACATTTAGAAAAGTAGGATTAATGTAGCCGATCGCAATTGATTGAGACTCGATTTGGTTTAGATTTGGTTCATCTTTTTGTTTCACTTGAATTTTGGTTCGTAATCTCTTAAAAAAGTCAGAGCCACTCACTCTGTCAATCTCTTTCTCAATGCTTTGCAATTGTGGTGTGGGTTCGTGAATAGCCTTAGTTCGAAGACTTACTGTGTTAAGTTTGTAGTAATTTTGAGATAAAAAAGCTTTATAAATTTGGGTATTTTTTTGTCTTTAGTAAATTTTTTAACATTTTGACAAATTTTTTTACTTTTTAAACATAAATACGCTATGTACATCCAAAAAATATATAATAAGTAAAATTTTTGACAAAACATCACTAAGGACGAAAAATCACGAATGACGAAACAGTCAAAAGTTTTTGAGAGATTATTTTGAAAGGAGAACCAAACGAAGTGAATAATACTTGATAACTATAGATCAATATCAAGAGGGAGTTTGGATTCAATGGAACCAAAATTCAATGTGAATGACAAATCAAAAACAAAATTCAATGTGAATGGTGCCCAAATGTACGGTTCACATTTGAGTGGAGATTTGTTTGGACATGGATGAATGTTATAATTTTGGATTTTATTTTAGATATTTCAAAAAACATTTTGCAAGCAATGGGAGAGAGAGGTGAAGGAGAGCCTTTCATTTTGGCGCCCAACCGTGTCCCAGAAACCGTGGGAGAGAGAAATTGATTGAGAAATTATAGAACAAGGAGAAGTGAGTGAACCGTTGATCGTCTCCTTTGACGAGTTAGTGTAGATTATGTACAACTTAGCTGTTTGTTTATGGTTCTGAAATTTTTTCAGAGATACAGAGAGGCTAGAGAAGAAAGAAAAACAAAGAAGACGGAGAGAATGGATCAAAGAACAATGGTTTCCACCATTTACTCCGAGATGATCAACTCCGTCATGAGCGGCTAAACTCTCCGGCTAGGGTAACGAGAATGCTTCTCCGAATAGTATGATTGTATAGATTTTTAGTGTAACGATTCATGGAGTAGTGGTTATAAAAGTATTCATTCATTTCGATCTATCTTTCGTGTTTGTGTTCATGATATCAAGTACTGTGATACGATAGTTTTCAATGCTTTCGAATAGTCTGTGAGATAAACTATACAACATTAGAGGGATCGTGCCGTTAAACAATGCACTTTGAGAGGGGTTGTTCCGCTATGTTGAGATAGTCATCACGAAGTATGAGTCTTGTGAATCGGAAACTATCGGTGCAACCCTTATGTTGGTAATTTTTTATGTTGAATATGTTACCTAAGTTGAATGCCAACCGTACTATGAGGGAAGGTTGAATCGAAACTCTCTACTAACTACTACACTTAGTGAAGTGACAAATCATGTACAAAAACGATACAAATTGTGCACAGAATTTGTGTAAGATCCAATACAGGTGTTACCTAAATTTCTGATTTCAGTCCAATCGACAGAGAATCGACGGAGAAAACGTTTCATAAATTGATGGAATGTGGAGCGTGAAAGTAGATTTTGATTCCTTGCTGTTTTCAGGACTTCTTTGGAAACAAACAATGAAGTGGATGAAACATGGGAGAAGATTAACAAAATGGACTTTATTAATCCTCAAAGTAGAAGAACAATCGATCAAGATAATCGAGTGAACAATTACAAGTTAAAACTACTCCTAGAAAAGAAAAGATAAAGGCATGTTGGCATTGTTTGTGTGTCCTTCAAACTGTCTTGATCTTAATTATAAATAGAGGCACTTTCAAGTTTGAAAATTAAATTTTCCATCCAAGACTGCAGTTGAGCCCTTTTTTCAAATCCTGACAAATAGCTTCCACGAATAATGAATGACCCACGTCTTGGAAAAAACTGCCTCTCTAATCGTGGTTAACTGCTCCCCTGATTGTGGGATAGTTGGACATACTCCCTGCGGACACCTGTCATTTGATCGACGGAAGAAACGATCCAGGTAATATTCAATAAATAAAGGAACCATGCCATTTACTGGCCACTCGACGGGTGAATGACCAATAAAGCTTTCCATAGTTTTATTGACAGCAATCAGTTTATTTAATTCAAACTTACGTAATTACGGTAAATCAATATCACCCTTCATCTTTCCAATTTTACCCTTGCCACGTGTCGTCCAATCGACAAGTAAAAGGAAATCACAGTTATGGAGCAAACAATGGGTCTCATAAAAATGATACAAGTTGTTCACTAAATGCAAAATATTTTTTAAAGGGTCTCTGCAAAAAATAAGCTCAATTCGATACCTATAGATGCTCGATGCAATTATATAACTTTTTATTATCTTGAAATCTAAATGAAAAATTAGATAATTGGATCGAGTATATGTAGGTATGTCACGACCCAACTCCAATACGGGTCACGTGACCGGCCAGTGACGGAATCACCAAGGCTTCCAACACTTTTACCATTCAGAGCATACTAAATAACATATAAAGAGAAACAGCGAAAGCGTCTATTCATACAACTCCAGAGTGTCTATACAACATAGCTAAGCATAATTTACATCAACTAACCAAACAACGCATCTGGCCCACAACTTGCTATCTACAATAACCTAGAAAATTAGAAAAGGTTTTCATAAGCCCAAGCTCGGGTGAGAAACATATACCAAAATTACAAGTTTGACCATAAAAATACCTTGCTTAATAAAACAGTTCAAGAACCAAGCAACATTTCAAGTATTCTCATCAAATTTTCCAGCAACATGCATTTTGATCCATAAATTCAATTCTTTGGTCCAAAAGATGGACCATTTTCCTCTTCCCTCTCATTTTTGCACATTCGAGCGATAATAACATTCAAAGGTATTTTTGCCAGTCGGTTGGGGAGCGACCCCATTGAAGAGTGGTAAGATATCATTACCCGGTGATGCTTGGCTGCATCTCCTACCTTATTACTTCACGCCACTAGTATCTTTACCCGTCCCTTAACGCTCGGGACACCGTTCGAATGAATCATATTATCACGAGCATGTACTAACAACCAGTAAAATTCAAGTCTTAAAACATATTGCCATGGTCTAGATTTACTGTAACACATAAGATTTATAAACAAGCCATTGCATTTATTTCTATTTAACAGTAGTAATTAACCCAAGTAAGAAGCACAAATCCCACATTTTTTGCATATTCAAGCAATGACATTTTATTCCAAAAAATTTAAAAAGACATGTAACTAAGGTATGCGCAACTCACCAAAAAGTAGTGTTTCGCTTTAACACGTGATCACTTCACTCCACAGTATTTGCACCTAAACACATAATTATCGTGAGAATTACTCACAAAAATTGACTTTACTACTAACTTAGTTAAAGATAGAGTAATATCATTTTTATGACTTAGTTTTGGGTATCAATCTTGCAACCCATCTTAGGATACAGTTCACAATTTATGGACTATTTTTCCATGTTCCAAACTCGGGGTCTTACTGCCATAACTAGAAGGCCAGAGTTAATTGTGTTTTCTTCAATTGATCGAGTAGGAATTTCAATAGGATTTCTGGAAAGCCCCAAATTTGTTTTAGGAATTCTTTTTATATTTCCGGCATCGATAGCCAATAAAAATTGGGTAATCAATTTAGACACCTAGATTCCTAATAAATCATCCTCTTACGATTACTTTAAACTAAAACAAAGTTGCGGCGGCGAGTCCTGAATCAGAACTCTTTGTTGGAAGTAGGGGTGATTCGGTTCGGGGTCGGTCGGTTCGGGGTGATTTTTCGGAAGACCGAGTCGGTTCGGGGTATTTTTTTTGGGGACCGATCCCGACCGAATTTGAATTCGGTTCGGTTCGGTTTGGGGTGAAGTCGGTCCAATCGGGGATTTCGGTCCCCCCGAATGGGCCTTAGTTGGGCCGTTCAGTTGGGCCATTTGGGCTATTTTGAAAACCTAACAGTCGAATATGGGCCACGTCTGGGGCCATTTTTTCACCCATCTTTGGGCCATTTACACTTGTTTCTCACTCATATTTGGGCCACTTTCAGCTTTAGTAATTTCACATATATTTGGACCATTTTCAGCCTTGTATCAATCACCCATATTTGGGCCATTCACCCATATCTAGCCATTCTACCACCTATTTCCAAACAATAAAACTCTTCCACCCATATTAATTTTCAGCCTTAAAACTCTTCTAAGTTCTACCTATTTTTATTCTCAAACACTAATTGAAAAGATAATAACATCCAAATTCCGACAGGCAGGCATGCTGGCCACTTGTTTTTTTTTTTCCTTTTCCAAACACCATTTCAAAAGAAAACATAACCAAGCATCAAAGAATAATTACAAGTACCAAGTTACCAACTACCAAGTACGGGTACCAACTACAACTACCACTCATACATTTAGCCTTAACTCTTCCACCTGGTTTTTTTTCCACCACCATTTCAAAAGAAAACAATAACAGGAGGAAATAGGCAAAATCAAAGAAATTACAAGTACCAATTACCAAGTTACCAACCAAACTCAATATAATTACAAGTACCAACCATACTCAGGAGACTTGCCATTACACTGATAACAGAATACTCCCAAAAAAAAAGAAAAAGGAACACTCCTAATTAAAACCAGCAACATTTGGCACCCCAATCACCAGCAGAAATGCAGATTATAGCACCAGCAGAATGCGTTCCATCACCAACAGAAAAACTGCATAAAAACAGGCTCAAAATACTATGGTTCAAACTCCAAACATTGCAGAAGTCAAAGACTACCAAGTCGAAATATATTATGCCAAGTTGCCAACAATCTAGCCCTCCTTTTCAACATAAAATACAGTAAACAGTAAACACTAAACAGACTTTGAATTCCAGAAAATGAAAACAGTCAGAAAATTTACAACAAACAAAAATAGATGTGTATGTGATTAGGATTTAATTTACCTCAATCATGAAAGAAATAATGGCACCATGCCACCAACTCCTTAGTCCTTATCCATTGATTCCAAGACAACTAAAAACAAAGAAAAAAAACAAATCAGACATTCAACATAAAAGATATTTAAGAACTATAACACAAACAAATCAAAGCACTAAAAAGAGTAGTACCCGAATCTAATTCCTCCAACTCATCAAGCTGTTCTTTTATATTGATTTTTGTTGGTTTTCTTATCCATTGTTGTGTGCAAATAAGAGCTTCCACGGTCTTCGGAGAGAGAGAACTTCGATAGGAATCAATTACACGTCCGCCGGTGCTAAAAGCAGATTCGGAGGCGACCGTGGACACGGGAATAGCTAGCACATCTCGTGCCATTTGAGAGACAATTGGATACTTAGAAGAGTTTAACTTCCACCAACGCAATATATCAAATTTGTCACTATCATCCTCACTAGCTTCCGCAAGATACTTCTCCAACTCCGATTTGCTTGCCATGTTGGTTTCCTTTTGCATGTGCATCTTAAATTGAGATTTTAAGGATTTATGATTACCAAAGTCCATTTCAACTCCATCTAAATCTACTTCCGATGATCCCCCAACCTCTTGGCTACGCACAATCATGCTTGCATTATTCGTCACATACCATCCAAACAAACGGGTAATGTCATGTGTTAACTTATCCGTCAACTTACCAACCTTCGCCTTATCATAGCCCAAAGTATTTCGAAAGCAATATTCAAAGAACCCAATTTTGCATCGAGGGTCAAGAACAACCGCAAACATCAACATTTGATTAATCTTGTCAAAATCACCCCAATACTTGTCAAACTTTTCACGCATACCAAATGCCAAATCATGCAAATCACTCTCATCGGTTTCACACAACTTCACGATATATTGTTGGATCAACACCATTTCATCAAAAAAAGCATTGCAAGTGACATACAAAGAACCGGAAAATTTCAAAGTTGCAAGGTAAAACACTCGAAGAAACTTAGCATACAACTTGATCTTTTCCCAATCACTTGAAGTTGGAGGCCCAACAATTTCCTTTCGCCCTCTCCCTCTCCTTTTCCTTCTCTTCTCAATTTCAATTATCCTACTCATACCCTCAAAACCGTCAACATCATCAAATTCCTCATCAATCTCCTCCTCCCTCACATTTAATTTGAAGGACGGGTCATCACATAATCGGTCAAAAGCCTTTTGATAAGTTAGAGCCCTCTCCAACATAAAATACGTATAATTCCAACGAGTAGACACATCCAAACAAGGTTTAAGCCTACATGTAATGCCCTCCTTTTCAACACATGACCAAAACTCCGCCATTTTAGAAGGGGAAGACCTCACATATCTCACAATATTTTGCACCCTTCCAATTGGGACATCAATCTCTTGCAATCCCTCCCGTACGATTAGATTTAAGATATGTGCCGAACATCTCACATGCAAGAACTCGTGATTTAAAATGGCGGTCTTCCTATCTTTGGTCTTTCTCTCTAAGTAAGCAATCAAAAGACTATTTGAGGATGCATTATCAACCGTAATCGTTAAAAACTTATCAATCCCCCAATCCAACAAACATTGTTCAACCATTCTACCAAGAGTATCGCCCTTGTGATTCGGAACAACACAAAAATTCAGAATTTTCTTTTGATATTTCCAATTCTCATCAATAAAATGTCCCGTAAGACACATGTAATTCAAATTTTGGACCGAAGTCCAAGTGTCCGTTGTTAAACACAACCTTTGATGCTTAAGTATTTGTTTCAATGCTTTTTTCTCCTCTCCATAAACAAGCATGCATTGCTTGGCCATCACAAGCCTACCAGGAGGATTCCACATTGGTTGAACAACTTCGATAAAATGTTTGAATCCTTCACCCTCAACAAACGAAAATGGCAACTCATCAATTATTATCATCTTCGCTAGAGCCCTTTTACATGCCTCAGCACTAAAGGTCATAGGCACAAAATTTGCACTTAATTCACCATTGTGTTCCTTGTTTTGAAAACTAAGGACTTTTTGCCTAGAACCCGTATATCTCTTGCCCGAAGGATATTTGAAACACTGATACTGTAGATGATGAGTGAGTGATTTTGTACCATTGTTCTTCGAATGACACGCATAATCCTTCCCACACCAATTACAGGCAGCCCTAGGTTTAGGATGATTTTGTGGTGTAATAAAACGAAAATGCTTCCAACAAGGAGCCCTCTTATTACTAATACTACCAACGTTTTTAGACTCAACCTTATTTTCAGTCACTTCATCAACATTTATTTCAGCATTTTGAGGAATATCGAACTCAACAACATCATCCATAATGTCATCATCATCATCATTATCATCCATCTAAAACAAATAAAAATTAAAATCAACATAATCACCTCTTGCTCATGCAAAAAGTAAGTCAGTAAGCTACTACTACGCATTTAAATTGTATTCTAACATAATCTAATTTTTGGGCCAGTATATGAACCTAGTAAATCGTATTCTACAAAAATTAGGGTTTAGATTGAATACCTCATGCTCACGGTCAGCCTCACAATCAGACATTTTGCCGGCTTCGTAGAGGAGCTTCTGGTGGACAGTGGACACGACACAATAGATGAAAGCCTGAGATTGAACACAATGCCCAAATAAGGGGGGGAAAAAAAACCCCTCTACTTCAAGTCCTGAACGATTCAAGTATTCAACAGACCTTACTATCAAGGTTTTAAAAAAATAAAAATAAAAACCAAATCAAAAGTTAAAACCCAGAATACTTTTTAAAAGGAAACAGACCTCACTATCAAGCTCGGTTTTATTTTTTTAAAATCAAAAAATCTGAATCGTTCAAAAGGAAACAGACTATCAAGCTGAGTTTTATTTTTTTTAAATCAAAAAATCTGGGTTTTTGATTTGATTTAAAAAACTCAGATTTTTCCTTTTTTTGGGTCACCTTTACTCCTTCAAGCATTAGAGAAAAAACCCAGCTTAAAACCCCCCATTCCCATCAAAACAATTTTCCAGCTTAAACCCCCCATTGCTTCTTCACCGTTTTTGCACTAGTTGTTGTTTTCATCATACAAACAGGCTTTGTTTGTGCGAGAGATAGAGAGAGAGAAAGAGATAGAGAGCTTACTATTGTTTTCGAGAAGGGGAGGGAGGCGTGGCGAGTCCGGTGAGTGCCGAGTGGTGGCCTGGTGGGCTTGGTGGATGCGAGCCAGAGAGGGTGGGGGGTTGAGAGATTATTTCCGATCGGTGAAGAGAGAGACGCTGAGAGCCAGAGGAGAGAGAGTCGCTGAGAGTGAGAGGATGAGATTGAGAAATGAGAAGTGTGGCTGCGGATGATGACTTAGAGATGAGAAAAGTAGGGTTTGTATGATGGACGGTCCAGATAAACACAAAATTTAATTGACGGTCCAGATTAAACCGATTTATATAAATATATATAATAATTTAAATCGGTTCGGTTCGGGGGGGGTTCGGTTCGAGGGGGTTCGGTTCGGTTCAGGGTGTTCGGGTTTGTCGGTTCGGTTCGGTTCGGTCGGTCTAAAAAACAACGAAACCGAGTCCGAACTGAATTTGGTTCGGTTCGGTTCGGGGTGGACCGAACCAGAAAAATCCCGCCACCACCCCGACCGAAGACCGAACCGATCGGTCGGTTTTTTCGGGTTTTTTCGGTCCGGTCGGGTTCGTAACAGCCCTAGTTGGAAGTAGTAGTTTTACCCTTTAATTAAGTTCTTCGGCACATCGGGTGCGGTAAAGTTCTTGCCCAAGAAAGAGAGGTGCTCTGTGTATAAGTGTGTAGTTGAATTTGATTTGCCCGATTCTACATCTTCTGAGTCCCCGGTTATTTTGGGGACACCGTAACTTTTGGCATAACAAAACCATTATAAGCATAACCAAATTCATTACAAGCATAACCAAAACCATTATAAGCATAACCAAAACCATAACAAGGCATAACTTGGTTGGTTATGCCTTGGTTGATTTTTGGTTATGCCTTGATTGGTTTTTAGTTATGCCTTGGTTATACCATGTTATGGTTCTATTATACTTGTAATGATTTTTGTTATGCTTGTAATAGTTCTGTTATGCCAAAAATTACAGTGTCCCCAAAATGACCGGGGACACCATAGCATCATCCTAAAACCTATTGTAAGTAATTAAATCAGCTTACCAAACAAAATGGTAGATTTCCCCAGTGAAAACGAGAGAAGAGGCAAATGGTGGGTCTCTGGTGAAGTATTGATATAGGAGTCGCCCTTTGTTTTACTAATCTCTTTTTCCTTTGTTTTGTCTTGTAAATTAATGATTACCCATATATATATACACAAATTTTCTAATAAGGGCGCCCTTAACTTATTAAGTTAAGGACGTCCCTTTCCCGACCAATTTGCGATGATCTGAGCCGCTCAATGTGTTCAGAATGTGATTTTAAGCGTAATCGTGAGAAATCAGCAAAAAAAAAGACCGGGAAGGGCTTGATCCGAGCAGTTTTTGTTTGTATTTTATCGAACAGTTCTAATAAAAACTGCTCAAATTAAGCCCTTTCCGGTCTTTTTTTTTGCTGATTTCTCCCGGGTACTCTTAAAATCACGTTCTGAACACATTGAGCGGCTCGGATCATCGAAATTTGATCGGGAAAGGGGAGAAAATGGGACGTCCGCATTTTACTTAAAATAAGGATGCCCTCGTAGGAAGGGGGCTATATATATATATATATATATATATATATATATATATATATATATATATATATATATATATATATATATATATATATATATATATATATATATATATATATATATATATGACGCATTGGTGTTCCCTTTGGGGGATGCCTTCTTGTTGAGAGGTAAGCTCTTCGTCTATTTCAATGAGATGGGCGGCGGGCGCCAGCCGATGGATCAAATCTATTGGCTACGGCAATGTCCCTTGGGTAATCTTCCTCCATGATGCATTGGTGTTCCTTTCGTGGGATGCCTCCTTGCTGAGAGGTATGCTCGTCGCCTTGGCGGTGAGCGCCGGCCGACGGTTAACTGTTGGCTATGGCACAATCCCGATGATGCATTGGCGACCCCGCACGGAAAAGCGTAACTAGCTAATGGTCTTTGATTCCTAATGCGACGTTGCGTAGCCCAGGGGTTGCCTCCTTGTTGAGGGAAAAGCTTGTCGCTTAGGCGGCGAGCGCCGGCCGGTGGTACCACATTGGCTATGGCACTGTCCCTTCGGTAGCCTTCCTTGATGACGCATTGGTGCTCCCTTTGGGGAAAGCCTTCTTGCTGAGAGGTAAGCGGGTTGTTGCTCGTTTGTGAAATAAAATGTTTTAGAAAATCATTCTTTGTTCAAAAATCAAAATCGAATTTGTAAAAAACCTCCTTTATGATGCCAGCGGTGTTTCCTTCGGTTTATGCCTCCTTGCTGAGGGGTAATCCAAAATGAATTTCAAAAAATCTTCCTCGACGAAGCATTGGTGTTCCTTCGCGGAATGCCTCCTTGCTGAGGGGTAAGCATGTCGTTTAGGCGTCGTGCGCCGGCCGGCGGTTCTCCATTGGCTATGGCACAGTCCCTTCGGTAACCTTCCTCAATGACGCATTGGTGTTCGATTTGGGGGATGCCTTCTTGTTGAGAGGTAAGCTCTTCGTCTATTTCAATGAGATGGGCGGCGGGCGTCAACCGATGGATCAAATCTATTGGCTACGGTATATATATATATATATATATATATATATATATATATCGGTGGAAGGCGGTGAAACAGGTAAGAAAGACACCTGTTATAATTCTCCTCATGACTTAGCAGATTTCTCGTCCCGTTAACGCGAATTCTAGCCAAACGCGTTTGGATTTCAGTCTCCGAAAAATCCAAAAAATTCAACACAGACTAGTGATAATTTAAGGGTCATTGTGGCGGTGTCGGATTTTTAAGATAAAATCCCAACGTTGCGAAACTCATACAGTGTGTCGGGTTTCTATTCGGACCACGTGACTAAACTACACCCCTTTTTTTTTTTTTTTAAAAGACAGGATTTTACAAGGTACCGGATTGGACTGATTTTACCTAAGGATAAAAAATATTTTACATTTAATAAATGGCTCTTGTGTGGAATCTCTAGTAGGTCCCAAAAAAATCTAAGTGCAATCTGTGTCGTTTTGTTTGTGTGAATCACACGGTTGTAAAATACTTGAGTAGTTGAATAAAACTCTAGATGATAATACGGTTAAAAATATTAATAAATAGACCCCTCACCTACCACTCCAAACAAAAACACAAAGAGAAACATCAATTGGTTGGTGTCAAATTGGTCCCCAACTGCACACTCATCCTCCCTTCTCCGAATGTGCTCCACAAGTGTGTTGATGTAGTTTTTTTTTTTCCTGTTGGCTTTGGCCTCTTGTGTACATAAAACTCAATACAACACAGCTAAATTTCAATTGAACCAAAGTGAAGGGTTAGCTTCAGTGAGCACAGAAAACAATACTCTCCACAAATCTCATTTGCTACAATGAACCCTCCAATTGTTCAAACCATCTCAGAGTGCTTCATCAAACCACAATATCAGGTAGAAGAGGTGAAGCCTCCAATCCACTTGGCCGCATGGGACATAACCATGCTCTCACTGAATTACATCCAAAAGGGTCTTCTGTTCATTAAGCCCCAAACAACAACAAATGATCAAGAAGAAAACCCAGTCAAATCCCTCCTAGATAGGCTCAAGGATTCCCTCTCTCTCACACTTGTTCATTTCTATCCCCTCGCCGGTCGATTCGCAACCCAGAAACAAGAAAACCCACCTTCGTACTCTGTGTACATCGATTGCAACAACAGTCCCGGAGCAAAATTTATCTATGCAACCGCGGATTTAACCATCGCGGACATTCTTTCGCCAGTTGATGTTCCCGTGGTTGTTCAATCCTTCTTCGATCACGACAGGGCGATTAATCACGATGGGCACTCGATGTCCCTGCTGTCGATTCAAGTCACGGAGTTAATCGATGGGATATTCATCGGTTGTTCAGCCAACCACGCGGTTGTTGACGGAACATCTTATTGGCACTTCTTCAACAGTTTATCTCAAACCTTCAGTGCACAAGAAAAGAATCCTGGAATTTCTCGACCTCCAATTCTTAAACGCTGGTTCCCTAACGGGCACGGTCCTATGCACAACCTCCCTTTCTCTCACCATGATCAGTTTATTAGGAGATTTGAACCACCCCCGCTAAGAGAGAGATTCTTCCACTTCTCATCGGAATCCGTAGCCAAACTCAAAGCAAAGGCTAATTCTGAAAGCAAATCAACCCAGATATCCTCGTTCCAATCCGTATCCGCGCTTGTCTGGAGGTGTGTGATCCGGGTCCGTCGTCTTCCACGCGACCCGGAAACCACTTTCAGCTTTACTGTAAATAACCGGAGACGAATAAACCCGCCGTTGCCGGACGAGTATTTCGGGAATTCGGTGAACGTGTTGACGGGAAAAGCCACCGTTGGCGAATTGCTTGATCACGGATTAGGGTGGGCAGCGTGGCGGTTGCACGAGACGGTGGAGGCCCACACCGATGCGGCGGTGCAAAAGTGGGTGGAGAAGTGGATAGAGGATCCGGTTATAAACACGCGTGGTCCTGCTCTGTATAACCCGTACGGTCTATTGATATCGAGCTCGCCGCGGTTTAGGATGTACGAGAATGAGTTTGGGATGGGGAAAGCGGTGGCGATTCGGAGCGGTTATGCCAATAAGATAGACGGGAAAGTGATGTTTTACCCTGGGTACGAAGGCGGCGGGAGCACGGATTTGGAGGTTAACCTCCCGCCGGAAACAATGGCGGCGCTTGAATCTGACGAGGAGTTTATGGATGGCCTCAATGGTAAGTGCTGAAGGGCACATTATCAATTTTTAGATGAATAAAAATTCATGTAGCCGAACGCTATTGATTGTGACATTTAGAAAAATAAAATTGGTGTAGCCGAATGCTATTGGTTGTGACATAAGGCTAGATTTGAATTCGTTTGGTTTGGTTCGATTTTTATTTTTGTATCACCTAAATTTTGATTTGTAATCTCGTAAAAACAGTCAGTGCCACTCACTCTCTCATTCTCTTTCTCAATGCTATCCAATTGTATCACTTTAATTTTGATTTTTAATCTCTTAAAAAACTCAGTGCCACTCACTCTCTCGTTCACGTTCTTGTTCTTTCTCAATGCTATCCAATTGTATCACCTTAATTTTGATTTGTAATCTCTTAAAAAGGTCAGTGCCACTCACTCTCTCGCTCTCTTTCTCAATTCTATTCAATTGTATCACTTTAATTTTGATTTGTAATCTCTTAAAAAAGTGAGTGCCGCTCACTCTCTCGTTCTCTTTCTCAATGCTATCCAATTGTATCACCTTAATTTTGATTTGTAATCTCTTAAAAAAGTCTGTGCCACTCACTCTTTTGTTCTCTTTGTCAATGCTATCCAATTGTATCACCTTGATTTTGATTTGTAATCTCTTAAACAAGTCAGTGCCACTCACTCTCTCGTTCTCTTTATCAATACTATCCAATTGTATCACCTTAATTTTGATTTGTAATCTCTTACTCACTCTCTCGTTCTCTTTCTCAATGCTATCCAATTGTATCACCTTAATTTTGATTTGTAATCTCTTAAAAAAGTCAGTGTCACTCACTCTCTCGTTCTCTTTCTCAATGCTATCCAATTGTATCACTTTAATTTTGATTTGTAATCTCTTAAAAAAGTCTGTGCCACTTACTCTCTCGTTCTCTTTCTTAATGCTATCCAATTGTATCACTGTAATTTTGATTTGTAATCTCTTAAAAAAGTCCGTGCCACTCACTCTCTCGTTCTCTTTCTCAATGCTATCCAATTGTATCACCTTAATTTTGATTTGTAATCTCTTAAAAAAGTCAGTGCCACTCACTCTTTCGTTCTCTTTCTCAATGCTATCCAATTGTATCACTTTAATTTTGATTTGTAATATCTTAAAAAAGTCATTGCCACTCACTCTCTCGTTCTCTTTTTTAATGCTATCCAATTGTGGTGTGTGTGTTCTCGAATAAGCCTAGCTCGAAGACAGTAAAATATCAAGTGAGTTTGGATTCGATGGAACCAAAATGCAACGTGAATGACTTATAAAAAAATATAAAAAATTAGTCTAGGGTCCACTATAGAGAACTTGTAACCCTGTTAGTCCACCTCTAATGTTTGTAACCCCTCTAGTCCACTAATAGAGTTTAGTAAGGTCTTAAGACCATTTTTTAAAAAAAAAAATTTAAACCAAGACAAAAATGCCCTTATATATAAGCTGTCATATAGAGAGAAACCCTAAACCAAAAACAAATCTGGGGCACAGCCTCCTCTCTCTTGTTGCTGCTAGAGGAAAACGTACGATATCGAGGCGAAGATCTCTCCCCGTAGACACCAGCCCCAACCTCGCCGCCGATACACCGTAGAGAGACAGTCGATACGCCGCCGTTCCACGTCGCCGAAGAAACCTCGCGCGAGAACCTCCAACTGCTTGTACCTTCTTCCTCCTCCACCGCTGGCAAATGGGATCGTCCTGAAATTTCATCTCCGACGCCGGCATCTGACACGGTGCTCATCCCGTCAACCAAGTGTGTTGTGGTGATATGTGCGAATTTTGTTTCTACTGTAATTAGAATCCAGTAAATAATATTTTAATTTGGGTTATATGTTTTGAATGTTGAATAAGAACTGGAGGTTTTGGTAGCACATGGAAGTGGTTTATGTACGCGACCGGATCAGATTGTTTGGAGGGCTTGGAGATTGGAGTTTAGGTTTTGTAGTTGATTGGAGGTTTTTGAATAAATAAATAAGGTTATATGTGTGTTTTTTCTAGGGTTAGAGATCTGGATTTTTTTGAATAAATATATAAGGTTATATTTGTGCTTTTCATCAATTACTTATTGATTTGGTCCGCGCAGCGGCCTCTCCGACTTGCTTATGATATATTTGGAGTTTTTTGAATAAATATATAAGGTTATATGTGTGTTTTTTCTAGAACTAGACATATAAGGTTGGAACAGGTTGTGTTTTTTGAAAAAATATATAAGGTTATATGTGTGTTTTTCGTGTCACACAAAAAATATATTTTTGTGTGTTTTTGCTGTTATTTAATGTCATTTTTTTAAAACATTCTTAGTTAGAGAGAGATGTAATAATATATAACGTTATATTGTTATATATAACATTCTAGATTAGAAATATTCTATGTTATTTAATAAAGAGAACATATAACGTTATATATGACCTTTTGTACCGTGTAATGTTACATGAGCTTCTGTCATATATAACGGTATATACTCCGTTGTCAATCACTTCTTAAATTGGTTCACGTAGCGGCCTCTCTGACCTATACGTGAAAATATGTGATTTGAAGCTGGGTTAGCGATGTGGTTTGGTTATAGATGATCTTCTCTACTGAGACATATATGTTATATGTGACAATTTGTCTTTGGTACCTAATTTTGTCCTGTAAAACTCCAAAACAAGGAAACTAATAACGTTATATATTCTCTTATTGAATTGGTCCGCGCAGCGGGCTCTCAAAAACACATATGGATATATTCATATATGATTATATATGGTTATATGAGAATATTTGTAACCATATGTACATATATATATATATGGTTATAACGTTATATATGTATATGAGCTTGTATTGACATAAAAAAATATTTCAATTTACATAGAGAACATATAACGTTATATATGAGATTTTGTCCTGTAAAACTCCAAAAAAAAAGAGAGGAACTTATAACGTTATATGTTCTCTTATTGAATAGGTCCGCGCAGCGGCCTCTCAAAAGCACATAATCAGAAGCAAGTCGAAGAGGTCGCTGCGCGGACCAATTTAACAAGTGATGGACAACGGAGCATATAACGTTATATGTGAACTTGTGTCATGTGTAATATGTGTTTTTCCTAGGGTTAGACATATAATAATATATCTTGTTTTTGGGATATATTAATGTTGTTTATGTTGTTTTGAATATGTATATATGTAGATATAGAGGTTATGAAAATGCTATTCAGAGGCAAAAAATTACAAATTTTGAAGGATTTGATGAAGGTTTTGATGAAGAAATAGTGAAAAAATGAAGCTCGACCTCCTGTGGCCTCATTAACATTCAACTTGGGATTCAAGGCGCGACTGAAAACAAGGAAAATGGTGGCATAATATGTGAACATGTAATGTTATTTTTTGAGATATATAATATTGTTGGAAGGATATGATGTTTTGAGAACATATAAGTTTATATGTCATGTTTTGTGAGACTTAGAGTTACAGAAACTCAGATATAATGTTATATATTCAAATTTTTGTGAGATTTAGAACTACAGAAGCTCACATATAATGTTATATGTTCTGTTCTATTTTTTTGAGAGATTCAGAGTTACAGAAACTCAAATATAATGTTATATATTCTTTCTTTTTTTTTTTGTGATATTTAGATATTCAAAAACTCACATATAATGTTAAATGTTTTGTATGGATTAACATATAACGTTGAAGACTAAAAATAAGAAAAACCAAAAAAAAATCAATACAAGAAAAATAGATAAAAAAACAAAATGAGAAATTTGTCACATATATAACGTTAAATGTTAAGTGAAGCGGGTACAATAAAAAAAAACAAAAAAAATTAAAAAATACATTTTTTTTTACACATATAACGTTATATGTGGCGTGATTGTGGCGGCGACGGCGGCGGTGGTGGCGGCGGCGGCAGTAGTGGCGGCGGCAAAGGTTTAATTGCAACAAAAACGAAAAAAATGAAAAATATATATTTTCATGTGAGCCAAACAAAGCCCTTGTTTCTTAGGTGGGCATTTTTGTCGTTAAAATTATTAGTGGACTTAATGGGTTATGAAATTTAGAAGTGGATTAGATGGGTTTGGAAAGTACTATAGTGGACTTATGAAAAATTCTCCCTATAAAATAAATAAACATATTAGTCTAAAGTCCAAATGAAATAACCACATAGGAGCCTTAGTCCATCCTAAGTTTTTGTAATGTGTAGAGTCCATTAATAAAAATATTTTAGAGTCTAAAGTCCGTGAAAAGACAAAAATTGCCTTTAATGAAACAAGAGCTTTGTTTGGCTAACACAAAAAATGTCTTCTTTCATTTAAAATGTTTTAAATGAGACAAGCGTCTTGTTTGGCTAATACAAAATATGTCTTTTTTCCAATTTTGTTGCACTTTCATAGGGTACCCTAGGTCTTTAGACACTTTCATAGGGTACCCTAAGATTTAGGCACTTTCATAAGATACCCTAGGGTAGAGGTGTCAAATGGGCCGGGTCAACATGGGCACGGCACGTTTGAAGGCGACACGGCATGACACAGGCACGGTTTAATCCTGGCACGGCATGGCACGACACAATCTTAGTGGGCACGCGGCACGGAAGTGAGCAGGAATGACACGGGCATGGCACGGTTTTAGACGGGCACGGCACGGGCACGACACGGAAGTGGGATGGGGCACGAGTCACGACATGACACGACACTGTTTTAGCCAAGCACGAGCACGGAAGTAGGATGGGCATGGCACGACACAACACGGCTCTAGTAGGGCACGGCACGGCACGACATAGGCACGACACAACACGGTTCTCGTCGAGCACGTCAAGGCACGGCACGGCCTGGCACGGCATGAGACATGGAAAAACCAAAAAAAAATGTAATTAAATAAACAATGGATTTTAGATTATATTTTATTTCTATGTATTTTTTTGATAATTCAATAATTTATTAATATTTTACTTTTATTTAACTAAAAATTTAAAATAAGCTTTTAAAATAGTTTTATATGATAAAAAAAATTTGAATAAAAATTCAAACATAATAATATACCAATTACCACACATATTGATATACATTGTGTTTTATCTAATAAAGATTTTTTTTTAAAAAAACACATAGAAAATAAATAAGAAAAAAATTAATTTAAAAAAAAAACCTCCATGTGATTTGAATTTGAATCCAAATCCTAATGTCCTATGGAACTTGTCACACATCACAAAACCACCAAGGCCATTAATTCTTTATTGTGAATGTTAACCCTAGGTTTAACATCAACCGTACTATGAGGGGAGTTTGAATAGAAACTCTAGTCCCTCTTCTCTCTTTCAAAACCCTTACTGCCTTCCAGTTAATTTTATTTCAATCAATTGAAACCCAAATTTTCATTCGTTTTCCGAATTGAATTAGAACATAAATTGAGGATATACTCCCCGCAAATTAAATTAAAATTTGATTGGATGCAAGGGTATCAAAGCTCTATGTATGAATCAAGCCCAAATTAAAGTATAGTTTCCATGTGAGAGAGGAGATTTGTTAGGACATATGTGAATGTTAACTTTCATCAAGGATAAACAAAATAAAAAGTTGGGGCTTCTTGTAGTTTTTATTAGTGACTACTTTTATTTTATTTTTTTGATCCTTTATTAGTGACTACTTAGATAAGTGACAAATCAATGTACAATACAAACTACTAAAATATAAAATGCTTGCGTAGTTGAATAAAACTCTACTAGACAATATCAATAAATAAACCCCTCACTTACTATACCCACTTTAAAAAAAGTAGAATACAAATTGATTTGTCAATTTGGTCCGAAATTGCTTGTGCTGATGTAGTTTTCTTGTTTTTTCCGTCGGCTTTGGCCTATTAAAACAAAACACAACACAGCTAAATTTCAATTGAAACAAAGTGAAGGGTTAGCTTCAGGAAACACAGAAAGCAATACCCTCCACAATCCCATTTGCTACAATGAACCCTCCAATCGTTCAAACCATCTCACAGTGCTTCATAAAACCAAAATATCCAGTAGAAGAGATTAAGCTTCCAATCAACTTGGCCGCATGGGACATACCCAAGCTCTCAATCAATTACATCCAAAAGGGTCTTCTGTTCATTAAGCCCCAAACAAAAACAAATGATCAAGAAAACCCAGTCAAATCCCTCCTAGATAGGCTCAAGGATTCCCTCTCTCTCACCCTTGTTCATTTCTATCCCCTCGCCGGTCGACTCGCAACCTTGAAACAAGAAAACCCGCCTTTGTACTCTGTGTACATCGATTGCAACAACAGTCCCGGAGCAAAATTTATCTATGCAACCGCGGATTTAACCATCTCAGACATTCTTTCGCCAGTTGATGTTCCCGTGGTTGTTCAATCCTTCTTCGATCACGACAGGGCTATTAATCACGATGGGCACTCGATGTCCCTGCTGTCGATTCAAGTCACGGAGTTAATTAATGGGATATTCATCGGTTGTTCGGTCAACCACGCGGTTGTTGATGGAACATCTTTTTGGCACTTCTTCAACAGTTTATCGCAAACCTTTAGTGCACAAGAAAAGAATCCTGGAATTTCTCGACCTCCAATTCTTGAACGTTGGTTCCCTAAAGGGCACGGTCCTTTGCACAACCTCCCTTTCTCTCACCATGATCAGTTTATTAGGAGATTTGAACCACCCCCGCTAAGAGAGAGATTCTTCCACTTCTCGTCGGAATCCATAGCCAAACTCAAAGCGAAGGCTAATTCTGAAATCAAATCAACCCAGATTTCCTCGTTCCAATCTGTATGCGCGCTTGTCTGGAGGTGTGTGATCCGGGCCCGTCGTCTTCCACACGAACCGGAAACCACTTTCAGCTTTACTGTAAATAACCGAAGCCGAATAAACCCGCCGTTGCCGAACGAGTATTTCGGGAATTCGGTGGACATGTTGACGGGAAAAGCCACCGTTGGCGAATTGCTTGATCACGGATTGGGGTGGGCGGCGTGGCGGTTGCACGAGGCGGTGGTGGCCCACACCGATGCGGCGGTGCAAAAGTGGGTGGAGAAGTGGATAGAGGATCCAGTTATAAGAACACGTGGGCCTGCTCTGTATAACCCGTACGGTGTATTGGTATCGAGCTCGCCGCGGTTTAGGATGTACGAGAATGAGTTTGGGATGGGGAAAGCGGTGGCGATTCGGAGCGGTTATGCCAATAAGATGGACGGGAAAGTGATGTTTTACCCTGGGTACGAAGGCTGCGGGAGCATGGATTTGGAGGTTGACCTCCCGCCGGAAACAATGGCCGCGCTTGAATCTGACGAGGAGTTTATGGATGGCCTCAATGGTAACTGCTGAAGGGCACATTATCAACATTTAGAAGAATAAAAATTTATGTAGCCAAACGCTATTGATTGTAACATTTAGAAAAATAAAATTGATGTAGCGGAACGCTATTAGTTGTGACACAATGTTGGATTTGGATTGGTTTGGTTTGATTTGATTCATATTTTTGTATCACTTGAATTTTGATTTGTAATCTCTTAAAAAAGTCAATGCCACTCACTCTTTCGTTCTCTTTCCCAATGCTATTTAATTGTGGGGTGTGTGTTCGTGAATAAACCTAGCTCGAAGACAATAAAATATCAAGAGAGTTTGGATTCAATGGAACCAAAATGCAACGTGAATGACTTATAAAAAAAATCAAAATCAAAATCAATGTGAATTGGAGCCCAAAAGTACAGTTCACATCTGAATGGAGATTTGTTAGGACACAGGTGAATGTTAAGTAACACATTGGATAAATATGTAGAGTAAAAGTTAATTCTTAATACTGCTATATATAATTTCCATGTGGTTGGCCCTGATCTGAACCACAGTGCTCCAAAAATTATTCAAATAAGAAACTCCAAAATTATGGAAGAGAGTCCAGCAACCCCAGGTCCCCAACGATAAGCTAACCCATGCTTTTGAGGAAGACATTTGATGATCCTTTTCTCTGTCTCTCTGCTGGGAACCATGCATAAAAGTATTTACAATGCTATAATCAAAAGTAAAAGGTTTTTAATTTTAATAATGTTGGTGCAAAATATGACTTACAATATTGTAATTAAACTTAACAACGTCAATAGAAATAATTAAATTTTGGGTTTTGGATAACCAAAACTTGCAACGTTTTGACAATAACCAAATTTAATAGGCTCTACATATTCTCAATTAATATATCAATCATTATACAAAAATGTTCGATCTCTTTTTCCTTTTCCTCGCTCTCTTTCTTTTTGAACAGTATTTTCGGGAAAAAAAATATTTTACTGAAAAAGTTTTTTTTTTATTTTTAGGAAACAGTTTTTTACAAATAAATTTTTCCCAAAAAAAAGTTTCAAAAACTATTTTTTACTATTCCCAATTTTTAGTTTTTTATAGTTTGAAAAAATGATATGACAAGTTTTGGCTATCCAATTTTGATTATGTCATTGTAGACATCTATATTGCTAACCTTAGAGCATCCGCAATGTAATAATCAAAAGTGAATAATCAAAATTTGCTACATCAGCTTTTGATTATTCATTTAGATGATTGTTAAAGTTAGCAATGTGAAGTCCCACATTATTACTTTTGATTATTCAAATGCCCAAATTTAATTATTGATTAGGATGTTGCTAACTTTGTTTATTGCAATATGAGCACTTTTTTAAGCACACATTGCTAATTTTAGCAATCTTTTGATTTTGATTATTACATTGAGGATTCTCTTAGCAATCTTTTAAATGAATAATCAAAGTTGATGTGTCAACTTTTTATTATCAATTTTTGAATATGACATTATGGATACCCTAACAACCCATGTTTTTCTTTGATCAAAAAAGGCAATTTGTAAAATGGAGGGGAAAAAACTTTGTATACCATAAATGCAACATTGCCTAAGAGCATCCACAGTGGAATAACCAAAAGTCAATAATCAAAAGTTGCCACATCATCTTTTGGTTATGCATTTAAGGGATTGTTAAAGTTAGCAATGTAGAGGTCCACAATGGTTCAATCAAATTTGAATAACCAAAACTTGCCACATCACATTTTCAATTTATAAAAATCTAAAAATTGTAAACATAGAAAACAATTTTTTAAAAATAGGTTTCAAACTAACAAAAATAAGTTATTAGAAAAAGATAAAATAGTTTTTGGAAAACTTTGACTTTAAAAAAAAAAACAGTTTTCTGGAAAAAGTTAGTAAAAAAAAAAAAACAGTTTTTGAAATTTTTTTTTAAAGTATAGTTTTTGAAAAAAAGTTTTAATAAAAAAATTGTTTTTGCAAAAATAATAATAATATAAAGTTTTCGCAAAAAAAATAGTTTTGAAAAAAAACAGTTTTTGCAAAAACATAAAAACTTTTTTTAAAAAGTATTTTTTCTTAGAAATATGTTGAAAATGGAAGAGAGAGAATGTTTTTGTGTAATGATGGTGTACTTGATTGAGAAAATATGGAAACAACTAAATTTGATTATTGACAAAAAGTTGCTAGTTTTGATTATCCAAGAGTCAAAATTTGATGAGTTGCTAAGAGGTTGTTAAATCTGATTATTCCACTGGGAGCTCATTTTTGAACAAATGTTGCTAATCTTAGCAACATTTTAGTTTTGATTATACCACTGTGGATGCTCTAAGGCCATCCACAATAATATAATCAAAAGTCAATTGTTATTAAAGTTAACAACGTTGCTATAAAAAATAGCTGACAATGGTATAATCAAACTTAGCAACACCCTGAGAAATAATCAAATTTTGGGCTTGGATAACCAAAACTAGCAATTTTTTTTCAATTATCAAAATTTTTGAATCCCACACCATATGAGTTAACTGGTTCTAAAATTTATATACACGCGTGTTTCAACTAGTATATATTTTCTTTTTTGCCCGCTCTATATCTTCTTCATTTTACCCACAAATTGTTTCTCTTTCATTCCCTCCAAAAGTGAAGCTCATATCTCTCTATCATCTACAATTCAACCCATCGTTGCCGAATTACGATATTTCACTCTGCTTTCTTCTTTCTATTTTATTCCTTTTTCTTTTTCCCCCTGTGGTTGAGTACATAAAAGAACCTTGCATTCTTTTCCAAATTCAAGAACACAACTAACTATTTTTGGTAGATTAAAAGAGTGGTGAATTTGTGGTATTAATAGGCTACAAGAATCCGGGGGGGGGGGGGGGGGGGGGGGGGGGGGGGGGGGGGGGGGGGGGCCCAAAAAAACGTAATGTAGGGAAGTGAATGGCGGAAAACAAAGGGGAAAGAAAGAGAGAGAGAGAGAGAGAGAGAGAGAGAGAGAGAGAGAGAGTGAAATTGTAGTGGACACCTTATTTTTGTTATGGAATAGAAGTAACCATTGTGAACCTCAGGTCCTCAACATTGTTAAGCTTGACAACCTCTTAAATCAATAATCAAAAGTTGATATCTTTTCCAAATGAGTGAACGAGAGTAAATTGGGGAGAGAGAGAGAGAGAGAGAGAGGAAAGACTAAACGAGAGTAAATTGGGGAGAGAGAAACGTGGAGACGTGGGGAGGAGGTGAGAATATGGAGTATAAATCATCCTTGCAGGTAATGGCCTTTTCACCGGTTCCCGTGTAGGGCTTCTTTTTAGAGGGTTGACATGCTGTAGTTTCCACCTCATATCATTTTACCGATCAAAAAAACAAAAAACAAAAACCAAAAAATCAAAGTCTCTTGTACGCCATTCTTCAGCCCTCTTCTTAAG
The DNA here is from genome assembly GCA_014282245.1 of Rhododendron simsii. Classification (NCBI taxonomy): domain Eukaryota; kingdom Viridiplantae; phylum Streptophyta; class Magnoliopsida; order Ericales; family Ericaceae; genus Rhododendron; species Rhododendron simsii. The sequence goes on from CM024959.1 coordinate 32,852,965, forward strand.
GCACGTACAGGCGTTCCGGCCAATTCCTTTATTTCGTGCTCCTAAATCATTGCATATATTTTTGTTCATGTATATCCTGTAAATTTATTTCTCATTAATATATAACAGGTGTGGTATAATATATACGCACATATTGTGTGTTGGTCTTCTTTTATTTGATTCCAATTTATTTCGCATTCACGTGATTCAACCTTTTAGTCTTTATAAGATCGAATAATGATCAAGCAATAAAAATGCATGATTTTCATGCAAAATGTCTTCGTGATCAAATATTGATTGATGTCGCCTCGCATATTTTATGAAACTATGAGGCGCAATATAGCATTTATGAACATGTTTGGATGTTTCATTCAAACTGAAAGAAGCATAAAACATACACAAAACTTGATCCTTAGATCCAACCAAAAGAGAACAGTGTTAATCAATGCTAAATTAAACAGTATTTTAATAATGTAATTCCCATTAATTTTGTCATGTCATAATGCATTTAAAGGTCTAGGGTGCACAAAAAAAGAACCCACAGTACTCGGGTAAAAAGGCTATTTTGATGCCTTCACACATGGGGTCTCAATTAGGCTGTGGTGGGAACGACCTAGTGGGGCCCTATTTCATCAGTGTAAACAAACACAAGTTTCAAAACAGAGAGAGGGTGACGTGTAGAGGGAGAGAGAGAGGGAGAGAGAGAGAGAGAGAGAGAGAGAGTGTGCGCGAGTGTTATGGGGAGGGAGAGGGGTTCAAAAAAGAGAGAAATGGATAGAAGGGAGAGTGGAATGACGCTCCAAGAGTGGGAAAGAGAGGCGCGTGTTCCAAAGGACCTAGTCAGCCATGAAAATTTGGGATTATGCGCCTAGGACTCACTCGGCTACAATTCTGTTAGGGAGGACCGGCTGGGAAGAAGCCCTATAGAATTTGCAAAAGATGGCTCACAGGGAATAAAGAGACAAAAAGGGGTAAATTTATTACAGTAAGCTAATATTTTGTGCATCTCTTTTTTCAAATGATCTCGCGGCTACAATCTTTGAAATAAAAAAAAAAAGAGTAAAATAATTTGGTAGTAGAGATCGCTTTTGTATATATGATTTGACGTTTTGTAAAAAAATTCTTTATTAGTTGAGTTCTCCTAAACTTTAAAAAAAAAAAAGAAGAAATTATTTTGTCCTTATTTGAAAATTTTTTGCATTTGTTAGTTTTGCCCTTAACTTTTGTAGATTATTGATTCGTCTCGACGAGAGAAATCAGAAAAGTGAATTTTTTTTTTTACTTTTAACCAAGTATTTTGAGAAATAATCATTTTTTAAGCAAAATAAGAGAAATAAGTTGACTTATTTTGCTAAAAAATGATTATTTCTCAAAATACTTTAGTAAAAATAAAAAATTACCTTTTTCAATTGCTCTCGTTGAGAGGAATCAATAATTTACAAAAATTTGACACAAAACTAACAAATGCGAAAAAAATTCAAATAAGGAGAAAACCAACTTAAATTTTTTTAAGTTTTGGAGTTAGTTTATCACCCTTTTTTGAACAACAAAGAAGATTTTTATTAAAAAAGAGAGAGAAGAGTACAAAAGGGAAAACCAAGAACAAACCAAACAAAAATAGCATCACAAGCACAAAGGACACATCCTAACGACGTTGACACCCATCCCAGTGCCAATCATCTGCTCGAGAGTCCAAACAATGCTTAAAATTTTAAATGGGTTTGAGGTCTATGTAGGCAATGGCAAAACAATGTACAATACGAACGCACGGGAGGAGGCTTCACGGGGACACCCTCGAACCCCCCGTAGTTACACTCGGAGAGAAAAAGAAGGCTGGCAACTAAAACGAAAAATAATGTAATGGTCGTGGCACCCAGAAATGAACTTGTGGCATTAACCCTACCCTTTGACATTTCCATAGCATATATATTTAAGAAAGGGGTGTATATGCGTATAAATGCAGGCTAACTACTGATTTTACTAAGCTGGTTAAAAAAATAGAGATTTTATTGAAAGCGGTACAAGAAATATTATTGGTAAATTTGATTCACCGAATCTAATAAACTAATAATTGCATATATAATTTTGACACATGGTACCGCTTAATTGGTCGCATAGCTTTGACTTTTGACCAGTAAATAGTTGACGAGATTCAATCGGCAAATACCGTTTCTCATCTATTAGGCCTTACAATACGTGACGATTTCTGATAGACTTGAAATATCTATATCTCAAATATCTTAAAATATTACAGTAACAAATAGATACTAGGGTTTGGCACTACGCAATGCATTTTGAACACAATTAAAATGAATTACAAAACTATTGACCATCCCCACCAATGAAACTGATTTATATGGAATTTTTTTTAAAATTAGCTTCAAAAAGAGTTCTTTTAGTGCATACTCGTACCCAAAGATGCGGATCGAACAATCAAAAAAATGGAGTCAAGAGAGAGAGTCTGAAATAGACTTGCTTTGTGATTGAAATGAGAGAGAGAGAGAGAGAGGAGGAGGAGGAGGAGGAGGAGTCATTGATTGGATTCATGACCAAAACTGATCTAGAGGGGTGTTGGCTTTGGGAGCGGAGAGCTAAAAGAAGATGTGTGTGTGTGTGTGTGAGAGAAAGAGAAAGAGAGAGAGGAGTGAGATATAAATTTTGACCGTGAGATTAGTGGCAATTGTACAATTAATATTGTTTGAGAGAGAGAGGGAGAGAGAGCCGTACGAATTATGGAGCAAATAAATAGTTATGATTTATAGATAGTTATGATATATATATATATATATATATATATATAGTCCAATTCCCATAAGGGATCCCGCAAGGCCTTACTGTGCGGGACTCCCCTTTTCTGATCGAATTGCTACGATCCGAGCCGCTCAAAGTGATCAGAACGTGATTTGAAGGGTACCCTTAAGAAATCAGCAAAAAAAATGATCGGGAATGGCTTGATCCGAACAATTTTTTATTAAACAGTTCAGTAAGAAATTGCTCGGTCAAGCTCTTCCCAATCATTTTTTTTTTTTGCTGATTTCTCATGAGTATCCTTAAAATCACATTCTGAACACATTGAGCGGCTCGGATCGTCGCAATTCGATCGGAAAAGGGGAGTTCCGTACAGTAAGACCGTGCGGGATCCCTCATTGAATATATTCTGTATATATATATATATATATATATGGTGCATATCAATTCTCAATAAGGAATACATATATATAAATTTGTCAAATCGACCATTCGTCAACTACCCACTCATCCTCCCTTTCCCCGAAATTGCTTGGGAAAAACCTATTGGCGGAATTTCTGGGTCAAGCGAATCTCTTTCCTTGGTAGCTCCGAATTTTTAACTCCACAAACTTGGCTTAAAACTCAATACAACATAGCTAATCTTCGAATAAACCAAGGTGAAGCTTTAGCTTCATCAAGCACTGAAAAGAAAATTCTCCACAATTCCATTCAAATGAGCCCTCCAATTGTTCAAACCATCTCAGAGTGCTTCATCAAACCACAATATCCAGTAGAAGAGGTAAAGCCTCCAATCCACTTGGCCTCATGGGACACATTCATGCTCTCAGCGAATTACATCCAAAAGGGTCTTCTGTTCATTAAAACTCAAACAACAACTGATCAAGAAAATCCAGTAAAATCCCTCCTAAATAGGCTCAAGGATTCCCTCTCTCTCACCCTTGTTCATTTCTATCCCCTCGCTGGTCGACTCGCGACCCTGAAACAAGAAAACCCGCCTTCTTACTCTGTGTGTATCGATTGCAACAATAGTCCCGGAGCAAAATTTATATATGCAACTGCGGATTTAACTATCGCTGACATTCTTTCGCCTGTTGATGTTCCTGTAGTCGTCCAATCCTTCTTCGATCACAACAGGGCGATTAATCATGACGGGCATTCGATGTCGCTGCTGTCGATTCAAGTCACGGAGTTAATCGATGGGATTTTTATCGGTTGCTCGGCCAACCACGCGGTTATTGACGGAACATCTTATTGGCATTTCTTCGAGATTTTGTCGAACACATACAGTGCAGAGGAGAAGAATCCTGGAATTTCCCGACCCCCATTTCTTAAACGCTGGTTCCCCAACGGGCACGGTCCTATCCACAACCTGCCCTTCTCTCACCGTGAGCAGTTTATTGGGAGATTTGAAACGCCCCCGCTGAGAGAGAGAATTTTCCATTTCTCGTCGGGATCCATAGCCAAACTGAAAGCAAAGGCTAATTCTGAAAGCAAATCAACCAAGATTTCCTCGTTCCAATCTGTATCCGCGCTTGTCTGGAGGTGCGTGGTCCGGGCCCGTCGTCTTCCACACGATCCCGAAACCACTTGCACCATGACTGCAAATAGCCGAAGCCGAATGGACCCGCCATTGCCGAATGAGTACTTCGGGAATTTGGTGAGCAGATTGACGGGAAAAGCCTCCGTTGGCGAACTGCTTGAACACGGATTGGGGTGGGCGGCGTGGCGATTGCACGAGGCGGTGGAGGCCCACACCGGTAAGGCGGTGCAACAGTGGGTGGAGAAGTGGATGGAGGATCCAGCTATATACACATGTGGGCATAACCCGTATGGGTTAGTATTGGCGGGCTCCCCGCGGTTTAGGATGTACGAGAATGAGTTTGGAATGGGGAAAGCGGTGGCGATTCGGAGCGGGTACGGGAATAAGTTCGACGGGAAATTGATGTTTTACCCTGGGTATGAAGGCGGGGGAAGCATGGATTTGGAGGTTAACCTCCCGCCAGAAACAATGGCGGCGCTTGAATCTGATGGTGAGTTTATGGCTGGCCTCAATGGATATTGCTGAAGGACAAATTATCAACATTTGTTCATATTTATTGTAAAGGAGGACAAATTTACTGGCAATAGTCAAATTATCCTGGTTTGTACTACTTGAATTTTAATTTGCAAGCTCCTCTCTCTCTCTCATGAAGAATTCTCAGCACACTCCCTCCCTCAGAGTTTTCCGAGTTTGAGTTTGATTTCCTGCCCACAATGTGAGGTTCTGGTTTGAGTTCAATTATTAAAATAGTTAGATTGACGTTTTGAAAAAAAATACTTTACCGTCTTGATCTAGACAACCAGGCTAACCCAAGATAGGTGAATAGCAGAACAGATTAGAACCACAGACTGAGACAACAGTGAATGGAGAGATGACCAAGCAAACACACACGAAACTACTATCCGAAGAATTAAGCATTTGAAATTATCATTCGTTCAAGGAAGATATTCCCATGCTCCTACCTCTGGTTGCGCCTGGAACCTAGCTAAATCTTTGCCATTTTGTGACTCATTCAGATCTCTTATCTTAAGGGTATAAAAGATTTGTTTACGAAACAAATTGACGACTTGACTGTCAGAGGGCCTCTTGACGTAACCGAATGGCCTCCCGTTGATTCATTATACCTATACGAGGCTGGCAAACAGAAGACCTCTTGTTGATTCATTGGAGAGAATGAAAAAGATGATCCGGTGGTCAAAAGACCGCCGAGGAAGAAGAACGCCAGCACCATCACCGAAAATCACCGTCGCCACAACATCCCGCAGCATCACCAATCATCACCGTCCCCTATTAATGGTTGTGTATTCAAGGCCACAAAATCAATTTCTAGCAGCGAATCAAGGATCACCTGAGGTGTATATATTGGGCATCTCGTTCTTCATCTCATCATAAGTTCTACAAAATATACACTGTCCAGTCCGATATTATCTTTTGTGAGCGAGAGGCAAATGTTCGTTCAGTTTATCAAGGCGGCTTTCTAGTGAAGTTTCGATAGCCGTGGTCTAGCTGTTCTATCCTTGGAGACAGACACCGGTCAACCTCTCACACTCAATGGTAAGGCGGTAAATCTATTTTAAGGAGACTAATTCAGGGCCCGATTCCGTTTATTTATTTCAGTAAATTTGGTATTCTGTTTATGTAACTTATAATCTGTAATTGGAGTTTATTGTTAATGATGAAATGTGTACTCTGGAATACGTATATCATATTGTATTTTTTCCAACAATGGTTGGTGACTAAGAAAAAGAGCCAAGACTAGTAAAAGTTGATGTAGAGCACATCTTAACCCTTGGTTGAAAGCTTAATCACATAGTTTAATAAAACATAATTTCGATACACTTTTGAAGGTTCTTTAACACATATTAGAAAATTGTGGTTTTTTGTCCTTTCTTGCCTTATTGACAGCCCAACCGATCAAGAAGTAAAGGCGTAGGCTGAGACAGCATTGGAAGGATAGATGAAATAAGCAAACACACACGAAACAGGACCACAATCTGATCAAGAAGTAAAAGCATTAATTTGAAATTATCATGCGTCCAAGGAAGATATCATAAAAGCCTATAAATAAATAAAACATATCACAAAACGTTGCCATTGTGAGATTTGTTCAAATGTAGTACTTCTTCCTTCCCTTTTTTAGAGTCCAGTATTTCATTTTGAGTTATCCCTTAAAAAGTGTCCATTTTGTAAAGTTAATGGATAAAAAATGGTACATTTTTCATTTTGTCCCTAAAAGTATATTCCATTTTGGAAAGTTAGGGAGTAAAAATGTAATGATGATGTTTCCATAGAGGATAAGTAGGGAAAGTGGAGGTAAAAGTTGATGTGAAAGGTGTAATGATGATATTTCCTTAATAAGTTGGAGTTACAAAACTGGACACTTAAAAAGGGACGGAGGGAGTAAAAAATGTGCATACGAACCAAAGTGTCGACTTATTTATAAATTAATTAAGCATTAACCATTAGGTAGCAGTAGTTGATGAATGGTGACTAAGAAAGGAGCCCAAGACCAGATACAAAAAATTGCGCCTTAATTCTCATTAGGAGCAACACTTTTTGTAATTACTACTAAGTTTAGACATGTGTTGGGAATGTTGTCAGAGCCGAAAACTTCTAAGAACAAATTATCACAAAGTCTAGGCATGTACTCAAAACGTTCTCAGCTATAAAATGTCCCACAGCTGTCAGTATTACCAGAACAACTTTTTATCATAAAAAAAGCAGCCCGCAATTATTATTTTTTTTATCGTGGCAGTAGTTAATGAATGCTGACTAAGAAAAGGAGCCCACATTTGTTTTTTTAATCGTAACCTACCAGGACAATTTGATCACATGAATTATTGTTGGTACCTACAAATTTCAATCTCATACATAAGCTAGCTTCCATATTAAAACACAACTGAGTTTCAACAAAGAGTGCTTCATAAAACCACAATATCCCACTAACCATGAACCCTCCAATTGTTCAAACCATCTCAGAGTGCTTCATCAAACCGCAATATCAGGTAGAAGAGGTGAAGCCTCCAATCTACTTGGCCTCATGGGACTTAGCCATGCTCTCTGTGCATTACATCCAAAAGGGTCTCCTGTTCATTAAGCCCCAAACAACAACAAATCATCAAGAAAACCCTGTCGAATCTCTCCTAAACAGGCTCAAGGACTCCCTCTCCCGCACCCTCGTTCATTTCTACCCCCTCTCCGGTCGCCTCGCAACCTTGAAACACGAAAACCCGCCTTCTTACTCTGTTTACATTGATTGTAACAATAGTCCCGGAGCAAAATTTATCTACGCAACTGCTGATTTATCTGTTTCCGACGTACTTTCGCCTGTTGATGTTCCCGTGGTTGTTCAGTCCTTCTTTGACCACGACAGGGCGGTTAATCACGATGGTCATTCGATGTCGCTGCTGTCAATTCAAGTCACGGAGCTAACCGATGGGGTTTTCATCGGTTGCTCGATAAACCACATGGTGGTTGACGGAACATCTTACTGGCATTTCTTTGAAATGCTGTCCCACGCCTTCCGTGCACGAGAAGAGAATCCCGAGATTCCCCGGCCCCCAGTTCTTACCCGCTGGTTTCCCGATGGGTACGGCCCTGTTATCAACCTCCCTTTCTCTCACCACGATCAGTTCATATGCAGATTCAAACCACCCCCGCTTAGAGAGAGAATCTTCCACCTGTCATCAGAATCCATAGCCAAACTCAAATCCAAGGCCAATTCCGAGTCCAAAACCAACAAGATTTCCTCTTTCCAGGCCGTGTCTGCGCTAGTCTGGAGGTGCGTTACACGCGCCCGCCGCCTCCCGCACGACCAAGAAACAAGCTGCAGACTGGCTGCGAATAACCGAGCCCGAATAGACCCGCCGTTGCCGACCGAGTACTTCGGGAATTCGATGCAAACAGTGAGGGGAAAAGCCTCGGCAGGGGAACTGCTCGGGCAGAGGTTCGGGTGGGCGGCGTGGCTGTTGCACGAGGCGGTGGCGGGCCATTGCAACGCGGCGGTGCGGGAGTGGGTGGGTAATTGGGTTAAGGACCCGTTTATATACCAGTTCGCACAGTTTTTCGACCCGTTTAGTTTGTTGATGGGGAGCTCGCCCCGGTTTGGGATGTACGGGAATGAGTTTGGGATGGGAAGAGCGGTGGCGGTTCGGAGTGGCTACGCAAATAAGTTTGACGGGAAAGTGACGTCGTATCCGGGGCATGAAGGAGGCGGAAGCATGGATTTGGAGGTTTGCCTCCCGCCGGAAACAATGGCGGGGCTCGAATCTGATGGGGAGTTTATGGGTGCGATCTGTTCTTATTAGTCACGTAATCTTTCATCTTAGCAATCGTTTGTTTCAATATGAGAGAATTTCTGTTTTCTTTGCGTGTACTAACATTTTGTGCCCCTAGTTCGTTCACCAACTTGTGTCACCCGGCTTTCTTGCCTCATTCGGATCATCATCCAGTATTTGTAATAGGCAATACAACGGACTCACATGTCCGGAGTGTGTCTGGACACAAATACAATTACAAATGTGTTAAAGTTATTCTATGCGTGTGAATAGTATAAGATACTAATGAACTCACATGCATCAAACGATTTCAAATATATCTGTGTTAATCTCAGCACACTCCCTTTCTCTGAGTTTCCTAGTTTGAGTTAGATTTCGTGCCCACACTGTGAAGTTCTTGTTTGGGTTAATTATTAAAATAGTAAGATTAACGTGTTGAAAAAAACACTTTATCGTCTAGATCTTGAAAACTAGGCTAACCGAAGATATATAGGTGAACAGCAGAACAGATAAGAAACACAGACTGAGATAGCAGTGAACGGAGAGATGACCAAACAAACACACTCGAAACCACTATCCGAAGAAGTGAGCATTTGAAATTAACATTCATTCAAGGAAGATATTCCCATGCTCCTTCCTCCGGTTGCGCCTGGACTGGAACCTAGCTAAATCTTTGCCATTTTGTGATTCGTTCAAATCTCTTATCTTATGGGTATAAAAGATTTGTTTACGAAACAAATTGACGACTTTATTTTCGGAGGGTCTCTTGAGGTAATCGAAATGCCTTCCATTGATTCATTGTATTTGGACGAGACTGGCAACCGAAAGACCTCTTGTTGATTCATTGTATCTGGACGAAACTCTTCAATTTTCAGCAAGTTAATACTCACTCCCATGAAAAGTGGTTATGGCCGAATTAATTCACTCCACCTATTCAATTCCGGAAATTTTCCCCTATTCTTTTTTTAATCCCGCTAATAAGGGTCCCTGGAGCAATAGTTTAGTCATAATAAATACATTATATTATACTCTACATTAACTGTTTTGTAATCAACAATAACCATTTGTTTAGGACAAATAAACAACATTAAATGCATCATTGATTGGAGTTCTTGTACTTTCCAATAGTACCCCACTACGCAAGTAAAATTTATTTATTTTGTATTCTCTTTTTAAAAGAAGATAAACTACATAAAACGAGAAAAGAAGAATAAAAGTGTAATAAAACAATGGGATGACCACTACCACGTATCATCCTCCGCAACCACACTGACAAAAAATGAGGTCAATGGAAAATTTTTTTATAGTAATTCATTTTACAAACAGTTGGCCTCCATATTACCCAAAAGTCATTCATCTTGAAAAATTACATAAACTTATTGTATTAATTTATTCAAAGCAAGCATAAATTTTAACGTTGCCTTGAATTTAAATTTTAAAGCCAAACTATACCATTTGTCCCTAAATAAATATTTGGCATGCAAACCTAGGTCTTTAAAAAAATGCAATTATCATTAAAAAAAATTAAATTTTTTTCACAACTTAAAAGAACTCATTGATATTTATTGTTTTTTTAAAGGTCTAGGTTTACCCACCGGACATTATTTACAGATGGATGAAATACATAAGTAGTAAAGAGCCAAAAAAAAAAGTACCTGAACTTTACCTTGAATTTAAAATTTAAAGCCAAACTACATAAGTAAAGAGAAAAAAAAAAAAAAAAGGAATGGAAATGAACCCAAAAAGGATAGATTTGACCGTATAATTATTTGGTACTGCTTCAATTAATTCATGTAGTTGGAGAACTCCTCATTTACCAATGTAATCGGTTATAAAGAATTGTTATAAGGTCCATTATAGGATTTTATAACATGTCCAATCCACCTCATATTTTCAAAACATCTCTAATCCAGCCAATTTCTTTCTTTAAAGTCTTAGGTCCACTTCATTTTTTGATAGGACAAAATTTTCCCTTCATTAAACTTTACACAACCGCCACCACCACCACCTCCACCATCACCACCACCACGCCACCACAACCACCACACCACCACCACCACAGCCACCAACACGTCCCCACGACCACCCTAACCATCCCGCCGCCGCCACCACAATGCCGCAACCTCCACCACAATTACTACCACCATGCTGTCACCACAACTACAACCACCACCACTCAACCACTACCACCACAACGCAACCACCACCGCTCCACCAACACCACCATGCCCCACCACATCCACCGTCACCAAAACGCCACCCCCCCACCACTTCAACCACTACGTCGCCACTGCCGTCGCACCACCACGTACCACCACCACAACAATGCCGTAACTTCCACCACAATTACCACCACCACCACCACGATGCCAACACCACTACCTCCACCACAACCAACACGCCACCGCCACTACAATGCCGCCCTAACCACCATCTACACCACCACCACCACACCCCAACTACCACCACCACCACAACGCCGCAACCACTACCACTCCACCACCGCCGCCGCCACCGACACCACCACTCCACCACCACCATGCCCCCAACCCTACCACCACCACGATGCCGCCACCACCACCATGCCCTAAACACCACCTCAACCACCACGCCGCCACCACCACCACATTGCCGTAACCTCCATAATAATTACCACCACCACTCCACCACAACCCCGCCCCCACCACCATCTCCACCACCACCCCCACCCCCACGACGATGCCACCACCACCCCCACCACCTCGACCACCACCACGCCCCTCCTCCCCACTACCACAACCACGACGCCGCTACCACAACCATAACGGTGTCACCACCTCCACCACCTCTACGACCACCACAACGGTGCCACCACCACCACTCCTCCACCACCACCGCCACGCCCCCCCCCCCCCCCACACCACCATCTCCACCACCACCACGGCTTTACCACTCTCACCACCTCTATCACCATTACGCCCACCCCCCCCCCCTCAACCATCACGTCGCCGCCGCCACCACCACAATGGCGCAACCTCCACTATAATTACCACCACCACCCCGCCCCGACCACCACCTCCACCACCACCACCACCACCACCACCACGCCACCACCACAATGACCAAATGCATCATACATGTTTTTCGTTATATATTTAGACTGCAAATTTACACTTTTAGACTGCAAATTTGTTAATTAAACACCAATGCCAGAGAAAATTTAGACTGCAAATTTATAGTTTTAGACTGCAAATAAAAGTACTTTCGTAAACTTTGCAGTCTAAAAGTGTAAATTTACAGTCTACACAAAAATTTAGACTGCAAATTATTAAATGAAAACTAAAGCCAATGAGAATTTAGATTGCAAATTTATTAAATGAACACCAACCCTAGAAAAAATTTAGATTGCAAATAAAGGCACTTTCGTAAACTTTGCAGTCTAAAAATGCAAATTTGCAGTCTACACAAAAATTTAGACTGCAAATTATTAAACAAACACTAACGCTAATGACACAAAAATTTAGATTGCAAATTATTAAACGAGCACTAACGCTAATGATAATTTAGACTGCAAATTTGCACTTTTAGATTGCAAATTTATTGATTGAACGCCAATGCCATAAAAAATTTAGATTGCAAATAAAGACATCTTCATAAACTTTGCAGTCTAAAAGTGCAAATTTGAAGTTTACACACAAATTTAGATTGCAAATTATTAAATGAGCACTAACGCCAATGAGATTTTAGACTGTAAAGAGAAAATTTAGACTGCAAGTTTGCACTTTTAGAATACAAATAAAGGCACTTTCGTAAACTTTGTAGTCTAAAAGTATAAATTTGCAGTCTAAAAAAAAATTTAGACTGCAAATTATTAGATGAACGTAACGCCAATGAGAATTTAGATTGCAAATTTACATTTTTAGACTGTTAATTTGTTAATTGAACACCAATGCCTGAGAAAATTTAGACTGCAAATTTATAATACTTTTAGACTGTAAATAAATACACTTTCGTAAATTTTACAGTCTAAAAGTGCAAATTTGTAATCTACACACAAATTTAGACTGTAAATTATTAAATAAATACTAACACCAATGAAAATTTAAAATGCAAATTTGTACTTTTAGACTGCAAATTATTTTCTTAAAACACTAACGCCAATGAGACATCAGAAAAGCAAGTGTGACCCAGAAGGAAGGTGAATTACCAAAGAAGAAGTTGTGGTGGTGGAGTGATGGCGGCGGCATGGTGTTGGTGTTGGTGATGGTGGAATAGTGGTGGTGGCGACGACATGGTGGTGGTCATTGTACTAGTGGTGGCGGTGTGGTGGTGGTGGAGTGATGGCAATGGCGGCGGCGGCAATGGTTGTGATGGAGTGGTGGTTGTGATGATCGCTTGGTGGTGGTGGTAATTGTGGTGGAGGTGGCGGCGTTGTGGTAGTGGTGGTGGTTATGGTGGCGTGGTGGTGGAGTGATAGCGGTGGCGATGGTGGTGGTGGTGGCGGCTTGGTGGTGGTGGTAATTGTGGTGGAGGTGGCGGCGTTGTGGTGGTGGTTGTGGCGGCGTGGTGGTGGAGTGATAGCGGTGGCGATGGTGGTGGTGGTGGTGGCGGCAGCTTGGTGGTGGTGGTAATTGCGGTGGAGGTGGCGGCGTTGTGGTGGTGGTCGCGGCGGTAGCGTGGCGGTAGTGGTAGCGGCAGCGGTGGCGGATTGGTGGTGGCGATGGTGGTGGAGGCGTAGTGGTGGTGGAGGAGCCAATGGTGGTGTTGGTGGCGGTGATGGTGATGGAGTGGTGGTGGTGGTGGTGGTGGTGGTGGGGGGGGGGGGACGTGGTGGTGGCGGCGGCGACGTGGTGGTGGTGGTGGTGGTTATGTAGTTGTAATAAGATAGAAAAAATGAAAAAATGTACTTTTTGTATTAGCCAAACAAGGCCCTTATTTCTTTTATATAGGTTATTTTTGTCATTGAAATTTTTAGTGGATTAGAGGTGTTAGGAACTTTAGAAGTGGATTGGGTGGGTTAGAAACATGCTATAATGGACTTATCAAAAATTCTCCCAATTAATTATCGGCATAAGTTAAGATGGTGTTGTCCAACTTTTTAATACTATGCTCTAACTTATGCCCTAGAGGCATCAACTCGCATTTGCCTTCTTTTTTCCCTCCAAAAGTTTAGGATTTTCATTGATAACGACCTATATTCAATTCAGGAGTTTTTCCCCTAATTTTTGTCAAAAAGTTTAGGATTTCCATTGATAACAAAGAGCTTACAATATAGGACTTATTATTTCCGAATGAGAAAATAGCCTAACAGGCGGGTAGGCAATCCAAAAATCTACACCTCCAAACCTCACATGCACATAAGAAGAGCATTAGTAACACCGCACACCAACTATTACATCTCACATAACCCAACTCACACACACCAACACCAAAAAACAACACTCCCGAATGGTGCATGGGTGAAGAAGACTCCTATAGGAGAGAAATAAAGAGACAAAACAAACAAAACCAAAGCAAACCTCAACAAAATCATACCCAACAATCGACATGATCGAATGCCAAGACACCATGCCGCCTTTGGAGAGAATGAAGAGGATGATCTGGTGGTCAAGAGACCACCGAGGAAGAAGAACGCCGGCACCATCATGGATCGTTACCGTCGCCGCAACATCCTGCACCATCACCCATCGTCACCGTCCCCTATTCATGGTTGTGTATTCAAGGCCACAAAATCAATTTCTGGCAGCAAATCAAGGGTCACCTGAGCTGTAAATATTGGGCATCCTGTTCTTCATCTCATCATAAGTTCTACTCCCTCCGTCTTATATTGTTTGTCCAGTCCGCAAAACAATGACGTAAAAAAATACATGTTTTGCAAGGAAAATTAAAATCTTTTAAACAATTCACTAGATATTGATGAGTTCTTTAATTTATAAAAAATGTTGGTTTTAAGGAGACTAATTCAGATGTTCGTTCAGTTTGCCAAGGCGGTTTTCTAGTGTTGTTCCGATAGCCATGGTCTAATTATTCTATCCTAAGAGACGGATACCGATCGGTCAACCTTCAACACTCAACGGTAAGACAGTGAATTTGTTTTAAGGAGACTAATTCTGGGCTTGTTTCGGTATATGTATTTCAGTCCATTGGGTATTCTGTCTATGTAACTTGCAATCCGTAATTCGAGTATATCGTTAATGAAATGTGTACTGTGGAATTCGTCAATCATATTGTATTTTTTTCCAAAAGTAGTTTTTTTTTTTAAAAAATTTTTTCCAAAAGTAGTTCGTGACTAAAAAAAAGAGCCAAGACTGGTTATTGTATTTTTTCCAAAAGTAGTTGGTTGGTGACTAAGAAAAAGAGCCAAGACTGGTTATTGTATTTTTTCCAACTACTAGACTGGTTATTGTATTTTTTCCAAAAGTAGTTGGTTTTTTTTTTTTTTTTTCAACCGTCATACATCAGCGGGGGTTAGTAGGGGGTGTTAGAGTTAGCACAGGGAGTCCAGAAGCTACTGGTTATTGTATTTTTTCCAAAAGTAGTTGGTGTAGAGCACATCTTAACCCATGGTTGAAAGCTTAATCACATAATTTATAAAAACACAGTTTTCGATACACTTTTGAAGGTTCTTTAACACATTAGAAAATTGTGTTTTTTTGTCCTTTCCTGCCTTATTGATAGCTCAATTGATCAAGAAGTAAAAGCGTAGAATGAATTACCACCAAGTCAAGGCATGTACTCAAAACTTTTTCAATTATGAAATATCTACCGTTGTCAGTATTACCACTAAGTTTAGGCGTGTGCTGAAAAAGTTCTCAAAGTTGAGAATATCTGAGAACTTTCTCAATGGTCAACGTCAGTGGTCAACAGTCAACGCTGATAATTTGTTGTCAACAGTCCAACAATAGCGGTTGAGGAGTATTTTTTTGTACTCCCTCCGTCCCAATTTATTTGTCCAACACCGAAAATCTAACTTTTTTAAGAAGCACAATAATGCAGCGCAGCCTCCTTTAATTTTACGAAACTATTCGCAAGAAGAGATCACAAACTTGCTGATGTTAAAGATTCTCTCTTTGAAACATAAACACGAATATGTATGGACTAGAGGTACTCTCTCTTCGAACACACGATTATGAGAAAACTCTCAATTTTTCTTTAATTCAATAACAACTCCGTTAGCCCGAAGGCTTACAACTTATTATATAGGAAAAAATCCCAACCCTTATTGATTCGTCCGAAAAGAAAGTAGAATCAATTAATTAACAAAAACAAAAAATTCTACTTTGACGAGAAAATCAAATACGAGAAAGAAATATAAGGTTGCCAAAACAAGAGGCAACTAAAACGGAATTTCCTAACAAAATAATAAACTCAAAATAATGTGTAATTAATTTATATTCTTCATATTTCTGTTCTGCATCACACAATGATTACACCTAAAAAGTTACTGCACAACTTTCCACATTTACCCTCAACTTTTTTGAAAAAAATTACCTTATTCCACTAAAGAAAGGGTAAAATGAAAAAATTGATTCAATTAGAAGTCAAATGGACCAATATTTTGGGATATTTTAAAGTAAAAAAGTGGACAAAGTGGGACGAGGAAGTATAAAAATTTGACTTACCTACACGTAAATTGCCCGCACATATGTTGAGCCATTTCTTGATGCCCAAGGTGGAGTCTTGTCAAATTTCGTCGAAGTTGATCAAACGTGCCAAAGTTAAAATTTGTTATCTTAACCTACCAGGACAATTTGATCACATGAATTATTTTATAGAGAATTGAACAACAAAGTAAAAACACGCATATGGTGACGTACATATCCAATTTTTGCCATGAAGTCAAGGAGAGCTTTTTTCCCTCCAATAACCTACTCATCCTCCCTTCCTCGAAATAGCTTATTGTTTGTACCTTCATATTTTCTCCTACATAAACTCCATTAAACACAACTGAGTTTGATCAACTAAGAGTGCTTCAGAAAACCACAATATCCCACTAATCATGAACCCTCCAATTGTCAAAACCATGTCAGAGTGCTACATCAAACCACAATATCCAGCAGAAGAGGTGAAGCCTCCCTTCCACTTGGCCTCCTGGGACATAGCCATGCTCTCTGTGCATTACATCCAAAAGGGTCTTCTGTTCATTAAGCCACAAATAACAAGTGATCAAGAAAACCCAGTTGAATCCCTCCTAAATAGGCTCAAGGATTCCCTCTCTCTCACCCTGGTTCATTTCTACCCCCTAGCCGGTCGATTTGCTACTGTAAAACAAGAAAACCCGCCTTCTTACTATGTGTACATCGATTGCAACACAGGTCCCGGAGCAAAATTTATCTATGCAACTGCGGATTTGACTATTGCTGACATTCTTTTGCCTGTTGATGTTCCTGTAGTTGTTCAATCCTTCTTTGATCACGACAGGGTGGTTAATCACGATGGGCATTCAATGTCCCTGCTGTCAATTCAAGTCACGGAGTTAATCGATGGGATATTCATCGGTGTTTCAGCCAACCACGCGGTTGTTGATGGAACATCTTATTGGCATTTCTTCAACAGTTTGTCGAACACCTTCCGTGCACAGGAAAAGAATCCTGGAATTCCTCGACCACCAGTTCTTAAACGTTGGTTCCCTAACGGGCACGGTCCTATGCACAACCTCCCTTTCTCTCACCATGATCAGTTTATTAGAAGATTTGAAGCGCCCCCGCTTAGAGAGAGAATATTCCACTTCTCGTCCGAATCCATAGCCAAACTCAAAGAAAAGGCCAATTCTGAAAGCAAATCTAGCAAGATTTCCTCGTTCCAATCTGTATCCGCGCTTGTCTGGAGGTGCGTGATCCGGGCCCGTTGTCTTCCACGCGACCCCGAAACCACTTGCACTATGGCCGCAAATAACCGAAGCCGAATAAACCCGCCATTGCCAAACGAGTACTTTGGGAATACGGTGCTCACATTGACAGGAAAAGCCACCGTTGGCGAGCTGCTTGATCAAGGGTTGGGGTGGGCGGCATGGCGGTTGCACGAGGCGAGGGAGAGCCACACCGATGCGGCGGTGCGAGAGTGGGTGGAAAAGTGGACGGAGAATCCTGTTATATACAAGCGTACGGGGCATAACCCGTACGCGTTATTGTTGGGGAGCTCGCCGCGGTTTCCGATGTATGAGAATGAGTTTGGAATGGGGAAAGCGGTGGCGATTCGTAGTGGGTACGGGAATAAGTTCGACGGGAAAGTGATGTTTTACCCTGGGTATGAAGGCGGGGGAAGCATGGATTTGGAGGTTAACCTCCCGCCAGAAACAATGGCGGCGCTTGAATCTGATGGTGAGTTTATGGATGGCCTCAATGGACATTGTTGAAGGACAAGTATCAACATTTGTTCATGATGGAGGCCAATATTCTACGTAATAATCTCGAAATCTAGGAAATTTATTTTATAATTTCAAATTTAGTATTTTAGTATCAAAATTTTATTTTAGTCAAGATTTGCTAGAAGTATTAAGTTTCCTAGTTTGTTTCAATATTGTATTTCTATTTATGTAGGTTGTTTGGTCAAGATTCAATATGGTTGATTTTATTTTCATATATTTTATTTCATTTTTATTTCTCCTGTCTCACTTTGTTGTGCTTCACTTTGTTGTGCCTGTTTCTTTTTTGTGAGGTGCCAAAAAGAAAACGGTGTCCCCGGTCACTTTGGGGATACCGTGACTTTTAGCATAACAAAACCATTATGAGTATAACCAAAACTCATTACAAGCATAACAAAATCATAACAAAGCATAACTTGGCATAACTTGTTTATTATGCCTTGGATGGATTTGGTTATGCCTTGGTTGGTTTGTGGATATTCCTTAGTTATGCCTTGTTTGAGTTTTGTTATGCTTGTAATAGGTTTTAGCTATGCTCATAATGGTAAAATTATGCCAAAAATTACGATGTCCCCAAAATAACCGGGGACACCATAGCATCATCCTTTTAGTAATGCTTCTATTATAAATTGAAATGTAAGCCTTATAATAGGGTTAGTTGTTATTGAATTAAAAAATAAGTTTTATCTCATTATTGTGTGTTCGAAGATAGAGTACCTCTAATTTACATATTTTTTTGTGCTAATCAGTAAGAAAAATCATTACATGAGTACTTAAGGAAATTCATTGAAAGTACCATTTTGCTAACTAAAATAGATATAAGTACTCATTTTTTAAATTAAAAATGACGTATTATTTCAGAAAGTTTTGTAAAATGAGACATAAGTATTTAAAAAAAAAAATATATATATATATATATATATATATGAGCGGCAGCCTCACCTACCCAACTCACTCTCATAGTAGATTCATCATATCCATGTCAATATCCTCACCTACCCAACTCACCCTCGGAGAGCTGCTTTTCCCCCCTCCCCTGACACCCCACCCCCCGACCCCACAACCCCATTTCCCATATTACCCCCCCTCTGTACCAGTTTGCCGCATTTTTTTTCTTCTTCTTTTTTTTTTTTTCCTCTTTACGTATTTCCTTTTCTTCCTTTTCAGTTTGAATTTTTTTTCTTTCTTTTTCCTCTTTATTTCCAGTTTGAATTTTTTTTTCATTTTTTAATTTCCAATTATTTTCTTTATTTGTTTCTTTTTCCATTTACCTCCCTTATTTTTTTTAGTTAATTCAAATTCTATTTTCAATTAAAATTGACTTTATGCTTTATAAATTTATGTGATTATGTAGGTTAGTAAGCATGTATACCTAGAAAATCTAGGAAAGACTACTTGTAAAACAATTAATAGGTTTAAGTCTATTTCTAGGCTTTTTAAAGTAATTGAGAGAAAAAAAAAAAAGCATGTCAATTGATCATGTTTATCTGACTATTTTTTTTTCTTTCAAGATTAAAAAATATAGTTACAAAAATAAGTGTTCCGATTTTCAATTCGTTTAAACTGGTGCAAAGATATTTATTTTTCTGATCATTTCATCCTAAATGGTCGTAATAAATTTTTCGCTCTAAGGCTTTTCAATGGGCACCCTAAGAGTACTCTAAAACTAAATAAAGAATCTTGGGTGCTCGTTGAAAGGCCTTAAAGCCAAAAATTTACTATGACAATTTAGGATGAAATTGTCAGAAAAATAACATCTTTGTACCGGTGCAAAGATGTTATTTTTCTGATCATTTCATCATAAATGGTCGTAATAAATTTTTGGTTCCAACGCCTTTCAACGAGCACCCTAAAACTCATTATTTAGTTTCAGAACTCTCTTAAGGTGCCCATTAAAAATCCTTGGAGTAAAAAATTCATTATGACCATTTAAGATAAAATGATCAGAAAAATAATATCTTTGCACCAATTCAAACAGATTGAAAATTGAAAAATTTATTTTTTAACTATATTTTTTAATATATAAACGGTGTAAAAAAAAATAAGTGTTCGGATTTTCAATCCGGTTGAACCAGTACGAAGATCTTATTTTTTTGATTATTTTATCCTAAAAGGTCGTAATGAATTTTTTGCTCTAAGGCCTTTCAATGGTCACCCTAAGAGAGCCCTGAAACCAAATAAGAAGCCTTAGGATGCTCGTTGAGAGGTTTTAGAGCCAAACACTTATTTTTTTACACCGTTTATATATTAAAAAAATATAGTTAAAAATTAATCCGTTTGAATCCGACTATTTAATGATTACACTTATTTTTCTATTGAATCTGACTGTTTTTTTTTTCTTCTTTTTTTTCCTATATATAAATTACAAAAAAAAATAGTTAAAAAATAAGTGTTTCAATTTTCAATCCGTTTGAACCAATGCAAAGATATTATTTTTTTGATCATTTCATCCTAAATGGTCGTAGTAAATTTTTGGCTCCAAGGCCTTTCAATGGACACCCTAAGAGAGTCCTGAAACTAAATAATGAGTTTTAGGGTGCTCGTTGAAAAACTTTAAAGCAAAAAATTCATTATGACCATTTAGAATAAAATGATTAAAAAATACGATCTTCGCCCCGGTTCAACTGAATTAAAAATTGGAACACTTAATTTTTGAATCATATTTTTTAATATAGAAAAGGTGTATTTATAGAAATTAAATAAATAAAAGAAAAGAAATTAAAAGGCCCCGGGTGTGGGTAATTTATGGAAAGGGAGGGGGGTAATAGGGGGAAAAAGGTGTGGGGTCGGGAGGGGGGTGGTGTCAGGGGGGTGGGAAAAGCAATTTACGCTCCAAAAGTGGCAGATTTTTGGGTCCAGTTTCTTTTCTTGGAACCTTCCTCCTTTCAACTACCCGAGCCTGGCCCAAAGTTCCATACGTCACAGCTGAGCTGAGCTTCCGCTGAAATACCGAATCACAGTGAAAGGGAAAAATCAGCTTCCATTAAAGCATTGAAAACAATAGTCCCCACAATCCCATCTACAATGAACCATCCAACTGTTCAAATCATCTCAGAATGCTTCATCAAACCAGAAGAACAAAACCATCCCCCTATCTACTTAGCCCCATGGGATCTGGCAATGCTCTCAGTCCATTACATCCAAAAGGGTCTTCTCTTCATCAAACCCCAAGCACCAACAACTGACCACCAAGAAAACCCTGTCGAATCTCTCCTAAACAGGCTCAAGGACTCCCTCTCTCACACCCTCGTTCATTTCTACCCCCTCTCCGGTCGCCTCGCAACCCACAAACAAGAGAACCCGCCTTCGTACTCCGTGTACATCGATTGCAACAACAGCCCCGGAGCAAAATTTATCTATGCAGCCGCCGACTTAACTGTTTCCGACATACTTTCGCCCGTTGATGTTCCCGTGGTTGTTCAGTCTTTCTTCGACCACGACAGGGCAGTTAATCACGACGGGCATTCAATGTCGCTGCTGTCGATTCAAGTCACGGAGCTAACCGATGGGGTTTTCATCGGTTGCTCAATAAACCACATGGTGGTTGACGGAACATCTTACTGGCATTTCTTTGAAATGTTGTCCCACGCCTTCCGTGCACAAGAAAAGAATCCCGAGATTCCTCGGCCCCCAGTTCTTACCCGCTGGTTTCCCGAGGGGTACGGCCCTGTTCTCAACCTCCCTTTCTCTCACCACAATCAGTTCATAAGCAGATTCGAACCACCCCCGCTTAGAGAGAGAATCTTCCACTTGTCATCAGA
This sequence comes from Rhododendron simsii, assembly GCA_014282245.1. Classification (NCBI taxonomy): domain Eukaryota; kingdom Viridiplantae; phylum Streptophyta; class Magnoliopsida; order Ericales; family Ericaceae; genus Rhododendron; species Rhododendron simsii. The sequence goes on from CM024959.1 coordinate 32,874,616, forward strand.
ATCCATTGCCAAACTCAAATCCAAGGCCAATTCCGAGTCCAAAACCAACAAGATTTCGTCGTTCCAGGCCGTGTCCGCGCTCGTCTGGAGGTGCGTTACGCGCGCCCGCCGCCTCCCACACGACCAAGAAACAAGCTGCAGACTGGCTGCGAATAACCGAGCCAGAATGGACCCGCCGTTGCCGACCGAGTACTTCGGGAATTTGATGCAAACGGTGAGGGGAAAAGCCTCGGCAGGGGAACTGCTCGGGCACGGGTTTGGGTGGGCGGCGTGGCGGTTGCACGAGGCGGTAGCGGGGCATTGTGACAAGGCAGTGCGGGAGTGGGTGGGTAATTGGGTTAAGGAGCCGTTCATATACCAGTTCGGGCAGTTTTTCGACCCGTTTAGTTTGATGATGGGGGGCTCGCCGCGGTTTGAAATGTACGAGAATGAGTTTGGGATGGGGAGAGCGGTGGCGGTTCGGAGTGGGTATGCGAATAAGTTCGACGGCAAAGTGACATCGTATCCGGGGCATGAAGGCGGCGGAAGCATGGATTTGGAGGTTTGCCTCCCGCCGGAAACAATGGCGGTGCTTGAATCTGATGGGGAGTTCATGGGTGCGGTCTGTTCTTATTAGTCACGTAATCTTTCAGTAGGACCTGTTGCTCGTGCTTGCAAAAATGTCTCTACGCTGGTCCTCGCAATAGTTAATTTCATTTATCTTTCCTATGAAATGCATTTCTTATGAGAATTTCTGTTTGTTCACCAACTTGTGTTGAACTTATCCCATCTTCCACCCGGCTTTCTTGCCTCATTCGGATCATCCAGTAAAAGGGGGGTGAAGTAGCTTTTACTGGCACAGAGGGTTGAATAGGATGATTAGCAATAGGCAATAAAATGGACTCACATGCCCGGACACAAATACAAGCACAAATGTGTTTAAAGTTGTTCGATGCATATGAATAGTACAGGATACTAATGAACTCACATGCAACAAACAACTCCGAATGTATGAAATAATGGACTTACATCAATCACCCTCCCCTGGATTGAATCCTCTTTCCTGGGGCTAGGCTAATTCAAGATTGGAAAGAATCAACCCATATATCCCCAAAGACTCCCATGCTTTTCTTGGTAAAACCAACCGGCGATTTTCTTTCGTCTTTCTGAATTGCGAGAGCAAGAACAAGTTGGATCTGGATTTACACATAAGCGTCTCCATCGTTTTTCTTAAAAATAGTGATGATAATTTCATCTAAAGCTATTTACCCAAAAAAAAAATCATCTAAAGCTGTGGGATTCTTTCAGAAAGGCAGGGCTGTTAAATAAACCAAGGTGCCAAAATAAATAACTGAAATCGATTTCGATTGTGCAGGCCTAAAACAAGGGGAGACGTACAATCAAATAAGAATGCAAAAGAGACTAGAGAGCACCAAAGCTTTGAAAGGAGAAACAAGAAGGCACGAATAATAAGAGAGGGCCATGGACTTTTATAGACAAAGTCAACGTGTTCACATTTCACACCTTTTTTCCTTGAGCAGCACCAAAATGGTGTACCAGCAATCTCTAATGAATAATGATCAGTTCAAAAACAAAAAATAATGAGTAAGTAATTAGGGCGTGTTTGTTTGCTGAATAAAGAGGACGAGATTACTGAGATTGAAGTGTTGATTGAGGGTCACAAGTCTTGTGTTAAAATTGTCACTTTAAGGTTTATATCCTTAATTTGACTGTATATACTGACTAGTACTTACCCGTGCCTACGGCACTTGCTAGCCAGTGGCTCCAACATTAGTGTGTAGTATGTAATCCTCTTCTTTGTGGCACGAAAGGAAATTACCAGTGCTTATGGCACTCCCCCAACTATACATTTAAGCTACCTACAAAGAACTATCAATTTGCTTATGAAATTCCAGTAAATACCAAGTAAAAAGTTAAAACCAAGTAGCACATCAATTAGTGCTCTACATCAAACCGGTACTGATACGTACCGTACTAGTAAGAAAACCGGTACTCTAGCCGGTACGATATTCAGAACCTTGGTGACAAGGGTGGGCAGACGACTCCTTCGGTTTGGTGCTGAGTTGGCTTGTTTTGATTGGCTTGGTGGACAATGGCTTCTTCACAGAGGGACCGTGTAGAAGTTATTCTCTCCAAGGAACAAATGGTTGGACATTAAGGCCCCGTTTGATAAACTTATTAGACTTTGGGATTGGACTACCAATCCTAAGGGACTACCAATTCTTTGTTTGGTAATCCAAAATAGGTTAGGACTATTAGTCCCTTCGAACTAGTAAGGTGGGTTTAGGGGGTATTATGAATACCCCGGGGAGTTGATTACCAATCCCAACCCAACCCCCGACACATTCTCAGTACCAATTCCTCCTATCAATTCAATCCCATCATCTAATCCCATCACAAACAAACATGATATTAATAATCTCATCATCCAATCTCATCTCAAACAAACATACTCATTATTAATCCCTTCTCATTATTAATCTCAATCCTAATCCCATTTTCTTACAAATTCCACCCATCATTCACTGTTATCAAACGGGGCCTAAATTGGTTATTGTATCTAGGGATTAGACAGGATAGGTGGAAACGCCTTCTGAGCAATTAGAGCGACGCAGAATTTGACCTCCCTCAACCCAAGAGAATCGGGGACAAGCAAGAACATACGCTAGCCGGAATAGTCTTATTCAACTATTACGAGATCAGTTCATACGGGACTTTGCAGACTTTAATCAAATTTTCCACTAGCACATGGTGGAATTGAATCCGTAAGAATTAATCGAGTTGCACTAAACCAACAAGAACCCCCTGAGCAATCACTAGAAAAATACAAAAAAAAAGTTACACACTGCCTTGAGTTGGTAGATAGAGGAGCCTTCCTCATACTTGGTCGTTCGACAGCTGCACTTGCCATGCGGGGAGAAGGCTGATTTCGAGCTATTGTACCATACGATGTAGCTGAGTTTGATTGTTCCGACTTCTACCACAAGATACTCTAAGGCACCTTTGTTATCACTCCGACTCGAGGAGGGAACGATACAGAGAAGATTAAGCATGGCCCCTGAGGGGGGGAATTGTTTACGCCGCCCCCGGAGGAAGGGAATTGTTAAGGCCTCGTTTTGATGCTCTCTCTAGTGTGGGGATTGGACTTCGAATTTTGTGGATCCACTAATCCATCTATTGATTGAACTTTTTGAGAAGAAGATGCTTAAGGCCATGTTCTACTAATGTTTTTTGTTGTTTTTTCTCACTTCAAGACATATCATTTTCTCATAATATATTATTTTTAAATCAAAAAATAAATACTTATTTTCCTTAATAGAACGGGACTTAAGAGTCCTTTCGGAGTACTCCAAAATCACCCAAAATGAGGTGATCAGCAAAGGCAGGGATGGGGGGGCTGAGTTTGAAAGGTTAGCCCCCGAATTAGCCCTAGTATCATGTTATGGTACTCGGCTCCTGTCCAATATTGATTTGATTCCATTTAGTCTAGTCAAATTTTGACAATTCGTTCACTTTTTAGAGCTTATCGAGCAAATCGATCACGTTGAAAATCACGTTGATCGGATTTTGTTCGACATAATTTTAAAATGCATTAAGATTCAGGTAAATATGTTCAATGGATTGCAATCCAAAAATGTGCACCTTTTTTTGTTACAAGATTAATTTATTTCGAAACTATATCAAACAGTATTCAATCATTGCTATTGGCCCAGAAGGGCCCACAAAATGTCAAAACTGGACCGGATTGGATGGAATCAAAACTGGACGAGAGCCGAGTCCCACTGTCTGTCATCCCTCTAACCTATAACATGTAAAGAACACTCAAGAAATCTTGTTGGCTCACTTTAAAAAAAAAATTTGTTTGTTGAGACTGTGTTTCTTTATTTTAAATTCTAGCTGTGTTACGATTGTGGTTGCCAAATGTCACTAGCAACCACCGCGAAACACGACTTATTCAACCCCCTCAATGCCCCTTCTTAGGTTACAAGCTCTCGCTACAGGGCCTGGCTAATAAAAAAAAAGGTAAGTAGTCTGCTGGGTAAAAACATCTTGGTGTTCTAGGGATTGGTTGCTCTAGACTCCGTAGCTTTTAGAACAAACAATTCCTTACCCCTGGCTTTGAAAACAAACACGCCTTAGATCCACAATCATATCCAGGATCTATGGAAATCTCTTACGTGGATATTCTTTATCCATAGATGTGGAAACAAAAGTCCACAAATAGACTGTCACAATTCGTAGCAAACCCTTACACAAACTGAAAGTCATTTATCCATGTAATATCAGCGGGACCACATTAAGCATATTTTTACAAGATAAATAATTCAAATTATAACAATCATCTTGTGTATAACCCATTGACTGTTAAAGAGACCACATTTTCCACCTGTGGTGGACAGAATTTAATTCCATTTATGTTACTTCTTCACTGGTAGAAATCTGTCATCAACTCACAATACAAGAGGCAAAATTACCAAAAGTACAGAAATGAGAGAGAGATGGGTTCAGTGATTGGCGTGAATCCGGAGGTGAGTTTGGGCTTTAGGAAAGAGGAAGAGAGAGAATTTGTAGAGAGAGACGGCGACAAGAGCCATTTGGTGAGCAGTCCAAGTGTCAAAAAGGACAAACTTTAGCTCAAATTTTTACTACTACTCCTATTATATTCAATTCTGTCTCTCTGTCTCTGTGTAAATGCTATGACTTTTTTAATTTCTCTTTCTGGGTTGTTTCTTAAATTAGAGATTTAACTGTTCCTTTAATCCACCACCTATCTCATTCTCATCTTCCCAACCCCTTTTCTCCCCCATTTGCTCTTTTGTGGTCTCCCATTTTCTCTTTCTGGAGAGAGGTGGTTTTGTTGATCGGCTTTGGGAATTCAGGTCTTGACCTTCGATCCATCTCCCAAATCTGTTTTCTTTTGGTGGGTAAGTTCACAAATTCGATTTTCTCTTCACCGATCATCGATTTCTGACCCTGTTCATGTTTTCCTTGAATTTCTGTGTTTGGTTGTTCTTTTGTTTTGATGTTTTATTTTATCTGCCTTTTTTTCTGGTTGGTATAAATTTAGATGAGCTGGAACAAACCTTTGCTTAAAATTTGTGCATTTATTCTGTTTCTGTTACCATTTTCTGAGCTATATGTGCTTTTTTTCTTTTTTTGGTTGGATGGTTAAGGGTGTCCGGCCAGCTTACGCGCCCGTCAACTAATCTCCTCCCCGGTCTGGACAAAGACATGAGAAATTACTTTCTTGCGAATTTGACTCGCTTGTTTATCCTTCTATCAATTATTAAACTTGCCTTGCTACCTTTTCGTCTTATTAACGTTTGTTAATTTTCTATGCACATACATATACGTCATTTTTATTTGTGATTTAATAGTAGATTCATCGTAATTCATCTTTGTCAAATTTACTGTGCGTAGGGTGGCTTTGGATTGCTATTTTAGTGCAATGCTCTTGACGGGTTTGTTAATGGTTGACTGCGTGTTTATTCTGTCAAATGGTTGCATTTTTTGCATTCCAGAGTTCTAGATGCTAATGACTGATGTAACCCCTATATGACTATAGGCAGCTCTCCTATCTGGAGGAGCAGTGCGCATAATGGAGTTGGATGAGTCCTGGTCATGAAACTTGTTTCGATCATGATAAGCCTTAGAAACATTTCCATGATTGATACACACTTGAGTTGGGGATTAGTTTCTCTTTTTGAATTGACGCATACAATGCGAATAATGATACATAATAAACCAACGGCACCATAAAGCTTTTGAGCAAGTATTAGTCTCTTTTGTTTGTTGTACACTATAGGGTTGAAGTTATTGGCTCATAAACAACAGCATTTAGAAAGTAGCTTTTAGCAGAAATGGTTGAGATGACAATGAGTCTGTGTGCGTGTGCATGTTTTGTGTGTGTGGAAGGACAAAGAAATGTCGGAGCAAAATAGCTAGGTCAAAATTGGAGGATTGTAGCGAATGCTTGAACATCTTATGTAACACATCACACAAGATATGAATATAGGACTATAGATAGGGGCCAAATAGTGGTGGCCAAAATGGCTTGAAGACTAGCTTTACGTCATTTGAGAATGATCTTGAGCTCACTCTCCACCAACCTACTCGTCCCAGAGGGCCTCCAAGGTCCTTTTCAGATGAAGAATTTGCTGCTCCATAGAAGACTATGTCTCCAAGTGTTGAGAGCAAGAAGATGTTCCGGAAGAGAATTGAAATCCTTAAGCTTGCAAGAGAAAAATATAGCTATCTCTCTAACAAGCCTAAGAATCAGTGCTTAAAGCCTTCTAAGAAGTAGAAGGTAGTGGTTTCTGGGTTTTGAGTTTTTGTGCCTGCCCAGTTCTCAAATTGTGAGTTTCTAGGCTCAGTTTATGGTGTTTTGTAACTTCTGTTAATGTCTGCTCTATCATCATCCTGTTTACTTGTGAAAGGTCCCAGCTAGTATTGTTTAAGGCAAAGCTAGTAGCTGGATAAGACTTATAGCATAGGATTGATTGTTTTTTGACTCGCTTTTGTGAATTGGTATTTGGTAACCAATGGAGGTTTAGTGTTCACTGGAAATTATTCATTATACTTTTCTATTCACGTCTTCCATTTCCTATTCACGTATGATTTAGCTGGTTTTTCGTGGTTTCTACAATCTGTTGGTTCCGTTTTTCCCATGTCACTTATCCCAGCAAATGACGACACATCGTTTGAAACTGTTGGTATTCCTCTGGTGTGATGGAAGCCAATTTGACGTCACATAGAGATCATTTATTCTACCCTAATAGCCTCTAATAGCAATCAGTGTTCGCATATTTCCCCTTCAGTACTTGTTTGGTGGGAAGGATAGTTTTGGGACCCGACTGATTGTTAAGCCCATTGTTTAATGGTCAATTCCGTAACCGTAATGTAGTTGTGGTTAAATACCTGTGATTTCTATTCTTGTGTTTTCATTCTTGGTCTTGTATCAGATAGGATTTCTGAGATTTGTGTGCATGCACAATTCTCTACTCCCCGAGCTATGATCGCACTGTTTTCCCTTTAGTTCTACCAGTTATTATTACATGTTGTCTGTATAAGTATGACTCAAAATGCCCTGAAAGAGGCACAACCTTTGTGCAAAAACTCAAATCAAAAGAGCTTAACAGTCGAAAATTTGTGGGAATTTGTTGCAGAATATTGAAGGAGATTGCATTATAGCCCTAATGCAGGGGCAGAGGAGTGGTATAGGATCCTTTCCCGGAGCTTTAAGCTATGAGCATGGATCTACATCAAGTGATTCAGGTATTGATCAGCAGCTTCGCTGGAATACGATGCAGAGTTCTGCACAAAATATACAACCAAACTATATAAGTCTAGGACAGAACTTAAGTGGGTGGAATGCAGGTGAATCCAGTTCTAGTTGGACAGAAAATGTTAACAATCATCATGAACGAAAGGCAGAAAACGGATGGTCTTCACAGATGATTGCTTGTGGAGCAGTTGATCCAGTGTTAGAACAACAGCAATATGAACCAGATAATGTTCCTGCACTACACAATGCTAGCGTAAACCGTAGCAGCAATCTGATACCAAACACACCGTTATTTGTGCAAAATTCGAGTAATGCTATTTCTCAGGATCTGAACATGAGTGCAGGATTTGTAGGAGAAGGCAGTGATGATCTTCAGATGATGGACTGGTCGGATGAACCAGAAGTTTCACAGTTCCCGTTTGCTAGTACTTCTGATTCTTTTCGGGCACCATCTGAAAGAAATGCATTTTTTGTGGAAGAAAATGATGCAAGGCCTTCACATTCCCTGGATGCTCGCCGCTCTTCCTGTAAGAGAAAGGTTATTGACCGAAATATTGGACAATCTTCTATAAGTGGAAGTTCGAGCTGCTTTCAGCAAGCAGAAAGTACCGGTTGGCATTCTGTTTCCGGTAGGTATAATGCCGGAAGCGGCTTAAGTATATCTACCCCATCAGGAAACATTGTTGCTGCTTCTGAAAGTCCTCTTGCTTTAAATCTGGCAAGAAGTGCAGAAAGGTCCCAGAGAAATTACCGTGGGCAAATAAGTCCATCACGTCAACAAGATTCCGTACCTATTAATGTACTTCCAGTGGGGAACACGGTCGGGCATTCTAATGTTGCATCACAGCAGCAGTCGTCAAGACTTGTTCCCCTAAATAATTCTTTGCAAATGAGACCACTATCTGCAGCAGACAACACAAGTTCTCAAATGCAATCTTCTGTTGTGCATGTTCCTGCTTTTCGGCCATTTCCCCGTTTATCTAGGTCGAACGGAGGTTTTCTCCCAAGTGGCAGCCATGCATCAGGTTCTGGAGATGTTGTGTCAAATGAGGAATCAAACTCAAGTAGTGTGCCAAGAAACGTTTCAGAACATCCTATGTTTATACCTGCAAATGATATGACAAATTCACCTGAAAATGCTACTAATTGGAGTTTATCCGCTGGAAATACAAGTATTGCTGGAAATGTTGCTTCTACTTCTCGAGTTGGTTCTGGTTCACGCGGTCATCAATTTTCTGGTCCTAATAGGGTTCCTCCTCGCAACCCTCCTCAATATCCAAGGAGATTATCAGATTTAGTTCGCCGATCGTTGTTGTCTTCTGCTGATACTGCATCTGGAGGCCAAAGCAATAGTCATCCTTCCTCACAAGAAATGGAACTTTCATCTGGAGAGAGTAACCAAGGGCATTCTTTGTCTCGCTCTCGGGGAGCAATATCATTGGATAGACAACTCGAAGGTGCTCTAGGAATGCCCCACTCTTTACGAACTTTGGCCGCTGCCAGTGAAGGAAGAAGCCGGCTTGTATCTGAGGTTTGTTTTAAATTTCATTATTGTCCATCTGTTATGTTTCCTGACACAACTGTGCTATATGATTTGTGGCATCCTGAGAACAATGTCTGAAGATGAAATGATATTCCAGATTCATATTAGGCAATTGCATAATAGATAAAAGTTGGGTAATGGTAATTATAAACTGTCATATTTCATTATTGTAGATATTGTAAATATTTCACTTTATCTGGTGGGGATTTCGCTCCCAATTTGGACTTGTTCGCTTGAATATTTCAAAAGGGTTTCTCAAAGATGACTTTGGTAATGCCAATTAATGATATTCCTGCCAGTGATAATAACGATTGGGTTGTTGACAACGAAAACGATTGTGTTTCACCATGAACTTGACCATGGAAACACGAATGTTGAATTGCAGCCTTCATTATATTTACAGAAAAGATGTAATAATGGGAGGTCAGACCACACCCCCAGATTTTAGAGTTCTCTTGCTGTGGGTATGTTAAAATTTTTGGTGTTCGAAAAGATAGTTTTTGGCTAATCTCTCCACACCCTTTACATACTCCAGTTGAGAAAGGCTAAAAATAAGGTTAACTGTTTACTTTACTAGGGCAATATGTTTGGGGTATCATGCATGACATTCATTTTTGGTTTTTGTTGTTTTAAATCAGTCTATATATTGTATGATTGTTTTTTCATGAACGCTAATTGACCTGTGCAATGCACTGGATTAAACAACTAGTAGAATTTTTTTCCTTCTCAAAAAGGTTAATATACTAACTCCTAAGCTTTCTGGAAGGGGTATTTACTCTCTGAAACGAGAGATCAAATTTGTTTCGACGATTTTGTGTGTGGGTGGTTTTAGTTTTGGGGAATGGGTATGAAAAAAAAGTGTTAGCTATGGAAAATGAGAGTAATTATTCACCACCTTACAACCATGCGTTCCTATGGGATCCATACACTTAGTGGTAGACCGCACAGGAATGTGTGGTTGTAAAGTGGTCTGGAGTACCACGTGGGGGTACCCCTGAACTATTATCTAATTCTTATTGTGTTGTCGACTTGTCGTTATTTTTACTTTAGTTTTTTTACATTTTTTAAGGGGTGTTTTGAATTGATGTGTGCCACGATTATTTAATGTAGTTGATTAGATAAACTTTGTTTGAAATTTAGATTTTTCTTAGTTGGCTTGGTTGGCGAGGTGCTCAACAACATGAAAAATAATTCATTTAATTTGTGTAAAGAGAGCGTTGCTTTGTGCCTTCAGGCACGGACAAACCGTAGTGTACAGATAATATGTGAATATTTTATTGAGTAACCTACAATAGATATACATCTCGTTGAGGCAATAACATTACTGCCATAGTGGTACCTTCCGATTTGGCATTTAGAAAAATATAATAATATAGAGAGCGGCACTTGAAAAGTAAAAACCACATCTTTCCTTTTTATGTTTTTTGCTGCGAGAGAGAAAACACGAGGGAGAATAAAATCTCCTTTTTTTCTTTTACGTTTTGTGGAATTTTGATGCATTGCTAAGATAATTAATACTACTACTCAAGCCCAATTGGGAAAATTTATTGATGATGACCATTTAAGAGTTTCTAAGTAATAGGAAAAGACTAGGGATGTATTCTTGGACTCTTAGGAAGTCTAAAAGAGCTGTATCTAATAATCACCCAAACATATTTCCTAGCGGAAACTTAGTAGCCTCTTCTTTTTACGTCTCCCTCTGGATCTTCAATACCTTCTTCCTCTGTGATCGCATAAAACCCATTTTGCTAATATCATCATTTTGCTACTCTCTCTCTCTCTCTCTCTGCTTTTAGTTTGTCACTCCTACAGTTTTTTGGTTGATCCTGTCTGACTGGAACGACGTGAAGCTAAATGAGGAGGAGAATGTAGAAGAAATATGTGCGTCTGGTTGTGATAGGGTTGATTGCATCGGCCGCTCCATACTTTTAGTTTTGCTGTTTCATTGATTTTTGGTCGATGCTATGTAACTAGAACAAACCCAAGACTGGAAAATGAAAAGTAAAGAGAATTAAAAATGTGATTCTGATTTCAGATTGAGTTGATTGCATTGGGCTAGACATCTGTTTGGTGGGGGGTTTTGTGTGATGCATTTGTTTTCCGGGTTGAGCTAAATGAGCTCCAACCAAAACCCAATTTAATCCTAGTTTGATTTGCTATTGTGAGAGATTATGGTTCTATCGTGTAATGTATTGCATGCCTAAAGGGCTCCGGATTGTAAAAACGTGGCGGTTTCAGATTTTCAATATTCTGCTGTTCCTCAATTTTCTAAGGGTAGAAACTATTGTGAAGGAAATTGTGTTATGAGCTTTATTGTATGTACCATTTTTGTAATATTAATATATTATTAGTTACCGAGGAAAATAAGAAAAAGAGTGGTGCATTTGGGGCCAAATGCCCAATGCTGTTTATATTGTTACATAAATTACATCGTCGCTCCTGTTTAATACAGAAACACTTTATTTTATTTTATTTTTTCGGGTAAGAATACAGAAACACAGTGGTTGTTATTATTTGTTTTTTACGATAGTTTGTATGATCCACGTATGGCGTCACTTATGGGTTGTTGACTTCCCATTTATCGATCCTCCTAGAATGAGGGAGTTAACATTCTGATTTTGTGTGGAGCAGATTCGCGGTGTCTTGGATCTTATGCGCAGGGGCGAGGGCTTGCGATTTGAGGTTAGCTTTCTTGGACTTTTTCAGCATATGTATCAACCAGGAGACATGATTACAACTATTTGTGAAAACGAAAAATGGAGGAAACCATAAGTTAGAACAATTTAGCATTGGCATATGTAGACATGACACTCTTTCTGTTTGCTTACAGGCCCATATACTTCTTTGTTTACTCCATTCTTCTGTAAATAATTTATCGGTGGTGAATGGCGTGGTGCGAGAAATGGCTCAGAAGATTCACAGTTGCTCCATAATTGGCCCATTTTTTCTACCCTTCCCCTAAAGTTGATAACTATTCATAGCTATTACCTTGATACCAAACAAGAGTTCAGCGCGGAATTTTTCTGGTTGATCCTGATTCGACATTAGAAGTATATTTGGTTTTCCCCCCCATAACCAAATACTTTTATGTGTAAATAATGGATATTTGATTCTGTCAATCTTGGGTTGCTCCTTTGTCCATCTGTGGTCGAACCTACTCACGCTCCTTGCTGGATACCAGGGTAGTGTATATACTTACACCATTGTGCAGTTGTGCTCCTATGGCTTGATTTAAGAACATTATCTGTATTTTTCTTGGACCAATTGAATACGAACCGTCAAAATGAGCAATCAACAGCATGATGAAACCATGTGATGGTAAGGCCTGCTGATTAGTCTGTTAGCTGAGATGCAACGGAGAAAGAAATTTAGGTTACTGGTCTTGCTAGAATACCGTTTGTGTCCATAATCAAGTTACTAGCCATATGAAGCTTGGTCTTAATATTCTCTTTACTAACGGCTTTCTGACATCCAATGCTGATGCTATGTATTTTAGGATGTTATGATACTTGACCAGTCGGTCATTTTTGGGATGGGCCATTCTCACGATAGGCACAGGGACATGCGGCTTGACGTTGATAACATGTCTTATGAGGTAAATGACGCAAGTGTGTAACCCTATTTCCCATACTGCAGAATAGTGTTTTCTTAATGTGATTTACTCGGTTTTCCAGGAGTTATTGGCGCTGGGAGAGCGCATTGGTAATGTGAGCACCGGTTTGAGTGAAGAAAAGATTTTGAAAGGTCTTAAGCAACGGAAGTACTACTCTATCACACTGGTTCCACAGCTGGAGAGGGAACCATGCTGTGTATGTCAGGTATTGATCCATTTTCCCTGAATTGATTATTTTTCACAAGAATGTTTTTTGGGCGGATTTGGAACTTGTGGGAAGAAAGAAAAAGGACAGGAGATAACTAGCAAAGAAATCCTAAAGAAGTTGGTTATTTCCCCATGGTTGTTTGGGTTGAAAAACATTGCGGTACTTTGTCTAGTTGTAAATAGGAAGATGAAAGAGTATAATACAGTAAAACGGCCTGCTCCTACTTCTATGGATATTGAGAGGAACCCCAGAGAGAAAGCCATTATTCGACACAACCAAAGAAGGAATATTAGGTGCCCCAAGTAACAGATTATTTGATATTTGTTGCAATAAAAGGGATGCAAGCAGTCCTACCCAGGGAATGCACCAATGGCTGACTATAGGAGATAGTACACAGGAGATGAGCAACCCTATTCGGGTACACACTACTCTTAATGCTGAAGAAGGGCCCCTACTCTATCTCTATCTATTAGGCAGGGGAAGCCTGGCTCCGGGGGGGGGGGGGGGGGGGGGGGGGGGGGGGGGGGGGGGGGGGACCAGAAAAGGCCTTTCGTTTTCCCCCCTTCATCGGCCCTTGCCGCCTTCCTTAACAAGCCCTCGAGCCTCCTCTGCGACGCCTTCCTCATAGAAGCCGCCAGGTTGACCCTGAAGGCCGAATTCTATGGTAGAGAAGGCTTTAATAATAATTGGGCCATGAGAGACTTTATTAAGTATTGCAAAAGAAAGGGCCTGCTGATAGAGCTGGGTGGGGAGGCGATACTAGTTATCAGGTCTCTCATCAGGTCAGAGAGACGCCTGGCCCGTAAGCTGGCTCCCTTTAAAACCCATTACTTAATAAACGAAGCAAAAAGAGAAAAGGTAAAGAAAAACCAAGGAAACTGCGAAGAAAAATATTCGCTACTGATTTCTTGTCTTTTTTTTTTCCCCCCCTTTTCCCCTCAAAGTGGGAACCAAACACTAGAAGGAATTTTTTTTTCATCGGTTACTTTCCCTATGTTCCGAATATACCCTTAAAGTACCTTTTCTTTTCCGCTCCCCTTTTCCTTCAGAGTTTTTGATTTGGCGATCGTTTTCGATGATTTGCAGGAGGAATACAATGAAGGAGAATACATTGGAACGCTGGGCTGCGGGCATGAATTCCATGCGACTTGCATAAAGCAATGGCTAATGCACAAGAACTTGTGCCCCATTTGTAAAACAACAGCCATGAATACATGAAAGAAGAACAATTTTTCGGAGGCTATTCTATTACCCTCATCCATCAAGAAGTAGATGGAGCTGTGGAAATAAGTTGTGTGACAGATTCTGTATTTCTCATTTACCTAAAATCTTTTTACGTTCATCTCCTTTGCGGAGAACTTATGAATTACTAAAGAAGTAGAACTAGCTTCTTTAAAATTTGCTTCAGATTATTACTTGGGGGTTGTTTGATAACCTATAATTCAGCACTTAAAAACTGAATAGATTAAGTAAAAATCAAATAAGTTGGTTTGATAACTGAAATAGTGTGTGCTGAATATGTTCAGAGCACTGCAAAAGCAAAGAGTAAAAAATTAAGTAGCTACTCCCTTACTTATTACTTATCACTGAACGGGCTCAATGCAACAAGGTTCCTTCTTTTTTTCCTCAGCTTATTCTTTGCCCTCTTGTCTCTTCCATACCCTCACCTGTGTCCAATTCCCAGGTTGATCGAAACTGTCAAACTTCCTCAACCGATAAGACCCATCTCTCTCTCCCTCTCTGTGACTTGCAATTGAGAAACATGGAGTAGTGCTACCATAATTTCGAGATTGGATTTACTGGATTCATGCATCTTTTTGGATTTGGGGATTTCGATGTTCAAAGCCATTTGATTACCTACCCCCAATTCATGCTCTGCTGTATAAACAAATGGCTTTAGGTAATTGTTTCGGATAAAAAAATTTTAATTGTTTGCAAGCATATTATTTTTCCAAAATTTAGAACTAAATGGTCATGACTCGTGTGGTATGCGTTTTCTCTCTTTCTTTTTTTTATTTTTTTTTCAATAATTCGACGGCTGTGCATCTCAACTAATCCTCTCCTCGATCCAGTTAAAGGCATACCATTCACGCTGGAATAAGAAAATTCACAAAAAATTCTTTTCTTGCAATCTAACCTCAAGAATCGAACCTTAATTAATTCATTAGGTGGTGCATGTTTCTGATTGCATATGTATATTTGTCTTGAAACCTTCTATTTATTTGGCGGTGGTTTCTACCTTATGCCTTACTGGTTGGTTTCAAAAAAGAAGAAAAAAGAGACAAATTGCGACAATGAATATATTTCTTGATTTAAATACTATCATAATATCCGTTCTTCGAATCTATAATGAAAAGCACAATAGGAGTATTGGTTTGAAGGGCAAAGTTGAAAAATTAGTGAATTTAAGACTTAAGTTCCTTTTATAGATCAAACAACTTGTTTAATTCAATGCTTAAAATTCAATATATATCAAATAGCTTCTCAGCTTAACAAAATCAGCATTCAGATTTCAGCACTTAATTTTAAGTTTTCAGTTTTATCAAACAGAGCCTTACTTTATTGATTGACATCATTTGGCAAAATAAAGTGAGGTTTAAGATTAGTACCCTCCAGTCCAATTGGAACAGTCCAAATCTTGACCATACGTTTGTCGTGGTAATGGACGGTCTAAATTTAGACTATTCCGTTTGGTCCAAAACATGAACCGAAGAGGATCCAATTCTTCATGTAAAAAATCGAATATAAATAGAGAAAAGCCGGCTATTGGAATCGAACCCACGACCATCGCAATCTTTCTGACTTGCTTCTACAGAACCAAGGTCGAAAAGATTGAAAAAGTCAGATTTAAATGCAAAATTGCTATAAAAAAAAAAAAAAAAACATGATTTATGCAATTGTGATACATTCATAATTTTTTGGATTTATAGATATTGAATCCACTCCAACTCCTCTCTCTCTTTTCCTCCTAATTTCCACGTCTCGTTGGCTGCCATTGCTGCCACCCATTCGTTTTTACTAGTACTCATAGTTTACATGCATATAGATTAATTTTTTTAAACATTAATCTTATTGTCCATCGACCCACTTAAAATCGAGACAAAATATCTTATGGATTGATCTCATCTCTTTTCATTATGAAGGTTACCAACACCTATTCTAATTTCTCTCTCTAAGAACAACGTATGTCTAGATTGGAAAATTTATAGAGAGATGCTACATAAACTACCATCTATTCATTATATTTTTTGTGGGGCTCATCCCGACTCCCAAAAAAATACAAAAAAATGTCCATAAATTTTAGAATAATATTTTATGAGGCCCTGTAAAAAATCAGCTCCAAAAGATATCGGTAAGTATTATTTCTTGATTTGTAGGGACGAAACTGTTTAACTGCACAGTTTTGCTCCTAGGAATCAAGAAATAATACTTACCGATATTTGTTGGATCAAATTTTTTACAGAGCCCCATAATATATTATTTTAAAATTTATGAACATTTTTCTATATTTTTTTGAGACTCTGGGTGGACCCTATAGAAAATGTAGTAAATGGTATAGTGGTTGAACGTAGGGTACGTACACTTATTGAAATTATATGCAGAGTAAGGCATTATTTCAGGCATAATTTCTTTCTTCCCACATGGGTTCACGTGCTTCATGCCTGCTGTTATACCCACTTCCCACGTTCACAAACACATTGGTCTTTCCGCCTTCAATTCTCACCTATTGTTTGCTTCCGAGAAATTCTTTCTACCTCAACATCCCCTGATCCACATCAAATTGCATTCTCTTCCACGGAAATCCGAGTCATTCGTTCGACAATTTAACGGTTCAGATCTCATTTTTACCGTGTAGCATCCGAGCTGTTCATTGTCGAGATAAAATCAGAACAATTGAATTATTCGACAATTCAACAGTTTAGATGTCATCTCTACCGTGTAGCATCCGAGCCGTTCATTGTCAAAATAAAATCTGAACAATTGAATTGCCGAACAGATGGCTCGGAAGGTGCACAACACCCATCCAATAGAGATGCTAGGTGAGTACCACGTTATCTGGCCAACGTTGAGCCGAGCACTCACATTCAAGCCTTCTAAAAAAGTGTGTTGGGCGGCCCAGATTGAAATACAATCTCTCCTCACTTTACCACTCTCTCTCCTTTTTCTATCTCCAAAACTGAAATGAACAATCCGAATGCGCTAAGCAGGCACCACGTGCCCCAAAAATTGGCAGCAGTGTTGAGCGGCCGATTGGCTCGGATCTAATCCAAGCACATAAAATTATGAACGGCCTATTACTCAAATTAAGATTCAAACTATCGATTGATGAGATGAATAGCCGAATCGACCGCTCGGCACCGCTGCCAAACACCCCTCCCTTAGAAGCATCCCCCGGTATTAGCCTTAAGTTTTGATTTTTTGAGTTAACGAAGTTTCTAAAGTACAGTCAAAGTGTGTGCGCGTGGCACTTCTTAGTTGTATCCCCCGGATTCCCAACTGTAAAGCAGCTGTCATCAGCTCCCCCATTCCTTCCCTCACGACTCACGTTGTCTCCGCATCTTTACCCCTGTCGGTCTTAAACAACAGTCTACTCTGCTCCATTCCACCGCCGCCACCAAATCAAAACCTCAAACACCGCCACTCTCTCACTCCTCAGAGACAGAGCAAAAACCCACATTAGCAGGGAGAGAACCCAGACAAAATTTTAAAAATGCACATCCACGCCAAGACCGATTCAGAGGTGACAAGCCTGGCCGCCTCCTCGCCCCCGAGATCCCCGCGCCGCCAACCCTACTACGTCCAGAGCCCCTCGCGCGACTCGCACGACGGCGAGAAGACCACCACGTCATTCCACTCCACCCCTATCATCAGCCCCGCCGGGTCCCCCCCGCACTCCCACTCCTCCGTCGGCCGCCACTCCCGCGAGTCCTCCTCCAGCCGATTCTCCGGCTCCCTCAAGCCCGGGTCCCGCAAGATTTCCCCCAACGACGCTGTCTCTGGCGGGAGACGGAAGTGGGAGAGGAAGGAGTGGAAGGATTGCGACGTGATCGAGGAGGAAGGTCTCTTGGATGATGAGGAGGAGAGGAGAGGCGGCCGGAGGCGGTGCTATTTGTTGGCTTTTGTTGTTGGGTTCTTTGTGCTGTTCTCTCTGTTTTCTCTCATCTTGTGGGGCGCTAGTAAGCCGCAAAAACCGAAGATCACCGTGAAGGTTTGATGTTCTAACTAGCATTGTTACGGATACAGATGTTTGAACGATAATTGTTCAGTCTGCAAAACATGAAATTATAAAAATGAAATTTGGTTCGAAAAATTTCGAACCTTTTTTTGCAAGTTTTTTTTTTTTTTTGATAAGTCTTTTTTTGCAAGTTTCTAGATATGAACGAGTTTTTTTCTAATTTGGAAAAAAAAAAAAGTTTATATTTTTTCGAATGAAATTATGATTCTTTTGAAGTTTGTTTTAAGTACCTGATAGCTTATCTGAAATCGTTCGATGCATATGAGTTTCGCACGATGTCTGCGTACATTTGCATGTGGATTGGACAATTATGGGCGGCTCGGGATCTGTGTCTCCACGTCTGTGTTAAAGTCTCATAATAATTCGTGACTTTTGCGCGTTTTGAATGTAAATTGAGTCGATTATGACCTGATTTTGTGATGAATTTGATTCAATTTTGCAGAGCATTACATTCGAGAATCTCCGGGTTCAGGCCGGTTCGGATTCTACGGGGGTGGCAACTCAGATGATCTCGATGAACTCGACAGTGAAACTCATCTTCCGCAACACGGCTACGTTTTTCGGGGTTCATGTTTCATCAACACCTGTGGATCTGTCTTATGATCAGATTGCAATCGGATCTGGAACAGTAAGTCCCAAAATTTCATCTCGACAATTAATAATATCTCAATTAAGTGTTTTAGGATTATTATTCGTCGGTTTCTTTCTTTAAATTTGTTTAATTTGCATAGTTTTTGCCTTGTGTATTTAAGGATTACAATGCGTATCACATGATCAATATCTAGGGATTTTGGGTTATTGTAATGACCATTGCGTGTCCGCTCAATTATAAAAAAATAAGTTAACTATTCATGTACACATGCATCGAACCGCTCTTAACGTAGTTCTTTTCAGAGTTGTGTTTGTAGACGTTTTGTTATTCATAACCCATAATGCAAACTTGTGGTTTATCTGAAAATTTTCAAAACTAAACTATCCTAAGTATTCCAAGTGAAAGAGGGGTTTGAACCATCCCAACTGAACTTGTGTCAATGCTTTTGTAGCCGGGGTCTATTTGCCCCAATTTAAGTCATGTGAAAGGTTGCGGATTTGAGACCTATATGGGACGATTGAGGTGATCTCCGTTCCTTTTTTCTTAGATCTAGGCTAACCTCTGTTTGGCAAATAAAATTACGTCAAACAAAATGAGGTTAACAATCATACTGGCCATTAGTGATGTCCGATTACGTGTCTATTCCTATCCTATCAACTCGAATTAGGCTATTCCGATCAACATAGCTAGAGATGGAGGTCCCCCTCATTCCCCCTCGTGCCTATTCCCCTGTTCTGTGTAATCTGCTCAAGCTAGGTATCGTATGGTAGGAAAAACGATTCATATATTTCTTTCTACCATACTATCAGATCGGATTGAATTAATATTGCCGATTCTAGTGGAATCCTAATTTTATCAATAAAATTAATCAATCCAATTGAAAATTGGTTTCGGATAGGGGTACAAAAGAATAGTCCATTTTTTGCTCATTGCAATGATAGTATTTCATCTTTAAAAAATAATAACTTGCATTAGACATTACAATGAACTGTACAAGATGGTACATTTCAGATCATAGGTGAGCCTAAAATTCGGGCAATTCAAAGGCATTACAGTGCCTTCAAATCCCAATTTCAGGGGTGTAAAGGTGAAATCATCGTACTGGTAGCGATTACACAAATGTGGTGCTGAACAATAATCCTATCTCGGTCCGATGCAATTCTAATCCTTGTAAGTTGTAACTCTAATATGTGAAACTGGGAATTGCAGATAAAGAAGTTTTACCAATCAAGGAAAAGCCAAAGATTGGTATCTGTCTCAGTGATGGGAGACATGATTCCTCTGTACGGGAGCGGAGCGAGTTTGAGCAGTTCGTCGGGGATGACAACGTTGCCAGAGCCAGTGAAACTGAACTTCGTTGTTCGATCAAGAGGAAACGTTCTGGGTAAATTGGTCAGTCCAAAGTTCCGCAAGGAGATCGAGTGCTCCATCAATTACGACCAGAAAAATCTCAACGTTCCGATTTCTCTCAAGGATTCATGCACATACGATTAGCGAATACAGTTTTATTTGACGAACTGTCTCCAGTTTATTTCTTCAGTGAATAAAAGAGTTCCATTCCCTGGTGTGTGGGAAAACAGGTTGGATTGGTAGTGCCTTTTTTTGAGCCATTAGCTCCCCCAGAAACCATAGAGTGATATAAAATGTATTTTCTTGCTTAACACTGTAATTCATTTAATAATTCATTAACTTATTTACAAGAGGAAACCGGCTTTGATTTCACTATTTGGTTAAAACATTGTTCTGATGACAATATACATTTTGCATTTGAGATTTATTTCTTCCCTTGTAACAAGAGTGTATATAGAACCCCAAGGGATTTGCCCATGTGGATATGAGAATGCAAATAAGTGTTTGCCGTCTATGAAATTACATGTTTGAATTCTACAGTGACCAAATATTTCAAATCTTGGAGTCATTGGATGTTGTGTCCAGTGTCAAGGTGCGCGTAAGTTGATTCAGAAATTCAGTTAATTTAAAAATAAAAATAAAAAAAACAAAAGTGTGTAGAGATTGTATTAAAAAGAGAGAGAGAGAGAGAGAGAGAGAGAGAGAGAGAAGTGATATATAGATTGTTGTATGGTTTGTGTCGCCACCTTCATTCGTGACCTTCCAAATGCACCAACCCTCCTTGACAACCCTTTTTTTTTTCCCCAAATGAAAACTTAAACTTCCACTACCGCATTACAGATTTAGCCAAAATGTGAGCAGCTCTAACATCATCCCCAGAAACCTTCGTAAAAACGCTTAATTACATCCATTATTTCTAACACAACCGGCTTAACAAAAATCTCTACGACTCAAAGCACCGAAGTGTTCACACAAGACTTGCGCTTTGTTTGGAACTTAGGCTCCGTTTGTTTGGACGTAAAATGTTTTACCTATTTTCCGGTGTTTGGTTGTGTAAAGAATGAGGAAAACATTTTACATGTAAAACATTTTCCATCAATTGGATGAAAATGACTTACCCTTAAATCTTTCGTAAGTTATTTTCCGAAATAAATCCGCTGCCTTCTACTGCAATTCTCATTGCTCAGTTTCCTCGATCGTCAGTCCTGACCTACGTTCAATTCCAATAATCTCATATCTCTCCACCGTTTAAGCTCCCCATCTCTCTTTGTACACTATTTTGTTGATTTCTGAAAATATTTTCAAATGCCAACCAAACACCGGAAAATAAAAGTTTGAAATTTGTTTTCTGAAAAAATATTTTACATGGAAAATATTTTACATTTTTAAACATTTTACATCGAAACAAACGGAGCCTTAAAGAAAATGGGAGAAAAGAAGAGAAAGGAAAAGAAGAGAAAAATAAAAAGGTAAATGTACCCTGCACAATTCTAGAATTTTGTATTTTCTGTCATCTTTCTTTCCAAACCAAACAATGGTAAAAAAAATTCTCTTCTTTTCTATTCATTTCCACAATTTTCAAACAAAGCATTAAACAGTCCTTGAGCACCTCAAGGTTCAAGCCTTGACTACTTCACGTAAGCCCAACACAAAGCATTAAACATACAATCGATTTGCCACATTAGCATATGAGCTCCACTTTCGTTTACTTACGCAATTAGGACATGGAGGAACAACCTATTTGACTTCTTTCTTCCGTCGTTGACCCATGATCAATGGCTGGACCATGTTCTTACCTTTAGGCCCGCCCACTACCAACCTTGGGTTTTGGTATTTTAATTTATGCAGTACCTAGTATTTATGTATTTGAATTGCCTTGTCTTAGAATTGCTGCAACGAGCCAATGTGTTTTGGACAAGAGCAGTCTTGCGGGGAACGGGGTTTGGTGGTGGCTCTCCAAGAGTAGTCTTGCAAGGGGTTGAGGTGGGAAGAAAGCTGCTCGTGGATGGTGCCTGGAACAAAGACTCTTGGGAAGGTGCTGTAGCTTGGTGTGCGGTTAATGATAAGGGCCGGGTGAGGTCCGAAATGAGGGGAGGAAAGAGGTTTTTGTGAGTTCGGCCTTGATGGCGGAGGCCTTAGCTGTTTGGTATGCTCTATGTTGGGCGTTTGATAGTGGGTGGTCATCGGTTGATGTCTGTTCAAATTGCTTGGTTCTCGTGCATGGCTTTCACAATTTTTTTTGTTGTGTTTGCCATTTCTATTGATTATCTAACAATGTTCATCTTCTTTGTTTGGTTGTGGATACAAAATCCATATAAAAATATTTTCATTGTCCTATCCACGCCGTGTCCTATTTTTTTGATATTGCCATGTCTTGTGTCCGTGTCCGCATGCTTAGGTCATAGCATAAAGCTACACAAAAATTTCTGACGTTTTACGCTATCAAGATTGAACAAGTCCCCAGGGAATGCTTACTTAAGATGCTCCAGCGTAGTACAAACAAATAATTTAATCAGCGGTTTAGCTAAGAAATAGTTTCGCTCAACCACCCCCTATGTTGACTTTGGTTTCTGTAGATGCCAAAAGCACAAGCCATTTGGCAATGTCGCATTTTCTATCCATATCGTACAAGCAGTAAGCCAATGAGTATTTAGTTTCGGTTCCAACTGTTGGATTGGCCCCCGAGAAGAGACATAGTTACGCACTCTCTGGCCGGTCCTCAGAACTCTGGAGCCTTAAACGAAAACCTAAAGTGGCGCCTTGACATTATTAACAAATAAAAATAAATAGAAAAATGCACAACAAGAACTCAAATGGTTAAAATATGGCGTTTTTATTCCAACAAATATTGAACTAGCACCAACAAGTATCACTTTGACACCGATTTCCCCTTCTCGCAATTTTTTTTTTGTGTGGCAAAACTACTAATTACGCTTGCATACCCAAAGCTTATTTGGAACACTTTAAGCAAAATTATTACTGTACCCTACTATTTTTTTTGCTATTTGAGCTAATTTTATTCTACCAGGACCATATATTCACATATATTCAATTTCTACCACCCAATCAAATTCGAAATGGGAACCAAACTTTATACACATTTAAGAACACTATAAAGAACCAAAAAAATTGGGTGCGGTAAGGACTTAAGTAATTACATGAGTAAGTCAATTCCATTATTTTGGGCCCTTCGGTCATGAAAATAGTTTCGGTTTCTGGCTTGGTATTTAGAACTATACCTAGATTGGTTTCAGTAAAGTTAAAATTAAAGTAATTAGGGCCCGTCGTTTGATTGAGCTCAAAAAAAAAAGAGCTTTGTTCAAAGTCTATAACTTAATTGGAGCATCTTTTTGGGTCACAATCTAGATGTCCGAAAGCGGCAGCTTTGTCTCCATGCTCCCAGGACTGGCTCACAATGTAATGAAACAATGATTGGCTTTGGCCCCGTGTGGCAAACACCTCAACATCACTACAAAAACTACACACACACAGACATCCAAAAACCAAAAAAAGGGGCTAAAAAAGGAGGTAACTCACATAGGCAATAAATAGAACTCAGTATTGAAGTTTGAAACTAAGGTAAAAGAACAACAAGCCTTATCAAAGGTAATCAGTGATACCTCCAAAGATGGCTCCACCAAGTCTGAATCAGTTCTTCACCTCTTGATGAACCTTGCAATATAAGCAAGCTTCTCCCTTGACAGATATTTTGCCGCATTCTGCACTACGTGAGAAGACGCATCTCTTTGCTGCATCAAGGGGAAGCCCGGATTGAAAAATTGAGACGATTTATCTGTTTGCAAAAAATGTATCAGGATTTTGCAAACTATTTTAAATTCTTCACAATTACTTAGGGAGGAGAAGCAATAATTGTTTGTTTAGAACTCAGTAAATCACCTGATGGAATCTCCAAGGACTTAATAGGGGTCCTTAGTGGATACTGAGAACTCATGCTGTCAAACCAAAAGAAAACAAAAAGAATAAGCCTTATTCACTCATTAAAGGACACAAAATTAACTTCATTCTCAAACCACGACAGAGATATGATCAATGAATGTGCATAGAGAAGAAACACAATCGAGAAAGACACTGAAAATTGTGTTCCCAATCTAATTTCCACAAAGATGGAAATATTCACTGTACAATTTAAATCCTGCTTCCACAGTCCTCGAAGAAACATCTTTCTGCATTTCTTCTCTCAGCACCTGTAAAGAAACACACAAAAAGAAAAAATAATGGGAAATTTTGTTAGAAACATAAACCACTTTAAACGGCATATCCTATTCAAGAAAATTAAACAAAATGTGGCGTCCAAGTGATCTGATCCATATAAGGATAGTTATATCTACTTTACCAAAATGGCAATAGACACTCGCATACAGAAAGAAGTAAGAGTAAACAACTCTGTTGTTAGAACCATACGATTCACAATTAGATTCATTGTTCATGCGAAACTGTTATGATTCTTTGGGTGAATTGGATTTGGAATAGAAACGGTGCTGAATCTTACGATTCACGCTTCCATTCACGATTTGATTCACAATTTTGCAATTCATCCAATTCTTATAATTGCTGCATCAACAAATTCATAACCCGTTTTCCTCTCTTTTGTGAAAAAGCAAGAATATGAAGAGTGTTTACTAGCTATTGTCCTATAACCATCTTACCTACCTGATAAACTTGCAGGATCATCATTTACACAAACTTTTCATTGCTTTAGCCTAAATTTTGCATCCTAAAAATGTATATCTGATATCTAAATGCCTGGGTATATTCTCTTGGTTATTTTAAAACAAATGACCAAACCCTTACAATCCATGATTAACAAGAAGGTGATTTCGATTCACAATACAATTAACGATTTCACAAGCATGATAAAAAACAAAAGAATTTAATGGATTCCACCAAATCCTCTAATTACCACAATAACAAAAAAATTATGCGTATGCGACAATTATTTCGAGAGTGAACACTTTGAGAAGTAATATTCCACGTGCGATTCCTCAACTCTTTCCGCCAGGATCAAAGAACTTACTTTCATTCCTGCCTTGCCTTTCTCTCACTCAATACACGGCCCACTTTAATTTTGGAGTCCCACATTACCCATAAAAGTGAAAGTAATATGGTATACAAATAAAGGCCGACCAGCTACTATTAACCCGAGGTAAACCTTTTGAGCCCCGTGTTTACCTGTGAAGACAAAACGAAGACTGAGACCCGAACCCTAATCTATAAGGGGGGCAAAGCTGAAGAAAGAAAGCAAAAGAGGAGCTTCAATTCCACACTGGAAGAAATAGGCAGGAAAGCAGATGGGTAGATAAGTAAGAAGAGAGAGGAGTAGCTCCTTCAGAGAACTCATAGCTTGTTTGGCAAGGAGGTGAGACCCCTTTCTTTGGTTGGGGCTTTTCTTAAACCCTCTTATACGGGTGAGGCTAGGAATGAAAGAAGTACAGCAAGGAAGGACCTCTCAGGTAATTGGAAACATAATGTTGTACACAAACAATCTTACACACACGCAATCAAAAACAGAGCAATTTTACGTGGTTCAGCAATTGCCTACGTCCATGGGCAACTGATTCACTAAAAGGTGGAGCAAATACCAGTGCTTCAAGCCCTAGACACCATACAAGAACCCAGACCCCAAGTTCTATCTCACTATCTCTAACCCTCTGCTACATCTCTAAGACTATAACCTCGATACTATCACCTATAAATAGGAGAAGTGGATGGGCAAGTGAATCACTGCTCTTGCAAATGGATTGCAAGAGTCAACAAACCAACCAGTAGAGATTGAGCTGCAATTGAAATGTTGCTGCAATTGAAGGTCAACAAAGGCAGCTGCAAGATACGCGTCAATCCATTCCCAACCTCTGAGGTGAATTCGCCTTTGACTTAGTAGGGCCAACCTTAATTAGGAATAGAGACACTCTAATGAAAGCAAGTGAGGGAAAGCAAAGAAGTTGGCTCATTGAAGTGAGGACCACAAACTGATCAAACTGGTTCACTCACACCACGAATCTTTGCATTACCCCAAAGAGAAAAAAGACAAGCCCACTCGATCTAAAAACATATGATATATCCTGAGTTTCTTTTGCCTTCTCTGAAAGAAACTAAGAATGTGTGCTAAGATGGGCGTCGAATAAAGCAAGCTTTAAAGAAATGGCAAACAATGACACTAGCTCATCAAGCCATTGCTTAATTGACCTCACACCTTCTCTCTACACGTATATGTCTACAAACGCACTTAGATATCCACTCGCCAGCTACAAGCTTTATAAAAGAAAAAGGTTGGAAATGGTATTTAAAGTAGCAAGCATCTGGGTTCAAACAAAAACAGAAGACAGAAAGGAAAAAAAATAGGATAAAGCATCCAAGAAACAAGATTACTAGCGCCATGGAACGACGGAACCATAAAATAACAACACCACAAGTAACATATATGAATTTCTAACCCCTTGGGAAAAAGGCACATTTGTTTGCTGCAGTAGGGGCAAGGGAGGGCTGAAATGTTGAGATGAATCATCTGTTGCAGGAAAACATATCAGCAGTTGCAAACTAATTTCATGCTGTCACAATTACTTGAAGAGGAGAAGCAACAACTGTCCAATCATAACTTGGCAAATCACCTGATGGAGTCTCTAAGTGCTCGATAGGGGTCCCTACAGTATCGTGGGAATTCAAACTGTCAACCAAAAAGAAAAAAATAGAAATAGAATAAGCCCCATTCAGCCATAAAAGGACATAATAATTAACTTGTGCTAAAACCAGAACAGAGATAAGATCAATGAACGGGCACAGATAAGAAACACAATTGAGAAAGACACTGAAAACTGTGTTCCCAAACCAGTCTGTAATGCTAAAATGAAAGTCTCCAGCCTCGAATTTAAATCCTGCTTCCTCAAGCCTCAAAGCAAGATCTTTCTCATCTTTCTCCTTTTGTTCTCTCATCGCCTACAAGGAAACACCAAATGATTACTTGATGAAGCCCGTGAGAGAAATGCATGACTCTTAACTTGCTTCCATAAAATAGCTTTAAGCTTCACGAAAAGTTGGAATTTTCCTCTAGCCTGTGACACACAAAAAATAATAATAATAAATAAGCCTTTTGAACGGTAGTAGACATCTTTACATGAAGACTTTATTCGCAGGAGAAAGCTGGTATAATAATTTGCAGCAAATAAGTGTAAGGGCACCCTCACTTCAATAGCTAGCTTTTGAAGTGAGTTTTACCTAAGACCGTGTAACATGGTATCACATGTGTGTCCCTCGCATGCACACCCACAGGTATTGCCAACTGTCGAGTGAGCATGCTGGGTGTGAGGGAAGGTGCAAAGCAAAGTTCCACATCGCCTAACTATGAAAATGATACGCAGTGTATAACGTGAGGGCACTCTCACTTCAATATCACGCTTTTGAGGTGAATGCTACACAAGACTGTGTAACAAGACCTCCATCTTCTCTATTAAGTTTTGTGGAGGGATTCGTTGAAAGAAAAGATAAAAGTTAGCTACTGCTTCGTTTATCTTTCCTTTCCCTTTTCTTTTATTTTTCCTCCACAAATCACTCTGCAAAAACAAGATCGAAACACAACTAGGTTTCAAGATCACATTTATCAAATAAAAAAAGCATAGGCGAAATCAAGATCACATTTATCAAATAATTGCTGCTTCTTTCGTGCTTGGTAAACACATCAAATCAAGAATTACAGACTTCAACATGAACAAAGAAAAAATAGGGTAAGCAATTAAGAAATTTTACACGATGATAAAATAAATGATTTTGTCCTATTATATAAGGGCATGGCTTCATTGTTTGATTTGGCACGGCAATTGCCTTCACCAAAAAGATGTGGGTCCAAATCACACCAAGACTCTTAGCATCTCCTAATTTGACGTTCAAAACATGGACAGAAATCTTAAAGAGAGTAGAATTATGAAAAAAGAGTGGGTAGCATCTTTTTGTTTAAATCATAGAGCAATTTAAACATCATCTTCTATTCACGAAAATTCAGTAGATATTGTGGTTCCATGGAGTCCAACTTATCGGATCCATATAACAGTAGTCTACTTCACCAAAATGGGTATAGACATTTCATCGTAGCAGTGTTTCGGCATCACATATCTTTGTTTGGTATGTAATAACCAGTGTTCTAAAATTCGTCCACCTAGGCCGACTACTCCCGGCCTAGGCGCTTGGCGGTGGTCGACCGCCTAGATTAGGCAGCCGACTAGTCGGCACCTAGTCCCCGCCTGAGCGCTTAGGCAGCCGACTAGTCGGCGCCTAGGCGCTAGGCAGCCATTTTCCGCCAGACTAGCACCTAACAACTTTTAGAACATTGGTAATAACATGATCTCCCAAGAGAGAGAAATAGAGGTTAAAACCTAAATAATTTGAATGATCCCCTCTAATTACCACATGAACAACAAATTATGTGTGCGCAATGACTATTTTCATAGTAAAAACTCAAGGAAGTTGTATTCCAAGTCTCTGAGAGTAGTAAATTGAAGCACAAAAGGGTTCCGAACTAGTTGGATGAACCCAATCGCTATTTTAGAGTCATAAAGCACATTGGATTGTACATTGTTTATTTTCTATAATTGTATGTACATTGAACCATCAATCCTAAGACTCATCACGTCTCATATACAAAAAGAATATGAGTACATACAAATGGGTACAAACCCCATGTACATATTGCTTTGGGACTGTCTCCAAATTATTTTCACGTATTCTATAGAATCACAGAGTTATGAGTTATCCATTAAATAGTGGTGTCCAGAGAACTTATTAGCTTGTTATATTCGATTTCCAAGACAAAACGTTTCATATGAAACCATTAGAAGAGTTTGAATCCATGAAGATACCCAAAATAAATAAATAAATAAATAATAATAATAAAAAACCTTACAACATTATGTTACATAATGTGCAGCAAATAAATTTGTGAACAGAGAACCAACTGTATAAACCAATATACAAAGGCTAGTCTTTTAGGCAAGAAGTAGATAAGGTCCTCATCTCCCTACATGTTAAGCTAATCCTTGGTTGTGTAAGGTTTGTGTTGGCCATAGTTGTCAGAATTGCACGATTCACGATTTGATTCATGCAAAAATGATATGAATCTATACATGAATTTAGTCTTAGGTAAAATTGGCGGTGAATCGTACAATTCACTATTTGATTTGCAATTCGGTTCACGGTTCATGCAAACACGATATGAATCTGTAGGCGAATCAAGGTTTATCACAATTGCTGCATTCAACAATATGAAACAAGTTTTGTGGTTTTGCTTGAATTTTCTTCGAGAAAAGAAAGAATGTAAGGCATGTATATTTTTTAGGAAGGAAACCCCTTATTCCATGCAAAATTTGTTAGTAATTCATCGATCAGTATTTGCTCTGATCTGGGCAGCGCTCAAAGCCTCAGGCCAACCCACATAATGTTGTCATATAAGCTAGTTAAGTACCTATGAGGCTACAAACTTTTTTTGTGCCAAGGGTTAGCTTTTAATATTGTAATGAACCTATAACATCTATATGTGCATATCCATTTTCTTATAGTATTTATTTTTCCTCCTATAAGTATTGTGTAGCAGTGTCTTTCCTATTAGACCATGTGATCATCAATCAATAATTGAAAACAAACTTAAATATCGATTTAAGCTCAAATTACTCAATATTAAAATGTATCATTAGTATGTAGGTGCATAGATACATTTGGCAATGTATTTTTTAATTTGGACTGAATCATTACGATTCATGATTCGGATAAAGGGTCAATCTGATTCATGATTCGATTCTCGATTTGACAACCTTGGTATTGGCCCTTATGAGCACTTTCACATTCTCCAAAATAAATAATTATTTACTTTAAACAAAATGATGTAGAACTGCAATTTTTGCATGTCGCCACTGGCTGAACTTTCTGGAGTTTTACAACTAAACTAAATGATGGATTTTTAAGATTCTGACAACCATTTTCAAGAGACAATATAAAAGGCCAAATTATAACCTTTTAAGAGGTAGATAATCTATGTTATATTTATGCAATACATGAACATATGCAAGATCCCATTAACTGATTAACATGAAAATATGTTTGTTTGAGGGAAATTTTTCGACCTCTATCCATCCTAATGATCAAAAATTCAATCAATTAGCGAAGGAAGTGATCCTCTCCAATAAATGTTTCTACACTTTCCTACATTGAATTCCAGGCAGGTCATTTTGGTATCTGGTCTATCCATCTTATTCTCATAGCAGAACACACATTTTTGCAACCACACAATAATATCCATCTACTCCAAATAACTCATTTTTCTGTTCAAAAAACCCAACGTAGCTCATTCATACTTAGTCAGGAATGTATTTGAATCGTATCATGAAGCAAAGGAGCAAGACAAGAAGTACTATACATACTTTAAATTTTTGTGACTGACGATATTCATCAATGGTAGAACCGGCCTTCTCAAAAACTTCAAGCAATAGTCCAATTGCCCTCATAACCATAATATTCCTTTGAACCTGAGTGAACTCCTCAGGTTTAAATTCTCTCCTTAGTTTGATCTCCTCAAAAATTAGTGTCACAATTTGATCTTTAACGCATTGGCGGATCGTCATTCTTCTGGTTGAACCAGCACCATCTTCGCTAGGAAATGAGAGGGGAACTAAAACCTTTTCTCGAGCCACAATTAGCAAGACAGCCAAGTCAATGAGCTTTCCTTCCATGGCAAAATAATAAGCTTCTTCTTCAACGTCCTTGGAAGACCCCGCGATCAACTTAGTAGAGGCCAAAGCATCATCCTGCCACAATGAAACAAAAACAAAAAAAAAGCAAAACTCTTCCATCCAGTCCAATATCTAAACATTGTACCCTAAGATTCAAAAGTAATTTGGAGAACAAATTTTGGGAAGAGAAACAGACCATTTTGGGATCACAGAGAGTTACTATCAAGTTGAGAATAGATTGGTCTCGAGGATACAATGTCCAGTTGTACGAAGCTCTTGAGCATCTGCAAGATCAATACAGTAAATTCAAAAGGAAAAATGGACAGAATGAGACCATAGGGGAAAATTCAGGAATTCGTTGCCTTTTCACCTGGTTGCATCAAGTGCTATAGCGAGTGGGAGCAACCCCTTGTCTCCCATCACAAGTTCCTTAGTCAATCTGATATCCGTTCGAGCTCCGTGGCTAAGGAATAACTGAACTAGTTCAGGATCATTCATCCTAGCCGCATGATGCAACAAGTTATACTCATTTACATCTATTCTTGCACCCAACCTCCCTTCCAGCATTGCAGTGGCAATATTAACCGCGTGAAATATAGAGAGACTTTTTGCAAATTCGAGTCGGTAAAGTGGATTCTCAAGGCAACCTGTTCCACGCGGGCTTCTCATATATGAGCGGAGTTTCTCCACATCATCGAGGATAACGACATCACTGATGCGATGATCATCACGAACGTCCCAAGACTCCCAACCCCATTCCTGTCAATGGTTAACAAGACACCACTAGATTAGTCACACCGGTAGAATAAAAGCATCCACAGTGGTTTGGCAAATCTCTTGCCATTGACAAAATTGGGCAAGAGTTTCCAAAAACCATGCTCCAGTGGTTCGGCAAACATCTCCCAAATGCTGCCACATCAACAAACCACCTTCCTTGCCAAGGAAATCTCTTGCCATTGCTTTGGGACCCATCTCGGAAAATTTTTTTTTTTTAAAATCTTTTGTGCTAAGGAAAGAATGCTATCGACGCTTCAAGGAAGGAAAGTTACACAACCCAGATCGTAACTATTTTATTACAGAAGAAATAAAAATAAAAAATCCCCAGCCAGGCTACCTTCGATTAGGTGTGGCGAGCATGGAAATTTTTGTTTTGAACAGAGGAGCAATTTTTTATTTTATTTTTTTCGGGGGCAAGTACAAAGGAGCAAATTTCGTCTCCTGTTTGGCTCAGATGGAAGATATATCGAGACAGAAAATGTTTATAGAGTAGAAGTTTCAACCGTCCCTCCTCCTAATCATGACTTGCAATTCTTCGATCCCCGGAACACTTTTCGTTAATGAAGCAAACTAATCGATCGATAATTAGAAATTGAAAAGAACATAGAACAAAAAACCGAAGTTCAGAATATATAAATGGAAAAGAGAATAACAAGTAGAGGAGAGGATAAAGGATCGTCGTACCGCCATGTTTACTCAGGCCCCGTTCCAAAAATTTTGTTAAAAAATAAGTACTCCTACTTCTTTTGGAGCTTCTTAAAGAAAAATAAGAAAGAATTGTTCCACAAAGTTCAAATAAGCAGTTTATTTCACATTTTCGAATTCAAAATAATATATATAAAAAATAACTTTTCAATTTTTTTGCACCGTAATAAAGATCGCAATGAGATAGATCCATCAAACAAGATCTATATTGATAAAAAAATTATTTGCGTAACCACATAATTTTTGAGTTTAAAATTATTTTCTTAAAAAATAAATACTTATTCGGTCTGCTGTGAGAGAGAGAGGATGCACACGACACACCACAAAACAATGCAAAAAAAAATAGTAGTAATACAGTCGGGCTGTTAGCCGAGACCCAAAAATCGATCGAAATCGGAAAAATTGGACCGGACCGAATTTTTCAACCGGTCGAATAATTTCGATCCGGTTCCGGTTTATAAAATTTTATAAACCGAAAAAATAATTTAAAATAATTTTGATCCGGTTTATGTGTTTTAAAGACCTGTCAAAACTGGACCGGTGTTATATATATATATATATATATACACAAAAATTCTAGTAAGGGCGCCCTTACCGTATTACGGTAAGGACGTCCCTTTCCCGACCAATTTGCGATGATCCGAGCCGCTCAGTGTGTTCAGAATGTGATTTTAAGGGTACTCGCGAGAAATCAGCAAAAAAAATGATCGGAAAGGGCTTGATCCGAGCAGTTTTTGTTTGTATTTTATCGAACGGTTCAAATAAAAACTGCTCAAATCAAGCCCTTCCCGATCTTTTTTTTTCCTGATTTCTCACAAATACCCTTAAAATCACATTCTGAACACATTGAGCGGCTCGGATCATCGAAATTTGGTCAGGAAAGGGAATAAAAGGGGAAGCCCTTACCGTAATACGGTAAGGGCGCCCTTACTAGAAGTGGACTGTATATATATATATATATATATATATATATATATATATATATAAAGGGAAGGGGAATCAAACCCTGGAAGGCTAGAAGGATCTCCCTCTCTTTACCACTAGGCTACCCACCCTTTCGGTGTATATTGGTCTAATAAATATATTTATTATATAAAATTCATATATATATATATATATATATATATATCAGTCATTTTTAAATGAGAAGGTAAAATAAGGACCTTACCATTTCTCCCATTTTCCGTTCAAATTTCGATGATTCGAGCCGCTCAATGTGTTCAAAACGTGATTTTAAGAGTACCCCCGATGAATCAGCAAAAAAAATGACCGGAAATGGCTTTATCCGAGCAGTTTTTATTTGAACCGTTAGATAAAAAACAAACAAAAACTGCTCGGATGAAGCCTTTCCGATCTTTTTTTTTTTGCTAATTTTTCGCGAGTACCCTTAAAATCACGTTCTGAACACATTGAGTGGCTTGGATGATTGAAAATCTATCGGGAAAGAGAAGTCCTTATTTTATTAAGTTAAGGAGGTCCGTAAGAGGAGGGGACTCATGTATGTATGTATGTATGAATGTATGTATATACTGTTTGGGTAAATTTCACTAACCTCCCCTGAGGTTTCTGACACAAACAGAAACCTCCCCTGAGGTTTCTGAAATGTCACTGACCTCCCTTACTTTTGCTGACATTACCAAAAGTCCCCCTTCTGGTACCAGCCGTTACATATGCTAACAGAAGTTGTTGATGATGTCATATTATGTGCTTTGAACTGCCAAAAATGCCCTTTGACCTCTCTAAATTTTCTAAACCATGTGTTCTTCCACCAATATTACAATCCAAATTCTAATTTTGCCGCAATGAAGCCCACTTATTTTGGATATTAGATAGAAAGCATACGAATCTATCAATTTTTCTATTTCAAATGCAAATATTTAATTGAAAATATTTATAATAATGACTATATTAATAAGCTCAAAAAAGAAAAACAACAAATTCTTTGGTTACTTTGTAAAGTAAACTAAGGTGTGGTTTGGCATAATAATTCTTTTGGATTTTTTTGGGTCTTTGTTCAAATATTTATTTACCTTAGTAGTTTTGCGTCAATTTTTGGTGGATTTTTATTCATTTCAACAAGAGAAACATAAAATGTAAAAAATTATGATCAAAACCTTTTAAAAGTTGACTAAGGACATAAACAATGCAAAATATTTTTTAGTAGTATTATGTTTTGTTATTCTAATTCTTTCAATTTTAGTTCCTATTTTTATCCTTATTTTACCGATTTCGCATGCTACTCACTCCATTCTCCGAAAAAGAATAATTCACCCGATTTATATAAAAATGTGTGTATGTTTATTTTATTCGAGTAGTAATTGCATATGCAGAATAAGTGCACAATTTGATTAAAAAGTCGGGGGTAACTTTTTTTTTTCTCTATTCAAATAATTTTTTACATTTATTAGTTTTGTGTCAATTTTTTGTGGCTTATTGATTCGTTTTGGCGAAAGGAATAAAAAAGTATAAACTTTTAATCGCAACTCATAATTTTCTTTAAAAAGACAAAAAAAAGTCAAAAAAATTGTCTTTTTGACTTACTTTTTTTTCTTTCTTAGAAAAATTAAGACTTCAGATCAATTTTATTTTTAATTTTTTGATTCCGCTCGCCGAGACGAAGCAATAAGTCAAAAATTTGAAGCAAAACTAATAAATGCAAATTTTTTTAATAAAGACCAAAAAAAAGTCACTCTTGACTTTTTAATCCAAACCCACCCAAGTGAGTTTACTTATTTCTCTCCCATTTTGTTCTTTGTTTATGCCGGCATCCAAATCGGCAATTTCTGTTGGATTTCTCTGCAAAGGGGAAGAATTATTCAGTAGAGGGCAAATGGAGATACAAGTAGAGGGCATATATGTCATTTTATCACAATAGTTAACGCTGTTTAAGGTTAAATTAACGCAAGGGGGACTTTTGGTAATGTCAGCAAAAGTAAGGGCGGTCAGTGACATTTCAGAAACCTCAGGGGAGGTTTCTGTTTGTGTCAGAAACATCAGGGGAGGTTAGTGAAATTTGCCCAAACTGTTTTTATGGGTTTAATTATGTTTTTATGAATTTTTTTATGTATTGGGCTTAAAATTGATCATTTTTTATTGGGTCATCGTGTAAAGGTGAAATCATCGTCCCGGTAGCGATTACACAAATGCGGTGCTTGAACAATAATCCTATCTCGGTCCGACGCAATTCTAATCCTTGTAACTCTAATATGTGAAACTGGGAAATGCAGATAAAGAAGTTTTACCAATCAAGGAAAAGCCAAAGATTGGTATCTGTCTCAGTGATGGGAGACATGATTCCTCTGTACGGAAGCGGAGCGAGTTTGAGCAGTTCGTCGGGGATGACAACGTTGCCGGAGCCAGTGAAACTGAACTTCGTTGTTCGATCGAGAGGAAACGTTCTGGGTAAATTGGTCAGTCCAAAGTTCCACAAGGAGATCGAGTGCTACATCAATTACGACCAGAAAAATCTCAACGTTCCGATTTCTCTCAAGGATTCATGCACATACGATTAGCGAATACAGTTTTATTTGACGAACTGTCTCTTGTTTATTTCTTCAGTGAATAAAGAGTTCCATTCCCTGGTGTGTGGGAAAACAGGTTGGATTGGTAGTGCCTTTTTGTGAGCCATTAGCTCCCTCAGAAACCATAGAGTGATAAATCTATTTTCTTGCTTGACACTGTAATTCATTTAATAGTTCATTAACTTATTTACAAGAAGAAACCAGCTTCGATTTCACTATTTGGTTAAAACATTGTTCTGATGACAATGTACGTTTTGCATTGTCCTATGCCCGACCATGACTTTTCGGGAGCGTAAAATGAAAATTAAAAATAGGGTATCTTTTATTGGACTATAATAAAGGATAAAAAAGTAGGAGAGAATTTTACAATTTTTTGGAGGCCTAAAGCGGCCCGCAAACCTTGCTTTAGCTCATAATTGACTTGTATGCCCATTACAATTATGTATAATTGCATATGTATGAACAAGTCGTTGATCGAACCACATCAAAAGGTCTTCCGGTTTTTGTCACATCCTAGTCAGTTTTTGTCACATCCTAGTCACAATTTACCGCTAACTTCTTGTAGTCCATAAACATCAAGTTGTTTCGATTAAACTATAAATTATAGAAAATGTGTTGGATATTTTTAATTAGTAGAAACAACATAACTTTTATCATTAATTTTAGTTTAGTATGATCAATTTCATAAAAGTCAATAAACTCTAGTGCAAATTTTTTAGCCGAAAGGGAGCCTTAGAGCATCTGTGTCAGTGTCTCTTCTTCTTCCCTTAGGCCCCGTTCAGTTATCAGGAAAGTACAGGAAAGGATGGGAAAATCAACTTTCCCATAATTTTTGTAGTGTTCAGTTGGTAGAAAAATTATAAGACTTACCAATTTAAGTTTTCCTGCAGGAATTACTTTCCTGCAAAAGTGATCCTGAAAAAAACACAGGATTTTGAGTCCCGGAAAAAGGAAAATGAGTGAACACTCACAAAATTTTCCTGAAAGTTTCTTTTTCCTGACAAATGAACAACTAAACCTTAATTTTTCTTACAAAATTCTTTTGTCAAATGAACACTCACAGGAAAATAATTTTCTTTTACTTCACCTCATTTCACTTTTTCCGGGAACCAATTTCTCACACAACTTTCTCGACAACTGAACGGAGCCTTAGGTTAAACAAGAGAGGAAATCGTCCATTTTTGAGTTGCATGTTTCTTGGTGGCTTCAAAATGAAATTGCTACAATAACTCGTCAACACAGATGAGCCACTGTTCATTCGCTTTCGATTTTTATATTATTTCCCAATTTACTCCATCAAAAATCAACCAACAATCCTTCCCTCAAGTCTTCTTCCCAGCAAAATTGTGACAGTTTGTGGTGTGTGTTTGTGTTTGAGAGAGAGAGAGAGAGGGGTCAACCCACAATTACCGTCGTCGGAGCCGAAACAGATCTGGACTGAAATCGATTTGGTTTTGGACTGAAATCAATACGGATTGAATTTGGACTGAATCGATCTGGACTAAACATTACCGTCGCCGAAGCAGTTGGGTTTTGGACTGAAATTGATTTGTTGATTTGTGGATTTTGAGCTTTTCAATCCTTCTGGGCTCGATGGGTCTGATTCTTCGATGAGAACACCAGGGTTTCCATTTGTATTTTGGTTTTTTGGGGTTTTGGAACCTGTGAAAAAGAAACGAAAGGAAAATAAAATAAAATGAAGGGAAAATCAGAGGAAGAAAAAAAAGGAAAAATTTATTATTCTTAAAATTTAAAATTGTTATTTTCTTCTTTTTTTCTCTCCCAACCAAATAATAGGAGGAAAAACTTTCAACCAAATTTATAGATTTACTTTTAAGTTTCAAACAGAACCTAAAGTGAAGGGACTCAGGGGGGGGTGGGGGGGACATAGCTTTGTTTGCTGCCAGTTGGTTTGGGTTATCATAAAAATGATTTTGCCGTTGATTTTTTTTATAATAAGGAAATTATATTTCTAATGGGATAACTTTAAGGGAAAAAACCGAAATGGTCCTTATAATTAAGTGTTTGTGTCAATTTGGTCCTTGTAGTTGTAATTGACTCAATTTACACTCTGTACTTTCCATTTTGTTCCAATTTGGTCCAATTGCTAACTGTCGTTAGTCCTTTTAAATAAAGATAAAAATAAACCAATAAAGACAAAAATAAGCCAATAAATCAATTTTTTTGTATTTATTTAAAAAAAATTGGATTTCGATGGTTATTTTTTACTTGTTGGGTTTCTCTCGTCATGACGAAGCAATAATCTTCGAAAAATTGACAAAAAACTAACAAATGCAAAAAAAAATTTGAATAAGGACAAAAAAATAAGTCACTCGACTTATTTAGCCGAACAACTCCTGAGTTTACGTAATATTCTGATTTTTGGACATGGTTCTTTATCATGTTGTGACTTTTGAGCATGGTTCTATATGCATTTTCAGAGGTATATTAGGTAGGCCTGTGCAAAAAAATTCCGTCCACCCGCGAACCCGACCCGAAGGGTCTCGGGCGGGATTGAACATGTGGTTCGGACGGAAACGGGTTCATTTTCTGTTAAAAATCATATTTCAGTTCGGGGTCCGGATTGGTGTGTTCTTACCCGACCCGACCAATTCATAAAAATTAATTCAGTTTTTTGTCGGACCTGACCCGACCTGATGTAAAGAATCGGGCTCGCGGACGGTTCTTATCCCTTTTCGGTTCGGTTTGTAGGCCTAAAATATTTGTTACCCAACATATCGGGTCGGGTTCGGGGTCAAACCCGACCTGTGCACACCCCTAATATTAGGGCAAGAGGGGAATAAGAGAATTACTGTTTT
Source organism: Rhododendron simsii (assembly GCA_014282245.1). Classification (NCBI taxonomy): domain Eukaryota; kingdom Viridiplantae; phylum Streptophyta; class Magnoliopsida; order Ericales; family Ericaceae; genus Rhododendron; species Rhododendron simsii. The sequence goes on from CM024959.1 coordinate 32,912,992, forward strand.
AACTCCAAAAAAGGGGGCCATTTGATTTTTCTATTAAAAGGACTAACTGTGGACTAACGACGGTTAGTAATTGGACCAACTTGGAACAAATGGAAAGTACATAGTGTAAATCGAGCCAATTACAACTACAAGGACCAAGTTGACACAAACACTTAACTACATGGACCATTTTAGTTTTTTTCCCTAACTTTAATACAGAGAGGATGATTGTAACGACCCTGACCCATCCCTGTAGGTCTTAGCCATAACAAAACGCCGATGAAACCATCACCAAGGCCATATCAAAGATACGACAACTCATAATCATATAATTTATAGGGACAAAAGTGCGTAATCAACGGAAGCATGACTTGTGTAGCCTAGTAGTATAATGAGAACTTATATTTACAAAAGACTATAAACCCCAATACACACCTCAGACTATAAACCCCAATACACACCTCAGAGCTATGCTTAGACATAAAGTTTAGCAAGTAACTTACAAGTAATTACATAGATCAAACGAATAACACGAAAGTACATTTTATAACCGCAAACTATTTCCCCACGTTTCGAATCCACAAACAAGTGCCACGACGCCTTACTTCTTATGTCCTGAAAGGTGGAACATTTACATAAGCTGAAGCTCGTATGAATGATTATTACACAATTCACATGCTCTCCATGGACAATGATTAAACCATTTGAAAAGGAATCTCATTTCATAGCAACATAGCATAGTAATGCATATCCTCTATTCATTTCATGTCTACCAGGCGTCTCCGGTAGTGGATAAGTTAAGACGTCTTTCGTTATCCGATATAATAGTCATGCCTTGCTAGCCTTTTAGCACGTGTCCCCTAGCAAGCTGGGACATGGGAGGATGCCATTAATAGACATAAAACATGTCCACCTTTCATTGATATTCCATGGAGTTCATATCAAAGTATAAAACACCATTGAAGCGTAAAGCTTATAACAAACCATGTGTTTTGGATATTAATCACTTATCTTGGTTTGAGCTTCTAAACCACGTTCCCTACATAAGCATATAAGGAAATTATAATTCAGATTCAATGAAACACATTTAGACAACTAAATACTCTCATTAGATCTCCCTAGTAGCTCACAAAGGTTAAGGTCCCAATCTAAGTAAACGCGAAACCTAACAAAACTGCAAAATCGGTATGGAGTCCAAAAACCAGTCTCTGTATTTTGGCTATAGAATTTGATAGGATTGAAATTAGATGTTAGGACCACCTCCATTGGAAAGTAGACTTTCGGGGCATCAATCTTGATATAAAATTTGCCCTAATTGGAGTTCGGATGATAAAGATATGCTTATCCGAAGTTGAGATTGTTAATCTGTCTCAGTTCAGCGATTTCCAGCAATTTAACCCTAGAACTCGTTTTCAACCTAAAACTCTCCCAAAGCCCTTAAAACCAACCTTAAACTTCACAAACCAATCTCCAAAGATAAGAATAACGATTAAGACTCATGATTCAACCAGATTTTGGAACATTCAAGGGATATCAAGCCTAGGTTTCTAAGAATTCCATGAGAGTTTACCAAGAACTCTATTAAAACCTCCACAAGCAAGGATTTTCACAACCCTAAGGTCTAAACCCTGAAATTAACCCACTAAATCAAGGAATTAAGCTTGTAAAATATGAAACCCTAAGATGGAGGATTGTCAGATTACCTGGCAAAGCGTCAATTCAAGTTGATCAAGGTTTCCCCCTTTCCTCTTTCTTCCTGCTCTTCTTCTTCACCGCTCACTCTCTCTCTCTCTCTCTCTCTCTCTCTCAAGCGGTGGAAACGATAGGAACAGAGAACAACGTAAACCTCCCTCCTATTTAATTAGGCCAAGGAAAAAAAACTATTGTGTGTGGTGCAACCATATGTGGTCATGTACTCCTAGGCTGATTTAGCAAATGAAATTACGTCCAAACTCACACATTTAGCTAAAACTCAACATGTACTACAATTATAAAATAATTAAGGATCCAGGATATGATACAGTAAATATTTTAAAAGTGAGTAGCTAAAAAAATAGTGATTTTTAAAGTGTAATTTGGTCCAAAATTTGAAAAGACTAGTGTGGATGCTCTTAGAGCCCATTTGGAATGTGTTATTGGCTTAAGCCAAGTTTTTTGGGTTAGCCAATAATCCAATAAGCTTGAATTTATTTGGCAAAATAGGGCTGTTAATTTTAAAAAACAAAACAAAAGTGGTGTAGAGATTGTGTGTGTGTGTATATATATATATATAGATTTTTTTTTTTTAAAGATATATAGATTGTTCATTGTTGTATAGTTTGTGCACCTTCTTTCGTGACCTTCCGAATGGACCGACGGACCAACCCTGCTATGACAACCTCTCGTCTTCCTTTTTTCTTTTTTTCCGAAAACTTACACTTCCACTGCCGCATTACGAGAAAAACTTATTCATGGCTCCATTCAATTTCATCCATCAATTCACCAATTAATGGTTGAGATGTATGTTCAATTTTGATTGGTAAAATTAATTTTTACACGTTAAAATTGGTTTTCAATTCGGACCGTTTAAAACACTTATGGACGAGCGCGATTTACAGTTGTAAATCTTTTTTACAGGACGCCCCCGTAAAAAAGTTTTTTCTTCCGCATTACAGATGCCAACACGATTTACCGCTATCAATCTTCTTTACGGGATGCCCCATAAAAAAGTTTTTTCTCCCGCATTACAGATGCCAATGCGATTTACCGCCATAAATCTTCTTTGCGGGACGCTCCGTAAAAAAGTTTTTTTCTCCCTCATTACAGATGCCAAAATGTGACCAGCTCTAACATCCCTAGAAACCTTGTAAAACGTTTAATTACATCCAAAATTTCTAACACAATCGGCTTAACAAAAATCTTTACTGATTCAACACACCGAAGTGCTCGCGCAAGACTTATGCTTTGTTCGGAACTTAAGGAAAACAAATGGGAGAAAAGAAGAGAAAGGAAGATAGGAGAAAAATGAAAAAGGAAACTGTACCATGGACAGTTCTAAAATTTTCTATTTTCTCTCATCTTTCTTTTCAAACTAAACAATGCTAAAAAAAATTAGGAAAATGATTTTTACACTCCCCTTTAATCATTCACACTTCATTTTTTATTTTTATCCACATGAATTTACGATATTGTCATTGAATGCGTGAAAAAGTGTGTTGAATAAAGGGCAAGATAGTAAATTCAAATGGATAAAGACAAAAAAGAAATGTAAATGATAAAAAGGAAAGGGTGAAAATCAATTCCTGAAAATTATCTTCTTTTCTGTTCCTTTCCTCAGTTCCAAACAAAGCATTAAACAGTCCTTGAGCACCTCAGACTTTGAGTACTTCATGTAAGCCCACCACAAAGCATTAAACATACAATCGATTTGCCACAATATCATATAGGCTTCATTATTTTGATAATAGCAAACATTCATCTTATAGAGCAAACGGCCCTGTTCGGTTTAGGTTTTGAATGAGGTTTTTGAGAGTGATGAGTGGAGAGGACAGACAAAGAAAATTTATTATAAACTGTGCCAAAGAGTTTTAAGATCCCAGAACAAACAATATTTTTTAATATCTCGTTCTTCTAAAGTTCTTATTTTTAACGCACTCTATAAGATGAACTTTTTCGATCATCTTGATAATGGAGTTCATATACTAATGTGACATCAATTGCAAGGTTTTTTATTTTTTTTTTACCGGAGACATCAATTGCAAGTTGGCTGTGAAAATTGGATTGTGGGATGAGTTGTCCTTTTAGGGATCCCAAAAAAAACACCAACCATACACCGCTAGACGGCCTATAGACACACTCAGGGAGAGAGAGAAGGCGGCGGTGTTGAGACCCTTGTATCGCTCGATGTGTCGCAGGTCAATTGTTTCCTCCTCAGCCACCGTCAAACACCATCACCACCATCACAGCCTCCCCCATTTCCCTCTCTATCCTTCTCCTTTCCTTACTCTCCTAAGCGCCTCCCTTCTGGTACTTTCTTGCTCTTCACCTTCATTTTTGTGCTTATACGTAGACAAATAGCCATGTATGTAATACCTGATTCAATCATTTGACCGAAACTTGTGCTTTTTTCAGTTTGAGTATTCCTGCTTGAGCATCTTATTTCAATTGATTTTAGGGCATAAATTTTCATCTATCTGCTCATCTTTTGCCTTTGTTAACAATCAGTAAAAAATGGATAGTTAGAAATGGAGAGGGGAATAAGGAATTGTCATGTAGGAGAGAAAATTTGTTAGAAAAAGTCACGTATTACATGTAACACGTGGGTAGTATACAGTATAGTTGTTGCTTTCTTTTGGTGCCTTCAGATGGGATAGTTTAGGAATAAGACTTGTGTTGGACATCTTGCATTTCTTGCATCATGGACAACTTGCAAGCAAAATATTGAGTGCAATCATTAATCTCAAAGTCATATCTTTTCGTTACTTCATGACTTGCCTCCACTATTTGCTCCCTATCTTCCCCTAGATGTGAAGAAAGACTCATTGATCAATAGGCTAAGTCCTTCTCCATTATCACCAAACTTGTCATCAAACTTATCATATACTGGAACTCCATCTAATTACCACCAATCAAAGATCAAAATAACCTTGTTTCTTCCCCAGCTCAAGTTCATATGGATTGAGGATCATTTCATCCTCAAAGTGAGAGGCCAAAGCCAAAAGCAGCACCAGAACCAGCTAAGGAAATGAAAGGCAACAATAGCAAAAATAATAGCAGCAACAACAGAAGTGTTATCAGTAAAAAAAGCAGCAACAACAATGGCAAGAACACGGTGACAACAAAGAATCAAAGAAGACAAGCATACTCCAGAGTCCAGAAACATCATCAACTCCCTACAACTCCAATCCATGTAAGCCTTCACAATTGTTCCTCCATGATTAGCTTTGCAAATGATAACTTGATTGGTATCCCCCACAACAAACTCCATCCCCTTCAATTTAAAGTTCTTGTTCCCCTCCTCCATAACAAAATCTCTAACAAAGATGTTATAGTCAATAAAGTTCAAATTTCATGGCCTTAAAACAAGGCTTCGTGGCATTATCACTACCCATAGAAAAATTGTTAAAATTAAATTGACTAACCTGGGCACGCTTATCTGAATTTAGCCCAGTTCAAATGGAAATGTTATCCGGTGTCGAAAAATTGCTTTTTGGGTATAATTTTGTAGGACTTCATCAACCGCAGCATGAGAAAAGAACTCAACAAAACCATAACCTGCTGATAACTTAGACTACCTATCGCGTATAACCTTCATAGAGGCAAACTGGAAGCGGTGACATGTTAGTGAAAAAGGCACAGTTATTGCCCACATAAATGGCAAAAGCGTTTTTTAATATAATTCTTGAACCTTTGCAAAAAGATATAAAACTCTATAACATGGTTTGAACTCCCCTTGCATAGCAAAGTATGTTCATGTCATCAAAAAATTGTGTGAAGCGAAATCTCACAATCCACATAGTCTGGATATGAAAATAACATGAAATATATAAGCGTGAGGGCACCCTCTCCAATAGCTAACCGGAGGAGTGAGTTCTACCCAAAACTGTGTAACAATGGGATTGTAACTCTTAACTCTAAAAACATCGCTATCAGTCCGTTTGCTTTGACACTATATTACGCATGAATTTCTTATCTCCTACAAATGGATAAAAGCATTCCACTATCTTCTGTATCATTATGATTAAAAAAAAATTTCTTCTATAGCATTAAGTTCCATACAAAGACTACATTAACATTTTTCGGTCCTTTTTAATTGTAAATCTCATTTATACATTACCTAACTAGTTTCAAGACTAGGATAGTAAACCTAATTAGCACTCAACACATCACCATTACATGTTGTGTTGAGTACAGTTTTCATTTTTGAGTTCTCTTATAGCTGCAGCTTCTCCTTTACTGTTTTATTTAAAAAATCTAGTTCTCATAACGATTGTCCAAAGACTAATTTGACATAATTGAGTGAGAATTTGAAAGAATTGAAATGCACCTCAAGGTTCTTCTCAAGCCTTTGCAAGTCCTGACGGCTGTTCCCAAGTGTTAACTTTAAAACTTCTCGTTTCTTCCATAAATGTTTCTTTCGAGCACCATCAGATAAAATATCTGCCACACTGTTCTCGTCCCTCGGAATATAACTTGCCTCGTAGTCATCAAGCAAGTGAAAAGGCAAATCCTTGTTTAAAATATTCCAATTTTGGATGTAAAATTTAGAGATACGGGAAAAATTAACAAAATACAAGAAACTTATAGGAACTCGTCGAAAAAATGATCTTGGATGTTCTCTCTTGATTTTATGGCTCTTATCATATCCAAGCAATCACTTCCAACAATAATACTTTTGTAGCCGACCCTAATGGCTAAGAACAACGCCAAATGTGGGTCTCTTGCTCAGCATGATAAGAGTTATTGATTCCCTGAAAGGACATAAGGTAAAGCCTCTCCACCTCTCCGTAACAATCCCGTAATACAACCCCGCCGCCGTTGCACTCTTCCTGTCCTTCTATATAACTCTCATCCACATTTACCTTTAAAATACCAATGGGTGGTCAAAGCCAGCAATTTTGCCTACGCGTTTTTTATTTTCCAAATTTGACCCCATGAAAACCCGCAAAAATATCCACATTGGCGGGTGGGTGGTGGGTTTCCACGTGGTCAAATTTGAAAAATAGAAAACTCGTTGGAAGAATTGCGTGGCCTCGACCACCCATTGTTTTTTAAAGGTAAATATGGATAGGAGTTATATGGAAGAGCATGGATGGTGCAACGGTAGCGGGGTTGTATCTAGGGATTGTTACAGAGCGTTGTAGAGCTTTTACTCTGTGTCCTTCCAGGGAATCAATAACTCTTATCATGCTGAGCTAGAGACCCTACATCTATATTGTTCTTAGTCATTAGGTTTGGCTACAAAAGTATTATTGTTGAAAGTGACTGCATGGATATGATGAGAGCCATAAAATCATCAGGAGAGGATATCCCAGATGATTTTTTCGACGAGTTCATGTAAGTTTGTCTTTTGTTAATTTTTTCCCGTATCTCTAAATTTTACATCCAAAATTGGATTATCTTTTTACAAGGATTTGCCTTTTCACTTGCTTGATGACTACGAGGCAAGTTATATTCCGAGGGACGGGAACAATGTGGTTGTTGTTTTAACTGATGGTGCTCGAATGAAACATTTATGGAAGAAACGAGAAAAAATTTTGAAGTTAGCACTTGGGAATAGCTGTCACGACTTTCAAAGGCTCCCCCTATTATAGGGTTGAGAAGAACCTTGAGGTGCATTTCAATTCTTTCAAAGCCTTACTCAATTATGTCAAATTGGTCTTTGGACAATCGTTATGAGGACGAGGAGTTTTTAATTAAAACGGGAAAGGAGAAACTGCAGCTACGGAGAGAACTCATAAATGAAAACCATACTCAACACAACATGGAATGGTGATGTGTTGTGTCTTGATACCCAAGAGTGATCAAACTATGTTAGAAAGTGCTTTTGCCATTTATTTGTGTCTTTTTCACTAACATATCACCGCTTCCAGGTTGCCTCTGCGAAGGTTATACGTGATAGGCAGTCTGAGTTATCAGTGGGTTATGGTTTTGTTGAGTTTTTTTCTCATGATGCGGCTAATGAAGTCCTATAAAATTATGATGCCGGAAAAGCAATGTCCAACATCAGATAACCTTTTCGTTTGAACTAGGCTAAATTGAGATAAGTGTGCTTAGGTTAGTCAATTTAATTTTAGCAATTTTCCTATGGACAGTGATAGTGCCACAAAGCCTTGTTTTAATGCCACAAAATTTGAACGTTATTGGCTATTAGATCCTTGTTAGAGATTCTATTATGGAGGAGGGAGGGGAACAAGAATTTTGAATCGGAGGGGAATGAAGGGAGTCTATTGTGGGGGAATACCAATCAAGTTATCATTTGCGAAGCTAATCATGGTGGTATAGGTGTGCATGGATTGGAGTTGGAGGGAAATGACGATGTTTTTGGAGTCTAATATGCTTTTGCTCGTTTTCTTTGGTTCTTTGTTGTCGTTGTGTTCTTGCCATTGTTGCTGCTATTGCTTTTTTGACGGATGGCGCTCTTTTTGCTGTTACTGTTGGCTTTTCTTTCCTTGGTGCTGCTTTTGGCTTTGGCCTCTACTTGGATCTTAGTTTTTGATGCTCTCTTGTCGTTGCGGTTCAAGCCATCCTTGAATCCTCACAAATTCTGGCAATCCATGCCGCTTGCGAATCCCAATTATTGTTCTGTCTTTGTGCGTGTTTACAGGAATTATTGTGATTCCTGTTGCCAGTTGGGTGTTTGATTGATTGATTAGTTCTTTAATTTTACTGTTGTAAGACTTATTTCAGTTGGGTTGGTGTTATTGGTTTCAGATGAATATGTGGTGCTTGAGTCCTAAATTTATTTTTACTTTGAAGAGTTAAATTTGTTTGGAAAGGGGAAATCGGAAATGTGGTAGACTGCATTTTTTATTTTTCTTTCAGACCGTGGGATTTTCTTTGTTCCAGAAACTCATTTGATTTGGAATTCTGTTTTTTACAGGTTATTTTACTTTGATTTGTGATGCCACAACCACAACATGCTCTTTGGAACTCCACCGGGCAGACAAGGAGAGGTGTAAGGTTGCCAATTTGAACCCATCTTTGTCCTTTGTTTCCCTTTCTTTATTGTGTTCAGTGAATCATCTTTGTCATTGATCTATGATATCAAACTTGGGTTTATAAAATGTTTACTTTTTTGGGTTTCTAGCCAAATAGGGTTCGGAAAGTACTTTTTTTCCCCTTTCTCTAAACACCATTACTTTCCACCAACATTGGATTTTTTTAACACTATGCCTATGCCAATAAAAACTGTCGTACTTTGAACACTATGTCAAACCCCACACTCCAGGCACACACGACTCCTTCCCTGCCATATGTTGTGGACCTCTGTCAACTCCTCTACAACTTACCTTTATCCGCCCCCCACACTCCCTAACCTTTAGAAAGAGCAGAGGAAACGATTACAAGACAAAGGCTGAAACCTTCAAGCACATTATATGAATTCAAGTTCAAAGAAAACTTATATAGCATGTTAAAATTTACGGAACGAACGCTATGTACACATCCTATAAAGTCTCTCATTTGCTGAATTCTCAAGAAATAGAATACACATACAATCCCGAAAGCTCACACTCAGGTTGATAGCAGCACGTAAGCTTCAATTTATACCCAACATCTTATTGTTTGCGTATTCTAAAAGGGTAAGAATTCCTTTTTCTGATTCATATTTAAAGAAGTGTGAGAAAATGGAGACAGTACTAGTATAGAAAGTCGAACTGTTTGAGCATTCTCAATGCCTTTGTGAGTGAATAGCAAACATCTCTTAAATTTTGGATCTCATTGTTGGCCTGAAGCTAACAACCCACAGATCAATCAATCACATCAGTTAAGATTTAGGAATGAAAACAGGAGTAATGCTTCCTAGAGCAGGATAAAAGTAAGGCCACATATGTTTTTGTAGTAGTCATGTATATGTAAAAACATAGGTAGGATCAATCGATCATTGAAGAGATTATTAACAGAAACATCAATTTAAGGAGGGTCAAGTTCCTTGGCCTTCTAATCGCTTAGAAGTATTCAAGAACCCCTTTACATCCGGGAAAAAGGCTATCAAATGGTCAACTGCGAAACCTGAGGGTTAAAGTTGTATTCAGCTTGGTCGCAGCTTTACAATAGAGCAAATAAATGGGACAAAAAAGCTGAATCGGAGGTTCCATTAGTACCTGGCCATTTGGTTAATATTCACGTCAATCTCTCACGTCTTCAATTATCAAATACAACCTTCTTTACGAAAAGCATTTCCTCGTCTACTATGGATTTTGCACTCTGGTTGGTGCAATACAAGTAGCTTTTGTGAATGCTATTTGTATATTGATTAGCATGCTTAAGAGTGCTGTTTAATTGATGATGTGCTTTTTCTGATGCTAAATATGTGTATCAACTTTCCTAATTCCTCATGTCGAAACTCTGCAGAAAGATGCAATCAAGAAGATGGATGCGCAGGCTACAAGGGAATTCCTTGCCGAACTGAATGTTTATTCCCAGGGATGATGTGCCTGCTGATGACGTGACGGATCCTGCTCCAGCAACCACCTTTGCTGAGTGAAATGAAATGGAGGGATCCAGTGGTGGTTCGTTGCAGAGGGTTACAGGGAGCTAGTGTCCACCTCCACCTGTCCCTCTCCCAAAGCCTTCTTCAGGAAACTCAAGTTGTAGCAGATTTGAATTAAGTGCTACAAATTCTCCACGGATTGGATCATCCAGAAGAGCAAGTGCGTGGCCTATTGTTTCAAACTTCACCAATCGGGTCAAGGCCTTCTTCGCCGAGGTCTTATTGTGATACTTAAGGGTATGTTGGCGCTGATGAACAAAATCCTTGCTTTGGGTCCTGCTATGATGATGCTGTAAGTTATTTTGGGGGATTTTGTAATTGTTACGATTTTCCAGTTGTAGACTTTGCTGAGTTGCTTGAACATATTTGAAGGGTGACGCCTCTGTCTATCTCGTTGCCACCATGTTTAGAAAATGCAGTACTCTCAAATTGGCATGCTGCTCTGTTGCGGGATAGGGGATGCCGGTTTGAGATTGACATCAGACTGTCTAAAGGATTGGAAGTGAAACGAATGATGGAAGATGGGAACTGCCTCTTTCGAGCTGTTGCAGATCAACTATATGGGTACTCTGAAGGTTTTGATTTGGTCAGACAAATGTGTATGCTTCTGTGGATGTTTACTTTGGAGCATCGATCTGCAATCTTTCTTGGCTACATTTGTAAGTTGGTGTTCCATAATCCCTTAGATGTCTATTTTAGCCTGTGTAAGCAAATGATATGTTTTTTTACAAACAGAAGGCATGCTTGTTACCCAACCACCCATAAAATAGATACATGTGTAGACACTGCCTCCTTACAGTGTTGTCGTTACATTACATCATAGAGCATCACCCGACCTCCCAAGCTGGTCTTATCTGGTTGATCTAAGTTATAAGCATCACAAAGATTTTCATCGCATTTTCTGCAAGTGGAAATGAAGGCATGTGTCATAAGGGGCTGATTGCTGACCGGAGCTGTAATTACCTCCATTCGGCCATAACAACCCTTTATTCTGTGAGGTTGAATGTGATCACTAGGGCTGTTCACAGGATGTGTTCTGTCGGGTTTGGGTTTGGCCCGGACGAGACCAAGATTCGGGTTTTTTCATGTTCTGGTCCGATCGCCAAAATGGTGGTTGGGTTGGTCGGATCAGATTTGTCGGGTATTTTAAGCCACAAACAAAGCCTTCATTTTTTCTGATATAAAAAAAGCAGAGCCTCCATTTTTGTACTTCAAAATTGCATACAACTCAAGTACTCAAACTACAAACCTCAGTGGGAGATAGCAATCTAATATACGCATAGAAACAATATCAACTGCGATCTGGCTGCGATCAAGCCCAAAACGACGTGGATCAAGGGGGTAGGGAAGGCAAGGTTCGAGTCCTTGGATGCTGATTGAGATACTCATTTTGCGAAGGATAGGGAGACATTGGTTTGGTTTCTAATCAATTGTTTCAGGTCCATTTTTTTCCCTCTTGAACATCTTGTTAGCAACGTGCTTTTTTTTCCCAACAATAGGAAATGAATTCAGCAAGGACGAAATTAGGATGTGCCCGTAACCTACGAGTTAAAACTGACACAATTAGTACTAGAGGGATGATATTAAAATCTCATTCAAGCTAGCTAGCTGAACTATTTCTAAAATTTACCCCTTATTTTTATCTAAATTCTCGGTGGCTGTATTTAACTACCGTAAGAATTTAAAACACATCAAAATACACTTTTCCATATTTTAGTACACTTCTCAAACCTTAAAGCAATTTCAAATTCCATAGTCACAAGTTCATTTTTTTTTTGAAAAACAACGGTATAAAAACATAGAACTTGAACAATACAGCACTACAAAAGGAAGTGGAAGATGATAGGCGATAGATAGCCTTATCATTCCAAAGGATTGGGGATGGTGTTGTGCACATCCAGACCGTCCATCTCAACAATCAATGGTCAAGATTGTCGAGACGGTAGGACGGTTGAGATTACGCATAGCATTGAGCGATCCGGATCATTAATTGCTGAGACGAACGAGTCTGAATGTGCATAACACCATCCTCAGTCCCATTCCAGAGGGTGAATAAAAATTAAATAATGTGGCTTTTATCATAAAAATATTTTACGTGGAAGATTCTAGAGGAATTCTATTTTACTACCAAACATATACATGTACTCCACAAATGCACTTGGGCTGTGGAATTTCGAAAAGCGAAAAAGCTCCACACCCTTGTGTTTAAGCTTTAATTATGTCATGTGTGTGCTACTTACAAGTAAACACAATATCTAGTGGTACAAAATTTAGATGGTCAACAAATTGGACTACCAAAAGAAATACGTCGATAATAAAAGTGACTTAAAAAGACTAAAACAAAGAAAACAAGTCTTTCTTACTTCATCCTCTTTTTATGTTTACCGAACTTTCAAAAGCAGTGTTCAAGTTTCTAACGTAAATAGCTTTGCCGTTAATGGACGGTGAATTGGTATTTCTGAATTAGTCAAGGTGCACCTGAAAACCTAAACCAACTTTGTTCGTTTTGAGATCTCAAAATTTCTGAGCACAGTCTTCAATAAACTTTCTCCATCTATCTTTCTCCACTTATTACTCTCAAAAACCTCCCTCAAAACTCAAACCGAACACATGCTTACTTTACACAATTGCTTATATACTTCTTATAAAGATGATGACAAACCCAAGTTCAGTTACGCCATCTGCTTTCCACTGGACACTAACGGCCGCCTCCACCAGCGAGCTTCTAAAGATTACTCCCTCCGTCTCTTTTTAAGTGTCCTGTTTCGTAACTCCAACTCATTAAAAAGACATCATCATTATACTTTTCACATCAACTTTTTCCTCCACTTTCCATACTTACCCATTATCATTACACTTTTACTCACTTACTTTTCAAAATGGAATCTACTTTTAGGGACAAAATATACAATTCACCAACTTTTACCCACTAACTTTACAAAAATGGACACTTATTAAGGGACAGCCCAAAATGAAATACCGGACTATAAATAAGGGACGGAAGGAGTATTTCGCAATATGATGCCCACACGGGATTTCAAAAAAAAACAAAAGGAGTATATGCTCTTTAAAACAACTTTTGCGGTGATTATCCATACATTTAAGATATACCTTGGCCCCTCCCGGGGGCTGCTTTACCATGGTTTTAGGAGATCATGCGAATCCCCTAACTTGAAAAAATGCAGCGGGAATTTTTTTTTTTATTTTGACATATAACTTAAATTTTCTTGACTATTATTGGCACCGGATCAATCGTGTAGAGTTAAGATTAGTGAAACTCCAGTTACAATTTGGGTAGTTGATGGTATAATTTTTCGGTTTTAACATTCAAGACTCTTTGTAGGATATTGTAGGGCTATATGTGAGAGTATTCTTTAATTTGTGTAAAACAATACTCATAGAATGCAAAAATTATTTCTTTTTTCAATAGTTAAAGAAGGAAGCATTAAGAGCTGCGAAACAGGAAAAGCGCCGAAAAGCCATAAAATAATTTTAATTTCAAACCCTTCTCAGCTTTTTCCACACCACAAAAGAAATCAATAAACTCTCTCTGAAAGTCCACGGCCACCGCACCAAAATATGGTGGCCGGCCCCTGCACGCCATGTGAGGCTCACTTCGGACCTGCACGAATGATCCGACCATTTAATAATTAAAAAAAAAAAAACCGAGTGGGCACCACAGAACATTAGCTCGATCCGATATGAGTAGGTGCTCGGATTAAGTTTCTCATCTTTTTGTACACCAGAAAATCAATCTTTCCATTTGTTTCGATTTTCCAAAGATGAGAAGCTAGATCCGAGTCCTTGCATTGTTTTGCGATGCTCACTCAGTTTTTTTTAAAAAAATTATTGACCAGCTCGGATCATCCGTGCGGGACCCGGAGTGAGCCCCATACAACGTGCGGGGGCCAGCCACCACATTTTTGGTGCAGTGGCTATAGCGCTGGTCTCTCTCCCTAATTCAAAAAACTGAAACATTTTAATATTTTCACATCAAATTTTGGTATTTGAATAACCAAAGTTTGTGGTTCCCATTAAACCGTTCAGTATTTGCGCGCCCACGTGAATCGAACAGTTTTGAGCATTTGTATTGGAAATTGTGTTTTAAAGTTGTTACTAATAGGGAAAAAAATTCAATGCTGGGTGGGTACCACGTAGTGCCTGCTCTGCGCATCCGAGCCATTCATTGCGTTTTTGGACGGTTCGGATTTGAAGAGAGAAAAATGAGATAGAAAGTATTGGGGTGAGAAGAGAGAGGAAATTTCAATCCGAGCCATCTAAAAGTGTATTAGACTGTCCGGATGTGCTGAACGGTCCGAACGGATATCATGTGGGATATAATCACCCGACGCCGGAAGTTTCGCCAGTAATAGTATTGCTACATTAGACTCACAAGAGAGAGAGAGAGAGAGAGAGAGAGAGAGAGAGAGAGAAAACTGAATCAAGCTACTGTTAATTATAGTTAACGAGGGGAAGGAGGCATGAGATTCAACCCTAAATCATCCTTCTCCAAAACCAAACGAGCTTTACTAATCTCCAAATCAGATGAACAATACTCATCCGCGTGCAATCTCTTCTTCTTCGATTGCAAATTCAACCCAAACAACTCGGTCCCCATTTCGTCGTCATCACCTACCGTCGAATCTCCTCCGCCCGAGTAGTCAAACGACCCGCCCGTTCCTTGAACCTGATCGTACTTCTGGGCCGCCGGCGTGGCTAGAGGAAAATTATTACTAGGAGCGACCGGCTTCACGTGGTTCTGCACGAGGTATGTGATGTCGTTGTACAGTTTTCTCATGTGCGCTCCGACATCAGCAATTTGTTGCTCCGCCGCAGCCTCTCGTTATCCTCCGACAGCGATGTGGCCTAGGTGGTGGTGTAGCAGCTGATGCCGTTGTTGGCTGTGAAGGGCGGAGAGTCGGACCACTCGTCGGAGGAATCAGGCGGCGAGGTGCTGAATTGGGTTGGGTAATTATAGAAAGTGGGGCTGAAGGCGGTGGGGGAATGGGGGTATTGGTGGTGGTGGTTCGCGGGTATTTGCGTGGGGCTAGAGGTTTTCCTCCGGTGGATCTCGCAGAGCAGTTGTTTTTTCAGTAATGCTACGATGAAAACAAAAATTTACCTCTTTACACCATTTGCAACGTCAACAGTGGGATCCACAATTTCACCCAACAAAAAAAAAATAGAAGTACAAGGAAAACAAAGGAACTTATACCAGACCTTAAAAACTGAGAGAGGGAGGGAGAGGAGGAGGAGGAGGAGCACCACCACTGGCGACACCCACCACCCCTGGCGATCTCCACCACGGGCTCCACCCAACAGTTGATTAATGCATCTCCCTAGTCTCTGTCTATTCTGTCTCAAATTCCTCAGTCATCTCTTCTTTCAACCCACAAATGTAAGGACTTAAATTGTTTGCTTTTTTTGTTTTTTGATTTGCAAGGCCTATATTGCTAATGCTAAAAATATCATTGACAAATATTAATTATCAAAACATGTCATTGGCCGTTATTTTTCTCATGAAGATCGGATGAGTTGCATGTAGATGGGCCGTTAAGGATAGTTGAAAGGCATAAGGCTCGGGTACAGGATGGTAGTCCAAATGCAGTTCAGGCATAGCAAGGCGTAAAAGGTGAAAGCTAAGTTATTTCAGTTGCACAAACACAATCATCCATTTCATCTTTGACTTACAAAGAGCCTCCCACTGGAAACAAGTGTCGCACCAATTTCCGTCAAAATTCAAACATGAGAAAACCAGAAAGCGCTATCGCAGTGAAGACATTTCTCCATTTCCAACCAGACTCAACAACAAAATTTCATGTATCCCTCCCGATACACAACCTTTGGCTTCCAAATGGGACACGCCTAGATTCGCTTCACTCCCTAAACAATAGAAAATGAAAACACTTAGTGATTTTGTGGGATACTTTTTCTGCCTTTCCAGGTAAGTGCCCTCCAACGATATGCAGCGCCACAACAAAATTGTTTCTCCATTTTCGTCAAACCAAATTTCATCTATTCCTCTCGATACAAAACCTTTGGTTCTTAAATGGGATCGCCCTTGATTCATTTCATTCCCTAAATAGACGAAACCTGAAAAAAAAAAACACATAACACAAACAATACTTCATGATTTCGCAGAAGATCGTTTATGGGGAAGTGCCCTCCAACCAATATCTCCGCGGTTGAACCCACCTTGCCAATTTATTTGCTCGACCGCTTGGTAAGCTCTCTCTCGTGCCTCTTCAAGGTCTTTTCCCTTGGCCGTGACACCAAGCACACGTCCTCCAGTAGCAATGAAGTTGCCATCTGAGTCAAGGGCAGTTCCAGCATGAAATACCTTAACAGATGGGACTTGTTCTGCTTCCTCAAGATTTCTAATCACAGTCCCCTTTTCGTAGCTCCCAGGGTAGCCATTGCTTGCCATGACTACGACCATGGCAGAACCTGAGGACCAGTCCAAAGATACACCAATGAGTTCACCCTGACAAGCTGCTAGAAGAACTCGTGCCAAATCAGATTCCAAACGGACCATTAACACCTGCACAGCATTAAACATGCAACATTTGTTTAAAACAAGGATTAACTTATGTTCTGTCCAATTGGATAATTCCAACACTTGTACCAAAAAAATGCCAATGTTTCATGATGATCATAATGAATTCTATGTTGAATACTTTTCCCGTAGACACAAAATGCTCCAAACAGTGGCTACTACATGAAGCCTCAAAAAATCATTTTTAAAACCTTGTGAAAAGCGCACGGCATTGTATTCAATTTCACGCATCATCTAGTGGAACTTAGTCATGTTATACAACACCGTCCTCACCTACCCTTCTATACCAATCTTTTCCTAAGAAACCAAAACAAAACAAAAAAGAAAGAAAGATACTTTGCTAAGTCAACGGCTGAAGAAGGTGGTTAATGGTTAGGGAGGTGGTGCACCGATGGTTTTGTAGCGGAAAGGAAAGTTGTTATGGTGACGGTGGATCATTTTATAGAGAGTAAAAGTAGGACCAAGACGGCTTCTTAACCAATACAAAGTCAAAGGTGAAATGGGATGACACACACAATCATCAACATTAGAAATGAACTGGAAGTAATATATACAAGAAGATTCAACCCTTAGCAAATTTCAAAGAAAACTAGGCAACAGGTTAACAGCATTTCAATCACAAAATCATTATAATGCCAATTAGATATAATTTAATCACCTGGCACTCTGGATCTCCAAACCGCACATTGTACTCTATTAGCTTAGGCAATCCAGATTTCTTTTCAATCATGAGTCCAGCATACAGGACCCCAACAAATTTGCACCCCTCTTCTGACATGCCTTTTACTGTAGGAAGAATTATAGATTCCATTACCAAAGATTGGAGTTCTTTTGTTAAGATAGGTGCTGGAGAGTATGCTCCCATTCCACCAGTATTGGGCCCCGTGTCACCGTCCCCAACTCGTTTATGGTCCTGAGCAGATTCTAAAGGTATGGCATTCTCTCCATCCACCAGAGCAAAGAATGAAGCTTCCTCACCCTCCAAAAACTCCTCAACAACTACACGACAACCAGCAGATCCGAAAACACCTTTTACAAGCATTGAGTCGACAGCTTCATAAGCCTCATCCAATGTCATGGCAACAATAACTCCTTTTCCAGCAGCCAATCCATCTGCCTTGATGACAATTGGTGCACCCTGGGCTTTTATATACTTCTTTGCAGCAGATGGATCTGTAAAAGTTTGATACTGCACCAAATCAATCAATGAAGTTAGACTTTCCAACTATCCCAATACAAATAACTCAAACAAATCTTGAGGCAAAATCGTATCTTGATCAAAACTGAGACACATTATCACCCTTTAAACAATATGTTGTGATCACTGACCAGTGACCACTACAACTGTGACATGTAATTTAGTAGAGACCAAGATTACTTGTAACAATCCAATTATAAACGTCCTTTTTCCCATTGTCAGAGCAAAATTTCAAACACAATAAGGATACCAGATCAATCTTATTGTTGACTTGCATGTGAACTAATTCATTCTGACACCTGCATACTCAGCGACCCAATGATGTCACTTTTGTAGCAAAAGTGGTACGACCGTATAATAAGAACCGATAAGATATCAATTGTGAAAATATCCTTGCAAGGGGAAAAAAAAAAGAAAAGTAAATGGAGGTAATGACAAATATTATCGAAAAAACGGACAACCTTAGCAGTGGGAATTCCATACTTGTCACACAAATTCTTCATGAAAGTCTTGGAACCTTCCAAAGCAGCAGCCTCAGATGAAGGGCCAAAAGTAGGAATTCCAGCCTTAACTAAGTCGTTTGCAAGACCTGCAACAAGAGGAGCTTCTGGTCCAACCACAACAAGCCCCACACCCCATTTTTGACAGAAGGAAATCACAGCCGAGCTATCTAATATGTCAAGATCTGAGATGCACGTAGCATCCCCTGCATTGGAAATCCCAGCATTTCCTGGTGCACAAAAGATCGCATCGCAAGAGGGAGACCTCTTCAAGGCATGACAAATAGCATGTTCTCTTCCCCCTCCACCAATAACCAACACCACCACCCTTTCTTCTGAAAAAATCAGTTGAAAACAGATGGACAATTAGATAGGCATTAGACAAATATGGTAAAACACCTCATAATTAGTAATATGAGCACCTTTATTAGATTGGTTGTCCAGATCTTACCCATACTTTAAAGCAATATCACACATATTTTTATTGTTGTATGATTAAGCAAGTTTTACTTCTTGAGTACTTCCTATATTCATCCTCAACTTCTTCTTTTTTATCTCGTCCATTATTAAATCAAGCTGTCTTCAAAAGTCCATATTTATTCAAGTTTTTCAGCCAATACTCGGATTTTAAAGCTCTCTTTATTTTCGACACGAATTTTTTTCTCCCTGTACAAAGGTTCCCACAAAACTTCATGAGCAAATGCATTTTCTTGGGAATCAATTTGAAGTCCATAAATTCAAGAGTCCATCATGATATACACACTGAATTACCTTCACATCTTCCTTTTAACATCAACTTGGAACTTACGAAACTGAGGGTACTCCATCAAAAGAATATGACCAATACCACAGACAAATGGGTCTATGACAATACTGAGATTCGGTTTCTAAAGTTAAAGAAAACTAGAGGAAAAACAAAACCAAAGGACAATGATTCTACCATTAGCAATCCATGAATGTTGCTTGGATTTTCTCGCCTTTACTGTGCTTTTGATCAACCAAACAAGAGGGGGTAGAATTTAAAGGAAAGGGTCTCTTCTCCTTACCTGCCACGCCGTTATCAGAAGAAATGCTGCTGAAGGCTGCAGAGAAGGATTGGTAGCCATTGAAGAGGGGATCGTCCCGAGGGCCATGATGATACACAGAGTTCGAACGAAGTGCACCGCCATAGAAAACTGACAACGAATTTCTGAAGATACACCGGCAATGAATGCCCACAAAACGGCTCAATGAACTGTGGCGGTGACTATCAAAAATTCTTACTGAAGTCCCTATGTTAGCGGAAATGCAAGCCATTCTGCTTGCTTGCCGAAAAAAAATCCTCAAGGTAAAGGCCTGTAATATGTAGTTTGGTGGAGTATCAGTTGGTTTCAAGATAAAGAGTATAAGAGAGTTACAGAATAGTAATTGGACCTTACTGGAAATCATGGTCTATTTCTTGAGCAACAGCAATGCTACATACACTATAGTACTGTACACACCCACCGACCATGGATTCAACCACACCCCTCTCTCTCACATACACATACACGTGGGTCCCATATAGTTGGATCCGTGGTGTATGGGGGTGTGCCTAACAGTTTCCTACAAAACAAAGATTGTGACTTTTTTCTTTTATTGACAACTTGGTGTAACAAGTTATCATATTGTTAATTGGGAGTTGTAGTGACAAACAAAAGCATGCCTCAACATTACACCAAATTCACATAATACATTCAACTTGGCAATAGCACACACAAATTGAAACCCATTAAAAACCTAACTTTCGCAACAAAATTTTTTTTTGGGTAAGTAAGTTTTACAACATTAAAGCATTTAACACCAATAGCTAAACCATCAAACTAACACTCGATCACGTTGAGACGAGAAAAGAGACTGAGACCCTTCACGTCGGTATAATATATACATATTATAATATCAAGACAGACTCATTCACGTTGTCGTTGGTATAACACATACGTATTTGATACTCCAAAATCGTAACTCTGAGTCGGCGCGAGATGGCGAGAAGATGAGAGGAGAAAAGAGCTTCGGAGAGGACCAGTCAGCAGAGGAATAAAGGATTGAGACCCCTCCCGCCGTCGATTTCATCGGAGAAAGGACTAAGTTTGGTCGACTAGGGTCTAGGGCTTAGGAGCTTCCTCTGCTCAACGTCTGCTTATGACTGAAATTACCGATTTGGATGGTGGGTTGGGCTGAATGGGACGGTGGATTGGGCTAAAATAATTTGAACTGGAATTTTACATTTAATTCTTTTTTGGGAAAATGACAGCCCAAGACGTGTTTTGATAATTACTACCCGCCAAAGACATTTTCAACATTAACAAATGTTCTCAGCATGTCCTATCTGTGTTAGTTTGATGGTTTAGCTATCTATGTTAAATGCTTTAATGTTGTAAAACTTACTTACCCAAAAAAAAAAATTGTTGTGAAAGTTAGGTTTTTAATGGGTTTCAATTTGCGAAAATGATATTTTTAAGGACTTAGGGGGTAATTTCGGCCATAGAACATTACAGTCAGTATGTAATTAGGGTTATATGTTAAAGAATCAGATGTATACATATATCATTAGTATGTAATTAGGGTTATATGTTAAAGAATCAGATGTATACGTATATCATCATATGTTCTTCCACCATAATGAAAAAGATTTCAGAAGCTCATATATAACAATATATGATTCCATAAGTTCATCCATTATATGATTCCATAAGTTCATCCAAAACCTAACCAAACCAAATATGCACAAATAGTAACAAATAACCATTTATGTTCAACCCTAAACTAAACTCGACTTACTTGTTTGTGTTGAATACAACGTCGACGGTGGGAAAGGACGGCGATCTCGTGGAGAATTGGCTAGATCTCGTTTGGTGACGGTGGGAAAGGACGGCAACGGAGGGTGACGTGAACTGAAGCTTAACAACGCCGACGAGCACGACGGAGACGAGCGGGAATGGTCGCGGAGATCGACGACCGCGAATGTCGGATTGATGAGCGCGGCAGCGTGAAGATGACGAAGATTGAGTGACTGACGCCGGTGACGAAGGGCTGTCAATCGTCTATTTGAAATGGAAGTGGGAACTGCCGTCTAGGGTTTGAAGTGGGAATGGAAGTGGCTGCCAATCTCTTTTGTTTTGAACGGATCCCAATGAAATGGGGAATAAAAGGGGGGGGAATGGAAGCTTATTGTTTATGAATTTTTTTAAAACAGGGGTATATTAGACAGATCGGGGTCATTATATCCCTACTAATAGATTAATGGACTTAAGGGGTTATGAAGTTTAGAAGTGGACTAGATGGGTTTGGAAACTGCTATAGTGGACCTAAGGAAAATTCTCCCTAAAATATTATAGATTAATTTTGCACACAAAACATTATATAAGTATAAAATAACGACAATTTTTTTTATTGAAAACTTATCAAGAATTTACTTTGTTTTATTGAGTCATATGTTCTATTTTCTTACAAAATTAAGTTAATTTTCATTTACTCTTGAATGATTTAGTCCAGACAATGTTAAGGGAAAAAATCAAATTATATACAAAAATACATAAATATTTAGTGATTTTTTTTAACTCAAGCGGTTCGCTTGAACCCTTGAAAGGCTTGTGGAGCCGCCCTTGCCAGCATTGCGGCTATGAGAAACCACTATAGCTACGACATAGATGTCCATGCACATATCCTACATAAATATTGACAGTGTTGCGGTTATGAGAAACCACTATAGTTACGACATAAATGTCCATGCACAAATCCTACATAGATATATTCAAAACCGTCTCACATGCATGGATTGATCATCGGACAATTATTTGTACATAGATATCTGTGTCTGTAGCATTGACCTTTGTAAGTTAGTATATTTATTATAGATTAATCATATGATAAGTTACATTAATAGGCCAATCATTTTCTAGAGACAAAATGCCATCAAATTTTGAGATTACTCCCGAATTGTTTTAGATTTTTCATGCCTGAACAATGCAGGACTCGATAATAGTAATATTAACAGTCTGCATTGTCAAAATAAATTAGGGTGGAGTAGAACCATGGTCCTGAACTGGACATACCAATAAACCTATACTGAGTTTTATTATAGACATTTTTCATATGAATTTTAATGTCTCTTTTATGCTATAGATGGTAGACCTGTGAACATAAATTATAACGACCATGTAGGTCTTAGCTATCACAAAGCGCCGGTGAAACCATCACCAAAGCCATATCTAATACATAACTTCTCATAATCACATAATAAGAAGGGACAAGAGTGCATAATAAATGGAAGCAGGAAGCTTATCCTGTATAACACTATAACCTAATTAAAAGACAACTTACATTTAAAAGGGAAACTATAATTTCCAAATACGCCTCAGAGCTGTGCTTATTAATAAGGTTTAGCAAGCTACTTACAATGATTACAAAATTTAACAAGTAATCTGAACGCATCTTCTGTCTACAAAATAACCATAAGACTTGACTCCATAAAACAAGTGTCAGGCCATCTAAATCTTCAATTCCTGAAAGGTGGAGAAAGCACATAAGCTAACGCTCGTATGAGTGACAATTCGTCCCCTGGTCGGATGCGAATCTAATGGTATCCGCTCCGCAAATCAATCTTTGAAAACCACTTCGACCCATCTAACATATCAAGCATATCATCCAGACGAGGAATTGGAAATCTATACTTGATGGTTATTTTGTTGATGGCCCGACTGTCCACACACACACGCCAACTCCCATCTTTCTTTGGCGTTAATAAGGCTGGAACACCGCATGGACTCAGACTCTCCCGAATGTGCCCCTTCTGCAGCAACTCTTCTACTTTCTCCCTCAGAATCTCATTCTCCTTCGGACTCATCCGATAATGTGGTAGATTGGGCAGACTTGCCCCAGGCACCAAATCAATAGCATGCTGAATATCCCTCATTGGAGGGAGCTCATTAGGCACGTCATCAGTAACAAGCTCCTCAAATTCCTCCAATAATGGTTGTATCTTTTCAGGTACAGGAACTATCGGAATCTTTGCTTTGTCCCTTTCTTCCACAACCAGCGACTTCACCACCATAACATAAACCTGTTCTGACTCCTTAAAATCTGTCACAAATTCAGCTTCGGAACTAGCAATTGTTAGGAAAGAAGACCCCTCTGTTTTAGGTGGTTTGACAGGCTCCTTATGACTGGAAGGAGCCATAACAACCTTACGCGACTCCCAATTAAAACTATAAGTATTATCACGACCCTTATAAACAATATCAACATTAAACTGCCAGGGTCTACCTAATAGTACATGGCTAGCATCCATCTCAATTACATCACAGATAACTTCAGATCTATAAATTTTCCCAATTGAAAGAGGAAGTTTACAGATTTCAGTTACCTTCACCGTAGGGCCTTTCTTTATCCAACCGATGCTGTATGGAGAGGGATGAGGTTCGGTTGGCAACTTCAGATGGTCCACCAGTCTCTTTGCCACGAAATTCTCACAACTCCCACTGTCCACGATCAGGTCACATACTTTCTGATTGATGGAACAACTTGACCGAAAGATGTTATGACGTTGACTGGAATTTTCTGCTCTCGGCGCGAACAACACTCGTTGCACCACACAATTCACTCGTTCCCCGTCCTCCTCTGCATAATCTACATCATAAGAATTTTCTTCTGGCCAATCTTCATCAGGCCCATCTTCTTCGCCACCCTCTTCTACCAGGCCCACCTTCCGATCTGGACACTCATTGGAGCGGTGTCCAGGCTTGCTACACCGAAAACACTTATCGCCAAAGGGCTTGGCATATGGATTAGGGGCTTTAGTCACGTTTCTGTTATTAGAGCTTCCTGCCTGATTAGCTCCTCCAAATTTAGAACTACCACCAACTGTAACCTTAGGTTGAAAAGCAGGCACAGTTGGCTGTTTCTCCTTCCCCTTATCAGCAGCAGGAACAAACGACTCTCGACGGTACCCTGAATTGGTTGGTTTACGCTCTATCTGTTCGGCCTTTATTGCCAAGTTAAGGGCATCGTCAACTTCCCAAACTGGCTGCAACCCTATTCGCTCCTGAATTGAGGGCTTCAACCCGTTCATGTATCGCGCTACCCGCTGACTTTCAGTCTCACTCAGATTATTACGTTCTGAGAGTCGATTGAATTCAGTTGTGTAATCAAAAACAGACCTGGATCCCTGCGAACAGTTCTGGTATGACCGGAACAGATGTTGGTCATAGTCAGACGGCAAAAACCTCTCCATCATAAGCTGTTTCATTCTGCGCTATGTTGCCACAGACTCCTTTCCTTGCCTCCGCCGTCTCGATTGCAATTGGTCCCACCACACTGCAGCGCCGCTCTTTAGTTTATAAGCGACCATCTTTACTTGTTTCGACTCAGGAACCTCCATCATATTAAGGCACCTGTCAACCTCTGAAACCCAATCCAGAAACTCCTCCATCTGTAAATTACCGTTGAACGTGGGAAGGTCCACCTTCATGCGGTAATCATCAAACCTATGTCGTTGTCGCCCGACGGGACGGTCTTCTTGTTCTTCATTATCCTCAGGTTCAAATTCTTCACTCTCAGCATCATGTATTACCATCTAATGACGACCGGTTGCGCCTCGGGCAAATCCTCCGGCACGATTCCGATCCTGGTTACGAGGTTGGCGATGGGCAAATCCCAACGCACGATCCTCGTCAACCCTCCCTGGCCTTTGGCGGATTTGTAGAGACATCTCCTGCAGCATCTCACGGATCAGCGAACGACTGTGGGTATCAGATCTCAGTGAACTGAGCGTATCCTGACGGATCTCAGTATGTGCTTGTTGATCCTCCACCATCTTCCTTAGGTCAGTAAGCCCACGACCAACGTCAATGGGTGTGTCTTCTTCTGCGTTTGATGCCATCAAACCAGGTAAAGCCTTGCTCTGATACCACTTGACGCAGCGGAATTCACAAGAGATTAGTTAGCGTACTAATCCAAACGAGATAAACAACCCGTCGCAACGAGCAATTCTTGCGCACAAGAATGAAAGAGAAATTCTCTGCAATATTATTAATCAAAAAGTTGAAAAGTTAAATAATAATCAGGTTACAATCCCTTATATATAGGCTGAAACCCTAGAAACCCTAAAAATAAACTTGGAAAATAAAAAGTCCCATAATTTGGGGCTTTTCCTAAAATTGAAAACGGAAAAGAAAAATAAGATTTTCCCAAAAAGAATCAACTGAAAAGGAATTACGGACTAAAAGTTATTAACGAATCAAATCTTTCCTAAAAAGGCAAAATAACGCAATTGAAAGCCTAAACGAAGGAATTAGGCCGAAAAACACCATTCATCATCAACTTTTAAGGTTCATGAGTATGGACCGGAACGCGAAATTAAGTCAGCCCACCAAGTTTGGGCCGATTCCGAGCTTGTCCGAATTTAGCCAAATTGCGTAATCCGAAATTAAACATCGTTTGGACTTTCGGGGCTTGGCTCGGTCCAACTGATCATGAAATTGGGCTTCCACGTGTTCTACATCATCATGACTCGTGTGGTATGTGTTTTCTCTCTTTCTTTTTTTTATTTTTTTTTCAATAATTCGACGTCTGTGCATCTCAACTAATCCTCTCCTCGATCCAGTTAAAGGCATACCATTCACGCTGGAATAAGAAAATTCAAAAAAAATTCTTTTCTTGCAATCTAACCTCAAGAATCGAACCTTAATTAATTCATTAGGTGGTGCATGTTTCTGATTGCATATGTATATTTGTCTTGAAACCTTCTATTTATTTGGCGGTGGTTTCTACCTTATGCCTTACTGGTTGGTTTCAAAAAAGAAGAAAAAAGAGACAAATTGCGACAATGAATATATTTCTTGATTTAAATACTATCATAATATCCGTTCTTCGAATCTATAATGAAAAGCACAATAGGAGTATTGGTTTGAAGGGCAAAGTTGAAAAATTAGTGAATTTAAGACTTAAGTTCCTTTTATAGATCAAACAACTTGTTTAATTCAGTGCTTAAAATTCAATATATATCAAATAGTTTCTCAGCTTAACAAAATTAGCATTCAGATTTCAGCACTTAATTTTAAGTTTTCAGTTTTATCAAACAGAGCCTTAGTTTATTGATTGACATCATTTGGCAAAATAAAGCGAGGTTTAAGATTAGTACCCTCCAGTCCAATTGGAACAGTCCAAATCTCGACCATACGTTTGTCGTGGTAATGGACGGTCTAAATTTAGACTATTCCGTTTGGTCCAAAACATGAACCAGAGAGGATCCAATTCTTCATGTAAAAAATCGAATATAAATAGAGAAAAGCCGGCTATCGGAATCGAACCAACGACCATCGTAATCTTTCTGACTTGCCTCTACAGAACCAAGGTCGAAAAGATTGAAAAAGTCAGATTTAAATGCAAAATTGCTATAAAAAAAAAAAAAAAACATGATTTATGCAATTGTGATACATTCATAATTTTTTGGATTTATAGATATTGAATCCACTCCAACTCCTCTCTCTCTTTTCCTCCTAATTTCCACGTCTCGTTGGCTGCCATTGCTGCCACCCATTCGTTTTTACTAGTACTCATAGTTTACACGCATGTAGATTAATTTTTTTAAACATTAATCTTATTGTCCACCAGTTGGAGACCCACTTAAAATCGAGACAAAATATCTTATGGATTGATCTCATCTCTTTTCATTAAGAAGGTTACCAACACCTATTCTAATTTCTCTCTCTAAGAACAACGTATGTCTAGATTGGAAAATTTATAGAGAGATGCTACATAAACTACTATCCATCCATTATATTTTTTGTGGGGCTCATCCCGGCTCCCAAAAAAATACAAAAAAATGTCCATAAATTTTAGAATAATATTTTATGAGGCCTTGTAAAAAATCAGCTCCAACGGATATCGGTAAGTATTATTTCTTGATTTGTAGGGACGAAACTGTTTAACTGCACAGTTTTGCTCCTAGGAATCAAGAAATAATACTTACCGATATTTGTTGGATCAAATTTTTTACAGAGCCCCATAATATATTATTTTAAAATTTATGAACATTTTTTTATATTTTTTTGAGACTCAGGATGGACTCTACAAAAAATGTAATAAATGGTATAATGGTTGAATGTAGGGTAAGTAGACTTATTGAAATATTATGCAGAGTAAGGCATAATTTCAGGCATAATTTCTTTCTTCCCACATGGGTTCACGTGCTTCATGCCTGCTGTTATACCCACTTCCCACGTTCACAAACACATTGGTCTTTCCGCCTACAATTCTCACCTATTGTTTGCTTCCGATAAATTCTTTCTACCTCAACATCCCCGGATCCACATCAAATTGCATTCTCTTCCACGGATATCCGAGTCATTTGTTCGACAATTTAACGGTTCAGATCTCATTTCTACCGTGTAGCATCCGAGTTGTTCATTGTCAAGATAAAATCAGAATAATTGAATTATTCAACAATTCAACAGTTCAGATCTCATCTCTACCGTGTAGCATCCGAGCCGTTCATTGTCGAAATAAAATCTGAACAATTGAATTGCCGAACAGATGGCTCGGAAGGTGCATAACACCCATCCAATAGAGATGCTAGGTGGGTACCACGTTATCTGGCCAACGTTGGGCCGAGCACTCACATTCAAGCCTTCTAAAAAAGTGTGTTGGGCGGTCTAGATTGAAATACACTCTCTCCTCACTTCACCACTCTCTCTCCTTTTTCTATCTCCAAAACTGAAATGAACAATCCGAATGCGCTAAGCAAGCACCACGTGCCCCAAAAATTGGCAGCAGTGTTGAGCGGCCGATTGGCTCGGATCTAATCCAAGCACATAAAATTATGAACCGCCTATTACTCAAATTAAGATTCAAACTATCGATTGACGAGATGAATAGCCAAATCGACCGCTCGGCACCGCTGCCAAACACCCCCCTCCCTTAGAAGCATCCCCCGGTATTAGCCTTAAGTTTTGATTTTTTGAGTTAAGGAAGTTTCTAAAGTACAGTCAAAGTGTGTGCGCGTGGCACTTCTTAGTTGTATCCCCCGGATTCCCAACTGTAAAGCAGCTGTCATCAGCTCCCCCATTCCTTCCCTCACGACTCACGTTGTCTCCGCATCTTTACCCCTGTCGGTCTTAAACAACAGTCTACTCTGCTCCATTCCACCGCCGCCACCACCACCCCACCACCAAATCAAAACCTCAAACACCGCCACTCTCTCACTCCTCAGAGACAGAGCAAAAACCCACATTAGCAGGGAGAGAACCCAGACAAAATTTTAAAAATGCACATCCACGCCAAGACGGATTCAGAGGTGACAAGCCTGGCCGCCTCCTCGCCCCCGAGATCCCCGCGCCGCCAACCCTACTACGTCCAGAGCCCCTCGCGCGACTCGCACGACGGCGAGAAGACCACCACGTCATTCCACTCCACCCCTATCATCAGCCCCGCCGGGTCCCCCCCGCACTCCCACTCCTCCGTCGGCCGCCACTCCCGCGAGTCCTCCTCCAGCCGATTCTCCGGCTCCCTCAAGCCCGGGTCCCGCAAGATTTCCCCCAACGACGCTGTCTCCGGCGGGAGACGGAAGTGGGAGAGGAAGGAGTGGAAGGATTGCGAAGTGATCGAGGAGGAAGGTCTCTTGGATGATGAGGAGGAGAGGAGAGGCGGCCGGAGGCGGTGCTATTTGTTGGCTTTTGTTGTTGGGTTCTTTGTGCTGTTCTCTCTGTTTTCTCTCATCTTGTGGGGTGCTAGTAAGCCGCAAAAACCGAAGATCACCGTGAAGGTTTGATGTTCTAACTAGCATTGTTACAGATACAGATGTTTGAACGATAATTGTGCAGTCTGCAAAACATGAAATTATAAAAATGAAATTTGGTTCGAAAAATTTCGAACCTTTTTTTGCAAGTTTCTAGATATGAACGAGTTTTTTTTCTAATTTGGGAAAAAAAAAAAAAGTTTATATTTTTTCGAATGAAATTATGATTCTTTTGAAGTCCTTGTTTTAGTACCTGATAGCGTATCTGAAATTGTTCGATGCATATGAGTTCCGCACGATGTCTGCGTACATTTGCATGTGGATTGGACAATTATGGGCGGCTCGGGATCTGTGTCTCCACGTCTGTGTTAAAGTCTCATAATAATTCGTGACTTTTGCGCGTTTTGAATGTAAATTGAGTCGATTATGACCTGATTTTGTGATGAATTTGATTCAATTTTGCAGAGCATTACATTCGAGAATCTCCGGGTTCAGGCCGGTTCGGATTCTACGGGGGTGGCAACTCAAATGATCTCGATGAACTCGACAGTGAAACTCATCTTCCGCAACACGGCTACGTTTTTCGGGGTTCATGTTTCATCAACTCCTGTGGATCTGTCTTATGATCAGATTACAATCGGATCTGGAACAGTAAGTCCCAAAATTCATCTCGACAATTAACAATATCTCGATTAAGTGTTTTAGGATTATTATTCATCGGTTTCTTTCTTTAAATTTGTTTAATTTGCATAGTTTTTGCCTTGTGTATTTAAGGATTACAATGCGTAGACATGATCAATATCTAGGGATTTTGGGTTATTGTAATGACCATTGCGGGTCCACTCAATTATAAAAAATAAGTTAACTATTCATGTACACATGCATCGAACCGCTCTCAACGTAGTTCTTTTCGGAGTTGTGTTTGTAGACGTTTTGTTATTCATAACCCATAATGCGAACTTGTGGTGTATCTGAAAATTTTCAAAACTAAACTATCCTAAGTATTCCAAGTTAGAGTGGGGTTTGAACCATCCCAACTGAACTTGTGTCAATGCTATTGTAGCCGGGGTCGATTTGCCCCGATTTAAGTCATGTGAAAGGTTGCGGATTTGAGACCTATATGGGACGATTGAGGTGATCTCCGTTCCTTTTTTTCTTTTCTTAGATCTAGGCTAACGTCTGTTTGGCAAATAAAATTACCTCAAACAAAATGAGGTTAACAATCATACCGGCCAATAGTGATGTCCGATTACGTGTCTATTCCTATCCTATCAACTCGAATTAGGCTATTCCGATCAACATAGCTAGAGATGGAGGTCCCCCTCATTCCCCCTCGTGCCTATTCCCCTGTTCTGTGTAATCTGCTCAAGCTAGGTATCGTATGGTAGGAAAAACGATTCATATATTTCTTTCTACCATACTATCAGATCGGATTGAATTAATACTTGCGATTCTAGTGGAATCCTAATTTTATCAATAAAATTAATCAATCCAATTGAAAATTGGTTTCGGATAGGGGTACAAAAGAATAGTCCATTTTTTGCTCATTGCAATGATAGTATTTCATCTTTAAAAAATAATAACTTGCATTAGACATTACAATGAACTGTACAAGATGATACATTTCAGATCATAGGTGAGCCTAAAATTCGGGCAATACAAAGGCATTACAGTGCCTTCAAATCCCAATTTCAGGGGTGTAAATGTGAAATCATCGTACCGGTAGCGATTACACAAATGTGGTGCTTGAACAATAATCCTATCTCGGTCCGACGCAATTCTAATCCTTGTAACTCTAATATGTGAAACTGGGAATTGCAGATAAAGAAGTTTTACCAATCAAGGAAAAGCCAAAGATTGGTATCTGTCTCAGTGATGGGAGACATGATTCCTCTGTACGGGAGCGGAGCGAGTTTGAGCAGTTCGTCGGGGATGACAACGTTGCCGGAGCCAGTGAAACTGAACTTCGTTGTTCGATCAAGAGGAAACGTTCTGGGTAAATTGGTCAGTCCAAAGTTCCGCAAGCAGATCGAATGCTCCATCAATTACGACCAGAAAAATCTCAACGTTCCGATATCTCTCAAGGATTCGTGCACATACGATTAGCGAATACAGTTTTATTTGACGAACTGTCTCCAGTTTATTTCTTCAGTGAATAAAAGAGTTCCATTCCCTGGTGTGTGGGAAAACAGGTTGGATTGGTAGTGCCTTTTTGTGAGCCATTAGCTCCCCCAGAAACCATAGAGTGATATAAAATGTATTTTCTTGCTTAACACTGTAATTCATTTAATAATTCATTAACTTATTTACAAGAGGAAACCAGCTTTGATTTCACTATTTGGTTACAACATTGTTCTGATGACAATACACGTTTTGCATTTGAGATTATTTCTTCCCTTGTAACAGGAGTGTATATAGAACCCCAAGGGATTTGTCCATGTGAATATGAGAAAGCAAATAAGTGTTTGTCGTCTATGAAATTACATGTTCGAATTCTACGGCGGTCAAATATTTTAAATCTTGGAGTCACTGGAGGTTGTGTCCGGTGTCAAGGTGCGCGTAAGTTGGCTTAAAAATTTAGTTAATTAAAAAAAAATTGGTGTAGAGATTGTATAGAGAGAGAGAGAGAGAGAGAGAGAGAGAGAGAGAGAAGTGATAACACAACCGGCTGAACAAAAATCTCTACGACTCAGCACCAAAGTGTTCGCACAAGACTTACGCTTCGTTTGGAACTTAAAGAAAATGCGAGAAAATAAGAGAGAGGAAAATAAGAGAAAAATAAAAAGGTAAATGTACCATGCACAATTCTAGAATTTTGTATTTTCTCTCATCTTTCTTTCTAAACCAAACAATGGTAAAAAAAATTCTCTTCTTTTCTATTCCTTTCCGCAATTTTCAAACAAAGCATTAAACAGTCCTTGAGCACCTCAAGGCTCAAGCCTTGGCTAATTCATGTAAGCCCAACACAAAGCATTAAACATACAATCGATTCGCCACATTAGCATATGGGTTCCACTTTCATTTACTTACGCAATTAGGACACGGAGGAATGTAAAACGTGGACACCGAAATTGAGACCCAAAAAATTAGGGTTTATTTCTCATTACGTTATACTTGTAACATTAATTACACCTTAGACCCTTATCTCCTAATCTACTTACATAACAGATTAAATGTAAACTATAACTAATTACATATAAACCCATAACTTAACACTCCCCTCAAGTTGGTGCAAAGATATCAATCAAGCCCAACTTAAACATGATGGGGTGGAAACTCTTGCTACTAAGCCCTTTTGTGAATATGTCAGCCGGTTGATCTTCAGATCTCACAAAAGACATACATATCAAACCTGCGCTCAGCTTTTCCTTGATGAAGTGCCTAACAATCTCTATATGTTTTGTTCTGTCATGTTGAACAGGATTATGAGCAATGTTGATGACAGCTTTATTGTCACAGTAGAGTTTCATAGGACCATTATCAGTAATTCCCAAATCACGTAACACGATTTGGAGCCACAAGAGCTCACAAACGCCACGAGCCATAGCTCTGTACTAAGCTTCTGCACTAGACCTGACGACCACTGATTGCTTCTTACTTCACCACGTAACCAAATTTCCCCCCAACAAAAGTACAATAGCCAGAAATAGAGCGTCTATCATTCACAGAATCAGCCCAGTCAGCATCAATAAATGCCTCCAATCGTAGGTGACCATGATTAGAGAACATAATTCCCTTTCCTGGAGCTAATTTGAGGTACCTCAAGATACGATAAACTGCATCTAGATGTGAAGCACGAGGATCATGCATAAACTGACTAACAACACTCATTGCATAAGTAACATCTGGTCGAGTGTGGGCTAAGTATATCAATCGACCCACAAGTCGCTGATATCTCTCCTTATCAGTGCACTCCCCCACATTGCCACTAAGATGATGATTCGCCTCAATAGGAGAATTTGCAGGTTTACAGCCCAACATACCTGTTTCTTCCAAAAGATCAAGTATATACTTCCGTTGGGAGATAAAAATACCTCTATTAGACCTTGCCACTTCCATGCCAAGAAAGTATCTTAGTAATCCCAAATCCTTAATCTCAAATTCTTGAGCCAGACTAGATTTGAGATTAAGAATTTCATTCACATCATTGCCTGTCATTATTATATCATCAACATACACAATAAGGATAGCAATCTTACCAGCGCCTCCCTTGATGAACATAGTATGATCTGCATGGCTCTGTTTGTATCCAAACCCCAACATAGCCTTGGAAAATCTGTCAAACCAAGCTTTAGGTGATTGCTTCAACCCATATAGAGCCTTCTTCAATGTACACACCTTCCCTTCAGTCTAAGAGGAAGAGAAACTTGGTGGTACGTCTATATACACCTCCTATTCTAACTCACCATGGAGGAATGCATTTTCACATCAAATTGGTGAAGGGGCCAATTTAAATTAGCTGCACAAGAGAGCAGAGCTCGCACAGTGTTCATCTTTGCTACTGGTGCAAACGTCTCCTCATAGTCAATAGCATAGGTTTGAGTAAAACCCTTGGCAACAAGTCTCGCCTTGTATCTCTCAACTGTACCATCAGCATTCTGCTTGACAGTTGAAACCCACTTGCATCCTACTGATTTTTTTCCTCCTGGAAGTGATACTAGCTCTCAAGTGCCATTCTTTTTCAAAGTTGTCATCTCTTCTACCATAGCTCCTTTCCACTTAGGTATTATGAATGCATCCTGCCAATTTTATGGAATACATATAGAAGAAAGAGACGAAATAAAGGCATTGTACGAAGGAGATAAATGATCATAAGAGACAAATTGAGAGATGGGATATTGAGTACAAGACGTAACACCTTTCCGAAGAGTAATAGGAAGATTATCAGACTTAATAAAAGGAGGTTCAATAGGAGAAAATTCATTACCAGATAAATCAGCTGAGGAATCCAAAACTGGAGCAGGGGATTGTAATTGACAAGGTGGTATTACACATGAGGGCTTTCATTTCTTCTGTCTAATGTAAGTCTTTAAGTTAGACCCTTTCAGCCGTTGTGGTAGTTCCTCAATATTGTCACTAATGTCATGAGTTGCTCCTTCAGTAGATATTGGTTCCTCTCTAAATTGTTTCCTCTCCCTCTCACCATAATTATAAAAGGAGGTAAGCATCTCTTCCTCCCTCATCTCTTCCTTTCGATACTCCCCCTGAAGAGATGGAGTGGATGGAGAGTAAAAGGGCACTGTTTTCCAAAAGCAACATCCATAGAAACATAAAACTTTCTAGAGTGAGGATCATAACATTTATAGCCCTTATGAGTAGGAGAGTACCTAATAAAGACACACTTATGGACTTTAGGACCTAACTTGCCCCCAGAGGGATGAGGGGCATGAACAAAACACACACTATGGGAATCAGTATAACGAGCCATTGTGTTTTGGACAAGAGTAGTCTTGCGGGGAACGGGGTTTGGTGGTGGCTCTCCAAGAGTAGTCTTGCGGGGTGGGTTGCAAGGGGTTGAGGTGGGAAGAAAGCTGCTCGTGGATGGTGCCTGGAACAAAAACTCTTGGGAAGGTGCTGTAGATTGGTGTTCGGTTAATGATAAGGGCCGGGTGAGGTCCGAAATGAGGGGAGGAAAGAGGTTTATGCGAGTTCAGCCTTGATGGCGGAGGCCTTAGCTGTTTGGTATGCTCTATGTTGGGCGTTTGATAGTGGGTGGTCATCGGTTGATGTCTGTTCGGCCTGCTTGGGTCTCATGCATGGCTTTCACAAATTAATGGTGTGCATGCTTTGGTTGGAAGTATTTTGACTGATATTAGCTATTTATCTTTTAATTTTAATCATGTTGTAATTTATAAGGTTATAAGGATAATTCAAACTTTTATATTTAATATTACATCATAAATAAATAATGAGTGGTAAATAACATTAAAAAAAAAAAAAAAACTTTACCCACAACTAAAAATAATATTAAACATGACGGTTTTTTTTTCAAAATGAGGGCCATGAGGTAATAATTGTTTTGACGAAAGTAAGAATGGTCATAAACCATCTTGTACATCATAGATTGATCACTACTTTCATCCAATTATTAAATATGAAAAATGATTTTGCCACTCCTTTTTATGTTAACGCCACTTCCCTGCAAGTGTATTTTTGCACCAAAAATACACATGCAGGAGAGTGGCGTTAAGAAAAAAGCAAGTGGCAAAATAAGCAGCTTTAAATATTGGTCATATTTTCAAAGGAAATTGATTTTAGCACTCCAAAAATTGATGGAGGAGCTCCAAAACGACGTTGTTTTGTGTATCAATACAGTTCAGTTTTGGAGCCTCTCAATCAATTTTTGAAGTGCCAAAATTTTCAAAATGAGGATTTTGGTACATGATAGTATGTGATTATAGTCAGAGAGAAATGTCATGACAAACGGTGCACGTGCACTTCACTAGTTGCCAAGAAACAACTTACTCTGTTAACTCGCACATAAACAAGACTGGATAAAAAACTGCCAACTTCTCAAAAATTATTCAGAAGAAATATGTGCATCAATCCATAAGTTCAAACGTTTCAAGTCTATCAACATTAAAGTTTACACAGTGTACAGCGTCATAATTTTACTGGCAATACCAACATCATAAGTTCACACGAAGTGTACGTCATAAGTTTACTGGCAATATCGACATTATAAGTTTACGAAGTCTATCAATTCATCAAAGGGAGCTTAAGTTCAAACGCTCATCATCCATCAAAGAGCGCAAACATAGCGCCTGCAGATAAATACATCACCCACATGCACATAACCCTTTGAACATCATCCCCGTTCTCAAAGATCGAACTGCAACAACAAACGGCAATTCCAACAAAAGAAAAGGGGATCGATTTATCAATCGCCGACCCTGGTCAACTGTGCCCAACAACATTTAATAAAAGCAAACTTAGCGAAATTATAAGACACAAAAGCAAAATCAAAAGGACATACAAACTTGAAACTTAAGTTTGGTATAAGGATCCTAACCACTGGGCTCTCTTTACTGTCCAGTGTCCACCAAGCCCTCTCTCATTAATATGCAATACAGGTGTTGGGTTACTGTCTACCAAGCCTTAAAAAGCCAAGACAAAGTTGGTTCATTGTTGCCAGTGCGTCGTGGGGTTCCAAAAATGGAAAAGCACAAGGCGGTGTATAGCTGGCTGCCTCCTAGCGCCCAATGATGCCTAACATGTGCCTAAGTGCGTGTGCCGGATTATGCCATGTGCCATGCCAAGTGCCCCAAGTCCATATGTGTCATCACCCCAGTGCTCATGCCAGCAGCGCGTATGCAACTAACACCGTGCTAAGTTGAGATCCATGCACTTTTTGCTGCCAAACCTATGGACAAAATTATCACAAATAAATTGTAATACGTTGTAGTTGGTCCCTACTCCCTAGCTTATTTCCTTGTATCTCGGTCAATTATGACTCCTCAAGCAGGGGTGATGTTTCCTCCTGTCAGAAAGGAAATGGCTCAGAATGCTATATTATTGGAGGGATAGTAACCAGCAGTTGTTCTACAAGTTGGTAGGTGCCTAGGCCTGAGCCGCCTACAGATTTAGTTGGTTTTGTAGCACCGGAATGTTGACGGTGCTTCTGCTAGCACTGGTCCATAGCAGCACTCCGTAATGAGCTTGCGACTCTTTGGCAGGGCATGCAGGATATGAATAGCCGTAATACTGTGTTGACACGTGCTGTTGTTGCAACAAGGAATGGCAGTGGTGACATTCAATGAACCCTGCGCTTATGGAGGTGCCCGTGATGCCAAAGAGTTGGAGTGCTCACTTAGGGACAAGGGAGAATGCTCAAGGTCTGATAGCCAGTGCCGGCGACAACGATGAAGAGGAGACTTGTTACAGACGTTCTGGTCCAAGAGTGCGGCCTTCCACAAGGAAAATGCCATGAAGAGGCAAACACCTAAGCCAGAAGCTGAAAAGGGCAAGGTTGCTGCCTGAAAATTTGAAGCATGCTACGTGAGCATATCCGATCTTGGACATGTCTTGCTTCAGAATGGGCATCTTGTGGTCTATAAGAGTCGAAAGCTTAGTGATGACGCGGAGGTACACAGCCCATGAGAAGAAATTGGTCGTGATCCATTGCTTCATGTCTGGACTCTGGAGGCATTACCTGTTGGGCCAAAGGTTTCTGGTGAATAAAGACAACACAGTGGTGAGACCATAGTTGTCAAGGGCGAAAGGCGCACCGAGGCGCAAAGTTCCGTTGGGCCTGAGGCAAGAGGCGCAAGGCGAGGCGCACGCCTTTTTTGAAGAGAGGCGCACCTATGCGAAAAAATAATTATTTCTGAAAATAATTGTGTTACGTGTGCTTTTTTGAAAAAAAACTCGCTTTTTGTGCGCTTTTTCGCTTTTTTGTGCGCTTTTTTCAGAAAAAAGCGCGTTTTTTCGAAAGAAAGAGTGTTTTTTTGACCGATTTGAAAGAAGCGCGCTTTTTGCGCCTTGTCGCCTTTTTGCGCTTTTTGCTCGCCTTTTTCAAGTCACCTGGCCTGGGGGTCAGCAAGGCACTGGGGGTGCGCCTCGCCCTAGGCCTAGGCGCGCCTTTGACAACTATGGGTGAGACACTTCTTGTCACAACCTGAGCTCAACGCGAGGTGAGCAAGGATGTGGCCTTTAGAGTATAAGGCCAGTGTCACCAATCATGTTACTGATGAGCTAAGCCAGAGGGTTGCACTTGCCTCATGCCAACGTGTTTCAACACCAATAAGTTGAATGCTTGAGCGCATCCATGCCAATCTTGACAAGGAACCTATGACGCAAAACGTCATGAACCTTGTCAACGAGGGAAAGACTCATCATTCCTGCATACAAGACGGCTTGCTTGTGTCAAAGGGCAATCGATTCTTCGTATCTAAGGCCAGCGGCTTAAAGAAGGCACTATTGACAACGCACGATGTGGACGTGAACGAACCTTAACTCTCTTGGAGCAATGGTATTAATGGCCCTAGATGCATGATGATCTTACATGCCAACCAGATAAGCCAGAGCATCCTAAGCAAGGAGGGTTCCTTGAGCCTCTATCTATTCCATCAAGGCCGTGGGAGAGTATATCTTTAGACTTTATCACTAACCTGCCCAAGGTTGGGGAGATTGGAGCAATTCTTTCTACCATCGATAAAATTCTCCACGAATGCTACTTTTGTGCCTGCGCCTAAGTAATTTTCAGTGCTCTTCAAGCATATTGTCAAATATTGGGGCATACCAAAAAGTATTGTTAATGACCAGGACACTCTTTACCGGTGCCTTTAAGGGGACACCCCTGCCGTGTCCCCTTAAGAATTAACTTAAATAACTTGACACGCCACGTGGCATGTCGTGGCGTGTTGGACATGTATATAGCAGTGTCCCCATGTCGAACATAGTGATCCCTCGACCTCTAAAGGTGTCGGTGCTACATAGTGAAAATGATGAGAAAGGAAAAGAAATTGTAATCTTTATAATTCCACTTTCAAATGGGGGGTTTGTTATTTATCCATTGGTTTCACACCATTTCTCATGGTGAGATTCAACGGGAAACCTTTGTTCTTTCCTTTTTTTCATCATTTCCTTCAATTCTAAGGGGTTGTAAGGGTGTTTTTTCAATTGTTTGGTTTTCACATCCGCCATCTGCCACCAAGTGGTGTCACAACTTCACTGATCCTCTCCCTTGAGTGGTGGTTGTTACCCTCTTCACCAACAAGAAGAAGCACTTATTAGTCGCTGATCCGACAGGGAGACCCATCATTCCCGTTGTTGGTTCCCACAACACCACTAAATGCCATCACCATCTCGCACCCCCCTAAATGCCACCACCACCTTCCCTCAAACAAGACACGTTAAAGGCTGTGAACAACTAACTAGCTTCCTTTCCCCATGAACTCCTCGATCCTAAAAGGAAGTTAACTTTCTTGCCTCACGTTGCCGCTTCCTCGTCCGCTCATCTCAAAAATCCTGTGGACTCTAATCCTTGGAATCACTTCATTCATGGGTTTAAAAAGATTACTTGGAGACTGGAGAGAGAAAAAGAGATGCTTCACCCTCGCAAAGGTTAGGCGATTTCTGCAAAGAAAGACAACAGCCAAACCCCAATTGCATTGGTCTCAACCTTGTAAAACTCAATTCATTAATCAACTCTGTTCCAAATGAAAGATTACATCCCAATTTATAATCTATGGAAAAGACTTCTCTAATTCCTAGAAGTCTAAACTGAAACGAACCTAATTAATGAGCACATTTGACAAGATATTGAATGAACTTAGATATAAATGCATGCATTGAACCTACTAACATGTGTTTCATGCATCAAGATGAATACTAATGCAAGTACTAGATTCGTGGATGACCCTTGATCTATCAACCATTCTACAGTCCATGCTGTTCTTGATTACAATCTCTGCAATTACCAAAATATCCTCATGTAGCAATTTTTTTTTTCTTTGGTTATCCTCATCAATGTTAATGATTTTGTCACCTTACTTTGATTATGCCAGTGTAAGAGGTTCAGACGTAATGGTTTTAATCAGATGCTGAATTCAACACAAAGATTGAGTTTTACCATTGCCTGGGTTAGCTATTGTTCTTTCTTTCCTTTTCAGATTAGGGTTTTGTTGGGTTGTGTTTCGCATGAATCCCTTCGCTGAACTTGTGGTCCGGATCTGGTTCCGCCTTCAGACCTTAGCTTGCAAGGCAGGGAACCACAGTTAGTGCTAAGGGTGAGCATGGGTCGGGTCAGGCTTGGAGCCGACCCGTCACACAACCCAACTAGCTCAGGTTAATGAAAGTCTCACCCGATTTCGAACCGAGTATCATTTGAAACCGAAAAATTCAGGTCACTCGGCTACTGGTCGGTTTATGGTTGGGTATTTTCGATTGGCTATTTCTTGTTCAGTCCAGAAATAAATAGCTTCTCACTGAAAGAAAACCACAGATCTGGTGATTCTGGGTAGATGATGAACGGCGAACAGGAGCTTTTGGAGGGGGAAGAATATTACAGAGGGGGAAGAAATGTCTATGCCAAATGCTGCTGGTTGTGCCCAATCTGGATGTGTATGAGGAGTGGGAAGAGAACCTGAGGTTGTCCTCTGGGAATATGGTGGTTACTATGATGACTCAGAACCACAAGAGGTGGAGGAAGAGAAAGCTCAGGGCACCCAGAGAGAGAGGGATGGCAGTAGAGCATATGTGGGTTAGGTGCGCCTTCACTGTGTACTGAATGCTTGTCTTTAATGGGAGTTAACTTCTGTTTGTATAGGGCTTAAGATCCTTGGAGAAGGAAGCGTGCCTCTCCTCGTTAATGTCCAATAGAGTATGGATTCCTCATTGAGTGTTATAATCAGAACCGAAGTTTTGTATCATGCAACTCTTAGTGACAGTCAGGTGATATACAGAGACCTGTACCACGTCCAAGTGGTAAGTATGATACAAGCTCCCAAGTGTCAGCTTGTCAGCCGGGATGCTACTGAGATCTTCACACGTCAGATAACTTTGGTGAGCCTCTCTAGGCCTGTCAAGCTATATCTCGCCTCTTGGAGGTCAGCCTTGACAATCCCTTTACTCTAACCTCCAAACCGCATTCCTCCTTAGGTCCCCAATAAGGTACCTAGGCCCTGCTCCCGGCCTAGGATAACGTGAAGAGTTGTGGTGAGGTGAAAAGTCGTCGTGAGGTATTGTGAACGTGTAAAGATTTGGGAGGCAAGCGATGTAAATCCTTAGTGAGCTCGCCTCTTTATGTGGTATGTGACCCTGAGGATGGGTTTCAGTAGGTGGCAGTCATGGTGGAGGACCTCCATATACCCATACCAGACCTTTTACGTATATCTCTCTGTGCCGCTTGAGGAGTCTTAGAGTGCTCAAAAGAGACTTCCATCTTGAGAAGTTCGTGAGAGAAAAGAGCGAGGGATTTGAGTTTTTTGAAAGAGTGAAAGGAGAGAGAAGGAAGTAGTTCCGGGTAGTGGGATGAGCTATGGCCAAGAGAGAAAGAGGGAGTGGTGGGTTTATCGATAATTGTGTAGCTTTTAGACGTTACACAAGACAACTGTACAAGCACAAAGCGTACAATGGATATGGAAAAAACAGAAAAAGAGGCTAAATTTAGCATTGGGAATCCACGCAAACATAAATTTGTTGACAGTAAAAGAAACATGAATTGACCACACGTGTACGAAATTTACATATGCTCATTAAACATCAGTCGGTTTGGGTTACTCGGACTACAAAATCATCAGACACGTGGTCCGAACCGAAAACTAAGTTTTTGCGACTTGCAACCCCGATTTCAACCGAAGTAATGGACATAACTAACTGCAACTCAACAGGACAGTTCGGGTTGGCCGGCTTGACTGGATCCTTGCTCAGACCTAGTTAGTGCATAACTGGCTAGTGATGGTTAAGTCCTTTGTTGGAGAAGATAAAGTGCAGAGCATTGATGTGAGTATATGCAGCGTACCTCTTATGGTTAGGCTCCCTTT
Organism: Rhododendron simsii; assembly: GCA_014282245.1. NCBI lineage: Eukaryota > Viridiplantae > Streptophyta > Magnoliopsida > Ericales > Ericaceae > Rhododendron > Rhododendron simsii. Next base: position 32,954,655 of record CM024959.1, read on the forward strand.
ACCTTGTATAGGACTCATTGACTTAACCCCCAAGTCACCTTCTGCCGGGGACATGCCCTAACCGCTCGCCATTACGTCACGATGACGTGCCCGATCCCATATAGTTGCGCGGCTTATGCCGAAGTGTCCAAGCAACACATCCTAGCCATGTGGGTGATGTCATGGCTGATGTACCGTCCCAAGGCAGTTATTATGTTGACGTGATCCAACAATTTGTCAACAACATACATGGGTCTTCTAACTGTTGTTCAGGTCGGAGTTGATTCGGCCCGAGGAGGTTCTGTCCGGATCATAAAATGGGGAGGTACATACATGGGTGGTCTGAAGGCACTTGCCCGCCACATGCAGTTCAGCCCACGCCTACCGGCCCTATTAAACCCATGGACCGTCAGGCCTAAGCTGGCCAGACCAGTTCAGCCCACTACAGGTTTCTTTTCTTTTGTTTGGTAATAGGTACAAGACGTTCGCCGCCCTGCATCACCTGATTATCGTAACCTAAAGGCATCAACTTATGAAACAAAACAAGTCTGAGACTACATCAAGGACGACAAACTCCCAAATATATCCCCAATTGACACCGACACGCCTAAGTGGAACATGAATATGCCGGGGACATGAACAATTATCAAATTTTAAGAACGGTACACTTTGCTACACAACGGGAACACACGTCTCTCAAGTTGGAGACGGATGGGACATGACTGAGGTGAATTGGATAATTCTAACATTTTTGGAGTTATTTCTTGTTGGTTGTGTGATCTCTCTATGTTGGTATCTCTACTTTGTAATGCTTCATTGAAGTTTCCAATTTTTTTGATGTGTTTGACATTTCTATTGATTATCTAACAATGCTTATCTTCTTTGTTCGGTTGTGGATACAAAATCCACATAAAAATATTTTCATTGTCCTATCCACGCCGTGTCCTATTTTTTTGATATTGCCATGTCTTGTGTCCGTGTCCGCATGCTTAGGTCATAGCATAAAGCTACAAAATAATTTCTGAAGTTGTTTTACGCTATCAAGATTGAACATGAAGAGAATGCTTACTTAAGATGCTCCAGCGTAGTACAAACAAATAATTTAATCAGCAGTTTAGCTAAGAAATAGTGTCGCTCAACCACCCCCTATGTTGACTTGGTTTCTGTAGATGCCAAAAGCAAAAGCCATGTCGCAATGTCGTGTTTTCTATCCATATCGTACAAGCAGTAAGCCAATGAGTATTTAGTTTCGGTTCCAACTATTGGATTGGCCCCCCAGAAGAGACGTAGTATGCACTCTCTGGCCAGTCCTCAGACCTCTGGGGCCCTAAAAGAAAACCTAAAGTGGCGCCTTGAGATTATTAACTAATAAAAATAAATAGAAAAATGCACAACAAGAACTCAAATGGATAAAATATGGCATTGTTATTCCAACAAATATTGAACTAGCACCAACAAGCATCACTTTGACACCGATTTCCCCTTCTCGCAATTTTTTTGTGGCAAAACTACTAATTACGCTTGCATACCCAAGCTCATTTGGAACACTCTAAGCAAAATTATTAATATAGGGGCAAATTTTCGTAGTAGTCCCTATAGTTTTACGGTTGTCTTACTTTCGTCCCTCTAGTTTCAAAGTGCTCGAATTTCGTCCCTGTAGTTTGTTTTACGTTCCAAATTGGTAAAATCGTTAACACCGTTAATGAAACTAACGGGAAAAAAAAATTAAGTGTTCCAATTTTCAATCCGTTTGAACCGGTGCGAAGATCTTATTTTTTTGATCATTTTATCCTAAATGGTCGTAATGAATTTTTGGCTCTAAGGCCTTTCAACGAGCACCCGAAGACTCCTTATTTAGTTTCAGGGCTCTCTTAGGGTGCTCATTGAAAGGCCTTAGAGTCAAAAATTAATTACGACCATTTAGGATAAAATGATCAAAAAAATAAGATCTTCGCACCGGTTCAAACGGATTAAAAATTGAAACACTTATTTTTTTTTCCTTTAGTTTCGTTAACGGTGTTAACGATTTTACCAATTTGGAACGTAAAACAAACTACAGGGACGAAATTCGAGCACTTTGAAACTAGAGGGACGAAAGTGAGACAACCATAAAACTACAGGGACTACTACGAAAATTTGCCCTTAATATAGTGTACCCTAGTATTTTTTTTGCTATTTGAGCTAATTTTATTCAACCAGGACCATATATTCACATATATTCAATTTCTACCACCCAATCAAATTCGAAATGGGAACCAAACTTTATAAACATTTAAGAACACTATAAAGAACCAAAAAAATTGGGTGTGGCAAGGACTTAAGTTATTGCATGAGTAAGTCAATTCCATTATTTTGGGCCCTTCATCGTGAAAATAATTTCGGTTTCTGGCTTGGTATTTAGAACTGTACCTAGATTGGTCTCAGTAAAGTTAAAATCAAAGTAATTAGGGCCCGTCGTTTGATTGAGCTCAAAAAAAAAAAAAAAAAGAGCTTGTTCAAAGTCTATAACTTGATTGGGGCATCTTTTTGGGTCACAATCTAGAGGTCCAAAAGCAGCAGCTTTGTCGCCATGCTCCCAGGACTGGCTCACAATGTAATGAAACAATGATTGGCTTTGGCCCCGTGTGGCAAACACCTCAGCATCACTACAAAAACTACACACACAGAGACATCCAAAAACCAAAAAAAGCGGCTAAAAAAGGAGGTAACTCACATAGGCAATAAATAGAACTCAGCATTGAAGTTTGAAACTAAGGTAAAAGAACAAGAATCCTTATCAAAGGTAATCAGTGATACCTCCAAAGATGGCTCCACCAAGACTGAATCAGCTCTTCACCTCTTGATGAACCTTTCAATATAAGCAAGCTTCTCCCTTGACATATATTTTGCCGCATTCTGCACTATTACTTTTGTTCGGTTCTTTACTTGAACATCCACTTTAGCAGAATACTGAGAACCAGAGATGGATTTTGCAATTTGATCTGCATTATTTGACTTATCCATAGAGGATAAAACACCGGTTTTGAGGGAAAAAAAATAGAAGAAAAGTTGTTCTCAGTGTTCTATAGGCGCAACGGTCCTATAATGGGGTGTAACAGCCATTACGCAATATGTAATGGCCGATACGCATGTGATTTTTTGCAAAGCAACTTTTTTCACCAGTAACGGTATTGGGCCTTAAAATACCAGTTACGTAACAGCTGTTCATTAAAACCCTGCTGTCCACCAAGCCCTCTCTCTCATTACTATGTAATATGGGTGTTGGGTTACTGCCCACCAAGCCTTGGAGCCACGACAAAGTAGATTCATTGTTGCCAGTGCGTCATGGGGTTCCAAAAATGGAAAAGCGCAAGTGTATCTCTGGCCGCCTCCTACCGCCCAATGATGCCTTAAACATGTGGCTAAGTGCGTGTGCCAGATTATGCCACGTGCCATGCCAAGTGCCCCAAGTCCATATGTGTCAGCACCCCAGTGCCCATGTCAGCAGCGCGTCCGCAACTTCAACACCATGCTATGTTGAGATCCATGCACTTTTTGCCGGAAAACCTATGGAACAAATGATCGCAAAAAGATTGTAATACGTTGTAGTTGGTCCCTAGCTTATTTCCTTGTATCTCGGTCAATTATGACTCCTCAAGCAAGGGGGATGTTCCCTCCTGTCAGAAAGGAAATGGCTCAGAATGCTATTATTGGAGGGATAGTAACCAGCAGTTGTTCTAAATGTTGGAAGGTGCCTAGGCCCGAGCCGCATAGAGATTTAGCCAGTTTTGTAGCACCAGAATGATGACAGTGCTTCTGCTAGCACTGGTCCATAGCAGCACTCCGTAATGAGCTTGCAACTCTTCAGCAGGGCATGGAGGCTATGAATAGCCGTAATACTGTGTTTACATGAGCCATTGTTGCAACAAGGAATGGCAATGGGGGCGAAGGCAACTGTAATGGGCATGCGGGGGGGACATTCAATGAACCCTGTGCTTATGGAAGTGCCCGTGATGCCAAAGAGTTGGAGCTCTCGCTTTTTTATATGGAGAACTATTTCATAGCTGTCAAGGCTGAGGAGGGACAAAAGGTGTCAATGGCGACTAGGTACTTGACGGGGGATGCCAAGTTATGGTGAACAAAATATGATGAGACTAGACCATGGGCTATGTACTATTGACGCTTGGGAGGAGCTCAAGCATGAGCTCCAAGGCATGTTCTTTCCTGAGATTTGGAGTACAATGCCCATCATGCATTGCATGATCTTAGGCACACCGGCACAATCAGAGACTCTGGGAAAGCATTCTAAGAACTAATGCTTGATATCAAAGACATGCCATAGAAGGGCAAGCTGTTCTTTTCCTCGAAGGCTGCAAGCCATGGCCCCATCTTGAGTTGAACCGGTTGCAGATGCAAGACTTGAATGGAGCCATTGGAGCTACAGCGTGTCTTGTTGACTATGCCACTGAACCACAAAAGCAAAAGGACAAGGAGTCGTCCAGAAAAAAAGGGGGATGGGGCAAGCCACAAGGACATAGCAACCCAAGAGAGGGGAAGCTGAAGGAGCTAGTCCCGAACGGGGGACATAAGAACAACAGCAAGCACACAGGGATGCACTATCATAAGGAGTCCAAGTCTAGGGGTGGTCTACTTTCTTGCTAGCTATGTCAAGGGCGGTGGGTCCCTCAAAGATTCTCCCAAAAAGTGAAGAAAAAAGGGAATAAATTACAAAATCTCCCCTCAATGTGTCACATCCATCCTTTATTTTGGAGGAATAGATGTGGATTGGAGATGCCCTTAATTAGGGTTTGTTGGGTTGTGAAGGGCAATTTAATGCTGTCAAATGAATAAAGACAAAAATGTGAGTACCAATGTATAAAAGTGCAATGATAAAATCGTTTCTCTGTTTTCAAACAGTATTTTTATGAGTGATGATTTTGACATTCTACTTCTCCCCACACATTGCTGTGGAATTCTCACATTTAGTCTCGAGCCCCGCAAAAAATGTGTGGTTAATTGAATAATTTTGAGAAATGATTTTGCCACTTTCCTTTTTACCCAATGGCACTGCCCTTTGGTCATTTAGTTGGATGAATTTACTAAATTACCCTTCAACGCAATAAATTTTCACAAAATGCATGAACTATTTTGTAAATTTTTACACTACTCCCTCCGTCTCAAATTCTTGGTCCTCTTTCACTATTTGTGTCACTCAAACAACTGGTTATATCTTTTAATTTATAATATATGAATTTTATTTGATAGATCTCCAATAATTTTATTAAACAGAGTTTTTGAAATCGTAAAAGATATTATAGATTGTGAGATATGGACAATTGTTTGAGTGTAACAAAAAGTGAAAGATGACTAGAATTTGGGACGGAAGAAATACAAGACAAAAAGGAGAGTGTCATTGGTAAAAATGGGGTGGCAATTCATTTCTCATAATTTTTCCTCCTTTGGTATTTGTCCTCTCCCTCCTTTCTCTCTTCGTCGTCTCTGTCTCTCTCTCCTCTTTTCTCCGACATAAATGACATGTTTGCAGCCCCATTTCTCTCTCTTGCGGGAAAAAAAATTCAATGCCAAGAGGGTACCACGTGGCGTCCGCTCGCACATCCGAGAGATTTCATTTTTGAACGGTTCAAATTTGGAGAGAGAAAAGGAAAGAGAAAGTGTTGGGGTGAGAAGAGAGAGGATTTCAATCCGAGCTGTCCACAAGTGTATCAAACAACTTGGATGCACCGAGCCGGTACCACGTGGGATATACCCGCTCCGCACTGAAAAATCGAGGGAGGGTGTTTTACATAGTGCAACCCTCAAATTGTTCAAATGGAGTGCCCAAAAAAAAGACAGAAAGATAACAACCCTCAAATTGTTCAAATGGAGTGCCAAAAAAAAAGACAGAAAGTTTGTTATCTGAATTTTTTCGTACAAATCTGAGTGGATAGGGACAAAAAGCGTCCAATGCAAATGCTTTGTTTGCATAGGTTCCTGGGAGGTTACGATTGCACGCTGCTTTTTCGTTTTAGACAAGGTGGTGAAAATGGGACGAGGACTCAGAGCTCTCTCTCCTACTCTTCCTGCTCCTGGGAGGTTACGGCTGCGCGCTGCTTTTTTGTTTCGAACAAGGTAGTGAAAATGGGACAGGGACTCAGAGCTCTCTCTCCCACTCTTCCTATTCTTTCAGAAATTAGGATAAGACTATGCTGCAGTTTTGTTGAGCCCTAACCTACTCCTTCACTACCTTAAAATCTGTTCTCTCTCTATCTCTCCCTCCTTTCCCATTAACTGTGTGATGACACTCCTGAGTGCACTACATTGCATCAGCCGCCGAGGTCCCGCGCTACGCCGGGCGATGTCTTTCATCCCTGGTACCACCACCGTTCAGCCTCTGTCCAGGGGTGTATATATATATTCATCCCAACTTTTCTTGATCAAGTATATGTATGCATCCCAACTTTTTTTTTTATCGCATTTTCAATTTAGGCTCCAGTTTGTTTGGATACTTATTTTCACTTGTTTGGTTGGACAAAAAATTGGAAAACGTTTTTTACGAAAAAATATCTTTCACGATCCATCTGAAAATGATTCCCTTTCAAAACATTGGTGAGTTGTTTTACGGTGCCGGCGAGCGAATGGATTCCCCCACCCAACTGAGGTGTCCACTACTTTCACTCGATCAGATCGATTTGTATTTTCCGTTGTGTATTTGTGTGGCCTTTATCAAATGTAAACCAAAATTTAAATTTGGGAAAAATAACTTTTGTAAAAATGTTTTACAATCGTAAAGTTTTTCCATCGAAACAAACGGAGTCTTACTGAAAGTTGGAAAAAAACAACTTCCGGCGTCCACCAAAGGTCAATTACTCTATAGTTAGAATCGAGCGTAGTAAAACACAACTATGTTAAACTTCAAAGAATGGGATGGTGAACTTTAGCTATGATGAATTTCTAGGATTTAGAAGCCTACATTTCTATTTGAAGCAGGCCCAAACTTGCAAGTTCAAGGTCTAAACTGTAGGAATGCTTTGTTCAATCCCGTTCCTTCTGCCCATACCCGAAGCCCGGACTCAATTCGGGAGGCACACGGCCAGGAAGCACCACCACCCCCAGGCTGAGTTCCAGCGGCTCAACTCGACCCTAGCCACCGTGCCGCCTCCGTACGTGCCACCTCCCGTTGTGATTTTCGACACTTGCTTGTTGTGATGCATGGGCCTGTAGGCGACCTCACCAGAGACGAGATCATCAACAACTTCATTAAAACACTTGCAAAGGTTATTGGGGGGTTCGAATTCAACTCTTTCTTCATCTCTTTTAGTATACTCTCTTTCAATTCAATATTTCCATCATATAATGTTTCAATTAATGAAAGTAGTGGTTGAAACAACTCCATTACACCCATACTTGTGTTAACGAATCAGCTAATACTTGGCCTTGCCTTTTGCTAGGAAAATCATGATATTTAAGAAATTGTCTTTCTAAGATCCTTTAGAGAATTTTAATGTTCTTTATTATATACATTTTGTTTCTTTATTTGAAAAAATTCTACAAAAACAAAAGGAGATATGTACCCCTTTTTTCCTTTCATAAATCTATTGGTTGCTATTGCTGAGTACTTATCTATTGTCCTGATTTTCCCCCCGTGGTTTCTTTTCAGTTTATTGTACTATTACTGTGTATTTCTATTGTCCAGCGAGGAGAAAACGAGGATGAGTATATACTCGGTCTCCACTAGACACTACTATGCTTTTGGAGCCAAAGTTGAGGAATCTTATGCAATTGCAATGAAAGGTATTTCTTGATGCAAATTTTGGTTTTATTTTGCATTTGATATCAAGTTTGAAACATATCTTCTTAATGTTCTACAGAATTGCCAAGAGTCTGTTGGGTCATTCCTGATGCCTATGTAGATGTTGAGAATGAGCTCTACGGAGGTATGAGACATTGTGTTTCATGTATTAAAAAAAGATACATGTACATGTGTATCTTTGACGCTCTCTGCGTGAATGCTTCGAAGATACACATGTACAGGTATCTTTTTTTAATACATGAAACACAATGTCTCATACCTCCATAGAGCTCATTCTCAACATCTACATAGGCATCAGGAATGACCCAACGGACTCCTGGCACTTCTGTAGAACATTAAGAAAATATGTTTCCAACTTGATATCAAATGCAAAATAAAACCAAAACATGCATCAAGAAATACCTTTCATTGCAATTACATAAGATTCCTCAACTTTGGCTCCAAAAGCATAGTAGTGTCTAGTAGAGACCGAATATATACTTATCCTCACTTTCTTCTCGCTGAAAATAGAAATACAAAGAAATAGTACAATAAACTGAAAAGAAACCAAGGGGAAAAAAACAGGACAATAGATAAATACTTGGCAATAGCAACCAACGGATTTATGAAACGAAAAAAGGAAAAAGAGGGTTACATATCTCCTCTTGTTCTTGTAGAATTTCAACAAATAAAGAAACAAAACGTATATAATAAAAAACATTAAATTAAAATACTCTAAAGGATCTTAGAAAGACAATTTCTTAATTATCATGATTTTCCTAGCAAAAGGCAAGGCCGAGTATTAGCTGATTCGTTAACACAAGTATGGGTGTAATGGAGTTGTTTCAACCACTACTTTCATTAATTGAAACATTGTATGATGAAAATATTGATTGAAAGAGAGTATACTAAAAGAGAGGAAGAAAGAGCTGAATTCAAACCTCCCAATAACCTTTGCAAGTGTTTTAATGAAGCTGTCGATGATCTTGTCTCTGGTGAGGTCGCCTACAGGCCCATGAATCACAACAAGCAAGTGCTGAAAATTACAACCGGGAGGTCTCATGTACGAAGGCGGCACGGTGGCTAGGGTCGAGTTGAGCTCCTGGAATTCAGCCTGGGGGTGGTGGTGCTTCCTGGCCGTGGTGCCTCCCGAATCGAGTCCAGGCTTCAGGTATGGGCAGAAGGAACAGGATTGAAATAAGCATTCCTGCAGTTTAGACCTTGAACTTGCAAGTTTGGGCCAGCTTCAAATAGAAATGTAGGCTTTTAAATCCTAGAAATTCATCATAGCTAAAGTTCACCATCCCATCCTTTGAAGTTTACCATAGCTGTGTCTACACTCGATTAACTACGGAGTAATCGACCTTTGGCGGACGCCGAAAGTTGTTTTTTTCCAACTTTCAATAAGACTCTGTTTGTTTCAATGTAAAACCTTTACGATTGTAAAATATTTTTACAAAAATTATATTTCCAAATTTAATTTTTGGTGTTTGGTTTACATTTGATAAAGGCCACACAAAATACACAATAGAAAATACAAATCAATCTGATCGAGTGAAAGCAATGGACACCTCAGTTGGGTAGGGGAATCCATTCGCTCACCGGCGCCGTAAAACAACTTACCAATGTTTTGAAAGGAAATCATTTTCAGCTGGATAGTGAAAAATATTTTTCCGTAAAAAATGTTTTCCAAATTTTTGTCCAACCAAATAAGGGAAAATAAGTATCCAAACAAATTGGAGCCTAAATGGAAAATGCGATAAAAAAAAAATTGAGATGGCTACATATACCTGATAAAAACAAGTTGGGATCGATATACATACCTGGACAGAGGCTGAACGGTGGTGGTACCAGGGATGAAAGACATCACCCAGCGTAGTGCGGGACCTCGGTGGCCAATACAACGTAGTGCACTCAGGAGTGTCATCACACAGTTAGCGGTAGAGGAGGGAGAGATAGAGAGAGAACAGGTTTTAAGGTAGTGAAGGAGGAGGTTAGGGCTTAACAAAACTGCAGCATAGTCTTATCCTAATCTCTGAAAGAACAGGAAGAGGAAGAGCTCTGAGTCCCCGTCCCATTTGCACTACCTTGTCCGAAACGAAAAAGCAGCATGCAATCCCCAGCACGAAGTACTAACCTCCAAGAAACCTGCGCAGAGCATTTGCATTGGACGGAAAAAATTTCAGTGCCGAGCGGGTACTACGTGGTGCGCTCTCGCGCATCCGAGCCGTCCATAGCGTGTTTGAACGGCTCAGATTTCGAGAAAGAAAAATGAGAGAGAAAGTGTTGGGGTGAGAAGAGAGAGGGTTTCAATCCGAGCCGTCCAAAAGTATATTACACGGCTCGGATGCGCCGAGCGAGTACCAGGTAGGATATACCCGCTCGGCACTGAAAAATCACTCGCACTGGATGCTTTTTGTCCCCTATCCACTCAGATTTGTGCGGAAAAATTCAGATAACTCTCTGGTTTTGGCATTCCATTTGAACAATTTAAGGGGTGCACTACGTAAAACACCCTCCCTCGATTTTGAGGGCCATAGTTGGCTGTGAAGAGTTTCCTAGCGGGGGAGATAGAGAGAGAATGGCAGGGCTTTCCTAGCGCAAGAGAGAGAAAGGGGGGCTACAAACATGTCATTTATGTTGGAGAGAAGATGAGAGAGAGAGAAGACGAGGAGAGAAAGGAGGGAGAGGAGACAAATATCGAAAGAGGAAAAATTATGGGAGAAGTGGACAAATACCGAAAGAGGAAAAATTATGGAAAATGATTTTGCCACCCCATTTTTACCCTTTCCTTCTTGTCTTGTATTTCTTCTGCCCCAAATTCTTAGTCATCTTTCACTTTTTGTTACACTCAAATAATTGTCTATATCTCACAATTTATAATATCTTTTACAATTTCAAAAACTCTGTTTAATAAAATTATTGGAGCTCTATCAAACAAAGTCCATATATTATAAATTAAAAGATATAACCAATTGTTTGAGTGACACAAATAGCGAAAGAGGGCCAATAATTTGAGACAGAGGTATTATAAATTAAAAGATATAACCAATTGTTTGAGTGACACAAATAATGAAAGAGGGCCAATAATTTGAGACAGAGGGCGTAGTGTATAAATTTACTAAATAGTTCATACATTTTGTGAAAATTTATTGCGTTGAAGGGCAATTTAGTAAATTCATCCAACTAAACAACAAAAGAGCAGTGCCATTGGATAAAAAGGAAAGTGGCAAAATCATTTCTCAAAATTATTCAATTAACCACACATTTTTTGCGGGGCTCAAGACTAAATGTGAGAATTCCACAACAATGTATGATGAGAAGTAGAATGTCAAAATCATCACTCATAAAAATACTTTTTGAAAATAGAGAAACGATTTTATCATTGCACTTTTATACAATGGTACTCACATTTTTGTCTTTATTCATATGACAGCACTAAATTGCCCTTCACATGACAAAAGTGACTCAAGAAACAATGGTAATTAAATAATTTTACATGAATAAAAGACCCCAAAAAAAAGTGACAATAAATAAAAGGGGATTGTTAAAATTATTTCCCTTCAAATATCCACAATGCTCCATATACAAAGATTCAACCAAAACACTTGCTCACATGGAGCGGGATACACGTGTTCCAACTGTGGGTTCCACACCAATTCAAGAATGTGGTGATTGGATACTTTATAGGGAAAATTAGTAATAAGAATGAAACAATAGTTTTCATTTAGGTGAACAACGCTTTTAAAATAGTTTTCAGTGGAGGTCCTTCAACTTTGAGTTTTTAAGCCATAAGGCCAAAACATGTTTAGACACTTTAATAGAATTTTAGGGTGCACTTTCCTATTATAGGATTGTAGTAGTTTATGCACTTTCATATGGTACCCTAGCGGTTTTAGGCACCTATATATAGGATACCCTAAAATTTTAAGCACTTTCATAAAGTATCCTCCTAGCCTCATGGGGTTTTAAGCACTTACATAGACACATTTGTCCTTTTGTTTGATTGCAAAATGTGTTTGTCCTTGAGCTCAAAAAATATAAATGTGAGAGTGTACACCTCTTTATTGAAATAAAACATCCAAACGGACCACGTTTTCTTCTCTGCCTAACAACCTTCTCCTTCTTCTTTTTTTTTTGTGAAAACCTAACAACTTTCTCTAACACAATTTATTGGCATCACTTGTAACATTTGTTTCTGACGTATAACAGATACTTTTTTAAGAGTCTCAAATGCAGATGCCCTTGTTAATTTTGAAAAACTATCTATACTTTCGCGGGGAAAAAATTTGTTTGAATCCCTCTTTAGATCATAGGATTTTTCTTTTCGTTTTAGGCATTGACAATTATGTTTCGTAATGATGTAGCATTAAAAGATTGATTGTGAGTAATTCTGTGTTAACGATTCAAAGTCCCAGTCGGCACAGTCCCTTCCATAATTGTTGCCCTACAGCCCCAAGACTAGGACCAATTCCTACAGTCCCTTTTACAATCATTTCACACGCTTGTGCATGCGGATGAGCTTGCCCAAAACATCTTACATTACTCAAAAAAATTGTAAAAATATTATCAACAAAATTATCAAATAGATAGTTTCGATCATGTATCAACCTATATGATTACAAAAATTAGTCGTAAATAATTGCAGTACTTGCCTAGAGTGTGCATCGATTTCTATTTCCAAAAAAATTATGGAACCTACTGTTCCATCTCTAAGCCAAAATAATAACTTAAAATTGCGCTCAGCTCTCTTTCGTGATGTAAAAAATGCATTTACAATGTGTACCAATGATTCAAAACATGTGTTCTGCAACCCAATTCTCTTCGGGAATTAGCCTAACTTCTAACATAGCTCCAAATCCATCCACAATATCGCTACACAACAATAGAATGTCAAACCAAGGAAAACATAATTACCTGTACTAGGCAAATGTATTTACTAAAAATAGAAGAAAGCTCTCACCTACGTGCCTTATTCCCAATACAGTTAATTTTTTTCTTCTTTTCTACACTCTATAGGATACCAAAAAATCAACATAAAATGTTAGGAAAAAGAAAACTTACACACTTCCTCTTGTGTACAAACTTTCTCTCTTCCTATTTTTACATTTTAATGTTAAATCATAAATCTACGACTACAAGGGATAGATATGATTAAACAAGACAAAAAAAAAATCGTTGCTTTCGTGCATAGCACGGGTACCAAGCTTGTTTGTATCCATATACAACAAACAAATCCAAGGAAAAAGTAATTGGCCACCGTATTAGCATTTCCCTGAAAACATAAGGTCATATGCATACAACAAAAGAATGCCCAAACTCCAATGCATACCAAAGCGAGCCTTGTGTCAGCTACGGGAATCACATTTTCCATTGGGTGTTGTCTAGGACTACCTATTCACTTAAGAGTCTAATCTTTTTACAGCCTATCCCCAGCCCAAGCCCCGATAAAGGAGAAGAGTTGCATGTTAGGTAGTTGACAGCACGTAAAAGCCCCATTGGATATCTATGACATGAATCCTAAATTCCTAATATGAATAAGCGAAACGCATAACAATAATACCTGAGCCGAAATCTCCTCAGCAGCAAACTGGGCACTCCAGCTTCACATTCCCGTTCTCGTCCCTCACCACGAAACCTGCTTCGCCTCCTCGTCCACCTCCGACATCTTCCGCCCGATGAACCTCTCCACCGAGAAGAACGTGTTCTCCGAGTTCACCACCGCCTGCCTCTTCGCGATCTGCCCTACCAATAAATCCTCCGAGTTCTCAGAACGTGTACGCCACCACAAAAGGCAACGTCCTCTGTCCCTCGGAGTTCGTCACGATCACCGGCTTCCCCCCCTCCATCGCAGCCATGGCCGAGTTCGTCATGCCGAGGTCGATTCCGACGACTTTCTCCGCTACCACCCGGACCGGTCCACTGGCTCGGTTTTTCCTTAACCGAGCTTGCGTCGGGCGCCGGCCGAACGATACGGTTCGGGGGGACTTGGTGGTGGATTGTTTCGATGTGGGAGAGAAGAAGTAGCGTGAATTTGGGCAGTGGATGCCGCCATTTCCTTCCTCCCTCTGCGTACAAGATCGAATCGTAGACCTAGAAAATTAAAGCTGCGGGAGAGAGAGAGTTGTGTGAGAAGTTAGATTTTGTTGGGAGGGGAAGGTGTCAAGAGCACAAATTGGCGTGAAATGGCCGGAAAACCTAGACCCAGCAGCCTCGCTTGGAACTAGCCTTTTTGTCCGCCGCCAAAATTCCTCGCCTGCTGTGGCGAGGTTTTTAGCCTCGCTTCGCTTGGCTTCGCGTCTCTCTCTTTCTCTCTCTCCTTGCATCAGCAGATCCAGCCGTCGTCGTTGTTGGCCGGATTCGGCCCCTCCAACGGTCATCGTCGTCGTTGGCGCTGTTTCTTAGCTACGGATGGAAGATCAGTCAACCGCCACTCCATCCCGCTAAGTCAGAACTCGCCGTTATCGCCATTCGGATGTCTGCGTTCGAGCTCGACTTCCTCCGGTGGATTTTTTGAGTTTCCCGGCGATATGTTGCCGGACCGGTTTCTGTTGTTTACATATGTATATATATGCGTTTATGTGGCGGCTAGGCTGTTGAGAGAGAGAGAGGTGGGTATACGCCGTTGACCGCCGGAGATGACTGGTGGCCGACTGGCCGTGAATCTCGAACTGTATCTTATACATATATGTTGTGTATATATCGTATGTATGTTTATATATATAACAAAATACTGTAAATGGGGTTTGACTAGCCTAAAAAGAATAAGGCTGTTGGGTAGTGCAACAATTTAATCGCTAGCTAAAGGTAAGAATTGGCCTTTTTCTAGCCAATTTGCTTAAATTTTTGTTGAGACTGTTGGAGGTGCTCTTATAGATGGTGGGGGAATGTTCGAGAGGTTGGAGAAGATAAGAGGAGAGAGAAGGGTTTTAGGAGAGAGAGAGAGAGATTAAAGGGTTAGGTGGTGCCACGTGGACAATTCTAAAAAGATTTTTTGGGTTTGAAGGGATGTTCCACTTTCTAAAAAAAAAATGAACCTTTAGAAAAGGAATGTAATTTAAAACTCAAAAATTATGTGTTTTATGTAAATAATTTTTAAATCGATATAGATCTTTTTTGAGAGATTTCATTGAAATCTTTTAAACAGTGCAAAACAATTTTAAAAATTATTTCTCATTCTCATTACATTTGACCATAAAATTACCTTCATTTTGAAAAAGAAGGTTTAAAAAAAAAACAGAACGGGGCCTAAGCCTTTTTGGATGACCTGGAATCCGTTTTTCGTTTAGGCCATGAATCGGTTTGTTTGTTTAGGGGGGAGAAATTTTTGCGCGCCAAGCGGGTACCACATGGTGATACTCAACGGCGATTTCAACCGTCCAAATGTATTTTGAATGGTCCGGATTTAAAAGAGAAAAAAAAGAGAAGAGAGTTGTTTCTCTCTTTTCCCCTCACCCCCAGCACTCTCTGTTATCTTCTTCTCTCCCTAAAATCCAGATTGTCAAAATACGTTTGGACGGCTAAAATTGCCAATAGGTGCCATGTGTGTGATACTCGTCTGACACCCAAAAACTTATCGTAGAGAGGGTATAGCATCCAGATTGGGTATTTGGAGAGGAACTGTGGGTGGATTGGACTGGGTGTGAGATTAGGTCGAGTAAAATGGATCGGATGTTGTACACGAAGATGGGAAAATGACGGCCAATGACGTGTTTTGATAATTAATACCCGCCAAAAATATTTGCGAACATTTGTTAATGCTGAAAATATCCTTGACAGATATTAATTATCAAAACACAAAATATCCTGGACAGATATTAATTATCAAAACACATCATTGGCCGTCATTTTCCCCACGGAGATAGGATGACTTGCATGTAGATGGGCCGTTAAAGATAGTTGAAAGGCAAAAGGCTCGGGTACGGGATGGTAGTCCTTGTCCAAATGCAGTTCAGGCATAGCAAGGAGTAAAGGGTGAAAGCTAAGTTATTTCAGTTGCACAAACACAATCATCTTTGACTTACAAAGAGCCTCCCACTGGAAACAAGTGTCGCACCAATTTCCGTCAAAATTCAAACATGAGAAAACCAGAAAGCGCTATGGCAGTGAAGACATATCTCCATTTCCAACCAGACTCAACAACAAAATTTCATGCATCCCCCCCGATACACAACCTTTGGCTTCCAAATGGGACACACCTAGAATCGCTTCACTCCCTAAACGATAGAAAATGAAAACACTTCGTGATAATGTGGGATACTTTTTCTGTCTTTCCAGGGAAGTGCCCTCCAACGATATGCAGCGCCACAACAAAATTGTTTCTCCATTTTCGTCAAACCAAATTTCATCTATTCCTCCCGATACAAAAACTTTGGTTCTTAAATGGGATCGCCCTTGATTCATTTCATTCCCTAAATAGACGAAACCCAAAAAAAAAAAAACATAACACAAACAATACTTCATGATTTTGCAGAAGATCGTTTATGGGGAAGTGCCCTCCAACCAATATCTCTGCGGTTGAACCCACCTTGCCAATTTATTTGCTCGACCGCTTGGTAAGCTCTCTCCCGTGCCTCTTCAAGGTCTTTTCCCTTGGCTGTGACACCAAGCACACGTCCTCCGGTAGCAATGAAGTTGCCATCTGAGTCAAGGGCAGTTCCAGCATGAAATACCTTAACACATGGGACTTGTTCTGCTTCCTCAAGATTTCTAATCACGGTTCCCTTTTCGTAGCTCCCAGGGTAGCCATTGCTTGCCATGACTACCACCATGGCAGAACCTGAGGACCAGTTCAAAGATACACCACTGAGTTCACCCCGACATGCTGCTAGAAGAACTCGTGCCAAATCAGATTCCAAACGGACCATTAACGCCTGCACAGCATTAAACGTGCAACATTTGTTTAAAACAAAGATTAACTTATGTTCTGTCAAATTGGATAATTCCAACAGTTGTATCAAAAAAATGCCAATGTTTCATGACGATCATAATGAATTCTATGTAGAATACTTTTCCCGCAGACACAAAATGCTCCAAACAGTGGCTACTACATGAAGCCTCAAAAAATCATTTTTAAAACCTTGTGAAAAGCGCACAGCATTGTATTCAATTTCACGCATCATCTAGTGGAACTTAGTCGTGTTATACTACACCGTCCTCGCCAACCCTTCTACACCAATCTTTTCCTAAGAAACCAAAACAAAACAAAAAAGAAAGACAGATACTTTGCTAAGTCAACGGCTGAAGAAGGTGGTTAATGGTTATGGAGGTGGTGCACCGATGGTTTTGTTGCAGAAAAGAAAGTTGTTATGGTGGCGGTG
Organism: Rhododendron simsii; assembly: GCA_014282245.1. Classification (NCBI taxonomy): domain Eukaryota; kingdom Viridiplantae; phylum Streptophyta; class Magnoliopsida; order Ericales; family Ericaceae; genus Rhododendron; species Rhododendron simsii. The sequence goes on from CM024959.1 coordinate 32,971,722, forward strand.
GATCATTTTGTAGAGAGTCAAAGTAGGACCGAGACAGCTTCTTAACCAAAACAATAATCAAAGGTGAAATGGGATGACACACACAATCATCAACATTAGAAATGAACTGGAAGTTATATATACAAGAAGATTCAACCCTTAGCATGTTTCAAAGAACTAGGCAACAGGTTAACAGCATTTTAATCACAAAATCATTATAATGCCAATTAGATATAATTTAATCACCTGGCACTCTGGATCTCCAAACCGCACATTGTACTCTATTAACTTAGGCAATCCAGATTTCTTTTCAATCATGAGTCCAGCATACAGGACCCCAACAAATTTGCACCCCTCTTCTGACATGCCTTTTACTGTAGGAAGAATTATAGATTCCATTACCAAAGATTGGAGTTCTTTTGTTAAGATAGGTGCTGGAGAGTATGCTCCCATTCCACCAGTATTGGGCCCCGTGTCACCGTCCCCAACTCGTTTATGGTCCTGAGCAGATTCTAAAGGTATGGCATTCTCTCCATCCACCAGAGCAAAGAATGAAGCTTCCTCACCCTCCAAAAACTCCTCAACAACTACACGGCAACCGGCAGATCCGAAAACACCTTTTACAAGCATTGAGTCGACAGCTTCATAAGCCTCGTCCAATGTCATGGCAACAATAACTCCTTTTCCAGCAGCCAATCCATCTGCCTTGATGACAATTGGTGCACCTTGGGCTTTTATATACTTCTTTGCAGCAGATGGATCTGTAAAAGTTTGATACTGCACCAAATCAATCGATGAAGTTAGACTTTCCAACTATCCCAATACAAATAACTCAAATAAATCTTGAGGCAAAATCTTATCTTGATCAAACCTGAGACACATTATCACCCTTTAAACAATATGTTGTGAACTGACCAGTGACCACTACAACTGTGACATGTAATTTAGTAGAGACCAAAATTACTTGTAACAATCCAATTATAAACGTCCTTTTTCCCATTGTCAGAGAGCAAAATTTCAAACACAATAAGGATACCAGATCAATCTTATTGTTGACTTGCATGTGAACTAATTCATTCTGACACCTGCATACTCAGCAACCCAATGATGTCACTTTTGTAGCAAAAGTGGTATGGCCGTATAATAAGAACCGATAAGATATCAATTGTGAATATATCCTTGCAAGGGGAAAAAAAAAAGTAAATGGAGGTAACAACAAATATTATCGAAAAAACGGACAACCTTAGCAGTGGGAATTCCATACTTGTCACACAAATTCTTCATGAAAGTCTTGGATCCTTCCAAAGCAGCAGCCTCAGATGAAGGGCCAAAAGTTGGAATTCCAGCCTTAACTAAGTCGTTTGCAAGACCTGCAACAAGAGGAGCTTCTGGTCCAACCACAACAAGTCCCACACCCCATTTTTGACAGAAGGAAATCACAGCCGAGCTATCTAATATGTCAAGATCTGAGATGCACGTAGCATCCCCTGCATTGGAAATCCCAGCATTTCCTGGTGCACAAAAGATCGCATCGCAAGAGGGAGACCTCTTCAAGGCATGACAAATAGCATGTTCTCTTCCCCCTCCACCAATAACCAACACCACCACCCTTTCTTCTGAAAAAATCAGTTGAAAAGAGATGGACAATTAGATAGGCATTAGACAAATAAGGTAAAACACCTCATAATTAGTAATATGAGCACCTTTATTAGATTGGTTGTCCAGATTTTACCCATACTTTAAAGCAATATCACACATACTTTAATTGTTGTATGATTAAGCAAGTTTTACTTCTTGAGTACTTCATATCTTCATCCTCAACTTCTATTTTTTATTTTTATTTTTTATCTCGTCCATTATTAAATCAAGCTGTCTTCAAAAGTCCATATTTATTCAAGTTTTTCAGCCAATACTCGGATTTTAAAGCTCTCTTTATTTTCGACATGAATTTTTTTCTCCCTGTACAAGGGTTCCCACAAAACTTCATGAGCAAATGCATCTTCTTGGGAATCAATTTGAAGTCCATAAATTCAAGAGTCCATCATGATATACACACTGAATTACCTTCACATCTTCCTTTTAACATCAACTTGGAACTTACGAAACTGAGGGTACTCCATCAAAAGAATATGACCAATACCACAGACAAATGGGTCTATGACAATACTGAGATTTGGTTTCTAAAGTTAAAGAAAACTAGAGGAAAAACAAAACCAAAGGACAATGATTCTACCATTAGCAATCCATGAATGTTGCTTGGATTTTCTCGCCTTTACTGTGCTTTTGATCAACCAAACAAGAGGGGGTAGAAGTTAAAGGAAAGGGTCTCTTCTCCTTACCTGCCACGCCGTTATCAGAAGAAATGCTGCTGAAGGCTGCAGAGAAGGATTGGTAGCCATTGAAGAGGGGATCATCCCGAGTGCCATGATGATACACAGAGTTCGAACGAAGTGCACTGCCATAGAAAACTGACAACGAATTTCTGAAGATACACCGGCAATGAATGCCCACGAAACGGCTCAATGAACTGTGGTGGTGACTATCAAAAATTCTTACTGAAGTCCCAATGTTAGCGAAAATGCAAACCATTCTGCTTGCTTGCCGGAAAAAAATCCGCAAGGTAAAGGCCTGTAATATGTAGTTTGGTGAAGTATCAGTTGGTTTCAAGATAAAGAGTATAAGAGAGTTACAGAATAGTAATTGGACCTTACTGGAAATCATGGTCTATTTCTTGAGCAACAGCAATGCTACATACACTGTAGGTACACACCCACCGACCATGGATTCAACCACACCCCTCTCTCTCACATAAAGATACATGTGGGTCCCATATAGTTGGATCTATGGTTTATGGGGGTGTGCCTAATAGTTTCCTACAAAACAAAGATTGTGACTTTTTTCTTTTATTGACAACTTGGTGTAACAAGTTATCATATTGTTAATTGGGAGTTGTAGGGACAAACAAAAGCAAGCCTCAACATTACACCAAATTCACATAATACATTCAACTTGGCAATAGCACACACAAATTGAAACCCATTAAAAACCGAACTTTCACAACAAATTTTTTTTTTTGGGTAAGTAAGTTTTACAACATTAAAGCACTTAACACAGATAGCTAAACCATCAAACTAACACTCAATCACATTGAGAGGAGAAACGAGACTGAGACCCTTCACGTCGGTATAATATATACATATTATAATATCAAGACAGATGCATTCACATTGTCGTTGGTATAACACATACGTATTTGATACTCCAAAATTGTACCTCTGAGTCGGCGCAAGACAACGAGAAGATGAGAGGAGAAAAGAGCTTCGGAGAGGACCAGTCAGCAGAGGAATAAAGGATTGAGACCCCTCCCGCTGTCAATTTCGTCGGAGAAAGGACTGAGTTTGGTCGACTAGGGTCTAGGGCTTAGCAGCTTCCTCTGCTCAGCGTCTGCTTCTGACTGAAATTGCCGATTTGGATGGTGGGTTGGGCTGGGTTGAATTTTGGACGGTGGGTTGCGCTAAATGGGACGGTGGATTGGGCTAAAATAATTTGAACTGGAATTTTACATTTAATTCTTTTTTTGGAAAATGACGGCCCAAGACGTATTTTGATAATTAATACCCGCCAAAGACATTTTCAACATTAACAAATGTTCTCAGCACATGTCCTATCTGTGTTAGTTTAATGGTTTAGCTATCTATGTTAAATGCTTTAATGTTGTAAAACTTACTTACCCAAAAAAAAAAAGTTGTTGTGAAAGTTGGTTTTTAATGGGTTTCAATTTGCGAAAATGATATTTTTAAGGACTTGGGGTGTAATTTCGGCCATAGAACATTACAGTCAGTATGTAATTAGGGTTACATGTTAAAGAATCAGATGTATACATATATCATCATATGTTCTTCCACTGTAATGAAAAAGATTTCAGAAGCTCATATATAACATTATATGATTCCATAAATTCATCCAAAACCCTAACCAAACCAGATCTGCACAAATAGTAACAAATAACCATATATGTTCAACCCTAAACTAAACTCGACTTACCTGTTTGTGTTGAATACAACATCGACGGTGGGGACGAAGTCAACGGTGGGAAAGGACAGCGATTTCATGGAGATTTGGCTAGATCTTGTTTGGTGACGGTGGGAAAGGACGGCGATGGAGGGTGACGTGAACCAAAGCTTAACAACGCCGATGAGCGCGACGGAGACGAGCGGGAATGGTCGCGGAGATCGACGACCGCGAATGTCGGATTGATGAGCACGGCAGCGTGAAGACGACGAAGATTGAGTGACTGACGCCGGTGACAAAGGGCTGTCGATCGTCTATTTGAAATGGAAGTGGGAACTGCCGTCTAGGGTTTGAAGTGGGAATGGAAGTGGCTGCCAATCTCTTTTGTTTTGAACGGATCCCGATGAAATGGGGAATAAAAGGGGGGGAATGGAAGCTTATTGTTTATGAATTTTTTTAAAACAGGGGTATATTAGACAGATCAAAGTCATTATATCCCTACTAATAGATTAGTGGACTTAAGGGGTTATGAAGTTTAGAAGTGGGTTTGGAAATTGCTATAGTGGACCTATGGAAAATTCTCCCTAAAATATTATAGATTAATTTTGCACACAAAACATTATATATAAGTATTAAATAACGACAATTTTATTTATTGAAAACTTTTCAAGAGTTTACTTTGTTTTATTGAGTCATACGTTCTATTTTCTTACAAAATTAAGTTAATTTTCATTTACTCTGGAATGATTTAGTCCAGACAATGTTAAGGGAGAAAATCAAATTATATACAAAAATACATAAATATTTAGTGATTTTTTTTACCTCAAGCGGTTCGCTTGAACTCTTGAAAGGCTTGTGGAGCCGCCCTTGCCAGCATTGCGGCTATGAGAAACCACTATAGCTATGACATAGATGTCCATGGACAGATCCTACATAAATATTGACAGCATTGCTGTTATGAGAAACCACTATAGTTACGACATAAATGTCCATGCACAAATCCTACATAGATATATTCGGAACCGTCTCACACGCATGGATTGATCATTGGACAATTATTTGAACATAGAAATCTGTGTCTATAACATTGACCTTTGTAAGTTAGTATATTTATTATAGATTAATCATATGATAAGTTACATTAATACGCCAATCATTTTCTAGAGACAAAATGCCATCAAATTTTGAGATTACTCCCGAATTGTTTTAGATTTTTCATGCATGAACAATGCAGGACTCGATAATAGTAATATTAACAGTCTATGTTGTCAAAATAAATTAGGGTGGAGTAGAACCATGGTCCTGAACTGGACATACCAATAAACCTATACTAAGTTTTATTATCGACATTTTTCATATGAATTTTAATGGCTATTTTATGCTATAGATGGTAGACCTGTAAACATAAATTGTAACAACCGTGACCCATCCCTGTTGGTCTTAGCTATCACAAAGGGCCGGTGAAACCATCACCAAAGCCATAGGTAATACATAACTTCTCATAATCATATAATAAGAAGGGACAAGAGTGCGTAATCAATGGAAGCAGGAAGCTTATCCTGTATAACACTATAACCTAATTAAAGGACAACTTACATTCAAAAGGGAAACTATAATTTCCAAATACGTCTCAGAGCTATGCTTATTAATAAGGTTTAGCAAGCTACTTACAGTGATTATAAAATTTAACAAGTAATCTGAACACATCTTCTGTCTACAAAATAACCATAAGACTTGACTCCATAAAACAAGTGTCAGGCCATCTAAATCTTCAATTCCTGAAAGGTGGAGAAAACATAAGCTAACGCTCGTAGGAGTGACCAATACATAATTCGAGTGACCAATACATAATTCACATGTCTCCATGGACATTGATAAAAACATTTCTCAGAGATTCAGTCAGAGAAAAATAGCCTTGATATAAAGCACATTCTACTAGTCTTGTGTGGCTACCAAGCATCATCGGTAGTGGATAAGCTTCGACGTCTTAGCATTACCCCTAGCGTTTTATGTGTCACATTGTAGAAATGTCTTTACTAGATAGGAAAACGTATCCACCTTTCATTGATATTCCATGGAGTTAATATCACAGTACAAAACACGTACGATAAAGCTTTGTAATAGAAAACTTGTATAAAACCATGTAATTTAGGTATTAGGTCACTCACCTCAACTCTAAGCTTTCACAAAACTTCCTACATCAAATAAGAATCAAGAACATATATTAGTTACAATTCAAGATATTCTAATCGTATCCTAATCTCTCGATGTCCTAAGTATTACTAATCAAGACTCTAGGGTCAAATATAAAGTTAGATAGCGATCCTCGGGAGAACAATTACAGAATCTGCAATTTTGGCAACTTCAAACCAAAAACTGATTTTGCTCAGGCATAATTAAGGCTCAATCTTTACCTATTTTTAAAGGTCTATGTGTCTAGTTTCAAAATCAGAAAATGGTTAGTAATTTCATCACTCGAGCTAAAAGATATGGCCGTTTTCCTAACATGTGACAGTGCTGACTGCGCAGTAACGAATTTGAGTGCTGCTAGGTTACGAATTTCCACAGAATTCAACACTTTAAATTCCATTCCGAAATTTTTACCACATACAAAAGACACATAGAGGAACTCCCAATAATAATCTCACGATTTTACGAGTTTTAGAAGTACCTCTAAAAAATTCCCTAAAATCAGGTCAGACCTAAGATCACAATTCTGCAGATTTTCAAAACTAAGCAATCACTTTGAAATTCATATAAATTTTCAAAAGTTCATCATGAATTCTTCCAAAACTCAATGATCAAGGGTTCCCATGGCCTCTGAACTCCAAACCCTAAGTTAAAGTATGAAATTAAACATGGAAACTATGAAATCAAGGGCAAAAATACCTTCTAGGGCTTCAATGTTTGCTAAGAAAGATTTCTCCCCAATTTCCTTCTTCTTCTTCTTCCTGTCGTTCGCCCTCTCTCTCTCTCTCTCTCTCTCTCTCTCTCTGTGTTTCTCTCTCTGTGTCGATATACAGGGAAGCGGTGGAAACGAGAACAACGTAGAACCTCTTAGGAAAGATTATTCTATGTGGTTGAGTCCATACTAAACAACTAAAGACTTTCCCACATCCCCGCCTATTAAGCCTTTCATTGTCATATAAAACCACCCTTATTAACATATGTAGCTAATCAATTGCAATAACAGTACCAATCAAATAACTTAATTAGATTAATTCCAATACTAATATGATCATAAATATCGTTCAAACTAATTAACATAATTAGGAGTATAGGGTGTTACAGAACTCTCAGTAAAATTCCCAGAAATTTCAGAACTTTCGAACTATCTCAATAAAATTCCCCAAAATCAGACAAACATGAATTTTCCAATTCTGCAGAATTCTAGACCAAGTAATTTATGTTCTAAACTACTTTAACTACACAAATCCAAACATTCAGTAGGGCTTTCATGAGTTCTTCAACTCCCTATCAAAACCCAACTCCCAATTCCAATTAAACTTGAAATCAATCTACTGGAGCAGCAAGAAATATGAATTTCACACTAAAAACTTGGAAATCATACCTTATTGAATTTCGGTCAGCAAAGCTAGGATTTTTGCTTTTAGGTTTATTCTTCCTTCTTTCTCCTCTTCCTGTTCCTGTTCGGCTCTCTCTCCCTCCCTCTCTCTCCCAGATGAAGTGAAGTTCTCAGGAGGAATACACGTACGATCTTTTTCCTTTTCTTTTCTCTTCTTAGTCTTCCTGTTCCTGTTCCTGTTCGGCGCTCTCCCTCTCTCTCCGGCGCTCTCCCTCTCTCTCTCACTCTCAGATGAAGAGAAGTTCTCAGGGAATACACGTACGTCTTTTTCCTTTTCTTTTCTCTTCTTAGGAAAATTATCAAGTGTGTAAGTAACCATGTGCTATTTGTATTACAACCTTAACTTATCAAATAAGATTAGAGTCTCATTCTAGAACACTTTCTTAAAAGATAAATACTTATTTTTTATTTTAAACTCAAAAATAATGTAAATGAAAAATAAATTTTCAATTTTTTTTGCATCATATTAAAAATATCAATGAGATCTATCAAATAAGATCCGTATTAATAGGAAAATAATTTACGTAAACACATGATTTTTTAACTTGAAATTGCCTTCTTAAAAAATAAGTACTTATTTTTCTTTTCAGAACGGAGCCTAAGTCTATAATCACACATAGTTAATAAATGCACCACAAATATCCATGTATTAAGCATGATTAGAATGAGATTGTGTTGATTTTCTAGATAATTTGGGTTCTGAAATTAAACGGGATTTATTTGACAGAGGATTTCTTCAAATCTAGAGTTTTCCTTATGGAAATATCAGAGTCATCAATCGAAAGGCGATGGTACTATGTGATTTGATAGTGTTATATCATTTGTACAATGTGAAATTCCTCTCTTTTGAATTAGCAAATCGAAAATAATGATGTGCCATAGAGAACACAACCTTCACAGCCTTTAGTGGATAGAATGGATAGAATAGAAGAGGTTGTTCGATCAAACCTTATTATCAAAAGAAGATGATACTTTTGATATTTCGTATTCGGTTTTATTACGTACCCGATGCCACTATTCTGAACGGGAATTCTTGATAGGGCAACTGAAACTATATTTGTAACTTAGCGAGGTGGCGATACTGGTACTGCTTTCTCTAGGTATACTAAAACTGATGAAATAACTGCGGGTGGTGTGAAGTGTCTGGCTAGCGCGCTGCGTTGTCTTATTATCAATTGACCAATGATACGTGGATCATCCGGGTTCAGATGCGGATGGATCCTTTTTAGTTCGAGATTGAGACCCCGCGGTAAAGGCACGACTTAAATGCCCCGGCTTAAACTGGAGTAAAAATACTTTAAAAAATAATGGAAGTAGAAATTAAAAATGGTGAAGACTGAAAATAGGAAATAACCTTCTTTTCTTGGCGAATTGATAGACAAATAATGTTTACCTCATGCTATTATTCTTTCCGTTGAATCCGACATCGACCTATAATCCAACAACACTTTTGCATTATTGTTTGGTTTATTTGTCAAATCAAACTGGATTATCTACGTTTTCATATCTTTCAGAAATAAAACTAAAAGAATATTGATCTTCGACATCAATAAAATCTTTTTGATCAGGAAAAGGAGGTTTCCAAATGAATTGGAACTTCACTTGGACCAGCAACATGCACCATGCATGAGATCGTGATCTTATAGCGTGCTACAATAATCAAATAAATTTGGTGTTAGAAGCTTGACACAGATTGTAAACAGATCAACCTCAAATGCATTTTTAAAGCTTACTAAATTTTCAAACAAAACAATAAGCTTGTACAATAGAAAGGACACCAAAACAAGTTACTCGAGCTCATAGTTTTAAATCGAGGTATCGGTCACCGTCGCGGTATCGGTCGCAGTATATCGCTATCAGAACGTATCGGTGATACGTCGCGGGAATCGGGTGTCGCGGTCGTGAATTTTCAAAAATCATCAGCAACATGTATAAAACTTGAAAAATATACTTTTGCCCCCAACATTGGCTTAAATTATCACATTTTAATTAATTTAAGACATGTAATAGCCCATTCTCTTCATGTGAAATATCCGATAATTTATCAAAACCCGCAAGTCAATAAGATTTTACAAATATGAGAAAAATGCAACATTATGAGTTTCGATATAATTGACATAAATAGCACTTCTAAGATCCACTTGTTTAATTGACATAATAGCCCTTTCAAAGAGAACTCCTCTTGACTGTATATCCACTTGTTTAATTTTTATTTCACAGATGTTTGCCAGTGTATAAACTAATGTACTATTTTTTTTTAAAAAATTAGCACTTCTAAGATCTACTCCCTCCGTCCCAAAATGCTTGTACGGTCCGCAAAACGGAGTGTTAAAAAATGATACAATTTTTTCAAGAAAAAATTCAAACTTTTTAACAAATTAATAATACTCATTGATATCTAGTAAGTTGTTAAAAAATTCTTGATTTTTTCCTGCAAAAAATGTATTATTTTTAACACTCTGTTTTGCGGACCGGACAAACATTTTGAGACGGATGGACTACATACAAAAAGTAGATATCAGGATTTAGCCCAGCACATTCATAAGTCACTAACGTACTAAACTACTTTTTTTTTAAAAAGAAATTATATAATAGTTGCTCCGGTCCTTGACAGAGGTGGTGAATAAAGAAATTGGTTTTGTAACTTTTACTCTTGTGAGTCGTGCCACGCAAAATCAACAAGAGAAGAGAATATAGAAAATCTATTACTCTTGAGCCACGCAAAATCGGCAGCTGCGACTCTCTCTCTCTCTCTCTCCCAAAAAAAAAAACCCCAAATCAAAGTATCAAGGGAAAGAAATACCTTCAAAGTTCAATCTACAACTATTCCTTTCTTCTCCTCTTTCCGTTTACTTCACCAAATCAGCAGTTCAGCACCAAATGCTCTGCATTAGCAATCAATACCATCCGTTTCTCAAGAATCTTAAACTATTTTTTTGGAATTTTTTTCCTTTCTTGAAATATGTTGAAGAGTGACTCGTTGAAAAAGGAAATTTGTGAAAGAATGAAGATAGAAGAGAAGATAAGAAAGCCAACGGCAGGTAGTGATCGGATTTGGGTTTCAACTTTCATTTGCTGTGTTATTTACTTATTTTCCAAGATAAGATCCAAAATTTTAGGGAAAAAGCTGTGAAAAGTGGAAGGAGTTGATGGTTTGATGCTCTGTGGAAGGAGCTCTATATTTTTTTTTGCCGAACCATACAAACCGGCCGAACCGGTCCACAAATCCGTTAAATATACGTATCGGGAATCGGCCGGTTCACCTGTGATTTTCAGTCTCCCCGTTATACCGGCCTATATCCGAACCGGAACTCTCAAATCCCGGTACGAAACCGGCCGATACGGTTCGTACCGGCCGATATTAAAAACTATGCTCGAGCTTGACTTGTGATCAAACACGATTAAAGCTCTTGACTCAGAATGATAAAGCCGCCTCGCTTACCGTTCTAGCAATATACTAGTACTATCTTTTTACTCTTACGGTCGTATCTCATTACAAGTACTCCTATAATCTTCCATGAAGAACATGCAAACATGAAAGAAATCCAGCAGAGAAGAAACGAACGCAAAGATTCCCAGAAACAACAATAGCAGAAAAATGGTTGTATCCAAAGATGCATGGTTCTAGTTCTACTATCAAGACTACATAACAATACAGTTTTTTTTTTTCTTTTTTGCAGTTTGAAGTGTGTTCTATTCGCTATCCACTACTACACTATCTTATCAGACACAGCATTAGGGCACCACTGCCAAAGATCATCGATCCAACCATGCACCTTTGCCTACCTGAGATACGTAATGGTATATGTAATAGTTAATATAATAAAAACAACATATATACACCTGTGAATTTATCTGCATGTCTGCATAAAGAAAGGTAGGTCATACTCACTAACTCCATCTTGGAGATCGATGCATCCGTAGAACCACATGGCTAAATATTGCCCAAGAAATATGTAGTTTTGTTTTTGCTACCTTATGCTAGTAAGTTAGGTTTCAGGACACACATTGTGCTACTGTTTTCACATTTGGTTTGGAGGCCAAATTACTTATCTGAGACTAACTATATATGACAGATCTGTTCGGTCCGAATAGAAGTCCACAGCGTTGCTATTAGGTAGTCAGGAGTATGCCAAAAAGGCTATGGCCTTTGGAGCCTGAGTCGTCTATAATCATATCCTGATGACTTTTACGGCTTTGCTTTGAATACGGAAATGAAGACAAGGTCGGACCCTAATAGTCGCCAACTCGAGATGTGATGATTCATCATTTTTCTAATTTGAAATCTACAAATAATTGTATTCCCTTTTCTTCGGCTTTCCGTACTTTAGTTCATGTCCTTTCATCATTTTTCTAATTTGAACTGGCATGTTCTACCATTGCAGTGGTGCTGTGGTGTAACTACTCATCAGAACACTTAAGAGAAGCAATTTCAGGGAATGATACGGATACCTCTTGTTCATGTTGTTCCATTACATGCCTGAGATTGACCCGAACTGCAAAAAGTTCCTCTTCCCAATCTAGAGTTGATTATGTCTACTTGGATTAAACTAAAACGACGATTCTAAAATCTAAACGTATTCCTAAACTTTTAGAAGTCCAGAATCTCCTGATTGGGTAGAATCTTACATGCAGCAAAAGAAAGAAAGAAACTTCTGTTGAGAGCACTAGGCATCAAGATACAACCTTCACATTCAAATACTAAGTGTATAAAGGGGAACAAGTACAAGGGCCACAGTAGAAGTGTTTCTACGAAAGATCATCTGCAAAAAACAAAAAAAAAAACAACGACCAGCTACGTGAAAGAAACGTTGAAAGTGTTTCCGATGGCCTAATTTGACCTCTAAAAAGGGCAATAAACATGCCAACTATTAAAAAGTTATTCACACACAAGAGAAGTTCACAAGTATTAATCGATAACAATACAGATGTACAGAAAGACAAAAGGCACACTCCATTTCACTTTGGATACCACTCCTGTATTCCCTTCAGTTAAAGACCCAGTTAAATCTGAAGCGTCATAACGAACCAAGCAGTTTGAGAACATCCATAAGAATGAAAGCAGAATCGCACACAGAGCTTTTAGGCAATTGTCAATACCTACAACCAAAACGCTACTTATCAATACTGATGATCGTACTGAGTCACAGAAAATTCAGAATGACTGTGGCTAGAACACATATCTCTGGCTCAATTGCATCCTTCGTGGTGTCAAAAAATTATGGACTGGGCTAGTGCAACTCTCTTCTTCATTCCATCAGACAACTCTGAAGGTAATTGGTCCTCAACTCCCTGGCCAAAACTATATTTAAGTTTCTGTCAACATTAATGCCAGCTTGTCTAATGAAAAGCTAATGGTTTCCGTTTTGCTTTTAAAAATATATTACTTCCTGTGCTAGCTTCGCCTTGTATGAGATTCAAGTTGCAGGCCTGCAGTTACTTGCTGGTTTCACAGTTCACATGTGTGGAAAGTGGTGAAGCTTAATTTAGACCAATCTGGCTATGCATTTTCCACTATTTCCATAAGTCCCATAGCAGGCATGAAGGCTCAACTATTCCATCTTCATCGACTAAACCGCATACATACCCGATTGGATCATTTAGGAAAGGGTGGTTTTCTGCAATTCATTCAGCCAGACTCTACCTCGGACTCTCCATTCAATATAAATTACTATAAGGAACTTACAAATTTGCATATAAGCCCTTGAACCAACTGTTTTAAGCACACTCAAAAATTTTGATAGGATGATACTTTTGTGGCGCCATTGCCGATCGAAAGTCCTGGTTCAGAGCTATACTATTCTTTGTCTAGAGAGGTATGGTATTCTAAGTCTAGATTCCAGTAATCCATATTCTATGTAAGAGACTCGGGAAAAGACGTGTGCATGCGACGAATCTTGAGAAGGAGCCCCCTTAAAACATTAGAACAGAGTGGGAATTCCTAGTCGTAATAGCTGAGAGTTATTCTTGTATAACCTGTACGTACTGTCGATCCAACAGCAGCCAAAGTCTGCATCACCAGTATGTCAATTTGGAGAAGTTCTTCGGTGCCGAGTGGGCACGGACAGCTAGTGCCGATCACGCATCTCGGCCGTCCAAACATGTTTTGGACAGCCCAAATCTGTTTGGGCTTGAGGGGGTGTTTTGATAATTTTACACTTAAAAATTACATAAACAGATCTGGGTGTCCAAAACACATTTGGACGGCCGAAATGCGGCTCGGCGCCGACCGTCCGGTGCCCACCCGAATTTCTCGTCAATTTCAAATCAGACAGGGTGGAATTCTCGTACCCGAGGAAAACAAGAAAATGGGTCAAGTTTTTTTTTTTTTGTATCAATCTTCTGAGGGACAAGACCAAAAAACCAGAAAATTCGATCTTCCAGAATCTCAAGAAAAATAAAAAATAAAGGCTGCATCAATTCTAAATGAAAAAATATAGACGATCCCTTACAAAAGGAAACCGACATTTTCCCGAACAATTGCAGCCCCTTTGGATGAAGTGATTTCAAGAGAAAAGAAAAGAAAGGGTTTTGGTTTCTAGCCAAATCACTTATTTGAATTGACTATTTTGGTGAGAAATGGAGAGAAGAGCACAAAATAAAATATTTTGATTGGCTTCTCCCCTTTCTCACCCAATCTCACCAAAAACGGTGAGATTTTGTGAGAAATAGCTCTCCTTTCTTATCTCACCCTTTCTCCCCGTCCAAAAGGGCTGTTAAGGAATCGAAAAGTGCAAAAACCTGTCGCTCAAAACATAACACAATTAATGACAATAACTCACAATGAAATCTAAGATCATTTCAGATTGGTAAGCCAAGAAAAATGGAAAGTTGTGAGTGGTCAAAACAATACTAATTGGAGAAAACTATTTTTGGCCAAATTTGTTTTGTGAGTGGTCAAAATTTTTGTTAATTTTTTTTCCCGTATCGAAGAAGAATTCTTGATTTTTTTGGCCACAGTGAGGGAGAGAGCTTCGAGTGATGGCCGTCTGGGCTACAAATAAAAATGGGCCCATTTTACGGCAAGTCCATTTCTCTCTGCAACATGGGCATGAGTCCATCTCTCGACTATCGGGCCGTGCTGGGTTACTTGCGTAATCGGACTGGTCATGTCCTAGAGATCGTCAAAAAATTTAACCATGTTAAAAATTATGTTAATCATATATTGATTAATATCTAATCGGAGTGAATTTATTCTTTTGTAAAATGGGTTTGATCCGAAAAATTAGTCATTTCACGGTGCCCCAAACTTTACATTTGTGTAGCTTCCACCATAAAGTGTGTGGTATAGAATAGTTTGGAATACCATGTGGCGGTACTCCTAGGGCGCTAAATAATTACTCTTTTGATCCAGTATGGCCAAATCCATTTTCTGAAACATAAATATAAAATGGGGGGCTTTGTATCCCAATCGAGGGGGGTCCGCTCCGGTCTTGTTTCGATAATCGAAAATGTTCACTTCGTATAGCTCGTCGAGTAGAATAACTCCGCAAAAAATCAACTTGCCAATAATGGATTCCAATGGATTTGATTCAGTGTTTCAGATCCATTCTTTTCAAGATAAAAATGTTTCAATTAGGCACTTAATGATATCTGATCGGCTGATTTTCTTTTAAAGAGTTGTTCTACTTGACACGATCTACAAAGTAAACGTTTCCGATCATTGAAGAGAGACCGAAGCGGGCCCCGCTCGGCCAGGACAGCAAATGTTGTCGCTCAATGGGGACAGCAGAGGCCTTCGGTTTTCATAAATACACTTCGATTAGTATCCATCATTATTCGATTAGCATGCCGTTCAAAAAAATTATTCGATTAACATGATTTCTAACATATTTGAAGTTGTTGATGAGCTCTACAACATGAGGGACACTGTGTAATCCCTATAGAGGGACCGTCGACAAGCCTCGTTTCAGTCAAGCAAGAACGACTATTTCTAGAATTTACCTTTTATTTTTTACAAATTGCTCGATGGCCGTATTTAACTACTGTTTAAGAGCATTTTCACTCCTTACTCAAATTTGAATAAAAGTCACCCTAAACAACTCCATTACTCCTTACTCAAACTCATACCATACCAAATTTGGTTTGAAACCAAATCTTTACTCAAATTTTGAAGGATATTTTCTCCCCCTCAAATTTACAACTATGTCATTAATTACCTTTACTTAAATTTATGCCTAGATTTGCATTTGCCTATTGGATTGCTTCATACCAAATCAATTTTTTACCCAAATTTTTACTCAACTTTGGTTAAAAAAATTGCGTAAGGAGTGAAGATGCTCTAATTGGTAGTACAAGATAAGAATAAGTAAGAGCAAGTCCAATGACACACAAATGACTCAAGCCATTCCCAAAAATTAGCAAAATTGGCAAAAAACAATTATATACCCCAGTGGATGGCCTTTTGTGCAGCCATTTTCACCCAAAAATGGCACCGAAAGTAGCTGGGCCATTTTTGCCACATCATTCAATACCAATCAACAATCCTTCCCTCTATCTCAAAGGCTTATTAAAGGCCCCGTTCGGCTAAATAACCCAACTGGCTTATTTTTTTTGTCTTTATTCAAATTTTTTTATATTTGTTAGT
Organism: Rhododendron simsii; assembly: GCA_014282245.1. Taxonomy (NCBI): domain Eukaryota; kingdom Viridiplantae; phylum Streptophyta; class Magnoliopsida; order Ericales; family Ericaceae; genus Rhododendron; species Rhododendron simsii. Next base: position 32,987,885 of record CM024959.1, read on the forward strand.
TTTTTGTCAATTTTTTAGGAATTATTGCATCATCATGACGAGAGGAATCTAAAAAGTAAAAAATTATGATCAAAATGCAATTTTTTTTAAATAAAAACAAAAAAATTGGCTTATTTAGTCTTTATTCAAAAAAATTAGCACTGAAATGGGTTCTCAGTGGGGAAGATGAACACTTTACTACTGTAATGGATTTTTGTTTTTAACTTTTTTTTATTAATTGATGAAAGGATACAAGGGGAATTATTAAAAATATGGTCATGTAAGAGCAAGTCCAATGGTGTAGAAATGGAATGGCTTAGAGATCACTTAGTCCAATGGTATAAGTAGGTAATTTCAAACTCAAAAATTATGGATGGATGATAGCATTGAGATCATACGGTGCCATTTACCTTATTTTTATGAAGAAAACTCCCAGAATCTGCCTAAAAATCGTAACTCAATGGTTGGCCATTTATGCAGCCACCGTGGCCATTCGCCAAGCCATTTTTTACCGAAGTCACCACCAAATCCTTCTTTTTCTAAATTAGACCCACACGTACAATTAATTGAAAATAAGGGTACAAATGAAATTATTGAAAAGAATGGCAAGAAAAATAGACCACTATTGCACCAACATTGCCATCTTTTGCCTAAATGACACCATTCATAACCATTTTTTCGGGAATGGTTAAAGTCATTTTGCCAAAACCATTGCAATGCGTAAATATTGCACATACCGTTGCCATGTTTTTTTTTTTTTTTTGGCTTGGCTTAAGTCAAAATGGCCCAACTATTAGACTTGCTCTAATGTCACAAAAATGGACGAATTGAATACACATTATGTAGTGCAAAATAAATGGCCCAACCATTGCAACGCGTAAATATTGTACAGTATTTTACTAGTACCATATACATATACTCCACAAATGCACTTTGTCTATGGAATTTCTAAAAGTGAAGAAGAAAGCTCCACTCCGTGTGTCAAGCTTTAATAATGTGCTTCTTACAAGCAACCACATTATGTAGTGCAAAATAATTGGATGGTCAAAAAAGTGGAATACCAAAAGAAATTGTATGTCGATAAAAAGACTAAACAAAGCAAAGAAGCCTTTTGTTACTTTCATTGTTTCTTATCAATTATCGAACTTTCAAACGCTAAACAGTGTCACCTCCTAGGAGGTGATCATGTGTACCGTACTTAAATTTCTTTACGTATTGTCGGTACTGGATCACTCGTGCAAAATTAAAATTAGTGAAAGTCCAATTAAATTTGGATGGTTGATAGTATAATTCTTCCCTTTCAACATTCAAGACTCTTTGTGGGATAGGACCATATGTGGGAGTATCCTTTTGTAAAACAATACTCCTAGCACTTATATGTACATTTTTTTTCTAATAATATATCTCGCTAAATTTGTCAATAAAAAAAATCTCGCCAAGTTTTTTTTTTTTTTTTGCGTACAACTTTCCCATTATTAAGAAATTATATACATTTGTCACCGCAGAAAATTCTGGAGCCCTCGGTCCCTCCACATCAAAAAATTATTATTTACTCATTGAGTACTTCCACATAATGTTTCTATTGCCACCTTCATCACATATTCATGTGAGCTACACTGCCAAGTTTATGATTTTCACACAAATACGTTAGTATAAAATGTCCATCTAACAGTACGTTACGGTGCTCCAGTAGCGCTGAATAATCACTCACCTCCACATCCCACGGTCTCTCCTTCCTTATCTTGGAGGCGACGCATCTTTGTCCGATACACGTGCAGATTCCAATCACGTGCCACCACCAACTAAAAGACAAACTAGGTCTTACAATTAATGCACACACACAATTTCAAAACTAGGGTTAGGGTTTTTTTTGCTATTAAAGACCCAAATCATTGCACGACAAAGATTTTCTATTCCCACATACTCTCTCTCTTTCTCTCTCTCTCTCTCTCTAGATTTACGAGCTACCACTTTCTTCTTTCTTCTTCTTCTTCATCTTTTGCTTTCTTTTTCTTCTTCCACATGTGTGCTGCAGAGTTTCTCTGATTTCACAATTTAATAACAGCATCAAAATACACAACGTAACAAAAGAGTCAATAAAGCAAAAGCAAGTAGCAAATGGTTAGTCAAACTTTTATGGGTGAAAAAACTTTGCTTGCAAGGGGATATTGGACAAAGTAACAAGCAAAAGCATTAAAAGAGAGTTCATGACATTTTGGGCAAAGCTCTTCTTTTGGTTTAGCTTCCATCCGGTGTCCATTTTGTCCAGTTTAGTCCTGTTTTCGGCCGTTGGGTGTTGCGTGTCTCAAGTAGACGCATAGTGATGATCGAAACGGTTTATATAGTATAGCTCAAGTTGAAAATTTCATCTATTTAAAAATAAATTCCGTCGGGCATAGATGGTGATGTTAAAAAATTTACTAATGTAAGGAAAACAAACGAGCTGTCTAAGCTTTAAACTTATTGTACCGTTTATTTTTGGTTTCGCAAACATTTTTTTTGTCTCAGTGTCTATTCAAACAAATTTTTTTCGAAGAATGGCCTTTTCAAAGCGGCTATAATCAGGGCGCGGAGGGAGCAAGGGACAAGGGGGGGCGGCCGACCCTGCTGCCTCCCAAATTTTGTTAGAGATTGGTATAATTTTTATCCAATTTTTACTCATTTGACCCCCCTTTAAAATTCATTTTCGCCCCAACCCATATATAAAGGTATTGTACTAAGGAAAAAGAGGAGTCAAAATAGAATTTCTACCCACAAAAATTTCCAAAACGTCGTTCTTACATTCTGAATCATACATAGTTCAATTTTCGACCCCACTTGACGAAAATCCTGGCTCCGCCCCTAGCTATAATATAAATAATTTCAATAATTATCGTGAGTTTCGGTTGAGCCCATGACAGTCTAAAACTTGACAGATGGAAACCGGGCACAAGCTTGAGTTTATCTCTCTCTCTCTCTCTCTCTCTCTCTCTCTCTCTCTCTCTCTCTCTCGAGTAGTCATTCATTTTGGTTTTGGAGTTTTGCTGGAGAGGAGAAATGAAAGAAAGAGTAGGGTTGGATCCAAGGAGAAGTTTCAACATTTTGAACATCTCAAGCACTCAAAGTAGGAAAAGGCAAAGGTTTTGTCGGGTTCTTAAAAGAAGTATAGAAGCCATTGATAGAAACCTCTTCAAAAATCTCTTTTGTATTTCGCTTTCATTCAAAAACCCAACCCAACATTTTTCCTTCATAAAATTTAGTCCCTCCGTTCTAATTTGATTTTCAAATTTTGACGTACGTGTCCTTCGAAAGAATTATTTATATCTTATACTCCCTTTGGTTTAAAATGAGTGATCTTTTTGGGACTCCGTGTCATTTTCAATTACTTATATATTTCCAATATGAATGTTAAAAAATATGCAATATGAATCTTACTTGATAGATTTTAATTAGTTCTACTATTAAATAAGTAATTGAAAATGACACAATTTTTCAAAAAGGTCACTTATTTTGGAACAAAGTGAGTAATCCTTAATGTTTTTATGTGATTTAAAATATTTAGCTGATAGAACTAATTAAGATTCATTGAATATAGGAGTAAGAATTTTGCTACAAGTTGAAAAATATGAACAATTTTCTAAAGGGTCCAAAATGGTGGAGGTGTTGAAACAAGTTTGGATAGAGATCGTTTATAAGTTTTGGTATATATCCAGACCAAGCTTGCACGATCTCAGTTTCTATCAACCCTTTTGTGGTTAATTCATAGGGGACTTCGCGCAGCTCGGGTGTGGTGATAAGTTAGTCTTTGACAGAGTTTAATGGAGGAAACGGATTCATGTACTCGACCTCAAATGATTGAAACGTAAGGCTCGATTTGGTTTGGTTTAGTACCTAACGGCCCCTTTGGATGGAGGGGTGAGAAAGGAGAAGAAATGGGAGTCTTCTCCATTAATGGTGAGAAAGGAGAAGAGTGGGGAGTGATTTCTCACTGTGCAACCCATACAACCGTGAGAAATCAAACCCTCTCCGGCGAGAAACTCTCTCCGGCGACCAAGATTTGTAAACTCCGGCGACGAAGCTTTCTCTGGTGACAATCTCCCAACACTGGCGACGAGCTAGCAACTCCGGCGACGAGCGAGCAACTCCGGCGTAGCCCGCATGCGCGCCTTCCTTTCCTTTCTCACGGAATCGCGCCACATCCGGCGCGATTCAAAAATGGGGTCTTGAGAGAAAACGGTTTCTCTCCTTCCCCACCCCTTTCTCGCCTGATGGCTCTCCCAAACGTGGGAGAGAATTGGATTCCTCACTCGTTCCAAAGGGAGTGTAAAAGTTTTTAACCTGAAATCTAAAAGCCTCAAACCTCTACTTGTTCGGTTTGGATTTTGAGCGAGATTTCTAAAATTAATGAGTAAAGAGAGATAAATTGGAAAAAAATTATCAAAAACCGTGCACGGGAGTAATGTAAAATACTTTCCAATAAAGAGTCAGTGGAGATCAACACCTTAATGATGGCCCTTCCTTTCTAGTAAGTCGTAGCACACTTGATAATGTCTTCATGACAATTGTGGAAGTCATAATTGCAACAATAATGACCGAGATAACTAGATTTTTGGGAAACAAATTTATCATTTTGTGTCAGCTTTTTTTCTCTTTTACTTTTTCTTTTTCTTTTTTTTTTCTTTCAGAACATTTTTAATAGATAATTAATTTTGAAACTCTTCTTTCTTATTGTTGTGTATAACCTTAAGCGCTAAAAATAAAATTTTATATTTCATCACTAAAAAAATAGAATGCAAAATTTATTTCCAATAGTTAAAGAAGTAAGCATTAGGCCATGTTGTTTTGAACTTAACTTAAATTTGAATATTTTGTTTTTATTTAAAAAAATTTAGTATTTGTTAGTTTTGCATTAAACTTTTGTGGGTTATTGATTCGTCTTGAAGAGAGGAATCGGGAAAGTAATTTTTTTTTTATTTTTACCCAAGTATTTTGAGAAATAACCACTTTTTAACTTAAAAAAATGACATTTTAACGCTAAAAAGTTGTTATTTCTCAAATACTTGGGTAAAAGTAAAAAGAAGTAACTTTTCTAATTCTTCTTGTCGAGACGAATCATTCATCCACAAAAATTTGACGCAAAACTACAAATGCGTAAAAAATTTAAATAAAGACAAAATTTTCAAATATAAGTTAAAAGCCTAAGAGCTGCAAAACAGGAAAAGGGCCGAAAAGCCATAGTGATGTGTCAATGATTTAAAACCCTTCTCAGCTTTTTCCACACCACAAAAGAAAATCAATAAAGTCTCTCCCTAATTCAAAAAACTGATGAAACATTTTAATATTTCCACACCAAATTGTGGTCTCTGAATAACCAAATTAATAACCAAAGTTTGTGGTTTCCATTAAACCGTTCTGTATTTGTGAACCCACCTGAATAAAACAGTGTTAAAAACAGTTGTATTCAGTTATATTCGAAATTGTATATTAAACCGTACTGTATTTGGGGGCCCACGTGAATCAAACAGTTGAACAATTGTAGAGAGAGAGAGAGAGAGAGAACTCAAACTCAAACTCAAATTAATTAAGTTTTAGTAAGGAAAGAAATACTTAGAAGAAGAAAAAAACCTCATGGTCATGGGTCTACAAATCAAATCTACTGTTAATTATATAGCTAACGAGGGGAAGGAGGCATGAGATTCAACCCTAAATCATCCTTCTCCAAAACCAACCGAGCTTTACTAATCTCCAAATCAGACGAACAATACTCATCCGCGTGCAATCTCTTCTTCTTCGATTGCAAATTCACCCCAAACAACTTGGTCCCCATTTCTTCATCATCATCACCTACCGTCGATTCTCCTCCGCCCGAGTAGTAATCAAACGACCGGCCCGTTCCCCGAACCTGATCGTACTTCTGGACCGTCGGCGGCGTCGAAAGAGGAAAATTATTACTCCTGCTAGGGGCCACCGGCTTCACGTGGTTCTGCACGAAGTAGATGATGTCGTTGTACAGTTTCCTCATGTGCGCGATTTCCGACATCAGCATGTTGTTGCTCTGCCTTAGCCTCTCGTTATCCTCCGACAGCGCCGTGGCTGAGGTGGTGGTGGTGGTGTTGTAGCAGCTGATGCCGTTGGTGGCCGTGAAGGGCGGAGAGTCCGACCACTCGTCGGAGGAATCGGGCGGCGAGGTGCTGAATTGGGTTGGGTAATTATAGAAAGTGGGGCTGAAGGCGGTGGGGGAATGGGGGTATTGGTGGTGGTGGTTCACGGCGATTTGCGTGGGGCTAGAGGTTTTCCTCCGGTGGATCTCGCAGAGCAGTTGTTTTTCCCCCTTCTTGAAGAACTCGTTCGCGAATTCCCATCTGTCGGGCACAATCTTTCGGAAACCCTATATTTAAAAGAGCATTAATCAGCTAATCTGATGATGTGAACATAAACGATATATACACTAACAAACGGTATCAAATATATCGACCGATACGTAGATCAGTTGTAACTTGTAACGGTGATGTCTAATCTGCCATAGCCACAGTGAACCAGTCTGAATCGAAAACGGACCTCTACGTTACAGAACCGACGGATAAAGTTTTTCAAAAAGCACTTTTGCAAAGTTCACATTCCCGCGGTCAAAACAAGACTTGCCGATAACAATCAAATCCATATTTAAAAGAACAAAAATCAGTTAATATGATGATATGAACATAAACGATATATACACTAACAAATGGTATCAAACATATCAAACGATACGTAGATCAGTTGTAACGGTAGTGTCTAATCCGCCATAGCCACAGTGAACCAGTCTGAATCGAAAACGGACCTCTACGTTACAGGAACCGACGGATAAAGTTTTTCAAAAAGCATTTTTGCAAAGTTCACATTCCCGCGGTCAAAACAATACTTGCAGATAACAATCAATCAGATCCATTTTCTTTTTTGATCGGCAGACAATCAGACCTTACCACTTACCAGAGACATGGACCAGACTAGAGCTCACCGGTTAAGATCAGGATGTAAGTATATCGGAAGGCGCAAAAACCGATAAGTATTTGTTTGTGCTTGATACGCTACGCATAAATCAATATTTAAAACCTTGATATCGGCTCTATGTATCGTATTATTACTACGTAACCATATTTTACTAACTTATCGGCCAAAACCGTTTAATAATGACCGATAAGCAGCCGTATCACCGATACTGTTACCTATCCTAAGATAGTGATTTACTAGAACACTGAATCGCTGATACAAGTTGAGAGAGAGAGAGAGAGAGAGAGAGAGAGAGAGAGGAGTTGAGTGTGAAAGGTTGCGAAGTTGCATACGTAGGTGTTGAGCTGGCGGACGAAGCTGGAGAAGTTGTTGTGCTTGAAGTAGTTAGGGAGGAGGTCGCGGGCGAACTCCGGCGGCCGCCAGACAACGAAGGTGGCGTCGTCTTCGCCCCAGGAGACTATGTGGTCGGTGGCGGGGTCGTCTACCAGATGGTATGTTTTCGTGAGGAACGGGGCCGGGACTGGAGATTTGTGCTGTTGAGAGTCTAGAGAGAGTAGTATGCTCTCACAGTTGTCCAGCATCAGTGCCATTTTAGAGAGAGAGAGAGAGAGAGAGAGAGGAAATGAAGAGATTAGGACAGTGCAAATAGAGTGGGCCGGGGAGAGTATTTGTGAAGGGGTTGTGATGTGGAATTGACTTGTTTATTTTTTAGAACTATACTTATGTTTCCGAGAAATTTCTGGCTGCCGGGCGGGTACCACACAGTCACACACGTAGTATAGGTCAGTGATTCCAGCTATTCAAACGTTTTTTTGGACAGTTTGTATTTTAGAGAGAAAAAGAGGAGAGAGAATGGTGGGGTGAGAAGAGAGAAAGAGAATAAATCTGAGCCTTCCAAACTCCAAAACACATTTGGACAATCGGAATCACCAACGGATACCGCCACGTGTTATCAGCTCGGCATCCAAAAATTTCTCTGTATTTTCTAGCAATAATGCTACAGGTACATTACTTGGTCACACTCCGATCACATCACTCTCACATACGTGTGAGTCTCATTCCACAATTAAATCTGTAGAGCCCATACTTATGTGAAAGTTATGTGATCGAGGTGTGACTGAGTGATATTCATTTCCTGGGTTGTGTGTAGTGAGAGAGAATATGTGTCCGTCTGTCTCTAGGACTGTGAGGAATACAGTAAGGGACATTTTTCCGAGAAAACATTCTTTCGTGAGGCGGAGGAAAATGGGGGTTTTCCGCCACCCCGTGGGCCTCTTTCGTCGTTTTTTTAAAGTAATCCGAACTATTCATTATACAGGGCTCGCAATATAATGTAACCACTCAAAAAATGAGCTTGTCCGGACATCGATAGATATGTCAAAAGTTGAGTTTAAAACAAAAGAATGGACGACCGAGGACAGTTTAACTTAAACAGTTGACAGATCCATGCCGTCCATATATCCGTCTAAAACTCAACTTTTAACACACCTATCGATGTCCGAACAAGCTAATTATTTGTGTGGATACAATATTTTACAGACCATACACGGTTTGGATTACCAAAAAAATGTGCGATGGAGGCCCACACTGGGAGGGGCGGAAATCCTCATGTCCGCCGGCATAGGAGAGAATTCATTCTCCATTTTTCCAGGCAAACCCGTGACTTTCTTCCCTCTCTCCTGACTTTGATCGGGCGCGCGCAAAACCACCTGAATACGGTACTATCAGTTACTGTACTGGTTAGTATTTATTTTTTGTTGGTATATATAGCACGTATCGATACAAAAATGACACGGAGTATGGTTCCGAGTCTTTCAACGTAAGTGCTGTCGTTTTTTATTTTGTATATTAATTTAGAAAAAAAATAAAATTAAAAGTAATCAAGTACGGACTGATGTTTGAGTCACAATGGAATTCTAAGATACCTGGGCTTTGTTTGGTTGAGAGTTTAGTTTAGTTTAGTTTTGGTAGTGGGTGGAGAGAGAAATAGGGTAATGATTGGAAATAGGGGTAATGATTGGAGAGAGATAGAGAGAGATGAAAAAGTAATAATTTGAGAAATAGGATAATGATTGGAAAAAGAAGTAGGGTAATGATTGAAAAACAAAGCGAAAACAAAACTAAACATCCAAACGAACATAGCCCAGATTTGCATAAAAGTGGTATGTATATGCACTGGCTATTGCGGTGCAAGATCTAGAACCCTGGTTTTAAGGGGCAGTTCGGTCATTTACCAATTCGGTCTGTTTAAAGGGCGGTGGCCGGGGTGGTGGTAACAGTAGTACTACACGTCAAACGAGGCTTGTCTTTCCATTTTGTAGTCTGTTTCTCATTTGTTGTTTAATGGAGCCCGAACCAAACACTCCCCCCCAGTATTTCGAATCTCCCCCCCTCTCCATCCATCCATCCATCCATCATTTTCAACTACTACGAATAATCTCCAATCCAAATGGATACATCTCGAACTACGTTAAAAGCCTGTGCATATGGGGTGACGAGTCTGACGACATTTCTCTTCTTCTTCTTCTTCTCTTCTACAGTTCTACTACGTACTCCTACTTCTGTTTCCCTCTCTCTCTCTCCCTCTCTCTCTCTCTCTCACTGTCTTTTGCATAATCTTCCAAACTTCGATAATTTGATTCAAAGAAAAGACATGCATGCTCCCTGTCCACTACCTTTACTGAGAACTCTGTATATCCTGCGTGTGTGTATATATACACTTGGAGGATACTATGGTGTCCCCGGTTATTTTGGGGACACCGTAATTTTTGACATAATAAAACCGTTATGAGTATAACTAAAACCCATTACAATCATAACCGAACCAAAACAAAGTATAACCAAGAAATATCCAAAAAACCAACCAAGGCATAACCAAACCCAACCAAGGCATAACAAACATTGTTATGCATTGCTATGGTTTTGTTATACTTATAATGGTTTTGGTTATGCTCATAATAGGTTTTGGTTATACTCATAATGGTTTTGTCATGCCAAAAGTTACGGTGTCCCCTGAATGACCGGGGACACCGAAGTCATTCCTGTATAATATTGTACATGTTCGATACATGGAACAATAAATAAAAAAAAATTACGTTGATTCCTTTTCAGTTTCTGTTCATCGAATTGGCATAATATTAGTTATATTTTTTCAGAATAACTTGGAACCAAAGTTTTGTTCCCGTTTTGGCAGGAAAGACTTATATCTACGTCTACGAATTAAAATTTTAAAGTGTGAATAAAATAAACTCAAGTTAATTCACAAGTGTAAAAACTATATAGGAAAAAATGACCCAATAATTCCATGCAAAATGTATTTATTATTCATGTAAAAATAATATTAATTGATCGAGCATGGTTATTTACTTGAACGAATTCACATGTGTCCTTAATTTTTACTTTTGACAGGATATAATTCCTTGAAGTCTTACTACTCATCGATCGATCGTTCTAAATTTTGTCACGTATAATAAAAAGTTATAAAAACCTACAAAATGACGGTTTTCATCGTCAAGTAGAACCACGGTAGGGTTGATTTTGCATCATATTGCAAATTGCTTGATAGAATATTGATTCATTTGAAGACGTATCTAAATAAGTTGGTGTTAATATGTCGCATTTAAAGGAAACGGAAAGAGATAGCTTTCTAGTTTCATGTATATATACAGATTTAAAAATGAAGAAAATCACAAAGTCAAAAAATATAGCCTTGGAGAACTGTAACTTTAAAAACATATGATTTTTTAATTTTAATTTTTTGAAAACAAAGTTAAAAAGCTTAAAAGGGGGACGTTTAAGACAGGGTAAAAAGGGCGTTGAGCCTCCAACTTTGGCTTTTTCTTTGACTTGCCTTTAATTGTTGATGTGGCTCTGGTAGTTGAAATACTGGCAGAATAAAGTTTCCACTAATATATCTCGAAAATATTTACTACAGCTTTTTCCCTTCCATTTTTTTCCTTTTGCACTGGACCTAAGAAAAATCACTTTTTTAAGCCATATTTTTTATAACTCAGGTATCCGAGCCAAGACTACACACAGCTTAACTAATTTTATGACTCAATCCCACTATTCACTTGTAAAAAACCCTATTAAAGATAAGTTGATTGCACCTGAAATATCTCCAACCTAAAATATTTTTTCTTTTGGTAAATAAATTAACCTTAGACTTTATAAATGAACAAATTCTTATGTCTCATTCTTGATTCACCAACCGTTGGGGTTAGCTTTTCAGCCCTATTACTAGAGGAGGTATGAACTTTCATGCCCCTTATGATGTAGATACGGGGGCATTTCCGCTAAGCGTTAATTTAAAGACTATTTCTTGTAGTTCATGAACGTAAAATTGTTTCTACTAAACTATAAGTTGTAAAATGTGTTGGATTTTTATGGGAGAAAATGTATTGGATTTTTGTGATAGAAAATTTCTCTCTCTCTCTCTCTCTCTCTCTCTGTCTGTCTCTCTCTCCCCTTGTCGTGCTTTCCATTTTTATGCATGCAGTTCACAGTTCACACCCTCTGCACTCTGCAAAGACTGGCATGGAGAAGGGTCCAGTGGTCCACATACATTTTGACATAGTATAAGTTAAGTGTGTTCCTGTTATGTACTTCTCTCGTGATTCTTGTTTTGGCCATTTTCCCCGTTACATGTAGAGTACTACAGTATATTTTACTGCCACAACTCCACTTGCATATTTGCATTTTGGTTTGAATATTTTACATCGAGAGTTAAAATTCATGACCATGTGACTATATTAATTAGTTTCTCGGAAGATGATTTTGGCACTCATTTCTCGTCATCACCTGATTCCAAATATCCGCACATAATGTGTATAATTATTACCACACATCATGTATGGACCTATGAACAAATATAGGTCCCTTCGTTTGACAGGACTAATTGTAAATGAATTTTTTTTAAGAGACTATGATATTACATGTCTTACGCATTGTATCGTTATATTGCCGACGAATATTTAACCCACCAGTATAAATTTTAACTGACAGCCGACATGTACATAGTCTCTTTATAGCATCTCAAGAAGAACTTTTAAATATCGAATACCAAAAAATTTGAAGATTTATGCAGGAATTTAGGTGCTCCAATAGACTTTACAAATATAAGAGCACCCTTCCAGTTTACGTACATATGGTTAGCATACTTCCAATGTCAAATAAAGTATACAATAAAATCTTATTTTCAAAACACAAAACGAGTATCCGTTGGTGTTACTCTTAGGCCCCGTTCTAGAAACCTTCTTAAAAAATAAGCAGTTTATTTCACATTTTCAAACTCAAAAATAAAGTAAATGAAAAATAATTTTTAAATTTTTTTTGCATCGTATAAAAGATCTCATCGAAATCTTCCAAACAAGATCCATATTGTATATTTTTTAAATTTCAATAAGTCCATAATTTTGGAACTTGAAATTGCCTTCTTAAAAAATTAAGGACTTTTTTTTGATTCCAACGGGGCCTTAAACGTATTAATAGTCCAGCTCGAAACTCATATCAGATCACACAAACAATTTCATATCGCAAGATAACACTAGATCTCTCCCCACATATGTTGAAGAGGAGAGTGATCACCAAAGAAGATTCTATTCTAATAATTTCACATCCCACCAACCTCTCTCACGTGACTACGACCTAGACCATTCAAAACGACACATTTTATAATCTCAAATGAGAATTTCAAGGAGAGACAACTTAAGACACAGACCAAATAAGAATATTAAAAAAACAAAAAGTAATTAATTAATAAATTACAAAGTTGGACTGACTTCATCTGTAATTATATGCTCGTAGATATTCTTTTATTTGCTCCAAAAAACGAGAAGGAAAGAATCAAAATCTGGGTAATACAAGACAAGGGGTAGCTACAAGGTTCTTTCTTTGTTCCAGCATCTCTTCCTTCTCTCACACTCTGTTTTGTCTGCTTCACTGAGCCCTCCCCATTTGGGCGAGAAACACAACACTTTTATTATACCCTTATTTTATGTTCAAACTTGAAACAATCCTCTTGATTTTTATAATAAAAAAAATATTTTTGAATTTCTCAATTTCCCCCATGAAATGATGCAATTGGACGCAATGTAAGTTAATCACAATCTGACGATTTTTTTTTTATATCTTATTGTCTGGCTAGCTTTGACTCAAACCTGGATAACCAATATTGCAGTCTCACTTTAATGACTTGAATTGATCAATGATCATATACGTACTAAAGTTGGCTACTCAAGAGCGGAGTCGGAATTTTGGATATGAATGGTCAATGCCTGAAACAATGTCTGATCTTGTTTATATTTATTATTAACTGAGATATAAGAGTGTACGTTAATGATGCAAAAATGCTAACAATTGCCTTTAGAGCGGCTGTTAAAATAAAGAAAAACTCTCAATATTTGTGGAAAATTACATGAAAATACATGAATTAATATTTGTTTATATATATTCGAGTGTGTAGAATTCATGTGTGTTGAATGGCCAATGTTTAGGCAATTTCATTACTTCGATGTTAAATTTCTGAGGAGAAAAAAAACATGCAACAATTGTTGAGTGGAGAAATTCAAGAGCCAATGGTCACTTGATCCATGCTCCCTCCGTGTCCGGCCCTATTCCATTACAAGAATATAAAGTTGATCGAACATTAATGATTCTAACCGTCAGTCATACAAAAATAGTTGCCTTTCAAATACTCCCTCCGTTCCAAAAAGAGTGTCCTTTTTGGGGAAGCGTGTTAATTAGTAGAGGTTTTGGTTACCATGCAAAAGTTACTTTAAAAAAGCAAACCCTCAAAGAGAAATTTCTAAAGAACTACTTTTCCATGCAAAAGCAAATATATGTGGATTTATTTGTATAGACCAATGTTGTTAAATCACATACTTCATATCGATACCGTAAGTTCATTTGAAAATGGCACGGAATCTCAAAAAGGACACTCATTTTGGAACAGAGGGAGTATCAGGCTAACATGATTGACAAGATGGGAGGCATTCACCAATGGAAGTTGGACAAAATTATGTTTTTTTTTTTTTATAGATTTTGTTTATGTTTACACTTAAAATTTTTTAAAATGGTAGATATATATTAGCAATACCCTCAAAGAGAAATTAATTCGGTAAATCGGAACGGTAGAATACAGCCCTACGGTTACCATTCCATGCAAAACGGTATATGTGGATTTATTTGTATAGACTTTGCATGGTTGATGATTGATTCTATCAACTAAAGAAAATCCATTTTAACACACTTTAGGGTTACATCAAAAGGAGAGCACAACAAGTCATGTCTTTCCTTCACTAATCTTTCTTCCTTTTTTTTCTTTCCTTTTTGTCCACCTTTTTCTTCCTTTACTTGTACAAGACATCTTTCAACTCTAGTGAAGAATATACTAGACTCTATCCTAAATTTCAGCTGAATAATTCATAGACAGTATGTCAAAACTTTTCATGGAGATGATTTATGCAAGTTAATAAGATTGGACAATGAATCCCTGGGGATATGATATAAAAACCATAATTTAAAGACGCGTTATTTAAAATAGAACACGAATGAGACTAAGTATTTCAAAGATATTATTATCGAATAATTTAAAATTGTCTAATTTATACTTGTAACTCATTTTCCGTGCTTCTTTTGACTTTCTTTTCAAGAGCTATGCCCCACCTCACGTGTCTTAAATTTGCTCTAAGTTTGGTAAAACATAGCATTTGCGTGATATGGTTTCACCGTCCCAATTAATGTGTTAAGCCAATATATGTACGGTACGTCTAGTTTTTCGAATTAATCAGTGCATCGAGTCGGATATGACTTATGAGTAGTATAATAATAAAAAATTGACCTGAACATGATTAGTTAACCAAAAAGTATTATCACCGAATGCCAATAAAGTAGAAAGGGAATAGTACTGAATTTAATTGGCAAAATATTTGGGATTAGAAGAGGGAAAAATAAAAAGGCTGTTGGATCACATGCACGTCAACTCCCTTTTTAATTTTCTTTCTCTCCTTTTTATACTGTGTCTGATTTCTGTTAAAAAAAAACAAAGGGGGAAGGGGGGAGTACTAATTAAAGTGAAATTAAAAGGGTCCCACGTATCAAGGCTGCTTCTCCAATTCCTCAATCCAAGGGATTCACAGTGATGATCAAAAAGCCCAATCTGGGTCCAACCATGATGATAATGACGATCATTTTTTGCATAATATGAAAGTCCTCGCCAAAATTCGAGGTGGGACAGCTTTAGGTTGCGAAAATAATCACTTCTTCTTTCGTAATCCTAATAATATATAGTTAAAAAAAAAAAACCTCATCTCAAATATTAGCTTTAGGTCTTCGAAAAATTAGGGTGAAAAATTAGGGTCGGCCTACTCCGGGCCCACGCAGTTTCGGAAATATTTATAAAAACATATTAAAAAACATCTCAAATCTCAATCTCATAGTTCTCTATCAAATTTTAATGATCCGAACCGTTCAACGTGTGCAGAATGTAATTTTAAGGGTGCCCGCAAGAAATTAGCCAAAAAAATGACCGAAAATGCTTGATTTGAGCAGTTTTTATTTGAACCGTTCAATAAAAAAACTATTCGGAACTCTTCGGATCAAGTCCTTCCCAGTAATTTTTTTTGTGATTTCTCGTGGGTAACCTTAAAAGTACGTTCTGATTATATTGAGCGGCTCGGATTGTTAAAATTTGATCAAAAATTATGAGATGTTTTTCTAGATATTTTTATAGATGTCCCCAGAACCACCCGTGAGTGTGTGTGTATGTGTGTATATATATAGAGCAAATTTCCAATGAGGGATCCCACACGGCCTTACCGTGCGGGACTCCCCTTTTTCGATCTAATTGCGATTATCCGAGCTGCTCAATGTGTTCAGAACGTGATTTTAAGAGTACCCGCGAGAAATCGAAAAAAAAAATGATCGGGAAGGGCTTGATCAGAGTAGTTTTTCACTAAACTGTTCAATAAAAAACTGTTCGGATCAAGCCCTTCTTGATCATTTTTTTTTGCTGATTTCTCGCGAATACCCTTAAAATCACGTTCTGATCACTTTGAGCGACTCGAATCGTCGCAATTCGATCGGCAAAGGGGAGTCGCACACTGTAAAGTCGTGCGGGATCCCTTATAGTATCCGGACTATATATATAGTCCGGTTCAAGTCCAAACCTCTTTCCGTCCACACCGTCTGCACCTCCTCTTTCCCGATCGAATTTTGATGATCCAAGCTGCTAAATGTGATCAGAACGTGATTTTAAGGGTATCTTGTAGAAATAAAATAAAAAAAGACCGGGAAGGGTTTGATCTGAGCAGTTTTTAGAAAAGATTTGATGAACGGTTCAATCAAAAAATGCTCAAAACAAGCACTTTCCGGTCATATTTTTTGCTAATTTCTCACCAAGGACCCTTAAAATCATATTCTACACACATTGAACAGTTCGGATTATAAAAATTTGATCGAAAACTATGAGATTGAAATTTTGGATTTTTTTTATGTGTTTAATTGGTTTTGTGTGTGTGTGTATATAACTAAAGATTGCTTAAAGTAAACTTTTAATTGTTTCGAACTTATGATAGCCAAATAATGCATGATTCAAATTTGAAGAGATTTTGAAAATTGGATTTGCATCGAAATGTGGTGACATTAATGAGGCGGTGATGGATTAATCATTTGCAGTGGTTTGTTTTATTCATATTTTGTTAATCATGGAAATATTGTTAGCCAATCATTTTGTAGAAATTACCTTTTTCCAACTATTTGGTACTCCATTGTTTATCACCACTCCTATTTTTGCATTTACCATCCTACCCGGCACAACTCAAATTATCGAAAGCTGGAAATTTGTATTTATAAGCCCCTTATATTACACCCCAAAATTCTACAATGTTCTAATATGTAGATTGGTTGATTGCGAGCATAACTGCAAATAAAATATTTACGCTCTTGAGATTGCCAGTTCAACTTCCAACGGTATAATAAATATTCTCCGGTGAATCATTGAAGGTTTCCTGCTCTTCAAAAAATAATGAAGGTTTTGCTAGTCATTAACTTCACAATTCGGAAATTAGAAAAGTAGCACGTAAGTTGGCCTAAACACCAAGTTATCCACACACACACACAAAAAAAAAAAAAAAATTTTGAAGGGAATCAAAAAATTTGAAATAATATAGCATATACATAGATAGATGGTAACAACACATGCCACATAAGATGATAAATAAAGAGACTTGTACATGGTCATGACCATATTATTGCTCATTATATAACATACAAAAATGCTAAGGACACTACACATTTACACTACATCCATGTGGAGCCCACCTTAATTCCACAAAAACGCAAAAAAATGCCCATAAATTTTAACACATTTTTTAAGGATTGATGTGTGCACTGTCCCTCAACTATTTCGTGGCTCTTGTTTTTTAATTCGTTTGAGCTTACTTTACAATTACCCTGTGATATGTGAAATGGTGAACCAAAACATTCAATGATAATATTATAATCTCTCCTGAATTTAGACAACAGATCAGAAGAGTATGGACATATAAAAGGCCGAAAATGCTATGGCCAGTTGGCCACCCACGATGGCTTCACCGACCTTGCACCAACGGCCACATGGTGCCTAATCATGTAATCTGAATGAAAAATGGAAAGATTAGATCAATGAACACCTACATATATCGGATTTAACTAATTTTCACTAGGCCACTCAATTTTTTTAAATTATTAAATAGCTCGGATTTTTATGTGGGGGACCCGTAATGAGCCTCGCGCGGCTGTCGGTGAATTAGCCAGCATCAGTGGCTTTAGTTTAGAAGGGTTCATAATAGAAGGCGGAAAACGAGCCCTGGCTTGTGGAATGGAGCCTTTTTAAGCAAGCAGGAAAACGAGCCCTGGCTTGTGCATGAGCATGGGAATGTACATGATCAATGGTGGACCGGCTACCAGTGCATGATAGAAAGGAAGTGACATTTTTTTCTTTCAATTAATGAAAAGAAAAATAGAGAATTTGACATCTGGGCTCGAGAGAACAAAATAAAGATATGCAAAGTGGAAGTTAAAGCCTTCCAGAGGGAATTATACCAGAGAGAGAGAGAGAGAGAGAGAGAGAGAGAGAGAGAGGAAAATTGATTGGGAAAAGGCATGACAGAGTTCAAATTAAGATGTGCACGGCGGGTTAAGCGGTCGTAGTGGGGAGGGAATAATGGGAATAACAATAATAGGAGAGATATTGCAAGTATATACTTTATAAGGAGAAATTTTTCAGTGCCGGATGAGTACTATATGGTGTTCGTTCGGCGCATTCAGACCGTCCATTTCATTTTTGGATGGCTCGGATTTGTAGAGATAAAAAGGGGAGAGAGAGTGATAGGGTGAGAGGAGAGAGAGAGAGAGTTTTATTCTGGATCCTCCAACGCATTTTTGAACGGTCCGAATGGATTGTTTGGACACGTGGTACCCACCCGGTAGTCGGTACCGTAAAATTTCTCACTTACAAGAGAGTAAAAATAACCATGAGGCAAAGCATATTCACTTTCCTCTTTGTTATCACTTTCTAGGACACGATTACAACCCAAAAGGAAAACTTTATTTTTTTTTTTTAATTCAATCTTCA
This sequence comes from Rhododendron simsii, assembly GCA_014282245.1. NCBI lineage: Eukaryota > Viridiplantae > Streptophyta > Magnoliopsida > Ericales > Ericaceae > Rhododendron > Rhododendron simsii. Next base: position 33,006,447 of record CM024959.1, read on the forward strand.
CAATCAGAAAATGAAAATGGAAAAAGCAAATACTTGCTTTTACCATCCCATGATACAAAAGTGAAGTGTAAGTCTAATTTCATATATAAGGATCGGATTTCTTTTCGTAAATAGTATGGGTTTCGTTTTGTACAATATCATAAAGGTTTGGATTGTCCTAATAGGTTTTATCTTGATGATGCAAAGGCTGCTTGTTCTGTTGACAAAATCCTGGGCGAAGATTATTTGGGTGTAGATGAGAAATCTTTAAGTAAATAAATGATTGATTCTTAGTCATCTCAAGAACAGGTGATTGAGTCTTGGGTGTGTTTGTCTCTTCTTTGGATTTTTTAGGCTTCGGTGGCTTCTTGCCATCCAAGGGTGATTATTTTTCCCTCCCAGTTCCTAGTGGCATATGATTGTCGGAGTTCTTTTTGCTTTGCTTGATGTCTCATACTTTGGATCCTTTTAATCTTTGTAATTTGTTTTAAAAATTAATAAATTTTCTTTGCTGTTCAAAAGAAAAAAGGTTTGGATTGTCGCTAATTTTTACCTTTGGACTTGACTAGATAGGGCGAGATCTCAATCATCTATTTCGATAATCAATAGTAGAAAATTGATGTTAGTCTCTTTACGAATAGGAAACTATTAGCAAATCCAAATCATTGTTTGTCTATATCAGATTGAGGTTTATGATTTTAAGGTCCAATCCAACTCCAAGGGTGAGGAGGATCCAATTCCATTTTTCACAAAGAAGCAAACAGTAATCTGCGGAAATACTTCAACTGTTTAAGTCGTTAGAGTTTAATTTCGGAAGATTTACTTTTTAGTCCATTTTTTCCCATTTTGAAACCCATTAGGTCCACCCAACTACTTTGAAATCCACTAGCTCTACCTTAACAAAAATTCCTTTACATTAAATAAAATTTATTTATCCCATCCCGCCACATTATCGCCAGAAAGTTGGCTGGAAAAGCCACTGGCGGCGGGAAGTTAATTCACCAAAAAAATCACCGGTGCCCGTGCCGAAATAGGTCGTCAGCAATCCGCGCCGAATATGATGCCCAGAGATGGTGACCGACTGGGAAAGAAGTTGTTTTGATAGATTGAGAACAAGATGTTGAGTGGACTTAATGGGTTTCAACATACTCAATGACTAGACTAATTTTGTATTTAATTTCCAAGCAAAATGACGGTTCATGACGTGTTTTTATAATTAATACCCGTCAAGGACAGGCTAAGAATATTTGTTAATGCTGAAAATGTCTTTAGCGAGTATTAATTATCAAAACACCTCTTTAGCCGTCATTTTCCCTTATTTCCGGCCTTGGTCACCAATTGGGCTTTGTCGGATTTGGGTGGGCCTTCTTTTAGTTGCTAACAGAACAACAGTTTCATCTGTTGGGCCTTACGCAATTTTAAAAATCTAACAAGGATTCTCTAGTGTGATCTTCACACAATGAGGCATGAGACCCACCACAGTTTCATTTGAATAATCCAACTCTGAAAATTGTATAGAAATTTTTCAATTAGAATTCTGACAGTAAGTTTTCAGAAGTGATTTTTTTTTTTTGACAAAATTCAGGAGTGATTCATTACCCAAAAAATTAATATTGTTCAACCCAACATTTTCCGATATCCAAGTAACCTGAATGATTTACAGATTGGCACGTACGCAAGGAAAGTTCAATATCAAAACGTGATCACAATAGACTCATTTCTCCTGCAGTCAGGATACGCGCAAGACTGTCTGGACATTCGGTTATCAGAAGAAAATAAAAAAAGTAATGGTAGTCAGGATACGAGCAAGACTGCCCTGACATTCGGTTATCAGAAGAAAATAAAAAAAGTAATGGTATGCTCAGCTTCACCAAACTCCATAGACATTCACAGGAAGTTATATATATGTTGATCTACTGCATTCCTTCACATGTGGTAATTGAAAACAAAAAAATCAAATGAAATGGCATTCTTGATCCTTCTTTTATGTTTCGTTTTTCCTTTTCGACAACAAAAGACTGAAAGCAGCAGAAGCAGAAAAAAGCAAAAACACAGAGGAATGGCTAGCAACCACAAAACAAGAGTCCCATGAGGGGAATCAATAATTGCAGAAACAACTGCGGAGATGGAAAATAGGGTCCTTTGTAAAAACTTATGCCTGATCTCATCAAAAGCGAAGGCAGCGAGAAATTCTATGAAGAAGCCTAAAACATTAGTACAAGCTTTCTATAACAACACACTTCAGCGGCTTCAGCCATGGAAGGAAAGTTGACTAGACTGGATTCCCCTTTATCTGCCCATCCAATCGGTTAGCTATACAACTCAGATATAAGGATCTTTCCCATCTGCTGATATTTGTGAAGGATCTGATGGTTGATGCATCAACGAACTGAGTTGAGACTAATCCATGCGTCGGAAATATAGTTGCCGTCAAATGCCGGACATTCATTTACCTCCACTCACATCGGTAATCGGTTGTCATTCTATCAATGCCTTTGAAAGATGTAACAAACCTTCAAAGAATCCTGTATTAGCAAAACAAATCACAGCTCAAATGTTTGAAGGAAAATATCCCTCATAATTTTCAAGGCATAGAAAAATGTGATGATTGCACAAATTCAGGTCTATAAGCATGTATTAAATCACTAATATACACAGTAATCTGTATCTGAATGTTGCGAAACGGCACAACTCAAAACCTCTAATGATACTCGTGATTCCATTGACGTTGGTTCAGGCATTTCACACTACACAAGAATATACTGCGACAAAAAAACATAACCAGATTTGTTCGATATCAGTGGGACAAGAGAATGCATCAGTTAAATTACAACAAGATGGCAGACAAGGTCAGTGTTTGTCTAACCTACAACCTTTAAAGCGATATATATATAAATAAACTCACAAATCATGATGTCATGATGTTTCTGTATACGAAAAACTGCGGCACAGCTGTTTTATCTTCTCAGGTAATTGATCGTTTTAGCGGTGACTTTATCACCTCAAGCAACTAATGCTGTTTAAATTGATACAAGGCTTTGACCAAAAAAAAAACACAAAGAATAGTGGTTTACCTGCTGGATGAGGCACTAAAAAGCAGGGCAGGTGAAGCAGCCACTCAAGGAACTAATCTGGCGGGTCTGGCGGAACGATAAGACCTTGTGGGATGACTTCGTAAGTTGATGAGATTGATTGCTGAACACCGAACTCCTCATTTCTTGGGCCTTCTTTTGAGCAGATCTCAGTTTGCTCATAATCCTATCCATGGATGATGACCTCTTCTTTTCAAGCTTCATCTGAATCACATGTTTTCAGTCAGCAATGCTAATTCTCAAAATCCTCGGGCAATTTCGTTCAAGTAAGGCTCAAAAAATGCAGATCTTGAAAACAATCACCGTCAATGTCATAGCACCATAATAAAGATAAATACTCTATGTTACTAATTCAGTGCAATGCTCAATTGATTCCTGCTTGACAGATCTCTGAAAGTTATTTGGAACGTTGTGCGCATAAGATGGATGATGGATAAGTAATGACACTTCTCCACAGAATCTAGAACTGCACAACACATGCTGTCGGGAAAGATTTTAACAAACCTCTAGTTTCCTTATTGCTGCCTCGGCTTTTGCCTTCTGAAGGTTCTCCCATGCAGTGATTTTAGCTTCCTCCCTCTTCATTCTGAATGAATTGACGAACTTAGAGTCATTATATATCTCACCATGCACTTTAAGAGTATTTCATCAAGAGAAAGTTAGGTACTCAGCAAGAGAAAGTTAGGTACTCAGCAAAGCTTAGCGTCGCATAAATCAGGAAATTATATGAGATTATGACCTTAGAACACCCAAGAAAAAAGACAATTCTCACTTATTGGAAGGGAATCAAGGGATACTTCTGAACTCTAGCAGATTAATCATCATCTACCAAAAATCATGATTATGATCTTCCATCCACGAAATCTGACTAAGGTTGAACAAGGTGCCAACAAAAGTACAAGACAAGACAGCGTCCTGAAGTAAACAAACATAGTACAGAGGCCAAACTAATGGTAATGTAACTCTAAGCTGAGATACCTCCTGACATAATCAAGTACAGCTACACAAAATGGGTCCTGCAAACCTATCTAAGTGAATTTCTCAGCTCAATTAACTTAATCAAACAAAGAAGCACAACGAAGTGAATTGCTTTTTTTTTTTTTTGATCGGCTGTAAAACAAAAAAAAAAAAATTTGATCGGCAACCAAGTGAATATCTGTATAAGCTGTTCCGTACTATTTTCACATGAACTGAATTACAAGCAGAAAAAGTAGGATTTTGATTAGAATAAAATATGCATACTGAGAAATGCTTTTGGCTGCATCTGAAACTCCCCAAGGACAAGATAGAGCATCCACATCTTTCTTCTTCCATAAATCAACAATATCAGAGCCTTTCACTGAAAACCGAGCTCTATGTTTCTTGGACCACCTAGTCATGGTGACCCGTTCATCAACCTGCACATCCCTGACTTCTATCTTAGCAGACTGGACACTTTCCAACTCCACTGTGGGATGGACATAAGGAGTTGAGGGGGAGAAAGACAGCCTGCATCTGGGAGATGAGTGTTGGCTACCCCCTGGGCTCATCTGGGTAGCCATATCCCTTCTTGAAACAGCACGAGAAATATTGTTGTCTGCATCCTCATCATCATGAAGTATCGCATCTGTATGGTTCATTTAATGGCAACAAGCCACAAGCGGATATAAAAAAACGATAACTTTACCAATTACATATCAGGACAGAATAAAGCTCTGGTCATATTCCTTGCAATCAATGTCCTTTAACACAGTTTCAGTGAACAAGGATGTTTAAAGTCGTGTTGACGTCAACAAAATGATGTTATGGCATCTTATCTAAAGTAAAAACAATATGCCTCCCTTCCTTGTCCAAAAAAGAGAGCCAAAACTATAAAGCATAACAATAAATCCGTTATTTCTCCAAAGTCTGCCGACGAGACGTCAAATTTCCAATCAAGTGCAGTCAGCAAAAAGTCCATAACGCCAACATCAATGCCACATAGCTATCGTTTAATCTGTTTTCCCCAATTCTCTATGTAACGACAAAGGATGGGCCCAATGAAAGTATGAATGATAACAACACATTGTTGATTGTAATCAACTATGAATCAGTTCATCTTGCTTTGTTCTCATCCACCAATTGGCAGCAATAATGTACAACCAATTTTCAAGAAAAGTGCATGACATAATTTTCTTTTCACGTAACCCACTCTAAAGTTCAAGTTAACCAACAAGTTAGAAGAAATGGAATAATCAGTACCTTGGGGGCCTGGCAACGAGGATTGACATAGCAATTCAGAGCACCCATGCATGCTAACTGATCTTGCCATGCAAGGCTCCATTCGTGCTGGATAGATTCCAGCTCCGTCATTGCCTGCACTGGAACGAATTGACAGACCATTAGCTGCCATTACACCGGCCGAGAAGGGAGACCCAGCCATATATTTCCCAACACTCCCTCCATCAAACATGTGCACCGCTGGCGAATATAACAAGTAACAAGCAATTCCAGGTGGCCCAAGAGGCCCACTCTTGGACTTGGGCCGCCTCTGCGGCTGCTGAAAGGAAGGTCTCGCTTGACCATCACTGGAACCCGGACTCAAGATCCACCTCTCAGCGTCTTCCCATTTGGAAGGCAATGTCCTTCCATTATTATTATAAGGCAACAATGCACCATTCACGTGCTGCCGGTTTCCATTGGTGTGCAACGGCACACGTTCTGAGCTCCAACCTTTTTGCATCCCAACGCTACTGTGCCGGTAATTGGGCGTTCCAGGGCTAAGAAATGTCCCAGTTTGGCAAGCCACAACAGAGCTCTTCTTCATCCCTCCAAGCCGCGGTGAAGAACTTGTGGCATTGGGTATAGGATTGTTCAGATCTACCGAACCAGGTCTTCGCCTGTCTGACTTTCGTTTTACATTTTCACATCTGGATCTCTGTTCTTGACATTCTGAGTCAAAACATGGTGAGGTTAGGGTCTCAAAACAAGAACAGAGTATAACGTAAAATTTGGATAGAGGACAAATTGTTCGTCCACCTCACGGTTGGGTGAACATTACACTCGCTAGTTATTGGCCATTTGGCTAAAACAGTGGAGTCCACGGTACTCGCCCCAATTGTTTTAACTAATCACAAGTGAGGGTAGTGTTCACTAGAGGAAGAGACTTTTGGGCAATCCTGCGGCTGAAATTGCACGTAAGGCTGCAAACAAACTGAGCTGCTCGCGCTCGAGTTTTAATCTCGTTTAGTACACAAGCCGAGCTGGAGTTAGTCGTAACTCGGCTCGTTTGTAGCAGCTGGCTTGTTTATGAGTACTTATCTAATCAACAAACCCAGCTAAAAAATCCTCAATATTAGACGACACGAGCTCAATTATTTTGGCTCGACTCAAGTTTGAGCCTCGAGATAGACAAATTTTGAACAAGCCGAGCTCAAACACTTCAAAGCTCGGCTCAGCTCCGGGCAGTCTTAATTGCATGGGAAAAGAGGTACGAAGACAATTGAGTACAGGTGACCTCATGCCCCTGAATTGGGCAGCTTTTTTTGTTTCGTAACGTACCTTTGAGAGCTTGAGAGAAAGAGCTCCTTGCTGAATCTAGGTAGTCATTTACATCCTCTATCCCAGAATTGTTTTCTTCTCTTCGAACTGCACGTAATCCGTTAAAAAACAGGGAGTTTAGTCCAACCCCGGAGTTGGTTTACTTCTTTATGGGGATGCAAAATAATCTGAAATACTCAAATTGAGGTTGAGATAAACCTTAACCTTTAGCTTTGTCAATTTTGCTGGTTCTAAGGCAACTGTTCCTTTGTACTGTGTTCTTGTTTGGATCTGAATCTGGACCACTCGAAATTTCACGCGGAGCATGTCCTGCCAAAGGCTGGTCCAAATCATAGATTTTAACGCTTTGTAATTTACGAAATCTCAAATATGCAACCTAAATTCCTCTCTTTTCAACAGCAAATCCTCTCCATTTCCAAAAAGAACAGAAATCACCGAACATATGAATTTTCTCACTCCTTCAACCATTTCCTTCCGCCGAAAACATAATCTTTCGGTCGTCCCAATCTTGTTTAAAATGGATGCATTTTTTGTCGAAAAAAAATCCAATCTTTTTGCCACCAGACACTTTGAAAATCAATGAGTTCTTTCAATTTACAAAACAAAAAGTTAGAATTTTTCTTCATAAAAATGCAACTTTTTTAAATACTCGTTTTGCCGAAAGGAAAAGAGAAATCATTATCCATAACATAGTCCTTCAATAGGACCTCCGCTCCCGCTCTCAATTCTCGATCCGCATTCAGGCTCTTAATCTTCGCTCTTAGGAATTTTAGTTTTAGCGGTATGAGAAATCTATGAAAAAACAATTTTACGCTCGCACTCTGGCACTCGCATTCCGTGACTTAGATCCGCCTTCTTGAATCTGAGCTCATTCACGAGTCAGTAACGGTCAATAATTTCCATATCCAACTGCATTGGGGGGAAAAGGGATGGAAGCGGACCTGAGAGAATTCAGAGACGATGGAGTCGGGGTCGTGGGCATCGGACGCGAAGGAGCAGCGCTCGACGCTGGCGGAAGCGGAGGAGAAGAGGCTGAAGTTGGATTCGTTGGTGAAGATGACGGAGTCGGGGCTGAAGTCTCGTGCTCTGAATCCGGATGATCTCTGATGGTGATGATTCTGGTCAACAACCAACCCTAGCTCCGACATTGTTCTGTGCTGCTGCTTCTCATCAGTGTCTCAAACCCAGAGAGAGAGAGAGAGAGCGAGTATGATTAAGATTAAGGTTATGGAGCAACTGCTGCTGTTTTTTGGGTTTAGTTGGAAGTGCTTTTTGGCCTTTTATGGGAAGCAAAGCATCTGTGTCGAAAATTTTTGTGTCCCTCATGGATTAATCTTAATTCATATTTTTTTAACTTGTTTAGTCCATTCATTTATAACACGACTCAATTCACTTATATTATATAATGAATTGATAAGAAATGAACCCATATAAACTCATTTTTATATGGAATTAAAATTGATTGTATGTACTGATATTTTTCTGCCACCCACCAGCCAACGATCCGCGTGGAGGGGGGCCTCTCACTCTAGGCCCACTTTTCCCTCCCTCTCGTTCTTTTACTTGAAGGTAAGGAATTTTCAAAACAAATTTAAAAAATGGGGTCCACACTACACACCTTTAGCCGAACTTCTTTTTTTTTTCAAACTGAATGAAACCGGCCAAATTTTTACAAACCACGCAAGCACATTCAGTTATTCTCTTCGCATTTCCTAATGAAAGGCCAAAAAAAATTTGTATTTATTAAATTTGCGTCAAACTTTTTGATATTTAGAATTATTTTAAATAACAAAAAAATAAGTCAATTATAATGTCTTTTTAGCTAATTGAGACAAATTAGTAAGTCAAAACAGGTTTAAAAAATTCACAAAAGCATAACGCAAAACAAATAAATACCAAAAGTATTGAATAAAGACCAAAAAAAAAAGTCACCTAACTTATTGAACCAAAACAAAAATAACTTATTGAATAGAGACCAAAACAAAAAGTCATTTGGCTTTTTAATCCAAACCTTAGCGGTGGCTTCAGCGAATACAACGAAGACCGAAACTGTACAACCGGTGCAATCATCGTTTTCAGACAATTCTTTGATGTGGCCTCTAACTTCTTGTCGAAATTACGTTACTGTTTGGAAATGGGAAAAAAAAAAGTAAAAATCTGAGATTTTTTAAAGCTTTTTTAACCTCTAATTGCTTCATTTTTATTTAAAAATAATTGAGGTTTAATCATAAAATTTTATTTTTCTGAATCCCCTTATTGAGACAAATTAGAGAAGGGGGGAGAAGTGAGAAGAAGGGAAACAAAACAAAACAAAACAAAAAAAAGTGGAAAACGGGTCAGGTCAAGCGGATTTGGGTTTGGCTCGACCTATATTCGACCCGACCAGTTTCAACCCGTTTACCTTTTGACCCATATTCAACCCGTCCATATTTGACCCACAATCCGTTTCAATCGGCTCAAACCCGCACGTTTGCCACCTTTAAATTTTTAGTAATTGAATTTAAAAGAAAATTCACACAATCCGAAGACCAAAAATTGGTCCCCAGAGGCACACACAAAAATTTTCGAAACAGAAAAAATTGGTCCCCCTTTTATTCATGGAAGTTAATTGATGTTCACACATCTTCGCATACCTCTGGGCACCGCCCACATGGATTGCTTAGCTTTTCAACATCATACATTTTTACTCGAGTTTCAAAAATACCAACCATTCAAGACAATGAATTTCACTTAATTGGTATTGTCCAAACGGTATTTTCGATATTTTTAGCAAAAACAACTGATATTTTAGCGTCTATCCAAAAGCAAAACAAAAATATATAGAGTGAACTCAACCTAAGGTCTCGTTCTAGGACACCTTCTTAAAAGATAAATACTTATTTTACATTTTTAAATTCAAAAATAATATAAATGAAAAATAATTTTTTTGATTTTTTTTGCACCGTATAAAAGATCTTATCAAGATATTTTAAATAAGATTCGTATTGCATATTTTTAAATTTTATTAAGTCTATTATTTTTTAATTTAAAATTATATTCTTAAAAAATAAGTATTTAAAAGTCGTTCTGAAACGGAGCCTAAGTGTATTGGTCCCATCAAGATGTGATGTTGTATATGTTTAAAGGTTAATGGAGCAACAACTGGAGTACTTATTTTTATTTTCGTTATGATGATGTGTTCAAACTTCAAACAAAACTGAAAACAAAGGGGAGGGAGGGAGGGAGGAAGGGAGGGATGGATCTAATCTTTCCTTGGATTTCATTGACAGTTTGACAGTAAATGTTGACTGGAAAATGAAGGTGATTGTGGGGCCCGGCTTTCACGTTTTGTCAGACCCGGAACCTACTACATCGAAAGATTATCCAGTATGCTTTATGCTCCAGAGCTTTTATGGTGCACCGTCAAGCTCGTGGACCCCTCACACTTTGCAGAAGTAGCTTCCTGTAGAGTGTAGAGCGCTACAGCTGCATCCGGAGTGTTCAAAAGTATTTTCAATCATTCAAATTATGAACAAACTCTTTCGGGGAAAGTTAATAATTTTTTGAAAGAGTTTGTTTTAAATCCGAACCACTGTTTCTAGGATGGATGGTCCAAACGCCTCTTGTAAGGTGCTCTAGAGGGAGATATTTTACAGAATACCCAGGTCCATTCATACATATTAATATTTTAGTATTTGAATTCTTTTCGTTTGACGTTTAAGAGATGTTCAAATCCACTTACATACACCTCTAAGTATTTTTTTTCTTGACCCCGATGAGATAGGCTCTTCACACCGTGATTAGAAAATTCACAAGATTTTTCTCTGCGAGCGTGATCCCAAGAGGTGTGAAGGGGATCTGGCCGACCTGGGGCACGCACAGCACCGCATTTTTTTATTTTCATCGCACATGGCTTTGGGAAAAACACGCTTGGTAGTCAAGAGCAGCGCTACAGAGACATCGCGCAAAAAATGTTGTGACCGGCCGCCGCACATGTTATGAGGGTCCATTTTGGGCCCCGCATAGATGATTTAAGTCATTCAATAATTTTTTTTTTTTAAAACCGAGTGGGCATTGTTAAACATCAGCTCGATCCGATAAGTGCAGATACTCATATCAAGCTTCTCATCTTTGAAAAATCGGAAAAAATGGAAAGATTGATTTTCTGGTGTACAAAAAGATGAGAAGCTTAATTTGAGCACCGATAAATATCGGATTGAGCTGATGTTTCACAATGTCCACTCAAAATTTTTTTTAAATTATTGAACAGCTCGAATCATCCGTGCAGGACCTAAAGTGGGCCCCACATGGCGTGCAATGGCCGGCTACAGCATTTTGGTGCAGTGGCTGTAGACTTTGTAGGTAGTAAAAATCTGATAGTAGCATAAATCATTTCTTAAGTCAAACTTATTCTTTCCTTTCTTTTCTTTTTTTGGTCAAGAGGCCTTAAAAAAAGACTTCCAATGATCAAGCTAAAAAAAAATAAAAATAGCTTTGACATCATTTTTTGAGTGTTACTATTACTTTATTTTTACTTCAACTATTCAGAAAATGATTTTGAGTGATCCAACAGGCTTAAGATGAATTAAGGTTAAGCAAAAACAATATGGACACCATGAATTTCTCAAAAATGCTACTGTAACGATCCAAAAGACAGCTTGTGGACACCATGAATTTCTCAAGATCGTTACTCTAGGTGCAACGAACAATTATTCACCTACAACCACTCTTCTAACTGACATGGACTTGAAATTTTTTATCAAGATTACTTATTTACATCCGATCAATCTCTATTTTGTGTGGATGACATTTACATGGAGACTTATGAAGTGAAAACTGCTTAAGCTCTCAAATAAATTTTTTCTTTTCGCCAGATGTTAAGAGGTCAATCAATGTGTTAGTAGAGTTAGATTAATAATTAGGCTAATGCAAATTTAGTTAATGCCTTAAATTTATTTTTTTAGGTAAAGAAAAAAAACATAGTTTTATTGAGCTAATGCCTTAAAGATGAGTTCTATAAACCTTACGCGTGAATATTGCATAAATTATGTTCGAATTTCGTGAGAAGATGCGTATAGACTATGGGTGTGAACATTGCATAAATTATGTAGTCGAATTTTGTGACATGATTGCATACATATTGTGTTGGAAGGTGATTCTCAACAACTGATTCAATTGGTTCAAAGGCGGTCAGACGAGTATCATTTTGTGGGAGTCATTGTGGCGGTCATCCTACGTCTTTTAATTGACAAGTTTCAGGAGGCGAAAATGAGTTTTGTGAGGCGGAGCGGCAATGGGGTTGCCCATAGCATTGCTAAAAAAGCTATGAGAGGTCCTAAGTGTTCAATGTGGGAGTTCAGGCCTCCGTTGTGGTTGCCGTCTTCTCTTCATGGAATGGCTAGGTGGGATGCTATGGGGAAAAATTCTTAATTGTTAATTTGTCAATTTTTATCTCGATAAGTTGATGTATTCTTTTATTTTGAGATTCATCGTGATTGGTAGACCTTGAACGCTTCCACTAGACGTAAAATATTTGATATTATTGAGCGGAACTACTAAAAAAGATACAACAATCACTATCAAATTAAGTGAATCACGCTATCCCACCAAACGCAATCGCTCGGTGGGATGCCATGGTCGAATTTATTCGACATCTCTCACTCGATATTTGTATAATCCATGAATAATAATTATTCTACTATCGTCAGTCAAGAATTTTATTTATTTTAACAATTATAGCATTTCTACGATTTATAAAAATAAAATAATGGACAGCCTGTATTTTATTATGGTCAAACTTGGTCACATGCTTAAAGGGCAAAAGTTAATAGCAAAATTAGACTAGGCAAGAATATCGCCCTTTCACACACCGGGCCCGCCGGGACGTGATTACTTTATTTTTGGGGATTGATAAAATTTAAAAAAAAAAAAAACCTCGTTTTAAATAATGAAAGTCTCTAGATACTAAGCCTCATCATTTAGCCCGACGGCCCACGGCCCGCCCTTAGCCCGCCCGGCCCATCGGGCTTTTACCCGGCCCGAGCCCAAGAAACGGGCAGGCTAGCCCGGCCCGTAGTTTGTAATGGGCGGGCTCGGGCCTATGAATTTTTACTCGGCCCGCCCGTAGGCCCGGCCCGTGAGCCCGCCCGGCATACCCGTCCAAAAGCCCGCGCAACGGGCCTGCCCATTAGCCCAAAATCCCAAAAAATCCTTTCTTTTTTTCCTTGATTTAGTTTTGCCCAAGGAAACTTAAGCCCGCCCGTTGGCCCGCCCGGCTTTTGGCCCGCCGGCCCGCCAATTGGGCTAGCCCGTGGGCCGGGCTTGGGCTTCAATTTATGGTAGGTGGCCCGGCCCGCCCGGCCCGCCAAAAAGAAAAAGCCCGGTCGGCCCGGCCCGTAGGCGGGCTTGAGCCGCGACTTGGCGGGCTAGGCCGGCCCGGCCCGGCCCGATGATGACCCTTACTAGATACTATATATTTCATGTAAAAATATTTCGATAGGTTGCCAGTGGCAGAGGGACTTGAGTACAAGTATATATGGTCACTTGATCCTGCTCACTTGAATTTCTCGAAAAAATATTTGATGATTTGCAGCTGAATTTTTACAATTTCAACCCCTCAAAGAAATTTATAAATTGCCCAAACTCGCTTCAAATGCAAAGCAACCACAAACGTCTCTTCTTTTTTAACGTTGAGATAGTATTACGTCTTTGGGATCAATTATGAAGCAAAATAAGATGCGCTCAACATAAGTTAGATGAAATTAGTTAGGTAGATATAATCCCATAAACGTAAAATACACTCGACACAAGTACTCTTCCACGAACTGCATCGTTTTCAAAATACTTCATAAGCTTGTCCCTTCATAGAATCTCTCTGTAACACATTTCCAAAAAAATATTGGCAGGGGAAGTGGAGAGAGAAAAAGGTAAACCTGGCCTTGATATAGATTTGATCAAAAGGAAATTGATTTTCGCGCTCAACTTTTTACTGATAGCGCTCCATTTTTAACGTGAAGTTACCAGTAACTTTATGAACAAAGTGAAGCGTTATCAGTAACAAGTGGAACGCGAAAATTAAAATCCTTGATGAAAATACTAACAAAAAATAGTTCCAAAAAGTCGGCGAGTAGCAGTACTGCAAATTAGATTTTCTGAAGGACCATATGTCTCTCTTTATTTTATTTTGATTTTTATCGCATTTCTGTTAACATTATGGCTGTGTTTCTGTTAGGAATGGCAGGACGGGTTTTGGCATCCCCCAGCTTTGACCCGAAAATTATTACCCGGCCCCAACCCCACTAAGGTATTTTTTGGGTACTCCCATTCCCGCCCCAATCGGGGAACGGTTTACCCATCCCACTCCGTAAGAAATTAAAAAAATTGTTATTCTAAAAGTAAAATAAAAGAAGAAAATAGTTATAAATAAAGTGGTAGTTTAATATAATGGCGAAATATAAAGGTAAGATCATAAGTTTTTTTTTAGTATAATGATAATTAGATTAGGATACAAGTTTAATTTTATACTCCATAAATATATTTCGGGACGAGATACTTTCACCTCGAAATCTACCCGAACCCGAAAATGTTGTGAAAAACCTTTCCTGTTTGGGGCGGGATGGATCCAATTGCCATGCCTAGCTTCAGTCTCGTGCTTGGGCGCTTCCTTGTGCAATCCCAACAAGAAGGTACGTAAGTTATTCGTTCCTTCCTGCCATTTTCCTCTAAGAATCCATGACCCAAAACATATCCCAAAGGACATCAAATTTGACTCGTGCCTGAAAAGAAAGACGAAAACCTCAAAACCAATGCTAGAGATAAACTAGATGACATAAAAGTCTATTCAAATCTGGGGTCCCTTCACATCATAGCTACAAGAGTTTGAAGCAAAAAGGAGGGAACCTCCGCTCCAATGCATGTGAAGAAATAAACACTTTACGCAAATCCAAAAGAAGAGTGGCATTATTAGCTCCCTCAATAAAAGCAGTAATTATTCGATGCTCTTTGGATAGCGCCACGTGGTGCCCCCCAATACTATTTTTCACAACATATTTTTGAGGTGTTCATACACTTAGTACTATTAGGGGTGGCTACCCGTTCTTGATGTATGATTTTTATATCAATGAAAGCACCTCTAAACTTTGACAAAAAAAAAATTACACTCAGTACTAAGTCTCACAGAAATGTGTGGTGGGTGAAGGTGTCGGGTGTAAGAAGGTTAGAAATTAACAAAGGCAAATTTGACGGTGGTTTGAATGGAAATACTTTTACCGTTTTGAATTCTGACATTAGTACCGCTGGAAACACTTTCACCAACGATTTTTAGGCTTTTTCCAGCGGTTATCTAATGCCGCTAAAGCTAAAAAATTTCGTTGTGTGTATTGGGGGGGTAATTATTTTTATGGAGCTTGACTGCTTGAGCATTTCAACTGGAAAATACACAGGTACTATTGTGTACGTAACCTACGCGCACGTATAGCATTTCCAGTAGAAAGTTATAAATTTTAGCATCAAAATATTATTCACTCAAACAGACTCTATATTCTTTTCTTTTGTATTGTTAGAGCATCTTCAACCCATGCTCTATTCCTCCATTTGAGAGTATGGAACTCCTCCAACTCATCCTCTCAAGCTTCCTCTATTTGAGAGGATGAGATTTTGATCCTCCATATTTAGAGGATGGGAGAAAATATGGTGGATTTCCTTTATAACACTATTCACCTTTTAAAATGGCATTTGTATCCTTATGAGCTTTGTTTATGTCAACCATATCCTTGTTTATGTCAACCTTTTAACATTGGATTTCGGTCAAAATTTTTTACTTTTTAAATTCCTCTTGTCGTAAGGATGCAATAATCCCCAAAAATTGACGATAAGCCAAGTGATACGAAAAAAAATTGAATAAGAACAAAAAAAATAAGCCACTTGGCTTATTTAGCCGAACGGCTTAATTTTGGAGGGAATTGGTAGAGGTTAATTTTGGAGGAAAATTTTAGAGGGAAAAATAGAGGGTTTGTGGTTGGAGTAAATAGGAATAGTGATTTCCTCTAAAATCACTTTATGAATAAAATAGAGTATTTTGGATACTCTCAAATAGAGTATTGGATTGTAGATGCTCTTATGAATTCAAAACATAAGTTAACCTATTCTCAAACATGCTATAATTTACTATTGCCATCTACTTAATTAACCGTTTTATTCTCAACCACATCTCACCTACTTCTACTACTGAACCCATGTTCAGATTAATAGAAGAATCTGGGGAGAACAAAGGTGGAAAGGTTTAAAATATAGAGCAGTGAGAAAAGGAGTAAGCAATAGTCAACATTAGATGACAAGAGGATGGAAACATCAAAAGATACGTAAGAAAAATCACTGCAGAAATTTTGGAAGGATGGAACATTTGCAGAGTACTCTTTTGAGAAGCAAGGGAATGCTATCATTTTGGAGAAGGCAATCTTCAAGACAGTCATCGCAATCATAGACGTCAAAATATGTATGACTTGTTTCTGGATTCTGAAAACGGTATACTGGAAGGCCAGATGGTTGAAAGTTGCAATGGAATGAAACAATTTTATCTGACATTTGCAGTTAAACTTCACCCTTCCAATTCGAAGATTGGGTCAACAGTGGATAGAAATTTGAAGATTGGTTTAGCATTTTAAAGTTCTGCTGAAGCACTTAAAGTTTTACTAAACTTTCAAATTTGATATTCGATTTGATATTTGTTACCTCTGCATGCTCGTAAAATGATCTGCATTTGTTTCTTCATGTATGAGTAAAAGCTAGAGACCAATCCTGAATTACCACGGATCAAAAAAAAGAAAATCCTAAATTTTCATCCCTCGAAGGCTACCCATAGTGGCGGAGCTAGGATTTTGACCCGGGGCGGGTTTTTACTGATAAAGGACTGGCCATATATAATATGCTGAATCACATATAAACTACACAATGACCTATATGTTTGTTCCTTGGTCCCTTCTACTTCTCTAACTATGCAGTATGTTTATAGACAAAGCAGAAAGACTTCACCAAAACAGTGAGGACTAAGCTGCCACAAAACTCTCTTTTTGATCTACAGTGGTTGCATGTTTCCCTTGCATATATACATCTAGCTACCATCTATCTACATGTATCTACAGTGGATACATGTTTCCCTTGCATATATATACATCTATCTACATGTATGCAGCCTTCACCATGGTCCGGTTAGTGTTCGCCTCAGGCATCGTCTCTTACCTCCCTGCAGCATACTCACCATCTCTGAAACCTGAACAGTGAAAAAAAACCCGGAGAGTCACATTAAGTTCAACCATATAAAAGAAAAAAAGACTTGAGTGCAAGGATAATTTGTCATCGTGTGAAGAAAGAGGGAGAGAGTAGAAGGCCAAGTAGGATGGAGTGGATGCTTGTGAACCTGTGGTATAAGTAAAATGTGGCATTGTACTGAGAAATTCCTCAAAAAGTGTACCACATCAAAAGATGCTAGCCACCAAAGCTTGTGGGATGAATGCTGTGTGATTAACAAATTGAAAATGGCCACGGCGCCATCTGGCTCTAGCTAAACTCCACAACAGGAACGCGAAAATGAGTCATTCCACCTTTCATTCCCCATGCCAAATGGTCATTTGTTTTATTTTTCAAACCAGATACCTTTACAGATTACATGGGTACGAGTAAAGGAAATGCGTAAAACATGTCTAGTTGGGCATACACCCTCAGTTGGTGCATGGTAACAACTCGTAAAGCTGATCCTTCTTAGTCTGTAATCAACAGCTCACCCTTACAACATAGAAGAAGGATGTCAAAAAATGGGAATACGGTAGTGCCTGGTGTTCTTTGACACGAGGAGTAATCGAATCCAACACCAAGATACATATCTGAACCCACCACTCGTATCAGGTTCATGTAAACAATAAACAAGTCGTCAACAACCCTAACAGCATATGCAGAAAATGGCGTTGGGCTTTTGATGATGCTGCAAACTTAGCAGCCAATTACTAAAGCACATGCAACTTAAGTCCGAAGCATTGCAAGATGTTTCTGAAGCTTAAAAGATATCAGAATCACCAGGTTCAAAGAGAACCAAATCCTGAGCCCGCATCAAAACTACAACCCAAAACGTGCGAATCGTGAATTTAGCATCTAAAATGGATTAAAAAGCAACTATTTGCTATATTCGGTTAATTTTAGGTGCGTGAAACAAAATTAGAGTGTCAGTAGGAAGAAAGTACAAGAAACAGGCATAGCAACATTTTAAGGACCAAAATAGTACGCAAAGAACGACATTTATGACCTAGCCAATCAAAATAAAGGAGCTGGAAAAGATTATTGATGACCTAAGAAGAAAGTAGGAGAAGATAGGTATGCATATATGAGAAACTAGACAGGCTTAACTTCATTAGTGATCGAATCCACATTTACGAAAAGGCATACGCAGCATACCTGATTTTTCTGCCTCTCGAATATTACTGCCTGTTAACATTCAAACTTTTGTTAATGATGGTTGCTATATGGATCGAACACCGGCACAATTACCAAAAAGTCAGAGAACAAAAAGTAGCATATGGTGTATCAAGAGTTACCTGTTTCTTGCGTAATTCTTCGTTTTCACTTTTCAGGGTTGCAACTTCTGCTTCCAACTCAGTTGTAAAGGCCTGACAACAGCCGAAACAGAATAAGTACAACCAATTCTAAACATTTATTCTGATAAAAAAAACATGACTGATGGCGTTCTTACAATAAATCATAGTTCTCCGTGGTCACCACTCACCAGTGTTCCGTATGCATAGAAAAAGAGTTAATAGGTTCTAAACTAGTTCAATGTGTAGACAAATTCATGCCGTAAAGTTTCAATCAATATTATGCTATTAGGCTTATACCCATTACCTCGAAATGAATGAGATCCTAAAAACTTTTCATGGTAGTAGCCTCTCAGAACTTTTCATCTCTTGTTATATCAGATTGCTATAACATTATCATTCTGCTAGCTGCATAAGATATCCATCCATTCTCTCGCGAACCGTGGTGCAGCATGTCCATTTGTGATAAAAGCAGAGTGTTAACAGAAGCAAAATTAAAAAACGCTACAAGAATGGAATTTATCATTTTTTTTTTCCTTTGTACTGTGCCAATGTTTTGGTTTCTTTTGCACAGTATGGGCAAAAAGATATGTTAAGGGGAAAATACTTGAAATACATAGATGTTAAATTGGAAAAATAAGACATCTTCCTCCGTTCAAAAATTTCAGTTTCTTGTATTTTGACTGCAAGGGCATCATAAACACAGGCCAACTTTGCAGTTGTCCTGTCCGGGAAATTACATTCACCAAAATATGGGGGCTCTACTTTATCATGAGCACAATGAAGGTGAAGGTATTACTCAACGATCAACATTGTCGACTAGAACCATTATCAAGCATGGCAGAACAAATCAAGAGAAAACTGGTTGTAAATTCCAATGACAACACGAAATACTGAAACCCAACACTAAAAACTATTACCAGATAACCAGGCGGTCATTTAATACTCTCTGCGCATTTGTAAAGCCCTTTACTAACTAAATATCCCTAAACTGCCACTATGTGTTTGTGCTATTGTATATCCTATGTTTTCGGGATGTTAATAGAAAGGGGCTGGATCAAAGAAAGAAGACAATCCACAAATGAATATAACTCAGTAAATAGTACACCGAGACACATGAGAAAAGTTTATCTGTTTATGTTTATCAACTCGTTAAATACACATCAAACCTTTCTAAAATTCTGGGACTTTTCATTGGCGAGAATCTCATGGACAGCATACTGGTTTGAGAGACAAAACAAGTTCCATAATCATGCAATCGCTATGAGTTCTGAAGTAAGATTTACAGTTGATCAAGTGATTCCACAATTATATCTGGAGCACCATATGTTTAGTATTGGATAAAGCGGCAGGTCCATTGGTGACCATCCAAACTTCTAAATGTGCATACAAAAGTCAGAAGATTCAACAGTCTATACTCAAATCAGAGAAGCAGATTCATGAACAACAACATGCTGATATATAAGCTAATGGCATTCACCTGCTTACGAGCCCTTGATCTTGCAGCCGATTCCCTGTTCTTTATCATCCTTCTCTGTCTCCTCTCAACAACCTTCTCCACATCTCTACTGCATCTTCGTCCCCGTAAACCCCCATTATTAAACACGTAAGGAACCGGCGACACAGAAGAGGTATCCCCACTATTCTTCCCAAGCCCATCTGAAGCCGGGGAATCCACTGCAACTCCACCAGCTCCCAAACCACTCATCCCCCAATTACCATTTATCGACTGTTCCGTAATTCCAACAATCCCACCCCCAATTCTTGGGCTACCCAATTGAGTACTAATTGGTATAGCCATGGGGTTGGCATAAGCCAGATTAGATTGCTTGGGATAAAGTTGCTGCTGCTGCTGTTGTGGCATGAAATTCTGCTGCTGTGCTGATCTAACCCCATTCACATTCACTGGTAAATTAGAAGTTTGCTTACTAGCATCAGGAATCCTATTTCCCATCAATCCCAAGTTTGGATTCGCGACATTCATCTGTTGAAACCCGAATCCTGAGGCACTATTAGCACCAGAACGCAAAAAATCCCCAAATAAAGCACTATTATTTGGTTTTCCCTGAAATTGAGCGTCCTCCCTCACAACACCAGCTCTCACCAAGAACTCTTCAAGTGTGATCTCTCCCAAAGTCCGTTGTCTCTCTGGCAAAATCGATCCTCCTCCTCCTCCAACACCACCACCACTACGACCACCATTGGCTTCGTTCCCACCTCCACTTTCCTTACCGAAATCTCTCCAGACTTCATCGACAGTTTTCTGACTCAGGGTCCGGGGCAACGTTAAGGAGCCTTGCCTCTGCAAATACCCACTGGGGATAACTGCTTCTTGCCCAATATTAGCTATCCCCATGGTGGTTTGGATCTCCTCTGCACTCCAAATGTTCTTCAACAGTTCATCCATGTTCATTGACCCAAAATCCTTTCCACCCCCACCCAAGGAACTCTGAAACTCATCAAATGTTAAGGTATAAACTGATGATTGTCGCGCCAAAGGGAAAGTCCCCGGTGGCCTCGCACCACCACCGGCTCCACCGTCCCCCGGCGGCTCATTTACAAATCCCAAGTTTCTAAAGTTCATATTTGGGTTCCCTTCACTAAATTGTCCGAAGTCAGTTTCCGAAGCTGATCATATCCAAGCTTAATCAAACGGGTGTAAAGCTAAGCAAATTGCTTCTGCTCCAAAGAGCACAGGATTGTGTTGGTTGCAAGAGATGTGAATCTGCCTGTCCAACGGGTAATCATGAACAGATTGAATTGAACAAGAAGAGGTGTAGAAATTTCAGAATTGTTTGCTTAAACCCAATATGACTACAAGCAAGAAACTTCTGTACCAATATGCAAATCCATACATCATACATACAAGCAGCAAGTTTAGAACCCAAATCCCATATGCATGTCAAATGCAAACCATGTTCACATATATACACTCTCTCTACATTTCTAAATGCATATGGTCTTCAAAACCATAAACATAACTAGAAAAATTTACAGAAAAAAAAAAAGAAACGAAAGCGGAAAAGGAAGGAAGAATATGATTTTACCAAGCAAAGATCAAAAACCCAACTTTCCTTTTTTGAACTGACCAAAAGACCAACCGTAGAAAAAAAGTTTTGCTTGAATATGAAGGGACAGTTGTTAGTACCTTTTTTTTTTTTCCTTCTGCGACCTTTTTTCTTTGTAGGAATGGGACGAATGGCGAAAATGGTGGGATAAAAATGGAGTTTAGAAAAGGCATTTGAGAATATCCAAAAGGCAACATGGTAGTTGTGCGGGGTAACGTGGTCCAATCGGGATGAGGTGTAAATGTGACCTTTTAATCAATCATAGTCAATAATATGGAAAGATATTGGCCGTCCACGTTTCTTGATTTGAACGGTTTTAGGTGACTTTTTTTTGTTGTTGTCGAGATGAGGACCCCGGATAGAGTTAAATTCCGCTAAGCTTTTTGAGAGTTTTGGCCTTGTCTAAAAAAATTCGTATTTTTTTTGTTTTATGTTAATTTTTTTGTGTATTATTAATTTGTCTCAACTAGATGAATTAGAAAAGTAATTTTTTTTTTACTTTTATCCAAATATATTTAAAAATATCTAAGATAAAATTTAAAAATCCTAAAAAGTCGGCTTTTGCATGCAGAGGTGGATACTCACATGTTGCATGTGGAGGTATCGATCGAGTAGGTGAGATAAGATTGAGACGAGTAGACCAAGTAGGTAAGATGAGATTTGACCCGAGTAGAGAGTCGACCACGTGACGTGAGGTTAGGGCTGCAAACAAGCAGCAAGGTAATTGTGGGTGGTAATGTGGTCCAATCGGATAAAAATATCGAGTTTAGAAAAAGAAAAGCATTAGAGAATATCAAAGGCAATAAGCATTAGAGAATGGTATTAGGTAACCTTTTTTTTGTCGTCGAGATGACTTCTGGTAGAGTTTAGAGATCTCTTTGGGACTTTATTCTATTTGTACGTACAACTTATAAACAAGTGCATCAGGATGTGTTGTGCCAAAAGCGACATATTTGGACCAGATCACATTGCAATGCGAGTTTTGGCCTAAATCATGTCGTGTTAGGACACAACATACTCTGTTATGTCTGCAGCACAACAAGGCCCCGAGTCTCGAATACATACACTCATTATTTGTGAGGTTCATGCACACACACTAAACAGTGTATAATAAGTCCCACAGTCACAGAAGATATCACTGATTCACTATGATATCACCATGCGTGCATTTGTGTGTGCCTAGACATTTTGGTTGACTTTTGAATTTGTAAAGAACCTTAACAAAAATAGAGGATAAGAGTAAATAGTTAACTCTTGCTTTTGCACTCTACATTAGCTCCCGTTCAGATAACAATAAATGATAGGAAATGATAGAAAAAACCAATTTTACCACAAATTTTGGCATGTTTAAATTTTAATTACCAAGAAAAATAGTGAATATCTCATAAATACAATTTTCCCCCAAAACGCATCCCGCAAAAAAAGTAATAGAAATTTATTATCATGGGAAAGTTTCCTCACAATCAAATAAAATTTTCTTTGTCAACTCAACGCTCACGGGAAAATAATTTTCTTTTTTGTTTTACTTCACTTCAATTCACTTTTTTTAGAATTAACTTTTCGCGTAACATTCTTGACAAATAAACAGAGCCTGAGAAGTGCTCTCTTTTGGGACATGGCAATAGTTAATGGGTCAGTGTATTAACAGTGGTAATAGGGGAAATGGGCTAGTGAATATATATATTTTTTTGATCCTTAAGGACTAGTGAATTTTGAAATCACCACAAGTACACGAAGCATAAGATTATAAATACATAGAGTTATTAGATACAACTGACGCGTGTTATATGATTGAGGGATTCATCACATGTGGATGGTGTTAGAAATATGTTTAGCTCCAATAAAAGGTTATGAGTAAGGGGTTGTTCGGCTAAATAAGACACTTGGTTTATTTTTTTGTCTTTATTCAAATTTTTTTCGCATTTGTTTGTTTTTCGTCAATTTTTTGGAGATTATTGCTTCATCATGACAACAAGAATCTAAAAAGTAAAAAATTACGATCGAAACCTAATTTTTTTGATTAAAGACAAAAATATGCCATTTTTTCGCCTTTATTCAAAAAAAATTGATTTCGATCGTAATTTTTTACTTTTTAAATTCTCTTGTTATGAAGAAACAATAATCTCTAAAAAATTGACAAAAAATTAACAAATACAAAAAAAAATTTAAATAAAGACAAAAAAAAATAAGTCAAGTGACTTATTTAGTCGTACAACCTTAACCTGTGTATTATCCAACTAAGTCAAAGTTTTCAGCCTTAACTATCAAGCATGTGCTAACCGTCTTATGCAAACCTACCAAAAAAAGGCTAAAAGAGATCAGGAAATTTCACATCATGCAATCCAGCATCAAAGATAAGCCCAAATTAAGGAATAGGATCCAAGTTGGACGGTGAAGCATTTGCCAACTCTACAAAAAGACAAAAAGCTCTTTCCTCTCCTTTTCAAGTGTTTCATTATTGCCCCTGGACAAAGATGGGACTAGGAAGTATAGATGCTTGTTGCAGAAAAGATATGCAGTAGGAATGTTCTATTTAGGTACTTGTGATACTGTGGTGTTAGATTTTTCGGAGGATTCCCGCCTAAATTAATTTGTCGAGTGATATGGGATAGAACTCTAAAAGCATCCTCATCAGGGGAGGCAAAATACCTTGTGCGCTATTTTAAAGAGGAAAAAATTGAAAAGTCAGCGGCATCAGAATCGGTTCTATCATCGATGCTTTGCAAAATTTTCATTTTTGCTATGGTTGCTCGCAACTTTGCACGAGCCACTGTTCACAAGTTACACAATACTTTATTATTTTGTTTGTGAAGTTGTCTCTACCTTACCTTCTTTATTGGTTTGCTGCCTCTTACTCTCTTTTTTTCTAGGAATAAAGACTCTTTTTTTCTAACAATAAAGAAACAATATTTTTAATGGGATAATTTTAATACAAAGAGTTTGATGCAATAGACATTTTAAAAGTAAGTAGCTAAAGTAATAAAGTGAGCAGCTAAAGTAATAAAGTGACTTTTTGATGTGTAATTTGGTCCAAAATATAGAGAGGGTGATGTGGATGGTCTAACAATCTTGATTTTAATTAATTAGGCCCTCCCCCGTTTCGCTAAGATTATTACTCCTTCCGTCCCTATTTAATTGTCCACTACGTTTTGCGTCCATTTTCAACGGCTTGTATTTCACGACGTATATTATCTTTTTATGTTTTATGTTTTTGAAATCATTGTCTTATAGAAAAAATTGAGATCTATTAAATAAGATCCATATTGCATACTTTTAGCAATATACGTCAAGAGATATAAATCGTTAACAATGCACACAAAACCGTAATGGACAATTAAATAAGGGCAGATGAAGTATTTTTTAAACACTTATTTTTCACTTTACGGGACAGATCATTCTCTCATAATACATCGCATTTAATTCAAAAAATAAACACTTATTTACCGATTAGAAAATAAGTATTTATTTTTGTTAGCAGAACAGAACCTAAATCCTCCAAAAATTAATTGAGGTGTACACAAAGTGACTCCAACATCCATTATCACAAAAACCATTGAGCCTCCATCCTAATCAGTCATACTCTATATTTTCATAATTTGTTGAATCTTATCCAATTATCATGATCTTTTGCAAATACTTTGGCTCATTGCTTGGTCTTTGTTCAATTGTTGTCTGGTTGTTATCGCATAATCACCGACCTCTCAATTTGAATTTCCGCTTGACCGGGGGAAAAAAGAGACCTCTCAATTCAAAGCTACGTGTCTGTTATAATGAGGTGATTTTAAGTACTTTCCATTTTCTTTGGACACGTACTCACATAGGCCTTTAGATAATTCAGATCACCACTCAGACGATGACACATGTTTTACCTTAAAAACCAATTTTTCTAACCGCATTAAGGTTCAATCAAATCCCACACTACTTAAACCGAGATGCTCACGAGCTTTTCTCATCCGATATTTATGCAACGAGGAGGATATGAACTAGTAATGAATCGAATTCCCCCAAATGTCAATAGAATATTTTATCAATGCGTTGAGTAACTT
The DNA here is from genome assembly GCA_014282245.1 of Rhododendron simsii. Classification (NCBI taxonomy): domain Eukaryota; kingdom Viridiplantae; phylum Streptophyta; class Magnoliopsida; order Ericales; family Ericaceae; genus Rhododendron; species Rhododendron simsii. Next base: position 33,031,709 of record CM024959.1, read on the forward strand.
GAGGAAAACTGTGAAAGAACTTATGAAGAAGTTTCTTTGCTTTTTTTAGACCATGAGGAAAGTGTCTTTAATTTTTCCATGAGGAGAAACCGGTAAATAAGTAGTTAATGTATCAATCGAAGTACACGTAAGTTGATCCGAACACCTGTTCTGATGTTTTCACATGGGCTCATAAGATTCATAACTGTAGGCCCAGTGCTCATTTTCATTTTCTGATAGCCCACGAGTGACTTTAAAAGTCCATGAATCCAAACCCCTATTTTGTTGATCCTATAGCCCAGTCTAAAGCCCACAAACAAAAAAGATTCACTGCAAATCCAATTACCACTATCATACAAGTTAAAGCAGATTTTTTAACTAGGCCAAAAAAAAAACAAAAAGGGTTGTTAAAGCAGATTTCTGACAATTTTTGCAGCGGAAAAGCTACAACAAAAATACTACAATAGGAAAAAGCTATTGCGTGCTCTTGGACATCGTTACGTGGTATTCTAATACCCTTAACCACCACATCTATATTCATGTGACGCTCAGAACTAAGTGTATGAACCTCACATAAATTTGTGGCTGAAAAGGAAGTTCAGACGTCACGTGTCTCATATCTACTTATTAGCTCTTTTTTTGGGTAAGTAACCACTGATTAGGTTGCCAGTTGATACATGTTTGCAATCTAACCATTTGTACTCCGGGCACACAAGGTCATAGGCAGCATGGTTTTTGTTTTTACTCAAATGGAAGAGTTGCTTCGGGAGTCTACTACTAAAGGACTTGTTTGTTTAGGGATATGGAGTTTAGGATTGAAGATGAAACAATATAGGTACTCCAGGGTTTTTTTTCCAGATTCCAGTTATCTCTTGCTTGGTTCTATGACTGTGAAGGGAATAAATTTTTTATGTTTTGTTTTTTTAACTTAAGGGAATAACAAATTCGTCTGACTATTATCCCACTCCCAAATGATTTTTTATTAACGAAAGTCAGTATTAATTTTTTTTTGACAAACCAGATCATCTTAGATATTATAGATAAGAAAAACAGTACAATAAAGCGGACACTATCGGTCCGAAAACACAAAAAACAACAAACAAAACAAAAAACAAAGGAAAGAAAAGCCGCCTGAAACCAAGACGCCGAAGTTGGACCCGTCGATCACACTTGTGAAGAGGGGGTTGAAGTGGCCAAATCTGGAGTGGTGAGGTGTGAACACAGAGCAGACCCTCCTGGATGACCTGCCTCACCAATTTGAGCTCGTTCCCGCCGTAGATTGAAGGCTGAAACCGATGCAGACTCCGCCACCGTTGAACTAATTCCAAGAAACCAGATCTAGAGCTTTAAACCTGGCTCTTGAGCCCAAAAATGAAGGGGAGAGTAGGAGGTCTTTGCTCTCAAATGAGAGAATCTCAACCACTTCACAAGTAACAACCATGGGAACAAGAGGAGAGGAGAAGTCTGGAGATGGGAGATTGAGAGGAGAAGAGGAAGGAAGATGGTGGAAAAGGTGGAAATTGAAAGTCAATATTTTTAAAATAGTTATATTAGAACCTTAGAAAACGAGTTAAACTCCTACTTCCAAGTACCTAAGTGCACACCCTGATGCCGATGGCCCGAACATGATTAGAAGTATAATACAAGAGGAGCAGATTTCACATTGCCTCGATCCATCAAGAACGTGTACTCTGAGAGAGTACCTACCTAATAATAATAGGCCACCAAATCAACTGCGTCCATATGAAAGTACTCCACTTCAGATTTAGTACGACAACAGAGGTAGAAATGAATGCCATGTGTGGTTATATCCCAATCAAAACAGAGACAAGATTAGAATTTTCTCCATTTACTGATATTGATGTCTTTCTCCATCAGTTGGGAGGAAAACACCTTTCCATAAGATATTTGTACAGTAGTTAAAAGATCTTGTGGGATTCTTATTCTAGTCTAGTCTAGTTAATTAAAGATCTTATTGACAGATATTTTGTTGATAAAAGTTTGGTAGGAAGCACAAAAGCTCTCTGATATTGTTCATTTAGGATTTATCTGTCAATTAAATTAAAAAAAAAATTTGAAGAATCGAAAAGTTTTCGCCGAAATTACTAGAAAAGATTTTTTTTTTGTTTTCTCTTTTTTGAACGGAGAAAGTTCATTTCAAAGCCGAACGGTACTCAATGGAGAAAATTCCTGAGCCGCCATTGAGTATCTTCATCAGATAGAAGTTCCTCATCATTTAGTGTACAACTTTACATACGTCAATAATAGTATTTACGTTATCGGAACAATACAAGAAAGGTACGTACCACGAATAGTTGCACTCATTTTGCCACATTAAATTAATAGTATTCAAATGATGAACCATATTAGTAACCCAAATGAACCAAATTGCATCGACTATATTATAAAGCTTCTCTTGACAAAGCGTCACGATCACCTCAGCCCTTCCTTGTAGAAAAGAAATAACCTACAATATCTCATATTAATAATCCCTATATATAGCACATACTATATGCAGATGAAAATATCTCATTTTCTGATTACTGTAATAATTAATTAATATTGTTGCTGATATACATGCTTGTCACTATTCTTTTTGACAAGAGTTTTTTTTTTCTTTTTATCCCCTAAACTTTGCACCTTTTCTCTACTTAGTCTCTAAACTATCAATTTGATGATTTCATCCTCTCAACTATCATACATTTACCTACTTTGTCCAATAGATAACGCAAATTAGAAATTTGGACAGAAAATGCCACTTAAGGTCTTATTTGGGATCCTGTAAAGCAGATACTTGATTATGAGAACCTTAGAGATAAAAATTAATTATGACCCTTTACGATAAAATGATCAAACAAAATAAGACCTTCGCAAAAATAGAGGATAAGAGTAAATAGTTAACTCTTTGCTTTTGCACTCTACCTTAGCTCCCGTTCAGATAACAATAAATTATGGGAAATGATAGAAAAAACCAATTTTACCACAAATTTTGGCATGTTTCATTACCAAGAAAATAGTGAATATCTCATAAATACATTTTCCCCCAAAATGCATCCTGCAAAAAAAGTAATAGAAATTTATTATTATGGGAAAGTTTCCTCACAATCAAATAAATTTTCCTTTGTCACTCAATGCTCACAGGAAAATAAATTTTTTTTTTTGTTTTACTTCACTTCAATTCACTTTTTTTAGGATTAACTTCCCGCGTAACATTCTTGACAAATGAACAGAGCCTGAGAAGTGCTCTCTTTTGGGACATGGCAATAGTTAATGGGTCAGTGTGTTAACAGTGGTAATAGGGGAAATGGGCTAGTGAATTTTGATATCACCACAAGTACACGAAGCATAAGATTATAAATACATTTAGTTATTAGATACAACTGACATGTGTTATATGATTGAGGGATTCATCACATGTGGATGGTGTTAGAAATATGTTTAGCTCCAATAAAAGGTTATGAGTAAGGGGTTGTTTGGCTAAATTGCCACTTGGTTTATTTTTTTTGTCTTTATTCAAATTTTTTCCCCATTTGTTAGTTTTTCGTCAATTTTTTGAGAATTATTGCTTTATCATGACCCTAAAAAGTAAAAAATTACGATCGAAACCTAATTTTTTTGATTAAGGACAAAAATATGTCATTTTTTTCGTCTTTATTCAAAAAAAAATTGATTTCGATCATAATTTTTTACTTTTTAAATTTCTCTTGTTATGAAGAAACAATAATCTTCAAAAAATTTACAAAAAACTAACAAATGCAAAAAATATTTAAATAAAGATAAAAAAAATAAGTCAAGTGACTTATTTAGCCCAACAACCCTAACCTGAGTATTATCCAACTAAGTCAAAGTTTTCAGCCTTAACTATCAAGCATGTGCTTACCGTCTTATGCAAACGTACCAAAAAAAGGCAAAAAAGAGATCAAGAAATTTCACATCATACAATCCAGCATCAAAGATAAGCCCAAATTAAGGAATAGGATCCAAGTTGGACGGTGAAGCATTTGCCAACTCTACAAAAAGACAAAAAGCTCTTTCCTCTCCTTTTCAAGTGTTTCATTATTGCCCCTGGACAAAGATGGGACTAGGAAGTATAGATACTCCTGTGGATCAGGAAGTATAGATGCTTGTTGCAGAAAAGATATGCAGTAGGAATGTTCTATTTAGGTACTTGTCATACTGTGTGTTAGATCTTTCGGAGGGTTCCCGCCTAAATTAATTTGTCGAGTGATATGGGATAGAACTCTAAAAGCATCCTCATTAGGGGAGGCAAAATATTCCGTGCGCTACTTTAAAGACGAAAAAATTGAAAATTCAGCGGCATCAGAATTGCTTGTATCATCACTACTTTGCAAAATTTCATTTTTGCTACAGTTGCTCGCAACTTTGCATGAGCCACTGTTCACAAGTTACACAGTACTTTATTATTTTGTTTGTGAAGTTGTCCCTACCTTACCTTCTTTTATTGGTTTGCTGCCTCTTACTCTTTTTTTTTCTCTAAGAATAAAGAAACAATATTTTTAATGGGATAATTTTAATATAAAGAGTCTTATGCAGTAGACATTTTAAAAGTAAGTAGCTAAAATAATAAAGTGATTTTTTGAGGTATAATTTGGTCCAAAATGTAGAGAGGGTGATGTAGATGGTCTAACAATCTTCATATTAATCAGGCCCTCCCTCCGTTTCCCTAAGATTATTACTCCTTCTGTCCCTATTTAATTGGCCACTATGTTTTACATTCATTTTCAACAGCTTATATCTCTCGACGTATATTATCTTTTATGTTTTTGAAATCATTGTCTTTTGAAAAAAATTGAGATCTATTAAATAAGATCCATATTACATACTTTTAGCAATATACGTTGAGAGATATAAGTCGTTAAAATGGCAAACAAAACCTAATGGACAATTAAATAGGGACAGATGGAGTATTTTTTAAGCACTTATTTTTCACTTTACGGGACAGATCATTCTTTCATAATACAACACATTTAATTCAAAAAATAAATACTTATTTACTGATTAGAAAAATAAATACTTATATTTGTTAGCAGAACATAATCTAAATCCTCCAAAAATTAGTTGAGGTGTACCCAAAGTGACTCGAACATCCATTATCACAAAACCAGTGAGCCTCCATCCGAATCAGTCATACTCTATATTTACATAATTGTTGAATCTTATCCAATTATCATGATCTTTTGCAAACACTTTGGCACTTCGCTTGGTCTTTGTTCAATTGTTGTCGGGTTCTTATCGCATAATCACCGACCTCTCAATTAGAATTTCCGTTTGACCGGGGGAAAAAAGAGACCTCTCAATTCAAAGCTACGTGTCTGTTTTAATGAGGTGATTTTAAGCACTTTCCAATTTATTTGGACACGTACTCACGCAGGCCTTTAGATAATTCAGATCACCACTCAGACGATGACACGTGTTTTAACTTAAAAACTAAATTCTCTAACCTTGTTAAGGTTCAATCAAATCCCACACTACTTAAACCGAAACGCTCACGAGCTTTTCTCATCCGATATTTATGCAACGAGGAGGATATGAACTAGAAATGAATTGAATTCCCCCAAATGTCAATAGAATATTTTATCATTGCGTTGAGTAACTTGAGGAAAACTGTGAAAGAACTTATGAAGAAGTTTCTTCGCTTTTTTTAGATCATGAGGAAAGTGTCTTTAATTTTTCCATGAGGAGAAATAGGTAAATAAGTAGTTAATGTATCAATCGAAGTACGCGTAAGTTAACCCGAACACCTGTTCTGATGTTTTCGAATGGGCTCATAAGATTCATAACTGTAGGCCCAGTACTCATTTTCATTTTCAGATAGCCCACAAGTGACTTTAAAAGTCCATGAATTCAAACCCCTATTTTGTTGATCCTATAGCCCAGTCTAAAGCCCACAAAAAGCCCACAAACAAAAAAATTCACTGCAAATCCAAATTACCACTATCATACAAGTTAAAGCAGATTTCTTAACTTGGCCAAAAAAAAAGAAGAAGTTGTTAAAGCAGATTTCTGACAATTTTTGCAGCAGAAAAGCTACAACAAACATACTACAATAGGAAAAAGCTATTGCGTGCTCTTGGACATTGTTACGTGATATTCTAACACCCTTATCCACCACGTATATATTCATGTGACGCTCAGAATTAAGTGTATGAAGCTCACATAAATTTGTGGGGGAGAAGGAAGTTCATACGTCACGTGTCTCATATTCACTTATTAGCTCTTTTTTTGGGTAAGTAACCACTGATTAGGTTGCCATTTGATACATGTTTGCAACCTAACCATTTGTGCTTGGGGTACACAAGGTCATAGATAGCATGGTTTTTGTTTTTACTCTAATGGAAGAGTTGCTTCAAGAGTCTACTACTAAGGACTTGTTTGTTTAGGGATATGGAGTTTAGGATTGAAGATGAAACAATATAGGTACTCCAGGGTTTTTTTTCCAGATTCCAGTTATCTCTTGCTTGGTTCTATAACTGTGAAGGGAATAAATTATGTTTTGTTTTTTAACTTAAGGGAATAACAAATTCGTCTGACTATTATCCCACTCCCAAATGTTTTTTTTATTAACGAAAGTCAGTATTATTTTTTTTTTTGACAAACCAGATCATCTCAGATATTATAGATAAGAAAAACAGTACAATAAAGCGGACACTACTGGTCCGAAAATACAAAAAACAACAAACAAAACAAAAAACAAAGGAAAGAAAAGCCGCCTGGAACCAAGACACCGAAGTCGGACCCGTCGATCACACAAGTGAAAAGGGGTTGGAGTGGCCAAATCTGGAGTGGTCAGGTATGAACACAGAGCAGACTCTCCTAGATGACCTGCCGCACCAACTTGAGCTCGTTTCCACCGCAGATTGAAGGCTGAAGGCGATGCGGACACCGCCACCATCGCCGTTGAACCAGATTTGAGAAACCAAATCTAGAGCCCTAGACCTGGCTCCTGAGCCAAAAAATGATGGGGAGAGTGAGAGGTCTCTGCTCCCAAAGGAGAGAGTCTCAACAACCTCACAATTATGGGTCTAAAAAGAAAATAGGAGGAGAGAAGTCTGGAGATGGGAGATTGAGAGGAGAAGAGAGGAATGAAGATGGTGGAAAAGGGGGAAATTGAAAGTCAATATTATTAAAATAGTTAGATTAGCATCTTAAAAAATGAGTTAAACTCCTACTTCCAAACACTTAAATGCACACCTTGATGCCATTGGTCCAAACAAGATTAGAAGTATAATAGAAAGTGGATCAGATTTCATATTGCCTCCATCAAGAACGTGTACTCTGAGAGAGTACCTAGGTAATAATAGTAATAGGCCACCAAATTAACTGCGTCCATATATATAAAAGTACTCCAGATTTTAGTACGAGAACAGAGTTAGAAATGAATGCCATGTGTGGTTATATCCCAATCAAAACAGAGACAAGATTTGCATTTTCTCCATTTATTGATATTGATGTCTTTCTCCATCGGTTGGGAGAAAAACACCTTCCCATAAGATATTTGTACAGTAGTTAAAAGATCTTGTGGGATTCTTATTCTAGTCTAGTCTAGTTAATTAAAGATCTTATTGACAGATATTTTGTTGATAAAAGTTTGGTAGGAAGCACAAAAGCTCTCTGATATTGTTCATTTAGGATTTATCTGTCAACCAAATAAAAAAAAAAAAATCTAAGAATCGAAAAGTTTTCGCAGAAATTACTAGAAAAGATTTTTTTTTTTTTCTCTTTTTTGAACGGAGAAAGTTCATTTCAAAGCTGAACGGTACTCAATGGAGAAAATTCCTGAGCCGCCATTGAGTATCTTCATTAGATAGACGTTTCTCGACATTTAATGTACAACTTTACATACGTCAATAATAGTATTTACGTTATCGGAACAATACAAGAAAGGTACGTACCACGAATAGTTGCACTCATTTTGCCACATTAAATTAATAGTATTCAAATGATCAACCATATTAGTAACCCAAATGAACCAAATTGCATCGACCATATTATAAAGCTTCTCTTGACAAAGCGTCACGATCACCTCAGCCCTTCCTTGTAGAAAAGAAATAACCTACAATATCTCACATTAATAATCTCTATATATAGCACATACTATATGCAGATGAAAATATCTCATTTTCTGATTACTGTAATAATTAATTAATATTGTTGCTGATATATATGCTTGTCACTATTCTTTTTGACAAGAGTTTTTTTTTTTTTTCTTTTTTATCCCCTAAACTTTGCACCTTTTCTCTACTTAATCTCTAAACTATCAATTTGATGATTTCATCCTCTCAACTATCATACTGTTACCTACTTAGTTCAATAGAGTTTTTTTTTTCTTTTTTATCCCCTAAACTTTGCACATTTTCTCTACTTAGTCTCTAAACTATCAATTTGATGATTTCATCCTCTCAACTATCATAGTGTTACCTACTTCGTTCAATAGATAACGTAAATTAGAAATTTGGACGGAAAATGCCACTTAAGGTCTTATTTGGGATCCTGTAAAGCAGATACTTGATTATGAGAACCTTAGAGATAAAAATTAATTATGACCCTTTACGATAAAATGATCAAAAAAATAAGACTTCGCATTGGTTCAAACAAATTGAAAATTGGAGCATTTAAATTTTTTACAAGGTTCAAATTCCCTCCGTCCGGATTTGATTGTCTCTCGTTCTATTCTAACAGGCTAAAAAACTTGTCATATCTTTAAATTCGTAATGAATTTCATATAGAATATGTATCTTATTTGATAGATCTCAATTTGTTCTTTAATACAGTGTTTTTGAAATCACATAAAACAATATAACTTACAAAATATAATCAATTGAAAAATGACAAAAACTCCCAAAAAGGACCATTAAATTGGGACAGAGGGAGCACATTACAATCTTACGTGGCATTTTATAGAAATTAACACATACATTTTTAAAAAAAAAGACTGAGTTCTTTATATAGAATTTAGACTGTTTCTATATAAAAAATATGGTTAAAAATTAAGCGCTCTAATTTTCAATCCTTGTGAACCGGTGTGAAGATCTTATTCTTCTGATTATTTTATGCTAAAAGGTTATAATTAATTTTTCTTTCTAAAACTTTCATAATCAAGTATCTGCACTAAAGGGTCTCAAATAAAAAATATATATTTAATTATGATTGCCTTAGAGATAAAAATTAATCATGACTCTTTAGAATAATATGATCAGAAAAATAAGATTTTTGTACCGTTCCAAATGGATTGAAAATTTGAGCATTTAATTTTTTGAGAAGGTTTATATACTAAAAAATATGGTTACAAAATTAAGTATTCCAATTTTTAATCTGTTGGGTGCGAAGGTCTTATTTTTCTGATTATTTTATCCTAAAAGGTCATAATTAATTTTTATCTTTAATGCTCTCATAATCAAATATTTGCTCTACAGGGTCCCAAACAGGCCTTACATGGCATTTTTTGTCTAAATTCCTAACTTTCGTTATCTATTGGACTAAGTAGGTAACGGTATGATAATTAGAGAGATAAAATTGTCAAATTAATAGTTTAGGAACTACTAAGTAAAAAAAAGATACATAGTTTGAGGGATAAAAAGAAAAGAAAAAACTCTTTTTACAAACATCAAACGCTTCAGCTTCGAAGATAACGTACGTTTATTTAGGAGTATAAATTGCTTTGGCTTTTGGTATATTCCACTTTCCATTTATAGAAAACTTGTCCTTGATGGGCTCCAATGGGTTTGGTACAATTAATGTGTGCATTCTACATAAAAAAAATATCTTCACTTTTTAGTTAGAGACAGTCACTTTCTACTTAGACTGGAGATAAGTATATTTGTTTCAAGGTCACACTCACAGCAGTTATAAGCGGGACCGCGAGGGCGAGCATGAGAGCATCTTTAAAATTACAACTCTAAGCTATTAAAATTGGCATGAGTGGGGATTGAAAGTACGAACGTAGTGTGGGAATTGATAGCCATAACGTATAATATTTTGATGAATTATGCAACTTATAAGGTCACACTACATAGGCTTGTTTTGGCTTAAAAAGTTAACTAAACATTTTTTTTCTTTTTACGTCTTTATTTAAAATTTTTTTTTTTGCATTTTTTTATTTTTGAGTCAAATTTTTGTAACTTATTGATTCATTTCAATGAGAGGAATAGAAAAAAAAATTATGATCGGAACTCATAATTTTTTTTGAATAATTTGACTTATTTTTGTATTTTTAAAAAAATATATGAGTTTCGATCAATTTTTTTTTTTACTTTTCCGATTTCTCTTAACGAGATGAATCAGTAAGTCATAAAAAATTAACAAATACGAAAAAAATTGATAAAGACAAAATTAAGTCATTTTTACTTACAAAAATTCTAACAACAGAGACGATTTGCAGAGAAAAACGCTTTTGGCCCCATTTCGGGTCCCCAAAAAATCTAGAAAAATATCCATAAATTTTTTAATATTATTTTATAGGGCCCTGTAAAAAATCAGCTCCAGCGGATATCGATAAGTATTACTTTTGGATTCGTAGGGGCGAAACTGCTCAGTTCACCCCTATGAATCCAAAAGTAATACTTACAGATATCCGCTGAAGCTGATTTTTTACAGGGCTCCATAAAATAATATTCAAAAATTTATGGATATTTTTCGAGATTTTTTTGGGACCTGAAATGGGGCCAAACGCTTTTTTCTCTGCGTGGTTCTCTGCAAATCGTCTCTGCGGATAGTAGGACTCTTTTTACTTATATTAAGCCAAACCGATCCCTGTTACATACAGATAATGTGTGCACAGATTGTGTACAGATTTTATTATGGGGCTCATCACGGGTCCCACGCAAATAATCTAAGCCGTTCATTAAATATAAAATATTTTTTCAAGGGTCCTTACGAAAAATCAACTTAATTGGATACTTATACATGCTCAATCTAATCGTCTAATTTTTCATTATCCTGAAATTTGAATGAAAAATCAGTTGATACTTGTTTGCAACCTAACCATTTGTACTTGGGGTACACAAGGTCATAGACTGCATGGTTTTTGTTTTTACTCAAATGGGAGAGTTGCTTCAAGAGTCTACTACTAAGGACCTGTTTGTTTTTTTTTATCAGACTAAGGACTTGTTTGTTTAGGGATATGGAGTTTAGGGTTGAAGATGAAACAATATAGGTACTCCAGGTTTTTTTTGGGCAAGTAACATAGGTAATCCAGATTCCAGTAATCTCTTGCTTGGTTCTATGACTGTGAAGGGAATCAAATTTTTTTTGTTTTGTTTTTTAACTTAAGGGAATAACCAATTCGTCTGACTATTATCCCACTCCAAAATGTTTTTTTTATTAACGAAAGTCAGTATTGGTTTTTTTTTTTTGACAAACCAGATCATCCCAGATATTATAGATAAGAAAATCAATACAATAAAGCGGACATTACCGGTCCAGAAATACAAAAAACAACAAACAAAACAAAAAACAAAGGAAAGAAAAGCCGCCTGGAACCAAGACGCCGAAGTCGGACCCGTCGATCACACTCTTGAAGAGGGGGTTGGAGTAGCCAAGTCTGGAGTAGTCAGGTATGAACACAGAGCAGACTCTCCTGGATGACTTGCCGCACCAACTTGAGCTCGTTCCTGTCACAGACTGAAGGCTGAAGCCGTTGCAGACGCCGCCATCGTTGAACTGGTTCCAAGAAACCAGATCTAGAGCTCTAAACCTAGCTCTTGAGCCCAAAAATGATGGGGAGAGTAGGAGGTTTCTGCTCCCAAATGAGAGAATCTCAACTACCTCACAAGTCACAGCCATGTGAACAGGAGGAGAGGAGAAGTCTAGAGATGGGAGATTGAGAGGAGAAGAGAGGAAGGAAGATGGTGGAAAAGGGGGAAATTGAAAGTCAATATTATTAAAATAGTTAGATTAGAATTTTAGAAAACGAGTTAAACTCTTACTTCCAAGCACCTAAATGCATATCCTGATACCGTTGGCCCGAACAAGGATAGAAGTATAACAAAAGTGGAGCAGATTTCATATTGCCTCCATCAAGAACGTGTACTCTGAGAGAGTACCTAGCTAATAATAATAATAATAATAGGCCACCAAATTAACTGCGTCCATATAAAAGTACCCCAGATTTGGTACGAGAACAAAGATAGAAATGAATGCCATGCGTGGTTCTATCCCAATCAAAACAGAGACAAGATTTGCATTTTCTCCATTTATTGATATTGATGTCTTTCTCCATCAGTTGGGAGAAAAAACACCTTTCCATAAGATATTTGTACAGTAGTTAAAAGATCTTGTGGGATTCTTAATTAAAGATCTTATTGACAGATATTTTGTTGATAAAAGTTTGGTAGGAAGTACAAAAGAAGCTCTCTGATATTGTTCATTTAGGATTTATCTGTCAATCAAATAAAAAAATAAAAAAAATCTAAGAATCAAAAAGTTTTCGCTGAAATTACTAGAGAAGATTTTTTTTTTTCTTTTTTGAACGGAGAAAGTTCATTTCAAAGCCGAACAGTACTCAATGGAGAAAATTCCTGAGCCGCCATTGAGTATCTTCGTTAGATAGAAGTTCCTCGTGATCATTTAGTGTACAACTTTACATATGTCAATAATAGTATTTACGTTATCGTAACAATACAAGAAAGGTACGTACCACGAATAGTTGCACACATTTTGCCACATTAAGTTAATAGTATTCAAATGATCAACCATATTAGTAACCCAAATGAACCAAATTGCATCGACTATATTATAAAGCTTCTCTTGACAAATTGTCATGATCACCTCAGCCCGCCCTTGTAGAAAAGAAATAACCTACAATATCTCATATTAATAATCTCTATATATAGCACATACTATATGTAGATGAAAATATCTCATTTTCAGATTATTGTAATAATTAATTAATATTGTTGCTGATATATATGCTTGTCACTATCCTATTTGACAAGAGTTTTTTTTTTTTTTTTCTTTTTTTCCCTAAACTATACACTTTTTTTTCTACTTAGTCCATAAATTACCAATTTGATGATTTCATACCCTCAATTATCATACCGTTATCTACTTAGTCTAATAGATAACGCAAATTAGAAATTTGGACAAAAAATATCACGTAAGGCCCTATTTCGTAAAGCAGATACTTGATTATGAGAACCTTAGAGATAAAAATTAATTATGACCCTTTAGGATAAAATGATCAGAAAAATAAGACATTCGCATTGGTTCAAACAGATTGAAAATTGGAGTATTTAATTTTTTTTAAAAGATTCATATATTAGAATCTTACGTGGCATTTTATAGAAACTAACACATACAATTTTTTTTAAAAAAACTAAGTTCTTTATATAGAATTTAGACTGTTTATATATTAAAAATATAGTTAAAAATTAAGCGCTCTAATTTTTAATCCGTGTGAACCGGTGTGAAGATCGTATTCTTCTAATTATTTTATGCTAAAAGGTTATAATTAATTTTTCTTTGTAGAGCTCTCATAATCAAGTATCTGCTCTAAAGGGTCCCAAATAAAAAATAGATATTTAATTATGATAGCTTTAGAGATAAAAATTAATCATGACTCTTTAGAATAATATGATCAAAAAAATAAGATTTTTGCACCGTTCCAAACGGATTGAAAATTCGAGCATTTAATTTTTTAGAAGGTTTATATACTGGAAAATATGGTTACAAAATTAAGTATTTTAATTTTCAATCTGTTGAAACCGGTGTGAATTTCTTATTTTTTTAATCATTTTATCCTAAAAAATCATAATTAATTTTTATCTCTAATACTCTCATAATCAAATATCTGTTCTATAGGGTATCAAACAGACTTTTCATGATATTTTTCGTCCAAATTTCTAACTTCCAAGTAGATAACGGTATAATAATTATAGGAATAAAATTGTCAAATTAATAGAGAAAAAACAAAACTGTTTTGACAAACATCAAACACGTCAGCTTCGAAGATAACGTACGTTAAATTGCTTCTGGAATATTCCACTTTCCATTTATAGAATACTTGTCCTTCATCGGCTCCGTTGGGTTTGGTACAATTAATGCGTGCATTCTAGATAAAAAAAATATCTTCACTTTTTAGTTAGAGAGACGGTCACTTTCTAGTTAGACTAGAGATAAGCATATTTGTTTCAAGGTCACACTCACATAATTCGTGGACGCAGGTATAAGCGGGACCGTGAGAGCAAGCATGAGAGCATCTTTAAAATCACATTTCAATCTACTAAAATTTGCATGAGTGGGGTTTGAGAGTGTGAGCGCAGTGTGAGAATTGATAGCCATAACGTATAATATTTTGATGAATTATGCAACTTATAAGGTCACACTACATAGGTTTGTTTTGGCTTAAAAAGTTAACCAACCTTTTTTTTTTATGTCTATATTAAATATTTTTTTTTGCATTTATTTGTTTTGAGTCAAATTTTTGTCATTTATTAATTCGTTTCAATGAGAGAAATTGAAAAAAATAAATAATTATGATCAGAACTCATAATTTTTTTTGAATAATTTGACTTATTTTTGTATTTTTAAAAAAATATATGAGTTTTGAACAATTTTTTTTTTTTTTTTACTTTTCCGATTTCTTTCGACAAGATGAATTGGTAAGTCATAAAAAATTTTAACGTAAAATTAACAAATACAAAAAAAAAAATTGATAAAGACAGAATAAGTCATTTTTATTTATATATTAGCCAAACCGATCCCTGCTACACACAGATTGTGTACAGATTTTATTGTAGGGCTCACTACGGGTTCCACACAAATAATATGAGCTATTCATTAAATGTAAAATATTTTTTCAAGAGTCCTCATGAAAAATCAGGTCAATCATATACCTATAGATACTCAATCCAATTGTCTAATTTTTCATTATCCTGAAATCTAAATGAAAAATTAGACGATTGGATCCAACATCTATAGATATCGGATTGAGCTGATTTTTCGCCTGGGCCCTTAAAAACTGTTTTACATTTAATAAACGGCTCGAATAATTTGTGTGAGACCCGTGATGGGCTCCACAATAGAATCTGTGCACTAATAGTACGTGTAACAGACTTAGAAGCCAAACCCACCCTTGTATCATCCGAGACCTGCTACACACACAGCAATCTGTGCACAGATTGTGCACAGATTTTGTTGTGGGGCCCACCACGGGTCCCACACAAATCATCCGAGCCGTTCATTAAATGTAAAATGTTTTTTCAAGGGTTTCCGTAAAAAATAAGCTCAATCCAATACCTATATGTGCTTCATCCAACCATCTAATTTTTCATTCAGATTTCCGGATAATGAAAAGTTATATGATTGGATTAAGCACTTATAGATATCGGATTGAGATTATTTTTTACGGGAACCCTTGAAATTTTTTTTTACATTTAATGAACGGCTCGGATGATTTATGTGGGACTCGTGGTGGGCCCCACAATGAAATCTGTGCACAATCTGTGCACAGATTGTATGTGTGTAGACTTTCTGGTATCATCCACCCCATGTCAAGAATTTTGCCTTGGTGTTCGGAGCAGAAAGCATCAAAAGAACTTACCATAAAAGGCCGGAAAAAAGCAGAGATATTTTACGTTCAGAGGAAGAAGTTTGTGATATTTTCTCACCCATAAATAAAGTAGCTTGGGATATTTTCCAGTTTTTTATGTTTTTTGATCGAAGGATATTTTCCAGTTGAGAACTTCAATTTCGGGATATTTTCAAGAAATCCCCACATGTAATGTCCCTAATATCCAAAAATATCTACTGCCTTCGATTACTACCGTGAACATTAGCGGGTGACATGGCCACTTGATGGGCTCTTGGCACGTGTAAAAGCGGTGGACAACTGGCACGTCTCTTCTCTCCCAACCCTTCTCACAGTTTTCCTCATTCGGCTGTATATATTCTTCTTCACCAAAATACATTTCCTTTATAATTTGATCCAGAAGCCTCAAGAGAAGAGAGAGAATCAAACTAAGTTTTGTGGGTTTTCTCTCTCCTAAATTTTCAGCATCAATGGGTCGTGAAATTCTTGCTTCGGATGGCACTGTTGATTACGGTTCAACTAATTCTGCTCGACCTCGAGAGACTCTGAGTCAAGTGAGCAGACTCATACATATGTTTATGATTTTTGTATGTATGGGTTTTTGTTTGTGGGTTGTTTGGTTGCTTTGATTTTGTTTTGTTGAGTCAGGTGTGTCTGCTTTTCTTGATTAGGAGAGTTGGGGGTAGAAATATAATTTTGATTTAGTGGGTAATTACAGTATTTTGTCGATGATCCCTTTTTTTTTTGATGATCTTTGTCGGTTGTGTGAGAAAATAAAGTAGGTAATGTGTTTGAGTCCTTCGATGGGTACGCGATTTGCACCGCGTTGTGCAGGATCTCACTTGGAGTCCAACACAAATGATGAGAGCCACTGAATTTTGAAGCATCCTTGTAAAAAATCAGCTCTATTAGATATCGGTAAGGCTTGATCCAATCTATGCTCAATTTCCTGTCAAGAAAATTGTAGAAAATTGTTCAAAGAACTGATCAAGCGCTTACCAATACCGAGCATATTTTTTTATAAGGATCCTTAAAAATACATTTAAAAAAAATTGAGAGTCCCCGATAATATTTTTTTATAAGGATCCTTAAAAATACATTTTAAATAAATTGAGCGACGCCGATAATTCGTGTGAGATCCCGGATGGGTCCCTACACAACGAGGTGTGCATTTGGTGTACACCAGTACCCATAGTTTTATTGAATATATATTTTGATCCTTGCGGTTTTGATTATTGTGGTTGCATTCTTCAGGGTTGCTGAATTCTGTATTGTCGTATAAACCCTTAGCCTCCATTTGTAATGCTGTAAATTTTGAGATAAGGGAATTCACCTTATTATCCATATAGTTCACATTTAGCTCTGATCTTCTGCAAAGGGATTTTGGATGGTTGGGTTTTGGAGCTTTATTTTGATGGGTTTGATGGGAATAGTAACATCTTTCATGTTAAGGATAATAGAGATAGATCCCAAAATGGTACATATTTTCTGCCTCCGGTCCATTTTCCATGCACTGGAGTTTCACAAGGCAAAACTCAACCCTTGATTTCAAGTCCACACCGGAATCCTATAGTGTGTTGGGATGCGTTTGGACCATGGATTGGTTTAAGATGCATGACCGAAAAGAAAATACTGGTAGATAATGATAGGGGAACCTTTTTGCTGATAAAAAAATTTTTGTTTTGAGTCCTTCAATGGGTACACCATTTTTGCACATCGCGATGTGTAGGATTTCACTTGGGGTCCAACACAAATAATTAGAGCCGCTTAATTTGTTTATTTTTTTTAAGGATCCTTGTTAAAATTTAGCTCTCTTGTATACTGGTGAGCGCTTGATTCAAGCTCTATTTTTGCGGGGATCCTTAAAAATGCATTTTAAATAAATTGAGCGACTCCTATAATTTGTGTGAGATTCCGAGATGGATCCCACACGACCAGTACCCACAGTTTTATTGAATGTATATTTTGACGATCTTTGTGGTTTTGATTATTGTGGTTGCATTCTTCAGGGTTGCTGAATTCTGTATTGTCATATAAATCCTTAGCCTCCATTTATAATGCTGTAAATTTTGAGATAAAAAGATATGAATAATGATGGGACTATGTAATAGGAATAGTAACATCTTTCATGTTAAGGATAATAGAGTTAGATCCCAATATGGTACATCTTTTCTGCCTCCGGTCCATTTTTCATGCTCTAGAGTTTCACAAGGCAAAACTCAACCCTTGATTTCAAGTCCACACCAGAATCCTATAGAGCGTTAGGATGCGTTTGGACCGTGGATTGGTTTATGATGCATGACCGAAAAGAAAATACTGGTAGATAATGAGGCGAAGAATCTCAATTCGTTATTCGATTTTAGTTGCTTTTTTTTTAAAGGGAGACATCCCCTCCATAGGAGCTGAACCCAAGGTTTTGCCCAGAAAAGGGGCTACACTACTAGCCGGGCTGAGGCCACTGTGGAGTCTTTGGCTTATTGGCCTTTTTGCTTAGCTATGTTGTATCTGTCTAGTCTATAAATCCACAAAAGGGCATCTACCTGTCAAATATCAGTTTAAAAAAATGATCTTTTTTCATTTAGATTTTATGATTCTTATTTTCAATGACTTGATATCAGGACTCTACGGTCAGGGAATCAATGTCCACAGAGTGGACAGATGAGAAGCACTGTTTGTACCTGAAGTCCATGGAAGCATCCTTCATTAATGATTTGTATAGTTCCGTTGATACACTCGGCTGGCCCTTGCAAAGACAGCTTGGGGAAAAACGTCCCAACAATTGTATATCTTCTGGCCAGGTTTGATGTCTAGCCACTCTGTTTTATCTCCTGATTTTCATTAGAATACAGATCCTATTTTGCTGTTTTGTGATTATGTTTTCTAGAACGCTATTAGAAAGCTCATTTTATTGCAGAAACTTGTAATTAGGAATCTTTCTGGGAAAGAACTTATTTTGTAAGCAAAAACCTGAAAAGATGTTTTCAAGTTGTAGGAAACCATTATCGCTGAAACTGAAGAGTATTCGGGTATAAACAATTTTCGAAAAGTTATCTGAAATTTTTTGATTCTAGAACAAAAACCAAGCATGGGCATTGCATTTTCCAGGGCTTTTTTGAGCTGATCATTCTTGCTTGTCTTTTATGATCTTTTTTGTTCTCATTTGCAGTACAAGGTTCTTCGAGGTGGCTGTTGGGAAAAGGTCAATTTTGAAAATCAAAAACCGCAAACGAACAAAGAAAATGGGCCTCGTGTGCTTTTAGCACATCCATGGATTCAACATTTCAGATCCGCATGCAGAGAACAAAATGTATTATCTTGTGATCTACAAGAAAGAACATCATTTGGAAATCTGGAAGTTCGTGGCATTGGGAAAATGGCATTTGCTCCTGCTGATTTAGCTGCCAACATGAAGCAGTTTTCTTTGTGTCGCAGTGATTCAGTTGGTAGCAATACAGGTAGCTCTCAACTATCTTTTGCTGTTTTTTCAACAGAAATCTACTTGTCCTTGGCTTGCATGGCTTACTTTCGCAGTTGTGGGTTCGTGCTGAGCATGTATCTCTCTGGCATGTTATTTGTACGTGACAGTGATGTAGGTCTTAACGCAGGGCTTCAATATAGCACATGTTGGGATACGTAACTCGGTACCTGTATCGGTGGTACGACCATAAATGGCCAATAACTAAGGGTATTGGAGGTCCAAAATCCTGTTGCATGACGACTGATAGTATGAGTAAAGACCTATATTAACAACCCTTGGCTAACCACTTCCAAGTAATAATGACATTTAGAGTGTAAAGTGAACAGCACTATAGAGTCATAGACGTCAGGGACTTTTGTAGTTCTGTTAATTGACATATACCCATCCACTGGATTGTATTTCTCTGTTGTTCTTGCCCTCATCGCAAACAAAGTATTAGATATCACCAACTCATCTAAAAGCTTAGGTTGTTAGATAAAGGGGCAACTTTATTATTTATATTCTCAACACGCCTCCTCACGTACAGCTAGACTCTCCTCCATAAGTGGGCTAAACACGTGAAAATTTTAATCATTAGGTAGGCGGTGAGTTTCGAACATAGGATCTTTTGCTTGTTTTGATACAATATTAGATTTCTTAGAGGGTTTCAACCTAAAACTAATTAACAATAGGTAGCGTAACCTCTAAAATATATTAACTAAGTTTGGGTCGCTTAAATGAGCGATGTGGGACAAGTCTTAACACTTTCTCTCACGTGAAGCCCGGATGCACGTGGAGGTGATAGACTAGGAGCTAAGCGATTGACTCGGGTGACAGAGATCACTGAGACTTTTTCACGAGAGATGAGGCCATCCAAGACCTAGCTTTGATACTATGTAAAAGCATTCAACTCAATGCCAATTGGCAATGAGTGGAGAGGTCTCAAATGTTATTAAGTGATCACTAATTTCACTCTAAGCAATGTGGGATTTTATTTCCTTAACAGGATAGTATAAAGATCTGAGGATCTTAACTATGGAATTGAGTCTTCTATTGGAAAATGTTTTATGCCTAGTTATTGCCTTCGGAAGCAAAATATGTACTGAATGTAAGAGTTGTGTGTGTATTCCACAATTGGTCATCACTTGGAGCACATTTCAGTCTCTTATACTGCTGTAGTGATCCTTTTGTATGTCCATCGTATACGTGACTCTTATATATTTGTTGCAGAGGTCACGGGCCAGAACTTTATTGATGAGGATAGTGAAGGAGAGAAGACAAACCATGTATCCAAAGCAAAAAGGAGGAAAACTAACGATGGTCTCACTTCAAGCCATGATCAGGTAATGGTTTTAGGAAAACACTATGCGAGCAGAAAATTTCTAGAGTTGCCATTTCTGTTAGGAAAAAGACAGAGAAAAAGATAGTTATCTTATGGCTGCTTTGCCTGAAGCCACATCATGTATTTCTGGTTGTTATGTCATTTCTCATGTTATAATTGTTCAACTTTCAACGATTATACTATCGTATGCCGTCTCGATTATATGAATCTCACCATTGCTCATTCAGGTTGTTCCTTTCGGCACACATCCTTCAACCCAAGTTGTTCCCAAAAAGTCTTCTTCGCTGGGAAGGAAGAGGCCCTAAAGCGGCCATGATTTGAAGTCCGAAAACAAGATCAATTTTCACAGGATTCAACAGATGTTCCAACCGAGGAGACTAAGGGATGATCCCGAGCCCGATTAGCGACTGACCTGCAACGGTAACTCGAAACTCATATCATGAGAGAGAGAGAGAGAGAGAGAGAGAGAGAGAGAGAGGCTAATTTAGGAATCAGGGTGATTGGTCATATGTTGGACAGGTTCTGATGAGCATGGTGTGTTTGTATTGCACAACTATGATGGAGGTTAGACTAGCATGTTTCATTGTTTTTGAATTTTTTTGCCTTCCTCTTTTACCCCCTTGAATTGCTATTAAAGGGATGTGAACTCTAGTAGAATATGTATAATGATTATTCTATCTCAGTGCATTATGTTGCAATATGGTCATCCTTCATTCAAAAGCTTGCAATAGTTTCTTAAGTATTTCCTTCTTGTTTGAAGCTGGGGGACTATCGTTTCGAACCTGAGTTTGGCATTTTTTGCTTGGAGCCTGAGTGAAAGATTTATCACCTTATTGGTTTGCCCAGTAACTTATTAGGAGCAGTTTGGATCTGTAATTTTACATTTTTACAACTTAAAAAAGGCTGGATCGAAGAACTAATCTAGTTGAGAACGCAACTGGTTATTTCATTTTCCTCATTTACAAAGAAAGAAACCGTGACTGTAATTATTGATATGCTTGCAAATAAGCATCACTAATTGTCTAATCAATTTCTGAGCAGATTTTGGCTCATTTGAAGCCGTTGAAGAAAACCGGTTGCAAGTCCTCTCTTCTAAAATTCTTCAGCCCTCCAACAAACACCTTCTCATCACATAGGTCTCGTTCGTTTTTCGCGTTTGTGGATCTCGTAACACAATGGACCTCATCGTGTTGATTTTGCTATGCTTAATGAAAGACGAGTCGCTCTTCCATTTGAACCTTGTTTAATGGGTGGCGATTTGATAGTGAAAGGACCGGTGAAATGCAAGCACATTTAGCCACATAGTGGCTAATAAGGGTAGATACTCACCTTGGTCAAATATGTGGTAGAGAGCTGAACTTATGCTAATCACAATGGCATAATCAAAAGTGATAGTTTCTTAAAGTTATTAACGTTTGTGTAAAATACGACTCACAATGGTATAATTAAACTTAGCAACCATCCGCTCCAATTGAGACATGAGCTTTTGGAAACACGGATGACGATATAGTCAATTTTTTTGAAGAGATATAATATTTTTTAGAGGAGAACCAAACAAAGTGATTGTGACGCAAAAGAATTCAAGTCAAGTCAATTTTAGGGCACCAACTAAACAAATTTGAAATCATTTTAGGGAGGTGGCTGTTTGGGATGTTCGGGCTTGGGATGCATCTCCGTTGGGTGGCCAGTGGTTTGTGGCGGTGGCTTACCAGCAGTGGGGGAGGGCGGCGATCTTGGGTAGGTTTTGATTTTCTTTGGGCTGGACTGAAATGTATTGATCTGGCCTTTTAGCTCTTGGGGTGTTTTTGTATTAGGCTGCGTTCTTTTCAACTTAACTTAAACTTGAGAATTTTGTCCATATTTGAATTGTATTCGCATTTGTTAACTTTGCACCATTTTTTTGTGGATTATTGGTTCATCTCGAGGAGAGAAATTGGAAAAATAAATTTTTTTTACTCTTATTCAAGTATTTTGAGAAATAACTTTTTAACAAAAAATGTGAAATGCAAAAAAATTCAAATAAGGACAAAATTTTCAGATTTAAGTTAAATTCAAAAGAACGCAGAATCTAGGTATTTTGGCCCTTAGGTGTTTTTTTGGGCTTTGTTCCTTTGGTGTACTTTTCAATTTTTGGTTAGAATCCTTCCCCTAATAAAATGTTGCTTTTGCAGTTAAAAAAAAGAAAAGAAAAGAAAAAAAGAAACCATTTTAAGGAGTTGACTATATTGTGAAAATTGTGATAGTTATGGTTCTTGGATTAACGCGGTTGTGAATGGCGTAACACCGTTAAAGAGAAATTTTAAAAAATGTAAAACCAAGGGGTGAAAAGCTAGAACCAGTGGGGCTCTAGAACGGGCAGTCGTGCGAACCAGAAAGGCAGTAGTAGCTCTCTGTCCCTTTTTTTTTATTCATTACTAGTTGTAAGAGAAATACTTATTTTCGGAGGAGCACTTGTTTACTCTATAATTGTGATTTTTCTTTTATCCGTCGATTGGACGACACGTGGTAGGGGTAAAATTGAAAAGGTGAAGGGTAAACATTGATTCACTGTAATTAAGTAAAATTTAATTAAATAAGTTGATTAATAATAATGAAACTACGGAAAGTTTTAAGTATCATTTTTCCCGTCGATTGGCCAGTACGTGGCGTGTTTTCTTTAAATGCGTTGAATATCATGGAGGCTATTTGGTCCGTCGATCAAGCGACAGATGTCAAAAGGGACTATATCCCATTATTCCATGATCAAAGGGGCGGTTAACCACGATTAGAGAGGCAGTTTTCCAGACGTGGATTCGTTCTGCAGTTGTGGAAGTTATTTTGCCAGAATTCGAAAAGAGTTTCAACTGCCAGCCCGGAGGGAAGATTTAAATTCGAATTTGAGGGAGCCTCTATTTATAATCAAGTTCAAGACAATTTCAAACACACACAAATAACGCCAACAAGCCTTTATCTTTTCTTTTGTAGGAGTAGTTTTAACTTGTAATTGTTCACTCGATTATCTTGATCGATTGTTCTTCTACTTTGAGGATTAATAAAGTCCATTTTGTTAATCTTCTACCATATTTTATCCACATCATTGCTTGTTTTCAAAGAAGTCCTGAAAACGGCAAGGAACCAAACTCCACTTTTACTCCCCACATTCCAGCAACTCACAATACGTTTTCTCCGCCAATTTCCCGTCGATTGGATTGAAATCAGAAATTTAGATAACAGCACTCTATCGTGACCGTCCAAAATATTTTTGAAGTGTTTTGGACAGTTGGAATGTTAATGACAAGGGTACATCAAGATAGGGGGACAGGGAATCCAACCAAAATTGGACAAACAGCTAAACGGGATCTAGCCCAAAACACATATGGGTCTAAAGTGCCTAGATAATAATACAATTAAAGCTCATAAACAATCACCTAGTGCTTGTTATTTCTTCAATTCCTACGGTTCTACATCTCCTTAAAAATTATGTTTTGAACATTTTGAGCGGTTCGAATCATCGCAAATTGATCGGGAAAGGAATGTCCTTAACTTAATGAGTCCGGCTCCTCTCCAATCCATAAGGAATTGGAGGATCCTCCAATTTCAATTCAATGGTCAAGATTACCCAAGTAACTCAAGCCCCAAAGTTCATATGATATTCTACGGACACCCAATTACTCCCCAAATATTTTTCAATTACATAAGGGTCTTCTTTCCCCATTTTTTTTTGAACGGCGAAAAAAATTCATTAACCATCGAAATTTATAAAAAAATTCAATAAATTTTTTTGAATGGCGTCCTCTTCCCGTTAAACATGCCTTTGAAAAACAATTTATATAGCTCATGTCAATTTTTTCGACCAATATCACATAGTTCCTGAGGATTTTTTAACTAATACTAGATCAATAATTTTTTTATTTCAGCACGGTTTTTTTGTTGATATTATCTTATTATGTAGCTCATGAGATTTTTTTTACTGATACTAATATATTTTCAATTGTGATTCACACTGTATTGTGTACTCATTGATGTAGTTGTTCTTGTATGTAAAGAAAGTTGAAATTAAATTCAGTTATGGAAATTAGAAAGAAATCGTAAGAGTAAGTAATTGAACATAATATAATTTTTATAGAAAAAATATTTTAGAAGAAATGCAAAAGGAGTCTTTGATTAATCCTGTGAATATGATAGTTTTTTTAACTTGCACCAATTATTAAAGTCATGAAATGAAATTTTACTAATGTTTGGAATTTGATAAATGGGTACATGGAATATAATAATTGGGGAATATGTGGAGAGTAATTGAATGCCCATAAAATACCATATGAGTTTTGGACTGAAAATACTAGAGTAATCCTAACCATCGAATTGGAATTGGAGGATCCTCCAATTCCCTATGGATTGGAGAGGAGCCGGATTCTAACTTAATATGATAAGGGCGGCCTTACTTGAAGTTTTGTGTGTGTGTATGTATTGGTGATTATGAACAAGAAGAGGGAGAGTCGTGCTCTTTAAATGAAGAGTGTGAGAGTGGTCGATTTTATGCCTGATTTTAATACAACATAATAAAATTAAGGAATTCATTAAGAATGACCTGATAATCCGGCGTGGGAAACAACAATGCTTTTCACCTTTGGCCCCGTTCAGTTGCTGGCGCCAAAATAATTGACAGACAAAAAAAGAGAGAATAGTGTCAATTTGAGATGCTCACCAAAAAATGGCGCCAGAACATTTTGGCTTCTGTATTCTACCCATGGATATAGTTCCGTGATTCTTCATCTTGGAATTATTATTTTTAAGTATTTATTTATCTTGCCATTAATCTTTCAGTTTTGTTTTGTACTAGTAACTCATTATTAGTGGATTTTTTAAATCAGCAACCAATCAAGCACGGTTGTTTAATATTAATTTGTTTATTTAGTTTTAATCTACTTATTTTTAAAGCTTCATTTTTATAGTTAATCATTAGAGGATGTCAATTTGAATGGGGGATTTGCATGACCATTCAAAGGATTGAATATTAAATAGGGAATTGCAAGTCGATTTTTCCATTTCATGTTAAGGCTTTGCGTTAGATACAATACATGTTTGTATGTGTTAATTTTTGAAATATTGTAGCCCATTATTTAGGTCTCAAAGTTATTTTTATTTAAAATTAGCCATGAGAATAAAATAAAGAAATTTTTCATAAATGTATTTTTCCCGGAAAATGAACAACTACATTCTAGTTTTCCGGCAAAATTCTTTTGTCAAATTAACACTCACAGGAAAATAAATCTCATTTTCATTTACTTCATTTTTTCTGAGAATAACTTTCCAGCACCACATTCCTGGCAACTGCTTAGCCATGGCAACCTCGCCTTCAAATATAAGGTTGAAACTACCCCAAGCGTAGGTCTAGATCGTCAGTAGCATAATAAACTGGTAAGACAGGAATCGTACCACAGGGAATTCGAAGATAGCTTAATCGGATTGTAGGTTTTATATGGTGGGACTCCGGCGTTTAAGATGGCCAACTAGGTTTTGCTGTAAACGGTGAAAGTAAAAATGGAAAAGACTAGAAATGAGTTTTATAAACTAAAAGAGGCAAGCCTAGAGATCTACTATCCCTTAACAAAGGCCGTTACTGGTTCTCAATTATAACTCAAATGACAGTCACAATCGCGTGTTTACGCCCGGAAGATTTAACTTTAACGATTACGTTTATTGAAAGATGTGATTAAACGGAGGCAAACTAACTTGTTTGACAAATTAATCGAACATATAGGAGGCCACGAGCTCTCGGTGAGTCGCTTGCCAAGACCGCTGGACTAAGCACCTTACCAAGAAGTTAACACCCCTTGCTTAGACCAAAAATGAAAGTTAAGCCCTATTCCGAAAATCATGCTTTTAAACCCAAAGGTTTGAGAACTAAATAACCACCTAAGTTCTCGGAAAAGATTACCCCTAGATTTAACCAAGAGACTACTCACACATAATGAAAGAACAAAGCATGCTAGAAAAACGAACCATAAGATTTAATCGTAAGAAATGAAAACAAACTTGATTTATACGAAGATCCAACGAGTAGCTACAACATTAATAAACGAGAAAACAATAAACGAAGATCACTTACTAGAGTTCTTTACGGAGAAGACTTGAAAGTTTAAAGCTTTAATGGAGTACAAACAAAAACAATACAAAGACTTAAAGCTAAAAAGGTAAGAGAGAGATACAAAATGAGAATATCCTATAAGGTTACCTATTAAAAGAAACTTTCTATAAGTGGAAAGTTTGAAAAAGTAAGAAAAATATCTGCTGGTAACAAAAGTTATCGATGCCATAAGAAAACGTATAGATAACATTAGGCGAATAATCCCCTGTAGAAAGGAGTTATTGATAACTCCAACCAAATGTTACCGATTCCTTTAGGAGTTATTGATCTCTGCTGGGAACAAAAATATCTGTCTTTCTTGCCTCGGCACCACTGGGCATCCTCCAGGCCATTATCACTCGACTTCTTGGACTTGGTGAAACAACACCTCATGGCCTCGGGTGCTCGGTTACCCTCAAGGGTTATTCTTGGTGTCAAAATACGCGTTATTCTTTCGTTTAACCTGAAATGCTTACAAAAATACCTTATGCGCAATATTGAGTAAAAACGAACAAATAGAAATAGAAACATCATAAATGGAGGATTTGAGCACCAAGATCATCCAATCTCGGGTGCTTATTAGCAACTGAACAGAGCCTTTGTGTTTCCACTTATTAATTATTTATAGTTAAGGACTTTTTATATATGGATGATTAAGGACATTAAGGGCATTGTCCTTTAATGTCATTTGGTACAAGGACATAGTTGTAATTTAAAAGAACGTATGCCTTGTTTGGACGGAGATTTGAAAATTTTTGGGTTATGGTTTTTGGTATAAGGAGTGGAGGGAAAAAAAATTCAGTGCTAGGTGGGTACCATGTGGTGCCTGCTCGGCATATCTGGGTTGTCCATTGCATTTTTGGACGTCTCAAATTTGGAGAAAGAAAAAGAAGAGGAAGTGTTGGGGTGAGAGGAGAGAAAGAGTTTCAATCCGAGCAGTCCAAAAGTGTTTTGGACGGTCCGGATGTGCTGAGCGGGTACCATGTGGAATATACCCACCCGGCACCGAAAAATTCAAAAATAGAGCCCCAAAACTTCAAGTCCAATCAGGTCCGCCACAAATTCAAACAAGTCTAAACCAACATTACTTAGAATTAAGTTATATTCATCTGCTCTAAAAGTATAAAGATAAACTATTAGACGTTATTAATAACACTCTAATTTGGAGCTAGATTAGAACATGAACTTGATTTAGATTCTAATGTACCAAAAAAATAGAGAAGGTTATTAGTAACATTTTTAACATAAAAATATCATAGAATAGAATATATGTTTATTACTTTATTACCAATAGAATTTTGTTTAAATTACTTAACATTATCCATAACTTTCGGAAGAGAAATAAGAACATTGTGGATTGGGCGGAATGAACCGAACCGCATCCTTCAGAATTAGTTTTTTTAGATCCGCATCCGTCCGTACCATGCATCGATTTGGTTTGGTTTGGTACGGATTCGACGAATTGGACGGTTCGATTCACCCGCTGAATAGGCGTAGACTTTCGCATGTACTCTTTCCATTGCATAAAAATTATCCCATCCGCATAACAAGAATTTGGAAATAATTTATTTAATAAAAAATTCCAAATTTTATTTTGTCTAGTAACTTTGAGAAATTCATTTTAAAATTCTCTTGATCAGTTTTTTTTTTTTCGACGTTCCAGTCAATTTATACGCACGCGGACTAAAATTTCTTAAAGATAGTTCGTTAATTCGTTTCGTGCACGGCGAGACTTGAAATTCAAAAAAGAAATATATTATTTTGTTGCGGTCGTGTGCAAGAATCGCACCGCAGATTCAACTAAGCGGCGAACGGCAGGAGAATATTTGGGATTTCTCGACACTAAAGGCTGTCTTTCAAAGATTCAGATTTTACATTTTCCAGGATGCAGTTGGAGGAAGCATTTGGAGGCAGCTAGAGGCCATGTGAGATCAGATCCTTTAGTCCCTTTCGCTTATCACAATCCACCTCATATTTCTTCAAGTACTCTTCGACTCATAATTTCTTTCTTTATTTTTTCACGATTACAGATTTGTCTTAGCGATTGTGATTGGGGTTAGTCTTAGTTCGATTGATGATTAGGGTTTCCAACTGTTAATTGGACAAAAGATAGGTGCTTCGTTCCCAATGAGGTTGGTTCATCGGCTGCTCGGCATCCGTGTTATTTTGATCCACAATCGACTTATCATTATTCCACATTTTTTTTTATAACTCAGGTGTCTGGGCTAGCTTACGCACACCTCGACTAATCCTCCTAAGGCCCAATCCCGCCCTAGAGCTGACATGCGGGGAGCCCAATTAAAGATAGAGCAATTGCTCCGTATAGACTGCCCCAAAGGAGTGGACCTTAAGAGGGAGCAAACCCCTGCTACCCAGGCTTTGACCACCAGGGGGTTTATTTTTATTCCTCATTGCTTGGGCCACCAGGGGGTTTATTTTTATTCCTCATTGCTTGGGTATGGAATAGGTAATTAGAATGTACTCGAGGAACCTCTTCAATAGATGTAATCTATATTTGTCGTTGGATTTGAAGTTTCTCTATGGTATATGAACGGAGCTCATTTCATCTCACATTGAAAGAGTTTAATCTACGCTTCCATTTCATCTCGCATTGAAAGAGTTTTATCTATACTAGGTTGACAGACCCTAGGAAAAGATTGGACGATGATAAATTCACAATAGGGTACACGTGACATACCTAGAACCGGGTGCACTAGCAGAAATGTTAGAGAGTATTGTCCAATATTGCTTTGGCACGGAATATGTGACTTCACCTAATACCTTAATCTTTAGGGTTGGATTCAAAGTTCTACACCATTTCTTATGAAAAATGCTCTCTGTTGGATTCCTCTTTTTGTTGAATATGAATTTGTTGTAGTTATACTGATTAATTTTCTTGCCAAACTTGAAACTAGGTCGAGGAAGACATTCCTTGTGAAAAGGAACTTTTGGTATTCAATCAATTAGGGTTTTATAGCGTTCATTGACGAAATACTAGTGATTCTTTTACGATGAGGTCGGCTGTCTCTACGTGGAAGGCATTTGGCTGGTTAATTTCACAGCGGAATGGCAGTAGATGCTTGACAAGATATTCTGGGAACTATGGGGCATTGGGAAGTTGTGTTCAGATACGATGTTTGAGTGGCATTGCGGGAACTGAAACAATGCTGGTTAATAAGGACATTAAAGCTTTTAAGGACTACAATTCATTTCGGGTTAGTGGTTGCAGTAGCAGCGCTGCTGTTCAGAGGAGGGGTTTTCTTGGTTGTGGGGATGGGGAAGAGGGCAGCATGGTTTCCAAACTCTATGAAGAGCGGCGTATTTTGGGGTATGTTTGTTCTTATTCTACTTGTTACCTCCTTTGTTTGTTGGCTTTGTGTTTGTCTGAAAGGTTACGGAAAAGAAGTTTCTATTTCTACTAATAGCACTGAAATTTGTCTCCAAACCATATCATGTTTCTTATGCCATCTCTTAATATAACACGTGCATTTATTAGTTATCATCTTGTTTATCTCTATTTCCATTGTACATGGTACAAACTGCTTGTGTGTGTTGGCATGCTTAGTACCTTCCGTCTACGGTCAAAATTATTCGGATTGGCACTTAACTATCTTATTGAGATTGTCTTAGTGGACGAGGGCAATTTTTTTTGCTTCTTTCTCTACCTTATGCTGCAATTTGGTATTTGCCTTGGCTAAAACTTCTCCAAAACTTTAAATATTTGAACACGTTCAAGATCTGATTTTTCTCAGGAGTGCGATTTAAAACATGTTAACTAGTTTTCTTTTGGTTGCATTTTGACATCATCCATGTCCTTATAGCACTTGTATAAGTTATACAAGTTAATATAGGTTATCGATAATAGGTATTCTCCTGAGCAATTATTCAATGTGGTTGCTGCTGTTGACTTGTATCAAGATTTTCTCCCCTGGTGCCAGCGATCGGATATAGTTCGACGCTACCCTGATGGATCATTTGATGCTGAGCTGGAGATTGGTTTCAAATTTCTTGTTGAAAGCTATGTTTCCCATGTGGAATGGAAAAGGTCAACATACGTTAAGGTAAGTTCTGCTTTAATTTTCTTGCTCTTGCGTTTAAGATCTTTTTTAACTCGTTAGAAATAATCTGTCAAATCTAAGTAGATGCACAACAGAGCACAATTTTATCACAATGACTGCAAAACCTTTTCTTGGGCCACACCCTTAACTCAAATGGAACTGAGCTACACTCAAAAGTAGTTGAGCGATATAAGAAAACCCCTCCCTGACAACAGTGTCAGAATTAAGCTCTTGCAGCAACTTTCCCAGAGATGAGTGGGCAATATCAGGCTGAGCATTTGGTGTTGCGATTGAAGTTTTCCCCAAAGAGAAGGGGAGGGATTTCTGGGTGGGTGTTTACTGTTTAGTCATCCAAAAACAACCATAGATATATGCAGTCTATGGATCTGACACAGTTTGAACAGCCCGGTGTGAAAATTTTGGAAAAAGTTTGTTAGGAAGATAGGTAAGAGGATGGCAAGTTGGCAACTAATTTAACGATATTTCCAATTTCTTGGTTATACTTATACCTCAAAAGCTATGTGGGGAAACTGATGTATATTGCATGGCCATGACCAGTTACAACTTATAACATGATTTGCTGATTTGCTAATTTCTGCATCATTCTACCTTTGAAGATACAAAATTCTTATTCATGTCTCCTCCTAGCTTCCTCAATAGTTTGGAATGTTTAATTTTAGATTATATTGTAGCTAACAATTTATATCTAGCGTTTTTTGTTAGAATTATCAACATATCCAAGATATGCAGCCCAGCTTTCCAAGAATTTATGTTTAAAATAAGTATTATATAAATATGCTTTTCCCTGTAACTTGGGTATGTGTTTTAGACTTTTAGTGTTCTGTTGTTCATCTATGGACATTGATCTATAATGAGCTACTTCGGGTATCATTTAGGACTATGACTGTGTTTGGTGGTGGTATTGTTGTCTTGTTGATGTACTTATTACCATCCCTCCTGTTTTTGTTCCAGTCAACTGTATCAGAAAGTTCTCTTTTTGATCATTTAATAAACATTTGGGAATTCAGTCCGGGACCCAATCCAGGAACTTGCAACCTCTATTTCTTTGTGGATTTTAAGTTCAACTCACCGCTCTATCGACAGGTATATGTACCTTCGGACAATTTTGTTGTAGTGTGCAACTTTCTTCGTACTACAGCTAATGCATGTAATGTTGAATTTTCACTTTATTTGAGGTGGGCATGGCTTAGGAAATTTTCCTAACTTACCGTAGGTGATGCATTTAGGAACTTATGTGCCCGATTTGATCTTGCATGTTTGACTCTTTATGGAATAATTTGCAGTATGGAATATTATTGTACTCCGCTTAGGTGCCACGGTCTGGAGCATCACAAACATTTCCATCTCCCACTTCGGGGCCCTCCTTTATCAATGCAAACCTAAGAAGCACCGACATAGGAGACGACAATTCTAAATAAATGGAGACGCGGACATAGCAAAAAGATATATCCATATCCATATACATATGCATATTTATTTTTAGTTTTTCATATGAATACTGTACCCAGAAATAGTCAAAACTCATGGAACTAGCACAGTAGCACTTCAGAAAGACAAACCGCGTGATACAAGACAGTACTATTACCTTATCCAACACCAAAGCAAAACCAATGAATATCTTAGACTATTAATCGTACTGATACAATCCAAAAAAACCAAAAAGCATTCATTCAAATATTCAACAACCATCATTCATCAAAGCAACCAGAAAAACCAATTGTAAGCCTCCCAGCCTTTAAAACATACACTGCCCTGTTCCCTGACATTTCTATATTTAGGGGTCTCAGAATTGTCGACGCTGTGTCCAACTGGAAAAACTTAATAACCTTAAATGGATAAACGACTTAGCGTGTCTCATATGTATTTAGGTGTGTCCTTGGAGTGTCCAACACTGGTTCGGTGATCTGTTAGGTGGGTCAGTGCTTCATAAATGCAACAGAAGTGTATAGTTGCTGCGTGCTTCATCAGCTCCTCCTTGGCTGTTTATATCTATTACGGATGCAGTGCACTGTAGAACTCCAACCACCAACCTACCATTTCCTCGTACTTTCGTGAAACTTCAACCCACTGTGGCCATTCTCGTGAACCCACTCTCTTCTGAGCTTTTGTCTCCATTTTATTCACCACGCTGCCTTTATCACTGCCACGCTGCCACTACCCTACAACCAAGTCTGTTGTCGTTGTTGACATTGCTATTCGACTACTTTCCCATATCTCGATCCAAATATGTGACCCATTAACAAAACTAAACCAACTTAAACTGCATATTGTGTCTCAATTAATGATATGCTAACCACTTTGTTTTGCAAATCTCACCCAATTCTTAGATTATTCAGCATTCTTATTCAGAATTTAGCATCCATAACCATTTACTGAAACATTGCTTTCAAGGAAATTGAAAAAGGAATTTGTTGTCTACATGGAGTTGATTCTCTAACTGGCTCTATTCAAAGCTGTTTCCTCGGTTAAGGTTAGGGAAATCATGTCTCCCAGCTTTATCTTCCTAAATCCTTTCCTTTGGCACTTTTGGACCCTTGTCTCTTCTTCTAGGAGGTAGAGATGGTCTAAGTTTCATGCGGCAATGCCTTTTATAACCAACATTCTCTTCATTCTTCTTTTGGTACCATTTTTAATAGGGAAATTTATATAAATGGTCCTCCTAGTTTCATCCGAGTCTCATTTTCGTCCTCCAAGTATCAATTACAACTCTTTTGACCTTCAAGTTTGGTTTTCGTACCAAATTTGTCTAATTGATAACTTCTGTCAGCCAAGTTGGACGGAAAAAATCAAATTGATGGCAGTTTGGACGTTACGGTTCATACCAAGTTAGTCCAATTGATGACGTTTGCCCTCAATCTGATTTTTTCTGTCTAGTTTGGCTGATAGACGCTATCAATTGAACTAACTTGGTACGAAAACCAAACTTGAAAGTCAAAAGAGTTGCAATTGATACTTGGATGACGAAAATGAGATTCGGGGGAAACTAGGAGGACCATTTCTATAAATATCCCTTGTTAATATCCTGCAAAGCATTAACTCGTGTTGTGCTTTCTTTTGAAACAACTCCCGAGTCTTTAGGATCTTTAATGTAAAACGTCCTTTGTTCTTCTTTTGAAATGCTTTTTGACTTCCCATGAAGGCATCTATTTCTCACTCCAACTTGGTAAAACTACTCAGTATCTTTCAACGTGAAAGGATTTTCGAGGTCACAGCAATTCTGCCCAATCAATTTTTTCTCTTTCACTTCAAAATTTTCTAAAAGAATTGTTTAATGCAACTAAGTATGTCATCTGGGATGATGCTACATGCTTGCATACATGTCTGTTTGTTTAGTCAGTGTAATTCATTATATGTGCAACTGTCTTAGACCCCTATTATTTTACATGGTTTGGAGTTTCAAAAGTGAAGTTTTCTGCTTTGTTGTGTAATATTACTTTGAAGCGGTCTAACTTGGTTAATCACTTTATGCTGGACAGATGGCATCAGTGTTTTTTAAAGAGGTTGTCTCTCGACTTGTTAGTTCGTTCCATGATCGTTGTCGTCAGGTATACGGACCTGGAGCCCCCGTTCTCGAAAATACTCACAAGCAAAGGGCTTGAAAGTTTGTTTTGTATTTGTGACATATTGTACCCTCCAAAGGGCCAAATGCAATTCAAACAGATTTCGGAATAGTAGGATCAAATTGTTTACCATGCCATGTCTTCCAGGTTTTATTTTGAGCAGCGTCGTTTACTCAATTGTTTTTTGCGGGTGCAATTTTGGGAAATAGCAGAACTTAGTTGGCGGACTTGGCATCGTCGTTTTCTTACAATATTTATTTTACTAGTTACTATTTTGAGATCCCTGTACTCTGTACTCATAAATGGCGAGATTGATATTTAGTTGGATGAAATTGGTATCATTGTTGCATCTCCTGTACAATAATGTTGAAACTGAATTCTTGAAATGGGCATTTTGGCTGATGAGCAGAACTGAATTTCCTCTCTGGCTTATGGTTTTTCCCCCTTTCTTATTTGCTTTGCTTTGCTTGATTATTGTCGCCTAGTAGAAACGACTAGAGGTCGTTCGAAT
Source organism: Rhododendron simsii (assembly GCA_014282245.1). Lineage (NCBI taxonomy): Eukaryota > Viridiplantae > Streptophyta > Magnoliopsida > Ericales > Ericaceae > Rhododendron > Rhododendron simsii. The sequence continues at coordinate 33,066,290 of CM024959.1, forward strand.
CTTGCGATGGAGATCTCGTGCCAATGGGATCAATTTTGTTTCCCACCTCTATTATTGTTTTAAATACTACTTGAAAAAAAAAAAAATTATTACACTTTGCTTCCTTTCATCTTTTAAACTCTTGCAAAATTTTGTTTTCTAAACGGACAAGTCCGACAACCACTGCCTAGTGCAGTTGGTATGTCATCTCTCCCCTATGAGGGAGGTCCTGGGTTCGACTCCTGCTGGAGCAATACCCTTAGGGTCCCAAGCTATGGATAGCTTCTGGACTTCGTGCTAACTCTAACACCTCCTACTAACCCCCGCTGATGTATGACGATTGAAAAAAAAACCCGGAGAAGTCCAATAGATTCGGAATTTTTTTTTTCGCTTTTCGACCAACAAGGCAATTGCATATTTCTATTCAAAGCTCGAAGGTGAAGATTACATCACAGTAATAGGAGTGAACTAAAACTCCAACATCTAAGACACGAGCACTATTAAAACTCCAACATCTAAGACACGAGCACTGCTAAAAGCACTATAGACTACAGGCTTTATGACGCGTACTGTCGAAGTAGACCAGCACGAGGTGTCGGCATAGGGTCCATCTTTGACTTTGTAGTAGAGTATTCAGCGCAAAACTCAACTCAAACCATAGACACGAAACATTGATGCAATCTTCAGTAACCTCCACAGAATTGCTTTTTGAACATGTTGCTGGTTGGCTCATAGCACGAAGAGTCATCGACTAAATCAGTGAGCCCTCGCAGCCACAAGCAAAAGGATGCCACTCTTGGCAAGCCTCTGCTGTCACGGCGATTGCATGCAATTTGCCATGAACCTCACAAAAGAAAAATTATTAGGCAGTCCTGGATATATTATGTGACATTGTTACACGATATTTCTAGTAAATGGAAACCGCCATGCATATTATGTGAGTTATCTATTGTCTGCTACAAACCTAATAAAGGATATATAGTTTATTTTGTTTCACTTGCTTAATTTATGGTTACGTTGTTTGTTTGGAGCATAACGTAGACAACAATACGTAACTTGATAACACTCCGGGAGTATGGAATAAGAAAAGTCATTGGCCCATGGAAATTCAAGAAAGTTGCCCAGAATTCAAAATCAATGGTTGAAATTCACTTTCTTTTGGATAATTTCTCCATAAAATTTTGAGAGAATGTAGGAGGATTGATGGGATATTTACCGAAATGGGAAACTACTACCTGCCAATTGTTTGATGAATGTGGGGCTGTATTGCGAGCTTTTTAACTTTTGAGTAACACTTGCGGAGTATCACTCGACATTTTCACGTGATATTTGTTGAGTTAAAATTAGACAAATAGTGACTCATAACTTGTGTTGCGACACTTTATTAGTCAAGAGTATCACGTAAGCGAAGCAATTGACCAATATTTTTTTGATTTAAAAAGCAGCCAATTATATGTACCTTTCGATCTATTAATGAAGTTCTTTTTTTTTCTAAGCCAATAATTAAAATAAAAAATATATTAGTAGTGGTGACCGGCAAGTGCCCATTTTTTCCAGAAATGGGATTGCGTGCCAATCTACTAACAACGTCAGTATCATGCACCAAATACCAGAAACATAGAATTGCGTGTCGTATTAACACCGCACAATTCTAACAACTCGGCAATCAAACACCCTCTAATGGGGGATAAAAAAAACCTCTAAAGCGTTTGTGCTTATAGAATACTAATTGATTATTAATCTCTTATGTGGCGGTGTTTCATCAACTTTCTTCATCGCACATTAATACACATTACTGTGAGACCTACAAACTTGATAGCGAAACACACACCAGTTGGGGCTGCAAATCAACTGAGCTGCTTGGCTAGCAAGCAGCTTGTGGCTCGGCTTAGTTTGTTTAATAATCGAGGCGAGTTTGAGTTTGAGTTTTTGGCTCATTTATTAAACGAGCCGCCGAGCTCGACACTCAAAAGCTTACGGCTCACACAAACCCGGCTCGTTTGTATAAGTTCTGCTCGTTTAAAGAGTCTCATTAAGTGAAATTAGCCAGGCTCGGCTCATTAAGGGCTTGAACACTCCAAAGCTCAATTCGACTCGCTTGCACCCCTTACACCAGCCAACGTATGGTGGAGGAGTTGGCAGGAAGCACACGGACCGGTGCTCCACAAGCAATTAATAATTGGTGAAATTACACAGAGACCCCGCATCTAAATGTTTTGGACAAAACACCCCTAATGTTTTAAACCGCTCAGACCGCTTCATCTTACGATCCTATCCCTTAAAAATTGCCTACACTGACCTCCTCATTTGTAAAAATTGTCCACGTTGACCTCTTCATTTTAACGGTTCTTTCGACAGAAAGGTGCTAATTGGTTAGCGGTTATAGATGAGGGAGTCTAAATGGACGATTTTAACCGTTAGGTGGTATTCGTGTCCAAGACGCACAGATGATGCGGTTTCCGTGTAATTTCACCTTAATGATTCCCAGACATGTCGGTTGCAGTTATGAGTCTTATGACCCCTACACTCCTATATCCAACTACCTTCAATTCAATTCACAGTAGTCCGTCGAATCCAAGGTTCGTTTTCGTTCCAATCCTTAACCTCCTCACCTCCCACACCGCGCCCCCCCCACCTTGCGCAAAATAGCAAAATGGCAAACTCGACTCAGCTCAAGTCCGACGCCCTACTGGAGCAGATGAAGCTCCACCTCTCCACCGACGCCGGCAAAGAGATCACCAAGAAAGTCGGCCTCGTCTATCAAATCAACATCGCTCCCAAGGTCTCTCTCTCTCTCTAGATATTTCATGTTTGTAAGTTTGTGTTGTTATTGAAATGTGATAATAATAGGTTTTGTGAAATTTATTCTGTTTGTTGATGACAGAAAATTGGATTCAACGAGGAGATCTATGTGGTTGACCTTAAGAAAGGAGAGGTTAAGAAAGGTTAGTGTTTTAATTCAATTCAATTTCGTTGATTTCTTAGTTTCTTCTCGCTTCCTGATTGATGGTTGGAAATCCGGTCTTCAAAATGATAGAATATGATGGCGTCGTCTCTGCAAAATATGGAACGGTAGAAACAATTCGAGTCGCGTTAGGAGAACTCTATCCCAAAGACAATCACTGTGTTTGGTTGCCCTTTCTGAAAGTAACTCTCAACTCTCGGCACAATTTTCAATAATCTCTCTCTATCTCTCTCCACTCATTACCCCTCCAACTCTCAAAAATAACTTTCTAAAAGCTCAACCAAACAAAGTGAATATTTGCGGTAGAAACAATTCGAGTCGCGTTAGGAGAACTCTATCCCAAAGACAATATTTGCCCCTACCAACTGGTGTGCATCGGGTTACAGTCCGCCTTCAATATACAACGAATCCGAACTCTAGGTTCTTTCTATCTCCATTTGCACGAACGAAGACGGATAGAATATCTACTACGCAAATGTAAATGTAAAAGAACCAAGATCTGATATTCTATTTCTGCAGAATAACAGAATATGAGTATGCCTAAAATTCTAGGATGAGAGTGTGTAGAGAGAAAACAATCCAATATGAAATTTTCAGTGTGTAGAATAACTTAACCAATGACCTATTTATAGACTTATAGGCAGTGTTATGTGAAAAGTTGTGTCTTTGGTAAACACACATTCGGAAAGGTCATGTCTTTTGAAGACATTCAATTAAAAGGAATCATGCCTAATAGTAGGCACCCTTTTATGAAAACATTTATTTTGAAGGGTCATAGAGGCAATCCCATGTTTCATATCCCTTTCCAACAAACACAACTCTTCCAGCAAAACACATCCCAATTTAATGGGTGCTATAACATTTCACATAAACTCACAACTCATGTGAAAAGGTGTTGCAACCTTTCACAAAAAACCTCTCTCAATACCTTTTCAAAAATAACCCAAATCAAAAACCATTTATTATTTTGATTTGAAAATCTCTAGCATTGATTTCATATAGATTTGTTACTGATTACTGAACACGCGATTCATTAGGGGTAATTGTAGTCTTTGATGCCCGTTGAATTTAAATGTATGGATGATTGGAAATTTCAAATCTTGTGCTTGTACAATGTGTTTAGTCATCTAATTAAACTTTTAGTAGCTAAGAATTGCTTCAAATGTTGTTTCTGTATATAGGTTGTTGATTGGTACTTACTACCTTCAAGGTTAGGAAAGGAGAAGTTAAGAAAAGCTAAGGTTTTAAGTTGTGCCACCATTTTTTTAAGTTTGTCAATAACTTTTTGTAACTCATATTTTGTGTGCGCGTGTTCGTGTGTGTGTTTGGTGTGTGAGTTAAGCCGTTGATACTCGTTGTACTTACATGAGATATTGAAGAATAAAAATTTCAAATCTTACATGTGTCCACTTCCCATTATCGCCTAATCAATCTGGTAGGAATTAAGGATTGTGATTGCTGTGAGTAATTATTCATTGATTGGTACTTTGGGGTTTTAGGGCCATACGAGGGTGGGAAGCCTGATGCCACCTTTTCTTTCACGGACGAAGATTTTTTCAAGGTTGCCACTGGCAAGATGAATCCCCAAATTGCTTTTATGAGGTACAATATTTACTGCCTTTTCCATTTGTGTGTGTGTGCGCACGCGTGCGCATTTTTTGTTTAATTAAAATTTTTTTTGGCCGTGATCTTATTGAAATTGGATTTCTTAACTGCTTTTGTGATACACTGGTGTTGCAGAGGCGCGATGAAGGTTAAAGGCAGTTTGAGTGCTGCGCAGAAATTCACACCGGACATTTTCCCCAAGCCTTCTAAGATGTGAGCAGACATGTTGGCATGTTAGTTGTTTGATTCAACTGTAGGTGATTTTCAATGTGTCCGATGCTAATGATTTGTAGACTCGAAAGAATATCAGGTAATAGAAAGGGATAAGAATCGTCAATCAGTATTTCTGATAAATGGGTAGTCTTTGTTTATGGATTATATCCAGCGGGGCTGACTGTAATGCCCCTTCTTTAAAAGCAATTCGGAATAACAATCGTGCTGCCAACATTTAATTTTCTGTTGTTCTTTGCTTATATATTGCATCCCTTCATTTGTTATTGATCATATAGCTCTCGAAACAATGTCTCATTGGTCTCGATGTCTATTTGCTTACTTTGCGTTTGTTGGGCAATGCTAGAATTGCAAAACCCTTCACTGGTTCTGTTACCCCCTCACTATTCCTAATTGTTTTATGTTTGGAAATACAGAGGATTTTCCTCATAGTTTTTACATCTCTTCATTACAAACTGCTCATCATATAAATTAGGAGATGCGAATTAGACTAACAGTGGAGAATATCTTTCTTCTTGTTTTTCCCTCCTACTTTCTGCTTCATTTGAGTAACTTCGAAAGTCAGGTCTACAAATTGCTTTACATCTTTTCAAGAATGACACTGCTAGCAGCTAACATGATTAACGCAACTGCAACTGCAATAGCTAAGAGTCGTAGAGGTCTGGTACCTTTTCTGTGAGGAAATGTATCCGACTGAACGTTAGTACGTTACAGTTTTTAGTAGTTAAAAAAAGTTGAACATGGTTAGAGATGCCTATATAAAGTTTACAGCTTCTTTCAAATCGTCATGGGGCATCGCGGTTGAATAGTTCTGTGCATTGGATACTTGGAAATATGAGAAAGAACATGAAGAACCTTTTTCTGCAAGTAGTCACTATTCTGAGCTTAACAAACAGAAGATTCTGAGAAAAGACCAAGGGGTTGTGGCACTCCCTTACCAGGTAAAATGTGTGGGTTCGAGTCTTATCGCTGCAAATTGCAGCACCTTTTCCCCTATCCCCTTCTATCGATTGGCAAAAAAAAAAAAAAAACAGTGCATATTGAAAATAGAAGACTGAAGCTTCATTCCCTGGTATTATATATCTTCTTCGAAATGTATTGATACTTTTAGTAGAACCGTGTCTGAAATGGCAAACCAAATGCTGAGCTTTAGTTTCGTAGTAGCAACTTGATGGGATTTTGTTGTGTGCTTTCATTGTGAATGAAATAATTTTGATGGTGTTTACATTGCTAATTTCCATTTCTGAGTTAGGTTCTTTATATTTTTTTTTAGAAACCGAAACATATATTCATAATCAAACAATACAAAAGACCCAAAAGATCCGAGCAAAAGCAAGAAAAACAAATTAAAAAAAAAAAAAGAAATCCGCCAAAAATAACAGCTGCGATGTTGGAGACCATTGATCCACTCGTGGATGTGGTTGAGGAAGTTGGAGAAATCACATCGGCACTGGAGCTCATCGTCCCTTTGTCGCACTGTAGTCGTTGCTGCTTGGCGCCACCACCGCGACTACTAGATGAATGATCAGATCCGAGGGCCAAATAACCCAGATATAAAAAACTATATCTGGGTCCGTTCAAAAATGATCTTAGGAAATAATATAACAAACCAAGAAAACAAACAGATTTATTCACAAAGAGTGATTAACTCCGAGAGAACTCCAAACTCTTTTCATTCAATCAAATGTGTGAATAATCTCAAGCAAAATCAACGTTCGGACAAGCAATACATTATAGAACCACCTAATTGTCTCCTTCCTCAACCAAGCACAAGAACAAACTTAATCTTAACATTCCTTCTAAGCCCTCCAGCCAAAAACAAACCTCTTTTTGCTACATTACATAGATCTCAATCAACATATCATACAGAACAAATACACTCACTCGCGCACAATAGAGAAACTCTTACCGAATTTACTGTGTTACTCCCGAAAATAAGTGGTGCAGCTTACATAGACTTGGCAGCCTGTGCCTTCCTCCTGGCCAAAAACATGAAAACCCGAGGGAAGAACGACCTCTTCTTCTTCTTTGGGACCTTGACTTCCGATGAAGATTCAGTTTCACTGTTACTAACTGAAGATGCGTTCAGACTCGACCTTTGATGGGTAGATAATAAAGTACCAGGCAACTGGACAAAGTTATTTGACTCCATTTTTTCCTCAGGTTGGATCACTCCTCCATTGCCTGATTCGCCCGCTTTTCGCCTTTCTTCATTTTCAGCCCTCCGTTTTCTTAGTTCCTGTTCAACCCACAACTTCCCTTCTTTAGCCTTCTCAGCCTTTTCCAGTGCAAATTTCAGTGCTTCCTTTTGTGCTGCCATTTCAAAACCAACTTTTTCCATCTGTTTCGAAGTTCTCAATTCAGACTCCTTGGCAACCTCAATTTGGGAAATGGCATTGGCCACCCTCAACTTAGCCTCCTCCTCCGCGTCGTAAGCCTGTTTAGTGAGTTCATAGTACTCCTCTAAAGAAATTGCTACACCAGCCGGTGAATCCTCACCGTTGTTTGTTTGAGCTGATTCGCTCTCCTTCAAAGCATTGATGGCTGATAATGCCAACTTCTCAGAAGCCCTAGCCGCCTCTATCTCCTTTACAGCTGCGGCTATTCTACTTTCCATTATAGTTGCTTCAGACTTTGCTTTCTCAGCTTCTTCCTTTGCCTTGCAAAACTCCTCGCGATACATTTGAGCTTCTGACTTGGCTTGATCGGCTTCTTGAGCCGCCACCTTTAATTGCTTTGGCAACTCCACCATCCTATCTCTTGCTTCTCCCTCCCTCATTCGCAAATCAGCTATCTTCGACCTGGTTTTGGTCAGCTCCGCTTCAAGAGAGGCCACTGCTACCGATGCCATTCCTTCTCTCTGCATAGTATTGGCAAATTCCAACTTTTCCGTTTCTATCTCCAACTTCAACGATGTGGCAGCCTCCTTTAGGCAATTTACTTCTGCAATGGCTTTATCAACGTTGAGTTTCACGTCTTCGAGTTGCTTCTGGGCCAAACCGACCGCTTCTTGTATTTCAGCATGTGTCCTCTTCTCCATTTCCCCTCCCTTGCCTTTCGGATGCCCTTCCTCATCATTTTCAAATCTTGTTTCCATGTAAGCTGCTAATTCAGTTTTTAACTCCACGAGTAATACTGAAGCAGTAGCTAGTTTCGATTTCAGATCCTTTGCATACAAAACCTCTTGGTTTAGTCTCTCTAGTTCCTCTTCAGCCACCTTCAATTCCCTCTCCCAATTTAAAATATCGTGCTCTTTTGCCATATCCAGACCGATTCTTCTGTCCTCCGCCTCCAAATGAGCCACATGTGCAGACTCCAAAGACTCCTTTGTATTAATTAGCTCGATCGTCAGTTCTTCAACTTTCTTCTCGGCTTCTTTAGACACAAGAACAGCTTCCTCAGCTCTCTTAACCGCCAAGTCTTTCTCAGTGGACAACGAATCGTTATCTTTTTTGAGGAGTTCTAATTCGCTTTTCACGGTTTTGAGCTCTGAAACAGCAGCAACGTACCTTGCTTTGGCCACCTCCAGCTGTGCCTTTGCTGCCACGCTGGACTCGTCTGCAATCCCTTGTTCTAATTCTTCTACCCTGAGGTTGGCGAGTTCCGAGTCCTGTTTGGCTTGTTGCTCTTCTGTTTGTGCTCTCTCTAGGTTGAGTTTTAATTCTTCTATGAGTCTCTTTGTGCTGTCTAGCTGTTTTAAGGCTTGGCTTTTCGCGACTTCTGCGGCCTGAGACAGGTTCTTGTATATCGGAATCTCCTCTTGGGCTTTCTCTAGTTCTTCTTCTATCACCGCACGTCTCTGCATACACAAGCACAAGTTCGAAGACATTAAGTCAAATTGTGAAGCAAATAAAAGTACTAGCAAAATTTCTTTTCTTTTTTTTTTTGGTAATTTAGTATAATTTCTTTATGTACTTCAAGGCTGTATTTGGATCAAGGATTTGCAGAACGAAAAGAAAGTGCAAGGGATTTTCCTTCACCGATATGAATTGTGTTTCCCTTGCATTGTTCTTTTTCCCCTCGATACATCACTCAAGAAATCCTTGATCCAAACACACCCTAAGCAACGTCATGACACCGGAAGATGTAAAAGTGAGAGCAGAACAAATCCATCAGTAAAATACAAACACATTGGCCATGTTCGTTTAGCACATTTGGGTATTTTTGTTTTGGTAGTGGGTGGAGAGAGAAATAGGGTAATGATTGAAGAGATAGGTAATGAGTGGAGAGAGATAAAGAGAGAAAAGAAATTAATAATTGGAGAAATAGGGTAATGATTGAAGAAAGATATAGGGTAATAATTGAAAAATAAAGTTAAAACAAACTAAATCATCTAAACGAACAAGGCCATTGTTTCTTTGCTCTCTTCATTTCTGACCATTTCTAGCTGTATTGAAAACAGTCGTCGTGAAATAGATTAGTGCAACAATGAAAGTAATTTTCTTATTTAGAGGACAAATAAGACAAACAAGGTACAAGAATACAGTTAGAACAACAATCCAAGTATTAAAAAAGAATGGAATTGGTGTAATATTATACCTGCACGGTTCGACTTCTTCGACACAAACAAAAGTTCATTTCGTGAACCATTTGAATCAAGTAGTGTAGAGACTAACATGGTTCTCAGAAAGACCGAACATATTATACCTTGGAAAAAAGAATAATAAGAAAAAAAGAATTTCGGAAATATTATACCTCCACAGTTTGAACTTTGTGTGCTTTCCAATCAACAATTCCTCCGAACTTGGAAACAGCAGCTTTGACAGATTCAAATGGAGCTGCTGTATCGATCTGGCCTCTTTTTAGATTGACCTTTTTAAGATGTTTAGAAGGGTCTATGGCCTCCGGCATTTCAATGTCACTGCCGGAAACCTCCACATGTGGTTGAGCAAGCTTGTTTGATGAAACTATGTGACGGCCATTTTCAACATCCTTTCCTGTTGAGGTTGAATCAGAAGGTGTGGTGATGTTATCAACTTGAACAAAACCATCTTCACCATCCTTTGGTTTTGCTTCTGAGTTATTTGATGAGTTTTCCCCATTCTGAGGCTCCAATATGCCTGCTTTATCGGTTGACGCGATAAAGAAATCTTTCTCAAGTCCATCAGATGTACCATTTGATTGAAAATGAACGCTGATTACATCCTCGCGTTCTAGAGATTGATTCAAGGCATCGGTTGGTCTTGGTTCTGATATTGGTGATGGACTGGATTCTGAGAGACCTTTTACGTTTTCCTCTTCCCGAGTTTCCAATGTCTCTGGATCCTTTTCTGATGGATGGGAATCCTTTTGTTCAACTTCGGCTCCATCAAAAATATGTTGTATGGCTCTAACACTATCAGAATCTTCTACCGAAGCATTGAGGCCGTTAATGCTTTTTTCATCTTCGGTCAGTAATTTTGAAGCATCAATCACTGATCCCTTGTGATCAGGTTCTATCTTTCCATTTTCGGCCTTGTTTATTGGAGCTCCATCGATGGAACGATCCTTATTCTCGGAGGAAAACAATGGCGCTGTGGAGGCTAACCGCGGAGAATTCTCTTTAGCGTTTTCGACATCCTCCATTCTATCAAAGTGCAAAGGAGGGCAGGGTAGGTATCTGAAATCAATGAACACAAATTACCAGCTATGAACGGAGCATTATGAAAATGTCAATATGAAATTGGCTTTGTGTTAAACATAACATTTGTCTAAGAACACGGTCAGAAGTGCAAGGACGGTTGTTCGATTTCTAGTAATAGTATGAGGAACTAAAGGTGGAATTTCGATATATATATATATATATATATATATATATATATATATAGGAGTATAAAAAAAAGAAAAAGGAGGAGTGCGACGAAAGACTAAATCTATAAGTTGCATAAAAACTTGATCGAAAAAACTATGTGTGATAGCACTTGGTTATAATGAACTGATGAATTATGCATTGGGTTGCGAACTTGCGAAAGATGATGGCGAAAATCTTGCGCTTTACGCTTCCTCTTACCGGAGGGAGCATCACTACACACCTGCCATCGACATAATTCATACGCGACATTTTGAGAGAAATCTAGAGAGATTTATGAAGTGTGAGTATTGGGTTGGAACATATATATAGGGGAATGAGGAAAATGCATGTGGTGGGGATAAAACAGGACAAAAGGAGGCTGTCAGGAAACTTCGTTGCCACCCTCGGCTCTTCACCATATTTGGGAGTTTATGAGGAAAATGCTAGCCGGGTGATGTTGCAATTTAATTCTAACCATAAGAGATCGACAGCCACAATTGAAAGTGAGAGGCCATAGTGGAGATGTGTGTAAAATTCGGTGTTCAGCCCAGGGGACCGACTAATCCAGCAGACCAATCATACCGTTTCCTAGCAAACGACTCAATTAAAGCCGAGAAAAAGTACCATATGATCCAACACAGAAACTAATATTACATGGGAGAATGGGAGTTGAACGACAGGCCAAAGGCTTTCCTGAGACCCCTGGTTGCCCGGTGATTATCATTGCGCCACCCTACCCAACGGATTTGCTAGGTAAGGTGTGCCTTAGATACTTCACCAAATTCAACCATCAATAGCACTTCAAAGAATGGATTGCCAAAAAATCGCAACACAACGAAATACTGGAATCTCATAAGAAAAAGGATTATGTTGATTCTTCAGGTCCAACTTTTCTTTTCATTTCCATCATCCAAACTAAGCATAAACGCATATATGCAAACATATACAAATGCAAAAATGACTTGTATCGATTGTTTTTCTTGAGAAATTCGTATCGAAAATCGAAAAGCGCATTCTTTTTGTTCGACACAGAGCTTTCGAATAATAATTCAAAGTCCTCCATTGATAAATGAAAAAAAAAATGCAGAAAGCGAGAATCGTTAGCGCGACTTAATCACAAATTATATGCAGATAATTCAAGCTCCATTAAATAAGAGAATGATCAATAAGGAATCGAGGGAAAAAAATGAAGAAGTAAAACAGAGGTGAGAGAGAAGAGAGAGAGAGAGAGAGAGAGGTACCCGGATGTTCACCGGAAACAGAATTGAAGAAGTCAAAAATCTAAGACGATGTTTGATGCTCTCTGTTTACCAAACAAAAAAACTGGGATTAGAATTGAGATTTCATCATTATTGGCTTGACAAACCAGAAGGTTAAGAATCACTGCTAAATTTAGCAAACGAATGAGAGAGGGAGAGGGAGTCAACATTTTCAAGGGACTTTTTTTTTGTTTGTTTGAAATGATCGCGAAACAAGAAACAGTCTTAACATATGTGACGAGTCCACATGCATATATTATGGATCATCGGACGGCTCCGAATACATATGTATCCAGGCATGCATCCGTGTCCATAGTGCGCGTTATTCCACAGAAGGTGACGTAGAGCAGGGCTGATAAACAAACCAAACCCTCCGAGTTTGAGCTCGTGTTCGCTCATTTAAAACTCATTCTCAATTAGCTTGCTATGTAAAAAATAAAGCATGAACATTACTGTTAAGGGTTTTAAACCGGCCAAGCTCGAACAACCTACTACTCAACTCCTTCGTTTTTTGATATTTTCAAGTTCAAACAACTCAATATTGTCTCAGTTAAAACTATTTAAGATCGGCTCGCCTCTCTAATGAGTTAGGCTTATATATATATTTTAAAAACTCGTTAAATTTTCAAATCAAACTTGAACTATCAATCCGTCGACTCGTTCAACTCATTTATCAACCCAAAGCCAACATTTTGCGGAGACATTTTTTAAAAGAAGATATTCATGCAGAGACTTTTCTTCCTCATCACATACAGGAGACTAAATCCTTTATTAATTATACGGAATACTTTCTATTTTTTTTTTGGTAAAGGGGTAATAGGGTAATTCCACTTAGCCACTATACTTGAATTCACCTGTTTTCCCTCTCTATCTTGATCAGAAAGTCTACTGGTACGGACCAAAAATCTGTACCAGTGGGTACAAATCCTTTTTTGGGCCCATTTTGAGTCTCAAAAAAATAATCAAAGTTTCTCATTTTGTTTAAAATACTTTGCTTATGGTCCCTACAAAAAATAAACTTAATCCGGTATCAGTAAGAATATTTATGAAACATCCAAACTTTGCTCTAGAATTCAATAAAGCAAAGTTTGGATGTTTCGTAAATACTCTTACCGATACCGGATTAAGCTTATTTTTTGTAGGGACTATAAGCAAAGTATTTTAACCAAAATAAGTGACTCCGATCATTTTTTTGAGACCCAAAATGGTGGGCCCAAAAAGAGGTTTGTACCCACTGGTACAGTTTTTTGGTCTGTACCAGTAGCACCATTCATTCTTTCACGTCATTGCCTTTTAAAAATATTTTTGTTAACATCATGGGCTTTTAAAAATAGTTCGCAGGATTATATTTTAGAATGATCCCATTTTTATAATATTCAATGTCCACATAGTATTATAATTAGATGGCGTCAAACACAAAAAACTATTATGTGCGATTGAAGCACTGTCATGTGACGTTCTAAGACCATCATCCACCACACATCAGTATGGGTAATGTGTGATGGAGAAGAAACCTGGAGCACCATATTACGATATTTCCGGAGCACTTAAGAATCACTCAAATAGTATTACACGGCGTAAAATTAAAGTAACTTGTGCTCCGTATGAATGGTGAGAAAGGGTGAAAAACAAGAAAAGCAGTACTTACTAAAAGAGAGAATAGATCATGGACCAACGAAAATTCACCATCTCTCTTAATTTTTTAACTCCTTTATGGATCCAAACAAGGGGTTTATTTGGTCGTGAGCTGTTGTTACTTTTGAACTGAGTGTGTTCTAGCTCACTGATCAAGCACTCTTGCACTAAATTGATGAACATTGCCAAGCAATCTGCCAAAGCTATAAATGTAGCATTCTGCCACAAAAGGAATCACCAGCTTGAGCAGCTATGGTCCTATGGACTAACCAGATGTGAGAATGTTTGCTTGACTAACACAAACATTGGTGCGAGACCAATGCCACTGAACCCAAGGATCCCTCGGGACCTAACATCATGCCAAAAGGCATAGTCGATGGTGTAATCGGTGAATATGCTCGTACTCTAGCTGTAAAAGATGCTATATACTATCCATTAGACTACAATGGAATCCTATACGAAAAGTAATACTGAGCACCAATGAAAAACTCGAGAAAAGCAGAGGTGTCGATATCAAAAAACATAAAGTCAAAAACTTGTGTTACAGGAAAATTTGCAAAGCATGCATGATTTTTCAAAGACAAAATCCATGTATGGAAGCATTGGGGTTATTCAGATTCTAATGCTATTGCATTGGGCTTATTCGTCATTAATACAACTCCAAATGATCAAACTGTACAGTACAGTTCAGTACAAATGAAATTCACAAAATTGCAATCTTTCCCTGAGTCACATGTTAGTTCATATGGCATCTCCTCCCTATGTTTCTTCCTGCTATCGAGACCGGTCATCTGAACATCCAAATAATTCGTATCCTTGGCACAAAGACGCACAAACACACACATAGAGACCCACTATGCTAGATGCCATTGAAACATGCAGTGTGTGTGACCAACTGTAAATCCTCTCATGTGGTCAGTAGAGCTTCTGCATCATGTGTTCACCACCTCTTGTATGTGTTGAGAATGGCTTTTGCCCGGTGGGATAAAAATTAAATCTTCCCATCCAGAGTTGGTTTTATTCATCTGGCATCAAACAAGTAACAAGGTATGTGACCACAGATTCCAACTGAAAAAATAGAAAAAGGAAAACAAACTCAAATCCAGCATTCAGATGCTGCTACCTCCATTTTCTTAAGAACATCTTCCAAACTTCCCACCTGTAGAAAGAAATAAAAACAAATGATTACCACGGCGAAGCAGATGAGGAACAAGCTGATCCCCCAGTTTGGTAAAAATAAGGCGTTCTAATTCACAAAGGTATATATCTCAGAAACCTCGATTCAAGGCATGAAAGGTGAGTACCATCCTTAAATCTCCAGAATCTCATCGAATTTCGTAAATTAAAACACATATCTGTGACCGTACTTCTGCTACACTGTGAACTAGGAATTAAAGCATGAAAACCAAGACCAAGTTCAAGATGTTTCAGGGTACGAAGTGAATTTTGGACTGCCAACCTAATTGTTAAATATTTCTTTTTGACCGGCAAAGAAAATTTTCATTCATCGCGAGGATAAAAAACTGAAATCAATACCATAAGAAAATAAAAGCGTTGAGAGAGCCTCGGAAAGTGCACACTACTCTCCTACTCGCAAATTCTCAACCTACATCACAGCCTCTCAAAGATTTTTCTACACAAGCAAATGCTTGAGCCACAACAAACACCACCCAAAAAGCCTAATTGATTACGTGCTCGAGCATGATCCCCGGAAGCGTCAAACGAGGCTTTATTGCCAAATAAAGTTGGCATCTCCAGCACCCATTGACAGAATGGGAAGCACTTCCGAAATGACAAAACAACCTTTTTCATATCACAGCCCATTCTAAGAGCATCCACACCGGTGTTTGCCATTTTACCTTTGCCATTCTCATTTTTGGCCAATGAATAGTGTCATTTTGCCAAACAAATGGCAAGGGTGCTACACCCATGTATGCCATTTTGCCATTCTCATTTTTCTCCCTCTCTCAATCAAAAATGGAAACTTTGACATATATTTTCTCAAATTTGGCAAATAAAATGGCATTTGCTCTATTTGAGAAACTTTTGAGTTTGTGGGTGTGGGGTGGTAGTTGCCAATTCTTTTGCCATTTTTGAGAAATTGCAACAAGTTTTCTCCTAAAAAGCAATTGGTGTGGTTGCTCACAGAAGGCTAATCCTTGTGACTTTTCAGCTTGAAAGTGAGGCTCCTGGTTTCACTTTTTCCACTCTTCACCAAATCCATGTGTTAAGCACTCATTTTTTAACAGAGTTAGAATATTGAAAAAACCATACCAATTCAAGCACTGAAGTTCTGCTATTCGTTGAAAAACCAGATCTGATTAGTTGAAACTATCTCAGAATAACTGTGAAGACATGCACACACTCACAAGCGCGCGCGCGCACACACACAACACCAAATGAAAAGTAACGGCAGGGCTGATGATCAGGAGTTGATACCATAATGTGTTTAGAAACCCCTGATCCTCTTGATGCCCTTGAGACAGTTGAGAGTTCCTTTTCTATGTCTTCCTGTCAAAGCCGCCAGCACAAAATAAAGTCGCATAATCGTGATTGCATCTCAAATCTTGGTGGGGAAACAAACCTTTCGGAAATATATCGGGCAGTAACGTCTGTTTCTCTTCTTCACTACCAGAAGGTCCGACTGAAGACATAAAAAATAGTTGCCATAAACAAATGGTAGTAGTTCAGAATACAAGAAAACTACTGATTAACAACTCAATTCTTCTGAAACAAACAGAAAAGCCTTTGTCCCATCAGAATCCTGCTACAATGCAAGTGAACTATGAGTGGACTCACAAGTAATTGAATCATCCAAAAGCATCTATGACCTCATGCTGACCATATCCATACACACATGCACACTATTTCTTCCCACTTTTTCATAGATGTAAACATATTAACTTGATTAAAATACCATGCCACTAACATACAAAGCATACAAAAGCACTAAACCTCTACATCAGAAAAAAGAGCTTAGGGGTTATGCCTATTAGCTTATCTGGCCAAGTAGTACACATGTAAAAAAAATTGAAACCGCGGCAAGGAATTCTAAGCTGTTGGAGGGCCAATATGTCAATCTCTTTGTGCTGATCTCTTAAAGTAACAACCAGTAGACTTATGTTCTCTAAATCAATAACTTTTTTAACCTTTAATTTGAGTTTCTGGGGATCATTGTTTCGCAGCTTGCAGCTGGAGCATACATGCTTGCAAGTTTGACAAAACGCCTCCTATATTTCTAATATATGTAACAAGAGTAGTATCAAATAAATGGTCCAACACCTAGCCTTACCTTGGTTGCTGCTGCTGGTCTGCAGGCATCTTTGTTGATGTTTGGCAAAGCTTTCAATATGATTTCATTCTAGTAAAAAATTCATCAGGTTGGGGTAATCACTCATTAGATTTCCCAAGGAACAATGCTGTCCTATGTCATTTCAACAAGCAACAACCAGCTTCGTTGTGGTTACAGCCTTTGTAATCCTTCTGTCAGTTAATTCTTTGATTTGGCGTATAGAGGGGTGCATAGGGCTTTTCACCTTCTCTTGTTTATTCCTTGCTTTCTTTTGTACATGGGAAGCATCCCCTTGAAGTTTCTTTAACAAAATTTTATTACTTATAAAGACAAAAGTAATGTTTACAAACACAACACTTGAAGGGTTTGTTTGTTAGTTGGATGGATAGACTATTTGCCTGGATTAGCTAATCCGGAACTATCTAATCTGGTGTTTGGTAGGTACACACACCCGGACTATATATGCCCACCTCTAACCTTGTTCATAATTAGTCCACCTTCCCCAATTACCCATTGGTCCCAATTGTCCCTACCCACTTCCAAACTTGGACATTAAAAGAAATTTTGAAGGGCAAGCAACTAATAGAGCTCTTTTTGCAAAATCACCCTAATTTTATCCACCCATACTAAGTATGGGTAATCTCCCCTTCATAATTAATCTCTCCGTCTACCATAGTCTTCAGAATCTTCTCTTATCTGGTCTTCTTATTTAAACCCTCAAAACTTGTCCGGCTACCCAATGGGCTCTAAGTGCATTTTCCTCAGATGATTACTTGAAAGCAAGGAAAAGGTTGGATTCAAAAATTCACAAGACAAACCTGGAAAACAGGAACTCCATCAAAACCACTCTTGGCATTTGAAGCTTTCAGCTGGCAAGCATGAAAATTATACATGAGTCAAATGTGTACTAAACAGGGTATATAGGATAGTTCTTAATCTTAGTAAACTAACAGAGGAATGGGCTTTAAAAGGAGTCCTCAATTAAACTCTAGATGACAAAACCATGTTAGGAAAAAACAAAGCAACTCAACAGTTCACACATCTAGATAGGGTAAACGCAAGGCACAAATTTGCAAGAAACTAAAACTACATTTTTGACACAACCACACCTAAGTTTAGACTTTAGACTCGATAAAATTAATGCACGATGAGAAGAAAACAGGTTGTAACTAGAAGAGTTGATGATTTGCATCATGTATCCTTAGGTCTGGTAATTTTTTTGACCTTAGCTTCTTACTCGCTATGACATTATCCTGAGTGACTACAGATTACAAAAAAATCGAGTGGCCTGGGCAACCATTTTGCTGGCTGAACTGAGGGAAATTTTCAACGGCTCTGTCGTTGGCAAGGGCTAAAATGGAGATCGGACTCAGTACAGAAGAGCTTTGAAGGCTGTCCTAAAGTCGGATAACTTGCACCGCTTTCATAAATAGAACACTTTTGAGGGACTGATCCAATAATAAAATCAATTATAAGTCCAAATGAGTCAAATGACTAAACGTAAGAACCTCAATTGATTGATGCAGTGTCAATAATATTCCAGACTCAAATCAGAAAACAAAACCAAAAATTAAAAGACAAACCTCTAATGCATTCTTTATTTGAACAGGATCGGGTAAAAAGCGAAATGCAATTCCTTCAACATTCAACATGTAAACCTGTAAATCAAGTGAATGAGGAAAAAGAAGATACTTAAGTCAAATTGCTACCAGTGAGACCTAACTAAAGCAAGGAACTCCTTTACTTTGCCCAGACAACAATACAACAATAACATAACACATCTAGTCTCCAACCATTTGGGGTTATGGGCGGGGGAGAATTGGAGACCGACCTAACTTTTGGCAATATATGCACAAAGTAGTTGCTCTCAGAGTACCACTGAAACAATGACCCCTATACCTCCAAGAACCGAGAAGCTAAAGGGATGTTTTGTTGCAGAACCATGCACTCAAATCTAAGCTGAGAGGCATCAGAGAGGGCAAGCCAAGAGACCAATATCAATTTCCGTGCACATTACCATGCTTCGTTCGGCCGAACCAACAAACATACAATACGCAAAGAACAACCAAGGAAAGAAACAGAGAACGCAAGACAAAGATATTTAACGTGGTTCCCCAACTGCGTAGAACTTAGAGCTTACATCATCAACTACCGTAATACCGCTGTCTGGGTTTCAGGGGCGTGAATAGGCAGTGAAGCGCAGATTAGACCGAATCAGACTTCACAAACCCAACAAGAGAGTTTATCACTGCTCCTCAAAGTGCAAAGTTGGACTCTTGGTGTCATTGCTAGCAAAACCTTGTCCTAATTTTCAGTTGCCGTTCAATGTGAAGTTTTTCTCTTCTGATAATTATGTTTACTTAGAAGTTGAACGTTCAACACAAGCAAATGTTTTCCAAAAACTTAAATCACAGAGACACATATAATCAAACTAATAGAAATTATAATAATCGCCGTTTTAAGCTCCAAAACAGTTACCTGCTCAAGAGTAATGGGAACTACCCTAGCCCTGCTTTGCAACTCCCCCCTCCGTAACTTAACCTGAAAATCACATTCACACAACAACATAAATCAACTCTACAATCTAGATACATTGTAGACAGGGCTGCAAACCAGCCAAGTTGAGCTTTGAAGTGTTCAAGCTCGACTCATTCAAACTAGTCTAGTTCAAGCCAAGCGTAAATAATCGAGCTTGAACTCGTCTGGTTTAGTATTGAGGTAATTGAGTTCTGTTCGTCAACTAAACACAATTAGCCTCTCAAGTGCAGCTCTAGGATTTCAGTTTAGTGGTCACCAAAATTTTACGTAAATTTTGGTGAGATACAAAAGCACTCTATAAAGTACAGTTTTTTCTTTTCTATTTCGGCTAAAAATTTATTGGACCGGATTTTCTTATCAGGTTGTACCATCATTTACTTGCTCACAAATTTCAGTAGGTTTTCATTTATTTTTGAATTCGCACAAAATGAGTCAATGCAGATGCAGAGAGAATAAAATTACATTAAAAAGATACAAAATTTCATTGCATTTTTTGAATTCAGGAGTTCCTTTGAACCCCTGAACACCGGTAGAGAAATCCCTTGGCCTCTATAAACGAGCCGAGCCACAAGTAACTCGAGCCAGACTCTTTTACTAAACGAGCTTAAAACTCGAGGCCAAGCTCGATTTGCTTACTAATGAGCCAAGCCTAGCCATTCAAGAGTTAGGGCCTCTATGAGAGAGAGAGAGAGAGAGAGAGAGAGAGAGAGAGAGAGAGAGAGAGAGACTTGAGCTAGAAAGGCTTCGGCGTCTTCTTTACGAAAGCAAAGCAATCCAATGGATTTAAGGCTACAGGGATCGGACACGAGCACGAACTCGTTATCCGAATTGCTGACGGTGTAAACCGAGGTTCCGGCGAGGGTCTTCGAAACGACGTCGGAGCTCAGAGCGACATCGAACACGTGACGAGGAGCCGCCTCCTGCTGCGACACCGAAGCGAAAGGCGAAGAGGGGAGAGAAGAAGAGGTTGGTGGCGATGATGATGATGACAACAGACCAACGTGTTTCTGACGCGGCGGCCAGGTGGCGGCGAGTCGATTCGTGAGTTCTGCGCCGAGTCGGTGGCAGTGTTGGTGGATGAACGAGGAGAGGGAGAGTATGGGGTTGGGAGAGCGTAACGAGGGTTTTGGGAAATCCATTGGGGAGAGAGAGAGAGAGAGAGCGAGAGAGAGAGATGAGAGAAGGGGCGAAGTGTGTTTTTCTGCTTCGAGTGTGAATGGTCTCACGCGCGGGTGGATGTATAATTGTATATGACCAAAATGCCCAATCAAGCGGGGTTGGAATTCGTGAAAATTTGGGTGCTTCGGGGAGACAAATTCGTCAAAATGCTTCTTTGTGGTAACCGTATGCGTGTGATTATAGGACTGGAAATGAACTGAGCCATTTATGAATTGTTTGAGACTCAACTTTAGTATAAACTCTTTTAAAGTTTGATTCGGGTATTAAACGAATTGATCTTGAACTTCAATTTTAAGTTTGTTTAATAATGGAATTGAATTTGAACATGACAGTATTTGGCTCGATTTGGCTTGCAAACCTTGGATATATATATATATATATAAAATCTCATAAGAGCTTCAAGAATAATGTTGAATATGTGAAGGAGAAGGCGGTGGCGGTGGCGGAGGAGAAAAGGCAGAGAGGCGAGAGGAGCTAGCTGTGGAGGAGGAGGAGATGGTAGAGGTGAGAAGAAATCGGATCTGGTTGGGGAAGGGATTCGTCGGGCGGCGAGGTGAGGAGGGGTGGCCGGTAAAGGAGGAAGGGAGGAGGTGGGGCAAGGGGCGGCAGCCCCACCCCTCCAGGAAAACCCTAACTGGTAAAGTAGAGAGAGAAAGGAGAGAGCTCCTAGAGAGAGAAAGGAGAGTGCGTTTTGGAAACTGAGACAATAGTACACTCCGCCTCCGCCTCCTCTGCCGCCTCCCTCTGGTTTGGTGTTTTTGGGATAGCTCTGACGGAGAGATGAAGTATGGTGGCTCGGCTCCCTCCGGCAATAAGTCTCCAGTGTACGGGGTGGCGTTTCGCTGGCGATAGCTCCATGGTCGGAGGTTTCAATACCGGCTGTCTTTGGCCTGGTTTTCTCCCGGCCGGTCTCCCCGGTCCGTGACTGTACCGGTCTGATTTTTCAGATCCGGTGGGTGTGGTAGGTGGGCGAATGAGTTTTCAATCTGTTTAGTTTTTTTGTTCTGGTCGGGTGTTGATTTCATCTGTGCTTATGGTTATGGTTTGAGCTGAGTGTCTCTTTGAGCTCTCTACTAATATCGGAGACGGGTTCATTGCCCTGCATTTATGTATGGTCTGCCTTCGGCAGTATGTGCTTAGAAGACTCCTAGTGGATGTTCTTCGTGTCTAGGTTTTAGTAGTTTTGGTTCATTTCTGTATTCTCTGATGAAATCGTTGTAGCCTTCGGGCTTTTACCTTCGGGTATCATGAAATGAATTGATTGACTTTTCAAAAAAAAAAAAAATGTTGAATATGTATAAACTTGTACATGTATATAACAAAAAATTTATATATTGTACACGTATAAACTTTTAAAAGTAATATAAACTTAAACTTTAATATCTATTTAAAATTTTAATATGTATGAACTTATCTATGTACAAATCAAAATTTTGTTTGTAGTTTTAGACTTGTATGAGAACGTAAACATCTAATATTTTTTAATCATTAAGGCTTGTGAATAAGTTCAAGCTTAGCTCAAACCTAAACAGGCTCGATTTATCAAATTTTCACTGAGTTGGAGTTTGGCTTGAGTTCGTTTGAAAACTTAACGAACGAACCTTAACATGGTAAAGTTCGGCTTGATTTGGGTCATTTGCAGCTCAGTGGGTATTGCGTGGGGTATTACAATGAACAATCCATTGTTTGGAGAAGTTGGGACTGGGCCTGGGTTCTTATTCCTTTAGTGGCCCAATTCTTGTTTTTGATGGGCCAAGCTATCCCCATAAGGCCTGATGGGTACATCCTGTATTTTCGGCCCAAATGTACTCCACAAAATTTTCAAGTTTTGAAGCATGGAAGACATTTTGATAAGAAGTAGAGAATACGAGGAAATTTGAAATACAAGATTTTAAAATTGCTAGCAACCCTTTTAAATCACCAAGCACGGGTATGGCAAATTAATAGCTACAGACACTGGCCAAAAAAAGATAAGAAAAATAAAAAAACTAGTAACAATTACAAATTATAGAGTTGGCAACAATTATGAAAAAAGACCGGTTATTGATGGTTCGTCGATTGGGAAGAATCAAAACACCTAGAGAGTTGTCATAGTCGTGTTGGACACTTTGAGGACAAGCAGTGGCAGAACCATGATTTGGCAACGGGGGTGACACTTTTCAATGGAAGTCCACAAATAATTGTTACGTGCTTTTCGTAAAAAAGCAAAGGGAAAGTGTACCATAAAATAAGGTTTCGCCTTGAGTACTTTTAGAGTTTTTTTATTTTTTTGAAAGGCAACTTTTGGTTCATTTATCTCGTGGTCTTTAAATGAAAGTCATTAATGAGATAATTCTTATAATCTCCAAACCATTTATTTTTTCAATTGCTCATTTTTTATTGTTTGTGTAAAAAATCAAGTTGTTCGAATCCCCATAAGTACCAATTAAATTGACTTACATTAGTATAAACAAAATTATTTTCCTCCAAAGAAATGCCACAATGGGTGCGAGACATTACGCAGCGACACACTTGTTGGACACAGAGGCCAAGTTGAAGATTCTTAAATTTTAAAAGTTGATATTCGATCTTTAACTTTCGAGAGTCTTGGGCCAAGGTTGTAAAATGAAACCTGTGTATGTACGTAGGCGAACATCATCCATCGGTAGTAACGCCTTCAATAGGGCTCTAACCTGAATACTTTTGGGTTACAATGTTTGTAGCTGCATGTATGCAAAACAAAACAAAAAGAAAAATATTAAAACAAATTATCATGTCCCTTGTAATTGTGTGTTGTGTCTCTTTGTCTCTCCTTTTTTTTTTTTTGTGACAATTATCGTATTCGATTTGTTTTTGTGGTATCGGTATGTATTCATATCAGAACTAGGAAGCTCCGGAATGAATTGTATCACTAAAAACTATACTCTATTTGGGGCTTAACAAAGAGCATTGAGGCACTCCAGCATTCAATGAAGAGAAGGAAGGGTTTTTAAAAGGCATCTTAAGGGGAGGAGAAAATAATTAAAAAAAAAAAAAAACGACCGGGCACTATGTTATTAGAATATCCTCACCAGAAAAAGGAAATTCCATATATCATGAAGACTCGAAGAGAAAACTAAAAATAAGTTCAATAGGAAAGAAATGCAATATTGAGATAGCTTCGATAAATAAATAAGGACTCATCCAATGCTGGACTCATCCATTGCTGTTAAATGGAGCTTCAATAAATCCCTCGGCCGGTAGGGTACGGGGATTCAAAACCTTTTCTATATATAACATTATCTAACCCTAGACAATGAGTTCAATTATGGAGATTCATGGAGCATCGACCGGCCTTTATACCCTTTGAATGTGCTTTTTCAGAGATATATGCTACATAGTTAAATCAATGTGGCCCTCCAGGCTCCAACTTGATACGTTAACTTGTGTAAGGGGCCATGGTAAAAGAGTGGGAAAGTAATAGAAAGAGATAGACATCTTCTTTTGGGTTTTTTTTCTTTTTTTCTTTTTTTTTCTTTTTTGACCATGCTTTGTGTTCTATCTTTCAAAAGGGAAATTCTTTCAAAGGTTCATAAAAACATATAAAGTAAGTGCAATGTGCTAGCTACACGTACAAAGGCCATTCTATGCTAGCAACCTATACTGCATAAAAGATGCCATGCACTTTCATGCATTTAACATAAGTTAATTCAAGCCTCACTAACTATAACAAACAATATTGACTTTCGTCGAGCCAAAAAAAAGCCTATACTTCACAAAAGCTTTTTCCTAACGTATTGTTACAACTTTACACGCAAGGCTCTTGGACCATGTTCGTTTTGGGACTTTGGACTATCTCTTTGTACGTGCTCCCCAATAAATTTTCTCTCAACTGTTAGTACTCTTTACCTCTCTCCACTCATTATTCAAAATTCTAAATCCTTAAACGAACCTGGCCTTCAGTCCCATCACCTAGGCACACTACTTATTTTAGTAATTTTTCTGTTTGGTTTCACCTATTCACTACTTTGTTGCACTATAAAATGACCCCACTTAGTTCATAACCACATAACCCCCTCCTCGATCCTCTCGGAGTTGGAAGTACAAGTGCCAATTAAAATGGCAATTTGGCCATGGGTTATCAGAAGTGTAAGTATTCCTCTGTCGGAAGACCAACTTAAGGGTCTGCTCAGGAGGTACGACACCAATGGCGACGGGCGACTGAGCCGAAAGGAGCTGAAGCTGGCCTTTCGTAGCTTGGGACTGAAACACAGCGGTTGGCGAGCGAATCGAGCGTTCCAACATGCCGATGCCAACGGAGATGGTTTTATTAGCGAAGAAGAGCTGAATCAGCTAGTTAAATTTGCTTCAAGATGGGGATTCACCATTAATTAGGTCGTGTACTCCTGGATTGTAGAAAATCTAGAAGATTTGAAGCCAATCCAAGAGGTGCTATACTCTGTTTCTTTTTGGGGTGTGCCTTTTGGGCTAGCTAGGACTGTAGTTTCTTGTTGTGCACTCCATTAGTATGATAAAAAGATGTAAGTAAACATTTTCTCTTGTTTATATCCCGCCAAAAAAAATGGTGCTTGGATTAGTATGTAACGCGTGTTTGTATCTCTATCCATAGTCATACGAGATTCGATGAAAAAACGTAGGCCATTTTAACATATTGTTCACACTATACTAATTAACAATTTTTGACATTTTAGTTTGTTGTTCACACTAACTAATAATTTGTCAATAACAACTTCTTTCTCAACAATTTTTTCACTCACATATCCATATGCAACTTATTCACCATTGGAAACAACTAATAACTTGATTGCAACAAATTCTTTCTCAAAACTTATTCACTACCGAAAACGCCTCCGAAGTCTGTGTGTAGAAGGCACCTTAAGGGAACGAGAAATTAAAATAATTTTCTAGAAAAAGCCCACTTGTTATCAGATCCTCACTAGAAAAAGGAAAATTAAGGCGAAGCCCTCTATCCAAATACGTTTTGGAGTAAAGATTATTCTTGAGATATACTCCAGTAATTATATGAATGAAAGCATATCGAAAGAAGAATATATGCAAATTTGGGTAGAGAGGACGTGATTTCAAGTAGTCCTTTGAACACTATCCAAAGAGTATATTTGGATGAACAAATCCAAATCACGATCATAGTTATCTATTTCATCATCAGCCCTGAGTCACATAATTCACGTGGGCGTACACGAGCGGGAGCGCAAAAGTGTCTTTAAAACACATCGTAACTTACAAACATTTGTGAGAGCGAGAATTGAGAGTGGGAGCACTGTGCTTTTTGAAGGATTGTGTGACTGAAATCTACCCCCCTCAGCCACGGGAATTCAATAATGGAGAGCAATGGGAATTCAAAAATGGATATACCCTTTGAATGTGCTTTTTACCAAAATGCTAAATACTAGTAGTTATGGTCCTCCAACTTTGTTGGGCTTTCGATAAACCCCATGGTAAAAGAGTGGAATAGTAATAGAAAGAGAAATTTATCTTATTTTGGTTCTTTTTTGACCATGATTTATATATATTTTTTTAAATTTTTATCAGAGATTTATATTCTTTCTATTTGTAACTGGAAAAGCGTAACACTTTGTTCTTTTACTAGTTTTGAGAAAGTTTTTTTTTTAACTCTCTACATGGTTCTCAATAAGTTTTTTTTCTCTCTCTCTCTCCCTCTCTCCCCATTAATTACTATTCAAATTTTTTTCCCTCAAAACTCAAATCAAACAAAGTTGCATGTTCCTAAAAAATAGGGCACTTGTGATCTCTATCGCTTTTGCCTACTTATGAGTGGCGAGTAGGATCTCCTCCGGTATAAGTTGTCAGAGTTCATTTTTTTTTAACAGCTCAAGATGTTCGGGCTAATTTACGTTTAGCTAGGGCGATTATTTTTGGGAACCAATGTAGTACTATTTACTACAGTTCTTGGTATGTTACGTAATTTTATATACCAAGTAATTGCGTGAATTAGACCGGAAGTTCTTTTCTAGACCATAGAGCTAATTAATTAAAGGATTTTGTAAAGCTAGATACGATCAATACAACTTGACTGATGCTTTAGTCATAAAGCATATTTACTTTGACGCTTGGGTCCCATGCATCAACTTCGGTGCACCAATATAAAATGAACTCAGTCAGCTAATTGGTTTATGACCACAAGCCTTCCTCGGTTTCCTCCTCTCAATTGAACTTACCAAAGCTCAATTTTGGTAACGTATCAAAATGGTAATTTGGGGTTTCAGAGGTGTGAGTATTACTCTATCCGAGGATCAACTCAAGGGTCTGCTCCAGAGATATGACACCAATGGCGACAGACGACTGAGTCGAAAGGAGCTGAAGTTGGCGTTCCGAAGCCTGGGGATGAAACACTGTGGTTCCCGATCGAGAGACGCGTTCCGACATGCCGATGCCAATGGAGATGGTTTCATCACTGAAGAAGAGCTAAATCAGCTAGTCAAATTTGCTCATTCGAAATGGGGATTCACCATTAGTTGAACTTTACCAGGTTAATTGCCAGTTGGTGAGGGGGTTTTGTCCTGAATTATAAAACACAAGAAGTTTTGAAACCATCAAACAACTGCTACTTTTTCTGTAGTGTTTTTTTTTTTTTTTGGTTTTTAGTTTTTTTTTTTTTTTCTCTCTCACTTTGTTTAGGGCTGCATCTGTGTTTTTGGGGTAGCTAGGGCCTTTACTTGCTTGTAATGTAATCAATGGAAAACAGATGTAACTATATATATATGTAAGCAACTGTTTTCTCTTCTAATAAGTGTGGAACTTTGTTCTAAAATTCCAAGTTTGTAACCATTTGTTGGATGTGCATACAGACTTAACTGGTGGATACGTATATACACAATCACGTTTCTTCCTTGGACCTAACAAGTGGCCATATCTACTTTTTCCCCCTTCCTGTTATCAACATGTAAATACAAGTTTGTGCCTCAACTAACTAGTACCCTAGGCGCAAATTTCCTGTTATCGTACGTGTCCGTTGTCGCGTCGTGCCTCAATTTTTGGACAAGTATGATATTTCTTATTTGTGTCTGTATCTGTATTTGTATCCGAACTATATGGTTTGTGTGCTTGAGGAGCTCTGAGAAGAATTGTATCACTAAAGCAATATTCTATTTGAAGCTTACAGACAGTGTCCTGCAGTATTATATATATAATGGTTCGGACGCTTCCAATTAAGTTCCAAGCGTATTAGGCACTCCCACGTTAATATTCTTTGGAGAGAGAAGGAAAGGTGTGTAGTACACATTTAAGGGAATTAAGGAGAGAATAAATCAAGAAAAAAACCACCACTTGTCATCAGATCCTCACGAGAACAAAAGAAATTAAGGTCATGCATCAAGTCCTCTAACCATATAGATATGTTCTATTTTGGTGTAAAGATCATGTAGAAATCTATAACACATCAGAATTAAATGGAGGACAAGCATCGTCCTGCAGAGCGGTCGATCCGGCTGTTCATCTCAGTAATCGACGGCTCTGATCTTAACCAAACAATGAACGGTTCAAATTTATATATATGCGCTCAGATTAAATCTGAGCGATCCGTACTGAAATGAATGGCCGAATCGATTGCTCGGCAGCATAATGGCTGGATAGGCTGCTCGGCAGCATCCCCTTATTGTTCGTGGCTAGTTGGTTATAGAATGAGACATTTGCCCAAAAAACACACACACACGCACAAAGGAATCTCAAGATATAATCATATGAGTGAAAATATATCCAAACAAGGATATATGCAAATTTTAATCAGTACAGAGGACCTGATTCCAAGTAGTGGTTTGAAGACCATCCAGAGAATATTTGGATGATGTATAGCCAGTGACGTATCAAGAACCAAAGCCAAATGACATACTAGCCAGTGATGTATATCCATACCATTGTCTATGTACCTCAAGAATGATAATTCAATAATGGGATTCCTGGAGCACCGACCGACCGACCTCTACCCTCTTTGCGACAGTTCCTTCTACGTAAATGCGTGTTAAAAAGGAAGTTCTTTTCTAGAGCGTAGAACTAATTAAAGGATTTGGTAAAGCAAGAATTCCAAACTAATAGGTAATCTGTTTTTGGTTATAATTAATCGAACCAAAAGGTTGTGAGTGTGCAGTGTGTGTGAGGCCGGCCACCTCACTTGTGAGTGTAAGTGTTTGTTTGTTTGTGTGCGGTGATAGCAAAATTTCTGCATAAAAAAACTACCCTAAAGTATTGTTAGGATCAACACAACTTGAGTGCTTTAGTCCTAAAGCATATTTACTTTAACGCTTAGGTCCCATCAACTTTGGTGCACTATAAAAAAAAATTCTTGAGAGCGAGAATTGAGAGCGCAAACATAGACGATAATTGAGAGTGGCAGCACAGTGCATTTTGAAGGAATACAATGTGACTAAATCTACCCCTCAGCAATGGGAAATCAATAATGGAGAGCAATGGAGATTCCCGGAGCATCGACCGACCTTTATTACCCTTTGAATGTGCTTTTTACCAAGAATGCTAAATGGTAGTAGTTGTGGTCCTCCAACTTTGTTGATACTGTTTTGTTTAAGGGCTTTCGATAAACCCCATGGTATAGGAGTGGAATAGTAATAGAAAGAGAAAGCAACCTTATTTTGGTTCTTTTGACCATGATATCTTATTTTGGTCATTTTCATTTCCTGCAGGTTATGCATATATGTTCCTAAAATAGGGCACTTGTGATCCTTGTATTGGTGGGACTACGGCTTTTGCCTACTTTTTGCGAGTGCAGAGTAGGATCGCCTCCGGTAACAGTTGTCAGAGTTTATTTTATTTTTTACCACTCAAGAGTCAAGATGTCCGGACTAATTTATGTGTACGGTAATTATTTTTGGGAACCAATGTATATTTGCTACAGTTCTTTCTACGTAATTGCGTGTTAATTTAAAAAGGAAGTTCTTTTCTAGAGCATAGAACCTAAAGGATTAGATAATGTGACTTAAGTGTTTGTTTGTTTGTGTGCGGTAATAGCAAAATTTCTGCATAAGAAAACTACCCTAAAGTATTTTTACGATCAACACAACTTGAATGCTTTAGTCCTACAGCATATTTACTTTGACGCTTAGGTCCCATCAACTTTGGTGCACTATAAAATGATGGATCTCAGCTTTGGTTTACAACCACAACCCGTCCTCGGTTCCTCCTCTCAATTGAACTTACAACCACAATTCTGGTAACGATCAAAATGTGCAGATGTGTGAGTATTCCTCTATCCGAAGATCAACTCAAGGGTTTGCTCCAGAGATGTGATACCTGTTTGGGCTGAATTAACTCAAATCAATTGACAAATAATTGTGTGCGGGCGTGCCAGAAAAGAAATAACTTCAAAGAAGAAATTACTCTTTTCAAAATGATTTGAAACCACTAATTTCAATCAGGCAATTGTGTTATCCGTTCGACTACCTCAACTAAGAGGATTTTTCCTTAAGGTATCAACCAAATAAAAGATTGACGCGCTTCGAAATCAGAAAAGATGATTGAACACAAACAAACCTGAATCTAATCAAAGGTAAGTTTGTATACAAACACTCTTAAGATTCTATCAAGAATAATAAAGAAATGCAAGCACACTAAATTTAATCAAAAGCGAACTTGCAAACAACTATTCTTTGGTAAGAAAAGAGCTTAAAGGAAATAAGAAAACTTGAATTTAATCGAAAGTAGTCTTACATGCAAATAAGCCTTCAACTTACAAAAAAGACCCTACTCTAAACTAAAACTAATCTAAGATAGATCTCTGAGCAATCATTTTGTATGAATTGTCAGATGATATGGATTTTTCGTGTGTCCCTTTCTCTTCAATTGCTTCTTCTATTTATAGACGCTGAACTTGCCTTCGAACCCCCACGTCTTCGATTGATATCCACGTTGGCCACATAAAACGGTTGAGGGGGGTCTTCGAACAGTTATCCTGATATTTCCAGAATCCCTTCTTCTCCTGCTTGCTTCGATCGTGGTGTTCGTGGCTCCATGCTTAAATAACGGTTCCCACTTCCAAGCAACGTGGGTTAGTGTTTGGCTCAGAATATTCCCCTACAATCATGTCCACCATTCATTATAAACCAAACAGTAATGGTACCGTTCGATGTTTCCAAAGATCAATCAACGGTTTAAATCAGACTGCTTTTAAAACCATCCTTAATTATAGTCCAAACGCTGTCGGTTCCAATCAAAACGATACCGTATAGTACTAAAACAACATCACCATTTAACCCCGCAATCCTCTGTATCTCGGGTTCAATCAGGATGTGTTCTGATTGGTCAACACACTATTTGGTGTCACGTGTAACTTTCCTATTGGGTGGCATATTTTAGGATGTAAACACACCCCCCGCATTAACATTTTATTTATGCTAAATAAATGTTAATGGCACACGTTCTCTGCCCATATCCCTTCAACTTCGGATGCACGAAACTTGACAGGACTTCATTCCCATGCACGTCTATTGAGCTTCCCAAAGATAGCTACAATAATTTCCCTATAAATGGCAGTTAATGATAAGGTTTAACAAATTACATTACCCCTCATAAACCCCTTCGAATTTGAGTTTTCCCTTATTAAGGAATCTTAAGTTTATGGACTCTCTTCCAGAAATCAATCTTATCTTGGACAATCTCGATTGCCAAACTCCTTCTCCTCAAATGTCTCCTCCAAACTCTCCTCGAATGTTAGCAAGCAAAATTCTTTCGGATCGAACATTCCATACCCCCAACCCATCTACCACAGGTTGGGACTCCTCTTTAACCCGTTCGAATTCGTTCGATGGGTCCAACTGGGGCTCATGGGAAGAAAACCCTACTAATACCAACACTGGCACCATTCTGGTCCGGTTCGATCAGCCTGATCCCACACCTCATAAATTCCATCACTTTCGAACCCTTTTTGCGAGTCAATTCCTTACTGAGCCAACCTTTGCACAGGTAGTGGCCAGTTTGGCTCCTTCGAAGACTCTGGGGCCACTTCCCATTCTTCAGGGAGACTTCCCCTTTACTTCCTTATCGGTTTCAGGGGAGGGACCTTTAAGGACGGACCCTATTTTGGCTTCGAAGAGCCATATTTTTAGAAATGCTGAGGATCAAGGCTCCAGTTTGACCTCCTCCTCAGATCAGGTACTCTTGATACTTAATCATACCTTTCTTTTCTTGTTTTACATTCTATTTAACCTTAACCTATATTTCTTATGCAGGGAATAGGCATGGCCCTTTTTCCTGAAGATCATCCCACATCTTCCTCTGCTCCAATTGACTTGTCCTTAGTGGTTTTCGACATATCTCTCTTTAAGAGTCAATTGGAGAAATTTTGTAATCAGATTGCTGATCCCATTCTTCCTTCCTCTTCGAATTCTCTCGAAAGCCTTCAACAACTTTTGAGCCCTTCCACGCCCTCTGACTTACCTTCCTTTAAGATTAAACATGTTCCTTCAAAGGAAGAAGTTCTAACACTAAAAAGTTTTCTAAAATCTTTAAATCATTTAGGACTTCCTACTTTAATTGATCATAGTTTAACTTATCACTTCGAGGTATGCTATCAGGCCTTGTCCCTTTCCCAAGGACTCCCTTCTTCAATCAACTTCACTCTTCAAAAGCACCTCAAACAATTTAGTGAATTGATTGCTTATAATCACTTCTTGTCTGAAAGCATTGGCACAACTATTGAGAAAACCAACAAATTGGAGGCCAAAGCACTTGAGACTGCTTCTCGTCTGTCTCTTTATCAAGCCCGAAGGGACAAACTTTCAGAACTTGACAAGAAGATGAAGTGGTTACAAGAAGAAATGAAGAAGGTCAGGGAAGAGATAGCTGAAGTTTCGAATGGCTTTCCAGAGCTTGAAGACGAAGCATTACGGGATGAATCAACGCTTCCACAGCTTATTCCTTTTCTTCGAAAGGAACAGAGAAAAAGAGCTATCCATACTTCACTTTTGGATGCTAACTCTAATTCTCTTCGAGAGCTATTAACCACCATTCGTGATGTAATAAGCCCTTTTTTGTAACTTCACGCAGCTTATACGTTTTTTTTTTTGTTCAATTTTGGGATAAGTACAGCTGTAATTAAGATCGGCACTAGTTCCTATTTTCTTTTGCTTAAAAACTTACTGTGCCAACTCCTCACCTACCGTACCTTAAAGAGTCATTAATGACTATCTACTAGTATAAATAGAGGTCTCTGGGAAAAGAAAAAAACTTACAGATCATCTTCTCCACTTCTCCTTCCTGTAGTATCATTCAAACCAAGCTTTCAAGTAAGGCTACAAGAAAGATAACTGTCATGAAGCCTCATCTTGTATTTGTGAAGAAAAACTCCGAAACATAGCCACATCAACCCTCATGATATTTCCCTTGAACTCTAAAGCCCTTAGGTATAGACACATCAACACTCATGATGTGCCTATACTGGGCTGTTGCTTCGAAGACAAGAATGGGCTTTGAGCTCTATCTCCCTACCAATGGAGCTTTGTAGGGAGATAGAATCAAGTCCCCATGAAGCTAGGTTCAAGTCTTTGGATCTCAGTTAGCTGATCCCTAGAGATCCTCCTCCATGATACTATTATGCTCTAGATAGGTTCTCCAATGTAACCTTCTGTGTAACTGTTATGAGCAAAGAAATTACTTACTAATGTAAATGGCTTTGACCAATAAACTGGTGTTCTTAGCCATCCCTTTCTATTTAATGCTATTAATGAAAACATGATAGCATGAAGGAAAATACAAACAGAAATCCTCCTTCCAATACTTTGCTCCTTTATTCCATGTCTATTTATTACTTTTGCTTCGAAATGTGTTGATACTTCGAAAACTAATCTAGTGTAATTCCAATCGTTTCAACTAACTTATTTAATTCCAGTAGTTTCTTAGCCGTCTCCTCGTAAGTTGTAAAAGATCATATGCTCTTGACGTATGACGCCTAACGCTCTCAAACCCTTCACCTTCCAGGCTTTATGCGTCTGCAACTCATTTAATAATGGTAATAAATGAGACAGATTCCCAATATTTCTTTGGGCTATAAATACACATAGACGTCGATAGATCACAGCATCTCTTTCAAACAAACAACATGGCTGAAAACCATCCAAATCTTGATGATCTCACTAGTCAATTTGCCAACCTGACTAACATGATCATGGAGCTGAAGAGAGACGTCCACGCTGAGTCCCAGGCCCTTCGAAGTGAGATCGCCCAGCTTCGAAGCCAACTGGTGTGTGTGGAAACAGCTTCACGCCTCTGCTTGGCTAGGACCTGGGATGATCTTTCGACCGTCCTCTCGGCCCATGAGGCAAAAAGTCCCCCAGAGGGAGGATCCTCTTGAAGATTCTCCTTTGGGACTATGAAGATCACCAATGGTCTTCATTTTTGCTTTTTGGACCAGAGTTGGTCTTTTTGTTGTTCAGACCTACTTGGGTCTGTTTTGTATTTTGACATGCTTGGGTCTTTTTTTTTTGTTCAGACCTACTTGGGTCTGTTTTGTACTTAGACCTGCTTGGGTCTTTTTTTTTTGTACTAATGAAATGAAACTCTTGCTTGGCTATTCTCGATTCTTTATAGCTTCGATTGGTAGTATGGTGACTCGTTTGTGTCTTCGAATGCTAATAGAGTAATTTTTTTTTGTAAAAAAAAAAGTTTTTAGCATCAAATCACTCAACACTAAATCAGCCAGTCAGAACCATCGATGTGTGTAACCAAACTTATTTCCACTACCTCTTGTGGAAGGACTCCCATATGGAAGGAATATAAGCTTTCAGATGTCTTCCGTTTATTTTCCTTCGATGAACATAACCATTCAAATTTCTCAAATGATAAGCTCCCCCTTTCAAAACCCTATGGATTTGAAAAGGCCCATTCCATGTTGGTGCCCATTTTCCTAATCCATCTTTTTTAACTCTCCTATCCCTAATAGGGAGGATAACTTTCCATACGAGGTCTCCTTCATCGAAGCTTCGAAGAGCCACTCTTTTGTTATAGCTTCTGGCTATTCTTGCTTTTTGTAGCATAATCTGGTTTAAGGCTTTTATTCTAGCCTCATCAATATCTTCCAATTCCATATGCATGGCCTGATGATAAGATCCTGTGTCTAAATCATTCTGACATGCTACTCTCTGGGATCTTACAGTGATCTCCATGGGTAACACAGCGTCATGCCCATATGTTAATGCAAATGGTGTGGTACCTGTACTAGTCCTTTTTGTATTCCTATATGCCCATAACACATCAAGTAACAGATCATGCCAAATTTCTGGGTTTTGATCCACCATTTTTTGGATCCCCTTCTTGATAATTTTATTAGTTGATTCTGCCTGACCATTGGACTGAGCATAATAAGTACTAGTATATATTAATGAAATTCCATGGTTCGTGGCAAAATCCTTCACCAATCGTCCTTCGAATATGGAACCATTGTCCACTGTTATTGTTTGAGGACTCCAAACCTGTATATGATTCCCTTTATAAAATCTATTACGTGGGTTTGTTTGACCTCCTGATAGGTTTGGGCTTCTACCCATTTTGTGAAATAATCAGTAGCTACTAGGATAAATTTATGCTTTTCCAATGAAGGAGGATAAATCATCCCAATCATGTCCATAGCCCATCCCCTAAAGGGCCACGGTTTTATTACATATTGCAAATCTGTGACTGGCAAATGCTTGAGTGGACCTGTTTTTTGACAGGCTTGACACCCCTTTGCATAATCTATACAATCTTTGAGGATGGTTGGCGAATAATACCCGTATCTCCTTATTAACCATCTCATCTTTATGCCAGCTTGATGTGCTCCACAGATTCCCTCATGCACTTCAGCCATTACTTTAAATGCATTTACCTTGCTCAAGCATTTCAAAAGAAGACCATCCATTCCTCTCTTGAATAGCTCATTATTATACATTATATAGTTCATTGCTTTTAATTTGGTTGCCTTGTCTGCAACGCTGTCTGGCTTGGTTAAATATTCAATCAATGCTTGCCTCCAATCAGCATTTCGATGGGTTAAAGCATTGACGTTTAATACTTCGAAGTCCGTCAACCTGTTGTGTAACATAGGCAGGGATTTCCTCAAAGTTAATTGACAAAATTCCTTTTCAACTTCTGATAAAACTCTGTAGCCGGACGCTCTTTGAGCTATTTCGTCAGCCTCTTCATTTAAGAACCTAGGAATATAAGTTAAAGTAAGCATATGAAATTGATCCATCAGCTCTTTAGCATGCTGATAATAAATTATCAGCGCTGGACTAGTACATTTAAACTGTCCATTTAGTTGGTTAATCACTAACTGAGAATCTCCAAAGATTTCAGCAACACTAACCCTTAATTTAAGCAAAATTTCTAGTCCAATAATCAATGCTTCATATTCTGCCTGGTTATTGGAACATTGTCCCTCACTGAGTCTAAAACCATATTTGGTTTTCAAGCCTTGGGGGGATTCCAGAATTATGCCCACTCCAGCCATCTGAATAGTTCTTGATCCATCGAACCATAATTTCCATGGCCTGATTTCAACTGTACTAGCCTCCAACGTTGTTGGTGCTTTGTAATCATTTGGATGATCGGCCAAAAAATTGGCCAATGCTTGGCCTTTTATCGACTTTTGAGGCACATACTCAAGACAAAATTCAATTAAAGACACTATCCATTTCCCAATCTTCCCACTAAGCACTGGCTTAGAAAGCATGTGCTTAATTACATCAGTTTGAGAAATAACATAAGTTATTCTAGGCAACATATAATGCCTGAGTTTCTTAGAAGCGTAAAATAAAGCTAAACATAGTTTCTCTACTGCAGCATACTTGCATTCACAAGAGTTTAAAAACCTACTAAGATAATAAACTGCTCTTTCCTTGCCATCCTCATTGTCTTGAGCCAACAGAACACCTATTGAATCTTGTGTTGCAGCTAAATACAACTTTACTGGCTTTCCTTCAATGGGAGGCGCCAATACAGGAGGGTTGGCTAAGTATCTTTTAATGGCTTCGAAGGCTTCATCATGCTCCTTTGACCACTTGAATTCCTCCCCTTCCTTCAGTTTCAACAAAGAAGAGAAGATTTTAGTTTTTCCTGCAGTATTAGATATAAATCTTCGAAGGAAATTTAATTGACCAAGAAACCTTTGCAACTCCTTCTTAGAAGAAGGTGGTTTAGCCTCAATGATGGCCTTAGCTTTGTTCTTGTCAACCTGTATTCCTTTACTGTGAACTAGATACCCTAAAAACTTCCCAGCTGATACTCCAAAAGCACATTTTTCTGGATTTAACTTCAGCTGATAGCGTTTCATTTGTTGGAATGTCTTTTCCAAGTGTTGTAGATGATCCTCATCAGAGTTTGACTTCACAATGATATCATCTATGTAACATTCCAGAAAAGTTCCCACTAAATCATGAAAAATAGTATTCATTGCTCTTTGATATGTGGCCCCAGCATTCTTTAGCCCAAATGGCATTTTGACCCATTCGAAGATGCCAATGT
This sequence comes from Rhododendron simsii, assembly GCA_014282245.1. Classification (NCBI taxonomy): domain Eukaryota; kingdom Viridiplantae; phylum Streptophyta; class Magnoliopsida; order Ericales; family Ericaceae; genus Rhododendron; species Rhododendron simsii. The sequence continues at coordinate 33,103,201 of CM024959.1, forward strand.
TACCTGGGCAGGCAAATGCTGTTTTATGCACATCTCCTTCTGCTATGCAGATTTGATTGTACCCTGAATGCCCATCTAAAATGGATAATATCTTGTGGCCAGCAGAACTGTCCACAAGTGTATCCACATTAGGCATTGGGTATTCGTCCTTAGGAGTCGCAGTATTTAGGTTTCGAAAATCAACACAGATTCTGATAGTTCCATTCTTTTTAGGGACTGGAACTATATTAGATAGCCATTCAACATACCTGGCTGTTCTAATGAAACCTGCATCTAGAAGTCTCTGCATTTCCTTTTTAACACCTGCAATAGTTTCTGGACTCATCTTCCTGGTTGGTTGTTTCACAGGTTTGAATTGTGGCTTGATAGGTAACCTATGCTCCACCAATCCCCTGTCCAAGCCAGGTAGTTCCTTGTAACTCCATGCAAAGCATTCCTTGTTGGCTTTCAATAGTGCCACCAATTCAGCTTTCATACCAGGCTCAAGCTGTTTATTAATAAGCACTGGATTGGGGTTTTGTGCATCTCCCAACCTTACTTCTTCCAACAGATCTTGTGATTCAACCCGTTCCTCAGAAGTGAGTTGGATTTCTTGCACATGAGGGTTATTGTTCTGCATAACCTCTTCCCATATGTTCTCTTCTTGGATCTTCTGTTCGACCCCCAGAGCAACATACTTTACTAAAGCCAATGAGTTGGCTTTTTCTTCAGCCTCTTTCTTGGATTCACATCCAAGCAGCATCATCTTTTGGGGTGTCTGATTCATAGTCAACAGCTTGTTTCAGCTTCGATTTTAGCTCTGCCAATTCCCCCAGTTCCATCTCGTTGGTTGGATGGGTGGCTGCTTGAAGTAGTTCACTCAAAGGAACTACATCCGATTTGTACATTTCTGCTTCAGCAAAATTTGCCGTGGCAGCAAATGGATGTGGATCAGCTTTGACTCCTTCGACACCCACTTCCTTGCCTTTGTCATACTTAACAATCATTAATTCCTGATGCATAGAGGAAGGAATACATCCGTTAACATGAATCCAGTCTCTTCCCAATAAAGCATTATATTTAGCATATGTGTCAACTACAAAGAAAACGGTATCAGTTTCTATTCCACCTACTGCCAATCTAATGGAAATGATTCCCCTGGCATGTTGGCTTTCCCCAGTAAATCCTGCAATGGATGTGCTGGTTGGGATTAATTTTGCTTTTCCTTTTCCTAACTTTTTTAAAGTTTGGAAAGGCAAAATGTTCACCGCAGCCCCATTATCCACCAAGATTCTATTAAGTGGGACTCCATCAAAGTGTGCAGTGATATACAATGGACGCAAATGTTGTCTCATTGCATTAGTAGGTAATTTAAATGGATATGAAATTTCCACATAATTTAAATCTATTACCAGGGGGTATTCGACGTCGGACATGGAATCTGACACGAAACAAGCACTTTCTTTTGAGCTTACCTCTAAACTTTCTTGATTCTGCTCAATTTCACGTACCAAGTTCTTACCCATCTCGATCTGAGATACTTCTTTTAAGTCACAGTCGTTGCATATGATATTTAACTCCTTATCACTCAGAGTTTCTTCAGAATTCTCTGGCTCGCTCAAGCTTGACCAAGCAGTATCTTGATCTTTGAACGTCTGACCATTTGAGAAGAAATTCATAGAGCTTGGATAGACCATATTAACTTGTACTTCTGGCTGATCTCCAAATTGGATCGTAGCCACTTCTTTGATTGGTTTAACTGCTTCGGTCTCCTCAGCACCCTTCTTTTCGAATTCTTGTGTGGATACCTCCATAGGGGAAAAGGTTTCTTCCATCCCCTGTTGTTCCACCACCATAGCCTCGAGCAAACCAGACTGATAACTAGCCAGCGAGTTAGGAGAAAGTGGATCAAGATCTTCTTCGAGCATAGCAGAGGCAACCTTTTCCAAAGTCTCCCTCTCGTGATACTGGGTTCGAAATTCCTCTGGGTCCCTTTCAATTCTGTCGAACCTTGGATTAGGTTTTGCTCGTCTGACTGATTCTTCTCCCGTTGAAGATTCTCCTGACTGGAAGAGCGTATACTTCCTTTGGAGCTTTCTCTTTTGAGTTCTTGAGAGCAATGGAACCATCTGTGGTAATTGAGACTTGGGATCCCTAATCAACACCCAGTTTCCAGAGTTCGAAATTGGTGGCTTGAAAGTTCTGCTCGCATTCCTGTTTGAACCTTTGTATCCTTGAAACAAGTCAGGTTTAACTTGCTTCAGAAACCAGTCAGGAACCCCTTTCACCAAGGTGAATTCTTCTTGTTTGGCCTCTTCTTGCGCCTTCGATGTCTGGCCAACATTAGCCTTCTTCGAAGGTGGCAGCTCCCTTCTGTGAATAGCTGGAACAGGGCTAGTAGGCATGTCCCTTTTTGGTGCCAACCAAGACTTGCTGTCACTTGGCTTTGCTTGAACTGGGGCCATTCTTTTCATCCCCATTTCTTTTGGGAAAAAACTTACGCCCTTTCTATCCAAGTCTTTGAAGACCAAATAGTTGGCCCTGCATCCTACACACAGGCACTCCAAAAATGAGGCTTCTAGCATAGGCAGGTGATTATTACCTGAGAATTTCTGCAAAGGAAAACCATCATTGGCTCGCCTATAGGAACTTGGCCTCGCTCCCATGCCTCGAGGGTGGCCAGCGTATGGCTTGCCCCTTCCATATTGAACAGTATTCATGTTCACTGGTACTTCTTTGTCCTGCCAATATTTCTTGACAGTTCGAGCCAGTGAGGAGGGCACACTGGTGTTGACCTCTTCTACCTTTGGAAAAGGCACTGCATCTATCCCCATAGTCTTTTCAGGGAATTTGATTCTTCCTTTCTTGATTTGTTCCTGAATCCTGTCACGAAAAACATTACAAGATTTAGTTGAATGAGACCAAGAATCATGCCATTTGCAATAGGTCTTTCCATTCCTTTCTTCCACTGTGGGCAGTTTCATATTCAAAGGCAGCTTAATGATTTTCTTTCTTAACAAGAAGTCAAAGATCTCATCAGCTTTAGATATATCAAAAGAATATACTTTAGTAATTTCCTTTTGTTTGAACTTCTGCCCAAGAGAGACATTCTTTTGAATTAAGGGCTCACAAACACAAGGTTCGTGCTCTATAATTTCAGCAGCATCTATTTCATAATTAGGATCCCTATAGTATGTTGGATAAGAGGAATTATGCCTATCCATATCTTCCTTTAGCAATGATTCATATCTAGCAACTTTATAGGTTAGGTCTGCAAAGTCCCTGAACTCTGTAGAATCAAACCTCTTTCGAAGCTCTCTTTCTAAACCATCCTGTGCTAATCTCACAAACTCTGCCTGTGGCAGATGGAGTTTACACTTGGTCTTAGCCCTTTTGAACCTAGATATGAAATCTGCTACCTTTTCATCCGGTTTCTGCTTTAGCCTAGCCAAATCTGCCATAGAGACTTCAGGCTCAGCATTAAAGAATTGTGCATGAAATGCCTCTTCCATTTGAAACCAACTTGTTATCGATTCTGCAGGCAAATTTGTGTACCATGCAAAAGCTGGCCCAGACAAAGAATTTGGGAACAATTTCAACTTCATGAAACCATTCTGAGCCAAGTTCTTACATTGGGCAGAAAACCTAGCAATATGTTCTATAGAAGATTGTCTCCCATCCCCATAAAACAAAGTAAAGTCTGGGATCTTAAATTCTCTAGGGATCTGAAATGTTGTGTCAACCCATTCTGGATATGGTTTTCTATAGATTTGAGGTTGTACCCCCCGAGTTCGAGGCCCACAAACTTCTTGTATGAGATCCATAACCTGGTCTCTTAGTATTGGGTTGCCTACAAGGAAATTTTGTTCTTGATTTCCTGCCGGTGGATTTGGTTCTTCCAAGTCATCTCTATGCTTTTCCCTTATAGTGCTAAAATCCCCTTGGTTTTCTCTAGGAAGTCTCTCATACCAAGGTTGCTGCATTGGGTCAGCCGTAGTATTCACCCGAGCAGGCCTATGGCTTCCATAAACCGCTGTGGTGGGATTTTTGGTATTTGGGAGACTTTGACGAGAAGGCTGTGCGTTATCCCTCGTTTTCTCAGGTCTATAACCTCGTTCTATCTCTACATCATCCTCCCATCCCCCGAGTGTGGGTTCGAAAAGAGGATTAACGCTTTGCCTGTTTCTGGCATTTCTTGGAATCCCAATAGGAATTCCCTGAGATTGATCTGGGATTTCGAAGACAGGCTTTGTAGGCTTTAAAGGCTCATACCAAGATTGTGGTATTTCCTCTGGATACATTTTTTCCTTACCCTTTCTAGACCTTATCTTACCCTGACCAACATCCTCTCCAAGCCTTCCTTCGAAGGGACTTTGGTGAGTAGTTGAATTAGCATGATCATCTAGCCCAATATTCCCTGGACTGTTTCTTGTTACCTCTAAGTTGGGCAACCTACTTCTTATGCTTTTGATCATGGCTCTTTGGGTTTGAGCCATCTCTCGAAAAGCTATCATCATTTCTCTGAACATTTCTTCCTTATCATGGTCTTTACCACTGGCTTGTCCCTTTTGGAAATTTGGAGGCCCTTCATAAGGAGGTACTTCATAAGAAGGCTCCTCATAAGGGAGCTCTCCCATTTCGGAAGCCAATTGGGGGAACTCATGATTCATAGGTGTTCCCTGTTCCGTGGCCTGTTCTGGCACAGCTTGTTCCTCTGGCACTTGACCACCAACAGGTGTCCCTATCTGCTTTCGAAGCCTTGGCATTCTGGCACCTTCGAGGTCCCACCGGGCGTGCCAAAAATTGTTTGGGCTGAATTAACTCAAATCAATTGACAAATAATTGTGTGCGGGCGTGCCAGAAAAGAAATAACTTCAAAGAAGAAATTACTCTTTTCAAAATGATTTGAAACCACTAATTTCAATCAGGCAATTGTGTTATCCGTTCGACTACCTCAACTAAGAGGATTTTTCCTTAAGGTATCAACCAAATAAAAGATTGACGCGCTTCGAAATCAGAAAAGATGATTGAACACAAACAAACCTGAATCTAATCAAAGGTAAGTTTGTATACAAACACTCTTAAGATTCTATCAAGAATAATAAAGAAATGCAAGCACACTAAATTTAATCAAAAGCGAACTTGCAAACAACTATTCTTTGGTAAGAAAAGAGCTTAAAGGAAATAAGAAAACTTGAATTTAATCGAAAGTAGTCTTACATGCAAATAAGCCTTCAACTTACAAAAAAGACCCTACTCTAAACTAAAACTAATCTAAGATAGATCTCTGAGCAATCATTTTGTATGAATTGTCAGATGATATGGATTTTTCGTGTGTCCCTTTCTCTTCAATTGCTTCTTCTATTTATAGACGCTGAACTTGCCTTCGAACCCCCACGTCTTCGATTGATATCCACGTTGGCCACATAAAACGGTTGAGGGGGGTCTTCGAACAGTTATCCTGATATTTCCAGAATCCCTTCTTCTCCTGCTTGCTTCGATCGTGGTGTTCGTGGCTCCATGCTTAAATAACGGTTCCCACTTCCAAGCAACGTGGGTTAGTGTTTGGCTCAGAATATTCCCCTACAATCATGTCCACCATTCATTATAAACCAAACAGTAATGGTACCGTTCGATGTTTCCAAAGATCAATCAACGGTTTAAATCAGACTGCTTTTAAAACCATCCTTAATTATAGTCCAAACGCTGTCGGTTCCAATCAAAACGATACCGTATAGTACTAAAACAACATCACCATTTAACCCCGCAATCCTCTGTATCTCGGGTTCAATCAGGATGTGTTCTGATTGGTCAACACACTATTTGGTGTCACGTGTAACTTTCCTATTGGGTGGCATATTTTAGGATGTAAACAATACCAATGGTGACAAACGACTAAGTCGAAAGGAGCCGAAGTTGGCCTTTCGTAGCTTGGGACTGAAACACAGTGGTTCACGATCGCGTGACGCGTTCCAACATGCCAACACCAATGGAGGTGGTTTCATCACTGAAGAAGGGTTAAATCAGCTAGTCAAATTTGCTTATTCCAAATGGGGATTCACCATTAATTAAACTTTACCAGTTGGTAAGGGGGGTTTGTTCTGAATTACAAAATAGGAGAACGAGAAGTTCTGAACTGCTACTTTTTCTGTAGTGTTTTCCTCTCTCTCTCTCTCTCTCTCTCTCTCTCTTTAGGGCTGCATGTGTACATGTTTTGGGGTAGCTAGCTAGGGCCTTTACTCTCTTGTAATGTAATCAATGGAAAACAGATGTAACTATGTAAGAGCAGCCTTTTTCTCCTCTTTATTTCTAACAAGTGTGGAACTTGGTTCTAAAATTCCAAGTTCGTAACCATTCGTTGGATGCGCGTACAGAATTAACTGGCGGCCGGATACATATATACACAATCACGTTTCTTCCTCGGACCTAATTAACAAGTGCCCATAGTTACTTTATTTTCTTTTGGCTGCTGTCAACATGAAATTACAAGTTCATGCCTCAACTAAGTACAAACACTGCATCTGTAAGTGTCAATAGCATTGATATATTTTTTTTGAAAGGCAAAAAATTTCATTAATCTTTGAAATTGTTACAATGACAATAGGAACAAGAAGAACGACATTATATCTCTAAAACTAAGTTTAGAATAATTATATGCCCAGTCCGAAACCCAATCCTCAACTGGCAAAAAGCCAATCTAGAAAACCCAATAGGATAAGCCCACACTTAAAGGTCCAAAGCCCAACACCTAAATGGGACAAGCCCAACCAAAAAGGAAAAAGAAAAACTCTAAGACCCCGTTCCTCTTCCTTTTAAAACCTTCTTTTTCAAAAAAAAAGTAAATTCAAGCTCAAATATAATGAAAATGAAAAATAATTTTTTAATTTTTTTGCCCTTTTAAAAGATCTCAATGAGATTTATCAAATAAGATCTATATTGGTAGAAAAATTATTTGCGTAAACATATGATTTTGGAGCTTGAAATTACCTTCATTTTCTAAGAATCTGGAACGGCACATAACCCTACACTGTAGCCCAACCGCCGCCCCATCCAACCTCTGCAGCCAACACCCACATGCCAAAACCACTGTGCCAGCAAACACCGTCTGACCTCCGCCATGCCGTTAAGCCAATAACCGATGACCCCTCTGAACGAAGCCGCAAAATAGTCCTCAAAATATATCAATAGCATTGATATATGCCTTGGGTCATGGCTTGTTTTGCTAACAAAATAGTCCTGTTTTGAAGATTATCGAAACCTTATACTCCTACATAAGAAGCATAGAATACAAAGAAATTTGAACTACAAGATTTTAGAATTGGTACGTACCAACATATGCAAATCAAGCACCAAGCACCGGTATTAGCAAATGAGAATAAATTCTCTCCGCCTAAGGAGGAGAAGTCCACATTTCCTCCAAACCAATCCTCTGTCGCCACGTTATTTATAGTACCAGACCAAATGAAAACTCACGTGTTAACCCTTCCACTCTCTGGTTTTGAGCTGCAAGGGAGAAAAGGCTTGATTTGGGGCAAAGCCGAGGGAAAAAAAGTGTTCCAAATTTTAATCCGTTTGAATGGGTGGGACGATTTTATTTTTCTGTTCATTTAATTCTAAAGGATCATAATTAAATTTTGACTATAGAACTCTCGTTGATTAGTCCTAAGAAAGTCGTAAAATCAAATATCTTTTAGGGTTAACCAACGAGAGTCCTAAATCCAAAAATTAATTATAATCCTTTAGGATAAAATGATCAAAAAAATAGTATCTTTGCACTGATTCAAACTGATTGAAAATTGGAACACTACTTAATTTTTCAACCTACAGTTTATATATTAAAAAAGAGCGGTGCTATGTGCACAGTAGGCTGTGCACAGAGCCCGTTTGCTCTCGCCTCGGGTCGCACAAAGATGATCGGAGCCGCTCATTTTATTCAAAATATGTCGTTTAAGGTCTCTGTAAAAAATGAGCTTCGTCCGATATCGTTAGGGGCGTTAACAATACACCCAAAATCACTTCAGAATTTTGGGCTAAATTCTGAGGTGATTTTGGGTGTATTGTTAACGCCCCTAACGATATCACACGAAGCTCATTTTTTACAGAGACCTTAAACGACATATTTTGAACAAAATGAGCGACTCCGATCATCTTTTTGCGATCCGAGGCGAGAGCAAACCGGCTCTGTGCACAGCTGCTGTGCACAGCCTGCTGTGCACATAGCTTTTCTGATTAAAAAATTATGGTTAAAAAATTAAATACTCTAGTTTTCAATCTGTTTGAATGGGTGGGAAGATTTTATCTTTTTGATCATTTAATTCTAAAGCGTTATAATAAAATTTTGACTATAGAGCTCTCGTTGACTAGCTCTAAAAAAGTCGTATGATCAAATATCTTTTAGGACTAACCAACGAGAGCTCTAAAATCAAAAATTAATTATAATCCTTTAGGATAAAATGATCAGAGAAATAGACTTTTCGTACTAGTTCAAACGGATTGAAAATTAGAGCATTTAATTTTTTAACAATATTTTTTTAATATATAAACTATATGTTGAAAAACTAAGTATTGCAAAGACACTATTTTTTTGATCATTTTATCTTAAAGGATTATAATTAATTTTTGGCTTTAGAGCTCTTGTTGGTTAGCCTTAAAAGATATTTGATTCTACAACTTTCTTAGGGCTAACCAACGAGAGTTCTATAATCAAAATTTAATTATGACCCTTCAAAATTAAATGATCAGAAAAATAAAATTGTCCCACTCATTCAAACGGATTAAAATTTAGAACACTTTTATTTTTTTTTTCCTCAGCTTTGCCCCAAATCAAGCCTTTTCTCCCTTGCAGCTCAAAACCAGAGGAGTGGAAGGGTTAACACGTGAGTTTTCATTTGGTCTGGTACTATAGATGATGTGGCAACAGAGGATTGGTTTGGAGGAAATGTGGACTTCTCCTCCGCAGGCAGAGAGAATTTATTCTCTTAGCAAATACCTACAAACACTAGCAAAAAAAAAAAAATAAAGAGACAAGAATAATGAGAATACGAAAAATTACGAACTAAAGTTGGATATATTAAAAATAACAAAAAAGAAAGCTAGGTTATTGATATTTGTTGACTATGAAGTACCAACACACCTAGAAAATTGTTTTATCCATATTGGTCACTTTGAGGACACGCGTCACTCTGGAGAGACGTCAAAATATGTGTGGTACATGGCTCAACTGGGACACACATGGACACGACATTTCACTTATGCAAATTTATAACTCTTTTTGCGGTTTATATTTATAACTTCAAAAGTTTTGAGCCAAGGGTACGTAATATGAAACCTAAGTGTATGTAGGTAGGCAATACATCACCGATCGTGTTCTATATGAAATCACATTTTGAAAAAATTATCGTACTTGCTCCTTGTCGCGTCGTTCCTTAATTTTTTGGCAAGTATGATATTTCTTATTGTGTCTGTATCTGTATCTGAACTATATGGTCTGTGTGCCTGCGGAGCTCTAGGAAGAATTGTATCACTAAAGCCACTACTTGAAGCTTACAGACAGTGTCCAAGTTCCAAGCGTATTGTCTATTGAGGCACTCCCACGTTAAAATTCTTCGAAGAGAAGGAAAGGTGTACGTGTAATAGGCATCAGATTCTCACGAGAACAAATTAAAGAAATCAAGGTGAAGTCCTCTAACCAAATATATTCTATTTTGGTGTAAAGATCATGTAGAAATCTATAACACACCAGAATGGAATGGAGGATGCTGCCGATCATCCCCAGCAGGGCGGCTGATCCAGCCGTTCATCTCGGCAATCGATTGATGGCTCCGACCTTAACAAGTGGCCATATCTACTTCCCCCTTCCAACCAACCCCCCCCCCCCCGTTATCAACATGAAAATACAAGTTCGTGCCTCAACTAACTAGTACCCTTGACACAAATTTTCCTATTATCATACGTGTCTGTTGTTGCATCGTGCCTCAATTTTTGGGCAAGTATAATATTTCTTATTCGTGTCTGTATCTGTATTTGAATTATATGGTCTGTGTGCTTGAGGAGCTCTGAGAAGAATTGTATCACAAAAGCCATATTCTATTTGAAGCTTACAGACAGTGTCCTGCAAGTTCCAAGCGTATTGTCTATTGAGGCACTCCCACGTTAATATTCTTTGGAGAGAGAAGGAAAGGTGTGTAGTACACATTTAAGGGAATTAAGGAGAGAATAAATCAAGAAAAAAACCACCACTTGTCATCAGAATATCAGATCCTCACGAGAACAAAAGAAATTAAGGTCATGCATCAAGTCCTCTAACCACATAAATATGTGTGTGTGTGTGTTCTATTTTGGTGTAAAGATCATGTAGAAATTTATAACACATCAGAATGAAATGGAGGACGAGCATCCTTCTGCAGAGCGGCCGATCCGGCTGTTCATCTTGGCAATCGATGGTTCGGATCTTAACCGAACAAGGGACGGTTCAAATTTATATATATGCGCTCAGATTAAATCTGAGCCATCTGTACTGAAATGAATGGCCGGATCGACCGTTCGGCAGCATAATGACCGGATCGGCTGCTCGGCCGCATCCCCTGTCTTTGATTTTTCATGGCTAGTTGGTTATAGAATGAGACATTTGCCCAAAAACACACACACAACACACAAGGGAATCTCAAGATATAATCATATGAGTGAAAATATATCCAAACAAGGATATATGCAGATTTTGAACAGTACAGAGGACCTGATTCCAAGTCGTCCTTTAAAAGACCATCCAGAAAATATTTGGATGATGTATAGCCAGTGACGTATTAAGAACCAAAGCCAAATGACATACTAGCCAGTGATGTATATCCATACCATTGTCTATGTACCTCAAGAATGAGAATTCAATAATGGGATTCCTGGAGCACCGACCGACCGACCGACCTCTACCCTCTTTGAATGTGCTTCAAAGACACTGCATACTTAATTGTGGTTCCAATTTGTTGATACTAATAACTTGTTTAAAGGCTTCCGATAAACCTCATGATACCGATACTTTGAATGCATGTTCATTTCCTGCAGATTATGCATGTTCCTAAAAATAGGGCACTTGTGATCCTTGTATTGGTGGGACTAACACTCCAACTCATATCGGAAGTTTACTTGGATGATTTTGGACATATAACAAATCTTGTGGGCTATGTGGTGTGGCTTGTGGATCAAAATCAAAGCACTAAGCCAGTGGTATGCTTGGGGTGTTACATGTGGTATCAGAGCAATCCATGTACACGACCATATGGGCCTTCGAGTTTGGTTGGATTTGGTTGTTGGTTTGATATGTATTGGTGAATATAGTGCTCAACCCCTCGTGAGGGTGCGAGACTATAAAAGTTAGGAAGACGGCTCATGCACAACTCACATGTTGTGTACAAGTGCACAACAAGCTCCCCCAAGTCGGTTTTTGCCTACTTGTTGTGAGTGCAGAGTAGGATCTCCTTTGGTATCAGTTCTCAGAGTTTATTTTTTTTTACAATTCAAAATGTCCAGGCTAATTTACGTGTAAGGTGATTATTTTTGGGAACCAATGTATTATTTGCGACAGTTCTTTCTACGTAATTGCGTGTTAAAAAGGAAGTTCTTTTCTCGAGCGTAGAACTAATTAAAGGATTTGGTAAAGCAAGAATTCCAACCTAATAGGTAATCTGTTTTTGGTTATAATCGAACAAAAAGCTTGTGAGTGTGCAGTGTGTGTGAGGTTAGCCACCTCACTTGTGACTGTGAGTAAGTGTTTTTTTGTTTGTGTGCAGTGACAGCAAAATTTCTGCATAAAAATACTTCCCTAAAGTATTGTTAGGATCAACAGTCAACACAACTTGAGTACTTTAGTCCTAAAGCATAGTTACTTTCACGCTTAGGTCCCATCAACTTTGGTGCACTATAAAATGATCGATCTCATCTTGGTTTACAACCACAAGCCTTCCTCGGTTCCTCCTCTATCTCAATTGAACTTACAACCACAATTCTGGTAACGGATCAAAATGTGCAGATGTGTGGGTATTCCTCTATCCGAAGATCAACTCAAGGGTCTGCTCCAGAGATGTGATACCAATGGCGACAAACGACTAAGTCGAAAGGAGCTGAAGTTGGCCTTTCGTAGCTTGGGACTGAAACACAGTGGTTGGCGAGCGAATCGCGCGTTCCAACATGCCGATGCCGATGGAGACGGTTTCATCACTGAAGAAGAGCTAAATCAGCTAGTCAAATTTGCTTATTCAAAATGGGGATTCACCATTAATTAAACTTTACCAGGTTGCCAGTTGGTAAGGGGGTTAGTCCTTAATTAAAAAAGACAAGAAGTTTTGAACTGCTACTTTTTCTGTAGTGTTTTTTTTTTTTTATTTGGTTATGTTTTTGTGTCTCTCTCACTTTCTTTAGGGCTGCATGTGTGTTTTTGGGGTAGCTAGGGCCTTTACTTTCTTGTAATGTAATCAATGGAAAACAGATGTAACTATGTAAGCAACCGTTTTCTCTTCTTTAATTATTTCCATTAAGTGTGGAACTTTTTTCTAAAATACCAAGTTCCTAACCATTTGTTGGATGTGCGTACAGAATTAACTAGTGGACACGTATATACACAATCACGTTTCTTCCTGTTGGGAAAAATATGCGGAATTTCCCACAAGTAAATCACGAAGGAAATAATATAAATGCAGCGAACGTAATCCAAATGCGCAAACCACAAACCAAACGAACACAAGGAATTTTTACGTGGTTCCCCCAAAGTGTGAGGTACGTCCACGGGACCGGAGTCCGATTCCACTATCAACAAAGGTTCTTACAAATGGGTTTACAAGAGATACAATATCTAACAACCACCGTAAGGTGTATCCAACAATCAACAATAACAAAGAGGAAAGACCTCACCAAATGATGAACCAAAAACCTCCAAAAGTGAACTGAAATGGAGAGCCCAAATAGCAACGAAATCAGCTCAGAACAAGCACGTACAAGCTGCTGGAATTGTTTCGAAACAGAGAGAAACGGCTGCCCTTTTTTTGTTGTCTTGACCACCGAAACACACTCTCACACACACTGCACTGCTCTTGTTTTCTTTCTTTTTCAGAGAAGAACAAAAGCCCACCAACTTTCTCTCTTGTTCTGGAAGCTACGAAAAAGTGATTCATTTCCCCAGGAAACAAAACTAAATTAGCTTCCCAGAGAAGCTTACCAAGCATGTGCAAGTTATGTGCTTCCAAAAGTGTAGAATGTTCCACCAAATAATTAGCCAACACGAATTAATACTCTTTTGGGCCAAACAAAATTGTAATTGGGCTAACAAATATTGGGCTTCCACTAAAGGAGGGAACCCAACACTTCCTTGGACCTAATGTACAAGTGGCCATATTCACTTTTTTTTCCCCCCCTGTTATCAACATAAAAATACAAGTTCGGGCCTCAACTAAGTATAAACACTGCGTCTAGCTGCCACTGTCTATGTAGCATTGATATGTGCCTTCGGTGATAGCTTGTTTTGCTAAAATAGTCCTGTTTTGAAGATTATCGAAGCCTTATACATAAGAAGCATAGAATACAAAGAAATTTGAACTACAAGATTTTAGAATTGGTACGTACCAACATATGCAAATCAAGCACCAAGCACCGGTATTAGCAAATACCTACAAACACTAGCAAAAAAAAAAAGAGAGAGATAAGAATAATGAGAATATGAAAAATTATGAACTAAAGTTGGATATATTAACAATAACAAAAAAGAAAGGTTATTGATATTTGTTGACTATGAAGTACCAACAAACCTAGAAAGTTGTTTTATCCATATTGGTCACTTTGAGGACACGCGTCACTCTGGAGAGACGTCAAAATATGTGTGGTACACGGCGCAGGGACACACATGGACACGGCATGTTCACTTATGCAAATTTATAACTCTTTCTGGGGGTTTATATTTATAACTTCAAAAGCAAAGAGCCAAGGGTACGGTAATATGAAACCTAAGTGTATGTAGGTAGGCAATACATCGCCGATCGGGTTCTATATGAAATCACTTTTTGAAAACATTATCATACTTGCTCGGTTGCTCCTAGTCACGTCGTTCCTCAATTTTTTGGCAAGTATGATATTCCTTATTGTGACTGTATCTGTATCCGAACTATATGGTCTGTGTGCCTGCAGAGCTCTGGGAAGAATCGTATCACTAAAGCCACTATTTGAAGCTTACAGACAGTGTCCAAGTTCCAAGCGTATTGTCTATTGAGGCACTCTCACGTTAAAAATCTTCGAAGAGAAGGAAAGGTGTGTAATAGGCATCAGATCCTCACGAGAACAAATTAAAGAAATCAAGGTGAAGTCCTCTAACCAAATATATTCTATTTTGGTGTAAAGATCATGTAGAAATCTATAACACACCAGAATGGAATGGAGGATGCTGCCGATCATCCCCAGTAGAGCGGCTAATCCAGCCGCTCATCTCGGCATTCGATCGACGGCTCGGACCTTAACCGATCAATGGATGATTATGCGCTCATTGAATCTGAGCCGTATGTTCGTGTGCGAGATGAACAGCCACTCGGCACCTCTCTACAGAGAGATGCTTGGCAGCATCACCCTGCTTTTTCGTGGCTAGTTGGTTATAGAATGAGACATTTACCCAAAAATAACACACACCACACACACAGGGATCTCAAGATATAATCATATGAGTAAAATTATATCCAAACAACGATATATGCAAATTTTGATCAGTACAGAGGACCTGATTCCAAGTCGTCCTTTAAAAGACCATCCAGAGAATATTTGGATGATGTATAGCCAGTGACGTATTGAGAACCAAAGCCAAATGATCTCATAATAGTACATATCCCTACCATTATCTACATACCTGATCAAGAATAAGAATTCAATAATGGGATTTATGGAGCATCGACCGACCTCTTTATACCCTCTTTGAATGTGCTTCTTCAAAGATGCTGCATACTTAATTGTGGTTCCAATTTGTTGATAATAACAATTGTTTAAAAGGCTTTTGGATAAACCTCATAATAATGGAGTGGAAAAGTACTACAAAGAGGAATATATATCTTCTTTTGGTTCTTTGGAACAAGCTTTATTCTTTCTGTTTGTTGGAAACGTACCGTGCTCCACCCAATTATCAGGGATGTTGTGCGGTAAAGTCACTCCTAATTAATAAAAATGAATAAGAGTGAAGTGATGGCAAATGAAATTATTTTTCTTTGAGTGTTCATTTGACAAAAGAATTTTGCAGCAAATTTGGGTGTTCATTTGCCATGAAAAGGAAAACAAGGGGAAGAAGATAGTAGTGACGAGCAAGGGAAAAAGATAGTCATGCGATCTTGACTCCCACAAAATGGTCATGTGATAGTCAGATTCTATTTTTGTTTGTTGCAATTTAAGCAAAGAGAATTGATTTTGACACTTCCCATTTTGCAATTCATTTTTTTTTTTTTGTCTTTATCCACTTGAATTTATTATTCTGCCCTTTATTCAATACATTTTTTCACACATTCAAGCACAATATTATAAATTCATGTGATTAAACAAAAAAAGAATGTGAATAATTAAAAGGGAAGTGTGAAAATTATTTTCCTTGAGCAAAATGCAAGAGGCAAGAAGGGCCACAAAAAAGGAATTGGATTCTTGTGTAAATTTATTTGGGCATATTGGTAGGCCCTGATTCTTGAAACTTTGGTGAATCCTTGGGGTTGATTTGGGAGAGACTTGGAAGAAGCTTCAATTTGAAGTGAGCCATTCCCATCAAGTGGTTCAACCTATCTTTCTTGGAAACTTTATCCGGTTCGTTTTGGAATTTTGAATTTAAATTTGTAGGTAATGAGTGTAGAGATAAATAGAATAATGATTAAAAATATGGGTAATGATAGGAGAGAGATAGAGAGAAAAACGAGAGTAATAATTGAAGAGAAATAAGATAATAATTAAAATTCAAAATCCAAAACCCTTAACAGAATACTTTTTTTTTTTTGGCTCGGCAAACGAAACGTTTTGTAAAACTCGAATGGGGTACATCGAGGAAAAAGCGATATGTACAACCACATCCAACCAACAGTTGGATGCCCACTGAAAAGCCATGTTACAATTTCAATTTTCGGATACCATCTAAGAATAACTTGAACTCCTCAACAGTGTAGATCTTGATGTCAAACTTCGCCTTTATCCACATTGCAACTCTAGTTTTGACTAAATCCCCCACCTCCCAAACTTGTTTCGTAGAGTTATTGAAGATATACTTACCAACCACGCCTTTAGAAACAAATCCATGTTGTTAGATTTCTTGGAGGGTTCCAACCTAAAACCAATTGGCAATAGGTGGAGTAGACTCTAGAATTTATTAACCAAGTTTGGGTGGCTTAGATGAGCGATGTGGGACAAGTCTAACACTCCCCCTCACGTGCAGCCCGGATGCACGTGGAGGTGACTAACCAGAAGCTGACTGACTGACTCGGGCGACAGAGATGATAGAGACTTTCCCACGAGAGGTGAGGCCACCCAAGACCTAGCTCTGATACCATGTTAGATTGGAACCCTCCAAGAAATCTAACATGGTATCAGAGCTAGGTCTTGGGTGGCCTCACCTCTCGTGGGAAAGTCTCTGTCATCTCTGTCGCCCGAGTCAGTCAGTCAGCTCCTGGTCAGTTACCTCCACGTGTATCCGGGCTGCACGTGAGGGGGAGTGTTAGACTTGTCCCACATCGCTCATCTAAGCCACTCAAGCTTGGTTAATAAATTCTAGAGGCTACTCCACCTATTGCCAATTGGTTTTAGGTTGGAACCCTCTAAGAAATCTAACACATGTTTCTCCAGGTTGTAAAATCCATTATCATACCACCATTTGGCTAGTTCGGGTACAGAGCTTGGACAAACCCATTTGATGTTCCACCAATCTAAGATTAACCGAATACTTTGGTGACCATCTCTTGTTAACCACATTTTAAGGACCTCATTTAATGCTTATTCCAAGAGCAAGCAGTGATTAAGATCTACAGACAGGATCAGTACTATAAATAGTTGAGAGGCCTTCACATACACCACTGCCACTGCTTCTAGTTTCATCACATAGCTAGATTAATGCCGACTTATAGTCGTAAGGGTGCCCATGTCGATGGAAAACGAGAGATGACCTTGGACGAGTTTAAAGAGTGGATACGGGGATTCGATAAGGACAAAGACGGTCGACTAAGTAGAGATGAGCTCCGAGAAGCAATCCGTGCCACCAGAGCTTGGTTTCCCGGTTGGAAAGCCAAGCGCGGAATCAAGGCTGCAGATGTGAATGGAGATGGTTTCATTGATGACACTGAGATCATGGTCCTCATGGAGTTTGCTCAAAAGAACTTGGGCATCCGAGTTATGCCATAAGAGAGACTCGGTTCTTAGGAGTCTTCTCTGTTTGGTGTCTCAAATGTTTCCAAATAAGGGCGTCTAAGTTCTATATCTCTCTCCCAAATATGGTTACCGTATAAGGTGCAACTTACTTTATGTATGCGTGTATCATATCGTATTGTGTATTAGATCAACAATACATAGGCTTCCAGCTACCATAAACCTGAAAAAAAAAAAAAAAAAAGATGGTGAACTTTGCAATGCTGAAAGTACTTCCTTGGCATCAATGTTCTTCGTGAAAGCTTTATATGCGGCAAGGTGGATTGTTGTAAAAAAAACTCTTGGATTGTACGTTCCAATCCCCAATGTACCACTATAATCGCGTCCAAAAGCCTTTCGCGATTTTTAGCAAATTTTCATTTATATGTCGAATAGCCTATCTTAAACATTTTTTTCATTTCTACTATTGGACAGCACTTATCTCACGCCCACCCTTACGCGATGAACCAACCGGTTGAACTAATTAGTTTGGTTTGGTTTTGTCGAACTAATGGTTTGGTTTGGTTTTCAATTTTGAAAAAAAAATATATGAAACCGGTTTCTGTCACAGCGATGATTGGTTATAACACATTATTGTTTTCATTCCTTTTGTAACGCTTACCTTCCAAGAAAGTTTGTGATACGTAATTCGTAGATAAGGCCAGGTCGTATATTGCGATAGAATTGAAGTAAGAAAGTCCATATATCTCAGAAGCTCATAAAGATCCAGAAAAATTTGTAGCTGAGTGAACGCTTAAGAAGAAATTCAATTTCAGTCAATTCTAAGATGATGGACTCTCCAGTTATTTATCTGAAAATAAAAATCTTGTTCAAGGTAAATCAAAATTTAAGAAAAAAAAAAATTGGTTGCAGTGTTTTCTATGACAAGTACCCACCAGGCATGGTAATAGCAACATTAAAAAGGCTTCGTGCCGATGTGTTCTTAATCCGTTTAATCTTTGTAATCTTTTATAAAGATTAATAAATTTCTTTTGTTGTTGCAAAAAAACATTAAAAGGTATCTGACTGAGCAAGATAGCGTAACAGTAGGATGAAAGGAATCTGTAAGCTCCATAGACCAAGCTTATTTTTTGTTGACACTTTCATGACCGAAAGTCACATTTGCATGTATTCTTTATTATTGAGTTATGTGTTAATTTAATTGATCTAGAGAGCACCCGTACCAGGTTGCAGAAAGGAATTTCATATGTGCGTGTATTTATTTTTCGAGTGCGGTAGTGGTAGTGGTTTAGTCGAATAAATCGAGATGAGCTCCAAGAAGCAATCCGTTCCACCAGAGCTTGGTTTCCCAATTGGAAGGCCAAGCGCGGAGTCAAGGCTGCAAACGTGAATGGAGATGGTTTGATTGATGACTGTGAGATCACAGCCCTCATGGAGTTCGCAGAAAAAAGAGTTGCACTTCACGGGGTTCAACCCAAAGTTGTCAAATCCGTTCCGTACCGGCCGGTACGTACCGTACCGATTCTTAAACGGAACGCAAAAAGTCATGTTCCGTTCCGGTTGAAATACTGGCCTGTTCCGGCCAATACCGGGTGTACCGGACAATACCGGTCTGTTCCGGGGTTCCGTTCCGGTACAAAATTACATTTTTTTTTTTTTTACATTTTGTTTATGTTTACACTTAAAATTTTAAAAAATGGTAGATATATATTAAATATATATATATAATATTAATTGCGATAAATCCGGAACGGTACCGGAATACAACCCGGTACCAGTACATACCATTCCAGTAGTGAAAATAGTACGCTGGCCGGTACGGTATTGACAACTTTGGTTCAACCTATAATTAATGGAGGAAACTCTCAAAGTTTAGAAATTTTTCGGTGCTGCGTGGGTATATCCAACGTGATATCAGCTCGGTACATCCGGGCTATCCAATACACTTTTGGGTAGCTCGAATTGAAACCCTCTCTCTTCTCTCACCCCAACACTTTCTCTTCAAGTTTGAACCGTTCAAAAACGCAATAGACGGCTCTGATACACCAAACGGACACCACGTGGTACCCACCCGACACTGGAAAATTTCAAAGTCTCTCTCACAAGTTAAAATAACTCCGACCGAATGGACGGACTTCGTCCTGAGGCAGTTTGGATAAGTACTCCTGCAAGTTTCGTTTTCGGTCGTGGACGTCTAGTCGTGTAGACCCTGGACGGTCGAAACCCCTGTCCGGACAAAAATATGTTGCAAGGTTCGAAAGCGGCTTTCAAATGCCCAACAACAGGCAGGTGCAATTGAGAAGAGCCACAAAAAACGAATTGCATTATAGTGTCAATTTCTTGTGGCATATGGATAGGATAGGCCCTGATTCTTGTGGCAATTTCATCGGAACTTTTCCGTGAAAAGATAATCTGATTCGATTCCAAGAGCAAGGAGTGATTAGACCGACCTACACACCGCATCGCTATATATAGATGGGAGGCCTTCACATACACCATTGCCAATAATTTCATTTTCACCACATAAATAGAATGCCGATTAAAAATTCTAAGGCCATCTTATATAAAGGAGTGATGGTCATGGACCAGTTTAAAGAGTGGGTAAAGCAATTTGACGTGGACAAAGATGGTCGAATGAATAGAGATGAGCTCCGAGAAGCAATCCGTTCCACCGGAGCTTGGTTTCCTGGTTGGAAGGCCAACAACGGAGTTAAGTCTGCAGATGCGAATGGAGATGGTTTCATTGATGACAGTGAGATCACGGCCCTAATGGAGTTTGCAGAAAAAAATTTGAGCATCAAAATTATGCCGTAATAGACTCATTGGTTCTTGCGGTCTTTTTGTCTTTGGTATCACTCAAGTGTCCCCCTCTTTTTTGGGTTAAGATCTAACTACGGAGGGTACAAGTGCTATAGAAACATCCCTCTAAAAGAGAGGTTGAAGAAAAGATCATTTAGAAATCTATAACACAGGAACACCTTTGGTTTTTCGTGGCTGTCAGTTATAAAACGAGACATTTACGCGAAAAAAAAGAAAAAAAAAAGGAATCTCGAGATATAATCATATGAGTGAAAATATATCCAAACAAGGATATGTGCAAATTTTGATCAGTGCAGAGGACCTGATTCCAAGTCGTCCTTTAAAAGACCATCCAGAGAATATTTGGATGATGTATAGCTAGTGACGTATTAAGAACCAAAGCCAAATGATCTCATAATAGTACATATCCCTACCATTATCTACATACCTGATCAAGAATGAGAATTCAATAATGGGATTTATGGAGCATATTTACCGACCTCTTTATACCCTCTTTGAATGTGCTTTTTAAAAAATGCTGTATACCCTCTTTGGGTGTACTGTGAGGGTGTTTTGCTGGGGAAGGTTAGTGGTGTTTCTTTTAGAGAGGTGTATGTCTAAGTGTTCTGGTGTTTGTTTTGGTGTTTTTTTTGGAGGTCTTGGGGTCTGGTCTTTGGTGACTTCTTCTTCTTCTTCTTCTTTTTTTCTCTTTCTGAGAGTTTTGTTTGAGTGGGGCAAATGAGGTTGTGGGGTTTATTTTTGGGGTTTTGCAGTTTCCTAGCCCTAGGTTTGGTCCTTTTGGTGTTTTTTTGGACTTTGTCCCTCAGGTGTTCGGGTTTTATCCTTTTTGGTGTTTCGTCCAATTTTTTATTAAACGCTCGATGTACTCTTTGTCGATCTAATAAAATCTTTTTGCCTATAAAAAAAAAAAATGCTGCATACTTAGTTGTGGTTCCAATAAGGGCTTTCGATAAACCTCATGGTAATGGAGCGGAAATAAAAGTAGTATTACGAAGAAAAGTATAGCATCTTCTTTTAGTTCTTTTGACCATGCTTTATTCTTTCTATTTGTTGGAGACACCATGCACTGTTCAATTATTAGGAATGTTATGCAGGAAAGTCACACCGAAGAAAAATGAATTAAGGCGAAGTGATGGAAAATGAAAATATGTTACGGGATTTACATGTCACTCATGGTGGTTGACATTACCCATGAGTTGGCATGGAACTGTAAGCAAGACTCACTAAGTGAGCTAATGTAATTTCGGTTACGCAGTTAGTTTGTTAAAAGTCAGTTAAGAGTACGTAGTTAATTAGTTGGGGTACTGTTGGCTGATTTCTCTGTCTTTTCTCTGCCATTAGCTGACACTTTAATTCCGTTGTAAGCTCCACAAGCCGACCTTCTCTTTGGTTGGCATATTCATGACCAAAACTCACATTTGCATGTATTCCCCAATTATCGAGTTGCAAGTTCATCTAATTTATTTTTAGAGTGTCTGTGCTAAGACACTGTAGAAATTAAGGAATCTCTTTTCCATTTGAGCGCGGTGGCGTTGGGTCAAGTGTAATTGGAAAGCAGTGGAGAAGTATTTGAAATCAGAGACTTTGGCTCAAGCAAAATAGTTTCGCTCAAGCAAAAGTCTGATTTTTAACTGGGTGGTGATAGCTCTATATACAAAATTGTGACTAGCGCCAATTTAGCACTGGAACTAATATTCTTTGTATTAAAACACTTGTGGCGGCTAGGGTTTGTGTGTCTCAAAGATTATTGAAGATCTATGCATGGACACCTTGTGTTAAAAGATCATAAAATGGAACATTTACCAAAAAAAACAAAGAAAAAAAATCATCTTCTTGGGGTTTTGTACATCAACAATCAATCTCTAAGTTGGATCCTTTCATGGAGTTCGAAAAGAGATTCCTTTGGAAGGCTTGGGGATTAATCAAGATTAGGCGATTATGGGGAGGTGTGATGAAAGTGGATTTAGCAACTAGGTCTTAGGTTTCGCGGTGAAGATACACTATCGTTGAGTAAGACTTCTTGTAAAGATCAGGCATTATTTATATAGTGCATGATTCTTTCTCGTGATTTTTTTACTCATTTAGGATTTTTCACGTAAATCTCTATGTTGTTCGATTGTTTGCTTCCGTTTTTGTGATTGGTCAAAATATCTATTGTGGGTTGATTATTGAACAAAATCGAAGCATAGCAAATTAAAAAACCTAGGCAAGTTGGGGCTTTTTCAACCGTTTTGTGTGAGGCCTAATGGTCTAGTCTTGTATATATAGATAGGGTTTAGTCGTGCATCAAGGGAAGTGAGACAGATCTTCGAATAATGAATAATATAATCTTCTTCTCCATTTCATTTCCGTTATCGCTATCGGCAAATTGTGTACGAGCGGCCCCATTCTGTTAATAAAAATAAATATTTATTTTTCAAATAAGTACTTATTTTTTAAATTAAAGGCGATGTATTGTGAGAAAATAATTTGTTTCGTAAAACGAAAAATAAATACTTACAAATAAAAACCTAGACAGAATGGTGTATCCTTGAGCAAGGGAAAAAGATAGTCATGCGATCATGTCACTCCCACAAAATGGCCATGTGATAGTGAGATTCTATTTATATTTGTCGCAATTTAAGCACCAAAGGCATCTGTTTTTGCTCATCCTAGTCCACCCGCTTCTCCCAAGGCAAGGCTCCTGCAATGCAGCTTCTTACGAGTCAATTTTCCTTTAGATGAGTCCAGTCTTTAAGCTAAGGAAGGACTCAAGTCTCCTGTCACTATGCCAATAAAGGGGGTCAAACCCTCAAGCCAAGCCCGGTCCAACAAGCAAGTAGGAGGCTCTGCCATGGCACTATCAGATGCTTCGGGCGCAACCAAAGGGCAAGAAGGCATCTTATCTGTCTTCCAATGCGTTGGAGGAGGATGAAGTGGAATCTATCCACAACTCCTCCTTGTATGGCATGATCCTCCCAGTAGAAGTCGGGATGGACCGGCGTGGATAGGTGGAAACCTGTCCCACCATCATAAAGTCCAATTCCTTTCCAGTGACAGCATTCCTTAATTTGTATGCATATCTAGGCACAGTTCAAGTAGATGACATGACTTTCTAAAGGAGGCTCCCAGAGGAATCGTTTGAAGAGGGATGTGGAATGGGATGGTGAATATGAAATCAGTTCTGCATCAGATGATGAGCCCATTCGAAAACTTTTTCTTTTATTGGCACCCGATATGAAGCAACTTTTAAAATTCTTAGAGATATATGGAAGTTGTTTAGATCAGACCTGAATGTAGTAGTCAAGAAGGGCCAAAAAAGAATTGGATTCTTGTGGCCATTAATTTCATCGGAATTTTTTTGTGACAAGATGGTTGGTTGGATTCGAATATGAGGATTCTTTCACTTTGAACGTATAGCACTCCTTTTTTTTGGGTTAGAATTTAACTATGAATGGTTGTTGCGTAAGGATAACCTTTCTTACGCAACAATTCTGATCGAAGAAAAGATGCTATAGATACATATAGAGTTACCTTTAACAATTCTAGTTTCTTTTTTTCTTTTTAAAATAGGGAATTTGGGTCAACCAAATAAAGCACTTGAGTTAATAGCCGTACAAAGCCCTTAACTAAGGATTTTTTGAAATGGAGTTGAACCTACGAGTTTTGAAAAATAAGCTGTGAGCCCCTTGCCTTTTGTCGTACTCACACTCAAACAACTCTATTAGGTTGCCTTTATGATTATGTTTAGGTGTATCAGGTGGCGGAGCCAGAATTTTTGATAAATGGGGTCGAAAATTTGAACTATGTGTAATTCATGAACAAAACCCTTGATTTGTTTTGAGGAATGAACGAACTAGCGCTACATTTGGAAATTTTGTGGATAGAAATTCTATTTTGACTCCTTTTTTTTACTTAAGTACAAGACCTTTGTATGGACTAGGGCAAAAATAAATTATAAAATGGGGTCAAATTAGTAAAAATAGGGTAAAAATTAGACATATCTCTATGAAAATTGTCTCTATGTCCCTCCACCGGTAGGTGTATCTTTGATTTTGGAGAGCCTCTTTAATAACCAGCGGTAGAGATAGTGAAGGACTAGTGGGAGCACGGGATCCCTCTGAATTTTTCAGTTTTTTATTGGCATTTGGAAAAAAAAAGTTTTAGAAGTTTTAAAATAGTAGCACCTTCAAACAAGAAAAAATTATTGATTGCTTTTGGGGCATTGCCACATGATGTCCCAACGCCCTTCTCTGTTACATATTCATGTGGGACTCGTTTGACATGAATATATATATGGTGGAGAATGGAGTTGGGGTACCATGTGTGATGCCCAGGACCATTTAATTAATTGTTCACAAGCAAACGTCCATTCATTGAATTATTTCCTCCAAACTACCAGTGTTTACTGAAGCTCCTTTTAACCTTCTCCCTTAGTGATCTCTTTAATTCTGCGCCTCCATCTATCAAGAACTCCTCTCTCCTTTGTGTGGAAGCTGTTTCGTTTATAACTAAACATTAAATGATTTTACTCGCCAAAATTATAAATTTATCTGAGACATAATGTTTTTTTTTTAAATTTTGTCTTAATTAGCTATTTAAAGATAGGGCAAAGTACGGAAAACCTCCCTGAGGTTTGGACGTTTGGCAGATAACCTCCCTGACGTTAACTAATGAGCACATAACCCCCCTATGGTTTTGGAGTAAACTGCAACCGTTAGGTTTTCCATCCTATTTGACGGTATGTGTGTTGCACGCGCCTGGATTGCGAGTATTGACCTAAAAAACATGTTTCCCTCCAAAAATGATATTTGTTCTTCCCTTAATGCCCTTTGCCCATCTCTATAAAAGATCAACCCTAGTTTACTCCTCATATTTCATACCAGGTTTCCAACTTTCTTGCCAACTTCTAAGGTAAAATATTTTACTTTTTCTATGTAAATTCATTTATAATTTTTATAATTTCTTCTTTTTTTTCCCCCCCTTTATTTTTTTTCCTTTGCCCCCGTGCCGCCGTTCTGATTTGTCTCAATAAGGAGATTCAAAAATGTAAAATTTTATGATTAAAACTCAAATTTTTTTTTGAATAAAAATGAAGTAATTAGTGGCTAAAAAAACTTTAAAAATCAGGTTTTTACTCTTTTTTTTTTCATTTCCAAACAATAAAGTAATTTTGACAAGGATTCAGAGGCAGTATCAGAGAATTTCCTGGAAGGCGATGATTGCAGCGATTGTACAGTTTCGGTCTTCATTGCGTTCGCTGAAGCTACCGTTTAGATTTGGATTAAAAAGTCAAGTGCCTTTTTTTTTTGTCTCGTTTAAATTTTTTTGTATTTGTTTGTTTTGTGACAAACTTTTTATCCCTATTAATTCGTTTCGACGAGAGAATCGAAAAATACTTTTTTTTTTTACTTTTTCTCTAATATTTTTTTATAATATTCAAGATAAATCCCAATAACCGGCTTTTTGGGCTTTAAGTTGGATGTTTTCAAAAATATTTGGATAAAAGTTATATAATTTTTTACTTTTCTGATTGGAGTGAATCAAAAATCGTAAAATACTTGTTATAAAACAACAAACGCGAAAAAAGTTGAATAAGGACAAAACGTAAAAAAATCCAAAAAAGGGAGAGGAGCCAAGGGATTGCTTAAAAAAATGAAGCAAGTAATGCATTTTCTTTTTGTATTTGTACGTTCTTATAGCTCAAGGGGTTGGTCAGTAGGTCTTAGAAATGGGGAAAGACACTGAACCCATTTTCTAGCAAAGAACCGAGCTTCTTTTTGCTTTTGTTTCATTTAATACATGATGCGATGCATACAGGAGGTGAGAGACTCTTGTGCAAAGATGAGTTTTTTTATCCTAACCCATATTATGCTCATTCCAAATCCATTTAAATTCATGTAAATATGGATTGATATGGGTTCAATTAATCTCAACCCATTATATAATATGGGCGGGTTGAATTGAGTTAAAAGTGGACGGATTTGGGCGGATTAAAAACAGGGATGGAACCAGGATTTCATAAATGCGGGGGTCGAACTATGAACAAGAAAATTTTGAAATTTTAAGGTTCAAAAATCTAATAGTTTGTTTGGTTTAGGTTTTGAAGGAGGTTTTTTGAGTAATGAGTGGAGAAAGATCGAAAGAGAAATGAGATTAATAATTGAAAAAAAAAACTTATGACAGACCGTGTGCAAAGAAAGAAATTGAGTTTTGGGACCCAAAACAAACACATTTTTAAAGCATTTAAATGTCTAAATAACATTCAACACAAAATACAATATTTAGGTGTTGTTAACCAAAAAAAAAAAAACTAATATTAATATTGAAAAAAAAAAAAACTCCAAAACAACGCGGGGGCCGTGGCCCCCATATGCCCATATACAGTTCCGTCTCTGATTAAAAAATATGGGTTAGGATTGCCACCCTTGATTTGATTTGGGGATGCAAAGAAGTGAAATTGCTTTATTTTTCACAAGGGTAACGAGGTCTTTTCGCTCTTTGCCGTTACCAGAGTTACGGTTGCAGTTTACTCCAAAACCATAGGGGGGTGATGTGCTCATTAATTAACGTCAGGGAGGTTATCTGCCAAACGTCCAAACCTTAGGGAGGTTTTTCGTACTTTGCCCTTAAAGATAATGTGATAGTTAGACACTTTTGAAATAGGAATATATGTTGAATGAAGTAGTTCAAAAGAAAATCAAGGTATCTCAGATTCTTAAAAAATAGATTAGACAAATTTTTAGCTATGCCACTGTTAATAACTCAATGGTTTGTACCAACTTATGTAATCTTGATTAATCATTTTTGTGAGATCAATCTCAGGGTCTACTAGCAGAGAGCTAGTTGAAGACAAAGTATATGTGAACCGGCCCCATGAATTGACAACACCAAAAGATATCAAAACTTTGGTGAATCCTTGGGTTGATTTGGGAGAGACTTGGATATATGAAGCTTCAATTTCAAATGAGGCATTCCCATCAAGTGGTTTAACCTATCTTTTCTGAAAACTTTAGGCGATTCTAATTTTGAAACTTGTTCCTCCAAAAGGAGGAATAAATAAAACTTTGCATTTTAAGGACCACTTAAAATTTAATGCTTATTCCAAAGCAAGTAGTGATTAAGATCTACACACTCAAGGATCACTAGACACACACACACACACACACATATATATATATATATATATAGAGAGAGAGAGAGAGAGAGAGAGAGAGAGAGAGAGAGAGAGAGAGAGAGAGAGAGAGAGAGAGAGAGAGAGAGAGAGCTGAGAGGCCTTCACATACACCCTTGTCAATGCTTCTAGTTTCACCACATAGAATGCCGATTACAAATTATAAGGCCGTCGCTAAGGTTGATTTTGATGGAAAAAGAGAGATGACCATGGGCCAGTTTAAAGAGTGGGTAAAGCGATTCGACAGGGACGCAGATGGTCGAATAAGTAGAGACGAGCTCCAAGAAGCAATCCGTTCCACCAGAGCTTGGTTTCCCGGTTGGAAGGCCAGCTGCGGAATCAGGGCAGCAGATGGAAATGGAGATGGTTTCATTGATGACAGTGAGATGACGGCCCTCATGGAGTATGCAGAAAAAAATTTGCCCATCAAAATTATGCCATAAGAGAGTCGTTGGTTCTTGGGGGTCTTTTCTTTGGTATCACTCAAGTGTTTCCAAATATGGCCGCCTAAGTACTATCTCTCCTAAATATAGTACCATATATAGACCAAGTCACGTTTAACTACTCTTGTGTTTGCCCCCTTTTTCTTGGTTAAGGTCTAACTACGAATGGTACGAGTGTTGTAGAAACATCCCTCTAAAAGTGAGGTTGTAGGAAAGATGCTATAGATACATAGAATTACCGTAATGATTGTTTTATTTCCCCCCCTTTTCTTTTTGAACGGTGAAGAAAGATAATTTATTAGTAAAAGATAAGAGGAATACAATGGAAAAGGTTAGAGATAAAAGCATCATAACGCTAAAGTAACATCTTTATTATGTTGGCAATCATCTGCTACTTAGCCCACAAGTTGATAAAGAACCAACCTAGAGAAAAATAACTAAATAAATGGAGTGCAACAAAACAACCCAAATTGCCGAGCAAAAAAAAAACAAAACAACCTAAATTCCCTGCATGTTTTTCCTTTTTAAAAACAGGGAATTAAACGGGTCAAGCAAGTAAAGCCCTCAAGTTAATAGCAGTACAATGCACTAGGGATTTTTCTGAAATAGAGTTCAACCTGCACGTTTTGAAAAGTAAGCTCTAAGCTCATCGCTGTTTGACGTACTAACACTCGGGCTAAGTTCCGTGGTGTTTTATGTTGGATATTTTAAAAAATATTAGGGTAAAAGTCAAAATTTTTTATTTTTCAATTCCTCTCATCGAGACGAATCAATAATCTACAAAAAAAAAAATCGCAAAATGAACAAACACGAAAAAAATTTGAATAAGGACAAAACAAAAAAAATTCAAAAATCTCAAAAAGCTCTTAGCAACTTTATTAATTAGGTTGATTTTGTTCATGTGTATCTTTGATTTTGGGGAGCCTTCACCAATTTAAGTACATCTTAAATAATCATTGTGATAATTGATATCAATCAGGGTTCAGTAGCATAAAAAAATGCATGTGAACAGGCCCGACAAGAACCGATAACAATGAAAGATTTCAAAACTTTGGTCAATCTTTTGGGTTAATTTGGAAGAAACTTAAAAAAAACTTCAATAACCAATGAACCATTTCCCATCAAGTGGTTCAACCTATATATTTTATGGAAAACTTCACGCCATTGAACCAAGTCTCTCTCCACAAGTTAAAACGTCTCTTGTAATCTTATGTAGTTTTGAAATGTTGTATTCTAACCATATGAATAACTCTGACCGGATGGACGGACTTCGTTCTGACGCAGTTTGAATAATTACTCCTGCAAGTTTCGTTTTCGGCCATGTACGTCTGGACCCTGGGCGGTCAAAACCCCTGTCCGGAAAAGGTCTGTTGCAAGGTTCGAATGCGGCTTTTAATGCCCAACGACAGTCAGGTGCAATTGAGAAGAGCCACTAGCGTGAATTTCTTGTGGCATATGGATGGGATGGGCCCTGATTCTTGAGGCGATTTCATTGGAACTTTTTCGTCAAAAGATAATCTGATCCGATTCGACTTTGAGGAATTTTGTAAAAAATAATAATGTAGTTTTCTGCATAATTTTTTAAGTTTTTTTTGACACCAAACATGTTAAAAAATTATGCACGGAAATAGTTGATTTTTTATTCAAAAATTATCTTTCCGTAAATGATCTAACAAATTGGGACGGATGAAGTATGATTCTTATCCAATTAAATTTCCAGCTCTTCCCCTCTTGTGACAGCTTCTCCTTGAAGCAAACAGTCTGGACCACTTAAAATTTTATGCTTATTCCAAGAGCAAGGAGTGATTAGATCTACACACATGCAGGATCACTATATATACTCCTATCTGAGAGGCCTTCACATACACCATTGCCATTGCTTCTATTTTCACAACATAGAATGCCGATTACAAATTATCCAAACCATAGGGCCATCGTCAAGTATAAGCCTGTCCATTATGATGGTAAAAGAGAGATGGCCATGGACCAGTTTAAAGAGTGGGTTAAGCAATTTGATGTGGACAGAGATGGTCGAATAAGTAGAGATGAGCTCAAAGAAGCGATCCGTGCCACCAGAGCTTGGTTTCCTGGCTGGAAGGCCAACCGCGGAGTCAAGGCTGCAGACGCGAATGGAGATGGTTTCATTGACGACAGTGAGATCACGGCCCTCATGGAGTTCGCGGAAAGAAATTTAAACATCAAAATTATGCCATAGGAGAGTACTTGTTGGTTCTTGGGGTCTTTTTTATCTTTGGCATCACTCAAGTGTTTCCAAATTAAGGCCGCCTAAGTACCATCTCTCCAAAATATATATAGTATACCAAATAAGGTGCAACTTTATATATGCAGGTGTGTATTATAGCGTGTTTAGAGACTATATGGGTTCTGTTGTTATTGTTGTGTTGTGTATTATAGCTTGTTTGCTTTGATGTGTTTGTACGGTGATAATACTATATAGACCAAGTCACATTTAATTGTTGTGTTTGCTCCCCTTTTTTTTTTGGTTTAAGATCTAGCTACGAATAGTACAAGTGTGTTGGATCGAAACATCCCTCTAAAAAGAGAGGTTGAAGAAAAGATGCGATAGATACATAAGAGTGACCTCTTAAAGATTGTTTTCGTTTTCGTTTTTGTTTTGTTTTGTTTTTTTTTTAAATTGGGAATTTGGGTCAACCAAAAAAAGCCTTAAGTTAATAGGAGTACCAATCCCTTAAGGACTCGATTGGATGCGGGATGAATTTTGAGGGTATTATTTATGGAAGGGATAAGATAGTAGGAGATATTATTTATGGAGAGTGGCTAAAAAAGTAGTTGGTTTGATTTAGATGAAGAATAAAATAATACTTGGTTTGAGGGATGAATGGGAAATAAAATTGTTTTGGGATAAGGTGGAGAGAGGGGGATGAGGAGGGGGCATAAGAGGGGGTATTGTTTTTGCTCCCATGGGCCGATTGGATACAAGTATAATTTTTGGCCCCAAAAGGGGCTAATGGAGGATAAGAGGGACGAGTTAATCCGGGTTAGGAATGGTTTGCCAAACCAAGCAAAACATGTCCCATCACCCCCTCATCCGGGATGAATTAAACCCCCTGCCATATGCACCATTCAATTGGAGCCTAAAGTTAGTAAGGATTTTTTGACACAGAATTGAACCCGCGAGCTTTGAAGAATAATTAAGCTATAAGCCCTTTGTTTTTTTGTCGTAGTCACACTCAAAACAATGCTACTAGGTTGTCTTTATGATTATATTCAAGTGTAACCGCGAGGAAATTCGACAGAATCTGTTTGACACAATTAAATCCAAATTAAAATGGACCATATTATTTTTTTGTAACATGTGAAAGGTTATTTTCACATCTCTATAGCCTTTCAAAAGCTACGAAAAGACGATGTGGTCCATGTAACTAGGATTTGACGATGTTAGACAAATTTTGTTGAATTTTTTAATTAGCGGCTACATCACGATAAGGGGTAATCTATGATCGGATTGGATTTGATTTTGAAGAAGCTTTCACTTTGAATAGGATTCTTGTGTCAATTTGTTTTGGCATATTGATGGGGGCCCTCATGATTCTTGTATAGCAATTTCATCGGACCTTTGGAAAAGATTATCAGAATGGATGAGGAGTCTTTCACTTTGAACCTATAATTTGTTGTGTCAATTTCTTTTGGCATATAGCAATTTCATCTCAACTTTTGAAAAGATGATCGGATTGGATGAGGAATCTTTCACGTGTAATTTGTTGTTTTTTTTTTGCCAAAGGTTTAAAGAGTTCCATTGATAGAAGAAAGACCATTACACCAGGGGGAGAGAGTTTCCACAAACAAATCTAATATTCTATCCGTCCCAAATTTTTGGTCCTTTTTTTTTTTGAAAGTCTCAAAAAATTAGTTATATCTCTTAATTTATAATATTTTTTATATCAAATATAGATCTTGTTTGATAAATCTTAATGAGTTCTTTTATGCAAAGTTTTTAAAATTACCTAAAAAAGTATAGATTGTAAAATATAATCATTTGAAAAATAACACGCATCCCCAAAGAGGACCAACAAATTGGGTCGAAGGGAGTCAGGAAGAGTCCTGATTCTTTTGGCATATTGATGGGCCCTCATAATTCTTGTATACCAATCTCATCGGAACTTTTGAAAACATGATCGGATTTGACAAGGAATCTTTCACTTTAAACTTATAATTTGTTGTGTTTACGCCTTTTCTTTTATTAGGATCTAACTACGAATGGTACTGTTGCATCTCTTTCTCTCTCTAATCCTAAAGAAGCTGTCGCTCCGCATCTACTCCTTCCCCTCCCCCAGGGCTTTACGCCCGAATGGGTGACTGGAGAGGAGGGATTTCTCCCCTCGTGAGGGTTTTTCCATCTCCCCATCTTAATTCTTGGAGGTTTTTTTTCCTTCCCCCTTCACCCCCATCCTCCTCCACCACCATCCCCCGCCCTTCCTCCACCTCTTCCGCCATGTAGTTCGGCGGCTTTTGGAGGTAGTGTCTTGCAGATCGTGGCCATCGGAGGCGTCCTCCCTGCCAGAGTGGGAGATCTAGATTGGTAGATGAAGTCTGCTCCGGTATGGCGGACTCTGTCCGGTTTTGTTACTGGTTTTCTCTTTTTTGTTCTTTCTTTGGTGTCCACTATGTGGTATTTCTCTCTGTTTATGCGGCTTCTATCGCCCCTGTGTAGGCGTTTTTGGTTGTTTTCTATAGTGCTCCGACTATTTGGAGCGATGAGTTTAGTTGGAGTTGTGTATAGTTTTTGGATTGAGTCCCTTCTTGTTTGATTTCTTGATCCCTTATTTAGGGGTGAATTTTCTTTTAATGTACTGTGTCTTGGATCTATAATATCATCTGTTATTGTTTTGGCAAAAAAAAAAAAAAACACTACGAATGGTTCAAATATTGCAGAAACATCCTTCTAAAAGAGAGGTTGAAGAAAAGTTGCTATAGGTATATACAAAGTTACCTTAGGAAATTTTGGCCAACCAAATAAAACCCTCAAAGTTAACAGCAGTACAAAGCCCTTTAAAATTAAGTTGGCAAGGACCTTTTTTTATTATAGTGTTGAACCAGCTGAGATTTTAAAATTAAGTTGTAATAAGTCCCTTGCCTTTT
The DNA here is from genome assembly GCA_014282245.1 of Rhododendron simsii. Lineage (NCBI taxonomy): Eukaryota > Viridiplantae > Streptophyta > Magnoliopsida > Ericales > Ericaceae > Rhododendron > Rhododendron simsii. Next base: position 33,136,063 of record CM024959.1, read on the forward strand.
TCTAATACCTCAATGTGGCCGGATCAACTTACGTACTTCTGACTAATCAGTATGAGATCAATCTTAGAGTTTACTAGCTAGGAGCCAGAGACAAAGCACGTGTGAACCGACCCCACAAGAGTCGATAACAGGAAAGATTTCAAAACTTGGGGGTATCCTTGGGCTCAATTTGAGAGAGACTGGGAAGAAGCTTCAATTTGAAATGATCAATCAATCCCATCAAGTGATTGAACTTATCTTTCTAGCAAACTTTATTGGATTCCAATTTTGAAACTTGTTCCACCACAAGGACGAATACATTAAAACTTTGCATTTTAAGGACCACTTAAAATTTAATGCTTATTATTCCAAGAGAAAGTAGTGATGAAGGTCTACACACTCACGATCACTATATATATTTGAGATTGAGAGGCCTTCACATACACCATTGCCGTTGCTTCTGTAGTCATAACATAGAAATATAGAATGCCGATTATCTATAATTCCGATCGTAAGGGTGGCCCTGATGTTGGAAAAAGAGAGATGACTATGGACGAGTTTAAAGTCTGGATAATGAGATTCGATAAGGACAAAGATTGTCGAATAAGTAGAGATGAGCTCCAACAAGCAATCCGTACCACCGGAGCTTGGTTTCCCGGTTGGAAGGCCAAGCACGGAATCAAGGCTGCAGACGTGAACGGAGATGGTTTCATTGATGATAGTGAGCTCAAGTCCCTCATGGAGTTTGCAGAAAACAACTTGCGCATCCGAACAATGCCATAAGAGAGTCGTTGGTTCTTGGAGTCTTCTCTCTTTGTTGTCTCATGATGTTTTTGTTGGAAAAAATGGAATTTTAACCAAAGAGAATTTGGTGGGACCCACACCGCGCGAGGTGGGTTCAAGTAGGTTTTAAATATTTCTTGCTAAGGAATTTAAACTGGTAAAAGAGTGAACAAATTCCATTGAGAGATGAATGAGAAATTGTCTTTCAAAGTGGGTTTCGGACCAACAACAGTGCACGGTTGGATGGTCAAAGCTGGGTTGATTACCCAGAGTTATTACCCATGATTGTGTATTCAATTTTGAGAATAATAACTGCATCAGTTTTATTCCAGAATTGAATAGCGAAATCAATTCCCCTATTGATTGAGAGGCTCCTCCATAATTATCAGCATTCATGGCAGAGGCTCCTCTTTTACCTATAAAAGAAGACCTCTTCCTTTGGTTTCAACACACCAAAAACCACACCGAAAACAATCCAAAGCATTCTTCTGCAATACAATTGTTCTTTTCGAGAGAGAGAGAGAGTACAGACACAAGTTAGTTCGACGGGCAGTCTACGGCGGTGCTCCGGGGGCTGAGTGGGAACCGAGTCAACCCTGGGAGACAAACACCGACACAACCTCCAGCACCGGTGAGGCGGCGAATTTGTCTTAAGGGCACTGTTGATCAAAACGGGTCTCGGTTTGGAATTACTAATTCTCTTTTACAGTTTATGTGTACATTTCATATTCTGTAATTTTAGGATTCATGTTCATGTTGTAATTTCCAGAAATTAGAAAAATCGTTTATTGTTTTTCCGCACTATTTTCCTACAGTTTTTACGAGCTATCTAAGTACTATCTCTCCCAAATATAGTTACTGAATAAGGTGCAACTTTAAATATGTGCGTATCATAGTGCGCGTGTTGTTTTTTAAGAATTTGAATGCTGATAGGCGAAAAAATTTCATCTCCAAAGCCAAACCATTCCAAGTTTGATAACTAAAAGTTTGTTGCGTAAGGTTACCCTCGATGGAAACAATAGTTGATAGGCGCATGGTATCGTAGATATAAGCGCCTAAGTAGGGCATGTTAGCGCGTTAGAGGCGCGATTTATTCCATTTTCCCACTTAATGCCGTTGTTTCCTTGGATTTTGTGTTCTTGGTTAATTTCAGGAAATAAGGTGGTTTTATCGCCAAGTTTGGTTGGCGAGGTGTGGGAATCATTGGACGTGCCTGCATGGCAAAAGGATTTAGTCGAGGCGAACATGAAAGGGTTTGGATTCCCACGAAAAGAACGCGTATTGATACTAGAAATGTTAGTATTGATACGGATGAGTTAAAATTGGTCCAGAGGAATTCGTATCAATACTGAGCTTGTTAGTATCGATGCTTTTGTTAGCATATGCATATCAATATAGCGTTTGTTAGTATTGATACGCGTCCGTTAACCCCAGAATTCCCTTTTTCTGTTTTTATTTTGGAATTACTTTGTTTTGAGGGAGGATTAGTTTAAATACTTAACGGTCTTAGTTCATTAGGTGACGAATTTTACTTAGCACAGTTTAGTTTTTTTTTGGAGATTTTGGATTTAAAAGTTTTGTTCTTCAGCGTTCTTGCTCTTCCATTCAGAATACATCCTTTAGAGATTCGTTTCAGGTTTTCTTAATTATTAAAGTCTTTTGTTTTCCTTTATTTGTTTTGAATCTTTGGTTCCCTTTATTTAATTGTTATAAATTTTAAAAAGCATGAATCAATTAGGATATCTTCTATTTTATGCGTAATGGCTAGTGAGTAGTCGTATAGGTAGAGTCGCCGGTTGACTAGCATACCGTGACCAGTTCGGGTACTGCTCCTATTTCAAATAATGGAAAAACCGATTTTAGGTTGAAAAATACTTCCCGTGGACGAACCCGGACATTGTCGGAGCCCATGTGAACGGAGGAATGGGGGTCCAAAACTCATTCTCCGCTGCGCATGGGTAAACGGCGACCCTAATGCTTCGCATCTTGCGGGGTATCTTTTCAATTTAAAATTAAACGTTTTTAAGAACTCCAAACAGAGCAGGTTAATCCGGACTGGTTACAAGTGTTACGAACCCTACTACTATACCTCCTTTTAATTATCCGAAAAGTTCAATTATTTCGTAAGTTCTTTTAATCTCAACTAATCAACAAGGGGTGGCTACCTATGAGCCCGTTTAAATTATAACAACCCGAGTTTTTAAGTTAGCACATATCACCGTCTTTGTGGATTCGACTCCGGTCTTATTGGATATTGTGCTACATCGGTCAACGCCCTACGCTTGGGGCAACTCATTAATTTAAGACTAGGAAATCGTCAAGCAATAGTCTTGCCGTAATACATACTAATAGCGACGAAAGTCATAGACGGAGTCAACAATAGTAATAACTCAGAAGTACGGGTTCACCCCACGGTCACCATGTAAGAGCAAGAAACATGTATGCTAGACCTAAATTGATTAGCACTTAGCTTTTCTTGATGTAAATAAACAATACATACGCTTCCAGACATACCAATAAACCAAAAAAAGAAAATTGAAAAGAAAGAGGCTTTCATCATGTCATCATCAATTTTGCTGCTGCAAAATTCCAACTGGAAGAAATGAAGGGCAATATGTGTTAAGCAGAGGATATAATCAGGAAATCTAAAGCAGCACTTTCGAATAAGTTGACTCCAAGACTGTAACTAAGAACATAATCAATCATTCAAAGGTAAAGCAATTCGACAGGGACGCAGATGATCGAATAAGTAGAGATGAGCTCAAAGAAGCAATCCGTTGCACTAGAGCTTGGTTTCCCGGTTGGAAGGACAGCCATGGATTCAAGGCTGTAGACACGAACGGAGATGGTTTCATTGATGATAGTGAGATGACGGCCCTCATGGAGTACGCAGAAAAAAATTTGCCCATCAAAATTATGCCATAAGAGAGTACTTGTTAGTACTATCTCTCCCAAATATAGTCACCGAATAATGTGCAACTTTATATATGTGTGTATAATAGCTGTTTGTTTTGAAGTATTTGAAGGGTGATAATACTATATATATATATATATATATATATATATATACATACATACCAAGTCGCGTAGCCTTTTTCTTGGTTAAGATCTAACTACGAATGGTACAAGTATTGTAGAAAGGATGATGCTATGGTGTCCCCGGTCATTTTGGGGACACCGTAATTTTTGCCATAACAAAACCCTTATAAGTATAACAAAAATCATTAGAAGTATAATAGAACCATAACATGGCATAACCAAGGCATAACCAAAAACCAATCAAGGCATAACCAAAAATCAACCAAGGCATAACCAACCAAGTTATGCCTTGTTATGGTTTTAGTTATGCTTATAATGGTTTTGGTTATGCTTGTAATGAATTTGGTTATGCTTATAATGGTTTTGTTATGCCAAAAGTTACGGTGTCCCCAAAATGACCGGGGACACCGAAGTCATTCCCTTGTATCTAAAAGAGAGGTTGAAGGAAAGATGCCATAGAATCATAGAATTATACCTTAACGATTGTTTTATTTTCCCCATTTTTCTTTTTGAACGGCAAAGAAAGATTTTAATGGTAAAAGATAAGACGAGTACAATGGAAAAGGCTAGAGATAAAAGCATCACAATGCTAAAGTAACATCCTTATTATGTTGGCACCTTACCCATCGACAATTATCTCCTACTCAGCCTACAAGTTGATAAAGAACCAACCGAGAGAATAAATAAATAAATAAATGGAGTGCAACAAAACAACCCAAATTCTCTGTTTTTCCATTTTTAAAAACAGGGAATTAAACGGGTCAAGCAAGTAAAGCCCTCAAGTTAATAGCAGTACAATGCACTAAGGATTTTTCTGAAATAGAGTTCAACCTGCGAGTTTTGAAAAGTAACCTCGAAGCTCATTGCTGTTTGACGTACTAACACTCGGGCTAAGTTCTGTGGGGCTTTATTTTTGATATTTTAAAAAATATTGGGGTAAATTTAAAATTTTTTCTTTTCCGATTTCTCTTGTTGAGACGAATCAATAATCTACAAAAAATTATCGCAATACAAACAAATACGAAAAAAATTTGAATAAGGACAAAACAAAAAAAATTCAGAGATCCCAAAAAGCTCTCAGCAACTTTATTAATTAGGTTGATTTTGTTCATGTGTATCTTTAATTTTGGGGAGCCTTCACCAATTTAAATACATCTTAAATAATCATTGTGATAATTGATATCAATCTCAGGGTTCATTAGCAGAAAAAAGTGCATGTGAACAGGCCCGACAAGAACTGATAACACTGAAAGATTTCGGCTTTGTTTGGTTGAAAGTTTAGTTTAGTTTAGTTTTGGTAGTGGGTAGAGAGAGAAATAGGGTAATGATTGGATATAGGGGTAATGATTGGAGAGAGATAGAGAGAGATGAGAAAGTAATAATTAGAGAAATATGGTAATGATTGGAAAAAGAAGTAGGGTAATGATTGAAAAACAAAACAAAATCAAAACAAAGTTTGCAAACGAACATAGCCGAACTCAAAACTAGTGAACTGATAACACTGATAACTCCGACCGGATGGATGGACTTCTTCCTGACGCAGGTTGGATAATTACTCCTGCAAGTTTTGTTTTCGGTCGTGGACGTCTGGCCCTGGAAGGTCGAAACCAGGGACGGAGCTAGAAATTTCACTACGCTGGGGCGAGCCTATATACTTTCTGATGAGCGCGTAAATGTTCACATACGCGCCCCTTAATTTATCCTTGCTAAGTCTATTTTTATATTATTACTTGGAGTTTTATGCTTTATTTTTGTGTTGTAGGTATTTGGAGAGTTTAATACAAAAAGTGCAAAAATTGGAATATTGAATGATGTTCGAAGTTGGGTCGTTCGAGTTCAATCGAGTGGAAGTTCTAAATTGCAATATGGAGCCAAAGAGTAAAACTCTCACTGTAAGAAGAAATTAAGAATTGGGCTTGGATTTATTCTATTACATAGTGGGCCCAATGGCTAAATGGTTGGCCAAGGCTTAATAAGTAAGAGTCGGCTGGGAGTAATAAAGGAAGAAAAGAAAATAGGGCTGCCAGGGGGGATCACGGTGACAGCACTTATAAAAGGGGGGATTTCCACGGACGAGTTCTTTACTCCCGCAGCACGACTGGGTTTTTCCGCGGACAAAAAACGAAGAAATGGGCTGCCGACTGCCGTGATATCTTCTTGGAATCAAGCGGAACAGGAGGAACAGGCGACTGCCGAGATCAACAGAGGGGCTGCGAGGTTTAGCTTTTTGTTTCGAATATTGTTTATTTTTGTTTCGAGTTTTTCCTTCAAGTTTTGAAGCTTCGTTTAATTATTCGCACTCTGATAATTCGTTTTAATTTCTGTTCTTTATAAAAGTTGTTCGTTTGTTCTTATTTAACTTAGATATTTTGTTTGTTTTCTATACCGTATTTAGAATCATGTTTCAAATTAGGGTTTCTTTTGCTTTTTGTTTAATAATGTGTGAGTAGTCATTAGGTAGGGTCGCGGGGTGATTAGCACACCGTGACCAGTTTGGGCACTGCTCTTAATTTCAAATAATAAAGAAAATGATTTTAGATTGGAACATACTTCCCGCGGACGAACCCGGGCATCGTCGGAGCCCATGTGAACGGGGGAATGGGGGTCCAAAACTCATTCTTCGCTGCGCATGGGTAAACGGCGACCCTAAGGTTTCGCATCTTGCGGGGTATCTTTTTCAATGTAAAATTGAACGTTTTTAAGAACACCGAATGAAGCAGGTTAGTCCGGACTGGTTACGAGTGCTATGAACCCTACGACCGTATCTCCTTTTTAATTATTTGAAAAGAATAGTTATTTCCTAGATTTTAGTTAATCTTCCATCAATCGACAAGGGGTGGCTACCTAGGAGCCCATTTAAATTATAACAATCTGAATTTTTAGTCAGCATATATCACCGTCTTTGTGGATTCGACTCCGGACTTACCGGATATTATGCTGCATCGGTTTCCGCCCTACGCTTGGGGCAACCCATTAATTTAGGACTAGGAAATCGTCAAGCACTTTCATAGGAATTTTTTTTAATATATAATAGTAGTGTTTCTTTTTCTTCTTGCAGCGGCGATCGCCCCTACTGGCCCCTCCCTGGCTCCATCATCAACTCAAAACCCTTGTGCGGACAAAATCTGTTGCAAGGCTCGAAAGCGGCTTTTAATGCCCAACAACAGTTAGGTGCAATTGAGAAGAGCCACAAAAAACGAATTGCATTCTAGCGTCAATATCTTGTGGCATATGGATGGGAAGGGCCCTGATTCTTGTGGCAATTTCTTTTTTTGGATCAAACGGAAATTATTCTTGTGGCAATTTCATTCGAACTTGTTTGTGAAAAGATAATCTGATCATCCGATTTGACTTTGAGGAATCTTGTACAACTGGTGACTGGCAAATAATAATCACCATTACTCCTTCCGTTCCCAGTTGTTGGTCCCGTACGAAAGGACGTGCAATTTTTGGGATAAAAATAATGTACTTCCGTGTATAATTTTTAAATTTTTTTGACACCTAAGAAGAGATCTAACTGAGATCTCTAATTTTGAGTCAAAAAACATACTCCAACTATGCACGGAAATATTTAATTTTTATTTAAAAATTACACGTCTTTTCGTATATATGATCAACAATTTGAGACTGATGAAATATCATTCTTATCCAATTAAATTTCCAGCTCTTCCCCTCATGTGATAGCTTCTCCTTGAAGCAAACTACTACTGGACCACTTAGACTTTTATGCTTATTCCAAGAGCAACGAGTGATTAGATCTACACACATGCAGGATCACTATATATATATACTCCTATATATCTGAGGGGCCTTCACATACACCATTGCCATTGCTTCTATTTTCACCACATAGAATGCCGATGATTCCTAATTCCGATCGTAAGGGTGGCTGTTATGATGGTAAAACAGAGATGGCCATGGACCAGTTTAAAGAGTGGATTAAGCAATTCGATGTGGACAAAGATGGTCGAATAAGTAGAGATGAGCTCAAAGAAGCAATCCGTTCCACAAGAGCTTGGTTTCCCGGTTGGAAGGCCAGCCGTGGAGTCAAGGCTGCAGACGTGAACGGAGATGGTTTCATTGATGACAGTGAGATCACGGCCCTCGTGGAGTTCGCAGAAAAAAATTTAAGCATCAAAATTATGCCATAAGATCGAGAGTACTTGTTGGTTCTTGGGGTCTTTTTATCTTTGGTATCACTCAAGTGTTTCCAAATAAGGGTGCTCAAAAGTACCATCTCTCCAAAAAATATATAGTTAATTACCGAATAAGGTGCAACTTTATATATGCATGTGTGTATTATAGCGTGTTCGCTTTGAAGTATTTGAACAATGAAAATACCATATAGACCAAGTCACATTTAATTTCTGTGTTTGCTCCCTTTTTTTTTGGGTTTAAGATCTAGCTACGAATGGTACGTACAAGTGTGTTCGATCGTAAGCTGGAAAAATACATTTGGGAAGCCTGTTTCTTTGCAATAATCTGGTCACTTTGGATCATGCAGAATAGGATCATTTTTCAGAACGTAACGAGCAGCTTGGAGGACGTAGTGGATTTAATAAAGTATCGGGTGGCCATGTGGATGAAAGTTAAGTTTGATATTAAGGTGTATTCGATAGAGGACTTCAAAAGGTACTTAGATGGTATTCGATTGCTAAAACTGTAATCTTTGAAGTGTTCCTCATCCAATCCCCTGCTGGATGAGTTGAGCTTTTGTTCCTAAGCTCTCCCTCTCGATGTATCCTTTCGAGATTTAATAAAATTTCTTTTGCCGAGCAAAAAAAAAAGGTTGAAGAAAAGATGCTATAGATACGTAGAGTTACCTTAACGATTGTTTTCGTTTTCGTTTTAGTTTAGGGTTTTTTTTTTTTTTTTTAAAACTGGGAATTTGTGTCAACCAAAAAAAGCCTTAAGTTAATAGGAGTACCAATCTTTTAAAGGCTCGATTGGATACGGGATGAGTTTTGAAGGTATTGTTTATGGAGAGAATAAGATAGTAGGAGGTATATTATTTATGGAGAGTGGATAAAAACGTTGTTGGTTTGGCTTGGCTGAAGAATAAAATAGTACTTGATTTTGATGAGGAATAAAGGGGAGATAAAATTGTTTTAATTGTAGTTAAAATGTTCGGGATAAGGTGGAGAGAGGGGGATGAGGAGGGGGCATAGGAGGTGGTATTATTTTTGCCCAAATGGGCCCGATTGAACACGGGTATAATTTTTGGCCCCAAAAGGGGCTAACGGAGGATAAGGGGGAAGAGTTAATCCGGGTGAGAAATGGTTTGTCAAACCAAGCAAAACATGTCCCATCACCCCCTCATTCGGGATGAATTAAACCCCCTGCCATATGCAGCATCTAATCGGAGCCTAAGTTAGTAAGGATATTTTGACACAGAATTGAACCCGCGAGCTTTAAAGAGTAATTAAGCCGTAAGCCCTTTGCTTTTTGCCGTACTCACACTCAAAACAATGCTACTAGGTTGTCTTTATGATTATATTCAGGTGTAAACGGAATCTGTTTGACACAATTAAATCCAAATTACAATGGATCAATTATTCATATATATTTTTGTAACATGTGAAAGGTTATTTTCACATCTCTATAGCCTTTCAAAACCTACGAAAAGACAATGTGATCTCTGTAACTAGGATTTGACGATGCCAGATAGATTCCGTCAAATTTCCTAACGGCTACATCATGATCACAAAGGGTAATCTATAGTCGGATTGGATTCGACTTTTAGAAAGCTTTTTAATCTCCTCTTATCCAATTAAATTTCCAGGTCTGCCACTCATGTGATAGTGCCTACAAAATAACCATTCGGTCTTATCTTGATGACAATTAGCTTCTCCTTGAAGCAAACACACTTAAAATTTTTAAGGCTTATGCCAAGAGCAAGTAGGATCAGTACTATATTTGAGAGGCCTTCACATATATACAACATTGCCATTTCTTCTATTTTCACCACATATATAGAATGCCGATTTTTTATGATACACAATTACGTAATGTAGTATATGTTGATAGAAAAAGAGTGATGACCATTGACCAGTTTACAGAGTGGATGAGGGGATTCAGTAAGAACAAAGATGGTCAGATAACTAGAGATGAGCTCCGAGAAGCCATCCGTGCTACCAGGGCTTGGTTTTCCTATTGGAAGGCCGAGCTAGGAGTCAAGGCTGCAGACGTCAATTGAGATAGTTCCATTGATATTGACAGTCAGTTCATGGCCCGGCCCTCAAGGTCCGTAGTTCGCAGAAAAGGACATGTGCGAACCTGAATTATGTCATAAGAGGCTAGGGTTGTTGGTTCTTAGAGTCTTTTCTCTTTGGTGTATCAAGTGTTTTCAAATAAGGCTGTCTCAGTACTATCTCTCCCACTTATGGTTACACAATAAGGTGTGTGCGTGTATGTATGTATGTGTGTATATATATATATATATATGTATATGTGTGTATGTATGTAGTAGCGTGTCTGTTTTTAAGTATTCAAATGCTTATAGACGAAACAATTTCATCTCCAAATCAAATGGTTCCAAGTTTCATCGCTTAAGGGTTGTTACGTAAGGTTCCCCTCAACGCAAAAAAATAAAAATAAAGAATTGTTAGCCTTATACGTACATACTATTAGCTATGAAAGTCATAGACTCATAATCAACAACTGCGAGAACTCAAAGTATCGGTTTACCCCACGGTCACCATGTAATAACAAGAAACATGTAAGCTAGACCTAAATTGATTTGCACTTGTCTTTTCTTGATATCAAAAAAACAATACATAGGCTCCCAAACATACCACACACGCACAAAAAAAATAAAGAGGCTTGATCGTGCAGTCATATGATAGTTATGTGCTCATGTCACTTCCCACAGAATGGTCATGTGATAGTCAGATTCTTTTTATTTATTTATTACTTTACAATTTAAGAAAAATCTAATAATCAAGAAGAGCCACAAAAAACGAAAAGGATTCATGTGTCAATTTCTTTTGGCATATATATATTGATGGGCCCTCATGATTCTTGTATTGCAATTTTATCGGAACTTTGGAAAAGATTCTCAGAGTGGATGAGGAATCTTTTCACTTTGAACTTATAATTTGTTGTGTCAATTTCTTTTGGCATGTTGATGGGCCCTGATTCTTGTAAAGCAATTTCATCGAAACTTTTAAAAAGATGATCGGATTGGATGAGGAATCTTTCACTTTGAACGTATAATTTATTGTGTTTGGATATCTTGTCAATTAGTTCGAATTCCAGAAGAGTCATTAAGAGGGCTTTTAAAGGAATTCGTGCGCACCTTCTAAATGCCATGGAGTGGGGTGCAATTGATTTTCCTTGAACACGAGAACTTTATGTACCGGTGAGGTTGTCTCCATACGCCTTAAAGCCTCTTTCCCTCTTGCCTTGAGCTTGAACTAAGTTCTTTTTGTAATTAGGATCTAACTAAGGGGCTGTTTGATAAAACTGAAAACTGAAACTGAAAGCTGAAAAATTAAGTACTGAAAACTGAATGCTGAAATTTTTAAGTTGAAAAACTGTTTGATAAATATATTAAGTACTGAATAAAAAAAAAGATGAATTAATTTTGTTCCAATTCTCTCTTAATTTACTACAGTCACAATATACTTCTGGTAATAGTGGAGAAATGGTGGAGGTGGTGGACTGGTGGTGGTGAAGTAGTGGTGGTGGTGGTGGTGGAGGTGGTAGAGTGGTGGTGTAGTGCTGGTAGTGGTGGTGGTGGTGGAGGTGGTAGAGTGGTAGTGTGGTGCTGGTAGTGGTGGTGGTGGAGGGGTGGTGTGGTGTGGTGGTGTAGTGATGGTAGTGGTGGTGGTGGTGGTGAAGTGGTGATGGTGGTGGAGTGGTGGGGGTGTTGAAGTGGTGGTAGGAGCAGTGGTGGTGGTGTAGTGATGGTAGTAGTGGTGGTGGTGGTTGTGGTGGAGTGGTGGTGGTATGGTGGAGCTGGTGGTGGTGATGTGGTGGTGGTGGTGGAATGGTGGAGCTGGTGGTGGTGATGGTAGTGGAGGAAGTGGTGGTGGTGGAGTTGTTGGTGGTGGTGGTGGAGCTGGTGGAGGAGTAGTGGTGGTAGTAGAGGTGGTGGTGGTGGTGGTGGAATGGTGGACGTGGTGGTGGAGTGGTGGAGGTGTTGGTGGGAGTGGTTGTGGTGGTGTATGATGGTTGAATGTAAGTACACAAACATTCAGCCAGAATTAAGTAGCTCAAAGCTACTTAATTTTTTTCAACTTTTTGGCCTATATTTTAAGTGGTACTTAATTTGTTAAGCAATGTAAATTGTGGTTATCAAACCTACTGAATCACTTATTACTTAATTGATTCAGTATTAAGTACTAAATTTAGATTATCAAACAAGCCCTAAGAATGGTACAAATAGTGCAGAAACATCCTTCTAAAAATCTTGTTTATTATAATAATAATAATAATATAATAATAATAATAATAATAATAATTATTATTATTATTATTATTATTATTATTATTAGTATTATTATTATTTGTTTATTGTCTTTTTGAAGTAGGGAATTTGGGCCAACCAAATAAAACCCTCAAGCTAACAGCAGTACAAAGCTCAAGGACCTTTCTTTCTTTTTTTTACGGTGTTGAACCTGCTGAGTTGTTACATTTAAGTTGTAATGAGTCCCTTGCTTTTTGTCATACAGCCACTTAAAAAATCTATTAGGTTGCCTTCATGATTCTATTCATGTGTATCTATTTGATTTTGAAGAGCCTTTCTAATAACTCAAGGTGTTCGGACAGACGTACTTGGCTACATCTGGATTAATCAGTATGAGATCAATCTTAGGGCACACTAGTAGAGAGTCAAAGACAAAGTACGTGTGAATCGGTCCCATAAGAGTTGATAACATGAAAGGTTTCAAAACCTTGGTGTAGCCTTGGGGTCGATTTGAGAGAGACTTGGAAGAAGCTTACTACATCCATCCACTACAGCATCCGTTACAATTTTTTGGGGCTCACTCAGGGGTCCTAAAAAATACAGAAAAATGCCCATAAATTTTAAAATATTATTTTATGGGGCCTGTAAAAAATCAGCTCCAACAAATATTGTTAAGTATTATTTCTTGATTTGTAGGGGTAAAATTACTCAATTGCACAGCTTCACCTTTACACATCGAGAAATAATACTTACCAATAGTTGTTAGAGCTGATTTTTTTATAGGGCCCCATTAAATATTATTTTAAAATTTATGATCATTTTTCTGTATTTTTTGGGACTTGGAATAGGCTCCATAGAAAATGCAATGAACGGTATAGTGAATGAATGTAGTGTAGCTAGACTTATTATTTCAATTTGAAATGAATCATTCCCATCAACCGATTGAGCCTATCATTTTTGGCATACTTTATTGGATTCCAATTTTGAAACTTGTTCCGCCAGAAGGACGAAAACCTTGCATTTTAAGGGCCACTTAAAATTTAATGCTTATTCCAAAAGCAAGTAGTGATTAAGATCTACACGCTCAGGATCACTATATATATATATATATATATATATATATATATATATAGCGGGATCCCTCATTTTTTTTAAATAAGGGACTTTCATTTTCGGATCAAAATTTGAAAATCCGAGCCGCTCAATGTGTGCAGAACGTGATTTTAAGGGTACTCGTGAGAAATCAACAAAAAAATGACCGGGAAGGGCTTCATCCAAGCAGTTTTTTTTGAACCATTCAATGAAAACTGCTCGGATGAAGCCCTTCCCGGTCATTTTTTTTGTTGATTTCTTGCGAGGACCCTTAAAATCACGTTCTGATCACTTTGAGCGGCTCGGATCATCGAAATTCAATCGAGAATGGGAGTCCCTCATTTTAAAAAAATGAGGGATCCCTCCCCGGAATCTAACTCATATATATATATATATATATATATATATATATATATATATATATATATATATATAGTTGAGAGGCCTTCACATACAGTCATACACCATTGCCACTGCTTCTATTTTCATCACATAGAATGCCGATTCAATGTAATTCCGATCGTAATGGTGGCCCTGGTGTTGGAAAAATAGAGATGACCATGGACGAGTTTAAAGTGTGGACAATGAGATTTGATAAGGACAAAGATGGTCGAATAAATAGAGATGAGCTCCAACAAGCAATCCGTACCATCGGAGCTTGGTTTCCCGGTTGGAAGGCCAGCCGCGGAGTCAAGTTTGCAGACGCCAACGGAGATGGTTTCATTGACGACAGTGCGATCACGGACCTCATGGAGTTTGCAGAAAAAAATTTGAACATCTGAACAATGCCATATGAGAGTCGTTGGTTCTCGGAGTCTTCTCTCTTTGTTGTCTCATGATGATGTGTTTCCAAATAAGGCTATCTAAGTACTATCTCTCCCAAATATAGTTACTGAATAAGGTGCAACTTTAAATATGCGTGTATCATAGCGTGTTGGTTTTTAAGTATTCGAATGCTTATGGGCGAAAAAATTTCATCTCCAAAGCCAAACCATCCCAAGTTTGATAACTAAAAGGTTGTTGCATAAGGTTACCCTCGATGGAAACAATAGTCTTGCCTTAATACATACCAATAGCGACAAAAGTCATAGACGGAGTCAACAATAATAGTAACTCAGGAGTACCAGCCGTTCACCCCACGGTCACCATGTAAGAGCAAGAAACATGTATGCTAGACCTAAATAAGTTAACTCCAAGACTGTAACTAAGAACATAATCAATCATTCAAAGGTAAAGCAATTCGACGGGGATGCAGATGGTCGACTAAGTAGAGATGAGCTCAAAGAAGGAATCCGCTGCACCAGAGCTTGGCTTCCCGGTTGGAAGGACAGCTGCGGAGTCAAGGTTGTAGACGCGAACGGAGATGGTTTCATTGACGACAGTGAGATGACGGCCCTCATGGAGTACGCAGAAAAAAATCTGCCCATCAAAATTATGCCATAAGAGAGTACTTGTTGGTTCTTGGGGGTCTTTTCTTTGGTATCACTCAAGTGTTTCCAAATAAGGCCGCCTAAGTACTATCTCTCCCAAATATAGTCACCGAATAATGTGCAACTTTATATATGTGTGTATAATAGCTGTTTGTTTTGAAGTATTTGAAGGGTGATAATACTATATATATATATATATATATATATATATATATATAGACCAAGTCGCGTAGCCTTTTTCTTGGTTAAGATCTAACTACGAATGGTACAAGTGTTGTAGAAATATCCCTCTAAAAGAGCGGTTGAAGGAAAGATGCTATAGAATCATAGAATTATACCTTAACGATTGTTTTATTTTCCCCATTTTTCTTTTTGAACGACGAAGAAAGATTTTAATGGTAAAAGATAAGACGAGTACAATGGAAAAGGCTAGAGATAAAAGCATCACAATGCTAAAGTAGTATCCTTATTATGTTGGCACCTTACCCATCGACAATTATCTCCTACTCAGCCTACAAGTTAATAAAGAACCAACCGAGAGAATAAATAAATGGAGTGCAACAAAACAACCCAAATTCTCTGTTTTTCCATTTTTAAAAACAGGGAATTAAATGGGTCAAGCAAGTAAAGCCCTCAAGTTAATAGCAGTACAATGCACTAAGGATTTTTCTAAAATAGAGTTCAACCTGCGAGTTTTGAAAAGTAACCTCGAAGCTCATTGCTGTTTGACGTACTAACACTCGGGCTAAGTTCTGTGGGGCTTTATTTTGGATATTTTAAAAAATATTAGGGTAAATTCAAAATTTTTTTTTTCCGATTTCTCTTGTCGAGACGAATCAATAATCTACAAAAAAGTTATCGCAAAACGAACAAACACGAAAAAAATTTGAATAAGGACAAAACAAAAAAAATTCAAAAATCCCAAAAAGCTCTTAGCAACTTTAATTAGGTTGATTTTGTTCATGTGTATCTTTGATTTTGGGGAGCCTTCACCAATTTAAATACGTCTTAAATAATCATTGTGATAATTGATATCAATCTCAGGGTTCATTAGCAGAAAAAAGTGCATGTGAAATGGCCCGACAAGAACTGATAACACTGAAAGATTTCAAAACTTTGGTCAATCCTTTGGGTTAATTTGGAAGAAACTTCAAAAAAACTTCAATTACCAATGAACCATTTCCCATCAAGTGGTACAACCTATATAATTAACGGTGGAAACTCTCAAAGTCTTTCTCCACAAGTGAAAACAACCTCTCTCGTAATCTTATGTAGTTTTGAAATGTTCTATTCTAACTATATGAATAACTCCGACCTGATGGACGGACTTCGTCCTGACGCAGGTTGGATAATTACTCCTGCAAGTTTTGTTTTCGGTCGTGGACGACTGGACCCTAGACGGTCGAACCTGTGTCCGGACAAAATCTGTTGCAAGGTTCGAAAGCGGCTTTTAATGCCCAACAACAGTCAGGTGCAATTGAGAAGAGCCACAAAAAACGAATTGCATTCTAGTGTCAATATCTTGTGGCATATGAATGGGATGGGCCCTGATTCTTTTGGCAATTTCTTTTTTTTTTTTTTTGGGTCAAACGGAAATTATTCTTGTGGCAATTTCATCCGAACTTGTTTGCGAAAAGATAATTTGATCATCCGATTCGACTTTGCAGAATCTTGTACAACTGGTGACTTGCTGATGTAGAACAGAAATATGAATAATATAAATTAATTATGCATTATTTTGAGTTTATTATGTTTTTAGGAAATTCCGTTTTAGTTGCCTCTTGTTTTGGCAACCTTATATTTATTTATTTATAGTATTTGATTTCCTAGTCAAAATAGAATTTTTCGTTTTTGGTATTTTTTTAATTGATTCTGCTTCCTTTTCGAACGAATCAATTAGGGTTAGAGTTTTTTCCTATATAATAAGTTGTAAGCCTTCGGGCTAAGGGAGTTGTTTATTGAATAAATGAAAATTGAGAGTATTCTCATTATCGTGTGTTCGAAGAGGGAGTACCTCTTGTTCATACATATTTATGTTTATGTTTCAAAAAGAGAATCTTTAACATAAGCAAGTTCGTGATCTCTTCTTGCAAATAGTTTTGTAAAATGAGGCTGCGCTGCATCAGTTGGTATCAGAGCTCTCGTTCCAATCCTGACTATGGCCGGAGGACGTGCTGGAGGCCAAGGTGGAAGAAGAGGTTATACAGCTTATGTTGATGAAGTCTATGAGCGAGATGATGCTGCTCGAGATGCTCGAATGGAGGAGAGGTTTCAACAACTTGAGAAGCAGATGGAGGAGGCGTTTGGAGCGCTGATCGATCAGATTGTTGCCTTGTCTGTTGGTGGAAACCCACCTCACTGTCATCCGGTTCAACTTCGGTTTCTGAAAGAGGAGGAGGTGTCGGATGATGTTTCTATCACCAAACCTTTGGCTGGTAATCATCAGACGAGGGGGAGGACAATGGTGAATGAAGCTATCATTGAGTGGCCATTCACATCAAATATTATTCCAGATCCAGTAGTGAATTGGAGTAAACCACCAGTTTTTGATGAAGAACTTAAGTTGTAAGCCTTCGGGCTAAGGGAGTTGTTTATTGAATAAATGAAAATTGAGAGTATTCTCATTATCGTGTGTTCGATGAGGGAGTACCTCTTATTCATACATATTTGTATTTATGTTTCAAAGAGAGAATTTTTAACATAAGCAAGTTAGTGATCTCTTCATGTAAATAGTTTCGTAAAATGAGGCTGTGCTGCATCAGTTGGTATCAGAGCTCTCGTTCCAATCCTGACTATGGCCGGAGGACGTGCTGGAGGCCAAGGTGGAAGAAGAGGTTATACAGCTTATGTTGATGAAGTCTATGAGCGAGATGATGCTGCTCGAGATGCTCAAATGGAGGAGAGGTTTCAACAACTTGAGAAGCAGATAGAGGAGGCGTTTGGAGCGCTGATCGATCTGATTGTTGCCTTGTCTGTTGGTGGAAACCTGTCTCACTGTCGTCCGGTTCAACCTCGGTTTCTGAAAGAGGAGGAGGTGTCGGATGATGTTTCTATCACCAAACCTTTGGCTGGTAATCATCAGACGAGGGGAAGGACAATGGTGAATGAAGCTACCATTGAGTGGCCATTCACATCAAATATTATTCCAGATCCAGTAGTTGATTGGAGTAAACCACCAATTTTTGATGAAAAACTAGTGAAGAAAATTACAAAAGGAGAAAATAAAAAAATATTGCAAAAAAAAAATTGTTACAATGTTAGTGTTATTGAAAACTGAATTTATTGATCCGTTTTGAGAATTTATTGAAGACACTACATGCAAGCATCATTGTGTTCCGATCTGGGAGGAAGGTGAATTTGTTTTGTTAAGGGAAATCATTCCTTTAAATTATCAAAACTCTTTTTTACATGGTGGGTTTGCAGAATTTGAAATACAAGCTTGATGCAGATAAGGTTTGGCATACTCAACTATATAAACTCGAGGACGAGTTTTTTCAAGACGGGGAGAATGATGCAGAACAGAAATATGAAGAATATAAATTAATTACGTATTATTTTGAGTTTATTATTTTGTAATTAGGAAATTCCGTTTTAGTTGCCTCTTGTTTTGGCAACTTTATATTTCTTTCTAGTATTTGATTTCCTAGTGAAAATAGAATTTTTTGTTTTTGGTATTTTTTTTGTTAATTAATTGATTCTACTTCCTTTTCGGACGAATCAATTAGGGTTAGAGTTTTTTCCTATA
This sequence comes from Rhododendron simsii, assembly GCA_014282245.1. NCBI lineage: Eukaryota > Viridiplantae > Streptophyta > Magnoliopsida > Ericales > Ericaceae > Rhododendron > Rhododendron simsii. The sequence goes on from CM024959.1 coordinate 33,154,541, forward strand.
TAATAAGTTGTAAGCCTTCGGGTTAAGGGAGTTGTTTATTGAATTAATGAAAATTGAGAGTATTCTCATTATATCGCGTGTTCGAAGAGGGAGTACCTCTTATTCATACATATTTGTGTTTATGTTTCAAAGAGAGAATATTTAACATAAGCAAGTTCGTGATCTCTTCTTGCAAATAGTTTTGTAAAAGGAGGCTGCACTGCATCACTTGCAAATAATCACCATTACGCCTTCCATTCCTAGTTGTTGGTCCTGTACGCAAGGACGTGCAATTTTTGGGGATAAAAATAATGTACTTCCGTGTATAATTTGTAAAATTTTTTGACACCTACGTGGAGATCTAACTGAGATCTCTAATTTTGAGTCAAAAAACACACTCCAACTATGCACGGAAATATTTAATTTTTGTTTAAAAATTACACGTCTTTTCGTATATATGATCAACAATATTTTGGGACGGATGTAATAGGGTAGTGATTTTGCCACACCCTTTTTTGATAATGCCACACCCTGTAACTGTATTTTTTTACCAAAAAATACACTTGCAGGGTGTGACATTATCAAAAAAGGGAGTGACAATATCATTTCCCATGAAATATCATTCTTATCCAATTAAATTTCCAGCTCCTCCCCTCATGTGATAGCTTCTCCTTGAAGCAAACAACTACTGGACCACTTAGAATTTTATGCTTATTCCAAGAGCAACGAGTGATTAGACCTACACAAATGCGGGATCACTATATATACTCCTATCTGAGAGGCCTTCACATACACCATTGCCATTGCTTCTATTTTCACCACATAAAATGCCGGTGATTCCTTTCAAAGCTAATTCTGATAGTAGAGAGATGGCCATCGACGAGTTTAAAATGTGGGTTAAGCAATTCGATGTGGACAAAGATGGTCGAATAAGTAGAGATGAGCTCAAAGAAGCGATCCGTGCCAATAGAGCTTGGTTTCCCGGTTGGAAGGCCAACCGTGGAGTCAAGGCTGCAGACGTGAACGGAGATGGTTTCATTGACGACAGTGAGATCACGGCCCTCGTGGAGTTCGCGGAAAAAAATTTTAACATCAAAATTATGCCATAAGATCGAGAGTACTTGTTGGTTCTTGGGGTCTTTTTATCTTTGGTATCATTCAAGTGTTTCCAAATAAGCCGCCTAAGTACCATCTCTCCAAAATATATATAGTATACCGAATAAGGTGCAACTTTATATAAGCATGTGTGTTTTATAGCGTGTTTGGGGACTATTTGGGTTCTGCTGTTGTTGTTGTTGTTGTGTTGTGTTTTATAGCGTGTTTGCTTTGATGTATTTGAACGATGATAATACTATATAGACCAAGTCACATTTAATTGTTGTGTTTGCTCCAAATATATATATATAGACACACACACACACTCTGGTTCTCCTGCAGGATCTCGGAAGAGCTGCTCCATGCGGGACTTCACTCCCAGCCCTTGGATCTAATCCAAGGGCTCATGTTTTAAAGTGGAACACGCGGGTTAAAAAAGGGGACGGATCCGGGTAATTATGCTTCGGGTCAGAACCCTATCCGAGTTTCCTTCCTTTCTCTTCTCAGTCGCGAGAAACCAGCAGCACAGAAGAGAGAGAGAAGAGCAGCGATGGAGAAACGACCAGGAAAAAGAACAGCTCGTGATCTCGGAGTGAGCCGTTGGTACCTCTCTCTCTCTATCTATCGAACAAACCCATCTCTCTATCTCTCGAATAAACCCTAATTTGGGCTCGATTCCAGGTCGAAGAAAAAGAATCGAAGCAGAGAAGAAGCAGCTCGTCACCTCCATACTTCGATCTCATGAATAGGTCTCTCTCTCTCTCTGTCTCTCTCTCTCTCTCTCTCTCTCTATATATATATATATATCTGTTTAGGGGGTTTTTTTTTGTGTTATTCATTTACCGATTGGAAAGGAAACAAAATTAGGTTTTTTAATTGGTGGATTTGTGGATCTATGTAAAAGTTAGGTTTTTGTTTTCAAGTTTTGTTGACAGTGGTGTTTCTGGTAAAATGTTTCATTTTTCTTTATTATATTTTCTTTGAGTTAGGGTTCGAATCTCTCGTTCGATTGAGATCTGTTAGGGTTTTCGATTTCATAAGCAGTAATTTCTCATTCCTGGTTCCATCTCTCACTTTTCCGCTTTCAACAATCGTAACAGAGAAGAAGAAATGGAAGAACAAGATGGACGAGTGGATCCATCCCATTGTTTCGACCACCACCACCGCCACCGCCACCAAGGTACTATATATATAAGTCATTTTGGGAAACTATTGTTATGGATTTTATTCAAATGTTATATGCAGTCATGTTAAATCAGGATCGTGAGTTAGGATAGTTACCAAGGTACTATGGTTGTCAAAATTTATTGTTTTCTTTTTTGGTTTATAGAATGCAGTCATTGGATAATATACAACTACTCTCACCATCACGACGATGAATGTAAGTGTTTTTCAAGAGAAATATGCACTTGAAATAGACAATGACTATGTTGAATGCTAATTTCCTTTGTGTTTCAGGAACAAAATGGCGATGTGCGGATATGAAAATGACAAGGCAATAGAGAGACTTGACTGGGATGTTTTTTTGCTTGGACTGGGATGCTTTTTTGCTTGGACTGGGATATTTTTTTGTAATTTGTATGAACTTTGATTGCTTGAATGGGGATGAACTATGAACTTGGATGAACTTTGTATTTCGAGTATGAACTTGGATGAACTTTGTTAATGTTCAAATTAATAGCTTAATGGATGAACTTTGTTAATGTTCAAATTAATAGCTTAATGGCTTAGTTGTTGCTTAGGCTCGGTCTGGCTCTCAAACGACGTAATTCCCATTCATTCTTCAATGGCCACGGGTCTTGTGGTTGCTTTCCATGTAATATTAATCTTGTTTAAACAGTAGGAGGCAGCTTCAAAATTCAACCGGAAGAAAAGCCTTGAATCCAATTCATTGTAATTGGATGCTTTGTTGAGGTGATCATTAGTATAAAAGAAAGGAAGATGTTGGAATCCAATAAAAGACATGTAGGTCTTGTGACAAAAAGCCTATAAAGTTGGATGCTAGTGCCCCAGAACACTTGGAAGTTTCAGAATTTTGCTTTTATGTTTCTGCTGAAAATGACCTACACATTCATCCACATAGTTGCATTACATTCATCAAATGACCTCTCCCTCATGGCAAGAACAATAAGTTTCCTTTGTTCACAAATCTAAACTCCTAAAACAAATGGCAAAGCCCATAACTAACAACCAACAAAAGCTGAAGCTTCAACACTTTTGCTTCGGACAATGTCAAGGACTTCATCAACTCTTCATTTCTCTTCGATAACTGATGGAGGTTGTCGCACAACTCTTCAATTTTTTTGGCCACACTCTGATTTGAGCTCATCAATTCCTCAATTTTTATCACCAATGTTTCATTCTGGACCAAAATGGGACAAATGTTATCGATACCATTGAGGATGTTATCGATGACATTCTTCAAAAATTGCAGATTCAGATGCTGCACTGCCTTCCTTGCCTTGGCACCTCCCGGGCATCCTCCAGGCCATTGTCACTTGACTTTAGGGACTTTGTGGCATGGCATCACAAGGCCTCGAGTGCTCGGTTACCCTCATGGAAGTTCTTGCCATCAAAATGCACCTTATTTGCACGTTTCGCCTACAAAGCTCAACAAAATACGTCACGTGCAATATCGAGTAAAAATGATAGTTTAAATGTAAATAAACTACAAACTACGGGACTAGAGCACCAAATGTCTACAATATTGGGTGCTTATCAGACACCACCATAAACAATTTTCAATGAATAACACGAAGAAAAAAAACCGCTAAACAGATCCACAAAATTAGTTAGCACATCACACAAAGAAGAGGTAGCCAGCCTTTACAAGTTCATGAACTCAAGTGGTTCTTCCGGTAAGGGAATGGACTAGCGAGATATGTGCAATTTCAACGCTTTTTGCATTTGAAAGGTTTAGATTTGTCACTACCAAAATATCCATAAGAGATCTGAGCCAAAAGTCTAATCCTATGTTAATTGGTCGACTTTGATTGTGAAAAGAGAAATGTGGTACAATCTCGTCTTATTTCTTGACGCCGTCACTCACAATTTTAGAATCTTGTAATCTTGTGAAACCTTTCACCAGAAACACCACCGTCAACAAAACTTGAAAACAAAAACCTAACTTTTACACAGATCCACAAATCCACCATTTAAAAAACCTAATTTTGTTTCTTTCCCAATTGGTAAATGAATAACACAAAAAAAACCCCTAAATAGATATATATATATATATATATATATAGAGAGAGAGAGAGAGAGAGAGAGAGAGATACCTATTCATGAGATCGAAGTATGGAGTTGACGAGCTGCTTCTTCTCTGCTTCGATTCTTTTTCTTCGACCTGGAATCGAGCCCAGATTAGGGTTTATTCGAGAGATAGAGAGATGGGTTTGTTCGATAGATGGAGAGAGAGAGGTACCAACGGCTCACTCCGAGATCACGAGCTGTTCTTTTTCTTGGTTCTCCATCGCTGCTCTTCTCTCTCTCTCTTCTGTGCTGCTGGTTTCTCGCGACTGAGAAGAGAAAGGAAGGAAACTCGGATAGGGTTCTGACCCGAAGCATAATTACCCGGATCCGTCCCCTTTTTTAACCCGCGTGTTCCACTTAAAACATGAGCCCTTGGATTAGATCCAAGGGCTGGGAGTGAAGTCCCGCATGGAGCAGCTCTTCCGGGATCCTGCAGGGGAACCGGTGTGTGTGTGTGTGTATATATATATATATATATATATATATATATATATATATATACATATTTTTTGGTTTAAGATCTAGCTACGAATGGTACAAATGTGTTCGATCGAAACATCCCTCTAAAAAGAGAGGTTGAAGAAAAGATGCTATAGATACATAAGAGTTACCTCCAGGGGTGGATCTAGTAAGGGAACATACCCACCTGAAGTTGCCGTAAGATAGTAAATTTTTTTACAAAAAAATATAAGTAACATATATAAAATTTCCCGAAATATAGCAAATGTGGTACTCCTGTTCTAGAGGTAAGTGCTTGTGCCTCGAGGTAAGTGGCTTAACTTCAAATCCTTCTAGTGTCGTCCAAGGTTTTTTTTTTTAAACGTGCTTAAATGCTTTAAACCCAAAAAAAATTCTTCAAAACTTCCAATTATAAGAGTTTAAGCCTACCCAACAAGGACTTATGTCGTAATAGTACCACAAAGCCACAAATATCTTTGCACGTATTACACAACTAAATATAAGATATAAATACAAAAACACAACAAATAATAATCTATTAATTTTTTCTTAAAGTTACTCATTACTTCGTTTAAGTATTTTTACTCAGAACATGCTTGAAAGGTGACCCATCTGTATGAGATTTCTGAATCCGCCACTGGTTACCTCTTAACGATTGTTTTCGTTTTCGTTTTTGTTTCGTTTTGTGTTTTTTTAAATGGGGAATTTGGGTCAACCAAAAAAAGCCTTATGTTAATAGGAGTACCAATCCCTTAAGGGCTCGATTGGATGTGAGATGAGTTTTGAGAGTATTATTTATAGAAGGGATAAGATAGTAGGAGATATTATTTATCGAGAGTGGCTAAAAAAAGTAGTTGGTTATTCAGGAGCGAGTGGCAACAAGGTCGGTTCTTCAAAGCCGAAACATTATTTCGGAACCCCAAGATCTGGTATGTCCCCTTTGCACACTACATCTTGAAACTCCTCAACACTTGTTTCGGCACTGTCGATTTTCTTGGGCTGTTTGGTCTTGCATAGTGGATTGGTGGCATGTAAAATGGGTCTGTCCCTCATTGGTGGGGGCTCTGATATCATGGTGGTTTGGGAATAGATTTCGGAATTTAGAGAAAGAAATTTGGGAATATTGTCTTTATGCAACTCTGTGGTCGTTATGGCTACAGCGGAACGATTGTGTGTTCAACAATGCTATGTTAGTTTGGGATGTGGCGGACTTAATTAAAACAAGGGTGGCCATGTGGATGAGGACGAAGCACGACATCAAGTCATATTCGGTGGACGACTTTAAGGGGTATTTGGACAGGATTCGTAGTCTAAAATTGTAATTTTCCTTTGAGGTGTTGTCATCCAACTCTTTGTTGGATGATGCTCTGTTATGTCTGTTGCGATGCACGTTACGTTTCTCTTTTTTTTTGTTGTCCCTCGATGTACCCCTTCGAGATTAATAAAAACCTTCGTTTGCCGAGGAAAAAAAAAAAGTAGTTGGTTTGATTTGGATGAGGAATAAAATAGTACTTAATTTGAATAAGGGATGAATGAGAGATAAAATTATTTTGTAGTAAAAATGTTTGGGATAAGGTGGAGAGAGGGGGATGAGGAGGGGGCATAAGAGGTGGTATTATTTTTGCCCCAATAGATCCGATTGGATACGGGTATAATTTTTGGCCCCAAAAGGGGCTAATGGAGGATAAGGGGGTGTAGACACCTCAATCTGGGCTTCCAGATTAGTTTACTTACGGTTTTTGATTCCCCGATGATGAAATGGATCAAGAACACCCTGAGAATGCTAGCGTGTTTGAGTTTTGAGTGTTTGCAAAACTCTTGAACCTAACCTAGCCTATACCACTTCAAAAACCAAAAACCCAGCTAGTCCGCGTCAGGGCGCATCCATCCCGCGCTCGGGCGCACCATCGCGCGATAGAGTCACTACATCGCGCGACAGTGCGCCGGGGCGCACCATCGCGCGACAGACTGACTCCGTCGCGCGACGGTCCAACCTACCACCAATCTTTCCTGAGATGGGCAGTTGGCCACCATTGCAACTTCAGCCAGGTCTCGTGAACTGGCTGAACTCCTTTCCTGGCACCAACCAGATCCACCCTCTCTCCCTATTTATACCCATTGCTTTCTTCATTTGAAAGGGTTAGCATTTTCCAAAGGTTCAAGATTTGGAAAGGGTTACACCTTGGGTTACAAAATCACAAGCCACTTTGTTTCCTTGCTTTTATCACCCATACAACCTCAAGAACATAACTTGTTCTTCCACCTCAATTCAAACATCAAAAGCTCAAATACTCTTTCAAATCCAAAACCAAAGGTATAGCTTACCTTTGCTTTGTTTTCCGTTCTGATCCCTGAGGGGGGCTGGCAGGGCCAAAGCTGGTAATCAATACCAGTTCTGGTCCTAAAGCTGGCGAGGTTTCAAAAACCGTCATGGTAGGAACCAGCGCGCGATGGTCCCACTCTCTCGCGCGACACTCCGGTGCTGCATGCGATGGACTGCGTGGGGATTGGTGTCCTACTGTTTTATGCATTACTTTGAATATAGATCACTATTAAGCATGCTAACAACCTGTCTATTGCTTTTCCTTTGTTAGAAATGCTAGTTGTACTTCAATATGTGTTGCTGGTATTTTGGAATACCCCTAGGATTATTCTGGACCTGTCCCAGAACTCAGAAATGTGTAAACCAAGCACTGGTCTGGTCCGCGCCAGGGCGCACCATCGCGCGACAGACACACTCCATCGCGCGACAGTGCGCCGGGGCGCACCATCGCGCGCCAGAGTGACTCCATCGGGCGACAGTCGGCCTCTGACCAGTGAGTGGCCTTGCACGAGTAGCTCAGCCTTAGGCCATTATTTTGTCCCCACACTGTTTATGGGGTGTTTTATTAATTTGTAGGGCTTTTCAGCCTTTAAACTGTATATTATGCTGCCTATAAACTGCGTGGTTTGTCCTGGGTGTGCACTGGTCCTTCTAGAGCCCAGAAGGTTTGAGAATAAGAGTTGTGGGTTTAAGCTCACCGGCGCGCGTGTGTCTTGGAGTTGTGCGTGCAGGAGTAAACAACATGTAGTGACTTGTTCAGTGCATGTTGGTTTCTTCCTGCGCACGTCACTCCAAAACAAAGGCCTCCCAGTTTGTTTAAACTCCCACAACAGTTTGTTCTCATCCTATACTAACTGTTCATCCATGCTATCATTCACATCCTGCAAACGTGTTACAGCTTTAATCCCCATTAAACTGTTTCCCCGCCCTAATTGGCTAAAAATTGATTAATCAAACAGAATCGCAAATAAACATCTTTTGCAAATGCCTAAGTAGAGACCGATCTCCGGATTGGGCTAGAGCGGTGCCATAAAACCCTTCCCCTCTCGTAACCTGGCTCCCGAACCCAGATATGGTTATGACGGACTGGTTCCTTAACTTTTTCAAATCAAACAGCGCGGCAAGTGCTTCGAAATACGGTTCCTTGGGTGTCGGACCTTCAAACCCGAGTGGCGACTCTGTATTTTTTGCTAGCGCTTGTCATCCAGCTTCAAAAGCGCTCCCGCGAACCGGCAGCATTTTCTCTTCTCAGGAGGGGAACGAAATCCCCTCGCCAAAGGAAAGAAAACCGGGGCAAATCCCATTTGCCCACAGGGAGAAGAGTTAATCCGGGTGAGAAATGGTTTGCCAAACCAAGCAAAACATGTCCCATCACCCCCCTCACCCGGGATGAATTAAACCCCATGCCATATGCAGCATCCAATTAGAGCCTAAGTTAGTGAGGATTTTTTGACGCAGAATTGAACGCGCAAGCTTTGAAGAGTAATTAAGCCGTAAGCCCTTTGCTTTTTGTCATACTCACACTCAAAACAATGCTACTAGGTTGTCTTTATGATTATATTCAGGTGTAACTGCGAGGAATTTCGACGGAATCTGTTTGACACAATTAAATCCAAATTACAATGGATCAATTATTCATTTATTTTTTTGTAACATGTGAAAGGTTATTTTCACATCTCTATAGCCTTTCAAAACCTATGAAACGACAATGTGATCTCTAGAACTTGGATTTGACGATGCCAGACAGATTCCGTCAAATTTCCTAGTGGCTACATCATGATCACAAAGGGTAATCTATAATCGGATTGGATTTGACTTTTAGGAAGCTTTTTAATCTCCTCTTATCCATAATTAAATTTCCAGGTCTGCCACTCATGTGATAGTGCTACAAAATAACCATTCGTTCTCATCTTGATGACAATTAGCTTCTCGTTGAAGCAAACACACTTAAAATTTAAGGCTTATTCCAAGAGCAAGTAGGATCAGTACTATATTTGAGAGGCCTTCACATATATACAACATTGCCATTGCTGCTATTTTCACCACATATATAGAATGCCGATTTTTTATGATACACAATTACGTAACGTAGTAGATGTTGATAGAAAAAGAGTGATGACCTTTGACGCGCAAGTTTACAGAGTGGATAAGGGGATTCGGTAAGAACAAAGATGGTCAGATAACTAGAGATGAGCTCCGAGAAGCCATCCGTGCTACCAGAGCTTGGTTTTCCTATTGGAAGGCCGAGCGAGGAGTCAAGACTGCAGATGTCAATGGAGATGGTTAGCACGGTCACAATGTAATAACAAGAAACATGTAAGCTAGACCTAAATTGATTAGCACTTGTCTTTTCTTGATATAAAAAAAACAATACATAGGCTCCCAAACATACCCCACACACACAAAAAAAAGGAAGAGAGAGGCTTGATCATGCAGTCATATGATAGTTATGTGCTCATGTCACTTCCCACAGAACAGCTAGTCATGTGATAGTCAGATTCTTTTTATTTATTTATTTATTACTCTACAATTTAAGGAAAATCTAATAATCAAGAAGAGCCACAAAAAACGAAAAGGATTCATGTGTCAATTTCTTTTGGCATATTTATATTGATGGGCCCTCATGATTCTTGTATTGCAATTTTATTGGAACTTTTGAAAAGATTCTCAGATTGGATGAGGAATCTTTTCACTTTGAACTTATAATTTGTTGTGTCAATTTCTTTTGGCATATAAAGATTTCATCGGACCTTTTGAAAAGATGATCGGATTGGATGAGGAATCTTTACTTTGAACATATAATTTGTTGTGTTTGCGCCTTTTCTTTCCTTTTTATTAGGATCTAACTACGAATGGTACAAATATTGCAAAAACATCCTTTCAGAAAAACTTATCCACGGAGGAACTGTGAATAAGTTTTATGGTGCTCAACCTCGATCGTCCAAAAGTGTTTTGGACGATCTGGATTAAAAATAATCTATTAACGGTAATAGATAGATTGAGCGCCGCAAAACTTATTTACAGCCCTCTCCCTTCTAAAAGAGAGTTAGAAGGGAGGTTGAAGAGAGGATTCTATAGATAGACACAATTACCTTAAAAAAAATATTTTTTTGAACTAGGGATTTTGGGCCAACCAAATAAAACTCTCAAGTTAACAGCAGTACAAAGCCCCCTAGCAAGGACAATTTTTTTTTCTTGATGCAGCGTTGAACCTGCTGAGTTTCTGAGAGAGACTTGGAAGAAGCTTCAATTAATTTGAAATGAACCATTCCCATCAAGTGGTTCAACCTATCTTTTCTGGCAAATTTTATGAGATTATAGTTTTGAAACTAGTTCCATCACAAGAGGACCGACTGCGCGATCTCTCCCCTGCGATGGTCGGTGCCTTTAGAATTTCCAAAAATTGCCACTGATTGAGGCAAGAATATATATATCTATATATATATATATATATATTGATGCCATTGAAGGTGTGATTTATATCCTTTTTTCTAAAAAAAATTGACGAATAAGTTATTTCAATAAGGGCAAAAGGGTCATTTGGTAAAAAGCACTTCTACACTTAAGGTAAGAGGAACAATATTTCAATAACTTATAGACACACTATTCAAAAAAAAGTCGAAAAATTATAAAAAATTTCCTTAGCAGAACTTAGCCAGTCAAACAATTGAGAAGTGCCACAAATAACGAATTATATTCTTGTGTCAATTTCTTCTCGCATATGGATGGGCCCTGAAGGAAACAAGTGCAATTCAGAAGAGCCACAAAGAACCATTCTCGTTCTTATTTTGACAAAATAACATATAGCTTCTCTCGAGTGGCTTTTTGCTTGTGTATTCGAGATCCGTTTAATTTTTGTTATCTTCTTCAAAGATTAATAAAATCCTTTTGTTTAGAAAAAATGAAAAGAAAAGAAAAACACATAGCTTCTCCTTGAGGCAAACAGCTACTGGACCACTTAAAATTTAATTCTTATTCCAAGAGCAAGGAGTGATTAGATCTACCCACAGGATCACTATATATACTCCTATCTAAGAGGCCTTCACATACACCGTTGCCATTGCTTCTATTTTCACCACATAGAATGCCGATTACAAACTCTAAGACCGTCCCTAAGGCTGTCCATTTTGATGGAAAAAGAGAGATGACCATGGACCAGTTCAAAGAGTGGATAAAGCAATTCGATGGGGATGCAGATGGTCGAATAAGTAGAGATGAGCTCCAACAAGCAATCCGTTCCACCAGAGCTTGGTTTCCCGGTTGGAAGGCCAAGCGCGGAGTCAAGGCTGCAGACGCGAACGGAGATGGTTTCATTGACGACAGTGAGATCACGGCCCTCATGGAGTTCGCAGAAAAAAATTTAAGCATCAAAATTATGCCATAAGAGAGTCGTTGGTTCTTGGGGGGTCTTTTCTTTGGTATCACTCAAGTGTTTCCAAATAAGGCCGCCTAAGTACTATCTCTCCCCAAATATGGTTACCGAATAATGTGCACCTTTTTATATGTGTGTACTATGGTGTGTTTGTTTTCAAGTGTTTGAATGGTGATGAAAATATATAAAACAAGAGTCACGTCTAATTGTCGTGTTTGCTCCCCTTTATTTATTTTTTTCGTTTAAAATCTAACTTTGAATGGTACAACTAGTAGGGTTACTAATGAACCAAGTAGCTTGCAAGCTCGACTCGGCTCGTAAACGCTCGTCCCTAGCTCATACTCGAGTTTTCGGTTCGTTCAATAAACGAATTGATTGGAGCTCGGCTCGTTCGACAAATTAAAGCTCGGCTCGTTAAGGAAGAATCCGTTCGATTAAAGAGTCTCGTTTAGTAAATGGCTAAACTTGGCTCATTGAGGCTCAAGCTGAACTCGAGTTTAAGTTTTTTGCTCGTTTAGTAAACAAGCTGAGCTCGACAACGAGTGTGGTAGAAACATCCCTTTAAAAGAAAGGTTGAAGAAAAGATGCTATAGATAGATAGAGTTTACCATAACGATTTTGGAGAGCTTTTTTAATAGACAAACTTAGAGCATCCACAGTGGTATAATCAAAATTAAAAGGTTGTTAAAGTTAACAACATTTGCTCAAAAAAGAGCTCATATTGGAATAACCAAATTTAGCAACCTCTTAGCAACTCATCAAATTTTGGCCTTTGAATAATCAAACTAGCAACATTTTGTCAATAACCAAACTAAGTTGTTCCTACATTTTCTCAATCAAGTACACCATCATTACTCAAAAACCTTCTCTCTCTTCCATTTTCAACATGTTTATAAGAAAAATACTTTTAAAAACTGTTTTTTTTAAACTGTTTTTTTTTTTTTTTTGCAAAAACTCTTTTTATATCCCAAAACAGTTTTTTTTTTATTAAAACCTTTTTTTCAAAAACTGTTCATTTTAATTTTTTTTCAAAAATAGTTTTCTTTTATACTTTTTCCTGAAAACTGTTTTTTTTTTAAATCAAAGTTTTCGAAAAAATTATTTTCTCTTTTTCCAATAATCTATTTTTATTAGTTTGAAAACTATTTTAAAATAATTATTTTTTATGTCACAATTTTTAGATTTTATAAGTTGAAAATGTGATGTGGCAAGTTTTGGTTATTCAATTTTGATTGTACCATTGTGGACCTCTACATTGCTAACTTTAGCAACCCATTAAATGGATAATCAAAAGATGATGTGGCAACTTTTGATTATTGACATTTGGTTATTCCACTGTGGATGCTCTTACATTACGTTTATGCCATAGACCATTAGAAGTTTCAATTTGTTATTTGAATAAGATCGCTAAGATCGATAAACAGTGCAAATACTCTGATGTATTTTGAGAAGCTAATAATTTCTATTCGGAGAGCTCAAATATCATTTGAGGTTTCTTTGATCATTAGCTCGATCCACTGTCTAGCTCTCTCCTTTTCTTATCTGTTTTCCTGTTTTAGCAACTTCTATGGCTGCGAATCAATGCAGGCTAATCTTTTCTACTTAAACTGAAGATTTGAAATGGTTAATCAGATCATACATAAAAAAAAATGCACTTTTGATTAAAAAAATGCGCGTGGGGTACGGTCCTTTTTATGAAATCTTCATGGGTGCTGTTAGAATTGGCAGGTGAGAGGCCAATGTGAAACATGGACTAAATGGAAGGGTTCTGAAATGCAGTTACCCGTCAAATTGTATTGAGCCTTTTCATTGAGGGGAATGGAAACATTTCAGTTTGCAATTGAGCTCGATTTGTGGAAACTTTTCAGTTCCTATAATAAAGTAATTAAATTAGCTCGACTTGGGCTTTTACCTTGTAAAATTTTATTGCGGATGATTGATCGGTTATAAACAAATATGTCAACCCCGCCCGTTTGACACAATATTGTAAAATTCTAATAAAATCTGGAATCGAAAATCTATATTCATAAATTTGGTTATTCCTTGCATGGGGTTTAGAAGAAGCTTTAATTTTGAAATCAACCATTCCCATCAAGTGGTTGAACGTATCTTTGGCATACTTTACGAGATTCTAATCTTGAAACTTATTCCTCCGTATGGACGATTAAAACTTTGCTTTTGAGGATTAAAAAAAATCCCCTCAAAACTAAGACATTTCTCCGTATATGTTTGAACGGTCTTGCTATTGTCAATTTACTGGGCTGACGATAAGAACACCAGAAGACAAGAAAAACATTTATTTCTATGTATTTTTTATACTCTTTAATACATATTTAAGCACTTACTATTGTCAACCCATTGAACTGATTTTAGAATTTTTCTAGATTAAAAAGTTAGAACTTCCATTTGATTGGTCACGTGATAATCATGTAATCATGCCACTCCCAGGAAATGGTCATGTGAGTAAACTAGCAAAATCACCCCTGAGGTTTCTAAAAATTATATAAATTAGCTCTTAACTTTTGACAAATTACAAAGTATTCCTTGTCACATACCAAATTACTCGATGGGTCATGATATAACCGTTAAGAAATTCAACTTAATCTGTCTGACATAATTATGGGCCAGCAAAATCTAATATTCAAGAAGAGCCACAAAAATGAATAGGATTCTTGTCACTTTCTTTTGGCATATTGATGGGCCCTCATGATTCTTGTATACCAATTTCATCGAAACTTTGGAAAAGATGATCACAATGGATGAGGAATCTTTCACTTTGAACCTATAATTTGTTGTGTCAATTTCTTTTGGCATATAGCAATTTCATCTCAACTTTTGAAAAGATGATCGGATTGGATAAGGAATCTTTCACGTGTAATTTGTTGTTTTTTTTTTTTGGCCAAAGGTTAAAAGAGTTTCATTGATAGATGAAAGATCATTACATCAGGGGAGAGAGTTGCCACATACAAATCTAATACTCCCTCCATCCCAAATTCTTGGTTATCTTTACTTTTTTGAAAGTCTCAAAAACTTAGTTATATCTCTTAATTTATACTAATATTTTTTTATATCAAATATGGATCTTGTTTGATAGATCTTAATGAGTTCTTTTTTGCAAAGTTTTTAAAATTATTTAAAAAAGTATAGTTCGTAAGATATAATCAATTGAAAAATGACAGACATCCTTAAAAAGGATCAATAAATTGGGACGAAGGGAATCAAGAAGAGCCCTGATTCTTTTGGCATATTGATGGGCCCTCATAATTCTTGTATATCAATCTCATCGGAACTTTTGAAAACATGATCAGATTTGATGAGGAATCTTTCAGTTCAAACTTATAATTTGTTGTGTTTACCCCTTTTCTTTTTGTTAGGATCTAACTACGAATGTTACTATTGCATCTCTCTCTCCAACCCTAAAGAAGCCGCCGCCCCGCATCTACTCCTTCCCGTCCCCCACCCCCCCCAGGGTTTTACCCCCTAATGGGTGACGGGAGGAGAGGGATTTCTCCCCCTCGTTCGGGTTTTCCCATCTCCCCATCTTAGATCTCGGAGGTTTTTTCTCCTTCCACCTTCACCCCCATCCTCCTCCCCAAACCACCATCCCCCAACCCTCTTCCGCCATGCAGTTCGTCGGCTTTTGGAGGTAGTGCCTTGCAGATCGTGGTCGTCGCAGGCATTCTCCCTGCCAGAGTGGGAGATCTAGGTTGGTGGATGAAGTCTCCTCTGGTATGGCAGACTCCGTCCGGTTCTGTTATTGGTTTTTCTTTTTCTTTTTTTTGTTCTTTCTTTGGTGTCCATTGTGTGGTATTTCTCTCTGTTTGTAGGGCTTCAATCACCCCTGAATGAGTGTTTTTGGTTGTTTTCTTCAATGCTCCGACTGTTTGGAGCAATGGGTTTCCTTAGAGTTGGGTATAGTCTTTGGACTGAGTCCCCCTCCTGTTTGATTTCTTGATCCCTTGTTTAGGGATGGAGTTTCCTGTTGATGTATTATTTATTGGATCTATAATATCATCTGTTATCGTTTTGGCAAAAAAAAAAAAAACTATGAATGGTACAAATATTGGGGAAACATCCTTCTAAAAGAGAGGTTGAAGAAAAGTTGCTATAGATATATACAAAGTTACCTTAAAAAAATTAAGTTGGCAATGACGTTTTTTTTTTAATATTTATTGTGTTGAACCTGCTGAGATTTTAAAATTAAGTTGTAATAAGTCCTTGCCGTTTGTCATACCGACACTCAAACAAACCTGGCCTATTAGGTTGCCTTCATGATTCTATTAATGTGTATCTTTGATTTTGAAGAGCCTTTCTAATACCTCAATGTGTTCGACAAACTTACGTACATCAGGACTAATCAGTGTGAGATCAATCTCAGGACCCACTAGCACGAGTCAGAGACAAAGTACGTGGACCTACAAGAGTTGACAGCATGAAAGATTAAAAAACTTTGCCGTAACCTTGGGGTCGATTTGAGAGAGACGAAGCTTCAATTTGAAATGAACCATTCCCATCAAGTGGTTCAACCTGCCTTTTCTGGCAAACTTTATGGGATTCCAATTTTGAAACTTGTTCCACCACAGGGACGAATAAATTAAAACTTTCCATTTTAAGGACCTAATGCTTTTATTCCAAGAAAGAGAAAGTAGTGATTAAGATCTACACACTCAGGATCACTATATATATATTTGAGATTGAGAGGCCTTCACATACACCATTGCCGTTGCTCTTCCGTAGTCATCACAAAGAACTATAGAATGCCGATTATCTATAATGCCGATCGTAAGAAGGGTGGCCCTGATGTTGGAAAAAGAGAGATGACCATGGACGAGTTTAAAGTCTGGATAATGAGATTTGATAAGGACAAAGATGGTCGAATAAGTAGAGATGAGCTCCAACAAGCAATCCGTACCACTGGAGCTTGGTTTCCCGGTTGGAAGGCCAAGCACGGACTCAAGGCTGCAGACGTGAACGGAAATGGTTTCATCGACGACAGTGAGCTCGAGTCCCTCATGGAATTTGCAGAAAACAACTTGCGCATCCGAAAAATGCCATAAGAGAGTCGTTGGTTCTTGGAGTCTTCTCTCTTTGTTGTCTCATGATGTGTTTCCGAATAAGGCTGTCTAAGTACGTACTATCTCTCCCAAATATAGTTACTGAATTAGGTGCAACTTTAAATATGTGTGTATCATAGTGTGTTGGTTTTTAAGTAATAGAATGCTTATAGGCGAAAAAGTTTCATCTCCAAAGCCAAACCATCCCAAGTTCGATAACTAAAAGGTTGTTGGGTAAGGTTACCCTCGATGGAAACAATAGTCTTTCCGTAATACATACTAATTGCGACGAAAGTCATAGACGCAGTCAACAACAGTAGTAACTCAGAAGTACCGGTTCACCCCACGGTCACCATGTAAGAGCAAAAAAAAGAAAAGAAACATTACATACGCTTTTCTTGATGTAAATAAACATTACATACACTTCTAGACATACCAATAAACCAAAAAAAAGAAAAGAAAGAGGCTTCATCAGGTCATCATCAACTTTGCTGCTGCAAAAATTCCAACTGGAAGAAATGAAAGGCAATATGTGTTAAGTAGAGGATATAATCAGGAAATCTAAAGCAGCACTTTAGTACTATAAGGTAACACCAAGACTAACTAAGAAAAGAATCAATCTTTCACGGTTGAAGGCAAATGATAACTTGCGAATTTCACAGAACGATAGAGTTAATTAGAAAGAAACTAGAGCTAATTTTTGCAATATATATGTAGGAATCAATGATATGTCTGTTCTAGATGATGACAAGTTTCTCACATATTGCGTTCAGATTTAGATGATCTTAAATCTTTAGCAGTAAGCCACTTTTCTGTAAAATTTACTCTCTTGGTTGGATATCCATCGAATTCATGTTTAACAGAAATGCCAGACTTTGAGCGCAAGGCCCCTATCAGCAGTTAATCAAGCAACATCTATTGCCACAGATGGGAACACTTAATCTATTTCATTGGGCACTCAATTATGTCTCTATAATGCAGATGACATCACTTTTTAGACTTTTGACATGAATCGCATGGGGACACAGACAATAAAACCAGATAAGCAAATTATGGGGGCATAGTTCGGTAAGGTATTACCGTATTTGAAATGAAAATAAGCAAATTATGGGGACAATAAAACCATGAGGTGAAAATAGTAGAAGCAATGACATAGAGGCCACTACCTGCGCATTGGTTCATTTGGCCTCAAGTTCAAACATTAACACACAGTTTTCAGAGATTGTCACCCTCTGTCATGCAATTTGCTGCCCTTATAATGTACACCTATTGGAGGGAAGAAAGATATGTAAGAAAAAATGTCAAATATTCAAGTACCTAAACTGGCGAGCTATATCAAAGTAATTCTCTAGGAATTGAGTCGTATAGCTTCTAAAAAACCATAATTTAATTAATGAAAAAAGGAGAATGGACTCCATTTCTTGTCTTTTAGTGAAAAAATTTACAAATAAAAGTCAAGGACAAAAATGGAGTGCATTTATAAAAAACGGAGTGCGAAAACCATTCCGCAAACAAAATCAAGAACAAGAAAACTACTACTGTATATGACTTGATTTCTATTCATCACCTTGAGTTCTGTAGGACGGATTAGTTGGAATACCACTGCATCGCCATCAACCAACTCATGAGCAACCGCGAAACCTTTCCATCCACCGCTTAGCCCATTCTTGCGAGCCAGGTACACTACTGGGTATTCTTCTCCCTCTTCATCAACCAGTGTAACAGTTTCATCACGCTTCGGAAGGTTCTTACGGCAGAAATTGCACGGAAGGCCCTGCAAACAGAAAAATGTAAATAGAAATGAGAAGGAAAGAAGAGTGAAATTATACAATAATCCGGAGTACCGCCATGTGATATGACCACTTTACAACTACATATTATTCCTGTGGGGGGTCTACCATATTCCTGCTATGAAGTGACATAAGAAAATACTAAAAATGGTTCTGAAATTATTCACATGTCAGGTAAAACTCAAATCCTATGCTCAAAAGAATTAGGTAGTACCGCCATGTAATATGACCACTTTACAACCACATATTATTCCTGTGGGGGGTCTACCATATTCCTGCTATGAAGTGACATAAGAAAATACTAAAAATGGTTCTGAAATTATTCACATGTCAGGTAAAACTCAAATCCTATGCTCAAAAGAATTAGGTAAAATGAATCTGTAACATGGGTGCCAGAAACATCCACCTCCTTAATTCCAAGAAGGCAAAAGTATTCATCAGTAGAAATACATTTTCGTCTAGTTTGGTGGAACTTCACATAAATTATTTGGACAGTGCTGGTTTGAACTCCTATGCAAACCAAAAGTCACTTACCAGCCAAAATCCACCAGTCACATGTGATTGTGTCATAGGCTTCACAAACGTCGGATAATCCGGTTCGAGACCCGATTCCAGTTCTTCTGCTCTGGATATTGCCCAGTCCCTTGCTTCATCAGAGGCATATACCCGGTTCGACAAGTCCCTTTTAGAGTTCCCATTCATGTTCCTGTACCTGTCCACATTTTGTATGTCAAATGTCCAAAGCAAAATGCACAATAATGAAAAACAGGGAAACATATGAGTCATTGAACTCTAATCAGCTGATCGGGTTGAGAAGAGTACCTTCTAGGAAACTCAGGACGCTCATAAGTCACCTGTTGTAAAAGATCAAAGCCATTTGTCATTGCTCTTTTCTTTCCAAAAAAAGAAAACCTCGTTTTTAGTAAGCAGAGTGATGATCAAGGATATGAGTGGTTAAAGAACTTGATTTGATATTAACCACCTACCTTTAAGAATCCTAAACTCCATCAAACCCATTTTTTCATTTTTATGAAAGAATTGCATGCTTCAATCCTTGCTCTTTCAAAAGTTTCATCAATCTTTTAACCTTCCTTAGTAAACGAGGAGAAACTCATTTTTTTTCTTCTCATTTCGTATCCCTAGAAAGCAAAGCAACATTTTTAAATTCAATTATTGATTTAAATCCGCCCTCTATATCCCCCATCGGTGAAGGTTTGGCGTAGCGATGTATATGCCAACCCTAGAAATCGAAGTGATTGTAATGTATTACCAACACATGATTTCTCAGCTCCAAATGGGCTCGACTCGGTTCGTTGGGAAATGAATCGAGCTTGAGTATTAAGCTTGCTAAGTAACCGAACCAAGTTCGAAGACCTCGATAATAAAGGAGTTGAGCTCGACTATTTAGGGCAACTCAAGCTCGACGAGACAAACTCGAACACGACAAAATTCGTCGAGGCTCAGCTCATTTGTAGCCCTAAATTGATCAAAGCTATTTCATTCCAACAAAAAATACCCCTTTTTTAGTAAGAGTGATGATCAAAGATGAGTCCTTTACCCTATCTTTTACATATTTCGTCAAATATCTCATCCTAAAAATGTTTTGTGTTTTCATATCAAACTTAAATTTGACGAAAGGATTGGTGTATGTTAGAGATATCTAAGAAATAAAAGGTACATACGAGTTCTTTGTAAACAGGAACAGGCTGATTGGAGATGCGGCTCGATCTTCTCACGGCAATCAACTCCTTCCGAATGACTCGGGCCGTCCCCCGCTTCACCTTTTAATCCATATCAAAGGAATAGAGTAAAACGTCATCAATAGCAACACACACACATATGTAGCCGTACGCGTATATTAATGGAGAGAGAGAGAGAGACAGAGAGAGAGAGAGAGAACCGGAGAAGGCTTGGGAGAGAGTTGTTTCTTGAGAGAAAGAGAGAGGAGGGGGAGATGGAGCTCCTCCATTCTCTTCTTGTTCTCCTCCACCCTCTGCCGCCGTATCTCTTCGTATGCTACCTTCGCCTGCACCATCTCTGTCTCTCTCTCTCGACAAATTCTCGCACAAAATTTTGAGCGTAGAGTCCTTTCTACCGTAGAGAGAGATTTCCTTGAGGAAATTTGAATTTGAGCGAAGAGTTCGAAATGGAAGACTGTAGAATCGGGGGAAGGGAAGTCGACCGTTGGGAGTGCGCTGTGTGGAGGGATGATCGCGTTACTGTGAACGCAGGGGGTTTTAGCTGACAGGTGAATTTTGATGCAGTAAAAAAGCTCAACGATGCTACCCACACGCATGCAGATCCAAAAAAACCAAAAATGCTACCCACACATATAAATAGGCACATATTCTACACAGAGTTTTTTATGGGGCCACATTGGGTTTCACACAAACAATTCGAGCCGTTCATTAAATATTAAATATTTTTTCAAGGGCCTCCGCAAAAAAATCAGCTCAATTTGATATATATAGATCTCAATCCAATCATCCGATTTTTCATTTCGATTTTCGGATAATGAATAGTTAGATGATTGGATCAAGCATTTATAGTTATTGGATTGAGGTGATTTTTGGTGGGAGCCCTTTGAAAAATTGTTTTACATTTAATGAACACCTCGGATCGTTTGTGTAGGACCTGGGATGGACCTCACAAAAAATCTGTCTAGAATATGTACCCTATTTATATGTGTGCTTAGACTTTTCGAAAAAAGTTTTATGGTTCCCTAAAAATATTTAGAGTGGTACGGAATTACAACGTCAATGTGCAGTCCAATCAACCGCTATAAGGGGTTGTTCTCCTAAATAAGCCACTGGCTTTCCCTCCAAAAATGAGCCAAATAAATCCAAAAAAAAACGAAAATAAGCCAATAAGCCACTTGTTTTGTCTTTATTAAAAAAAAATTGGATATCGGTCAAAATATTTTACTTTTTAGATTTCTCTTATCATGAAGATACAATAATCTCCAAAAAATTGACAATAAGCCAAGTGATACGAAAAAAATTTGAATAAAGACAAAAAATAAGCCACTTTGGCTTATTTATCCGAACACCCCCTAATTCAAATTTGGAAAAACTTGTTTGGCTTCCATTAAACACTTCTGGGATATGAAATTAAAATATTTCTGTTTAATTTTTTAAAAATTCCATGTTGGATTATAGTACTCCATTTCTCATATGGAATTTTTACATTGAACATTAGGAGTAGTATAGAATCTTCATGTAGATAAAGACGAACTTCTCGTTATAATACAAGACAATTATCAAAATAAGCTGTGACTCTTAACTCATATGACAGTGCCCATTGGATTATAATAGGATGTCTAGGATTCCAATATACATAGAGATATTGAACCCCCTTTGATTGCTATAACCCACTAATTCACCTCTAGCATCCCACATATATATATATATATATATATATATATATATATATGTTGGCAAAAATGAAAATGAGTTTTACTAAGTAAAACGGCGACATCAAATTAGTCTAATGGTATTTTTATCAAATTGTTTGGGCATCTACGTGATTGTCTTCTTATCAATTTTAACAGTCTATTTGCTACCGATCAGAATTCCCAAAATAATAAAGTAGGAGAGGGATACGATATGTATGCCAAATTTGAATACTCGTTTTGAAAGGATATGGATGTATATAAGCAGGTGAAATGTTTTTTTCCAAACTAATTGATAATAGGAGTAATATTTTTGTAAATAGAGGCATGATATAGAGGGGCACAACGGCGGAGGGAGGGTAATTTTATTAGGGTTGAATGGTAGATTATCTAGTATCTGAATATTGAATATCGAATGGTCCGGATTGACATATCTGGGCTAGGTTGGATGTAGCCTAAATACCATAGAATATGCATCATTCCAGCCTCCATCAAACATGCGATAAACTATCACATGAGGAATCTAATCCATCCACTCATTGCTAAAGGATGTTAGGTTTGTCCAAAGGACTCAAACCCTAGACCTCACGCTCCAAATTACACGACCATTGGGTCAAACTCCAAGGTCACCTAAAGGATTTTTAGCGGTACACGAATGTAAGAAAACTAAACATGATGAGACTCATATCCATATGCCGGAGGTGTGGGCCTTGATGGGTAACCTCAGATGGACTAATAATAATGGTGGAATCCCATGTCAAAGCAAATAATAGAGAATAGAGACATCATTCTTGAATTGTCTGTCCCAGGACTCTGGTTATCCCTTCCAAATTACTCCAACAATCAAACATGACTGAAATTTGAGTCATAAGGCCAGTTCATGCAAAGTATGAAAATATTATGCATAGTTTTGCACCAAAATTGATTACTGCTAAAGGTTTAATGCCCAATTCAAAATGTCTCATAATATTGCCCAAGTGTCTTGTGTCCGACACGGTGACACCAAATACTTCGAAGAGTCCACGTAATTCAAGACAGGAAGTTGTCGATGGACCAAACCAATGCATCGCATGACTGTTCCACTCAGATGCTGCATTCACTATTGGAAACGATGAGCTAGTCCCAGTTAATCATTGGAAGTGAATTAGTGTGCACCAGTAACTGCTACTGACTGATCTCAAGTATCAACTTTTCAAGTGCTTCAGTTGCCAGAGGAATGTACAGGCAATCCTGGCCGTCCGAATGTCTTCTGATCTTGACCAACTCATGATCTTTGAATTCTGTCAAATGGGAATTCAGTGTCACCTGGCTACTCACCAGGAATCGCTCTCGACAAATTGTGTACAAATTATTGACTGGCATCCCTGGTATAATGAACAGATTCACACAACCATATAATCTGCATTATGACAGATAATACTCTAACTTGAAAAAAAAAATATCACAAGGGGAAGCAACTTCTTGCCTTCTTCATCAGGGTGAGCCAGTTGATGTTCTGCAAGAACTTTGAACACGTTTTGGGCATTAGGAGTCAAACTCTGTAAAACTATTGAAGCTGTCTTGACAGATTGGGTGGTGCCACCATGTGTGAGAATCAATGGATAGAAGGTTGCTTCAACTTTGTATGGAGCAAATGTCGGGACATGATACCAACACCAGTTGAATTGCGTGTGAACCATCTTCTTATCCCACACTAGTACAGAAAAAAGATTATGCACCACAAAGTCAAGACCTGTTAATACAGAATCCCATGATGCCACAAGTTCAGCCACAATGAAGAATCAGAAGGCAAGTTTTTCCTCTTCTCGTTCCAAGTAGGAGTCGAAGTTCAAAAACAGATCCATAATTGTGATATTAAAAACTGAGTGTTTTTCTTTATTTTGGAAAAGGGGGAGCTGGATAATTTTCTACTCATTATAAGGACTGTCGCACCATAGCTATGACATCAAAACACTACCAAATGACACGATTTACCCAATGTCAATGCAAAATGGAAAAGGAAGAAAAATCAAGCAAAAGGATTCCAAATATGCTCAATATTGGATCTTTCTCTATCAAATAAAGAACAAAAACAAAAAGATACTTACAAAGAGGAGCATTCACATGATCAATAGAAGCAACAACACATATATGAGAACAAGCAGCCATTCTGGCTAGATATTGTTGTGTCTCTGAGTCTCGCAATCCTGGCCCATCAATGTTGTGAATGACAACACAAACAAAACATTCATCTCCCTCCACTTGGGGTCCATCCAGAAAAGCAAGAAGATCGTCTACGGATCGGGAATTAAATGGTTGTTGAACTTTGGAGGAGTTTCCCGAAGGAGTTCTTCTCTGGATTTTTAACTGATCCCACAGAAGTTCAGCCAATGCTATCAACATCTGTAAAGTAAAACATTCATTTGACATTTAAAGATGTTTTATGTGCTCAATAGATAGGTAAATGCAGCGGGCCGATTCAACCTTTACATTATGCATGCTCTAATTGTTGGGATTTGTCCCACATCGATTAATTATCTCTTCCAAAACTAGTATATGAACCTGGGCGGCCTCTCCACTCTTAACCAATTGGTTTGGAGTTCGATGCTTTAACACTAATCATTGGTCATATTTAATCGCTCACCATATACTAACAACGTATCTTTTGACTTGAAGTGAAAGACTTTATTTTCCACGTGTGGAAAATCATTATACCACTTACCTGTTTAAGATTAATTGACTGAAGATAGCCATTGATTACGAGAACATCATACTCAGTTAACGTCGTCGAAGCAAAATCTTCAATCAAGGCCTTCTTTGATCCAAACCCATACATTAACAGGCTAAAACCACACCTGGGTCATTGCAACAAACAAATGTATAACACCTCCAGTGTCTTACATTGACAAAATAGATCTACTAATAATAATGTGAGCACATGCCTTAGCTCAAAAGCCCACTTTGAGTACGAACTTCTGTAACTGTTCATCAAAGACGCAATTTCACTCTCATGCTTAGGCTCAATATTGGCTATGGCCTCCCGTAGCTCCTGCATGATCAATGTACATATTAGCACAGGTACATAACAATTGTGTACAACGTGGGTGGGAATAGTCAAGAGGGTATGGAGGGCACCTGTTCGTCGACAGGATCAATGTCAGAGAGCTTGTGAGTTGATTTCTTTCCAGAACTTCCCAACTCCTTTGCTAGAAAATAATTTCTTGAGAACCCGAACTCTTCATCATCTACATCATTGGTATCCATGATTTTCAATCCCAACTAGTCTGAGGAAAAGGGCAAGTAGACCAAGGTTGTTAGTAAACATGTGTTTACTCTTTGTTGTTTATGTACCTTTTTAATTCAGGCAGTTGAATTCATGGGGAAGCCAATTATACTCTATTGCTTTCCGTAGCTCTAACTCAGTTAGATATCCACTTTAAAGATGGCTTTTTAACTTTATAAGTGTCATTTTTGTCTTTCTGTTCATTTTTAGTGTTTCCCTTCTTTAAATAAAACTTCAATGGGATCATAGACTCAAAGGACAGGATACTGATCATACAGTAGAAGGAAAAAGAAGGCATGAAGAGACCCTCCTGCCCCAACCCTAGACAGTCAAATTGGTGAGTTCTTTGAACTTGAAATGATCTTTAAGCAGGCAAGCGTTCTCCAACGAAAGGCCCCTTCATTTTTCCCAAGTGAAGAAGAAACAACTTTGCAAATCAATGCAAGATGAAGGTTTTGTTTTCTGCTCAACTAGAACAACACACTCTGTTAGCTTGTTTTATAAGCTGTAAGTTGGCTGTAGCTATGCTACTTTCCCCAAGACCTCCATAACCAATGCATGTTAGTCAGTATACAGATTCAATAGAAGTTCGAATGGTCTGTGGACTAATTCTTCCATCTGAACTATGTCAAATGGTCTCAATGGTGGCAAACATATCGGTCAGCCGTATATATTTATATGTGCAGTATCACCGAAATTACTAACCTTGCCTTTGTTTCTGATTTCATTTCTCCTACCCTCTTCTCCATTGTGTTTTGTGTGTTTGGGAAAACTTAAGTGCATTGCTTACCAGAACGTTAAGGGAGAAAACAAAAACAAATGAAGCATGCCATGCTATGTCATTGTCTTGTGTTGTTATTGTTGCTGTTTTCTCCAAGATCCATATAGGTGTATGGATATCACGACGAACCAATTCAATAAACGGGTCTTTATGTGTGTACAAGAACAATGCAGTGCTCAATGACATGGGCCTTGATATCTCTAGCAGTCGGGAAGTTATCAGTTTTCATAATGTTGCAGATTACGAAAACCACTCTAAGCTGGTTGTTTCCAATAAAACAAAAACACATCTATTGTTGAGGCACAATTTCGTGTCAAGTGGATGATAGATACATCAAGAAGCCATCGAGTTTCATTACCTCCTAATTTTATCGGCCCAGCCGCCCAGCTATTTTCATCATGAGTTTCGAATTCTGTTCCTGAAAGGCCTAGGGCCTTGTTAGGCATTTAATTTATACTGAAATAACTTCCCCTTCTGCGTTTTAACTAAATAACATATGCGTGAGAACAGTGAGATCGAGAAAGGAAAACACTTTGATTGCACTTTACTAGCACCTATTAACATACACACTTCAAATACACATTACTAGAAACTCCATGGGGTTGACCTGGTGGTCCTAAGGTATCAGGTTCAAAACCTCTTATGTACTATCAATTCCTTTGGAGAAGTCCATATGGAGCTTTGCTCCGGCTTTAACTGGCTCCCCACAAGTGGACTGTTGGAATTTGGGCCCGAGGTGCGCATAAGCTGGCTGGACACTTGAGTTATAAAAAAAAAAAACTACACATTACTAGAACCTCATCTGAGACAATATTGAAAACCATTGGACGCGTTAAAGAAATTATTCCGATTAAGGTGATTATAAGTTCCTTTACTAGTTCATCACATCAACAGTGAATTTTCCTGGAAATTATGTTTAAATTGAATTCCGGAATGAATCTTGATGATTAAATTCCCAATTAGGACAACAATTTTTTGTGTGTGGTACCAGAATGTGGGCGAATTGATACAAAAAGAGTACGAGCAAATAGCAATCACAAAAGAGTATAAGTGAAAGCTTGTGTGTGTGTGTGTGTGAGAGAGAGAGAGAGAGAGAGAGAGAGAGAGAGAGAGAGAGAGAGCTTACATGTCGATTTGGACGGCAATGCGCGGCCTGGGTGGAGAGAGAGAGAGAGACGGCGGTTGGGGAAGGGGTAGAGGGAAATTGGAGGGAAACTCAATTGGGCCATTTGTGGGCAAGTGAGAACTTCCCACCGCTGACCCGAATGGAGTGTCTAGGTGGGTCGGGTTATCTTTGGGTAAATGTCACCGCCACCCCTGGAGGTTTTCTGTGATGACAGAAATCTCCTTCACGTTTGAGAAATAACTATATTCCCTGTGATTTTAATGTTTATTTCACCCACACCCAACCAACAAATCATTTGGCCAAACACGTGATAGGAAGTTGTCAAAAGAAACTTACATTGTCAAATTCAGCCGTTTTGATTCAAAATAAGTGAGAGTTGATAGTTTTTACCATTTTACTATAAAAAAAGTGAATTTTTAGATATAAGATATTTTTGGCTCATTCTATCACATATTTGAACAGATAATTGCTAATTTGAACATTAGTGAAACATGCGCATAGAAATCACAAGAGGTTCATTGTCATTTATCATATGTGAAGACGTACCTGTCATTAAAAAAAACCTCATGGGTGTTAATGAAAGTTACCATTTTTCTTTCTTCAGGGTAAGATGTTAGCATATAAATCGATATTGATATTTGAAAAAGTAATCCGTACGCACTCCTTTAAGAATTGTTGCTCATTTACAAAATGGATGGCTCCTCTTATACATATATGTGGCTCTTTTTTTTTTTTTTGAGTATACGGTACACCATTTATCAATTTTGTGGCTCATTTTATGAAATTTTGTTGCCCAAGATATGAATTTTGTGGTGATTTATTATAAAAAATTATGTGGTCCAATATGCAAGATTTTTGGTGTTTAATTACAAGATTTTGTAATGGTTGTATATGGTGCATGTTTTGATTAAAAAAAAAAAAAAGGAAAAAGAGAACAAAATAATATTAAACAGTGTGTGAGACGAAAAATATAGATTACCCGATATGAGTACTTTATCTATTCTCTGCCATGTTTATATGAGATCCATTTGATAGGTGGTTGATCCTTGTTGAGAATATAAGATTGGGAAAAAAAACTGAAATGATCCCTATAATTAAGTGTTTGTGTAAACTTGGTCCCTGTAGTTGTAATAGGCCCAATTTACACTCTATACTTTCTATTTTGTTTCAATTTGGTCCAATTACTAACCGCCATTAGTCCTTTTAACATAAAAATCAAATGGCCCCTTTTTTGGGGGTTAAAACAGTAATTCTCTCATTCCCCTCTTACCCTAATATTAGAGGTGTGCATGAGTCGGGCGGTCGGGTTTGACCCCCGACTCGACGTGGCGGGTAACAAATGTTTTAGGCCTGCAAACCAAACCAAAAAAGGGTAAGAACCGTCCGCGATCGTATTATTTACATCGGGTCGGGCCGGGTCTGGTCCGACTAAAAACCGAATTAATTTTTATAAATTGGTCGAGTCGAGTAAGAAACGCACGAACTCGTACCCTGAACCAAAATCTGATTTTTAATAGAAAATGAACCCATACCCATCTGAAGCACATATTTGACCCCGCCAGGGACCCTTCGGGTAGGGATGGTCCGCGGGTGGACGGATTTTTTGCACAGGCCTACCTAATATACTTCTGAACCGAAACACAGCTCATTCTTCCATTCTCCATTGATAAGGAGGTACCTGAGAAGAAATTTGGCTATAGTTTTCTGCAAAAAGTTGTCCTCTAATTCAACATTTTCATGATCAGCCATGAGGCAACATAACCACTGGTATTGTCTACCTGTTTAATTTGTGGACAAATACTGAGATGCTTTATTTTTCTGCATATTACTGAAAATACATATAGAACTATGTCCAAAAGTCACAACATGATAAAGAACCATGTTCAAAAGTCAAAATATTACTTAAACTCAGGGGTTGTTAGGCTAATAAGCCAAGTGGTTTATTTTTTTGTTCTAATTCAATTTTTTCGCATTTATTAGTTTTTTTGTCAATTTTTTGGGATTATTGCTTCGTCATAACGAGAAGAACCTAAAAAAGTAAAAAATTACCATCAAAATCCAATTTTTTTGAATGAAGACAAAAAAAAAAAAATTGGTTTATTGGTTTAGTTTTGTCTTTATTAGCTTATTTTTGTCTTTATTTAAAACGACTAACGACGGACTAACGGTAGTTAACAATTTGACCAAATTGGAACAAAATGGAAAGTACAGAGTATAAATCGAGCCAATTACAACTACAGGGACCAAGTTGACGCAAACATTTAACTACAGGGACCATTTCGGTTTTTTTCCCATAAAGTTATCCCGTTCTCTAACAGCTTATGCTGTGTTTGGTTTATGTTGTGAAAAGTTTTTTGAAAAATAGTAGGGGTAATAAGTGGAGAGAGAAATGTTAGAAGTATAAGGAATCTAGAGGGAATCTAGGGGAAATTTTTTGAAAAATTCTTTTCAAAAAGCAAAGAGAACAAGGCATTAATTAAGCTTTTAGATGAGTTGATGGTAATTAACAATCCAACTAATATAGTATCTGTTAGAGGAAATCCAGTTTCCTAATCAGTTGCCTAATTGATTGATTGAGGATCCGTGACTGTAACATAGGAATATTATATATTTATTTTTTCCAAGTTTAACTTCCTTCCTAGTTTAGCTTCTTTGTATATAAAGGGATTTGTATCTTTGTAAAGAATTTTCATTCAGAAATAAACCAATATTCTTTCAATATTTCGTTCTTCTAGATTCAACATGGTATGAGCAGACATAAGATCTTGAGTTCGAAACTCACCGCATACCTAACGATTAAAATTTACACGTGTTTAGCCCACTTATGAAAGAAAACCTAATTACACGTGAGGGCGTGTGTTGAGAATATAAATAAAGTTGCCCCTCTCTGTAACAATTTAAGCTTTTAGATGAGTTAGTGATTAACAATTCAATTAATAATCCTGCACTGGAGCATTGCACATAATATACATGCATGGCCTTATTGATTTTGGGTCACAAAACCAGGCCGAATCTGTAATAAATTTTCTCTATCTCTCTACTAATTACTCTTAAAAATCTCTTTTAAAATCCAAACTGAACATGGTAACGTCTCTCAATGTTGGGTTTTTTGCTATGTGGAAAAAGCTGTTTGGAAAAAGAAAAAGAGACTTTAATGGAATTAGTTGGCCGGAGAAGTAAGTGTATTTTTTGAATTAATGATTTGGTGGCTGGCAGTGCATTAAACAGCATTTGTTGAGCTTGGCTCTAGATTATTCTCGGCAGTGGAAGAGTCACCTGTTTTAGTGCCAATTCTAGGTGTATTTAAAGTAGTGCATAGTGTGTGCCGTGGGTTAAGAGAAAAAGGAAAGGCAGAGAACAGAGAAAAGTCAATTCTTTCTTTGTGCATTTATGAGTTACAGTAGAAAGAAATTTGAGAGAGAATATTGTGCGAGTTTGATAGAGATAAAAATACTAAGAGCTTGAGAGGTAGAGTAGAGTATTTTGTATCTCATTTTACTCATTTAATATTAGTGGAAGTTGTTCTCTCCATGGACGTACCCGAGTTTGGGTAACTACGTAATTTTTTTTTTGTCTCTTTTGTGTGTGTGTTTATTTTTCGTTACGCTTCCATTGTATAGGTGATCGGGTATTTTACCCAACACTCAAAAGTATTTCTCTCGCACGCTCGCTCTCTCTCTCTCTCTCTCTCTCTCTCTAAAATTGTCTTCCAAAGCAACTAAAATTAGCAAGATCGAGAATTGGGAGCGGACGTAGAGCGTGAAAACGGGAGCCGAGGATCTCACTACAAAGATTATACGACCTGGGTACCGCATTTTTCCGATGCACGACCCGGTGTTGCCGTGTTGTTGGTACGTAATGAGAGAAGGAAGTATGGAGAGAGAATGTACTGCAGTAGCACTGCTGGGATCATTTTTTTTTGCATGCCTTGATCCCAAATTGTTAGACGACTTAAAATGGACTTGGGGCTTGTAGTGTGCGATTTGAGCCATTTATATCGACAATCAATAGTCTAGAAATAATCACTTCTCCTATAGATCCATGTTGTCGATTGGCTAAAATAAAATTTAAATCATTGATAGTGGAGACGGATGGCTCGAATTATGTATTATATCCTTGTAGTGCGCCCTACACTTTAGGGACCCCGGTTTCTTGCACATTAAATAAGGATCAAACACTTGGCTTCTTTCACCGCGAGACACGACTTGTTAGTGTGAATTTATGACCATTTTGTAACGGACAAAAGATTATATTTGATTATGTGTTGCTTTCATATTGACCCTTAGAAAATGGAAGTAAACAACGAAGCACTTTTTCGATGCGACATTTCAATGGTGTGGCGTGTTGGTATAAATATTAATCATCACTTTGACCCTATTAGTGAGAGATTAACTAGTCGGTGCTCTTTCAGAAAAAAACTTCTACTTATTGCAGAAAGTCTACCCACACAGTAGATCTGTGCACAGATTGTGCACAGATTTTATCGTGGGTTCCATCACGGGTCTCACACAAATCATCCAAGCCGTTCGTTAAATGTAAAATATTTTTTCAAGGGTCCCCGTAAAAAATAAGTTCAATCCGATACCTATAGGTATTCGATCCAACCATATAACTTTTCATTATCCGGAAATCTGAATGAAAAATTAGATGGTTGGATGAAGCACCTATAGGTATTGGATTGAGCTTATTTTTTACAGGGGCCCTTGAAAAAATGTTTTACATTTAATGAACGGCTCGGATGATTTGTGGGACCCGTGGTGGGCCCCACAACAAAATCTGTGCACAATCTGTGCACAGATTGCTGTGTGTAGAACGGTTCTACCTATTGTGGATTATGATCTCAATAAGCGGGAAAACAAAAATTAGTACTAATTCTTTTGTCCCGATTGTTTTTCACTTTTGTATTGACGTGCCATTTAAAAACTTTGCCTATATTTCACAATTTATAATGTATTTTTTTTTATTTTGAGAACTTTGTTTAGAAAAAGTAAATTAAAATTAATCAAAGAAGATTCACATTTACATATAAAATAATTAATATTGTAAATTAAAATTACAGACTACTTTTTGAAATATTTGAAATAATAAAAAGAGACTAGCAATTTGAGACGAAGGGAGTAATACATACATTTCATGTTTACGCTCGGACTTGATGAGAGAGAATAATAGAAATTCCTAATAAGACAGTGTCTGAAAACGTGAAAATGTGGACGACTTGTTTTTTAATAATTAATTTTCCTCACCTGTACATATGCATTAAAGATTTGTTGACAAATGAGGGCATTTCACACTTCAATAACTTACCTAATACAAACATGCATATAGGACCACCAAGAAAAATACTCCCAAACTCCCAAGAATATATGGTTTACCCACAAACAAGTAACCGAGTGATCATTTTGCACTAAAGATGCTAGAGATCGACAGTGCTGGAAAAGTTATTTGGCGGTACTGGGGCATCGTGCATGGCGGTGTCCCGACACGGCTCTAACACTTGTAATGTTTTTGTGAATTTCATTGTTAAGTGTATGGACTCTACAAAAATGTGTGATTTCTATTAAATTTCACCTTACCTAAGAGTATATAAAGACGGAACCATACCAAAAGACACTGTGATCACACTGGAGACTGGTGTCTCCGCCAGGCTCTATACCGGCTACCGCCCTACTCTCACACCCAATGTTCCAAACTGCCCGGCCCTTGTCATTTTCTTTCACGGCGGAGGTATTTTTTTCATCCCATCAACAGGTGACCAAAGTACCGTTAAATTTGTTTGTAGTCCAGGATCACCACCGCATGATTCTACAAATCACTCCACGATCGTGAAGTCTACAACTAAGTGCATGAATCTCACATAAATAGATGATTTGAAATAATTTGCAGCACTATATGGCGGTGCTCCCATAATACACTCCTACCACCATTCTCTCAACTTACGTACTAGTCCCCAAAGCCGACGTCATCTCGGTAAATTACCGAAAAGCCTGAGCACCCGCTTCCGGCCGCCTATGGCCCGTCAATTGAATGCACCAGCAAATTAGTAGTTGAGGAAGAAAAAGATCTCAACGACACTTCAAAAAATGAATGACTAATGTCATAAAATAATACTTCTGTAGATGGAAGGTCGGACAGGGCATAAATGATCATTAAATGTGGATGGTTGGTTGGAAATAGTACTAATGTGTAAGTGGTGATGGGGACATGAAACTAATTAAAATTAATGATCAGCAAAGTCTCTCATTTACTTTTGAAACCTCCTAATGGAAGTAGGGAAGGAATTAGGATTTTGTAAACGCGGAGACCAAACTATAGACAAGATTTTGAAATTTTTAGGTTCGGAAATCTAATAGTTTGTTTGGTTTAAATTTTGAGGAAGGTTTTTCGAGTAGTAAGTGGAGAGAGATAGAAAGAGAAATGAGATATATAATTGAAGAAAAAACTTATGCGAGACCGTGGCACATAAAAAAAAAGGGTTTTAGATCCAAAACGAACACATTTTTAAAGGATTTAAATGTCTAAATAGCACTTAATACAAAATACAATATTTAGGTGTTATTAACAAAAAAAATGCTAATATTAATATTAAAATAAAAAAAAACTCACCCGAAAACAACGCGGGGGCCATGGCCCCCTATGACGACACATAGATCCGTCATTGAATGGAAGTGACAAAAACTTGGGTGTTACCTAAGTCGCGTAATCTGCATGTACGTGCGTTAGCGAATGCGGAAGCGCGAGCATGAAAGCGCATCTGAGTCCATATATAATTAAAATTTGCGGGAATATATTGAGAGCCCTGGCACAGTGCAATGATTGAGAGCGGGTACGCGGGACATTTTGAAGAATTACGTACGTGACTAAAGGTGTTACAAGTATATGGTGCTTTGATAGCAAAAAACGAATATACAGTGTGGGAGACGGAAGACAAAGGTTATGAAATACTAGGAGTGTGGTATTAATTCTCTCAGAATCCCAAACAAAATCACATTTTGATTACATTGAGCTGCTCGGGTCATCGAAATTCGATCGGAAAAGGAGAGGTGCGGACGAAAAGGGATGTGGACTTGATCCGGACTGTATAGATATACATGAGACTCACTTAGCTTGTTATGTAGATTGTAGTCGGTTTTGAATAAAGTCAAATAATGTGTGTGTATGACTGTAGACGCGATCGTGATCAAGGTGTCTTTCATAAATATTATAAACTACTAAAATTTGTTGGAGCGAGGGTTGAAGAGGTATTGAGTGAGAGGACTATAGAAGCATGGTTTAGGATCACGATTTTCATGCCTTTTCTTGGACAAAAATGTTAGACGGCTTCAAACAATTAGGATCAAAGGCTAGCTAGGCTTGTTTTTCACCACGAGTGCATGTTAAGTTTGAATTTATGACACACAAAACATCATGAAGTACTACTGTTGCTTTCACGTTGATCCTTCAAAATTAAGAAAGTGAACCACCAAAGTAGTTTTGGAGGTGACTTTTCTCAGTCATTTCGGTATATAAAGAATTACTTTGACTCTATTATAGAGCATTTTTCGCCCTTCATTTCTCCGTATCTCCATACTTCTCTTTCAAAAAGGAGTCAAAAGAAAGTGTTTAGGAAGATGTATTTCTCCAATCAATCCTTCATTCTTCCATATCTCAATATATATTAATTTGGGTTCTCCAAACCTTTTTTTATCATGAAAGATGGATTGGAGCAAATAAATCCTCCAAAACTCCGGTTGTTTTGAAAAAACTAGAAAAATATGGAAATATAGAGGAATGGAGGGTGCATTGAAGATGCTTTTATAGTGAGAGATTCAATAATTGTACGAGTATTCCCTTGAGAACTGATCCATAGTGATTAGTGCATAGATCAGTCTATGAGACCCATTTTAATGTCTCACGAATATTATTTGAGTCGTTAATTAATTTAAAATTATTTTCTGAATGGTCTTGCATGGAGCACCGTCAGAAGCAATAATCAATAATATGTCCCTAATAAGAGATTTTGTGAAAACTTGTACGTATAACTTGTTTAATTAAAAATAATTTCCCTCACGATGATCCAGACAAAATAATGGAGTAACTCAACATTAAATCTCTTTTGACAAGTGATGGCTTTTCAAACTTTAATAACTTTGGCTAATACTAAAATTACCATGCATCATCCTGGGCCACCATGAAACTAAAAATACTCCCAAGTCCCAACCATGCTTCTCTCTCTCTCTCTCTCTCTCTCTCTCTGATATTAATACTCCCAACTATGCTTTACCTACAAACAAGTAACCACACCAAGCGATCTTTTGCTAGCAAAAACTAGCCCTCTCTCTCTCTCTCTCTCTCTCTCTCTCTGTGACATGGATTCAAGCAAACGAGAAGTATCCCATGAGATACCACCCTACTTAAGAGTATACAAAGACGGAACCGTAGAAAGACTATTTGGCTACGAAATTGCACCAGCAGGCTTTGATCCTCAAACCGGTGTCGTATCGAAAGACACCGTGATCACGCCGGAGACAGGCGTCTCCGCCAGGCTCTACCGCCCTAATCTGGCACCCGATGTTCCAAAACTACCCCTCGTCATTTACTTCCACGGCGGAGGTTTTTTCTTGTCATCGGTTGCTGACCCGAAGTACCACAACTCTCTCAACGTACTAGTCGCCAAAGCCAACGTCGTCCTCGTCTCGGTGAATTACCGAAAAGCCCCTGAGCACCCACTTCCGGCCGCCTATGAAGACTCATGGGCAGCTCTTAAGTGGGTGGCTTCTCATATGTCCGGTGGTGGTAGTGAGGATTGGCTCAGGGGCAAAATCGACTTTTCAAGGGTGTTCTTGGCCGGGGATAGTGCCGGGGCGAACATGTCCCACCACTTTGCAATCCGGGTCGGGTCAGACCCGATTGGAGATTTGAAGCTCCGTGGGGTTGTCATGATCCACCCGTACTTTTGGGGCGAAGAGCCTATAGGGGAGGAGAAAAGGGACACGGTTAGGAAATCGATGGTGGACGAGTGGTGGCGGTTCGTTTGCCCGTCGGATAAGGGAAACGATGACCCGCTTATCAACCCGTTTGTGGATGGAGCCCCGAGTCTTTCGGGTTTGGCTTGTGACCGGGTCATTGTTTGTGTTGCTGAGAAGGATATATTGAGGGATAGGGGGAGATTGTACCATGAATCATTGGCGAAGAGTGGGTGGAATGGAAAGGCAGAGATTGTGGAGATTGAAGGGGTGGATCATGTTTTTCACATCATGGATCCAAGTTGTGAGAAGGCTCTTTACATGGTGAATTGTTTAGCAAGGTTTGTAAACCAAGAGTGAACTTGAGAGAAGTTGGTGATGTATTTTCCTTTTGTTCAAGAGGTTATTGGAGCTATTTTTTTTTTATTTTTTATAATTTAAGTGTCCGGATCAGTTTATATGCTTTTCAACAAATTTTGGAAGATCAATTCCACAGCTCCTATACGGAGAGTCCAAATTAAGTCAAAGTTCCACAGCTCCTATACGGAGAGTCCAAATTAAGTCAAAGTAAAGCTCCGTAAGAAAGGCAAGGTTATTAGGGTTGTTTGTGTGATTTTGTTTTCAATATGGATGCATGTTACTGTGTTCATAAGTTAAATTATTAGAAATGGCCAACCGTACTCTATTCTATTGGGTTTGCATTTCACTTTATAAGAGCACTTCTCTTTTATCATTAGGCTTTAAATGAATCGAGCAGCTCGCAAGTTCAGCTCAATTTGACTCGTTTAGTAAATTAACCAAGTTCGAGCTCGAGTTTTTCGGCTCGTTTACTATTTGTTTAGTAAACGAGCCGAGTGGAGCTCCACTCGTTCAATAGAAGCTCCGCTCTTTAAGGGAGGTTCGGCTTGATTAAAGAAACTTATTTAGTAAATGACTAAGTTTGGCTCGTTAAAGACTTGGCTCGTCAATTTTTTGGCCCTACTTGTCACCTTAAAAACAACTTAAGCTTTTGTTGTCTTAATAGTGGATTTTTCCAACCATTCTTTTTTTTTTGGATCGGCAAAGATGAAATTTTATTAAAAATGGGGAAAAAGAGAAAAGGGATCCAACAAAGAGTTGGAAGTAATATTTTAGGATAAAAAAAAAACAAAGAGTTGGAACACACTTACACCTGAAACGGGCAAAAGCCCAACCACCTAAGGGTCTACAAAGGATCACAAAATATAAACATTAGAGTCCAACCCAACACCCAAATAATACAATACAGCTTAAACACCGAAATCCCGGCCCTACCCTGGACTACTGGTGATGTCCCATCCCTTAACCAGCGCAAAGATCAACGCTACAATGGCCAAGCACGAGTTCATAAAGTATTCAAAAATGAACATGAATTTGCGCAGCTTTCATTGACATCCAAGTCATCCGACAGTGTCCGACATACGAGCTAGCACATTGACGAGGGCCTGCCGTTTAGAGCCGGGGCAAGATTTGCATAGGCCTGTTGATGGACCTAAGAAGTATCGAAACTAAAACATAAAAAGGAGCAAATTTCTAAGTTTTCAGGTTAGAGAAGCTGTTACAATTCCACCTCGTTTCATGTTTTGCTAACGGTTCTACACAATGCACACACCTCTTTTTTCCATACCAGCGTGGTTCCATGCTACGTGTGCGAACAAATAAAATGATATACGACATGGAAGTAATGAGACATGGCGGTGGGAAATATGAGTGGATTGAAAAAGTGAAAGGATGGATGAAGAAAAAAATGTGAGATGACAGAAGTGGAGGAGTCCATGTGAAATTTTGTGTGATTTTCTTAAGAAAATGGGGACGCCCTAGGAGTACTACCCTCCTTTGGTACTATGGTACAGATAGATAGGTGTTATTAGCGCAGTGGAAAATCATTTTTCAGACATTCGAAACATGAAAAATATATTCCCACCATTTCAAATTGATCGCTCCTATAATAAGTCGTGCAATTTTTGAAGCAAAAACTAAAGTACTTTCACATGCATCATTTTTAATTTTTTTGAGGCCAAATCAAAGTATTTCTAAGTTCTTTTAATATGGTGCCAAGAAATTTCAAAAATTATGCAAGAAAACACTTTATCTAATAATCTCCAAATTGCACGATTTTTCCTAAGAATCTAACAATTTGTGAAAGAGTATTAGTAATAATTACACTATCACCACATACAAACGCACACTTACACTCACTCGCAGACTAAGGGCCACACAAACATTGTGTAGCAAGCCGAAATAACGGCTCGTGCCCATGCCAAGCGAGTACCAAACCTCCCGCGAACGGTCCGTGCGGATCCGAACCTTGTCGTTCATTCAGCTCTGCTTATACCGACGTTCGGTGGGACCTCCTCAGAAGTTAGATGGAATCGTCGGCCGAGCATGCCGACCCTTTAACAATCGGACTCCACGTTAGGCCTTGAACCGACGTGGGGACCATGCTTCTAGCTCACCCATGTGGGGACAACCACCTCAATCATGATGACGACTCTGATGTCATCCGAACGGTTACACACTTGGATGAACCTAACGTGACGATAGGGTGACGTCAACTGACGCGTGACAAGCACATGTACAGTATTGGAGGCCAAACGCAGGAGGACCCTATAAATACCCCATTATACCAACCCTAGAGAAGGTACATGCTCTTCCATACTCAAACGCTAGTTCTTGCGCTTTCATCTCTGAACACTATACTCATTCTCGCACCGGAGGGCCATTCCGGAGATCCTTTGGTGTGGTCTTTTAGTCATTCTTTCTTGTGCAGGCTAGGTGGAATCCAGGAGCCACTCTCAACCCAACTATGATCCAGGTGCGAGCGAACCAGATCCATCCGAGCCCCACACATTGCACAGGTGTAGAGTTTTTCAAAAACATGCAATGCTCAAAAGTAGAAGAGTTGGTCCAAACAGCTTAGCATTTTTGGCAAAATATCGACAAAGCTTAAATTTTGAGACAGTCCAAAGACTCCAAACAGAGGCTTAGAAAAGCTCGCCCATTGGACGCTAGACTTGAAAGAGGGTAACAGCGCTCTTCGTCTGGCAGATGCATCTGCAAATAAGGCTATATGAGTTCAAGTCACAGCTCTATTTTTGATGCAATGTTTAGATCCAGAATTTACCGTGAGAAGAAAGAAGCAGACAAAAATCTAATGGAGTTGCTGAAACTGTTTCCATTAGACACGAAGGAACAGAAATCAAATCATAGAATCTCAACTAGAACAGGACTCGATTGAACCAAACTAGAAAAACAAATTGGGAGGAACTGCATCATACGGGAGTCGCTTGCGCGTTTTCGTTTCCTACCAAAACCATGAAGCATTTCTTGCAGTTCAAGGAGTTGATCATACGCACATCATCAATTTAACTTTGGCTGAAATAGAATTGAGTGGAGAATCGAACGCTGAATCCTAGAATACAACCGTGTCGAGCATGGTGCCTAGTGTCTGAATAATGTTTGAAGACATCAAGTTGGACACGTGTTCTTCAAGATGTTTCTTGGCATCCTGCCTTCCCACATTTACAATTGCTAGTTTTTCTGGTGGCAACTCATCCTCTTCCTGCACTGCCTTGTTATATTTAATGGCAAGATTTAGCATCTCCTGCACATCCAACACAATACACCAACCCGCATGATGACTTTAACCAGAAAGTGTTGCCTATCTAAATAAACTTTGAGAGAGATTCAGAAAAGAGGTCCAGAAGTGAATTGACACGGAGATGCTATGACCCAAAAATTTATGTTTTTAACTGCATGCTAGTACTACTGGACCCTCATTAACTCCCACAAGTGAAAAACTCTACACTTTTCCTGCATTATCAAGTGCTTATTGTGCACTCCACTACTTACTTCCATGCGAATGACATCGATTTTCTTTCAAAGAAAATTAACACATGCAAAGGATGTCCTCATAAAATTCTAAAATTTTGTGCTTGACATTCAGTTTTCTATGGTCCAACCACAGGGGACTTCAGGTTATCACCATATGCATCAATTTAAGTGCTCCAAGGAAAGCGTAGAGGTAAATGAATCTCTGAATGTAGTAAATTGCTTTCTTTTTGCTTATCTTTGACAAGAAACTTGCGATTAGGTTATCTACATGGATAGACAAATATATGTAGGTACAAAAGTTATGTAGCCCTTTCACTTTGTCTCACTGGTGCCATATGCAACACTAAGTGCATGGAGGGAAAAAATAAAAAAATCTTTGCAACTCGCGTTCAACAAAAACTTCACTAACCTGAACAGTCTGCTCATTGGTTTTGGAATGGGCATCAAATCGTTGAAGTGTCAACCCATCAGTCCACTTCTTTTTGTGAAGGTTCAGTAACATTTTCTCCTCAAGCTCGTTCTTCCTATAATTGATGGCTATTGAGTAATAATGCCTATTAAGCCCGTGGATCAGTGCCTGAAAAGTGTATTTCCCATTTTAGTATAAGGACTAAAGGTGACACTAGAATTTGGAAGCACCAAGTCCTCACTATGCAGAACTCACTTGAATGGATGGCTTGTTCAGATGACCGAGGTTGGAAGTTGTTTGCCTCGGCTCTTGACCAAGCATCATAGTTTGTGGGTTAATCAATCGAAAGGCATCAATGACCACCTTCCCTTTGACACTCTGTATAGGATCCACCACAACTGCCACGGCACGTTGATTAAGAGCTTCAAAACTCTGTAGGATGTCACAAATGTCAGTGAATAAGATGGTAATTATCAGAACTAAATACCAATGGGTATGTCTCTCTTTTCATACATATAGGCATAAAAAACTGTTAATCTGGTTACAGAAAGGCATAAAGACAGGGTAGCAACAAGAATATATGACAACATGAAGTGGTTCAAAAGATTTACAAGTTTACTCCTCCACAAACACCATTCTCAGAATAACAATCACCGGCATAATATCATGGAAGTCAGGCCACTAACATCTGTGCAACCATATCTGGAGTTACAACGACAATCTTGCAGAAATCATGGTCTCAACTCTCACCTGTCCTAGATCCCAGTCAAATAGCAACCAGACGACCAAGTAATCAACTAAATGCATGTCTCCAGGCGCATGAGCACATAGATCCTAGGAGACTCTATTGTTGTGAAATACTTGGATGAAAAACAGGACATTACGAAGTTAGGCAAGAGCACTTGCTAACTAGAGGCAGTTACCTGTCCATCAGCTATTTTTATGCTTACAATAGCACTTGCCCCATTGACACGTCACATTAACAACTCCCTGAGGTTGAGTCTCGGTTGTAAAGCTAGGCAAAAAGGTGATCTGTCCCTATAAACCTGGAAAGCATGCCCCACCACCTCTGCAGCCTTGATGTCACTACCAGTTAGGTCGACTCACCCAAGAGATCATGCTAACTAGCGGCAGTTACCTGTCCCTAATGTATTGACAGCATGTTACCTCAGAACGGTAGGTGAGAGAGTGCACCCAGGGCAGACCCTGTGTACATGGTGGCTCTCTGGTCTCTAATAAACTCTGACCTGAAGTCTATGGTCTCAACCCACCCGGTGGTCCAACAATAGAATCAAACCCAGCCTATGACACTTTCCCATAAGGCTCCCTCAACCAACCCACGGAAACACAACTCTCCACTCTCCACACACACACACACACACACACAAAAAAAAAAAAACCTGATCACAATTGCTCACATCACCAATTCCTTTTTATCATCTCTCTATTCACATGGTTCTAACATTAGGCCCTCCCCACACTATGGGTGATAGCTCCCATCCAAAAATAACTAGTTGCTCCAGTGATCTGAGCACACGTCCAACCAAGAGATAATTAAAAAAGAAATACTATGTAAATTCTGATTAGTATATTGGACTACGAACCACAACTATGTAAAGCTACCACCAAATCCTACAACAATTTAAGATAGAACACAGACCTGTTGAGTGTTGATGTCCACACCAGAGAGCCAACAGCCAAATCCAGGATGCGAATGGTACCATCCAACCACCATCTCCGGTCTGTAATAACATGCAAAAGGACAAGCTAATTATTACATTGAGATGGATGAAAAAGAATCCAACTAGGAGAATACCAATGCCAGTCATATGAGTAACATGTAGATTTATGTTCTTCGAAAGTGGGGGCTCTAGGGTGGGTGAAGAGGGACAATACTCAATATATTATAATAGCTGTGTGATAATGAAGGAAATAATTATAACATGTACTGGCATCAGCCTTTGTAGGGGTCCTAGGGGATGTGCCGATGTGCTCCTAATTATGAATGGCTCTACATCTTTCAATTTCAGCAAGCATTAGATCATGCCTCGCTTCAGACTTGCACAGTACCTGTTACTAGTAACTAGGCTTGATGATATTTCCAATTTAAGATGGGAACTAGAATATATCAACTGCACTTACAAAGACGAGCTATGTTGAGGTCATCTGAAGAAGGAACCAAAAACAATCAATGAAAGGAAGTGTCTGAAGATTGAGACAAGGAAACCGATAAAGTTGTGTAGAGAAAGGCTTCCTTTCTCCTGACATCAAAAACTGGTCCATGGAATCACCAAGCAGAGAAACAACACTATTGTTTCATGGATACAAGCAATGCCTGATTTGGACATGGCAGGAGATAGCTTAACACATTAAAATGTCAGTTCTCAAAATGACACAAGTGATACATTCCAAACCTCACAGTAACAAGTAGGAACCTCAAAGTCCTCAACACACCAGCTTTCCAAACTCAATTATACTTGATCACATCTACAGTGATCTGCACATAAGGAGTTGATGTTTGGGTCCCACGTTACTCCCCTCCGTGACAGCCAGACAGCCTTCTATCTTGCTAACATAATCACTGCATGAACTACTCCATGCATGAAGTGTGGGTTTCATGTGAGTAAAGAGTAGTTCATTCAGTATTTTCTGGATTATTCCTAAGCTATTCCCGGAGTTGTTGCCCCAATGGATTGGGATTTCTTCCACTGGCCAACTTTTCTTATCTCCTTAAAACCCCAAAACTTACAACATAAGCTCCTAACAGCAACTATATTTTTGCATTTGCTGTGGAATCGGGAGATGCTCTTTGCCAAAAAGCATGACACATTTACTCCGAGTCAATTATCAATGCAACTTTACATGTTTCAAAATCCTTGTTAAACAACTTATCTCTCCTGTAATTTTATATTTTTTATCAGCCTTATCTCTCCTGTCATTGATGTTCTTCACTTACTTTATTGGCTACAAACCTATAACACGAGGTGCCAAAATGGGGTGAAACTAACAGGACAAACAAAGAATCAACAATATTCAGTTGTATCAAATCAAAACCATATTTTCAGTGAAGTACGGAAAACTTGCACCCACCTTAGAATGGAGTTCATAATTCGCTTACATGTTGGATTAAGTTCATAGTGCCATTAAAAGAAGCAACGGTTCCAATAAATTCCTCAGAATGCAGAACGTCGATCAGCTAGGCTGCAATTGGAACCATTTTTTCTGCTTTCGTCATTGCATCTCGAATAAACGGGTCTTGTGGGAAGGACTACCTCCAGAATCTCTGCTCTATTGGGCAAAGCTCCTAAGACTCAAGACTCAAGCTCAAGTATCATTGCCATTCAAACACCGGCAAGAGAATGTAACCATAATGCAAATACATAATGAGGGCAAAACACATGGCTTCCATGATTTCTCCCTCTCTTCCTGGCTTGTTACGGGTGCAAAACTGTTAACGGTTTATAATTGAAGCGAATAAGATAGTAAATTTAAGTAATTCAATTCAGCTCAAGAACCACCAAATGGCTACAATTGAACAGCTTTTAACACTTCGGAATTTATTGTAGCTTCCAATCTTAGAGTCTTAAATAGATTTAATAGCTTAAGTATAATTCTCCTTTACATCACAACGTTAGACAAAACCATCATTTTTCTCTGACTCCCCTCCCCCAATCAAGGAACTCTACGAGAACCAATTTGAAAGGACTGTTAGGTCACCAATTGTCCCAAAAGCGTAAGCTATTAAGAAATTGCCAACTGTTGTACATGGAAAATTAAATATTCGTAAATAGAGTGATACGAAAGAAGGAGAGAAACATATGCAAATGGGAAACAAACACAAATGGAGAGACTTGAACCTAAGGCCTCTCCCCAACCTGTGCAATGTTAAAGTTACCAATTCTCCTAAATGCTTAAACTGTGAGAGAGTGTGTATCAAGTTATTCAACATGTCCAACCACAAACTTCCACCCTACACCACATCCACATCCATTTAGAAGAATAATCCCTCATAGAGCATACCGCCATCAATGCAGTAAATTGGTAAGTAAATGACCAGGTAA
This sequence comes from Rhododendron simsii, assembly GCA_014282245.1. Lineage (NCBI taxonomy): Eukaryota > Viridiplantae > Streptophyta > Magnoliopsida > Ericales > Ericaceae > Rhododendron > Rhododendron simsii. Next base: position 33,198,689 of record CM024959.1, read on the forward strand.
GTACCATTATGTTCCTATAGAATACATAAACTGCACACCACGGTCCAAAAACAGGTCTTTTAGTAAGGGAGTGAATTACCGTCCTGTTTGTTTGAGCATATCAAGCATGTTAGTCTGGAAAACATGGTCAACAGCTTCGACACTGACGCCAGTACCACTCTGTGGCATCGCAAAGACATCAACAACACGAACTGTGTACTCATCCACAAATTCACCCAACATCAACCCCATCACTTCCATAGGAACCCCTGCTCTCCCTGTAAAAATTCCGAATAACCTCCAATTATAGACTAATGGAATATATGTTTAATGTCGAAAACAACATATAAGAAAGTTTGCTATACGTAGCTTCTAAAACTAGCGTGGACTTGGTGATAGAATGGAAGAGATGCATTTTCTGGATCTTTGTATATCTACAATCCTTAAATGGAAGGATACAAATTACTCCTCTCCAATATAACAGTTCCAACAAAACCATCACAATAAAGTATCCAAACTAGATGCCCAATCCAGGGATGGACGCAAATGAAGGATCATAGAGTTGGGTGGATGAACATTATAGAAATTTTTTAAAAACAAAAGTTGGCTGGTGAACCTATATAGCTTTAAATTTTTTTATGAAAAATTATTATGATTACAAAGAAAATTTGGAACTTGGATAGCACTGTCACCCAGACCCATCCACCCCTCGGTCCGTTCGGATCTATCTAAGCTATGCAATTCAAGTTCTAACTATCAAAACAGAGCCTAACAAACCGGAAACCCTAACTAGGCTCTGGTACTTATGTACTATGTACCTATTTAGATTAGCAACTGGCAATGTGGCATATCTAGGGTGCGGCTATTCGCAGCCCTTTATTTTATCCCATAGCCCGTTAAAAATTTCTAATTATACTCGACAATTAATTACCGAAATTGAGATACATTTTCAGCATCCAATTACCGAAATATAATAATTTTTTCAACAGCTATTTACCAAAAATGTATGTTCGGCAGTTGTTTACCGAAAATTGAACATATTTTTGACATAGTTACCAAAATATAATCTTGTTTTCAACAGCTATTTACTGAAATATTATGTATGATTTTCAACAACCATTTACTGAAATGTAGTGGGCTATGGGAGAAAATAAAAGGCCGTGCATAGTCGCACCCCATATCTATTACTACTATTAAAAAGGGAACCCCTTTTTTGTTGTAAACGTCAGTTTTGAAGTTGGCTCATACTTTATTTCCCAAGCTACCCGTTTAACTACCTAAAGAAACTACAAAGGGGGAAAAAAAAAACTACTACCTGAATTTTCTTCTCCCCTCTTTCCTACTCTCACTTCACATCCCAGATTTCATTGCAATTAACCACAAATCAATGTTCTCGGATGAATTTTTATATGTTTTTTTGGTAATGCAGGACATCCCGGACCAGCGGGACCAGCTAGCGTGCATGACTAATTCCCATAGCCCATCCCACAGCCAATGCACACGCTTACGCATGGGGTTAGGTGGCCCTGGCAAGGAGAATTAAAAGACCTTAGGATGGAACAAACCCCTAATTCTAAGGCCAAGATCACTTGGACGAACCCTCGGGTTCGTTTTCTTACGACTTGCAAATGCATTGCGTCTGCCCGGCGTCTAGTGTATATGTACGTGTATGAGTAGATAGTTAAAGGGAACCGTGAAGGGTGAGAGGATAATTACCGTGCTTCAGCATTTTAAGGAGGGCAAGTGAAGAGATGTAAACTTGCTCTGAGGAATCGAGCGTCGGCGAGTCCGGCGGCGGGTGTCCCAGTGCTCCTCCGGCGCCAGCGAACATTCTTTGCAGTCTCTCCATCCCCGACATTCTCTCTCTCTCAACGATCGGAATTCGATTCTTTGATAGCAAGAATGCTCAGATTGGTGCTCTACCGATTGTATGTTTTGGGGTAAACTTCAGTTACACCCCTTAATGTTTGTAGATATGACAATGAGATCCCTGTAAGGTAGGGCTGCTCAAAAAATCCGGTGAACCATGAAACCGGTCCGGACCGAACCGATCGGTACGATTTGGATTTTGTCCGTGGATTAATGGTCCGGACACGTATTGAAAAATTAGAAAACCGTGACTAGCGGTTCGGTTCACGGATTTTCGTTAAGAAACCGTGGATTAACCGAACCGGACAGTGAGATATTTATTTTATATAAATAATATATATGTATGTATTTATATAATAAATTGTTAGCAATGTTAACACATTTTTCTGCCAATTTTAGTATTTTATCTTAATAATGGGATATCGTGTAGATGTACATAAAATATAGGGAGTAAATCGTAGTTTTTCGTAAAAATTACCGGTACCTTAGATGAGTTTCCGTAGTTCGTTTCTTTTTTGGTTCTTTTATGTTATGTAATGTACTATAATGATACAATCCTACTTGTGTTTTAGATTCTTTTGAAATAAATACTTTCTGATGGTGTTAAACTTAATTGTGAATGTAACATTCTTCCCTTTTATCGTGGAATATATGCTTGAACTTTATTTTTGCTAAAATTCGTGGACAAAACAGTAACCGATTCGCGAGTCATGGATCGGATTGGAACCGGACCGTAGGACTTTTGGTCCGGGCACGGATTTTATTTTGTAAAAACCTTGACTAGCGGTTCGATCTTCAAATTCCTTAAAATCCGAACCGGACCGGACCGCGAGCAGCCCTACTGTAAGGTACTGGAAATTACCGTCCTCAATCCAAGGGTTTTGGCCGTATTGTATTTACACAATCTTCCGTCGGTTGACCGTCAAACTTTCAAAATGCCAACTTTAACCCTGCTTTTCAAGTTCCTGGTGTTTGTTTTTGGAGTAAATTACAGTAAACCCCCCTCAACTAACCTAAATTTTCACTTAACCCCTTCCAACTACAAAACTCAACAGTGTGCACCCTCTAACTATCCAGAATTGACACTTAACACCCTTTTGTTAGGTCTCCGTAGGAAAAATGCACCGACGGCCGTCTTATCCGACAAAAATTTCGAGTGGGCTAGCGCGGGAATCAAAGGCATCCGACGTGCGTAGATGCTCGATCTCATTTAAATTCTTGGGGTGTTTGGATCGAGCACCTACGCACGTCGGATGCCGTTGATTCCTGCGTTAGCCCACTCTTTAAAATTTTGGACGGCTCGGATTAGACTGTCGGTGCATTTTTCCTACGGAGACCTAACAAAAGGGTGTTAAGTGTCATGGATAGTTAGAGGGTACACACTGTTGAGTTTTGTAGTTGGAGGGGGTTAAGTGAGAATTCGGGTTAGTTGAGGGGGGTTTACTGTAATTTACTCTTGTTTTTGTTAACAACAAATATGTAAATTTGGATGATGCTATGGTGTTCCCGGTCATTTTGGAAACACCGTAATTTTTGGCATAATTTTATCATTATGAGCATAATTAAAATCAATTACAAGTACAACAAAATCCAAACAAGGCATAACTAAGGAATATCCAAAAAAATCAACTAAGGCGTAACTAAACCTAACCAAGGCATAACAAATAAATTATGCCTTGCTATAGTTTTGGTTATGCCTTATTATGGTTCTGTTATGTTTGTAATGGGTTTTGGTTATACTCATAATGGTTTTGTTTTGCCAAAAGTTACGGTGTCCCTAAAATGACCGGGGACACCGAAGTCATTCATTGTAAATTTTATTAATGACTTGTAACCAGGACAAAGATTGAATGGAGTAAGAGCAAGAAAACGTACAAATCACAATGGGAGAGAAAATTCTAACAAGGTTGGCACTCAATCTTCCCGAGAATCATATTCAAGTTGTTGGTCTAGTATAATCTCTCCAAGAAACCTAACAATTCAAAAGTGTATTCAATTTCCTTTGGACCAATACAAAAAAGGGATGACAATCGATTGGGTTATAGATCATGTAGTGTTTTTTTAAGATCATGTGGTGTTTATGACTACTTTTCCATAGGTTATGTACTATTTATATTAGCAGTACCACATCCCAGGGACGACGGAGGTAAAGGTAGGGGTGAAAAATACCTTATGTATAGTGTAAAATACATATTAAATGTTCAAAATGTACTATATCAGCCTCCTCAAAATTTCAAAAATGAAATAAAATGGGGTTAGTAGTGGAAAAATTACATCCTTTTAGGTATGTTTAGTTGAGCAGGAATAGAAAATGCATGGCTATGTTTTTTTCTTGTAAAATCTTATTCTTTAGGTTTTACATTGTGCATATCAACTAGAATGTCACTCCTTGGAGGAACCCATCTGTTTACACCATATTTCACCGCTTGTCGATGATCGACCGAAAGGTGGCAATTATGAGAATGCTTCCTATTTTATTATTATTAAGTATTCGTATTAATATTAGAACTAGTATTATTATTTCTTTTATTATTGTTATTTGCATGCAGGACATGTGGCTTGTTCCTACACATTTAGAAGTTAAAAGGACACTTGTCATCGTCCTACACGCTTTGAAGTTGAAGGGAGTTTATTTGGACACTTGGAAGCAAATTAGAAGAATAAAGAGTAGTGAGAAGTTAGGAAGTTATTTCCTACACATCTTTGTTTTCCTATAAATAGCCTTTTTAGGCCTCATTGTAAAACCCCCCCACTCAATCGCCCAAAGGCTTCTACTTTTTATCTGTACTTTACTTTTCTCGCTCTAGGAGTAGCTTGTAACGTAATCGTCCAATCGATTGTGTTCTCACAGTCGACTGACTTCTACTTTGAAGAATAATAAAGTCCATTTTGTTACTCTTCTTTCATTTCCATTCACGTCATTAAGTTTGCTTCCAGAGAAGTCCCGAAACACGGCAAGGAACCAAACTCCACCACCACAAACACCACATTTCCAGCACACACTACAATTCCTTAGTCGATCATCGACTATCCACAAAAATAGACAAACACCATCCCACAAGAATGTCACTCATTTGGGGTGTGGGTTTATGCTGAACAAGAACGACCAAAAATCCGAACTGTGCATACCTGCAATTTTTGAGTTAGCAAGAATCCACTCAAAAGGATCATTTGATTGGGACCGAAAGGGAAACTGGAAGGAATTCCAAATGGCGGAGGCATGTGCACAATCACGAAGAACATGACAAGCCGATTCTGGGACAGAAGGGCACCATTCGCAGTAGGAGGATGGCCGGAGTGGCATGACAGAGAAACAGGTTGGCACGAGTACTGGAGAGACGATCATGGGAGGCAAGCCAAACAAAGTGTTGACTGCGACACGTGCAGGGAGACGCCAAATCCACTTCCAAGGACGGTTAGTAGAAGTAAAGTCCTTGTTAGGGATGAGAGATGACTTAGAAGTAAAGTACTTCTCCTATCTCAAGTAGAGATGACTTATTAGGCATCAGAGTCCCTTCACCAGCTGCATCCATACGGCCCACAAACCAGTGATTAATGTCATTGCAGGCTAGCTTTGGTTTGGTCACACAAGGAGAGGAGAGTTTGGCTTGGATCTAATTCATGATCACCACCAGAGAGAGACCCAGCTGAAAACCAACCGGATCAATACCCCACAAGAATTAAGGCATGATCTGCAGTCGCAACCAGATGGGATGGGGTTGAGAAGCTAATTAACTATTGAAAAGCAGTAAACTTTTTTTTTTTTTTGGTTCAAATGATAGGATGTTAGTATTTGTTCGAGGGCTACCTCTTGCCTATAAGAGGCGAACCCTAGACCTCCTCACGTTTCAAAGGAGTGCTATACGACCATTGGGCTAATGTAGTTTTAATTTTTAGAATAATGAGTAAAGAGAGATGAATAAAATTTATTTGAGAATGTGCCAAGGGTTTTGAAGTCCAAAAAAAAAAAGAAGGACTGAGGTCCCTACTTTGACTGGTAGGATTTAGATTTAATTATTCCATAAGTGGTAGATATAGGTCATGCGGAAATTGGTTGTACCCACTTCAGAAACGTACTTTTTGAATAGTCGTTTGGTAGTAGTAACAATTATGAATATGATTGCATTAATTGAGTGACTCCAATTTTATACTTTCATGCTTTTATGTTGATTTCTCAATAATCTAATTTCCTGGCTTGAATAATTAAGGACCGAACTTATAAATTCGAAATTTTTTATAATCACTGATTAATCCTATAAAAAGAATAAAGAGTTATCACATTTCTAACAATCGTATCGCGGAGGTTCCAGAGAAAAAAAAAAAAAAAACCGATTGTCCAAATAGGACAGTATTATTTAAGAAGAAAAGGAAAAAAATAAATTGAAAGGTGCATGGGCAATTTTTTCCACGATCTCAAATGCAGAAATTCAACTAATAATTTGGAATTCGGTATATGTCGTTGGTTTATTGCTTACAAAGAATAAAGAATTACATGTCCAAGCTATTTCCTCCGATCTGCCGAGGTTTTATCACAATAAAAATAAATAAATCAAATTGTCCTAATGGGACATTATTCATGGAAAAAAGCAAAATAAAGTGAAAGGTGCATGGCTAATTTGCACAATTTCAAACTACAAATAAATAGTATCAAGTCCTATGCGGATTAATTTGCAAGACTCCATGTGGCGATGTTATATCACGGTTTCGCTTCTCCTCGGAGAGTATCTTTGCAAACCTGTGATGAAATAATCAAAATTGTTTAGTCAAGTATATAATTAACGTTGAGATAATTAATAAAAATTTATATTAAAAACTAAAATATATACACCATTTGTACGAAAAATAATTAAATTGCTGATAAAAAAAGAATAATTAAATTAAGAGAGTTATAGGCCAGGTACCTTCTGAGAGCTTCTTCATTAGTCTCATCACAACAAGGCTCATTGAGACCTGTGTCCAAATTAACCCTAGAAACTGGCTTCTTCAATAATCCTTCCCCAACTTTTACCAGATCTTCCAAATTTGTCTTGGTAGCAACATCCACAGAGGATACTACACCGATTAAGGAGTCATCCTGCAAATTGAGTTTATTAAAAGTGCAAATTTTCAATTTACTACAATTACTTGTTGACAGGAAAATGGTGAATTATTTTGTAATAATGTAAAACAAAATTTTAGCTGAAAATGAAAAAAATCTTTCAAACAAATGTTAGGACAATTGCAATCTGATCACGCACCTGAATCCGAAGATAGTTCTTTTCCGAATGAAGGGCTTGAAAAATCACACTAAGATGTAAATCAACCATATCAGCACTGGCATGACTAAACACATCAATCAATGGACTGGAACCATCACTAGTTAACCAACTCAACAAACCCCATTTCGCAGCATCATTTGCAACATATTTCTCTTCAATTTTTGCGGTGCCAGTTCCTAGTGAAATAACCATAAGCCGATTGTAGTCCATTTTCTGTACAGCAGAATAGTCTGCATTTCGTTTCATGATTTGCTTTGCTACCTCGCCGATAGCAATCAAAGTCTGATACAAAAACAAACAAAGCACATGAAATAAGACAACTGTGAAGAAAAAACAAGATGAACTAACAAAATATTGGTGTTCAAAAAGTTGATTAGTTATGGAGTTTATGGATACATACCGGATTATTAGCAGCCACGCCACCATCAATTAGGTTGAATTCTCTCACTTTTCCATCGGAGTCTTGGGTGTCAAAGTAATGAGCAGGAAGATAAGTTGGTGCAGCTGAGGTTGCAATGCATATATCTGAAAGTAAAGCATCCAAGCTTGGATTGTTCTTCACCTGGAGAATGAAATCCACATGGTAAGTTTTTCCCAATCAGCAAAAACATGCATATTAATAGCTCAAGAGGGTACATGGAGGAGAAAAAAAAAAGAGAGGAAAAACACCCACATAACAAAAATATGTACATCAAGAAAGGAAATAGCTAGTGTGGCATGTTTCCTCCAATATTCTGTTGGAGGGCGTTGTCAGGTGTTCTCTTTTATTCCTTGTCTTTTACTTGTTCGCGTAAGTGTTGTTTGCTTACTGTGGTTGAGCCCTTGATGTACCCCTTCGAGTTTGCTATAAAAGTTTTGTTTGCCAAGAAAAAAAAAAAGAAATCCACAAGGTAAATTGCCAAACAATCACTCTGAGTTTTAATTTGCTATCTTAAAGCATCCATTTGGCAAAGCAAATCGCAATGAACTTTTGTAAAACTTCTGGTTGACATTTAGGTGTGTATGATCGATCGATGTAGAAAAATATTTGTAAAATAGACAGTAATAAAATAAGCCAAAATAACTTGGAGTTTTTTGGCTTATTTTTTTCATTTATATTTTTTCTTTTTGAAATTTAGCCCGTAGTTTCTTTAGCTCTCTAATTTCTCCTGCTGAGACAAATACAAAATATGAAAACTAGATTGTAGGTAAAGAGAAACCAAAAACACGCATAACAAGTATGAAAAAAGAAAAACAAACCTCGTAGGAGGAAAAGATGGTTGGTTGGAGTCGCTTGATATCGAAAGTCGGGATCGCAACGTTAGTCAATGTCTGGTGCAGTCTCGTACTTCCTAGTTTTTCTTTAACAAGGTTATGGAGATACTTCCCATCATATTTCGGTCCCGTTAGGGCTTTGATCAATTTTGTAGTATTAGGAAACGGATTGCTGCATGTCCAAAGTTTCAAACACGTTAATAAGTAGCCAACCCTAACTACTAAGTATGTTATAACTCCCTTTTATGCTCCCTTCGTCCGTAATTGTTTGTAATTTTTACGTAGGGGTGCCAATATTTGTACAAACGGTAATTTTATGTTCGTAGATAATTTTTTTGATTGTTTTGCATCATTTGAATGATATCAATTAGACATTTTGAACGTTCTAAGAATTAAAGATATTATATGTACTAGATTAGTCTGGATTTTAATTTCAAGCATGGGTATGACTATTGAGAAAATCAACAATTGCATGCAATGGAGGGAGTGACAGGTAAATATAGGTTTAATTCTTACTTGACTTGTGGGAATATTTTAGGACAATTGTCCAGGTAGAAGTCCTTGATATCTTTAGCAGCAAAAACAGGGCGATTGTTTTCGTTAGGTGCAGTTAACATGGCCGTCACAAGACCACCCGTGCTTGTTCCTGCAATCATATCAAAGTAGTCTGCAATTCTTGCATCCTCTCCATCCAATTTCTACAAAAGATCAATATAAACACGAACGTCAGAATCAAAATTTTTCGGCGCCAGAGCTTCATATATATTGAAAGATAAATCAACTATATAGTATGATGGTCGATGGATTCTAAAACTCAATGTGGTGTAATGTGCATGGCATGATAGAAAACAATAGTTAAGGCTGCAGATAAGAATTGGGAGTCCAAATGCAAATGTCGCACTTATAAAACCTAGCAAATCTTATAATTATTTCGACATTTGACATTTGAAGCATGCACTATAAACATGTATAAGGAGATTTTTTTGTTAAATTTTTTTGTTTTTTTTTGGAAGTTAAAGAAAGCATATTTTCGTATAGACCTGAAGCTCGGACTCTAGGAAGTTGAGGATTGTTCCTGGGATAACCCCTCTAATTCCACCTCCATCAATGCTTAGAACAGTGATCAGTTTTCCATAGGTAGGTGGCTGAAGCTGAAGGGGTGACTTTGGTCCTTCCATGTCTCAATGTAATGTATTCAAGAGAGAACGAGAACGCGCGCGCGTGAGAGAGAGAGAGAGAGAGAGAGAGAGAGAGGTGGAAGTTTTGATAGCACAAAAAAATTCCTAAGTAGTGAAATTGGCTTGGAGAGAGCTCTTAACAGTTGAAAGACCTTGAGAGTACAACCCATTGCCGATCATGGGGTATTTATAGGCTCTTCCGTCACATAGCTTTCCACGATTCATTCCATGTTGGACCAACTGTTTATCATACAGCTGCGACATAGGGAATTGATCAAGTCAAAATTTCAACACACAAGTCCCTTTTAGTAACACCTGCAGAGACTCCTGCTTTTTCTGCAGCAAATGACAATGGTCCCCTTTGATAATGCTAATTAAACAAAGAGACTTGTGGGGCCAAAAAAGTGGAGAGAATTATGCTAATTGGTGGAGATTAACTAGGATTAGGTTGTGCTTGTTAATTAAACCTTATGAAATGGTCAGTTTTTCTGGTGGACAATCAACATCAACTGTCATTTTCAATTCTGCAAATTGCAAAAGGAGCATTACTATTGTATATGTTCAATGCATGGTTTCTTCTTTGTTCACAAGGGTGTAGAACTTAAACGTGTAAACATATATTGACTCTGAGGAAGAATCTATAAGGGCTTGAAACATTCATGAAGACGCGCAACTTGGTGTTTTATCTCTTTTTACGGGGTGCATTGTCCAAACAGGAAAGTACCGAGATACTTATCCGAATTCTGGTTATGTACGTTATGCACCCCCTTTAAATGATAAAGCCCCACAAGTCGAAATATTATGAATGTGTATAAAAAAAAATTTGTCAAACTCAAAGATTGATGTTAGAAATTCATGTGACAACTGACAATGAATATGTATATAAATTAATTTAAGGTATATGTACATGCATATCATTGGCATTCAAATACAGAGTGAGTATTGTACTATTTTTCAAGCTCAACACATGATTTATCAGCTCTTGTGGTAAAGTACGTCTTTGTGAAACAAGCATAAATTTTTTTTGTTCCGCAAAGAAAAGAATTATAACCCTTGAAATTCAGAAATGATATATGTACCGACCATGGGGGAGAGAAAACGTACCGCCGGCGGGCCGTCTCCGGCCACCGGACGGCTGATCCGAGCCGTCCAAAAATTTTAAAAAAAAAAATCGATGATATACACGAAAAAGGTGTACTCGGATCAAGCACCCTACACACCTCGGATGCCGTTGATTCCCGCGCAAGCCCCATCGGTTTTTTTTTTATAGAATTTTTGGACGGCTCGGATCAGCAGTCCGGTGGCCGGAGACGGCCCGTCGGCGGCCATCGGTACGTTTTCTCTCCCCCATGGTCGGTACATATAGCACAACTCCTTGAAATTTTTACAAAGATAACAAGAGCAAGGATCCAAGAATTCAAGGCTCAAATCGAGATTGGCAAGCATAAATTATTATCTAGCTTCGTAACTCCAATTTATTAAGAAGATATCATTATTACACATTTCACATCAACTTTACCCCTATTTTCTCTATTTACCATCTATGGAGACATCATCATTATACTTTTATTCACTAACTTTTTAAAATGTAATATACTTTTAGGGACAAATTAAATAAAAAATGCACAAATTTTTATTCACTAACTTTACAAAATAGACACTTGTTAAGGGACAACCCAAACTAAAATACTGGATTCTAAAAAAGGACGGAGGGGGTATTGTATAATACACATTGAATTCATAATATAGTACATTGGCCTCAAATTTAAGAAAATAAAATAAAAAGTTGTCATTTGGTGGAAAAATTAAGTGTTTTATTTTATTTTATGCTTGCGTGTATGTTTTGTTAAGTTGTTGGCTTCTTGCCAACTCTTGGTTAGTCTTTCCCTTCCTTTGGGTCCTTATCAGCATATGATTGCTGGAGTTTGTTGTTTCTCCATGTGGGTTTTTCTTTTTCTCCGGCTTGATGTTGATTAGGATCCTTTTAATCTTTGTAATTTGTTTTCAAAGATTCATAAATTTTTTCGCCTTTCAAAAAAAAAAAAAAGTAGGAATAGAAAATGGCTATGGTTTCCTTGTAAAATCCTATTCCTTAGATTTCATGTTTGAATTTTTAACCATTTGTAAGGACACTTCTAAAATTCAACAATTATTAAAATATGTCAAAATTTCAAGTTCTAAGTTTTGGGCTTCACGTGCTCTATACAAATCATAGCTCCGTCCCTGCTACACATTCAATACGCAATAGCTTGAATTTGGTTTTTTCCCTTCTCGTTTTTATGCAAAAATGGGAATTGATATCTAGAAGGAAGGGTGGCATGAATGGAGGGTCAAAAATTGTGAAGAAAAGAAGTCTCTGGTAATTGGACAAGTCTTGGAGTTGTTGCCTATTCTATTGAACTCTGGCCTATTATTTCTATAGAACTCTCTACTGCGATTTCCACTTCTATTTAACATTCTAGTCGTATTAGTTGGTAACCTTTTTTTGTCAAATTTCAACCTCATACTATACAAGAAATTAAATATTAATGCTATAGCTGCTGAAGAAAAATATTGGCCATGTTTTTTTTTTCCTCGGCAGAAGAAAATTTTATTAAACTCGAAGAGATTACATTGAGTAAAAGGAAAGAGAGAACCAGAAAGTTCACCAACCCTAATAAGGGAAGGAAAATAAAAGGAAAGTTACACCCAAAAAGATACCTAAATAATGAGTCTTCTAGCACCGTCAATGTTTGATTTGATATCATCCACTATATACACCTTATCAAAATTGGCTTTGGTCCACATGGCTGCTCTTGTTTTGATTAACTCTTCCAAATGATTGCAATCCACAATTTTATTGTTGAAAATAGCATCATTCCTTGCAATTCAAATAGACCATAGGGTTGCATAGAAACAACACTCCCAAAGATGTTTCTCCAAATTTTTGAAATGAGAAGAGAACACCAGAAAGATAAATCCACCAAATTTAAAGGAGCCACCCAAGCTATGTTCCACCAATCGGCTATTCCTGGCCAGATGATCGTTGAGATGGGACATGAGAGTAGAACATGCACCGGACTTTCCAATTCTAGCATACAAAATGGGCAAAACAGAGCTGTTTCATCTACTCCCACCATTATGCTCCTACTACTCAAAATTGATCTAGTCGCAATCTTGCTTTGACATGCCATCCACGAGAAAATCTCCGCTTTTGGAGGGCTAAGGTTTCTCCACAAAGAATCAAGTCTGGAATTCTGGGTAAAAGTTTCAGCTTCCCAAAGATTATAAACAGACTTAACAGAAAATAAGTTATTAGAATTACCAGTCCAGAGCATCACATCCAATCTTGACAGCACCAAAGACACACTCCGTAATCTGCCAATTAAATCATTCATTTGTTCACGTTCCCAATCAATATGCAATCTCCTTTGAAAAAACAAACTCCAATCTCCATTACCTACCGAGTTGAGCACATTACATACCAGTTCATCTTTTTGTGACGATTTCAAATACAATATTGGAAACTCCTCTCGCAGTGTTTGATCCCCATCTATTTATGATTCCAAAAAGAAGTGTTATTTTCGGAATACACTTGAATTTTGAACCCATCTTGAATTATGTTCCCCATTGCACTATCTGTATTTCCAATTGAACATATGTCTCTCTAGATTATAGATGCCCGCCCATACGATGGTAATTAAGGAAGCCAATCTTGATGTGAGAGACTATACTTCCCGCACATGCACTACTCTAGCCCTTAGGGAATCCTTTTCTCTACTATAATTTTGGCAATGTTGACATGAGAATTCTCGATAGAGTTCAATATTGTCTTTGGAATGCATTTTCAACCTCATCTACGAATTTATATTCACAGTAGAGGAATTATGTAAAAAACAATTGATTGACCCAGCACCATCCCCGAGTCCCCTTGAGAGGGTCCCCATCGCTTTTCTCTCTCTCTAGATCTCTTTTACCCACACAGTCTACATCATTCACACACCTATATTTGCATTAGATCATTTAATTTATTGGGAGTCATGTGCAGAAATTTTTAGAGCACTTAAATTGTTGGTGACGGTCGAGTATCTGTCGTAGGCGTAGTAACCCCGAATGTGCACTTAAAACAAAAATATGATACTTAGAGAATCAGCCGATCGACTGATCACATGTTTTAAATTCTCACAGTATATGATCGATCAGGTTGTATATAACGGTATCAATTGATATGCTGCACAATGTAAAACCTAAACTTGATATTATATGCTCTTATAACTAGTTGTTCCTGTTCGATCAAGCAAATGGGAATTTTAGTGCGCGGAAACTGAGCAAGACGAAATAGGCTAGGCTAGGCCCACTATTCACCTCGCGCATATAAGTTTTGAACCGGGTCAAGTCGGGTAAGGTTAGTATGGACGTGGAGGCCTAAAACTCGCGACCCCAGCCCGTGGAATGATGGGTGTAATGTCGTACGGCCAGGGCCGACATTGGTCCGACCCAAGATGATAACTCCGCAGCCAGTTTGGCTCCACCTGGATAATACCAAATGGCCGGCATTCATGCTCGGTGATATATAATATAGTTTTCGACTATGTGGCATTCAATGCATCGTTCATAGTGCCATTCAAATCAATGATTATTGGGCGTGTATACCTCTTTAGAGCTGCTTCATTTGGTATTTATAGAGTCTGTTTGGCTTGCTCTCCAAGTACGGGCATATGCGTTGCACAGGTCGGCTAACGTCATTGTGACGCTACCAATGAGATCTGGTAACCGTTTGTGGTGTGAGCTGACGCCTCCCATGTGCACCAATTATTATAATTCTTGAAATTGTTACAAAGATTACAAGAGCAATGATCCAAGTAACCAAGACCCAAATTCGATATTGACAAGCATAAATTATTATCGAACTTCGTAACTCCAATTTATTAAGAAGATATAATTAATTATTATACCTTTCATATCAATTTTTACATCCACTTAATCTACTTATCATCTATAGAGACATCATTATTATACTTTTACTAACTAATTTTTCAAAATGTATTCTACTTTTAGGGGTAAAATGAAAAATACATCAACTTTCACACACTAACTTTGCAAAATAGACATTTGTTAAAGAACAACCCAAAATATACTGGACTCTACAAAAGGACGGAGGGAGTTTGTGTAAAATACATATTGAATTCATAATATACTACATTGGCCTCCTCAAATTTCAGAAAATAAAATAAAAAGTTGTCATTTGGTGGGAAAATTACTTCTTTTTTTTTTTTTTAATAATCTTTTATGCTTGCGTGTATGTTTGTTAAGTAGGAATAGAAATGGTTTTATTGTAAATTCCTATTCCTTAGATTTCATGTTTGAATTTTTAACTATTTGTAATGACACTTTTAAATTAAATTCAACAACAATTAAACTATGTCAAAATTTCAAGTTCTAAGTTTTGGGCTCCACGTACTCTATACAAAATATTCCGTCCCTGCTACATTCAATACATAAGAGCTTGAATTCGGTTTTTTCCCTTCTCGTTTTATGCAAAAATGGGAGTTAATTAATTATCTAGAGTGGCATGAATGGAGGGCCAAAAATTGTGAAGCAAAAAATGTCTTCTGGTAATTGGACAAGTCTTGGAGTTGTTGCCTATTCTATAGAACTCTCGCCTATTATTTGTATAGAACTCTCTACTGCGATTTCCCCTTCTGTTTAAAATTCTAGTCGTATTAGCTGGTAACCTTTATTTTCAAACTTTAACCTCAAACTATACAAGAAAATATTAATTCTATAGCTGCTGGAGAAAAATATTGGCGATGTTGACAAGAGAATTCTCGATATAGTCAATATTGTCTTTGGAATGCATTTTCAACCTCATCTACGAATTTATATGCACAGTACAGGAATTACGTAAAACAATTGATTGAACCAGCACCATCCCCGAGTCCACTTGAGAGGGTCCCCATCTCTTCTCTCTCTAGATCTCTTTTACCCACACAGTCTACATCATTCGCACAACTAGATTTACACTAGATCATTTAATTTATTGGGGGCCATGCGTGGAAATTTTTAGAGCGCTTAAATTTTTGGTGGCGTTTGAGTATCTGTCGTAGGCGTAGCAACCCCGAATGTGCACTTAAAACGAAAATATGATACTTAGAGGGAATCAACCGCACGACTCACATGTTGTTTTAAATTCTCACAGTATATGATCAGGTTGTATATAACGCTATCAGTTTATATTCTGCACAGTGTAAAACCTAAACTTTTTTTTTTCTCAGCAAAATGAAAACTTTATTAGCTCGAAAAGGGTACATCGAGAGAGTACTCAATAAGGAACTAAACGCTTAACGAGTAGCAGATACAACACAAAACAAAAGGAAGATGGGAATGACCATCCAACAGAAAATTGGATCGCATCCATCCTCACAAAAAAGGAACTTACACTTTGACCTTCCTCATACCATCAAGATAGCCCTTAAAATCATCCACCGAATGCACCTTAATATCAAACTTTACTTTGATCCACATAGCAACTCTGGTTTTAATTAGTTCCCCAAGGTCCTCCACTCGCCAAGAAGCTTTGTTGAAGACAATATCATTTCTTACCAGCCATACGGACCAAATTGTAGCATGGAAGGTTGTTTCCCACAAGAATTTCTCTAGATTTTTGAAACCAAAATCTAACCACCATGTAAAGAGGTCTACCAAGGAGGCCGGACAAACCCAACAAACACGCCACCAGTCTAAAATCAATAACCAAACATTCCACGCAAATAGGCAATGGAGAAAGAGGTGCTCCGGCGTTTCTACGATCAAAGAGCAGAAAGGACACATCATCGATTGGCCTTCAGGTAACAAATTTCGGTAGAGTAGAGCTGACTTCGTAGCCACTTTGTCCTGGAGTGCCATCCAGGAAAAAATTTTCACTTTGGGAGGGGAAATGTTCATCCAAATCGAACTCAACACCCGATTCGTTGAGAAGCCCACTTGTTCCCATCTATTATACACAGATTTTACCGAAAAGCAATTATCAGGAGCCCATTTCCACCTCAACAGATCACATTTGGTTGGATCCAAATGCACCGGTTGTACTCTCAAAAGCAGATCCTCAACCTGTGGAATTTCCCAATCCCGTAGCCCTCTCTGGAATAGTAAGTTGCATCTATCATCTTTAAGATCACTAATCACCATCTTTTTTTGTGTAAAACCTAAACTTGATATTATATGCTCTTATATAACTAGTTGTTCGATCAAGCAAATGGGAATTTTAGAGGGCGGAAACCGAGCAAGACGAAATAGGCGCCTAGGCCCACTATTCACCTCACGCATGCATGTTTCGAACCGGGTCATGTCGGGTACGGTTAGTATGGACGTGGAGGCCTAAAACTCGCGACCCCAGCCTGTGTAATGTCGTACGGCCAGGGCGACATTGGTCCGACCCGAGATGATCACTCCGCAGCCAGTTTGGCTCCACCCGGATATACCAAATGGCCGGCATTGCTCGGTGATATAGTTTTCAACTATGTGGCATTCAATGTGTCATGCATAGTGACATTCTAATCAATGATCATCGGACACATGCCAGGCACAAACTTACTTACGGCCCTAGTGCAGTCTATCATTATAAGGTACATGATAAACCCTAAAAATGTACGCGTTAGTAGCTTATCTAAGTTCTATTCTATATGTATTTCTCTCTCAAGTATAGAGATGACTTAATAGGCATTAGAGTCCCTCCAGCTGCATCCGTACGGCGCCCGATTAAGCACAAACCAGTGATTGTTATTGCAGGCTTTTGTCACACAAGAAGAGGGGAGTTTGGTTTGGTTCTAATTCATGATCATCACCAGACAGACCCAGAAATTAAACCAACCGAATCAATACCCCACAAGAATTAAGGCATGATCTGTAGACGCAATCAGATCGATGGATGGGGCTGAGAAGCTATCAATAGTAGGTAACTCTTTTTTTTTTTTGCCAAGACGATAAGATGTTAGTAATTGTTAGATTACTACGAGGGCTACCTCTTGTCTATAAGAGGCGAACCCTAGACCTCCCCATCTTTCAAAAGAGCGGTATACAACCATTGGGCTAATAGAGATTTTTTAGAGTAATGATGGGAGAGAGATAAAAAAAATTTATTGGAGACCGTGCCTATAAATTTTGAAGTCCCAAAACAAATGGCCTAAGGTTGCTACTTTGACTGGTAGGATTTAGATTTATTCCATAACTGGTAGATATATAGGTCATGCGGAATTATTGGCTGTACCCACTTGAGAAACATACTTTTTAATTTGAATAGTTTGATAGTAACAATTATGAATATGATTGTCCTAATTGAGTGTCTCCAATTTTATACTTTCATGCTTTTATGTTGATTTCTCAATAATCTAATTTCCTGGCTTGAATAATTAAGGACCGAACTTATAAATTCGAAAATTTGTATAATCACTGATTAATTGCATACAAAGAATAAAGAGTTATCACATTTCTAGGTTCCAGAGAAAAAAATAAACCCAATTGTCCGAACAGGACATTATTTAAGAAGAAAAGGAAAAAATAAATTGAAAGGTGCATGGGCAATATTTTACACGATCTTGAACGCAGAAATTCAACTAATAATTTGGAATTCAGTATATATCGCTGATTTATTACTTAAAAAGAATAAAGAATTACATGTCCAAGCTATTTCCCTCCAATCTGCCGAGGTTTTATCACAATAAAATAAATAAATCAAATTGTCCTAATGGGACATTATTCAAGGAAAAATGCAAAATAAAGTGAAAGGTGCATGCTTAATTTGCATAAGTTCAAACAAACAAATTCAACAAATAATTAATTTCAAGTCCTTTGTGGATTAATTTGCAGTGGCTCCATGCGGCGATGTTATATCACGGTTTCTCTTCTCCTTGGAGAGTATCCTTGCAAACCTGTGACAAATTAATCAAATTTATTTAGTCAAGTATATAATTAAAGTTGAGATAATTAATAAAAATTTATATTAAAAACTAAAATATATATACCATTTGTAAGAAAAATAATTAAATTGCCGACCAAAAAAAAAAAGGAAAATAATTAAATTGAGAGAGTTATAGGCTAGGTACCTTATGAGAGCTTCTTCATTAGTCTCGTCATCACAAGGCTCATTGAGACCTGTGTCCAAATTAACCCTAGAAACTGGCTTCTTTAACAATCCTTCCCCAACTTTTACCAAATCTTCCAAATTTGTCTTGGTAGCAACATCCACAGAGGATACTACACCGGTTAAGGAGTCATCCTGCAAATTGATTTTATTAAAAATGTGAATTTTCAATTTACTACGATTACTTGTTGACAGGAAAATGGTGAATTATTTTGTAATAATATAAAACAAAATTTTAACTGAAAATGAAAAAAATCTTTAAAACAAATGTTAGGACAACTGCAATCTAATCACGCACCTGAATCCGAAGATAGTTCTTTTCGGAGTGAAGGGCTTGAAAAATCACACTAAGATGTAAATCAACCATATCGGCACTGGCATGACTAAACACATCAATCAATGGACTGGTACCATCACTAGTTAACCAATTCAACAAACCCCATTTTGCAGCATCATTCGCAACATATTTCTCTTCGATTTTCGCTGTGCCAGTTCCTAGTGAAATAACCATAAGCCGACCGTAGTCCATTTTCTCTATAGAAGAATAGTCTGTATTTCGCTTCATGATCTGCTTTGCTACCTCGCCTATAGCAATCAAAGTCTGATACAAAAACAAACAAACAAAGCACATGTAAGACAACGTGTGAAGAAAAAACAAGATGAATTAACTAACAAAATATTGGAGTTCAAAAAGTTGATTAGTTATGGAGTTTATGGATATATACCGGATTATTAGCAGCCACGCCACCATCAATTAGGTTGAATTCTCTCAATTTTCCATCGGAGTCTTGGGTGTCAAAGTAATGAGCAGGAAGATAAGTTGGTGCAGCTGAGGTTGCAATGCATATATCTGAAAGTAAAGCATCCAAGCTTGGATTGTTCTTCACCTGTAGATTTGAAATCCACATGGTAAGTTTTTCCCAATCAGCAAACACATGCATATTAATTAATATATAGCTGGAAAGGGTACATCGAAGAGAACAAACAAGAAAGGAAAAACAACCACATAACTCAAATATGTACATCAAGAAAGGAAATCTGGTAATGCCAAACACTCACATAAAGCATCCATTTGGAAAATCAAATCTTCTATAAAGAACTTTTGTAAAACTTCTACTTGACCTTTCAGTACGTAGGATTTATTGATCTAGAAAAATATTTGTTAAATAGACAGTAATAAAAACAAGCCAAAAATAACTTGGAGTTTTTGGCTTATTTTTTTCATTAATATTTTTTTCTTGAAATTTAGTCCGTAGTTTCTTTAACTCTCTCATATCTCCAGCTGATAAACCAAAACACGCTTAAGTGCTTAACAAGTATGAAAAAAGAAAACAAACCTCGTAGGAGGAAAAGATGGTTGGTTGGAGTCGCTTGATATCGAAAGTCGGGATCGCAACATTAGTCAATGTTTGGTGCAGTCTCGTACTTCCTAGTTTTTCTTTAACGAGGTTGTGGAGATACTTCCCGTCATATTTCGGTCCCGTTAGGGCTTTGATCATCTTTGTAGTATTAGGAAACAGATTTCTGCATGTCCAAAGTTTCAAACACGTTAATAAGTAGGCAACCGTAACTAGACTATACGTAAGTATGTTATTGTTGAAGGTGTAAATAATAAAGTTGTTCATCTCTCTAACAGTTTAAGCTTTTAGATGAGTTAGTAGTTAACAATATAATATGGTATCAGAGCAGGCAATAGATCCTGTGTTTGAATCTCACCGTCTACCAAATGTTAAAATATTTACACGTGTTTAGCCCACTTATGAAAGAAAGACTGGCTAGGGCGCGTTAAAAATATAAATAATAAAATTACACCTGTCTTTAACAGTTTAAACTTTTAAATGAGTTGGTGGTTAATAATCTAATAGTTATAACTCCCTTTTACATCATTTGAGCGTTGTAAAAAGTAAAGATATTATATGTAGTAGAATAGTTTGGATTTTAATTTTGAATATGGGCACGACTATCGAGAAAATCAACAATTGCGGATGGAGGGAGTGATAAAATTAGGTTTAATTCTTACTTGACTTGTGGGAATATTTTAGGGCAATTGTCAAGGTAGAAGTCTTTGATATCTTTAGCAGCAAAAACAGGGCGATTGTTTTCGTTAGGTGCAGTTAACATGGCCGTCACAAGACCACCTGTACTTGTTCCTGCAATCACATCAAAGTAGTCTGCAATTCTTGCATCCTCTCCATCTAGTTTCTGCAAACGATCAATATAAACACGAGAGTCAGAATCAAGATTTTCCGCCAGAGCTTCATATTGAAAGATAAATCAACTACATAACATGATTGTCGGATTTAAAAACTCAATGCAGTGTAACGTGCATGGCATAATAGAAAACATTAGTTAAGGCTGCAGATAAGAATTGGGAGTCCAAATGCAAATGTTGCCCTCATAAATCCTAGCAAATCTTATAATTATTTCAACATTTGACATTTGAAGCATGCACTATAAACATGTATAAGGAGATTTTTTTGGTTAAATTTTTGTTTTTTTGGAAGTTACGGAAAGCATATTTTGGTATAGACCTGAAGCTCGGACTCTAGGAAGTTGAGGATTGTTCCTGGGATAACCCCTCTAATTCCACCTCCATCAATGCTTAGAACAGTGATCAGGTTTCCATAAGTAGGTGGCTGAAGCTGAAGGGGTGAATTTGGTCCTTCCATGTCTCAATGTAATGTATTCGAGAGAGAGAGAGAGAGAGAGAGAGAGAGGTGAAAGTTTTGATAGGTATTGAAATTGCCTTGGAGAGAGCTCTTAACAGTTCTAATGAGTACTACCCATTGCTGATCATCGGGTATTTATAGGCTCTTCCGTCGCATAATTTTCAGCGATTCAACATCGAATAATCCGAATTCAACCACTTCTACATCAATTCATTTTATGTTGACCAACAGTGTGGTCCCGACATTTGGATTAACCAAGCTTAACCTTCCGCTTGGTTGGCCCTAAATATATTTTTTTGCTGAATTTCTAATTTTTTTTGTATACATACAAATTTTTTTTTTGTTGCCCCTTGCTGGGGGTTGCCCGAGCCGGCCGGCTTGCGGGCCTTACCCCTGGCCGGCCCTGTTGACCAACTGTTCATCATACTGGGACATAAAGAATTTGATGGAGTCAGAATTTCATCACACCCAGGGCTGGCCCAATGGAGAGGTCCAAGAGGCCACCGCCTTGGGCCTCCACATTTTGGGCAAAAAATGGGGTACCCCTTCTTAAATAAATAAATAAATAAATAAATATATATATATATATATATATTTTGTGTGTGTAACTATAATACAAATTTCTTTGGTGGTTCAATGGTAACATGTTTGTTTTTTTACATGCTTTACCTAGGTTCAAATCCTGGTAAGATACACTTTTTTGTAGTGTCTTTTTGCCAAAAAAAATTTCCTCCTACCACACAAATTGGGGTTGATGTGATTCAAACTTAAGTCTACGAATATTATTGCAACCGTATTAGCCATTAAGGCCGAAATATTTACCATGTTGAATAGTATGACTTAAAATTATATATAGAAAAGTATTTTTGTTTATTATTTTTAAATTAAAAAATTTATATAGGACACTATTTCAATCCTCGGCCTAGGGCATCCAAATACGTTGGGCCGGCCCTGATCACACCAGTCCCTTTTAGTATCACCTGGCTCCTGCATTTTTTGCAGCAAATGACACTGGTCCCCGTTGATAATACTGATTAAAAACAAAGAGAGTTGCAGTTGAGAATTGTAAGTATGACTGAGAAAATGGACAACAATGTGGAGAGGATTATGCTAATTGGTGGAGATTAACTACTGTAAGAGATTAGTTGTGATTGTTAAACCTTATGAAATGGTCAGTTTTTCTGGTAGATTATCAACATCAACTGTCATTTTCGCTTCTGCGTTTTGCGCAAGGAGCATTAATATTGTATAAGTGCAATGAATGGTTGCTCTTCTTTGTTCGCAAGGGGCTGCAGAGCCTAAACGTGTAAAGATATATTGACTCTGACGAAGCATCTATTAGGACTTGAAACATTCGCGGAGACGACCGGGTATTTTTTATCCATTTTTTAGGGGGTGCATTATTCAAATAGGAAAGTACCGTGATACTTATCCGAATTTTGATTATGCATGTGATGCACCCCCTTTAAATGGATAAAGCCTCAAGTCGAAATATTATGAATACGTATATATAAAGTGTGTATTGTACTATTTTTTAAGCTCAATGCATGATTTATCAGCTCTTGCATAAAGTCTGCGCGAAACAAGCGTAAATTATTATTGAAAGATTCATTAATTTTGTTCAGATGCCTAAACGTGTAAAGATATATTGACTCTGACGAAGCATCTATTAGGGCTTGAAACATTTGCGGAGACGACCTGGTGTTTTATCCATTTTTCAGGGGGGTGCATTATTCAAATAGGAAAGTACCGTGATACTTATCCGAATTCTGGTAATGTACGTGATGCACCCCCTTTAAATGGATAAAGCCTCAAGTCGAAATATTATGAATATGTATATATAGAATGTGTATTGTACTATTTTTTAAGCTCAATGCATGATTTATCAGCTCTTCCATAAAGTCTTTGCGAAACAAGCGTAAATTACTATTGAAAGATTCATTAATTTTGTTCAGATGTCAATTAGGGCAACGGAAATTCGCAAACGCGACTCTCGATGAAACCTGAGCCTATCTACCGTACCGGAACTGCTATGGTCTTAGCTGATTATTTGCGGCTTTGTTTCTGCCTTTGGGCCTCATGTTTTGGCCTTTCTTTTATTTTATTTTTTTCCATCTTCCAACACTTTGTTGGATATTTCTTTTTTTCTTATTCAATGTATCAATATCATGGCGTTAGACTTCTTCTCTCTTTCTTTGACGTACCCATATCAAGTTTCTAACAAAATATATTTTTGTTGATAAAAAAAAATTCGCGAACGCGACTTAGTCTTTACACCATTAATGATCTGAACTGTATCATTCAAACTCGTTTTTTTTTTTTTTTCCTTGGCAAAAGGAAGTTTTATTAAACTCGAAAGGATACATCGAGGGGAAGGTTGAGGAGCATAAGTGCTTGACCGATTCCTAGACCTAAAATAATGGGTTGCCCTAAGCGTAGGGCTGAGACCGATGTAGCACAATACCCAGTAAGACCGGAGTCGAATCCACTAAGGACAGTGAAATGTGTGCTGTGCAACCTCAGGTTGTAGTATTAAAATTAGCTTTTAGGTAGCCACCCCTTGTCTTTCAGTTGATTAATTAACTAATACTAACAAATAACTTGCTCAAATGATTTAAAAAAGAGAAGTGGTCGTAGGGAATCCAGCGATCGCTGCCCAATCAGAATCCGCTCGCTTTTCAAAGTTCTAAAAACGGTTAAATTTTAGGGAGAATTGAAAACTCCGAAGGATGCGAATCCTAAGGTTGTCTGTCTTGTACACAGCGGCGAACATGTTTTGGTTCCTCATTCCCGCTCACATGAGTCCCGGCAATGACTCGGATTCGTCCAACGGACGTAGTTTTCACCAACTAAAATTTATTTAATTAAATTAATGTACATAAAAGTTGCGAGGAATCCTAATTGGATTGCGGCGCGCCTTTACCCAACGACCAAACCTTAGAAAAACTACTCACTCATTATTAAAAATAAAAGGAATAAAACCCTAGAATTAATCATGCTTTTTTTTACTGGAGAAAGAAAATAAATGAGAAATAACAACTAATTGAATACCAACGAACAACTTTAATTAAGAATAAAAAGTGAAACAAGTTACCGAAAGGTGTGTTCTTGAACAAAACTTGAAAACTTCAAAGGAAAAGAGCTCTGAAAGAAAGAAAAAAAACGTAAGAAAAAGCTGCTACGTAACTTTCGAACCCTAAAAGCAAAGTCTGAGGAGGTATTTAAATCTTTTTTTCCTCTGAAAACCGAACTTAAATAAATTACAACTTTTTCTCGTTAAGCCATCGGTAGGGCTACAAGGAATAGCTGTAGGGCTACGGGTTTCCCTGTTCCCCAGCTAATGCACTCTGTAGGGCTACACTTTTGATCAGTTGTAGCCCTAGCACCTACGTTATTGAGATTTTCATACTTTGCATGCAATTTTGGCACTCGATGTCCAACATCATGTCACAACTTCCCACGGCAATGTCCGACACGGCCTTAAGGCCTCGCAATTCAAACTTGGCGCAAGAACTGCCTTATTTCCAGCGAAACTAACAAAGACACAAAAACAAGACAAAGCACGGCATCAAGTGAAAAATGGAATAAATCGCGCCTCTAACGCGCTAATTATAATATGCCCTACTTAGGCGTTTATATCTACGATATCACGTGCCTATCAATAAGTGCTCAAACTCAACTGGGGGAGGGGGAAACATAAATCATCCAGCACAAAGTTGAATGATAATCGCCAAAACAAATTATAGCTTTAGCAACCGAATACCATCTAAAAACAAACTCGTTATTCATGATTCCAATACTTTGTGGATTATGTCAACCTAATTTTATAAATTTCTATGCAAATCATGAATTTTTATAAAACTTTACGAAATTTCGATGCAAATATTTAAGGCGAACATACCGTACCTATACAACTGGGTATAGGTTTGTATTATAGCACTTCCCTAACTATAGTTATAACTTATAATTGAGCTATGAAATTCCTTTGTTCTCCTATCTTTTTTGGTTGGCCGTAGAAATTTTATGGAGTTAAATTACTACAGGGGTACCGATCGATGCTGGTCCATCAGCTCCTTCACATGTTATCAGAGAATTAATGGTAATTTCGTTGTTTCTAGCTTCATTCTAGCTGTATATATCTGTTAAATATATATACCTAAACAAATTAACTAAAGAGAGTACTGGCGTGATTAAATTACCCAAAAAGAAGAAAACGTGTAGAGAGTATTGGTAGGTAAGTGATCAGTTGTTTGACTGTTAGGAACTATTGCTATATGGTGATTCCTATCCAAGGTAAGACTGCCCTTTTTTTTTTTTTTTTTTTTAAATAGAGGTATGAATTGGCAGGACCCGTATAGAATAATATGTGCAAAGATTAAATTTAAAAATAGCCATTAGGGCTTATCCAAGTTTAGTTTTTTAATCCATATACCTTCAATTATATCCGGTCAAATTCTGCAAAGGTAGGAAGTCCAAGTTTTGCTTCAAGTTATTTATTTATTTATTTTTGGTATGTAGGAATTTCATTCAAAAGACTAGAAACACATGTTCACAATAGAAAATATAAAACAAAATAACCAAACTGGCCTAAAAGGGCCAAAGCATCTAATCTAAAATCAGCCTAACATTTACGCCTTCTCTGACAAGGAATTCTCTGAGGGAGATGGGGAAGTCCACAGCTACAATCAGATAATCGTGTCAATAAGTTATTGTTTTTAAATACATTGTTTTGATCATCAAGTAATCGTGTCAATAAAATAGTTGTAATAACAAGTAGGTTTCATACTAATCTTTCACGGATTGGGAAGCTGTTTTTTTTTTTAAACAGCAAAGAAAGAATTTTATAATCGCATGTAATGGGTACAAAGATTAATTAAAAGGAGCAAAACAAAGGAAAACGGCATCACAACAGGAAAGAAAAGTCGCAACGGCTACGATGGTGCATTTATTCTTAAAGGTTATCTTATCTCTCACACGGCTTACCATCGAGATCGAGAACAAGATCTTAGAGTGTGAAAGAACAAAGAGGCCCTAGTAGTCTATGTGGTTTACAAGTATACGAGAGGCTAGTCATCAAGCAACCGATCTTATCGGATTTGTATATTTTCCGCGTAAGAGGTATATGTGAATCCCTCTTATTTTCCAACAGAAGCAAATTAAATAAGATTGTTCGGGAATAAATTAAAATTTTAAGTGAATAGAGTAAAACATGTTTCCAAGCACATGGCAGCCATGGAGGAGGGAAAGTGGAACGACGAATAAGACCGGTCGGTCAGCCGACGGTTGGGACAAAACCAGAATATTACCACAGCACAAAACCATGCGAGAGAATTATCCGAGTTTGGTTTTGAGAAATGAGAAGTTTCTGTAGGAACTTTATGAAAAATCTGTTTCGTTTGTAGCGGTGTCAATGTCCGATCATTTTTTATGTTACACGTGACTGCCCAACTCAACGATCACGAGTCAAACAAAATAAACAGCTGGAATCACATTAATGGCCGGACGCGGGGCGGACGTTTGACAATCGAGCACGACAATTTATTGTGCCAACAACTCATAGCTTGATCCCCCGATCCAACTGCAGGACCAACCGAGCACAACAGTCTAGAGGAATTCAAATTCCACTCGCGTTGAAGGATACCGTTAATTCTACAATATATTATAGATAAATAAATGATCAAATTCCGAGATATTGGAATTGGTAAAAACATCCACGCTTTGTTTGATTAGAACGGGCCATAATGCGACATTGAACGGTAGAAATTCGGTCGGCGTCTTTCATTCTCTGGTTTGCGGGCCGATTTTAACTGTCGGAGCCTCCTTTCGTCCGAAAGTATTTTTGCAAATCTGCATTAATATCACATGTAAAAGAAAGATCGTGAGTATTTTTTGTTTTGATAAACAGGAATTTGCTTTAAAGGTTTTCGTGTTTTGAAAAAAAAAAAAAAAGAATGTTTTGTGAAGGATGGTTGGGAATAATACGGTCAAAAGTAGGAGTCCATTTGGATAAAAGGGACACGGCAAAAGTATTTTTCAAATTGTATTTGGTGCATATATATATGAACTTACTTTTTCAAAGCATGCTCATTAATTTGTGTCACAGTTGTCGATCGGCTCTGTAACCCCAGTCTCCAAATTAACCTTTGAAACAAGCTTCTTCAATAAGCTCTCCCCAATTTTGACAAGCTTCTCCAAATTCTCCGTTGTGGAGACATCAACCGAAACATCTATTCCACAAAGTGTGTTGTCCTGAAAGTTATCAATGGAGTTAAGTAGAATGCTTGAGACGTATATGTTCAGAATTGTTCGATGTATGTGAATTCTATGTGCATTGTGTGAGTCTGTAAGACCCACCTATATTACCTGTGTCAGAACATATGTAGGCTGTAGCACTGCTCAAGTGCTAGTTGGTTGTATATGGACTAAAAAAACCGCCCTCACTGCAATTAATTAATGCTGAGGTTGGACTGTTTAATGAACTAGGGTTTGTTTTTTACCACCGGCTTTGTTCATTTTGGGGTCTCAAAATTTTAGACGCGATATTTAATAAATTTTCTTTTTCTCTTTTCAACTTATTATTCTAAAAAATAGAAAAATGATACATACAAGACACATTTGAAAGTACCATTACAGAAGACGAGAGAGAGGAATTTTTTTTTTCACTTTAATAATTTTTCTTAAAAATAGTGATCAAGTGCTGAAAATTTTACGAAGATACCCATGCATATATAGCCTAAGGCTCCGTTCAGTTATTGGAAATATTGTGTGGAAAATAGAATATTCCCAAAAAAAAAAGTGAAGTGAAGTAAAGGAAAATGATCTTCCTGTGTGTGTTTTCTTGACAAGAATTCTCGCTGGAAAACTAAATTTCTTCCTTTTTGACAAGACCTATTTTGTAGGAAAGTGTTTTTCAGTGAAAAAATACTTGAAACCGTGAGTTCTGTAACTTTTCTAATAAGTAATTGAACACACACAAGATTATGGAAAAGTTGATTTTTTTCATCATTTTCCACCATTTCTTTGCAAATAGGAACTGAAGGATTTCAGGGACAAGTAAAACAAATTGAAGAGACTTTCTTGAATCCGGAGGTAGTTATCTTGAAACTGTGAAAATCAACCATATCAGCACTTGCTTGAGTAAACACATCCACAATAGGGCTAGAACCCCCATGCATCAACCAGCACAAAACACCCCATTTGGCTGCAGTTGAAGCATTGTATTTCATTTCCACTTTCGCCGTGCCGGTACCGATTGAAATCACCAGGAATCGGCCGAATCCATCGTCTTAAATGGAAATAAATCCTGATTTTTGCCCGCCAAGACTTGCTTTGTTACTTGGCATATGGCAACCAGAGCCTGGAAAATAGTTGCACCAATTTAGCTGAAGCAAAGGAAAAATGATGTATAAACAGAGTACTACTCCTTAATTATAATACTTGAGAATGCATTCAGATTGATGAAAAAATTACATAGAAAAGTTCTAAGGGTTTTTTTTTTTCATGCAAAATTGCGGTATTTTTAAGTTCTCCTATTGCAGATCAGACAAGTTATTATTATTTTTTTGGATGGATTGATGTAGTATAATTATACCGGATTATTTGCAACAACACCGCTATCGACGAGATTAAATTCTCGAACATTCCCTTCATCGTATTGATTCTTGAAGTTATAGGTCGGAAGATAAGTTGGAGCCGCGGATGTGCTGATGCAAATATCGGACAATCGAGCATCCAGAGATGGGGTTTTCTTCAGCTGCCGTTTATGAGTTTGAAATTGCAAAATTAGGTCACCCCAACTGAAGGGCATAATATATTGTGGCAAGAAAATATTTTTTTTTCTAAATTAGTAATCTTTCTGTTTTAGCATAAATTGCCTAGAATAGTAGTTTTCCTAATTAGGTTGATTCTATTTAATTTCTTGCTTTCTTGTTCTCCAAGACTTAGATTCAGTTTTTCATTATTGAGTTAAAGAAAAATCGAGATTTATTTTAATATCGTTTATTCAAAGATATCTCTGGCTCAAACATTGTTCATGTTCTCTTTTTTGCAAATAATTTCATAGAAGGAGGTTACTTTGCATCAATCTTTTTTTTTTATCAACAAAAAAAAAATTTATTGAGAAGAACTCGATAAGGTATATCGAGAAAAGGGAGAAGGAGACATCCAATCAATGGTTGAATGGAAAAAAGATACAGCGTGAAAAAATTCAAACGTTACCTCACTCTTATTTTGATGTTGCAATCTCTTTGTGTTTAGGCTATTATTATGCCTTTCAATGTCTCTCATTGTCCTCTTCAAAAGCGAACAAATAAAATTATATAGGCATCTAAGTTTATGCTTGTACATGGGTATGAGCTAGGTGCGTAGCAACCTTTTCCTCTCAGATACAGTTGTGAAGGCATCCCACTTGGGGGGGCAAAATAGAGTGGGGAGAAGTAGCAGTTTATAATAGTAGTACATATCTTTCTATAATTGAGGGCATGCCATTTAGATGAGCTGAAAAAAGTAGAAAACATAAAGAGATAGGAAAAGTAAAGAGTAGCTAAGATAGATTTAAAGTTTTTTTTAAGAAGTCATTCATTTATCGCCGAGCAAAAAAAAAAGTCATTCATTCATCATCAGACCATCGGGCAATGCAGATATCAGAAAAGATACAGGAAAGAACCAGAGCTATCTAAACTTCGATCTCAGGCACCTACTGCCGAAGCAGGCCCGGCAAAATCGCCGATACTTAAGAACCAATCTAGGTCTAGGTAACAGAGGATCAAAATATCCACAACACAAACCCTAAAAACTAAGCACCGCTGAAAACTGCAGGCAAACAACAACAATAACAACTACAAGCAAACTAATCTAAGACCAGCCTTCTTTTAGACGAACCGAAACATTTATTTCAATTTAAAGTGGAAAAGTAGAATTTGGAATTTAGGAAATGAAGCATCGACTGAAGACATTTTTACGTGAAACTGAAAAGACGTAGAAAACATTTATTTTTGCCTCTAAACTGTTCATATAGCTTGTAGTTGTAGAGGCTGGAAAAGAGTAATAACAGAACAATGGCATCGAATGAAAGTTACCGATATAATAGAAGGAATTTCACAGGAACTATTCAAACATTTTGGTATGGTAGTTAATGAGCAATTGGACAAGTATGGCATCGACTGTGATATTCCTGTTGGAACTTTGGGATATTCCTGTTGGAACTTTGTTAAGTTTTAAAAATTAAAAGATATATTTTGTTAGAGAGTCTTGTCTTTTTATTTAAAAAGTGCAATGTTTAATTTTGAATGAAAAGAGTTTTCCAGGAGACATGCCTTTTCATGTGTGAACCTCTTCTAAGAGACATATATGACTTCTATGAAGAGATACTTGGTGTTCTATTCTATAAATATAGGAGTACCCCACATTGTATGAGAAGTCTTGAGTTCTTCTCTCTCTCCCTATTACTTTCCTATATTTTATGGGGCAATTCGAGTCAGACTTGGCACCCTTGTCTTCCATCGATCTGTGTTACGTAGAGAAACATTGTGAGATTTTTTTTTTCTCGGCAAAAGAAACATTTATTAAAACTCGAACGGGGTACATCGAGAGGAAGAGAGACAGCCAAAAAAGAGTTTGGCTCTGACCAAAATTACAACCACATCCAACTGACAGTTGGATGCTCTCCTAATTAAAAACTAGATTACACATTGTGAGATTTATGGGTTTTATCTTGGAGTCGTACTCAGCCGCTAGAACTTACACGAAAGGAGGCAAATGTGGCTTTACGATAGCGAATGCCGTGAGTCTCATCCATCTCACAGGCTATTTTCCTAACTCTAACTATCTAATATGTTTGCTTGTGTTCATGATTTTGATGTTCGATGACACTTCCTATTATGACTGTTTTGTGATTGTTGTGTAACAAATTCCCAACAATTCCTCTACTGCATCTTATAGTACCTTTGTTTCCATCACTATACTTGCGACACTAGACTAAGCAATAGTGTGATGGTTTCATTTTATAACGGCAGGGATTGATGCAGCACCACAAAGAGATAGTACAGTACTTTAACAAAAGAGGCGTCTCTGCAATATTTCTCTTCCGAAGGAATCAGCTACGTAGAATGATTTCTTTGCTTGCTAATTCCTATGATAGTCAGGTTAAGCTATTGAATGGAACACACAAGTCTCATGTTCATTCTCGGTCTCTCTCTCTCTCTCTCTCTCTCTCTCTCTCTCTCTCTCTCTCTCTCTCTCCTATGATTTATGTGTTCGTTATGTAGTCTCAGTTTGTAATGGCTTGCAGGCTCAAATACTTGCAAATTATAAGCCGAAAGTGAATGCCACATTACTCATTCACAATCTGAAGGAAGCAGAGAAAACAATAGCCAAGGCTTTGGAATACTTTAAGAGCACTCGCCAAATCGTTCTTTACTATGAGGATATGGTTGCTAACCGAACCGTAAGACTCGAAAACATGGAAAAAAAATGGGCTTGTCATTTTTTTTTCCTTCATTGATTCTCATTTTAAGGACATTCTGAAAATTTAGGAAAGTAACTGAAAACACATGTTTTGGATTCTCGAAAATTTGGAAAACAATTTCGGAAATGTGTGGACATAAAAATATTTTAAGTTGGTATCCGAACAGTCGTTTCCGGCCTACGTCCTAACCTTTTTAGTAAATTTCTGCTGCAGAAACTTGTTGATGTTCAAGAGTTTCTGAGGCTGCCATATAGAGAACTGACAAGCAGTCAAGTTAAGATACACAGTGGCCCCTTATCGAAGCAAATTGAGAACTGGGGTGATATCCAAAAAGCAATCAACGGAACGTCATATGAGAGCTTCCTCAATCAAGATTACCAATTGTAGTTTCGACAGCACCTGGCGTTTCCATAAATAACAGAACTACATTCGAATTTCGCTGCATGAAGCGCAGCTCTCACAATTTTGATATCCAGCGAAGGATGTCATACTGCCACTCTTTTCGGGCTTCTTTTTTTCCCTCTTCTTATTCTCATTTATATACCATTCTTTCACAAGCTGCCCTTGGCTTCTTCCTGTACATTTCTGCTAAAACTCACAATTTCTTGATGTCTATCGATCTGCCCAGAATGTGTTAGAGTCAAGAAATGAAGAGAGTTGTTGGAAGATGGCCAATTTCCTCACGGAAAACAAGTCTAGATGAAAGTGTTAGTAAAAAGTATAAAAAACTAAGATTAAACCTGCACAGGAAACAGTGATAGGATTTTGTAAAGATCCAAATTATCCAATGAAGCCGGAAAGCATCTTCACATCTTTCAGTTGACTACTGCAAAACTGCATAGCTGATAGCCTGATATATCCTTCAGGGCCCCTTTCTATGAAGAGACTAACAGGTAAATGATACTGTATTAATCTTGTCGGATTCATCTACTGAGATGAATACAAAATATAAAACCTGGTTTGTGGGTAAACAGAAACCAAAAACATGCATAAGCAGCATAACAAGTATGAAAAAAGAATAACAAACCTCATAGGAGGAAAAGATGGTTGGTTGGAGTCGCTGGATATTGAAAGTCGGGATCGCAACATTAGTCAATGTCTGGTGCAATCTCGTACTTCCAAGTTTTTCTTTAACGAGGTTGTGGAGATACTTCCCGTCATATTTTGGTCCCGTTAGTGCTTTGATCAACTTGGTAGTATTCGGAAACGGATAGCTGCATGTCCAAAGTTTCAAGCACGTTAATAAGTAGCCAACCCTAACTAGACTGTATGTAAGTACGTTATAACTCCCTTTCATGCTCCCTTCATCCATAATTATTTGTAATTTTTACGTAGTTGTGCCAATATTTGTACAAATGGTATTTTTTTTTTTTGATCGGCAAAAGATGAATTTTATTAAAATGGTAATTTTATGTTCGTAGATAATTTTTTGACTGTTTTACATCATTTGATAGATATCAATTAGACATTTTGAACGTTCTAAAAATTAAAGATATTATATATACTAGATTAGTCTGGATTTTAATTTCGAGCATGGGCACGACTATTGAGAAAACCAACAATTGCGATGGAGGGAGTAATATGTAAATATAGGTTTAATTCTTACTTGACTTGTTGGAATATTTTAGGGAAATTGTCAAGGTAGAAGTCCTTGATATCTTTAGTAGCAAAAACAGGGCAATTGTTTTCGTTAGGTGCAGTTAACATGGCCGTCACAAGACCACCCGTGCTTGTTCCTGCAATCACATCAAAGTAGTCTGCAATTCTTGCATCCTCTCCATCTAGTTTCTGCAAACGATCAATATAAACACGAAAGTCAGAATCAAGATTTTTCGTCAGAGCTTCATATTGAAAGATAAATCAGCTATATAACATGATGGTCGATGGATTCTAAAACTGAATGTGGTGTATTGTGCATGGCATGATAGATAACAATAGTTAAGACTGCAGATAAGAATTGGGAATCCAAATGCGAATATCGCACTTATAAACCTAGCAAATCTTATAATTATTTCGACATTTGACATTTGAAGCATGCGCTATAAGCATGTATTAGGAGATTTTTTTTGTTAAATTTTTGTTTTTTTGGAAGTTAAAGAAAGCATATCTTGGTATAGACCTGAAGCTCGGACTCTAGGAAGTTGAGGATTGTTCCTGGGATAACCCCTCTAATTCCACCTCCATCAATGCTTAGAACAGTTATCAGTTTTCCATAAGTAGGTGGCTGAAGCTGAAGCGGTGACTTTGGTCCTTCCATGTCTCAGAGGAATGTGTTCGAGAGGGGGGGGGTGTGTTTGGTTGTTGGTGGGGAAATCGCCTTGGAGAGAGCTCTTAACAGTTCTAAGACATTGTGAGTACTACCCATTGCTGATCATGGGGTATTTGTAGGCTCTTTCGTCGCATAATTTTCAGTGATTCAACGTTGAATAATCCGAATTCAACCACTTCGAAATTGCATGCATCAATTCATTCTATGTTGACCAACTGTTCATCATACTGCGACATAAAGAATGTGATGGAGTCAAAATATCATCACACTGGCCCCTTTTCGTATCCCCAGGCTCCTTCTTTTTCTGCAGCAAACGACAATGGCCCCTTTAATTTGATAATACTAATTAAACAAAGAGACTTGCAGTTGAGAATTGTAGGTATGACTGAGAAAATGGCCAAAATGTGAAGAGGATTAGGCTGATTGGCGGAGATTAACTAACAGATTAGGTTGTCACTTTGTTAAACCTTTTGAAACGGTTAGCTTTTAGGAGGATTATCAACATCAACTGTCATTTCCGGTTCTGCGCTTTGCGAAAAGAGCATTAATATTGTATAAGTTCAATGCGTGGTTTCTCTTCTTTGTTGGCAAACGGGCTGCGGAACTTAAACGTGTAAAGGATATATTGGCCTTGTTCGTTTAGCATATTTACTTTGTTTTAACTTTGTTTTTCAATCATTACCTTATATCTTTCTTCAATCATTACCCTATTTTTTCAATTATTAATTTCATTTCTCTCTCTATCTCTTTCCACTTATTACCCATCTCTCCAATCATTACCCTATTTCTCTCTCCACCCACTACCAAAACAAAAATACCCAAATGTGCTAAACGAACAAGGCCATTGACTCTACGAAGAATCTATTAGGGCTTGAAACATTCATGAAAACACGCGACTTTTTTTTGCTCGGTAAACGAAACATTTTATAAAGCTCGACAAGGGTACATCGAGGGAAAAACAACAAAGCTCACAGAGCTTCTAAGCACCAAAAATACAAGCGCATCCAACCGATAGTTGGATAGCAAACCTGAAAGCTAGATTACAATCTCAATTTTCGAATTCCATCTAAAAAGATCTTGAACTCCTCTACGCTATAGACCTTGATGTCGAACTTTGCCTTCATCCACATCGCAACCCTTGTTTTAACGACATCTCCCACTTCCCAAGCCTGTTTTGTTGAGTTGTTGAAAATGTAGTCATTCCTCACCAACCATAGAGACCATAAAGTTGCGTAGAAACAAGCTTCCCAAATATGCTTCTCCAAATTAGAAAACTCATTTGCAAACCACCAAATAGCTAAATCAGGAACCGAAACTGGACATACCCATTTGATATTCCACCAATCTAAAATTGTTGACCAAACACTCCAAGAGAAATGGCAATGAAGAAATAGGTGCTGGTGTGTTTCAAGGCTCAGAGAACAAATAGGACATATTGCTAGATGAATCTCATTTATCACATTTCTAACAAGAAGTTCTGACCTGGTAACTGCTTTTTCTTTGACGGCCATCCACGCAAAAATTTCCACCTTAGGAGGGCTTAGGTTCTTCCAAATTGATCCCAAGAGAGCATTGCTTGAATGGGCTATCACCTCCCAATGCCCATAAGCCGATTTGACTGAGAATATACCATCCCCCGACCACCGCCAAAGTAACGAATCAGGCTTTAATGGGTTTAACGACACACGAAGAAGTCTCTGTCTCAAGTGGTCCATCTCTTGTTTCTCTCGCCCAAACATATCCCTCCTAAACAACAGGTCCCAGGAACCCCCATCTGCATTTCCTCTCATGTTGCTGATCAACTCCTCCTTTTGAGTAGATAATGAGAACAACCTGGGATATTCTACTTTCAAGGGTAGCTCACCCAACCAGACATGTTCCCAAAACACAGTTGCATATCCATTTTTTTTACGGGGTGCACTGTCCAAACAGGGAAGTACCGAGATACTTATCCGAATTCTGGTTATGTACGTTATGCACCCCCTTTAAATGGATAAAGCCCCACAAGTCGGAATATTATGAATATGTATAAATTAAAAAAAAATTGTCGAACTCAAAGATTGATGTTACAAATTCATGTGACAATGCCATGAATATGTATATAAATTAATTTAAGCTTTACGTACATGCATATCATCATTAGCATTAGCATTCAAATATAGAGTTTGTATTGTACTATTTTCAAGCTCAACGTATGATTTATCATATCAGCTCTTGCTATAAAGTCTTTGTGAAACAAGCATAAATTTTTTTTGATCTGCAAAAAAAAAAAATTTATAATCATTGAAATTGTTACAAAGATTACAAGAGCAAGGATCCAAGAATCTGAGACCCAAATTCGAGATTGACAAACATAAATTATTATCAAGTTTCGTAACTCCAACTTATTAAGAAGATATTATTATTACACGTTTCATATCAATTTTTACATCCACTTTATTACTTGTTATCTATAGAGACATTATCATTATACTTTTACTCACTAACTTTTCAAAATGTATTCTACTTTTAGGGATAAAATAAAAAATTCACCAATTTTCACCCACTAACTTTACAAAATAAACATTTGTTTGGGGGCAACCCAAAATATACTGGACTCTAAAAAAGAACGGAGGGAGTATTGTGTAAAATACACATTGAATTCATAATATACTACAATGGCCTCCTCAAATTTCAGAAAATAAAATAAAAAGTTGTCATTTGGTGGGAAAATTACTTTCTTTTTTTTTATGCTTGCGTGTATGTTTTGTTAAGTAGGAATAGAAAATGGATATGGTTTTCTTGTAAAATCGTATTACTTAGATTTCATGTTTGAATTTTTAACTATTTGTAAGGACACTTTTAAATTAAATTCAACAACTATTAAAATATGTCAAAATTTCAAGTTCTAAGTTTCGGGCTCTACTGTACTCTATACAAATCATAGCTCCGTCCCTTCTACATTCAATGCACAATAGCTTGAATTCGGTTTTTTCCCTTCTCGTTTTATGCAAAAATGGGAATTAATTATCTAGAAGGAAGGGTGGCGTGCATGAATCGAGGGTCAAAATTTGTGAAGAAAAGAAGTGTTCTGGTAATTGGACAAGTCTTGGAGTTGTTGCCTATTTTATTGAACTCTCGCCTATTATTTCTATAGAACTCTCTGCTGCGATTTCCACTTCTAGGGCTTATAGGTAGCTAGGCATAATAGCATACCGACTCAAGTTTAAAATTCTAGTCGTATTAGCTGGTAACCTTTTTTTCAAAAATTTCAACCTCAAACTATACAAGAAAATATTAATTCTATAGCTGCTGGAGAAAAATATTGGCGATGTTAACAAGAGAATTTTTGATATAGTTGAGGTAAAGATATATACGATGGAAGATTTCAAAAAGAATCTTGATGGTGTTAGAAGGCTCATGATTTAGATGTATGTTTTGGTGTAACTTTGTTTTTTTATTTTTCTTTTCCCTAGGGATTGTGGTGAACTTTATGGTTCTTACTTCCTTATTACTCGATGTACCCTCTTCAAGTCTGATAAACTTTTTCCTTTTGCTGAGCAAAAAAAAATGCATTTTCAACCTCGTCTACGAAAAAAAATGTATTTTCAACCTCATCTACAGGAAAAAAAAAATGCATTTTCAACCTCATCTACGAATTTATATGCACAATGGAGGAATTACGTTAAAAAAATTGATAGACCTTACGTTAAAAAAATTGATAGACCCAGCAGTACCATCCCAAAGTCCCATTGGGAGGGTCCCGATCTCCTCCTCCTCTCTCTCTCTCACCCACACAATCTACATCATGCACACACCTAGATTTATATACTACTAGATTACTAAATTTGTTAGGTGCCGTGCGGTCCAATTTTCTGTTGGACGCTGTTTTTCATGTCTCTTGTGCTTGTAAGCGTCTGTGCTTAACAAGCTTGCCTCTCGATGTACCCATTTCGAGATAATAAATTCTTCGTTTTGCCGAGCAAAAAAAAATTTTATTGGGGACCGTGCGCAGGGGCTTTTAGAGCACTTACATTATTGGCAGCGGTCGAGTATCTGTCGTAGCAACCCTGAATGTGCTCTTAAAACGAAAATATGATACTTAGAGGGAATCAGCCGACTGATCACATGTTGTTTTAAATTCTCACAGTATACGATCCGGTTGATATTATATGCTCTAACTAGTCTTCCCGTTCGATCAAGCAAATGGGAATTCTAGCGGGCGGAAACTGAGCAGGACGAAATAGGCTAGGCCCACTATTCACCTCGCGCTCGCGCATGCATGTGTTGAACCGGGTCATGTTGGGTCGACGGTTAGTATGGACGTGGAGGCCTAAAACTCGCGACCCCAGCCCGTGGAATGATGGGTGTGTAATGTCTTACGGCCAAGGCCGACATTGGTCCGACCCAAGATGATCACTCCGCAGCCAGTTTGGCTCAACCACCACCTGGATATACCAAATGGCATTGAGTCATGCATAGTGCCGTTCTAATCAACGATTATCAGGCGCGTGCCTGCCACAAACTTACTTATGGCCCTAGTGCAGTGTATCAATATAAGATACACGATAAACCCTAAAAATGTACGACTTAGTAGCAATTATCGCAGTTCTATACTTCTTCTCTCTCAAGTAGAGATGACACTTATTAGGCATCAAAGTCCCTCCAGCTGCACAAACCAGTGATTAATGTCATTGCAGGCTTTGGTCACACAAGGAGAGAAGAGTTTGGTTTGGATCAATTCATGATCATCACCAGAGAGACCCAGAAAACCAACCGGATCAATACCCCACAAGAAGTAAGGCATGATCTGCAGACGCAACCAGATGGATGGGGTTGAGAAGCTAAATTAACTACTATTGAAAAGTAGTAGGTAACTCTTTTTTTTTTTTCCAAACGATCAGATGTTTAGATTACTACGAGGGCCACCTTTTGACTTTTGTTGATGAGAGGCGAACCCTAGACCTCCTCATGTTTCAAAGAAGCGCTACACGATCATTGGGCTAATGGAAGTTTTTAGAGTAATGAGTGGAGAGTGATACTTCTAGATAGATAAAATTTATTAGAGACCGTACCCAGAAATTTTAATGCTCCAAAACGAACAAGGCCTAACG
The DNA here is from genome assembly GCA_014282245.1 of Rhododendron simsii. Classification (NCBI taxonomy): domain Eukaryota; kingdom Viridiplantae; phylum Streptophyta; class Magnoliopsida; order Ericales; family Ericaceae; genus Rhododendron; species Rhododendron simsii. The sequence goes on from CM024959.1 coordinate 33,237,841, forward strand.
GTGCTGTAGTGGCTACTTTGACTGGTAGGATTTAGATTTTTTCCATAAGTGGTAGTGGTAGTGGTAGATATATATATCATGCGGAATTATTGGCTGTACGTACCCACTTCAGAAACGTACTTTTTGAATAGTTAATTTGATAGTAACAATTATGAATATGATTGCATTAATTGAGTGACTCCTCCAATTTTATACTCTCGTGCTTTTATGTACTTCTCAACAATCTAATTTCCTGGCTTGAATAATTAAGGACCGAACTTATAAATTCGAAATTTTTTATAATCACTGATTAATCGCATAAAAAGAATAAAGAGTTTTCACATTTCTAACAATCGTATCGCGGAGGTTCCAGAGAAATTTAAAAAAACCCGATAGTCCGAATAGGACAGTATTATTTAAAAAGAAAAGGAAAAAATAAATTGAAAGGTGCATGGGCAATATTTACACGATCTCAAACTTAGAAATTCAACTAATAATTTGAAATTCAGTATATATCGCTGATTTTTTGCTTACAAAGAATAAAGAATTACATGTCCAAGCTATTTCCCTCTAATCAGCCGAGGTTTTATCACAATAAAAATAAATAAATCAAATTGTCCTAATAGGACATTATTCATGGAAAAAAGCAAAATAAAGTGAAAGGTGCATGGCTAATTTGCACAATTTCAAACAAACAAATTCAACAAATAAATAGTTTCAAGTCCTTTGCGGATTAATTTGCAGAGACTCCATGCGGCGATGTTATATCACGGTTTCGCTTCTCCTCGGAGAGTATCTTTGCAAACCTGCGACAAATTAATCAAAATTGTTTAGTCAAGTATATAATTAACGTTGAGATAATTAATAAAAATTTATATTAAAAACTAAAATATATATACCATTTGTAAGAAAAATAATTAAATTGTCGATAAAAAAGTAAAATTAATTAAATTGAGAGAGTTATAGGCCAGGTACCTTTTGAGAGCTTCTTCATTAGTCTCGTCATCACAAGGCTCATTGAGACCTGTGTCCAAATTAACCCTAGAAACTGGCTTCTTCAATAATCCTTCCCCAACTTTTACAAGATCTTCCAAATTTATCTTGGTAGCAACATCCACAGAGGATACTACACCGGTTAAGGAGTCATCCTGCCAATTAAGTTTATTAAAAATGTGAATTTTCAATTTGCTACGATTACTTGTTGACAAGGAAAATGGTGAATTATTTTGTAATAATATAAAACAAAATTTTAACCGAAAATGAAAAAAAAAATCCTTAAAACAAATGTTAGGACAACTGCAATCTGATCACGCACCTGAATCCGAAGATAGTTCTTTTCGGAGTGAAGGGCTTGAAAAATCACACTTAAATGTAAATCAACCATATCGGCACTGGCATGACTAAACACATCAATCAATGGACTGGAACCATCACTAGTTAACCAATTCAACAAACCCCATTTTGCAGCATCATTCGCAATATATTTCTCTTCGATTTTCGCTGTGCCAGTTCCTAGTGAAATAACCATAAGCCGACCGTAGTCCATTTTCTCTATAGAAGAATAGTCTGTATTTCGCTTCATGATCTGCTTTGCTACGTCGCCTATAGCAATCAAAGTCTGATACAAAAACAAACAAACAAACAAACAAAGCACATGTAAGACAACGTGTGAAGAAAAAACAAGATGAAATAACAAAATATTGGAGTTCAAAAAGTTGATTAGTTATGGAGTTTATGGATATATACCGGATTATTAGCTGCCACGCCACCATCAATTAGGTTGAATTCTCTCACTTTTCCATCGGAGTCTTTGGTGTCAAAGTAATGAGCAGGAAGATAAGTTGGTGCAGCTGAGGTTGAAATGCATATATCTGAAAGTAAAGCATCCAAGCTTGAATTGGTTTTCACCTGGAGAATGAAATCCACATGGTAAGTTTTTTCCAATCAGCAAAAACATGCATATTAATTAATAGGTCGAAAGGGTACATCAAGAAAAGAAAAATAACTCAATTATTGTACATCAAGAAAGGAAATCGACATGGTAATGCCAAACACTCACATAAAGCATCAATTTGGAAAATCAAATCTTCTATAAAGAACTTTTGTAGAACTTCTGCTTGACATTTCAGTATGTAGGATCTGTTGATCTAGAAAAATATTTGAAATAAGCCAAAAATAACTTGTTTTTGGCTTATTTTTTTTCAGTAATATTTTTTCTTGAAATTTAGTCCGTAGTTTCTTTACCTCTCTCATTTCTCCGGCTGAGAAACCAAAACACGCTTAACAAGTATGAAAAAAGAAAACAAACCTCGTAGGAGGAAAAGATGGTTGGTTGGAGTCGCTTGATATCGAAAGTCGGGATCACAACATTAGTCAATGTCTGGTGCAATCTCGTACTTCCTAGTTTTTCTTTAACGAGGTTGTGGAGCTACTTCCTGTCATATTTTGGTCCCGTTAGGGCTTTGATCAACTTTGTAGTATTAGGAAATGGATAGCTGCATGTCCAAAGTTTCCAACACGTTCATAAATAGCCAACCCTAACTAGACTATATGTAAGTGTGTTATAACTCCCTTTTATGCTCTCGTCGTCCATAATTATTTGTAATTTTTACGTAGTCGTGCCAATATTTGTACAAATGGTAATTTTATGTTCGTAGATAATTTTTTGACCGTTTTGCTTCATTTGAAAGATATCAATTAGACATTTTGAACATTCTAAAAATTAAAGATATTATATGTACTAGATTAGTCTGGATTTTAATTTCGAGCATGGGCACGACTATTGAGAAAACCAACAATTGCGATGGAGGGAGTGATATGTAAATATAGGTTTATTTCTTACTTGACTTGTGGGAATATTTTAGGGCAATTGTCAAGGTAGAAGTCTTTGATATCTTTAGCAGCAAAAACAGGGCGATTGTTTTCGTTAGGTGCAGTTAACATGGCTGTCACAAGACCACCCGTGCTTGTTCCTGCAATCACATCAAAATAGTCTGCAATTCTTGCATCCTCTCCATCTAGTTTTTGCAAACGATCAATATAAACACAAAAATCAGAATCAAGATTTTTCGCCAGAACTTCATATTGAAAGATAAATCAACTACATAACATGATGGTCGGATTCAAAAACTCAATGCAGTGTGATGTGCATGGCATGATAGAAAACAATAGTTACGGCTGCAGATAAGAATTGGGAGTCCAAATGCGAATGTTGAACTCATAAAACCTAGCAAATGTTTTAATTATTTTAACATTTGAAGCATGCACAATAAACATGTACAAGGAGATTTTTTTGTTAATATTTTTTTTTTGAAGTTGAAGAAAGCATATTTTGGTATAGACCTGAAGCTCGGACTCTAGGAAGTTGAGGATTGTTCCTGGGATAACCCCTCTAATTCCACCTCCATCAATGCTTAGAACAGTGATCCGTTTTCCATAAGTAGGTGGCTGAAGCTGAAGGGGTGACTTTGGTCCTTCCATGTCTCAATGTAATGTATTCAACAGAGAACGAGAACGAGAGAGAGAGAGAGAGAGAGAGAGAGAGAGAGAGAGAGAGAGAGAGGTGGAAGTTTTGATAGGTATTGAAATTGGCTTGGAGAGAGCTCTTAACAGTCCTAAGACGTTGTGAGCACTACCCATTGCTGATCATGGGGTATTTATAGGATCTTCCGTCGAATAATTTTCAGCGATTCAACGTCAAATAATCCGAATTCAACCACGTCGAAATTGCATGCATCAATTCATTCTATATTGACCAACTGTTCATCATACTGGGACATAAAGAATTTGATCGAGTCAAAATATCATCACACTAGTCCCTTTTAGTATCACCCGGCTCCTGGTTTTTCTGCAGCAAACGACAATGGTCCCCTTTGATAATACTAATTAAACAAACAGACTTGTAGTTGAGAATTGTAGGTATGACTGCGAAAATGGCCAAAATGTGAAGAGGATTAGGCTAATTGGTGGAGATTAACTAACAGATTAGGTTGTCATTTTGTTAAACCTTATGAAATGGTCAGTTTTCCTGGTGGATTATCAACATCAACTGTCATTTTCGCTTCTGCGGTTTGCGAAAGGAGCATTAATTTCAATGCGTGGTTTTTCTTCTTTGTTCGCAAAGGGGCTGCGGAACTTAAACGTGTAAAGGATATGTTGACTCTGACGAAGAATCTATTAGGGCTTGAAACATTCATGAAGACGCACGATTTCGTGTTTTATCCAATTTTTGTACGGGCTGCACTGTCCAGGTACCGAAATACTTATCCGAATTCTGGTTATGTACGTTATGCACCCCTTTAAATGGATAAAGCCCCACAAGTCGGAATGTTATGAATATGTATAAAAAAAATTTGTCAAACTCAACGATTGATGTTACAAATTCATGTGACAATGCCATGAATATGTATATAAATTAATTTAAGGTTTACGTACATGCATATCATCATTAGCATTCAAATATAGAGTTTGTATTGTACTACTTTTCAAGCTCAACATATGATTTATCATATCAGCTCTCGTCGTAAAGTCTTTGTGAAACAAGCATAAATTTTTTTTGATCTACGAAAAAAAATTATAATCTTTGAAAGTATTACAAAGATTACAAGAGCAAGGATCCTAGAATCCAAGACCCAAATTCGAGATTGACAAGCATAAGTTATTATAAAAGCTTCGTAACTCCAACTTATTAAGAAGATATGATTATTACACCTTTCACTTCAATTTTTACATCCACTTTATCTACTTATCATCTATAGAGACATTATCATTATGTTTTTACTCACTAATTTTTTAAAATGTATTCTACTTTTAGAGGCAAAATGAAAAATATACAAACTTCACCTACTAACTTTACAAAATAGACAATTGGTAAGGGATCATTCAAAATATACTGGACTCTAAAAAAGGACAGAAGGAGTATTGTGTAAACTACACATTGAATTCATAATATACTACATTGGCCTCCTCAAATTTCAGAAAATAAAATAAAAAGTTGTCATTTGGTGAAAAAATTACTTCTTCTTCTTTTTTTATTTATTTATATATGTTTTGTTAAGTAGGAATAGAAAATGGATATGGTTTTCTTGTAAAACCTATTCCTTAGATTTCATGTTTGAATTTTTAACTATTTGTAGGGACAATTTTAAATTAAAGGAATATTTAAATCTCCATCCTCTTTTATCATACCATGTAAGAATTCATCCTACCCTTTTTTCATGCTTATGATTTCATCATTTTAGTGTGTGAATTACCTTTTTTACCATTTTCATTATGATATATATTATATTATGTTATATTGCTTTCCTAATTTAGTGGGATTGGATTAGATTATTTTCCCAATTTAATGGAATTGGATTGGATTATTTTTCTAATTCAATGGGATTTGGTAAATTTCAATATGATTGATTACTTGTTTTTTAATCATGAAATGTATTTGAGGAATCGATATTTTTAGAAATATAACATGATAAGTTGACCATATCTTTTCATTTTTTCTTCATTCTTCGAGTTGGCCAATGAAACATGGCCAAATTATCATAAAAAATTATATAGACAAGAATTTTGGGATGTAAATTACTTATGATTTCATCCTAAAATTCTCGGCCTATATAGACAAGAATTTTGGGATGAAAATTACTTATGATTTCATCCTAAAATTCTTGGCATATATAGACAAGACTTTTGGGATGTAATTACTTATGATTACATTCTAAAATTCTCCACCGATATAGATAAGAATTTTGGGATGAAAATTACTTATGCTTTCATCCTAAAATTCTCGGCCTTGGGATGAAAATTACTTATGATTTCATCCTAAAATTCTCGGCCTATATAGACAAGAATTTTGGGATGAAAATTACTTATGATTTCATCCTAAAATTCTCAGCCTATATAGATAAGAATTTTGGGATGAAAATTACTTATGATTTCATCCTAAAATTCTCGGCTTATATAGACAAGAATTTTGGGATGAAAATTACTTATGATTACATCCTAAAATTCTCAGCATATATAGACAAGAATTTTGGGATGAAAATTACTTATGATTTCATCCTAAAATTCTCGGCCTATATAGACAAGAATTTTGGGACGTAAACATAAATATTTGTACATCTCAAACTATCCTTATATGAAGTGGTCCGCGCAGCGGCCTAACAGATTTCGCTGGACTAGTTTCATGGTAAATGATCCAAATAATTAACCATGAAATAGTTTCATGGTAAATTGTCCAAATAATTAACCATAAAATGATAGAAACATACAGACATATTTCATGATAAATGCTCTAAATAATTTACCATGAAATCGAAAAGCCTGTTACATATATTTTTTAAAATCAGGCCTATATATGGTTTAAAATATATACATATATACAATAAATAACACTCAAAGGGCAATATCGGTATTAAAAATATGAAAAGGATGAAATCATAAGTTTTTAAAAAGGACAGGATGAATTCATAAGTGAAGAGGGCAATAAGGATGAATTTTTAAGTCTCCCTAAATTAAATTCAACGACTATTAAAATATGTCTCAAAATTTCAAGTTCTAAGTTTCGGGCTCCACGTACTCTATGCAAATCATAGCTCCGTCTCTGCTACATTCAATACACAACAGCTTGAATTCGGTTTTTTCCCTTATCGTTTTATGCAAAAATGGGAATTAATTATCTAGAAGGAAGGGTGGCGTGCATGAATCGAGGGTCAAAATTTGTCAAGAAAAGAAGTCTTCTGGTAATTGGACAAGTCTTGGAGTTGTTGCCTATTCTATAGAACTCTCGCCTATTATTTCTATAGAACTCTCGACTGCGATTTCCACTTCTAGGGCTTATAGCTGGCTAGGCATAATAGCATACCAATTCAAGTTTAAAATTCTAGTCGTATTAGCTGGTAACCTTTTTTTTCAAATTTCAACCTCAAACTATACAAGAAAATATTAATTCTATAGCTGCTGGAGAAAAATATTGCCGATGTTGAGAAGAGAATTCTCGATATAGTTCAATATTGTCTTTGGAATGCATTTTCAAGGGCAGCTCTGTAGGTTAAAGTCAGATTTGATATAAAGAAATATACGATGGAAGATTTCGAAAGGAACCTTGATGGTGTTAGACGGCTCATGATTTAGGTGTATGTTTTGATGTAACTTTGTTTTTTTATTTTCCTTTTCTCTTGGGGTTGTGGTAAACTTCTTGGTTCTCCCTTCCCTATTACTCGATGTACCCTCTTCGAGTCTAATAACCTTTTTCCTTTGCTGAGCAAAAAAAAAAATTGCATTTTCAACCTCATCTAAGGAAAAAAGGTGCATTTTCAACCTCATCTACGAATTTATATGCACAGTGGAGGAATTACATTAAAAAAAATTGATCGACCCAGCACTATCCCCGAGTCCCGTTTTTTTTTGATAAGCAACAAAATTTTAGTAGGGACTCGACAAAAGGTACATCGAAATGGCCGAAACTCAAGCTACAGGAAAAACCTTGAAGTAAAAGAGAAGGCCAAAAGGAAAGAAAAAACATCCAATGAAAATTTGGATAAAACCACAAACGGAAAAGTGGCTAACAACAAACCAAATAGTCATGTCCTCACAGGAGACCAGCAAACATCTGCTTCTCTAATCCATGACGAGCAATATCCATGGCCCAAACACAGAACCAGGGTCAAGGTACTCTGGAGATAAAATCAGCTTCATACTCAGAGTAACATCGCCAGCAACGTATTCGTAGACAATCTCCCAAATGGGATTCGCAAAGGTTTCTTATACAATTTGTTCTCAAGGTTTGGAAAGATAAGGGATTGCTACATCCCTGACAAGAAAAGCAAGAGGACGGGACAGAGCTTTGGCTTTATTAGATTTGAATCCATTATAGATGCGGCTCAAGCGGTGGAATTTACTAATAGATATTGGATTTGGGGCCGAGAGCTGATCGCGAACGTGGCAAAATTTTTCAAGAAACAAGGTGCGATCTCAACACAGATCTACGATCAGTACAAGCAGAAAAACCTAGAAGGTGAAGATGGTTCCAGAAATCAGCGGGGCTATAACAATCAACACCCAAATTTCAATCCTCAAGCAAACAACGGTAACGCAATTCGAAATGGGAAGGAGGTAGTGATTTATCAACAGAACGCTCGAATCCAAAGGAGTACCCCAGCGCTGAAGGGTCTCAAAAAAAGGGGCGAAGAGGTGTGGAGAAGGAAAGGGGTTCCAGAATCCAGTAATCAGGGAGGTGTTGGAAGATTGAGAAATCAAGAAGGTGAGGTTAAAGATGGAAGGAAAACCATAAAAGTTCAAGCAGTTGGAAATGGTTGGCTAACTCGGAGCGCAGTCGGGAAGGTGAGACGATTGACTTCGACTGAAGACTTGGTATCTCTGTTTAAAAAAGAAAAGATGGGGAATATACAGATCAAACCAATGGGAGGAAGATATATGGTTATAACTTTTCCAAGTGAAGATCGAAGAAACGAGGCTTTGAAAGAGAAATGGCTCGATCTGTGGTTTGAGGAGGTTAAACCGTGTAACGGAGAAGCAGCAAAGGATGAGAGATTTGTTTGGATTGCTTGTTATGGAATGCCTCTCAATGCATGGAACATTCCATCGTTCAGAGCAATAGGAAGTTTGTGGGGCTATTTCATCGAAGTAGATAGTGACACTTTGAGGGAGGTTTCGTTTACTAAAGGTAGGATTCTCATTGCAACTGACAATCCCAACAAAATAGAAGGGGAGGTGCAACTGGTCGTTAATGAAAGAAAGTATAGCGTCAGAGTGGAAGAGGAAGACACCTTTAGAACGGTACCGTCGACAAACCTGGTTTCTAACTCTGAAGTAAACTCCGAGAATGAGAAAGAAGATGATGAGGTGGACAGGGTAGATGATGTGTTGGACGCCAGCAAGACCATGAAACAAAATTCAGTGGATGACATGGAAAAGCAAGGAAACGAAATTTCGGATGACCGGGCAAAAATCAATGAAGAGGAAGCTGAAAGGGTTGAGACAAATTGTGTTAATGGTAGCCACCAAGCTGGATTGGAGAAAGAACCAGTACATGAAGAGTCACCTGCCCAAAGGAAAAGTGGAGGGGGTAAGCATATCGAGAACTCTGCCAGCTGTGAAAATAGTATTGAGGAGAGTCTTGTTCATGGGCTGGACTCTATTGTTCAAGATTCTCAAAGTCCACTAGCTGAAGAATGTGTCGAATCTGTCCAAAATAATTTCCAAGGTCTAAATGCAGAACCCAATCTAGGAGATAACCAGGACCAAGAAAAGGGGGTAAATGAGGCCAACAATTCAGGGACGTATGGATCCGATGTTTCACTAAGGGCCTCGCAATTGCCAGAAATCAATCTCCACATAGAGTTAAATCCAAGTGCTGCAAGGAGAAACATTAGAAGTCAGCAGCTTGAAGCATCTGTTAGCACTGATGGGGATGACATTGATGGCTATATTATGGGTTTTCAAGAACAAGAGCAGGATGCAGTAGAAAAGGAGCTGCAAAATACTATGTTAGCAGGTAACACTCTTGGCATTAAGTTTGGTAATTCTGGCATTTTGAGAATGAAAAAGATGATTGAAAATGAATCAATAGCTATGAAAGCATCGATCAAAAACAACCCCTTTGCCCCTCTTTTGAGGGACTAATTTCTTTCAACCGTCTAGAATAAAACAGAGTCTTCAATGAAAATTATTTCCTGGAATATAAGGGGGTTAGGTAGTGTTACTACAAAGAGATTTGCTACTAAGCTGGTTAAGGTCAGAAATTCAGATATTTTATTTCTACAAGAAACCAAGATTGAAAGGTTTGCGGTGGCTACTGTTCATGGAATGTGGGGTTATGCTGAGTCGGGGGCCATGGAACTTTCTGGGGGCGTTTTGACAGTTCGGAAATGCAGACAAAGTTAAATGAGGGCTAAGAGCTTTACACAAGTTTGAGCGTTTTGCTCTGAGGTTAAACTATTAAACGCTAATGTTAGTGCAAAATGAAGGAGGTTAAAGGTGCAGGTTTTTTCCTCCTTTCAACCCCTATTCCGGGGAGGGCTAAGAGATTCTGGAGAAAAAGCAATTAATATCTGCTGCTGTCTTTGATAGAAGAATGCTTCAGTTTTGGGTATTTTCATTACTCAAACATTAAAGATCCTCGGGGTGTTCCACTCTCTCTTTTCAACTTCCAATGCTTGGGAGGGCTAAGAGTCATTTGGATGTCGATAAGTTAAGCATGTCGAATGTTATCCTAACTTATGATGTCTTTCTGATTCCGAATCGAGCTGAATGTTTGAGTTGATATCTTACTGATTCCGATGTTGACGCGGGGTTTGCGCTGACATTGGAGTTCTTGCCTGTCATCTGTTTGGTGGGTGGTGGCGGCCGTAGTTTGCGGGTTACGGTGGAGGTAGCTGGTTATGGTTTGGGCAGGTGGTGGTATGGTTGGAGGCGGGTGGTGTGATGTAAGGGGCTGGGTGTCACTGGGTTTCAGGTGGCCGGAGGTGGTTACTTGGGTTGGTGGAGGTTTTGTGTGTTGCGGCGGGGGCGGTTGTGCATGCATCTGCTGGTGATTGGAAGGGATTTTGGATTAGGGTTTGTTTCGACTCTTTTGGGCCAGGCCCATGTGGTTTCTAGGTTAATTTTTTGGGGCCTGGCCCTTTGGGTGTTGGTGGGCTTTGGCCCATCAATTTAATTTTCTTTTTGTTCCAACCTTTGGTTGGATTCCTCTCTCCCTCCCCCCTCACTTGATGTACCCTTTGTCAAGTGTTCTTAATAAAACTTGTGTTGCCTATCAAAAAAAAAAACATCGCCAGCAACAAGGAAACAAATGGAGCAGTAACCATATCCCTCATCAGTATTGAAATTCAGCCGTAGATTCAGCAGATTATACCAGCATCAGAGACTCAGATAAGCAGTTCCAGCCGCATGACCCCCACTTGTTATACTTTTTCACTGGTTATTCATCAATCAGTATTCCACTCCATTAGACACAAAACTGCAGTAACATTCCTATTAGACCAAAAATCTCTCCATGGCATCATCCCAATACTCAGTTGAGATAGCAATGAGGTGGCGCCACAATCACAATCATCCAGCAACAGCAGGATCTCTTCACGTACTGGGCCTAAACATTATCCGATATCACTCTAACAGGGTGACCAAATAAGGAATACAAGCTCTTAGCCCTCCAAATCATTGGAGTTGAAAGAGCAATTCAGACGAAACTACTCCCAGAAATCTCTGTGAAGAAACATCATTCAGAACAGGGAAAAACAACATTGAAATGAGCAATTCAGAACATCATTCAGTTCTGATCAAATAGCAGCAAAACACAGAATTTTCAACAGAGGTAATTTTAATCAAACATCAATACAACCCAACATCTTCCCCCCCCCCCCCCCACATCAAAGCTGGTATCAATTCCCCGAGCCCCCTTGGGAGGGTCCCGATCTCTTCTCTCTCTCACCCACACAGTCTACATCATGCACACACCTAGATTTATATACTATTAGATTACTAAATTTATTGGGGAACGTGCCCATGCAGGGGTTTTTAGAACGCTTACATTTTTTGTGGCGGTCGAGTATCTGTCGTAGCAACCCTGAATGTGCTATTAAAACGAAAATGTGATACGTAGAGGGAATCAGCCGACTGATCACATGTTTTAAATTCTTACAGCATACGATCAGGTTGATATAATATTATATGCTCTAACTAGCTGTTCCTGTTCGATCAAGCAAATGGGAATTCTAGCGGGCGGAAACTGAGTAGGACGAAATAGGCTAGGCCCACTATTCACCTCGCGCTCGCGCATCCATGTGTTGAACCGGGTCATGTTGGGTCGATGGTTAGTATGGAAGTGAAGGCCTAAAACCGTGCCCAGAAATTTTAAAACCCCAAAACGAATAAGGCCTAACGGTGCTGCAGTGGCTACTTTGACTGGTAGGATTTAGATTTATTCCATAAGTGGTAGATATATAGGTCATGCGGAATTATTGGCTGTACGTACGTAACGTACCAACTTCAGAAACATACTTTTTGAATTGTTAATTTGATAGTAACAATTATGAATATGATTGCATTAATTGAGTGACTCCAATTTTATAGTTTCATGCTTTTATGTACTTCCCAACAATCTAATTCCTGGCTTGAATAATTAAGGACCGAACTTATAAATTCGAAATTTTTTATAATCACTGACTAATCGCATAAAAAGAATAAAGAGTTATCACATTTCTAACAATCGTGTCGTGGAGGTTCCAAGAGAAAAAAAAAAAAAAAAAAAAACCTCAATTGTCCGAATAGGACAGTGTTTTTTAAGAAGAAAAGGAAAAAATAAATTGAAAGGTGCATGGGCAATATTAACACGATCACAAACTTAAAAATTAAACTAATAATTTGGAATTCAGTATATATCGCTGATTTTTTGCTTACAAAGAATACAGAATTACATGTCCAAGCTATTTCCCTCTAATCTGCCGAGGTTTTATCACAATAAAAATAAATAAATCAAATTGTCCTAATGGGACATTATTCATGGAAAAAAGCAAAATAAAGTGAAAGGTGCATGGCTAATTTGCACAATTTCAAACAAACAAATTCAACAAATAATTAGTTTCAAGTCCTTTGTGGATTAATTTGTAGAGACTCCATGCGGCGATGTTATATCTCGGTTTCGCTTCTCCTCGGAGAGTTTCTTTGCAAACCTGTGACAAATTAATCAAATTTGTTTAGTCAAGTATATAATTAACGTTGAGACAATTAATAAAATTTTATATTAAAAACTAATATATATATATATATATATATATATATATATATATATATACACCATTTGTAAGAAAAATAATTAAATTGTCGATGAAAAAAGTAAAATAATTAAATTGAGAGAGTTATAGGCCAGGTACCTTTTGAGAGCTTCTTCATTAGTCTCCTCATCACAAGGCTCATTGAGACCTGTGTCCAAATTAACCCTAGAAACTGGCTTCTTCAATAATCCTTCCCCAACTTTTACCAGATCTTCCAAATTTGTCTTGGTAGCAACATCCACAGAGGATACTACACCGGTTAAGGAGTCATCCTGCAAATTGAGTTTATTAAAAATGTGAATTTTAAATTTTCTATGATTACTTGTTGACAAGAAAATGGTGAATTACTTTGTAATAATATAAAACAAAATTTTAAACTGAAAATGAAAAAAAAAATCCTGTTAGAACAACTGCAATCTAATCACGCACCTGAATCCGAAGATAGTTCTTTTCGGAGTGAAGGGCTTGAAAAATCACACTAAGATGTAAATCAACCATATCGGCACTGGCCTGACTAAACACATCAATCAATGGACTGGAACCATCACTAGTTAACCAATTCAACAAACCCCATTTTGCAGCATCATCCGCAACATATTTCTCTTCGATTTTTGCTGTGCCAGTTCCTAGTGAAATAACCATAAGCCGACCGTAGTCCATTTTCTCTATAGAAGAATAGTCTGCATTTCGCTTCATGATCTGCTTTGCTACATCGCCTATAGCAATCAAAGTCTGATACAAAAACAAACAAACAAAGCACATGTAAGACAACGTGTGAAGAAAAAACAAGATGAACTAACAAAATATTGGAGTTCAAAAAGTTGATTAGTTATGGAGTTTATGGATATATACCGGATTATTAGCTGCCACACCACCATCAATTAGGTTGAATTCTCTCACTTTTCCATCGGAAACTTTGGTGTCAAAGTAATGAGCAGGAAGAATAGTTGGTGCAGCTGAGGTTGAAATGCATATATCTGAAAGTAAAGCATCCAAGCTTGGATTGTTCTTCACCTGTAGATTGAAATCCACATGGTAAGTTTTTCCCAATCAGCAAAAGCATGCATATTAATGAATAGCTCAAAAGGGTTTATCGAGGAGAAACAAACAAGAAAGGAAAAATAACCACATAACTCAAATATGTACATCAAGAAAGGAAATCCACATGGTAATGCCAAACACTCACATAAAGCATCCATTTGGAAAATCAAATCTTCTATAAAGAACTTTTGTAGAACTTCTGCTTGACATTTCAGTATGTAGGATCTATTGATCTAGAAAAATATTTGTAAAATGGCCAGTAATAAAAATAAGCCAAAAATAACTTGGAGTTTTTGGCTTATTTTTTTTCATTAATATTTTTTCTTGAAATTTAGTCCATAGTTTCTGTACCTCTCTCATTTCTCCGGCTGAGAGAAACCAAAACACGCGTAACAAGTATGAAAAAAGAAAACAAACCTCGTAGGAGGAAAAGATGGTTGGTTGGAGTCGCTTGATATCAAAAGTCGGGATCACAACATTAGTCAATGTCTGGTGCAGTCTCGTACTTCCTAGTTTTTCTTTAACGAGGTTGTGGAGATACTTCCCGTCATATTTCGGTCCCGTTAGGGCTTTGATCATCTTTGTAGTATTAGGAAACAGATTTCTGCATGTCCAAAGTTTCAAACATGTTAATAAGTAGCCAACCCTAACTAGACTGTACATAAGTATGTTATTGTTTTTTTTTTTTTTTTTGCTCGGCAAATGAAATTTTTATATCCCTCGAAAGGATACATCGAGCAGGCTCGAACACAGAAGATTACACACTTACTAGTTCGAACAAGAAAAAAGAACAACTAAAACAAAACCCTCCAACAGAATGTTGGATGGCAACCATCTCACCACCCAATCAAATTATAGTTTCAACAACCTGACACTGTCTAGAAAAATCCTAAAATCCTCTGCCGAATACACCTTTATGTTGAATTTAGCCTTTACCCACATTGCGACACTAGTTTTAATCAAATCACTTATTTCCCCAGCACTTGTAGTTGCATTATTTACACTTTCAACAATAACATACTACATAAGTATGTTATTGTTGAAGGTGTAAATAATAAAATTGTCCATCTCTCTAACAGCTTAAGCTTTTAGATGAGTTGGTGGTTAACAATCTAATATGGTATCAGAGCAGGCAATAGATTCTGTGTTTGAATCTCACCGTCTACCTAATGTTAAAATATTTACACGTGTTTAGCTAACTTATGAAAGAGAGACTGGCTAGGACATGTTGAAGATATAAATAATAAAGTTACACATGTCTTTAACAGGTTAAGCTTTTAGATGAGTTAGTGGTTAATAATCTAATAGTTATAACTCTCTTTTACATCATTTGAGCGTTGTAAAAATTAAAGATATTATATGTACTAGAATAGTCTGGATTTTAATTTTGAACATGGGTATGACTATCGAGAAAACTAACAATTGCGGATGGAGGGAGTGATACATATGTAAAATTAAGTTTAATTCTTACTTGACTTGTGGGAATATTTTAGGGCAATTGTCAAGGTAGAAGTCTTTGATATCTTTAGCAGCAAAAACAGGGCGATTGTTTTCGTTAGGTGCAGTTAACATAGCCGTCACAAGACCACCCGTGCTTGTTCCTGCAATCACATCAAAGTAGTCTGCAATTCTTGCATCCTCTCCATCCAATTTCTACAAAAGATCAATATAAACACGAAAGTCAGAATCAAAATTTTTTAGCGCTGGAGCTTCATATTGAAAGATAAATCAACTATATAACAAGATGGTCGACGGATTCTAAAACTCAATGTGTTGTAATGTGCATGGCATGATAGAAAACAATAGTTAAGGCTGCAGATAAGAATTGGGAGTCCAAATGCGAATGTCGCACTTATAAAACCTAGCAAATCTTATAATTATTTCGAGATTTTTTTGTTAAATTTTTGTTTTTTTGGAAGTTAAAGAAAGCATATTTTGGTATAGACCTGAAGCTCGGACTCTAGGAAGTTGAGGATTGTTCCTGGGATAACCCCTCTAATTCCACCTCCATCAATGCTTAGAACAGTGATCAGTTTTCCATAAGTAGGTGGCTGAAGCTGAAGGGGTGACTTTGGTCCTTCCATGTCTCAATGCAATGTGGGAGAGAGAGAGAGCGAGAGCGAGAGCGAGAACGAGAGAGAGAGAGAGAGAGAGAGAGAGAGAGAGAGAGAGAGGTGGAAGTTTTGATAAGTATTGAAATTGCCTTGGAGAGTGCTCTTAACAGGTATAAGGCGTTGTGAGTACAACCCATTGCTGATCATGGGGTATTTATAGGCTCTTCCGTCGCATAATTTTCAGCAATTCAACGTCGAATAATCCGAATTCAACTACTTCGAAATTGCATGCATCAATTCATTCTATGTTGACCAATTGTTCATCCTACTTGGACATAAAGAATTTGATCGAGTCAAAATATCATCACACTAGTCCCTTTTAGTATCACCAGTCTCCTGCTTTTTCTGCAGCAAATGACACTGGTCCCCTTCGATAATGCTAATTAAACAAAGAGACTTGCAGTTGAGAATTGTAGGTATGACTCAGAAAATGGCCAAAAATGTGGAGAGGATTATGCTAATTGGTGGAGATTGACTACTGTAAGAGATTAGTTGTGATTGTTGAACCTTATGAAATGGTCAGTTTTTCTCGTGGATTATCAACATCAACTGTCATTTTCGCTGCTGCGTTTTGCGAAAGCAGCATTAATATTGTATAAGTTCAATGCATGATTGCTCTTCTTTGTTCGCAAGGGGCTGCGGAGCCTAAACGTGTAAAGATATATTGACTCTGACGATCGAAGCATCTATAAGGGCTTGAAACATTCGCGGATACAATCTGGCCGGTGTTTTATCCATTTTTACGGGGTGCATTATTCAAATAGGAAAGTACCGTGATACTTATCCGAATTCTGGTTATGTACGTTATGCACCTCCTTTAAATGGATAAAGCCCCAAGTCGAAATATTATGAATACGTATATATAGAGTGTGTATTGTACTATTTTTTAAGCTCAATGCATGATTTATCAGCTCTTGTAGTAAAGGCTTTGCGAAACAAGCGTAAATAATTATTATTGAAAGATTCATTATTTTTGTTCAGATGTCAATTAGGGCAACGAAAATTCGCAAACGCGACTCTCGATTAAGCCTGAGCCTATCTACCGGAACTGCCATGTTGTTAGCTGATTATTTGCGGCTTTGTTTCTGCCTTTGGGCCTCATGTTTGGAAGATGCTACGGTGTCCATCTGCCAAACGGGGACACCGTAACTTTTGGTATAACAGACCATTAAAAGCATAATAAAAATCAGTTATGTGTAAAACACTGGCCTTTGTTATGCTATTAATGGTCCGTTATGCCAAAAGTTACGGTGTCCCCGTTTGGCGGGTGGACACCGTAGCATTTCCCCTCATGTTTTGGCCTTTCTTTTATTCTATTTTTTTCCATCTTCCAACGCTTTGTTGGACGTTTCTTTATTTCCTATCGATGTATCAATATCAAGTTTCTAACAAAATATCCTTTTGTAGATTAAAAAAAATTCGCAAACGCGACTTAGTCTTTCCACCATTAATGATCTGAATTGTATCATTTAAACTCATTATTCATGATTCCAGTACTTTGTCGATTATGTCAACCTAATTAATGAAGATGCATGGATATTGTACGCGTATAGTATAAATGCTTATTTAGGCGTGGATTCTACTATTCTTGATTTCTTTCCTTGTGGTTAATTTACACACCGGGTATATATATACGTAGCGTTTCACATGAGGACCACCACATTTTAGCTTAAAATGCGGACTACCGTTTTGGCCTTTGGATTATGTTTTGAATGGTCAGGATTCACGAACAATCTATTCGCGCGAATAGATTGTCCGCGAATCCTAACTATTCAAAACACAATCCAATGGCAGCTGAGTAGTCCGCATTTTAGCTTAAAATACAGGGGTCCATAGGAGAAACGGAATATATATCTCATGAATTTCGATCTTTACGTCATAAAATTTTAACCAAATTTTATAAATTTCTATGCAAATCATGAATTTTTATAAAACTTTACGAAATTTCGACGCAAATATTTAATGCGAACATACCGTATACAACTGGGTGTAGGTTTGTATTATATCACTTCCCTAACTATAGTTATAACTTATAATTGAGCTATGAAATTCCTCTGTTATCCTATCTTTTGCGGTGCTGTAGTGGCTACGTACTTTGACTGGTAGGATTTAGATTTATTCCATAAGCGGTAGATATACATGTCATGCGGAATTATTGGCTGTACCCACTTCAGAAACATACTTTTTGAATAGTTTATTTGATAGTTACAATTATGAATATGATTGCATTAATTGAGTGACTCCAATTTTATAACCTCATGCTTTTATGTACTTCTCAACAATCTAATTTCCTGGCATGAATAATTAAGGACCGAACTTATAAATTCGAAATTTTTTATAATCACTAATTAATCGCATAAAAAGAAGAATGAGTTATCACATTTCTAACAATCGTATTGCGGAGGTTCCAAAGAAAAAAAAAATCCGATAGTCCAAATAGGACAGTATTATTTAAGAAGAAAAGGAAAAAATAAATTGAAAGGTGCATGGGCAATATTTACACGATCTCAAACTTAGAAATGCAGCTAATAATTTGGAATTCAGTATATATCGCTGATTTTTTGCTTAAAAAGAATAAAGAATTACATGTCCAAGCTATTTCCCTCTAATCTGCCGAGGTTTTATCACAATAAAAATAAATAAATCAAATTGTCCTAATAGGACATTATTCATGGAAAAAAGCAAAATAAAGTGAAAGGTGCATGGCTAATTTGCACAATTTCAAACAAACAAATTCAACAAATAAATAGTTTCAAGTCCTTTGCAGATTAATTTGCAGAGACTCCATGCGGCGATGTTATATCACGGTTTCGCTTCTCCTCGGAGAGTATCTTTGCAAACCTGCGACAAATTAATCAAAATTGTTTAGTCAAGTATATAATTAATGTTGAGATAATTAATAAAAGTTTATATTAAAAACTAAAATATATATACCATTTGTAAGAAAAATAATTAAATTGTTGATAAAAAAAAGTAAAATAATTAAATTGAGAGAGTTATAGGCCAGGTACCTTTTGAGAGCTTCTTCATTAGTCTCGTCATCACAAGGCTCATTGAGACCTGTGTCCAAATTAACCCTAGAAACTGGCTTCTTCAATAATCCTTCCCCAACTTTTACAAGATCTTCCAAATTTATCTTGGTAGCAACATCCACAGAGGATACTACACCGGTTAAGGAGTCATCCTGCAAATTGAGTTTATTAAAAATGTGAATTTTCAATTTACTACGATTACTTGTTGACAAGAAAATGGTGAATTATTTTGTAATAATATAAAACAAAATTTTAACTGAAAATGAAAAAAAAAATCCTTAAAACAAATGTTAGGACAACTGCAATCTGATCACCCACCTGAATCCGAAGATAGTTCTTTTCGGAGTGAAGGGCTTGAAAAATCACACTTAGATGTAAATCAACCATATCGGCACTGGCATGACTAAACACATCAATCAATGGACTGGAACCATCACTAGTTAACCAATTCAACAAACCCCATTTTGCAGCATCAGTCGCAATATATTTCTCTTCGATTTTCGCTGTGCCAGTTCCTAGTGAAATAACCATAAGCCGACCGTAGTCCATTTTCTCTATGGAAGAATAGTCTGTATTTCGCTTCATGATCTGCTTTGCTACATCACCTATAGCAATCAAAGTCTGATACAAAAACAAACAAACAAAGCACATGTAAGACAACGTGTGAAGAAAAAACAAGATGAACTAACAAAATATTGGAGTTCAAAAAATTGAAAAGTTATGGAGTTTATGGATATATATACCGGATTATTAGCTGCAACGCCACCATCAATTAGGTTGAATTCTCTCACTTTTCCATCGGAGTCTTTGGTGTCAAAGTAATGAGCAGGAAGATAAGTTGGTGCAGCTGAGGTTGAAATGCATATATCTGAAAGTAAAGCATCCAAGCTTGAATTGTTTTTCACCTGGAGAATGAAATCCACATGGTAAGTTTTTTCCAATAAGCAAAAACATGCATATTAATTAATAGCTCGAAAGGGTACATCGAGGTGAAACAAACGAGAAGGGAAGATAACCACATAACTCAATTATTGTACATCAAGAAAGGAAATCAACATGGTAATGCTAAACACTCACATAAAGCATCAATTTGGAAAATCAAATCTTCTATAAAGAACTTTTGTAAAACTTCTGCTTGACATTTCAGTATGTAGGATCTATTGATCTAGAAAAATATTTGTAAAATAGCCAGTAATAAAAATAAGCCAAAAATAACTTGGAGTTTTTGGCATATCTTTTTTCATTAATATTTTTTCTTGAAATTTAGTCAGTAGTTTCTATACCTGTCTCATTTCTTCGGCAGAGAAACCAAAACACGCTTAACAAGGATGAAAAAGAAAACAAACCTCGTAGGAGGAAAAGATGGTTGGTTGGAGTCGCTTGATATCGAAAGTCGGGATCACAACATTAGTCAATGTCTGGTGCAGTTTCGTACTTCCTAGTTTTTCTTTAACGAGGTTGTGGAGATACTTCCCGTCATATTTCGGTCCAGTCAGGGCTTTGATCATCTTTGTAGTATTAGGAAACAGATTTCTGCATGTCCAAAGTTTCAAACATGTTAATAAGTAGCCAACCCTAACTAGACTGTGTGTAAGTATGTTATTGTTGAAGGTGTAAATAATAAAGTTGTACATCTCTCTAAGCTTAAGCTTTTAGATGAGTTAGTAGTTAACAATTTAATATGGTATCATAGCAGACAACAGATTCTGTGTTCGAATCTCACCACCTACCTAATGTTAAAATATTTACACGTGTTTAGCCAATTTATGGAAAAGAGACTGGCTATGACATGTTGAAGACATAAATAATAAAGTTACACTTGTCTTTAACAGGTTAAGCTTTTAGATGGGTTGGTAGTTAATAATCTCATAGTTATACTCCCTTTTACATCATTTGAGCGTTGTAAAAATTAACGATATATGTACTAGAATAGTGTGGATTTAAATTTTGCATGACTATCGAGAAAATCAACAATTGCGGATGGAGGGAGTGATACATATGTAAAATTAGGTTTAATTCTTACTTGACTTGTGGGAATATTTTAGGGCAATTGTCAAGGTAGAAGTCTTTGATATCTTTAGCAGCAAAAACAGGGCGATTGTTTTCGTTAGGTGCAGTTAACATGGCTGTCACAAGACCACCCGTGCTTGTTCCTGCAATCACATCAAAGTAGTCTGCAATTCTTGCATCCTCTCCATCCAATTTCTACAAAAGATCAATATAAACATGAAAGTCAGAATCAAAATTTTTCGGGGCCGGAGCTCCCTATTGAAAGATAAATCAACTATATAACAAGATGGTCGATAGATTCTAAAACTCAATGTGGTGTAATGTGCATGGCATGATAGAAAACAATAGTTAAGGCTGTAGATAAGAATTGGGAGTCGAAATGCGAATATCACACTTATTAAACCTAGCAAATCTGATAAGTATTTCGTCATTTGACATTTGAAGCATGCACTATAAACATGTATAAGGAGATTTTTTTGTTAAATTTTTTGTTTTTTTGGAAGTTAAAGAAAGCATATTTTGGTATAGACCTGAAGCTCGGACTCTAGGAAGTTGAGGATTGTTCCTGGGATAACCCCTCTAATCCCACCTCCATCAATGCTTAGAACAGTGATCAGTTTCCCATAAGTAGGTGGCTGAAGCTGAAGGGGTGACTTTGGTCCTTCCATGTCTCAGTGCAATGTGTTCAAGAGAGAGCAAGAACGAGAGAGAGAGAGAGAGAGAGAGAGAGAGAGAGAGAGAGAGAGAGAGGTGGAAGTTTTGATAGGTATTGAAATTGCCTTGGAGAGAGCTCTTAACAGTTCTAAGGCGTTGTGAGTACTACCCTTTGCTGATCATGGGGTATTTATAGGCTCTTCCGTCGCATAATTTTCAGCGATTCAACGTCGAATAATCCGAATTCAACCACATCGAAATTGCATGCATCAATTCATTCTATGTTGACCAACTGTTCGTCATACTGGGACATAAAGAATTTGATCGAGTCAAAATATCATCACACCAGTCCCTTTTAGTATCACCAGGCTCCTGCTTTTTCTGCAGCAAATGGCACTGGTCCCCTTTGATAATGCTAATTAAACAAAGAGACTTGCAGTTGAGAATTGTAGGTATGACTGAGAAAATGGCCAAAAATGTGGAGAGGATTATTCTATAATTGGTGGAGATTAACTACTGTTAGAGATTAGTTGTGATTGTTAAACCTTATGAAATGGTCAGTTTTTCTGGTGGATTATCAACGTCAACTGTCATTTCACCTCTGCGCTTCGCGAAAGGAGCATTAATATTGTATAAGTTCAATGCATGCATGGTTGCTCTTCTTTGTTCGCAAGGGGCTGCGGAGTCTAAACGTGTAAAGATATATTGACTCTGACGAAGCATCTATTAGGGCTTGAAACATTCGCGGAGACAACTTGGCTGGTGTTTTATCCATTTTTATGAAGGTGCATTATTCAAATAGGAAAGTACCGCGATACTTATCCGAATTCTGGTTATGTACATTATGCACCCCCTTTAAATGGTTAAAGCCCCAAGTCAAAATATTATGAATACGTATATACAGAGTGTGTATAGTACTAGTATTTTTTAGGCTCAATGCATGATTTATCAGCTCTTGTCGTAAAGGCTTTGCGAAACAAGCGTAACTAATTATTATTGAAAGATTCATTAATTTTGTTCAGATGTCAATTAGGGCAGCGAAAATTCGCAAACGCGACTCTCGATTAAGCCTGAGCCTATCTACTGGAACTGTGCATGGTCTTTTCTGATTTTTTGCGGCTTTGTTTCTGCCTTTGGGCCCCATGTTTTGGCCTTTCTTTTATTCTATTTTTTTTTCCATCTTCCAACGCTTTGTTGAATGTTTCTTTTTTTCCCATCCAATGTATCAATATCATCAATTTCATGGTGTTAGGTTTCTTCTCTCTTTCTTTGATGTACCCATATTAAGTTTTTAATAAAATATTTCTTTGCTGATTAAAAAAAATTCGCGAACACGGCGTAGTCTATCCACCATTAATGATCTGAATTGTATCATTCAAGCTCGTTATTCATGATTCCAGCACTTTGTGGATTATGTCAACCTAATTAATGAAGACGGATATTGTACGTCTATAGTGTAAATGCTCATTTAGGCGTGGATTCTACTATTCTTGATTTCTTTCTTTGTAGATAATTTACGCACTGGGTTTATATATACGGAGCATTTCACACGAGGACCACTGTATTTTAGCTTAAAATGTGGACTAGCGTTCTGGCCGTTGGATTGTGTTTTGAATGGTCAGATATAGATAATTTACGCACTGGGTTTATATATACGGAGCGTTTCACACGAGGACCACTGTATTTTTGCTTAAAATGCGGACTAGCGTTCTGGCCGTTGGATTGTGTTTTGAATGGTCAAAATTCGTGGACAATCTATTCAAGCGAATAGATTGTCCCCAAATCCTAACCATTCAAAACATAATCCAATGGCAACTGAGTAGTCCGCATTTTAGCTTAAAATGCAGGCGTCTTTAGGAGAAATGGAATATATATCTCATGAGTGTCAATATTTGTCAGAAAATTTTAACCAAATTTTGGCATTTATCATTCAACTTTGTGCTGGATGATTTACGCTTCCCCCGGTTGTGTTTGAGCTATTGTGCCCCTCAGCTTCTTCTCTCGATGTATCCTTTCAAGCTTTATAAAACTTCCTTTTGCTGAGAAAAAAAATTTTTAACCAAATTTTATAAATTTCTATGCAAATCATGAATTTTTATAAAATTTTACGAAATTTCGACGCAAATATTGAAGGCGACCATACCGTATACAACTGGGTATAGGTAAAAACTTTACGAAATTTCAACGCAAATATTTAAGGTGAACATACCGTATACAATTGGGTATAGGTTTGTATTATAGCACTTCCCTAACTATAGTTGTAGCTGTGGACATCGCCATCTCCCTCAGGGAACTCCTTATGAGAGAAGGCCTAAATGTTAGGCGGGTTTTAGATTAGATACTTTGGCACTTTTAGGCCGGTTTGGTTATTCTATTTATATCTCTTGTTGTGAACCTGTGTTTCTAATCTTTTGAATGAAATTCCGACGTACCCAAAAAAAAAAAAAAAACTATAGTTATAACTTATAATTGAGCTATGAAATCCTCTGTTTTTTTTCTCGGCAAAAGAAAATTTTATTAAATTCAACAAGGGTACATCGAGTAAAAGGGAATTAAGGGAGAACCAGAAAGTTCACCACAACCCTAAAAAGGGAAGGAAAATAAAAGAAAAGTTATACCCAAAAAAGACACCTAAATAATGAGTTATCTAACACCGTCAAGGTTTGATTTGATATCTTCCACCATATACATCTTTATATCAAACTTGGCTTTGATCCATATGGCTGCTCTTATTTTGATTAACTTTTCCAAATGATAGCGATCCACAATTTTATTGTTGAAAATAGCGTCATTCCTTGCAATCCAAATAGGCCATAGGATTGCATAGAAATAACACTCCCAAAGATATTTCTCCAAATTTTTGAAATGAGAAGAGAACCACCAGGAAGATAAATCCACCAAATTTGAAGGAGCCACCCAAGCTATGTTCCGCCAATCGGCTATTCTTGACCAAATGATCATCGAGAAGGGACAATAGAGTTGAACATGCACTGAAGTTTCCAATTCCAGCAAACAAAATGGGCAAAACAGAGAATTAAACTTTTTCGGTTGGCCGTAGAAACTTTATGCAGTTAAATTACTACAGGGGTACCGATGCTGGTCCATCAGCTCCTTCACATTCTATCAGAGA
This sequence comes from Rhododendron simsii, assembly GCA_014282245.1. Taxonomy (NCBI): domain Eukaryota; kingdom Viridiplantae; phylum Streptophyta; class Magnoliopsida; order Ericales; family Ericaceae; genus Rhododendron; species Rhododendron simsii. Next base: position 33,262,586 of record CM024959.1, read on the forward strand.
ATTAAAGTAATTTCGTTGTTTCTAGCTTCATTCTGCATATATCTGTTAAATATATACCTAAACAAATTAACTAAAGAGAGTACTGGATTAAATTACCCAAAAAGAAGAAAACGAAATTATGCAGAGAGTACTGGTAGGTAAGTGATCAGTTGTTTGACTGTTAGCTAGGAACTAGTACTATACAGTGATTCCTATCCAAAGAAAGACTGCCTAATTTTTTTTAAATAGTGGTATGAATTGGCAGGACCCGTGTAGAATTATATGAGCAAAGATTAAATTAAATAATAGCCATTAGGGTTTATCCAAGTTTAGTTTTTTTAATCCATATACTTTCAATTATATCCAGTCAAATTCTGCAAAGGTAGGAAGTCCAAGTTTTGCTTCAAGTTATTGTTTTTTTTCTTGCACAACTGGAGATATAAAACAGAATAACCAAACCTGCCTAAGAGGACCAAAGCATTTAATCTAAAATCTGCCTAACATTTAGGCCTTCTCTGACAAGGAATTCCCTGAGGGAGATGGGAATGTCCACAACTACAATCAGGTTATAATCGTGTCAATAAGTTATTGTTTTTTAAATACATTGTTTTGATCATCAAGTAATCGTGTCAATAAAATAGTAGTAATAACAAGTAGGTTTTGTGCTAATCTTTTCAAGGATTGGGAAGCTGTTTTTTAAACAGCAAAGAGAATTTTATAATCGCATGTAATGGGTACAATGATTAATTAAAAAAAGCAAAAGAAAGGAAAACGGCATCACAACAGAAGGGAAACGTCCCAGGGTAGCAATGTGGGTTAAAGTGAAGTTCGACATAAAGGTGTACTCGGTGGAAGACTTTAAGGGATATCTTGATGGCGTAAGGAAGGTCAAAGTGTAATGATTGTGTCTGAGGATTGGTGTCGTCCAACTTTCTGTTGGACGATCATCAGCTCTCGTATCTTGTTTTGGGTTCTTTACTCTCTTCCGCTCGTAAGCGTTTGTGCTTAGCGAGTTTTCCTCTCGATGTATCCTTTTCGAGTTAATAATATCTTCGTTTTGCCGAGCAAAAAAAAAACAGAAGGGAAACGTCCCAACGGCAACGATTGGGGGTGCATTTATTCTTACAGATTATCACTCACACGGCTTACCATCGAGAGAACAAGATCTTAGAGTGTGAAAGAACAAAGAGGCTCTAGTAGTCTCCATGGTTTACAAGTATACGAGAGGCAAGTCATCAAGCAACGGATCTTATCGGGTTTGTATAATTTCCACGTAAGAGGTGTATGTGAATCCCTCTTATTAATTTTCCACATTAAATAAGATTGTTTGGGAATAAATTAAAATTTTAAGTGAATAGAGTAAAACATGTTTCCAAGCACATGGCAGCCATGGAGGAGGGAAAGTGGAACGACGAATAAGACCGGTCAGTCAGCCGACGGTTGGGACAAAACCAGAGTATTCCCACAGCACAAAACCATGTGAGAGAATTATCCGAGTTTGGTTTTGAGAAATGAGAAGTTTCTGTAGTAGGAACTTAATGTGTTTAAGAATTTGAAAAATCTGTTTCGCTTTTATCGCTGTCAATGTCCGATCATTTTTAATGTTACACGTGACTGCCCAACTCAACGATCACGAGTCGAACAAAATAAACTGTTGGAATCACATTAATGGACGGACGCGGGGCGGACGTTTGACAATCGAGCGCAACAATTTATTGTGCCAACAACTCATAGCTTGATCCCCCGGTCCAACTGCAGGACCAACCAAGCACAACAATCTAGAGGAATTCAAATTTGACTCGCATTGAAGGATACCGTTAACTCTACAATATATTATAGATAAATAAGTGATCAAATTCCGAGATATTGGAATTGGTAAAAACATCCACGCTCTGTTTGATTAGAACGGGCCATAATGCGATAGTGAACGGTAGAAATCCGGTCCGCGTCTTTCATTCTCCGGTTTGGCTGGGCGATTTTAACTGTCGGAGCCTCCTTTCATCCGAAAGTATTTTCGCAAATCTGCATTAATATCACATGTAAAAGAAAGATCGTGAGTATTTTTTGTTTTGATAAACAGGAATTTGCTTTAAAGGTTTTCGTGTTTTGAAAAAAAAAAAAAAGAATGTTTTGTGAAGGATGACTGGAAATAATACGGTCCAAAGTAGGAGTCCATTTGGACAAAAGGGACACGGCAAAAGTATTTTTCGAATTGGAATTGGTGCATATATATATGGACTTACTTTTTCAAAGCATGCTCATTTGTGTCACCGTTGTCTATCGGCTCCGTAACTCCAGTTTCTAAATTAACCCTTGAAACAGGCTTCTTCAATAAGCTCTCCTCAATTTCGACAAGCTTCTCCAAATTCTCCCTTGTGGAGACATCAACTGAAGCATCTGTTCCACTAAGTGTGTCATCCTGAAAGTTATCAATGGAGTTAAGTAGAATGCTTGAGACATAGATGTTCAGATGCAGATGTGTTCGGAGTTGTTCGATGTACGTGAATTCTCTGTGCATTGTGTGAGTCTGTGAGACCCACCTATATTACCTAGGTCAGAACATATGTAGGACTGCTGAAGTGCTAGTTGGTTGTATGGACTAAAAAAATGGGGAATAACAGTGGAAAGAGGGGCAAATATTGCCCAACTCAACACTTACCTAAAAGAAACGCCCTCACTGCAATTAATTTTTTTTTTTAGTCAAGCGGAAATTTAATAAAACTTAAGGCTGCGGTTGGACTGTTTAATGAACTAGGGTTTATTTTTCACAAACGGCATTGTTCGTTTTGGGTTTGGGGTGTTAAAATTTTGGGCGCGGTATTCAATAAATTTTCTCTATTTATCTCTCTTCAACTCAATATTCTAAAAATCTCCCAAAAAAATAGAAAAATGATGCATACAAAACACATTTGAAAGTACAATTACAGAAGACAAGAGAGAGGAAATTTTTTTTTCTTCACTTTAATACACTTCCTTATAAAATGTGATCAAGTGTTGAAAATTTTACGAAGATACCCATACATATATAGCCTAAGGCTCCATTCAGTTATCGAAAATGCTGTTTGGGAAAAAGAATATTCTCAAAAAAAAGTGAAGTGAAGTAAAGGAAAATGAATTTATCTTCCTGTGTGTGTTTTCTTGACAAGAATTCTCCCTGAAAAACTAAAATTTCTTCTTTTTTGACAATATCTATTTCGTAGAAAAGTGTTTTTCAATGGAAAAGTACTTGAAGCTGTTCCTGCAACTTTTCTAATAAGTAATTGAACACACACAAGATTACGGAAAAGTTGATTTTTTCATCCTTTTCCACCATTTTCTTTGCAAACAGGGACTGAAGAATTTTAGGGACAAGAATAACAAATTCAAGAGACTTACTTGAATCCGGAGGTAGTTATCTTGAGAATGAAGGGCTTGAAATAACACAGAACTGTGAAAATCAACCATATCAGCACTTGCTTGAGTAAACACATCCACAATAGGGCTAGAACCCCCATGCATCAACCAGCACAAAACACCCCATTTGGCTGCAGTTGAAGCATTGTATTTCATTTCCACTTTCGCCGTGCCGGTACCGATTGAAATCACCAGGAATCGGCCATAATCTATCGTCTTAGATGGAAATAAATCCTGATTTTTGCCCGCGAAGGCTTGCTTTGTTACTTGGCTTATGGCAACCAGAGCCTGGAAAATAGTTGCACCAATTTAGTGAAGCAAAGGAAAAGTGATGTACAAACAGACTCCTTAATTATAATACTTGAGAATGCATTCAGATTGATGAAAAAATGACATAGAAAAAGTTTTAAGGCTTTTTTTCAGATAAAATTGCGGTGTGTTCGTGTGTTTACTTTGTGAATTTTTTTTCAACAGCCAACTTGAACGTAAGAGTGAAGTGATCCCAAAATTGCAAACCCCTTAAGCCTCATCCAAATATCACTGGGCCAACCCTTGGGGTTTGTCTTATTCTAGTTCTCATGCAGGAAGGAAAATAAGGCCAGAAAGATCCTGGTCCATTGCACCTGAAGCCCATAATCCAACTTAAATCCGGAGAGAGAGAAAGAGACCTCATATATAGGTGGAGAAAATGGTTGGCTGCAAATGCTTTGTTGGGGATTCAAACGTTCAAACCCACAAGCAAACGCACACAATCGAAGAACAAACCAAGAACAGAAAACAATATAAAGCAGGAAAAGAACAAGACACAGAGATTACGTGGTTCCGAATTAAGCTGATTGCTTAATCATACGTCCACGGGGTGCTGGGGTGTTTCACTATGATAAAAATATGTCAGAGTTACAAAAAAGGAGGCAGCCCTAACTTTGCTTTTATATGTGCAAGCAAGTTAATACTAGAAAACCCTAAAAACGCTAAAACCTGCGTTGGGCGGGACCCAAAACCTTCCGGGTCATTTTTTACTAAAACTCTAAAATTGTCTTCACATCTCAACAATCTCCCACTTGAAGACATGATCAAACATACAGCCAATTATCAACTATCATTAACACCACCAGCACCCAGCCTCCCACTCAAGCTTGGAGACCCACAGAAGCTGAACAAGACTTCAGCTTCTCCACAGTAACCACCTTAGTAAACATGTCTGCCGGATTATCCCTTGTGTGAATCTTCTCCAAAGTGAACTATCCATCCTCCAACAAAGAGCGAATAAAGTGATACTTTATGTCAATATGCTTGGTCCTCGAATGAAAAGCTGCGTTCTTCGCCAGATGTATTGCACTCTGACTATCACTGAACAATTTGCAATTGTCCTGTTCCTTACCCAACTCTTTCATGAAGCTCCTTAGCCATACCATCTCCTTACACGCCTCCGTGGCTGCAACATACTCCGCCTCTGTTGTGGAAATAGTCACTATTTTCTGTAGCCGCGAGACCCAATCAACCGCTGCACTCCCCAATGTAAAAACATACCCAGTAGTGCTTTTCCTGCTGTCAATGTCCCCTGCTAAATCCGAATCTACATATCCTTGCAAACAAATATCAGAACCCCCAAAACACAAAGCCAAATCAGAAGTACCTCTCAGATACCTCAAAATCCACTTAACTGCCTCCCAATGCTCCTTGCCTGGATTTGCCATAAACCTGCTGACAACTCCCACTGCTTGAGCAATGTCTGGCCTCGTGCTAACCATAGCATACATCAAGCTGCCTACCGCCGAGGCATATGGAACTTTGGTCATGTAGTTCTTTTCTTCATCAGTTACTGCCCCTTTTTCCCTCGAAAGCTTGAAGTGACTTGCCAACGGTGTGCTAACAGGCTTAGCACCTTCCATGTTGAACCTTTTGAGCACCTTTTCAACATATTCCTCTTGTGACAACTTCAACTTCCGGTTCACCCTGTCCCTACTGATTCGCATCCCAAGGATTTTCTTCGCAGAACCCAAATCCTTCATTGCAAACTCCCTGGACAGCTGTGCCTTGAGATTAGCAATCTCATCCATGCTTGAACCTGCAACAAGCATATCATCTACATACAACAAAAGTATGAGATACGATTTACCAAGCTTCTTAAAATAACAACAGTGATCCCCATGACATCTACTGAACCTCGTATTTGTCATAAAGGTATCAAACCTTTTATACCACTGCCTAGGCGCCTGTTTCAACCCGTACAGACTCCTTTGAAGCTTACATACCTGATCCTTTTTCCCTTTGACAACATAACCCTCTGGCTGATGCATATAAATATCCTCCTCCAAATCCCCATGAAGGAAAGCAGTTTTAACATCTAACTGTTCTAAGTGCAAGTTCTCAACAGCCACAATATTAAGAATGCATCTGATAGTACAAATCTTTACCACAGGAGAAAAGATTTCGGTGTAGTCAATACCTGGTTTCTGCTCAAAACCCTTTACTACCAACCTCGCCTTGTACCGTTTGCTCCCATCAGATTCTTCCTTAAGCCTGTATACCCATTTGTTGTGCAAAGCTTTCTTTCCCTTGGGCAACTGAACCAAGTCCCAAGTCTGGTTTGATGAGAGAGAATCCATCTCATCATCCATTGCTCGCTCCCACTCTCCCTTGGTCTCCACCTGCAATGCTTCCTTAAAACATTCTGGTTCACCACTATCAGTTAACAACAAATAGTGTAAAGTAGGAGAATAACGCATTGGTGGTTTAACAGTACGTGTAGACCTCCTGAGTGGAGGAGTCTGTGGATCTGCCTGTGGAGTAGGTTGCATATTAATATCCTGAGGCTGTAAGACATTACTGTCAGGGATCCCCTCAAACTCTACAAAGTCTGAATTTTCATTAGCCTCCTCGGGTTGATTCTGTCTGTTTCTATACAAAACAGACTCATTAAATACCACATCCATACTCCTGCGTGTTTTCCGATTTTCAAAATCATATAGCCTATACCCATAGCTATCAGTACCATAGCCTATGAACACACACTTTCGAGACTTTGCATCAAGTTTACCCCTATCACTCGATTCAATATGCATATAGGCCATGCAACCAAATACTCGTAAATGGGATAAATTTACCTCTTTACCTGACCAAGCCTCCTCCGGCAATCCATTGTTCAAAGGAACTGAAGGTCCTCTGTTGATCAAATACGCCGCTGTATTTACTGCATCCGCCCAGAATTGCTTAGGTAACCCAGCATGTAGCCTCATGCTCCTTGCGCGCTCTAGGATCGTCCTATTCATGCGCTCAGCAACTCCATTCTGCCTTGGCTTCTTTGGGATCGTTTTCAGCCTTCGAATCCCATTTGCAGCACAGTAAGCCTCAAACTCACCATCACAATACTCGCCGCCATTATCAGATTTCAGACACTTCAATTTCTTTCCTGTTTCATTCTCAACTAATGCTTTCCAATTCTTGAAAACACCAAACACATCAGATTTATGCTTGAGAAAATAAACCCATAATTTCCTAGTAGCGTCATCAATGAAAGTAACAAAATAATGTGAGCCACCAAGAGAAGATACCTGAGATGGTCCCCACACGTCTGTATGAACCAGCTCCAACTTCTCTGATTTTAGAGTCCTTGCCACCTTTGTAAAGCTAACTTTCCTCTGTTTCCCGAAGATGCAATCCTCACAGAAGTCCAAGTCCAACGACTTACAACCCGGCAATTTTCCCTTCGATAACATTACTTTCATCCCCTTTTCGCTCATGTGACCCAGCCTACGATGCCACGTAGTACAATCAATTCCTGATGCTGCCACTGCGATGCTACCGTAAGTACCCGAAGATACATATAGGGTTCCTTCTTTTTTACCGCGAGCCACAACCAGTGCCCCTTTGCTCATCTTCCAAGCGTCTGATGTAAATGATGTGACCACTCCACCCTCTGACAACTGACCCACCGAAATAAGATTCCTTGTTAGACAAGGCACATGTCTAACATCCTTCAATTTCAGTACTGTCCCGTCTGTCTGAGTCATATACACATCCCCTTTCCCAACTATGTTGCAAGCTTCATCATCACCCAGATAAACTTTTCCATAGTTTCCCTGCACATAATTCTGTAGCACATCCATGCGTGAAGTAGCATGGAATGAGGCTCCTGAGTCTACAATCCAAGACTCATTGCGAGAATCCAGCGAACAAATCAAGGCTTCATTATCCGATTCCTCGGAAACGTTAACGGTGTTCTTACCCCCCTGATTATTCCCGTTCTGCTGCTTTTTCGGTGGTGCCTTACAGTCTCGCTTCCAATGCCCCATGTGACCACAGTTCCAACAACCTTCAGGTTTCACTTCTCTACTGCGAGATTTACTCCTGCCCCTGTTCTTGGAACTCCCTCTTCCCTTGCCCTTATTGCCTCCCCTATTCGCAGACCTGCCTCTGTCCTCTGTACTAAGTGCTGAACCCAAAGCAACATCCTCACCCGATACTCTCCTCCTAGCCTCTTCTCCTAATATCAATCCAGTAACATCCTCCAATTTTATTGTTGCAGACCCGGAGGAATTACTAACTGCCACGACAAGTCCATTCCAACTTTCTGGCAAACTCGATAGTAGAACAAGAGCTCTAATCTCATCATCAAAATTAATACCCACAGATTCTAACTGATTTGTGACCGTATTAAATTCATTCAGATGTTCAGCAACAATAAAGTTTTCAGGCATCTTTAGGTTAAACAACTTTTTCATAAGATATACCTTGTTCACCGCAGAAGGTTTCTCGTACATCTTTTCTAGGGCTTTGAACAAATCTGCTGTAGTCTTTTCTTTGGCAATATTTGACGCAACCGACGGCGCGAGGCTCAATCGCACAGTCCCCAAAGCTTTGCGATCCAAAATATCCCAATCTGCTTGCTTTATGGTTTCTGGTTTCGTGCCACTGATCGGAAGATATAGATCCTTCTGATACAAAATATCTTCCATCTGCATCTTCCAGAAAGCGTAGTTCGTACCATTGAACTTCTCGATCTTGTATTTTTCTTCAGCCATTGTGTAAACCCTTGACCTCCTAACCCGGAGCTCTGATACCAGTTGTTGGGGATTCAAACGTTCAAACCCACAAGCAAACGCACACAATCGAAGAACAAACCAAGAACAGAAAACAATATAAAGCAGGAAAAGAACAAGACACAGAGATTACGTGGTTCCGAATTAAGCTGATTGCTTAATCATACGTCCACGGGGTGCTGGGGTGTTTCACTATGATAAAAATATGTCAGAGTTACAAAAAAAGAGGCAGCCCTAACTTTGCTTTTATATGTGCAAGCAAGTTAATACTAGAAAATCCTAAAAACGCTAAAACCTGCGTTGGACGGGACCCAAAACCTTCCGGGTCATTTTTTACTAAAACTCTAAAATTGTCTTCACATCTCAACATGCTTCACATCAAACGTTGGAATGACAACGTTGGTCAAGGTTTCACCCAAGCGAGTCTCTCCGAGCTTCTCCCTTATTATCCGATGAAGGTATTTCCCATTGTACTTGGGACCCGTTAGTAATTTCACCATGCTTCTGACTGATCCGAATACGCCCCTGCCATAAAATTAAAGTCACACATACACACCCCAAAAAACATGTTCATTAATTAGCTACATGATCATGAAAAGGATTAATACTCCACCATTTAGACAAGAAAATTCTACTTACAGAAAATGAAAACTATATCTAAAAATTTGATACCTCTTTTGTGGGAAGATCTTAGGGCTATGCTCGAGATAAAAAGTTTTGATGTCTTTAGCGGCAAAGAGATGACGATTATTTTCATTTGGAGCCGTGATCATGGCTGTCACTAGGTCACTTGTGCTTGTCCCTACAATCACGTCGAAAAGTCTGCAAGTCTTGCATTCTCGCCATCAAGCTCCTAATCAACCCATGATTACATCAAGTTTCTTTGAGTTATAGCGCTGCATCTAAGATGCCCTTTTAAATTATTTTAGATTCATGTTGACGGTGATATAAAACGTACGGTACAATGATATTAACCTTCCCAACAACTACAACAACAAAAATTACAAAAAAAAAAAAAAAAAGGGCGACTACTAGAGAAACTGTCTTGCTATCCTCCGCCCACTAAGTGAAGGATAATAGCTCAATAATTTTAAAATTTTGGTATCAATACACAATTCCCGAATATTAATACATTTTTACAACTATCTATATACTTTTTTTGGATATCAATGCACATTTTACCTATTATCCTCCGCCATTAGCATTTTCTATAGAGGATGGTCTTGCTAACATCTAACCACTAGGCGAAGGATAATATCCCAATAATTTTAAAGAAGTTCGGATATTAATACACTATCAAAGATATTAATTTGTGTTGGTATAAGAATTGGGCAATTTTTTCAAACACATTGTCCAATTAAAAACAACAAAAAGCCTTTGGTTCCATTTTATTAACATTCCTAACAATATTTTTTTTTTCTTGGCAAACGAAATTTTATTGCAAACTTGAAGGGGTACATCGAGGGCTCAATCACAGTAAGTAAACAAACTTACGCAATAACAGAAGACAGGAAATAAAAAGAGAATACTTGACTTTGCCCTCCAGCAGAACATTGGAGGACACGAAACTCACCTAAAAACCAAGCACTCTTCACAGTTTTAACAACCTAGTTCCATCCAAAAAAATCTTAAATTCCTCCACCGTATACACCTTAATATCGAACTTGGCCTTTACCCACATAGTAACTCTAGTCTTTACCTTGTCAACCACGACCTCAGTTGTCACCATTGCATTGTTAAACACATACTCATTTCGCACCAACCATAACGACCACAACGTTGCAAAGAAAGAAGTTTCCCAAAGGCTTTCTCTAAATTTCTGAATTTAGTGTTCATCCACCACCTTAGATGGGCATCTAGAGATTCGGGACAAACCCATTGTACATGCCACCATCCTAACAATATTACTATAACATTGCGCAGAAGCGATCGACTATTAGCTAAAACATAAATCAAAAATTGGCTTTGTTCAAAGAATTGGGGTTATTTTATTTTTTTTATATTCTCCAAAATCAAACAAAACATACGTTTTATTTCTATTGACATTCCTAACGATAAAAACATTACGAAGAAGGCGTTGATACCTAAAACATTAAACCAAGAATTGTTCTTCTAATTAGAAATGGGTTATAATTCAAGCCAATCATCCAAACACAAGTTTCATTCACCAAACAAGTTTTATATGTTTAGAATACAAAACAAAAAAATACATGAGGGCCAATCGGTGTTGTGTCCTTTTTGCTCCCTGTACATCAAAACGCTGGAGCATCTTTTTCTCCACTGTCAATTCTCTTGGGACGTGTGGTCTTTGATTTTGGATTGCTGGCATGTCAGTTGGGTTTGTCCGGCCTCCTTGTTAGACCTCTTTACAGTGTGGCTAGGTTCCGGCTTCAAAAATTTGGAGAAATTCTTGTGGGAAACAACCTTCCATGCTACAATTTGGTCCATTTGGTTAGTATGGAATGATCTGGTTTTCAACAATGCTTCTTGGCAAGTGGAGGACCTTGGGGAACTAATCAAAACCAGAGTGGCAATGTGGGTTAAAGTGAAGTTCGATATTAAGGTTCATTCGATAGAGGATTTTAAGGGGTATCTTGATGGAATGAGGAAGGTCAAAGTGTAAGTTGCTCCATGAGGATGGTAGCGGTCCAATTTTTTGTTGGATGGCCTTTCTCCTTATGTCCCTGTTTATGTTATGTATTGGTTCTTGCTTTTTCTACTCTATAAGTGTGTGTGCTTATTGAGTGATCTCTCAATGTACCCCTTTCGAGCTAATAAATTCTTCGTTTTGCCGAGCAAAAAAAAAAAAAACAACAATGCCAAACTTTATTTTGTAACCGATGTGCGCACAAGCTGACCAGATGCACCCGGGTATTTAAAAGACAAAGTATTCTAAAGAAAAGAGGATTTGCACCTGAAGTTGGGATTCAAGGAAAAAAAGGATGGTGGAAGGAATGATCCCTCTGATACCTCCTCCATCAATGCTTAGAATTGTGATTAAATTTTCATAAGCTGGGGGATGGATTGGATGAAGAGGAGATAATGATGGAGATGAAGAAGATGATGATTCTCCCTCCATTTGAATGTGATTTCGACAGAATGTTGAATCCAGTTTGAATAAAACAACTTGAGGGCCTGGATTTTAGGGAATAAAAGGGAAAAGATGAGCTTTTTTTTTTTTTTTTTTTCAAACTTGGGTTTGATTTCCAGCTAGTTTTACCTATTTATCGCTCTAAGTCAAACTTAAGTTCAGCATAATCCTTAGGCTCCATTCTTGTATTTTCTTAATTGTTTTATGTATTTTGTTTGTCTTTTTGTTAGAGCATTCGTGTCATATTTTTAGATTAATTATCTATCTCGACAAAAGGAATTTAAAAAAAAAATGACCGAAAGCAAATATATATATATATATATATATATATATATATATATATATATTCACGAAAGATCCAAAAAAAAAAATCATCTTCTTTGTCTTAAATGTTATCTAATATGAACTTTTTTTTCATGTTGATTCACATCTATATATTTTTTAATTTTTCTTGTCGAGACAAATAATTAATTTTAAAAAAAAATTGCATCGGAGATGCTTAAAAAAAAATAAGGAATTGATATTCGTGCTCCAAGAATTACTGTAGGCGCTCCACCTTTTTGTTTTTACACTGTGATGTTGCTGGCAACATCACAGTATAAAAACAAAATATACACTGATGTTGCCAGCAATATCACAGTATAAAACCAAAAAGGTGGAACGCCTGCAGTAAATTTTGAAGCGCGAAAATCAGTTCCTAAAAAATAATAGAAATTACAACTATTGCAGAACTTTGGGGTATGCATGTGACGATCGAATGTGGGCCATGTGAGAGAGAGGGAGAGCGCGCGCACGGGAGTTGTAAATTCTTGTCGTTTTCCACGAAACAAAATTTTTTTGAAAGGATCCACGAGACAAAATTGAAGCACAAGAAAACCTGAAAAACACCACTCCCCAGGTCAATTTTCTGTTCTACACCTTTGTTTCTCCCTTCCCCTCTGTCTCTCTCTCGAGCACGAGAAAGTTTAGAGAGAGAAAGTGCACATTGTAGATATAAAGAGGAAGACGAAGAGAAAGACAAGCTTCCCAATGTTCCCCCTTTCTCTCTGTATTGTTTCTTCAATGGAAGAATGGCCGACGAAATTTGCTTCTTCAATAAGGTTTGAATTTGTTAACCATTATCTGAGATTATCACCCTTTTCACGTTTTTAGTTCGGTAAAGTTATATGCGTCATTGTCCTTTTTCATTTTTCCGCCAAAAAAATTAAAAACCAAAACATGACATGATGGTCGGATTCAAAAACTCAATGCAGTGTAACGTGCATGGCATGATAGAAAACATTAGTTAAGGCTGCAGATAAGAATTGGGAGTCCAAATGCAAATGTTGCACTCATAAAACCTAGCAAATCTTATAATTATTTCGACATTTGACATTTGAAGCATGCACTATAAACATGTACAAGGAGAATTTTTTATTTAAATTCTTGTTCTTTTGGAAGTTAAAGAAAGAATATTTTGGTATAGACCTGAAGCTCGGACTCTAAGAAGTTGAGGATTGTTCCTGGGATAACCCCTCTAATTCCACCTCCATCAATGCTTAGAACAGTGATCCGTTTTCCATAAGTAGGTGGCTGAAGCTGAAGGGGTGACTTTGGTCCTTCCATGTCTCAAAGGAATGTGTTCAAGAGAGAGAGAGAGAGAGAGAGAGAGAGAGAGAGGGAGGGAGGGGGGTGGAAGTTTTGAGAGCACAAAAAAATTCCTAATTAGTATCGAAATCGCCTTGGAGAGAGCTCTTAACACTTCTAAGACGTTGTGAGTACTACCCATTGCTGATCATGGGGTATTTATAGGCTCTTTCGTCGCATAATTTTCAGCGATTCAACGTCGAATTATCCGAATTCAACCACTTCGAAATTGCATGCATCAATTCATTCTATGTTGACCAGCTGTTCATCATGCTGGGACATAAAGAATTTGATCTAGTTAAAATATCATCACACTAGTCCCTTTCAGTATCACCAGGCTCCTGCTTTTCAATTCTGCAGCCAATGACGATGGTCCTCTTTGATAATACTAATTAAACAAAGAGAGGAATGACTTCGGTGTCTCCGGTCGTACACCTTTCATATCAATTTTTACATCCACTTTATCTACTTTTCATCTATAGAGACATCATTATTATACTTTTACTCACTAACTTTTCAAAATGTATTTTACTTTTAGGGGCAGATGAAAACTACATCAACTTTCACACACTAACTTTACAAAATAGACACTTGTTAAGGAACAACCCAAAATATACTGGACTCTAAAAAAGGATGGATGGAGTATTGTGTAAAATACATATTGAATTCATAATATACTACATTGGCCTCCTCAAATTTCAGAAAATAAAATAAAAAGTTGTCATTTTGTGGGAAAATTACTTCTACAACAAAACGTCCTTGTAGTTCCTCGGTTCTTGGAGGTTAAGGGGGGCCACTATTTCAGTGGTACTCTGAGAGCAGCCACTTTGTGGATATATTGCCAAAGGTTAAGTCTGTCTCCAATCATCCCCCGCCCATACCCCCAATGATTGGAGACTAGATGAGTTATGTTAAGTTGTTGTTGTATGCTTGCGCGTCTGTTTTGTTAAGTAGGAATAGAAAATGGATATGGTTTTCATGTAAAATCCTAATCCTTAGATTTCATGTTTGAATTTTTAACTATTTGTAAGGACACTTTTAAATTAAATTCAACAACTATTAAAATATTTCAAAATTTCAAGTTCTAAGTTTCGGGCTCCACGTACTCTATACAAATTCCGTCCCTGCTACATTCAATGCACAATAGCTCGAATTCGATTTTTTTCCCTTCTCGTTTTATGCAAAAATGGGAATTAATTAATTATCTAGAAGGAAGGGTGGCATGAATGGAGGGTCAAAAATTGTGAAGCAAAAAAAGTCTTTTGGTAATTGGACAAGTCTTGGAGTTGTTGCCTATTCTATTGAACTCTCGCCTATTTGTTCTATAGAACTCTCTACTGCGATTTCCCCTTCTGTTTAAAATTCTCGTACTATTAGCTGGTAACCTTTTTTTCAAATTTCAACCTCAAGAAAATATTTATGCTATAGCTGCTGGAGAAAAATATTGGAGATTTTTTTTTTTTTGATCGGCAAAGGATGAAATGTTTATTAAAAACGGAGAAAGGGAAAGAGATCCAACAAATCGTTGGAAAGTACACCACAAGCGCATAGCCCAAATTACCCAAGAGTCTAACAGGGTTCACAACATATAAGACAATACAACTCAACCCAACACCCAAAATATTGGCGATGTTGACAAGTGAATTCTCGATATAGTCAATATTGTCTTTGGAATGCATTTTCAACCTCATCTACGAATTTATATGCACATTAGAGGAATTACGTAAAAACTATTGATTGACCCAGCACCATCCCTGAGTCCCCTTGGGAGGGTACCCATCTCTTCTCTCTCTAAATCTCTTTTACCTGCACAGTCTACATCATTCGCACAACTAGATTTACACTAGATCATTTAATTTATTGGGGGCCATGCGCAGGGATTTTTAGAGCGCTTAAATTTTTGGTGGCGTTCGAGTATCTGTCGTAGGCGTAGCAACCCCGAATGTGCACTTAAAACGAAAATATGATACTTAAATCAGGTCCCGTTCCGCTTTCTCAAAAAGTAACTTTTTCAAAAAGAAGGTAATTTTAAATTCAAATATAACGAAATGAAAAATGATTTTTCAAATTTTTTTCACTATTTAAAAGATTTCAATGAGTTCTATCAAACAAGATCCATATTAGTAGAAAAATTATTTGCACAAATGTATGATTTTTGAGCTTGAAATTACCTTCTTTTTCAAAAAGTAACTTTTTTGAAAAAGAGGAACAGCCCCTCAGCCGCGCAACTCACATGTTGTTTTTAATTCTCACAGTATATCAGGTTGTATATATTGCTATCAGTTGATACGCTGCACAATGTAAAACGTAAACTTGATATTATATGCTCTCTTATAACTAGTCGTTCGATCAAGCAAATGGGAATTTTAGTGGGCGGAAACCGAGCAATACGAAATAGGCGCCTAGGCCCACTATTCACCTCGTGCATGCATGTTTTGAACCGGGTCATGTCGGGTACGGTTAGTATGGACGTGGAGGCCTTAAACTCACGACCCCAGCCCGTGGAATGATGGGTGTAATGTCGTACGGCCAGGGCGGCATTGGTCCGACCCGAGATGATGACTCCGCAGCCAGTTTGGCTCCACCCGGACATACCAAATGGCCGGCATTGCTCGGTGATATCATATAGTTTCGACTACGTGGCATTTAATGTGTCATGCATAGTGACATTCTAATCAATGATCATCGGACACATGCCTGGCACAAACTTACTTATGGCCCTAGTGCATTCTATCAATATAAGATGCACGATAAACCCTAAAAATGTATGTGTTAGTAGCTTATCTAAGTTCTATTCTATATAGATCTCTCAAGTAGAGATGACTTGATAGGCATCAGAGTCCCTCCAGCTGCATCCATACGGCACCCGATTAAGCACAAACCAGTGATTGTTATTGCAGGGTTTTGTCACACAAGGAGAGGGGAGTTTGGTTTGGTTCTAATTCACGATCATTACCAGACAGACCCAAATCAATGAAACCAACCTGATCAATACCCCACAAGAATTAAGGCATGATCTGCAGACGCAACCAGATCGATGGATGGGGCTGAGAAGCTAAGTAGTAGGTAACTCTTTTTCTTTTGCTAGACAATAAGATGTTAGTATTAACTTTGGGGTTATGCAACATTGCTCAAAATTAACTTGGGAACCTGCACTACCTACAATCCCAAAAATGGAGAGAGAGAGAGAGAGAGAGAGAGCGAGAGAGAAATAGTGCAGGAGGGATTAATGGAGGTCAAGAGGGGGGAGAGATCCCTGTCATCAGAAACCACAGGTGCAGTCAGGGAAAAGAGCACAAAGCAAGGAAATTTTCACTTTCTTTGTGGATAATATTCTTGAGAATTTGGACCACAGTTGGTTACAGAGGACTTTCAATAAGTTTGGCGTAGGTATGGATGCATTTATTCCACGTAAACGGAGCAAGCGTACGGGTAACAAATTTGGGTTTGTCAGATATGAATGTGGAGTGGCGGCAGATATGGCAATGTCTAGAATGAATGGGGTGTAGGTGGAAAATGTGAGACTATGTTAAAGCAGCGTGCTTTGGGCTGAATGAAGAGCATCTAAGGGTGAAGCTACCCAGGCTTCATCCAAATTTAGTCAGAGAGGTGTTACCAAAGCAAGGATCAATTTCGGGCCAGAGGTGTGGCAAATTTGTGTTGGTGGAGAAGGAAAGGGGTAAATCTCTTGGAAAGTCTTATGTTCAGGTGCTAAGAGGAGAATCATCAACAACAAGGACTGACCAAAAGATTACTATTAGCATTAAACCCAGTGGAAATGGTTGGCTATACAGGAGTGTTGTGGCTGTGATGCATAGGGTGGTATCCATGATGACCCCGAATGTAAGTTTCAGCTTAGAGACAAACAAGGTGGCTCAGTTCCGGTCGCTGGGAGGAAGATCCGTTCTGATTACCTTCCAAAGCCAAGATTCGTGATTCTCTTATTGGGGGACAGTGGATGAAGCTTTGGTTCGATAAAGTGAAACCTTGGAAGGGTGAACCAGCGAGCCTTGAGAGATTCGTCTGGCTTAGCTGTACAGGAGTTCCACTGAATGTGTGGAATGCTCATACATTTAAACTAATTGCTGAGGTGTGGGGGAGTTTTATTAAGGTTGATGAGCAAACCCTCAAAGATTTATCTTTTGCTGAAGGGAGAGTCTTGATAGCAACAGAGGAGAATAGCACTATTGATAAATGGATTCAGATCGAGATAGTGGGCGTCTACTATGATGTAAAGGTCTCGAAGACATCATCCTTTAACAATCCTGATGCTATGAAAGCTTGGGATTCTCTGACAATGGCAAAAAAATGGGGCTTCTAAACCTCCGGTGGTAGCTGCCATGGAGATTGTAACCAGGAGGGACAAGGATGACGATGATGATGTGGAGAGGGACCCAGGAGATGAGCCCATGCTAAAGAAGGTGGTAGATGTGGGATGGGACTCTGTGGTAGGAAAAGACGGGGTTAGGGGGCTCGAAGCTTGAAAATGCAGCCATGCATTTAACGCTTGTCAATACCAGCTCCGCCGATAAGTCGGACAAGTTTGAATCTAGAGTTGAAGATTCGGTGGAGCTTGGGGGAGGTTTCTGAAAATATTTTGGGCTCTTCGGCCCAAAGTAAGCTACTGGTTCAAGAGGAGGGGATAGCCTAGGAGGTAACATTAGGCTTTAAAGGGGGGTTTGGACCGGCTGGGCCTGGTAATGATAAGAGAGGTTTGGGCCCTTTCCCATGTGACCCGAATTCTGTTAATCAGATTAATATGCTAGGGGGAGGTTTGGGAGGACAAAATCTATCTCAGATGGAGTTGGCATTACCAGTTGGAATCGTTGAGTGAGGTGCAAGCCCAGAAATTCAAGCGGATCCTGTGAGGTGTTCTCAAATTCCAAGCATTAGTTTGATGGTGGGCCTGAAAGATGCTGGATGTAGAAGAAGAAGACGTCGTCAACTATCCAATTTGGCAACCATTAGTGAAGCTACTGATCAAAATCCCAATCGGTGGTGAACAACTCTTCACCCGATTTGGAGGAAGTGCTTCAAACCAACCCCGATGTCGCTAGAGAGGTACTTGCAACCATGGCTATTGGAGGTGAGTTGGGAATTTCTTTTCGCCCGAATGATGAGCTAACTCTTCGCAAAATGATCGAAATTGAGTTTCAGGAATTCCCTCATGAGTGTGAGAGAGTATCTAGAGATTAGCTTTTTCCTTGCACGTTTTGTGGAGTTTACTGTTTGCGTCAATTGTTTTTATGCAGATTTTATCTTGGAATATTAGAGGTTTGGAGAGTTCAATCAAGAAAAGATTTTTGTATAAGATGATTAAAAAGAGGAAACTTGATATGGTGTTGATTCAGGAAACAAAGTTGGAAGCCATGGATTTCTTTTCGGTTCAGAGTCTGTGGGGTAGTAGTGAATTTGATTTTGCGTACTCTAGTGCTTCCGGGGCATCGGGGGGTTTACTAGTTGTGTGGAACAAAGTTTTTTTCAAAGTTGAAAATATTATCTGTCATAGGTCGTTTATTTTTGCATGGTGTTATTTACGATGATTTCCCTTGTACTGTGGTAAATATCTATGCTCCAAATGATGTGGTGACTAGGAGGGGAGTATGGGAGGAATTGTTAGCTCTGAAATCTGTCTCTCTAGCTCCTTGGTGTATTGGGGGAGATTTTAATGAAAACAAGGCAATCAGTGAAATGGTAGGCTGCCAGAGAATGGAGAGGGGAATGAAGGACTTTTTGGATTTTAGGAACAATCTGGAACTTCTTGACCTTCCGTTGTTGGGTAGGAGATTTACATGGACTAATTTCCAGGATCAGGCGATTCATAGTCGTTTGGACAGATTTTTAGTATCCCAGCAGTGGCTTGAGAAATTCAAAGGTGGTCCAATGGGGGATTTATAGGCCAATTTCTAACCACTGTCCAATTGTGCTCACTAATGCCGAAATTAAAGGAATTGGGGACCTAGACCGTTTATGCCTTGTTGGTTTGGTTTTTGAAAAAAAATTTGAAAATTTGTAGGAATAATAAGTGGAGAGAGATAAAGAGAGAAATGTTGGAAGTAGGAGAATCTAGGTGGAATCTAGGGAGAATTTTTTGAAAAATTCTTTTTGAGAAGATAAGAGAACAAGGCATTAGGTTCTTGGATATCTGGTTATCGAACCCAAGGTATGGCAATTGCAAAGGAGACATGGGAGAATACTTTGGTGTTTGGATGGGCTGGATTTAGAATCTTGCAAAAATTGAGGGCCGTTAAAGATAAACTCAAGGTGTGGAACAAAGAGGAGTTTAGGGATATAAATTCAGCTCTGTTAGCTACGGAAGCAGAACTTCACCATTTTGATTTGTTAGCTGAGGAACGACAACTCTGTATCTAGGAAAAAACGTCTAGATGTAAAGTTAAATCAGAGTTTTGGAGACTCTCTCGCTTATCGGAATCTCTATGGCGACAGAAATCGAGGCTGAATTGGTTGAAATTGGGGGATAAAAACACAAGATACTTCCAGGCTATAGCCAAAAATAGGTTTCGAAGAAATCTGATGGGTTCAATTAAGGCAAATGGAAGACTGTTGGAAGAGCCGAAGGACATTAAAGAAGCAGCTGTTGTACACTTTTGCAACAATTTCAAAGAGGATATAGTTGATAGGCCGATGCTGGGGGGAGAGCTTCATAGGAGACTATCACCACAAATTTCAGCTCATCTTGGTAGAATTTTCGCAGAGCGGGAGATTTTAGCTACTCAAAAGGAGTGTAGCAACCTTAAAGCTCCGGGCCCGGACGGCTTTAATTTCTCCTTTGTGAAGCTCGGTTGGGGGTTTATGAAGGGTTTGATTATGCAATTCTAGCTTTTCTGAATTTCACTCAAACGGCAAACTAACCTAAGGTATCAATTCGACTTTCGTTACTTTGATTTCTACGGTAGATTGTCCTTTGTCGTTCAAAGAATATAGGCCCATAAGCATGGTTGGTTGGGTGTATAAGGTGCTATCCAAAGTGCTTGCCAATAGAATTAAAGCTCTCTTGCCATCGGTTATCGGTGAATCTCAAGCTGCGTTTATCGGGGGAAACAAATTTTGGATGGTGTTCTCATTGCAAATTAATAAGGTTATACACAGCTGGAAAAATAGTTCTCAAGGGGGGTTACTTGTCAAAATTGATTTCGAAAGAGCTTATGACTGTGTCAATTGGGGTTTTTTGCTAGACCTTCTTGAAAAAATGGGCTTTGGAGAGAAATGGTGTGCCTGGATAAAGGAGTGTATATCCTCAATATCTACATCAGTACTGATTAATGGGTCAGCATCAAAGGAGATTCAACTCCGGAGAGGTATTAGACAAGGCGATCCGTTATCCCCCTTTCTGTTTAATATTGTGGTTGAGGGACTCAACATTCTATTGGAGAGAGCTAGAGATCGAAACATCATCGCAGGAGCAAGAATAGGGGTCAATGGGGTTGGTGTTCCACCTTCAGTTTGCGGATGATACGATTCTTTTCTGTAACAATAACTTAGAGAAGCTGATTAGCATTAAAAGAATCCTTAGATGCTTTCAACTTATGTCAGGACTGAAAATTAACTATTCCAAAAGCTCTTTATGTGGTGTTAAAATTCCCCAACAGGAGGTGCTAGCTTTAGCGCAGGTTATGAGGTGTAAAGTGGAACGGTTGCCGATCAAGTATTTGGGTATGCCTTTGGGTGCTAACCCCAATACGATTAAAACTTGGAATCCCGTAGTGGAGAAGATGGAAAAGAGACTAAGTGTGTGGCGTGGTAGATATAACACTTCAGGGGGTAAACTTACCTTAATCAATTCTTCTCAAGCCAATCAACCCATTTATTTTTTGTCCATTTTTAAACCACCGGTGACTGTGGCAAAAGCGATAGAGAAAATTCAATGGAAATTTTTTTGGGGAGACACGATCCATAAGAGAAAACTCCACCTAGTCAAATGGGAGGTGATTTGTAAGAAGAAAGAGTTTGGTGGCTTAGGCATGAAGAATTTAATGATTCAAAATTTGGCCCTCCTGGCCAAATGGTGGTGGTGATTTCATAAGGACAGAGAGTCTCTCTGGGTGCGGGTTGTTAGGGGAAAATATATTTGGAGCTTGACTGTTGGTTTCCTCGTATGCCTGCCTCGGGAAGGGCTTCTCAAATCTGGAACGTTATTTGCAAAATTGGGGATGTGTCTTCTTGTATCGGTACTATAATCCAAGAGGGATTTAGATTACAGATCCAAACAGGCTTGGGGATTTCATTTTGGAATCATATATGGCTAGGGGATACAACTCTTAGAGAAGATTACCCTCAGCTGTACTTAATTTCTTCTAAAAAAAAGCGGTGGTCAGTGCGGTGAGGGGTGAAACTGATGACGACAGTTGGAATCTAACTTGTAGTAGGGCCTTACGAGATTGGGAAAACCTTCAAGTGGACGAATTAAAACAGAGGTTGCTACCTATTACTCTTGTTCGGGCAAGGCCAGATTCTGTACTTCGGCAATGGTCCTATGAGAATCTTTTCTCGAAAAGATCTGTTTATTACCAGTGGGAGAATGGAGGTTACGCAAGAAGTCCGGTGTTGAAAGCTCTGTGGAAGAATCTTTGCCACCGAAAGGTGGAAATATTCGCTTGGATGGCTATTTGATCCAAGGTGGCTATTAGATCCGTGCTTTTGGAAAGAATCTGATTCCCGATGGTCAATCTGTCCTTTGCCCGTTTTGCTCACTGCAATTGGAAACTCCTCATCATTTATTCTTGCATTGCCAATTTTCTAAGGATTTTTGGTCGCGAATATTAGATTGGTGGCATGTAAGTTGGGTGTGTCCTGCATCTTTGGAAGACCAATTCATTTGGTGGGGTGGCAGTAGATGTTAGATATTTTGGCACTTTCTGGGGTTGTCCAAAACCTCCTTTTGTGTCCTTGTTATATCGACTTTATTTGATTGTACTGGGTAGGCTCTTATGGGATAGTTGCTCGCTCAATGCTCCTCCCATTTTCTGCGCCAAGTTGACCACGGCAAAATCGATCTAATTGCGTGAGAGGTAAAAGCATTACGTACACAGCACATCATGCATATTATTCCCAAGATTAAAATTTTTATTCGTGCACATTTTTCTTTCTAGTAAATCTCGATCTCCTAATATTTGTTTTCCATATATATGTTTCCTAAATCAATTTTCTTTGGAAAGGCCGAAATTTTGCTTTCCATTATAAGACTTCTGTTTTAATGGGAAATTGAAGTATAAAAAGGGAGTTGATCATCTGCAGGGAAAAAGCTTTTTCCGAGAAGGTTTTTGTTTAAGGCATCAGCCCATGTTTTCTATCACGTTTTTCTTTTTGCATCTGCCCATATATGCATAGACCTTGAAAGTCAAAAAAAGAGGGAGAGCAGTGAGAGAGTTTGTTTTTCATAAAGAAAGAAAAGGTTGCACTGCACGGGTTTTGTTTTTTCGGCAGAGGCAGAGGCAAGTTTTATTTTTTTGTTTAACAAAGGAGGTGCACGGCAGTTAAGGATTTTTATTTTCTTCGGTGTGGACGAGAGTTTTTTTTTTTTTTTTGGTTACAGAAAGGAAAAAGAAAGGGCTGCACGTTTTTTTTTTCTTTTCGGTGGAGGCGAGACATATAGTTTTTTTTGTTACAGCCCACGTTCTTTTGTTCTTGCATCTTCGAACGTTTTATTTTTTGGGTTGTCTAAATCACGTTATACATCATATCATTCATCCATTCTCTGTTTGTGGTTCTTGATGCCATTTGCTGCTGTGGCCGAATCATTTGGAGATTGATTCGGAGCCGGTTGAATCCGGAGATCGGGCGTGAAGTCCGTGGTGCATCTATTGAATCTTGAAGAAGCTCGGGGAGCATCGGAGATTGGCGAGAATAGGTAAAAACTTGGGTAAGGATTTTACTATTTCGCAATCTGTACTTCTTTTTGATTAATAGAATAAAGCAGTAGTGTTAGGCCGTGGTTTTGGCTTAGGGTTATTTAGGACCCTAAGTTTTTCCATGTAAATCGTGCGTATCCTGTCTCAATTTTTATTCTACTGCACTACTTGATTTTTTGTTTGGATTAATCGAGATAATCAACCCGTTCATCTATATTAATTTTTAAATCAGAAAATTGGTGATGTTTTTATCAAAACTCCTATTCACCCCCCCTCTAGGAGTAGTTTGAACGCTTCCGCATAATTTCAGTAGATTCAAAAAGTGGGAGAAACACTTGTGGAGAATTACTTTCCTCGCAACGGTATGGTCCTTGTGGCTGGTTAGAAATACTTATGTGTTTAACAATGCTACAACAAGTTCTGGGGAAGTGGGTGAATTGATCAAAACTACAGTTGCAATGTGGGCAAAGGCAAAATTGGAAATAAAGGTGTATTCGGTGGAGGAATTTAGGATTTTTTTGGATGGAGTTCGACTATTGAAATTATAAATTGGTTGGGTAGTGAGGTGTGTGCCTTCCAACGTACTGTTTGTTGGAGGGTTTTATCTCGATGTTTCTTTTTCTTTCATTCCGTTTTGCTTGAGTAAGTGCTTACTGTGCTCGAGCCTCCTCAATGTATCCTTTCGAGATGGTATAAAAGTTTCGTTCTTTGCCGAGCAAAAAAAATAAAAATAAATAAGATGTTAGTATTTGTTAGATTACTATGAGGGCCACCTCTTGTCTATAAGAGGACCCTAGACCTCCTCACGTTTCAAAAGAGCGGCATACAACTATTGGGCTAATGGAGATTTTTTAGAGTAGTGAGCGGAAAGAGATAAATAAAATTTGTTGAAGACCGTGCCTATGGATTTTGAAGTCCCAAAACAAAAGGCCTAAGGTTGCTACTTTGACTAGTAGGATTTAGACTTATTCCATAATAAGTGGTAGATATATAGGTCAAGCGGAATTATTGGCTGTACCCACTTGAGAAACATACTTTTTAATTTGAATAGTTTATAGTAACAATTATGAATATGATTGCATTAATTGAGTGTCTCCAATTTTATACTTTCATGCTTTTATGTTGATTTCTCAATAATCTAATTTCCTGGCTTGAATAATTAAGGACCGAACTCATAAATTCAAAATTTTGTTTAATCACTGATTAATTGCATAAAAAGAATAAAGTGTTATCACATTTCTAGGTTCCAGAGAAAAAAATAAACCCAATTGTCCGGACAGGACATTATTTGAGAAGAAAAGGAAAAAATAAATTGAAAGGTGCATGGGCAATATTTTACACGATCTTGAACGCAGAAACTCAACTAATCATTTGGAATTCAGTATATATCGCTGATTTATTACTTAAAAAGAATAATGAATTACATGTCCAAGCTATTTCCCTCCAATCTGCCGAGGTTTTATCACAATAAAATAAATAAATCAAATTGTCCTAATGGGACATTATTCAAGGAAAAATGCAAAATAAAGTGAAAAGTGCATGCCTAATTTGCGCAATTTCAAACAAACAAATTCAACAAATAATTAGATTCAAGTCCTTTGTGGATTAATTCGGTTTCTCTTCTCCTTGGAGAGTATCCTTGCAAACCTGTGACAAATTAATCAAATTTGTTTAGTAAAGTATATAATTAACGTTGAGATAATTAATAAAAATTTATATTAAAAACTAAAATATATATACCATTTGTAAGAAAAATAATTAAATTGCCGACCAAAAAAAAAGGAAAATAATTAAATTGAGAGAGTTATAGGCTAGGTACCGTATGAGGGCTTCTTCATTAGTTTCGTCATCACAAGGCTCATTGAGACCTGTGTCCAAATTAACCCTAGAAACTGGCTTCTTCAATAATCCTTCCCCAACTTTTACCAAATCTTCCAAATTTATCTTCGTAGCAACATCCACAGAGGATACTACACCGGTTAAGGAGTCATCCTGCAAATTCAGTTTATTAAAAATGTGAATTTTCAATTTACTACGATTACTTGTTGACAGGAAAATGGTGAATTATTTTGTAATAATATAAAACAAAATTTTAACCGAAAATGAAAAAAAAAATCGTTAAAACAAATGTTAGGACAACTGCAATCTGATCCCGCACCTGAATCCGAAGATAGTTCTTTTCGGAGTGAAGAGCTTGAAAAATCACACTAAGATGTAAATCAACCATATCGGCACTGGCATGACTAAACACATCAATCAATGGACTGGAACCATCACTAGTTAACCAATTCAACAAACCCCATTTTGCAGCATCATTTGCAACATATTTCTCTTCAATTTTCGCTGTGCCAGTTCCTAGTGAAATAACCATAAGCCGACCGTAATCCATTTTCTCTATAGACGAATAGTCTGTATTTCGCTTCATGATTTGCTTTGCTACCTCGCCTATAGCAATCAAAGTCTGATACAAAAAGAAACAAACAAAGCACATGTAAGACAACGTGTGAAGAAAAAACAAGATGAATTAACTAACAAAATATTGGAGTTCAAAAAGTTGATTAGTTATGGAGTTTATGGATACATACCGGATTATTAGCAGCCACGCCACCATCAATTAGGTTGAATTCTCTCACTTTTCCATCGGAGTCTTTGGTGTCAAAGTAATGAGCAGGCAGATAAGTTGGTGCAGCTGAGGTTGCAATGCATATATCTGAAAGTAAAGCATCCAAGCTTGGATTGTTCTTCACCTGTAGATATTAAATCCACATGGTAAGTTTTTCCCAATCAGCAAAAACATGCATATTAATTAATATATAGCTCGAAAGGGTACATCGAGGAGAAACAAACAAGAAAGGAAAAACAACCACATAGCTCAAATATGTACATCGGCCTCGTTTGATAATGGTGATAGGTGGATGGGATTCATAAGGAGATGAGATTAAGATTGGGATTGGTAATGAGAAGGGATTGATAATGAGTATGTTTGTTTGGAATGGGATTCGATGATGGGATTATTAATATTATGTTTGTTTGATATGGGATTAGATGATGGGATTGGATTGATAGAAGAGATTGGTAATGAGAAGGGATTGATAAGGAGGAGAGGTTGGGATGGGATTATTAATACCATCTCCAAGATGGTATTAGCAAAATCCCCAAATTGGGGTATTAGCAATCCGATGGGATTGTTAGTCCAGACCATTTTTGTGAAACCAAACAAGCTATTGTTAATACCCCCATTCTAACAATTCAATCCCAACCCCTTGGAGGGTTATCAAACGGGGCCACCAAGAAAGGAAATCCACATGGTAATGCCAAACACTCACATAAAGCATCCATTTGGAAAATCAAATCTTCTATAAAGAACTTTTGTAAAACTTCTGCTTGATATTTCATCAGTATGTAGGATCTATTGATCTAATAAAAACAAGCCAAAAATAACTTGGAGTTTTTGGCTTATTTTTTTCATTAATATTTTTTCTTGAAATTTAGTCTGTCGTTTCTTTAACTCCCTCATTTCTCCGGCTGATAAACCAAAACACGCTTAACAAGTATGAAAAAAGAAAACAAACCTCGTAGGAGGAAAAGATGGTTGGTTGGAGTCGCTTGATATCGAAAGTTGGGATTGCAACATTAGTCAATGTCTGCTGCAGTCTCGTACTTCCTAGTTTTTCTTTAACGAGGTTGTGGAGATACTTCCCGTCATATTTCGGTCCCGTTAGGGCTTTGATCATCTTTGTAGTATGAGGAAACAGATTTCTGCATGTCCAAAGTTTCAAACACGTTAGACTATACATAAGTATGTTATTGTTGAAGGTGTAAATAATAAAAAGTTGTTCATCTCTCTAACAGTTTAAGCTTTTAGATGAGTTGGTAGTTAATAATATAATATGGTATCAGAGTAGGCAATAGATCTTGTATTTGAATTTCACTGCCTATCTAATGTTAAAATATTTACACGTATTTAGCCCACTTATGAAAGAGAGACTGGCTAAGGCGCGTTAAAAATATAAATAATAAAATTATACCTGTCTTTAACAGTTTAAGCTTTTAAATGAGTTAGTGGTTAATAATCTTATAGTTATAACTCCCTTTTACATCATTTGAGCGTTGTAAAAATTAAAGATATTATATGTACTAGAATGGTCTGAATTTTAATTTTGAACATGGGCATGACTATCGAGAAAACCAACAATTGCGGATGGAGGGAGTGATAAAATTAGGTTTAATTCTTACTTGACTTGTGGGAATATTTTAGGGCAATTGTCAAGGTAGAAGTCTTTGATATCTTTAGCAGCAAAAACAGGGCGATTGTTTTCGTTAGGTGCAGTTAACATGGCCGTCACAAGACCACCTGTGCTTGTTCCTGCAATCACATCAAAGTAGTCTGCAATTCTTGCATCCTCTCCATCTAGTTTCTGCAAACGATCAATATAAACACGAAAGTCAGAATCAAGATTTTCCGCCAGAGCTTCATATTGAAAGATAAATCAACTACATAGCATGATGGTCGGATTCAAAAACTCAATGCAGTGTAACGTGCATGGCATGATAGAAAACATTAGTTAAGGCTGCAGATAAGAATTGGGAGTCCAAATGCGAATGTTGCACTCATAAAATCTAGCAAATCTTATAATTATTTCGACATTTGACATTTGAAGCATGCACTATAAACATGTATAAGGATTCTAGGAAGTTGAGGACATTTGACCTGAAGCTCGGACTCTAGGAAGTTGAGGATTGTTCCTGGGATAACCCCTCTAATTCCACCTCCATCAATACTTAGAACAGTGATCAGTTTTCCATAAGTAGGTGGCTGAAGCTGAAGGGGTGACTTTGGTCCTTCCATGTCTCCATGTAATGTATTCAAGAGAGAGAGAGAGAGAGAGAGAGAGAGAGGTGAAAGTTTTGATAGGTATGAAATTGCCTTGGAGAGAGCTCTTAACAGTTCAGAGGTTGTGAGCACGACCCATTGCTGATCATGGGGTATTTATAGGCCCTTCCGTCGCATAATTTTCAGCGATTCAGCATCGAATAATCCGAATTCAACCACTTCGAAATTGCATATATATATTAATTCATTCTATGTTGACCAACTGTTCATCAAACTGGGACATAAACAGGGCCGGCTTATAGGCAAGGCCGGGGAAGCCGGCTCTTCCGGCCCCCGAAAAAAATTAAAAACGAGGGTCCCTAAATTTTTAGGATCCCTATATATATATAGTCCAAAAAAAATTGCATTAGTCTCCTTTACATAAAATAAGCCCAATTGAAATTTAAGAGCCACAAAATAGGCCCAAATTGTAGAATTACTCATTAAAAACACTAAGGCATTAAAAAAAAAAAGGCGTATTCCATGGCAAATACATATTCTTTGTTTGTTTCGAATATGCTATTTTGATTTCTTTTAATACTACTCCCTCTGCTCCAATTTATTTGTCTAATTTGAAAAATATAATTTTTTAAAAGAACATAATCATTGCACCAATAAATGATCAATTTTTCAAAAGTTGTCTTCCAAACTTTATGAAAAAAATTACTTTACTTCAAATGGTAAGGGATAAAAAGGGAATTTTGTAGCTTTTGGTCCCTTGATCTTTTAAAGTGGACAAACATTTTGGAACAAGTAAAAGTTAAAAAGTGGATAAATAAATTGGGACGGATGGTGTAGAAAAATGCATAAAAGCCTTATTTTCGAAGCGCGCTTCTGGCCCCTGAAAGTCATGAGCCGGCCCTGGACATAAAGGATTTGATCGAGTCAAAATATCATCACACTAGTCTTTTTATAGTATCACCAGGCTCCTGCTTTTTTTTGCAGCAAATGACACCGTTCCCCTTTGATAATACTGATTAAAAACAAAGAGACTTGCAGCTGAGAATTGTAGGTATGACTGAGAAAATGGCCAACTGTGAAGAGGATTAGGCTGATTGGTGGAACAAGCATAAATTATTATTGAAAGATTCATTAATTTTGTTCAGATGTCAATTCGGGGAACGGAAATTCGCAAACGCGACTCTCGAATAAGCCAGAGCCTATCTACTGGAACTGCCGTGGTATTATCTGATTATTTGCGGCTTTGTTTCTGCCTTTGGGCCTCATGTTTTGGCCTTTCTTTTATTCTATTTTTTTTCCATCTTCCAACACTTTGTTGGACATTTCTTTTTTTCCTATTCAATGTATCAATATCATGGCGTTAGACGTTTTCTCTCTTTCTTTGACGTACCCATATCAAGTTTCTAACAAAATATCTTTTTGTCGATAAAAAAAAATTCGCGAACGTGACTTAGTCTTTACACCATTAATGATCTGAATTGTATCATTCAAACTCGCGGTTTTTTTTTTTTTCTCAACAAAAGGAAGTTTTATTAAACTCGAAAGGATACATCGAGGGGGAGGATTGAGGAGCATAAGTGCTTCACCGATTCCTAGACCTAAAATAATGGGTTGCTCCAAGTGTAGAGCTGAGACCGATGTAGCACAATACCCGATAAGACCGGAGTCGAACCCACTACGGACGGTGAAATTTGTGCTGTGGAACCTCGGGTTGTAGTGTTAAAATTAGCTCTTAGGTAGCCACCCCTTGTCTTTCGGTTGATTAATTAACTAATACTAACAAATAACTTGCTCAAATGATTTAAAAGAGAGGAATGGTCGTAGGGAATCCGGCGATCGCTGCCCAATCAGAATCCGCTCACTTTTCAAAGTTCTAAAAACGGTTAAATTTTAGGGAGAATTGGAAACTCCGAAGGATGCGAATCCTAAGGTTGTCAGTCCCGTACACAGTGGCGAACAGGTTTTGGTCCCCCGTTCCCATTCACATGAGTCCCTGCAATGCCTCGGATTCGTCCAACGGACGTAGTTTTTACCAATTAAATTTATTTAATTGGGTTGCGGCGCGCCTTTATCCAGCGACCAAACCTCAGAAAAACTACTCACTCATTATTAAAAATAAAAGGAATAAAACTAGAATTAATCATGCCTTTTGTTTACTAGAGAAAGAAAATAAATGAGAGATAACAACTAATTGAATACCAACGAACAACTTTACTTGAGAACAAAAATTGAAACGAGTTACCGAAAGGTGTGTTCTTAAACAAAACTTGAAAACTTCAAAGGAAAAGAGCTCTGGAAGAAAAGAATGTAAGAAAAAGCTACTACTTAAAGTTCGAACCCTAAAAGCAAAGTCTGAGGAGGTATTTATATCTTTTTTTCCTCCGAAAACCGAACTTAAACAAATTACAACTTTTTCTCGTTAAGACCACCGGTAGGGCTACAAGGAATAGCTATAGGGCTACGGGTTTCCCTGTTCCCCAGCTAATGCACTCTGTAGGGCTACACTTCTGAGTTGTAGCCCTACCACCAACGTTAGTGAGATTTTCATACTTTGCATGCAATTTTGGCACTCGACGTCCAACATCATGTCACAACTTCCCACGGTGACGTCCGACATGGCCTCAAGGCCTCGCAATCCAAACTTGGCGCAAGAACCGACTTATATCCTGTGAAACTAACAAAGACACAAAAACAAGACAAAGCACGGCATCAAGTGAAAAATGGAATAAACAGCTCTTCTAACGTGCTAATATGCCCTAGGCGCTTATATCTACGATATCACGTGCCTATCAATAAGTGCTCAAACTCAACCGAGGGAGGGGGAAACGTAAATCATCCAACACGAAGTTGAATGATAAACGCCAAAACAAATTGCAGCTTTAGCAACCGAATACCATCTAAAAACAAACTCGTTATTCATGATTCCAGTACTTTGTGGATTATGTCAACCTAATTTCATAAATTTCTATGCAAATCATGAATTTTTATAAAACTTTACGAAATTTCGATGCAAATATTTAAGGCAAATATACTGTACGTATACAACTGGGTATAGGTTTGTATTATAGCACTTCCCTAACTATAGTTATAACTTATAATTGAGCTATGAAATTCCTCTATTATCCTATTTTTTTGGTTGGCCGTAGAAATTTTATGGAGTTAAATTACTACAGGGGTACCGATCGAGGCTGGTCCATCAGCTCCTTCACATTTTATCAGAGAATTAATGTAATTTCGTTGTTTCTAGCTTCATTCTAGCTGTTTATATCTGTTAAATATATATACCTAAACAAATTAACTAAAACGAGTACTGACCAGATTAAATTACCCAAAAAGAAAAAAACGAAATTATGCAGAGAGTACTGGTAGGCAAGTGATCAGTTGTTTGACTGTTAGGAACTACAGCTATATAGTAATTCCTATCCAAGGTAAGACTGCCTAATTTTATTTTTTTTAAATATAGCAAAGATTAAATTAAATAATAGCCATTAGGGCTTATCCAAGTTTAGTTTTTTAATCCATATACTTTCAATTATATCCGGTCAAATTCTGCAAAGGTAGGAAGTCCAAGTTTTGCTTCAAGTTGTTGTTTTTTTTTTTTTTGGATTTGTCGGAATTTCATTCAAAAGACTAGAAACACATGTTCACAATAAGAAATATAAAACAAAATAACCAAACCGACCTAAAAGGGCCAAAGCATCTAATCTAAAATCTGTCTAACATTTACGCCTTCTCTGACAAGGAATTCCCTGAGGGAGATGGGGATGTCCACATCTACAATCAAATAATCGTGTCAATAAGTTATTGTTTTTTAAATACATTATTTTGATCATCAAGTAATCCTGTCAATAAAATAGTTGTAATAACAAGTAGGTTTCGGACTAATCTTTCACGGATTGGGAAGCTGTTTTTTTTTTTTTTAAACAGCAAAGAAAGAATTTTATAATCGCATGTAACGGGTACAATAATTAATTAAAAGGAGCAAAAGAAAGAAAAACGGCATTACAACAGGAAGGAAAAGTCGCAACGACAACGATTGGGGGTGCATTTATTCTTAAAGGTTATCTCTCGACTCTCACACGGCTTACCATCGAGAGAACAAGATCTTAGAGTGTCAAAGAACAAAGACGCTCTAGTAGTCTCTATGGTTTACAAGTATACGAGAGGCTAGTAATCAAGCAACCGATCTTATCGGGTTTGTACAATTTCCGCGTAAGAGGTATATGTGAATCCCTCTTATTTTCCAAATTAAATAAGATTGTTTGGGAATAAATTAAAATTTTAAGTGAATAGAGTAAAACTTGTTTTCAAGCACATGGCAGCCATGGAGGAGGGAATGTGGAACGAGGAATAAGACCGGTCAGTCAGCCGTTGCGACAAAACCAGAATATTCCCACAGCACAAAACCATTTGAGAGAATTATCCGAGTTTGGTTTTGAGAAATGAAAAGTTTCTGTAGTAGGAACTTAATGTGTTTAATTAAGAATAAACTTTATGAAAAATCTGTTTTGTTTGTATCGGTGTCGATGTCCGATCATTTTTCATGTTACGCGTGACTGCCCAACTCAATGATCACGAGTCGAATAAAATAAATAGCTTGAATCACATCAATAGACGCGGAACCTACGTTTGACAATCGAGCACAATAATTTATTGTGCCAACAACTCATAGCTTGATCCCCCGGTCCAACCGCAGGACCAATCAATCACAACAATCTTGAGGAATTCAAATTCAACTCGCGTTGAAGGATACCGTTAATTCTACAATATATTATAGTAGAGAAATGATCAAATTCCAAGATATTGGAATTGGTAAAAACATCCACGCTCTGTTTGATTAGAACGGGCCATAATACGACATTGAACGGTAGAAATTTGGTCCACGTCTTTCATTCTCCAGTTTGGCGGGGCAATTTTAACTGTCGAAACCTCCTTTCGTTCGAAAGTATTTTCGCAAATCTGCATTAATATCACATGTAAAAGAAAGATCGTGAGTATTTTTTTGTTTTAATAAACAGGAATTTGCTTTAAAGGTTTTCGTGTTTTGAAAAAAAAAAATGAATGTTTTGTGAAGGATGATTGGGAATAATACAGTCAAAAGTAGGAGTCCATTTGGATAAAAAGGAAACGGCAAAAGTATTTTTCGAATTGTATTTGGTGCATATATATGGACTTACTTTTTCAAAGCATGCTCATTTGTGTCACCGTTGTCGATCGGCTCTGTAACTCCACTCTCCAAATTAACCCGTGAAACAGGTTTCTTCAACAAGCTCTCTCCAATTTCGACAAGCTTCTCCATATTCTCCCTTGTGGAGACATCAACCGAAGCATCTGTTCCACAAAGTGTGTCGTCCTGAAAGTTATCAACAGAGTTAAGTAAAATGCTTGAGACATAGATATTCAGATACAGATGCGTTCAGAGTTGATCAATACACGTGGGTTCTATGGGCATTGTGCGAGTCTATGAGAGACAGTGAGACCCGCCTATATTACCTGTGTCAGAACATATGTAGCACTGCCCAAGTGCTAGCTAGTTGATTGTATGGACTAAAAAAACCGCCCTCACTGCAATTAATTAAGGCTGCGGTTGGACTATTTAATGAACTAGGGTTTATTTTTCACAACCGGTTTTGTTTGTGTCGGGGACTCAAAATTTTGAGCGCGGTGTTTAATAAATTTTCTCTATTTATTTGTTTTTAATTTATTATTCTAAAAAAATCTTCCTAAAAAAATAGAAAAATGATACGTACAAAACACATTTGAAAGTACCGTTACAGAAGACAAGAGAGAGGATTTTTATTTTTATTTTCACTTTAATACACTTTCTTATAAAATGTGATCAAGTGTTGAAAAATTACGAAGATATATATCCATACATGTATAGCCTAAGACTCCATTCAGTTATCGGAAATGTTGCGCGGGAAATGAAAAATTCCCAAAAAAAAGTGAAATAAAGCAAAGGAAAATGAATTTATCTTCCTGTGTTTGAATTCTTGACAAGAATTCTCACTAGAAAACTAAAATTTCTTCCTTTTTGACAAGATCTATTTTGCAGGAAAGTATTTTCCACTCCTTTCCAGTGGAAAAGTGCTTAAAGCTGTGAGTCCTGCAACTTTTTAATAAATAATTGAACACACACAAGATTACGGAAAAGTTGATTTTTTCTTCCTTTTAATTTCCACCATTTCTTTGCAAATAGGGACTGAAGAATTTTAGGGACAAGAATAACAAATTCAAGAGACTTACTTGAATCCGGAGGTAGTTATCTTGAGAATGAAGGGCTTGAAAAAACACAGAACTGTGAAAATCAACCATATCAGCACTTGCTTGAGTAAACACATCCACAATAGGGCTAGAGCCCCCATGCATCAACCAGCACAAAACTCCCCATTTGGCTGCAGTTGAAGCATTGTATTTCATTTCCACTTTCGCCGTGCCGGTACCGATTGAAATCACCAGGAATCGGCCGTAATCTATCGTCTTAGATGGAAATAAATCCTGATTTTTGCCCGCGAAGGCTTGCTTTGTTACTTGGCTTATGGCAACCAGAGCCTGGAAAATAATAGTTGCACCAATTTAGTTGAAGCAAAGGAAAAATGATGTACAAACAGACTCCTTGTAATACTTGAGAATGCATTCAGATTGATGAAAAAATGACCTTGAAAAAGTTTTATGGGTTTATTTCAGACAAAATTGCGGTAGTTTTAAGTTCTCCTATTGCAAATCAGACAAATATATATTTTTGGATGGATCGATGTAGTAATTATATACCGGATTATTTGCAACAACACCGCCATCGACGAGATTAAATTCTCGAACATTCCCTTCATCGTATTGATTCTTGAAGTTATAGGCCGGAAGATAAGTTGGAGCCGCAGATGTGCTGATGCAAATGTCTGACAATCGAGCATCCAGAGATGGGGTTTTCTTCACCTGCAGTTTACGAGTTTGAAAATTGCAAAATTAGGTCACCCCAACCGAAGGGCATAATATATTGTGGCAAGAAAATATTTTTTTTTCTAAATTAGTAATCTTTCTGTTTTAGCATAAATTGCCTAGAATATTAGTTTTCCTATTTAGGTTGATTCTATTTTCTTGTTTTCTTGTTCTCCAAGAATTAGATTCGGTTTTTCATTATTGAGTTAAAGAAAAACCGAGATTTATTTCAATATCGTTTGTTCAATGATATCTCTGACTCAAACATTGTTCATGTTCTCTTTTTTCAAATAATTTCGTAAATGGAAGTTACTTTGCATCACTTTTTTTTTTATCAACAAAAAAATTTATTAAGGAGAACTCGATAGATACATCGAGGAAAGAGAGAAAGGGACATCTAATCAACGGTTGAATGGAAAAAAGATACAGAATGAAAAAAGCCAAATGTTACCTCACTCTTATTTTGATGTTGCAATCTCTTTGTGCTTAGGCTATTATTATGCCTTTCAATGTCTATCATTGTCCTCTTAAAAAACAAACAAATTAATTAAGGTTTCTCCTTGTCTTATTCTTGCTCACAATTGACAATTGCAAATGCCTCTCCGAGTCGGGAAAATCTACAATACACAGCCCTTAAAATGGTGTACCATATACACCTTTTTTATGGTTCATTCATAACATTTTAACATATTTCGTAACTTTTGTTCTAGAATTCATAACTTTTTAGCAGTACAATTCGCAACATTTTCATTATAATTCATAACATTTTGGTGTATTTCGTAACCTTTATACGATTTGTAACTTTTAAGCAATACGATTTGTAACATTTTCTCTACAATTCATAACATTTTAGGGGGTACATATGATACACACCCAAATAAAGAGTTTGTATTGTAGTCTTTCCCCTCATTGTCTTTTTCCTTTTCTCTTTTTTTGGTAAAACGAAGATCTCTCCTAAATTAAAGTGCGAATAAGTCTAGGGTCCGATCACCGTCAACGTTCCCGTTAATCTCTCCAAGCGGTCTCATTTACGCTATGTCCTGCATTGTGTTCGTGTGTTTATTTTGTAAATTTTTTTCAACAGCTAACTTAGGCACATCTCAAACTAATTTCTACAGTCTCTTCCACAGTTATTTTTATATGCTTACGCCCAAAATTGCAAACCTCTAAGCCTCATCCTAAGATCACCGGGCTGACCCTTGGGGTTTGTCTTATTCTAGTTATCATGCAGGAAGGGAAAAAAGGCCAGAAAGATCCTGGTCCATTTCATCTGAAGCCCGAATCCAACTTAAATCTGGAGAGAGAGAGAGAGAGAGAGAGAGAGAGAGAGAGAGAGAGAGAGAGAGAGAGAGAGAGAGAGAGACCTCGTAGGTGGAGAAAATGGTTGGCTGCAAATGCTTCACATCAAACGTTGGAATGACAACGTTGGTCAAGGTTTCACCCAAACGGGTCTCTCCGAGTTTCTCCCTTATTATCCGATGAAGGTATTTTCCGTTGTACTTTGGACCCGTTAGTAATTTCACCATGCTTCTGATTGATCCGAATACGCCCCTGCCATAAAATTAAAGTCACACACACATCCCCCCCAAAAAATATGTTCATTAATTAGCTATGTGATCATGAAAAGAAATGGCTACTGATTTTGCCACTCCCGTTCTTATTAACGTCACTTTTTTACAAGTGTATTTTTTGTGCAAAAATACACTTGCAAAGGAGTGGCGTTAATAAAAAAGGAGTTGCAAAATTATTTTCCAAAAAAATACTCCACCATTTAGACAATAAAATTCTACAAAAAATGAAATTAAACTATTTCTAAAAATATGGTACCTCTTTTGGGGGAAGATCTTTGGGCTATGCTCGAGATAAAAAGTTTTGATGTCTTTGGCGGCAAAGAGGGGACGATTATTTTCATCCGGAGCAGTGATCATGGCTGTCACTAGGCCACCTGTGCTTGTCCCTGCGATCACGTCGAAATAGTCTGCAAGTCTTGCCTCCTCACCATCGAGCTCCTAATCAACCCATGATTGCATCAATTTTCTTTTGAGTTATAGCGCCACATCTAAGATGCCCTTCTAAATTATTTTAGATTCATGTAGACGGTGATTTAAAACATACACAATGATATTAACCTTCCCAACAATTACAACACAAAAATTACAAAAAAAAATGTCTTGCTAACCTCCGTCCGCTAGGTGGATAATAATATCCCAATAATTCTAAAGAAGTTCGGATACACTACAAGAAAAAACGGATTAAACGGCGTTTGGAACACTGATTAAACTCTTGTTGGAAGTTTCTACCCCCACCCTGCCCCTTTTTCTTTCCCCTCTTATTTCTCTCTTGATGTACCCATTATCGAGTCTTCATTAATAAGATTTTTGCCGTTTCAAAAAAAAAAAAGCACATCATTTCAGTTGAAGTTTGGTTTTTAAAATGGGAATTTGCTGGGCTAAATACTGGATTTTGGGCCTAGATTTTAAATGGGAATTTGTTGGGCTAAATACGGGAGTTCTAATTTGTTGGGCTAAATAATGGATTTTGGGCCCAGATTTTGAGGGCTTTTTTAAAACTTGATTCCGGCGTTTTGACAAAAACGTTGGTGTAATAAACAGATGAACCCTTTAGACGGCGTTTTTAAAAACGCCGGCAGAACTTCTACCTGGCATTTTTTAAGCGCCGGAAATATAAGCCGACGGCCACGTTCCCGACGTTTGGTATAAAATGCCTGTGAATATTTGGCGGCGTTTAACAGGTCTCTAACGGCGTTATTCAAGCACCGGCAAATGTATTATTCCTTGTAGTGATATCAATACATTTTTACAACTATCTATATAATTTTCTCGGATATCAATATACATTTTAACTATTATCCTCTGCCTTTAGCATTTTCCATATAGAGAATGGTCTTGCTAACCTCTGCCCACTAGGCGAAAGATAATATCCTAATAATTTTAAAGAAGTTTGGATATCAATACACATATCAAAGTTATTAATTTGTGTTGGTACAAGAATTGGGCTATATTTTCAAACACATTGTCCAATTAAAAACAACAAAAAGCCTATGGTTCCATTTTATTAACATTCCTAACAATATTACTATAACATTGCGCAGAAGCGACTATTAGATAAAACATAAAATCAAAAATTGGCTTTGTTTTCAAATAATTGGGGTTATTTTATTTTCTTAATATTCTCCAAAATCTAACAACACATATGGTTCATTTCTATTAACATCTAACCAGAAAAACATTACGAAGAAGGCGTCAATACCTAAAACATTAAACCAAAAATTTTTCTTCTAATTACAAATGGGTTACGATTCAAACAAATCATCCAAACACAAGTTTCATTCACCAAACAAGTTTTATATGTTTAGAATACAAAACAAAAAACAATGCCAAACTTTATTTATAGCCGATTGACGCACAAGCTGGCCCGATGCACCTGGGTATTTAAAAGACAAAGTATTACTCCCTCCGTTCCAAAATGACTGTCCCGTTCGGTCTTCCATGCAAATTTTAAATTGTTAATATCTTTCAATCTATAATGAATTTTGTGTACAATATGGATCTTATTTGATAGATCTCAATTAGTTCTATTATACAAAGTTTTTAAAATATTTAAAAACATTGTAGATTGAAAGATATTAACAATTTAAAATTTTTCTTGGAGACCGAACGGGACAGTCATTTTGGAACGGAGGGAGTATAAAGAAAAGAGGATTTGCACCTGAAGTTGGGATTCAAGGAAAGAAAGGATGGTGGAAGGAATGATCCCTCTGATACCTCCTCCATCAATGCTGAGAATTGTGATTAAATTTCCATAAGCTGGGGGATGGATTGGATGAAGAGGAGATAATGATGGAGATGAAGAAGATGATGATTCTCCCTCCATTTGAATGTGATTTCGACAGAATGTTGAATCCAGTTTGAATAAAACAACTCAAGGCCCTTGATTTTAGGGAATAAAAGGGAAAAGATGAGCTGTTTTTTTTTTTCAAACTTGTGTTTGATTTCCAGCTAGTTTTACCCATTTATCGCTCTAAGTCAAACTAGAAGTTCAGCATAATCCTTAGGCTCCATTCTTGTATTTTCTTTAATCGTTTTATGAATTTTGTTCGTCTTTTTGTTAGATCTTTTTTTCATATTTTTAGATTAATTATCCATATTGACAAGAGAAATCTAAAAAAAAATGATCGAAAGCAAATATATATATATATATATATATATTCATGAAAGACCAAAAAAAAAATCCATCTTTTTTGTCTTAAATGTTGTTTAATATGAACTTTTTTTCACATCAATTCACGTTTTTATTTTTTTAATTTTTTTCGTCCAGACAAATAATTAATTTTTAAAAAAATGAATTGGAGGTGCTCAAAAAAAAAAAAAAAAGAAATTACAGGGCTTTGGGGTGTGCATGTGACGATCGAATGTGGCAGAGAGACAGAGAGAGAGAGAGAGAGAGCGCGAGCGCGCACGGGAGTTGTAAAATTCTTGTCGTTTTCCACGAGACAAAGTTGAAGCACAAGAAAACCTGAAAAACACCACTCCAAGGTCAATTTTCTGTCCTTCACCTTTGTTTCTCTCTCCCTCTCTGTCTCTCTCTCGAACACGAGAAAGTTAAGAGAGAGAAAGTGCACATTATAGACTACTACTCTACCGAGGAAGACGAAGAGAAAGACAAGCTTCCAAATGCCCCCCCCTTCTCTCTGTATTGTTTCTTCATTGGAAGAATGGCCGACGAAATTTGCTTCTTCAATAAGGTTTGAATTTGTTAACCATTATCTGAGATTATCTCCCTTTTCACGTTTTTAGTTCAGTAAAGTTATATGGGTCATTGTCCTTTTCATTTTTCCGCCAAAAAAATTAAAAACCATAATTTTTCTCTGTTTTTTTTTTTTTTGTGTTGTTGTTGTCCTTTTCATTTTTTGCCAAAATTTAAAAAAAAAAAGGGTATATTTGAGTATATTTTCGAAGTGTTAAGTACTAGGGAATTTTTCGTTAAGTTCAAAGATGTGTGTCAGGTCGGAGGGTGCACCTAAACTGGCCCTGAACCCGACCGTCGGACCAAAAAAGAAAATGTGTGTGTTCTTACATGATTTTGTCAACTACTATGACCACTTCTTTTGCCATATTTTTCTCAAAAAAACCATATAACCAGAAATGACACCCCCAAAATCTCACATATATATTTTTTTCGCTCTTTCAATTTTCCCCTGATTTTTAATGGAGTTTTTCCGATGGAATCCACAGGTTAGCTCATCTGAACTTGCCTAACAAAAATTCCACCATTCAATTTGCTGCCTTTTGCATGGTTTTATATTTCAGATTTCTTGACATTTTCCTGGAAAATGAACATCTGGGTAATTTTTATAATTTTCAGGATACACTAATCGTAAAGGCACCAAAGAGATCTCCACTTGCACTGAGAATGGTGGTTTTACTTTTTGCTCTGGCTTGTGGAGTTTACATTTGCTTGATTTGCTTGAGACAGACAAGCTTCAACAACAAAATTAGATTCCTGAATGTCAGAGTGATAGAACAGCCTTGCCCTGCTTCTGGAATGAAAAATTTGGAAATTCCCAATGTGCATTTCCCCAAGCCTAAGACATTTAGCAGGTAACAGTTTTTTTATTTTATTTTGTTCCCCCTTTTTTTTTATGACGGTATTCGGGTTAGTATACATGCACCTCGACTAATCCTAAGAATCAATCGAACCGTCAATTGGCAGGGTCCCATTTAAAATCGAAGCAAAGTTTAGTATGGATTGACCCCAGAGGAATTGATAGCACCTAAGAGGTTTTGAACCCGAGACTTGAAGAAGGATCAAACCTGAGTCTCGGGCCTTCACCACTAGGCCAATTCCTTTGGGGTTAATATTAGTTTTTTTGGTTCTTTGTATCTGGGTTTATTTTGAAATTCTCATTAAGTTGTGGGATGCAACTGGGGGATGGTATTGTGCAGTAGTGTGCGCAGTACCATGCTGCGCACCTCTGAGCCGTCGAATCGTGCATCCGACGGCTCGGATCTCATCTCGGCAATGAACGGCTCTCGATTGTTCGTTTCCGAGATTACATCTGAGCCGTCGGATGCACAATCAGGAGGCTTAGACGTGCCCAGCACGGTGCACAACACCAACCCAAAATTCGTTCTGTATATTCTGTTTGGTTGCAAATTTTAGAATCTGTCTTTTTCTGTCTTTATCTTTTGGCAAAACAGTAAAATGCATGAAACTTGTTTATTGAAGATTTTCAGAACTTGTTTTCTCGAAAATCATTTCCGCTAGTAAACAGATAAGATGGGTAAATTATGAGTGAATTTGTTTTCGAAAACCAATATCTAAAAAGTATTTTGCAAAACTATTTTCAAAAATTCAAGTCCGTGTTTGGATTATTGGTGTGGGTTAAATTCAAAATCGCGTTTAAGTTATGAGTTTGATGATGTTTTTGTAGAGAAGAGTGTGCATGTAATCCAGTACGGTTTTTCGCGATCTTGTCGATGCAGAGATCTGGGAGTGGATGGTTCGAGACATTGTTGAATAGTCATATGAATGTGAGCTCAAATGGGGAAATCCTTGGAGCAAAAGAGAGGAGGAGTAATGTTTCGGCGATCATAGACACATTGGATAAAGTATATAATCTTGACTTTTTCACTAGTGCGTCCAAGAATGAGTGCTCGGCAGCTGTAGGGTTCAAATGGATGCTTAATCAGGTAGATGTTGCAACACAATTCTGTTTCATAACCCAAGTGTAGATCATGTTTGAGATCATAATCTCTTTAGCTATACCCAAATTGATTTAGTTTGGGAGCATAAAGGAAGAGGAATGGTATGTTTCTCTAGTAACAGTCGAGTACTTCACAAGGAAGAGAATTTTAGGTCTTCTTTATGATTGGCAAACTCTTAAACCCTTCATATCTTAGTTTTGTATCTCAGTAGCTATCGCAGATGGTAATGTTAATTTTTTTTCTAGTGTTCATGAAGGTCTTACCTCTGCCTTACATAACTATGGCTAAGATGTAGGGGGTTTGCGCTCTCCAAGA
The DNA here is from genome assembly GCA_014282245.1 of Rhododendron simsii. Lineage (NCBI taxonomy): Eukaryota > Viridiplantae > Streptophyta > Magnoliopsida > Ericales > Ericaceae > Rhododendron > Rhododendron simsii. The sequence goes on from CM024959.1 coordinate 33,304,399, forward strand.
TCTCAGGTTTGAAGCCACCCCCATGCATAAGTTTGGCCTGCCATTAATTGGCCCCCGGCTACTGAGGGTGCGATTAGTCTCTCAGAAGTTAGTTGAGGTGCAGGTAAATGGCCTAGACGCCTTGGGTTATAGAAAAAGAAGTACTCTATTTTATGTAGGCATCTAAGTTTATGCTTGTACATGGGTATTAGCTAGGTGCATAGCAACCTTTTCCTCTCAGATACAGTTGTGAAGGAATCCCACTTAGGGGGGGCAAAATAGAGTGGGGAGAAGTTGCAGTTTAATAGTAGTGCATATCTTTCTATATTAATTGAGGGCAGATGAGCTGAAAAAAGTAGAAAACATAATGAGATAGGAAAAGTAACGAGTAGCTAAGATAGATTTAAAGTGGAAAAGCAGAATGTAGAATTTAGGAAATGAAGCATCGACTGAAGACATTTGTGAAACTGAAAAGATGCAGAAAACATTTATTTTTGCCCCTAAAACGGTTCATATATCTTGTAGTTGTAGATAACAGAACAATGGCATCGAATGAAAGTTACCAATACAATAGAAGGAATTGAGACCTACTAATGACCACGGACGCGGAATTTCACTGCAACTATTCAAACATTTTGGTATGGTAGTGGGACAAGTATGGCACGGGCTGTGACATTCCTGTTGGAACTTTGTTAAGTTTTAAAAATTAAAATATATATATTTTGTTAGAGAGTCGTGTCTTTTTTATTTAAAAAGTGCAATGTTTAATTTTGAATGAAAAATGTTTTCCAAGAGACATGCCTTTTCATGTGTGTAAACCTTTTCTAAGAGACATGACTTCTATGAAGAGATACTTGGTGTTCTATTCTATAAATATAGGAGTACCCCACATTGTATGAGAAGTCTTGAGTTCTTGTCTCTCTCCCTATTACTTTTCTATATTTTATGGGCAATTCGATTCAGACTTGGCACCCTTGTCTTCCACCGATTGTGTTATGATCTGTGAGATTTATGGGTTTTATCTTAGAGTCGTATTCAGCCGCTAGAACTTACACGAAAGGAGGCAAATGTGGCCTTCGGATAGCGAATGCTGCGCGTCTCATCCATCTCACATGCTATTTTCTTAACTCTAACTATCTAATGTGTTTGCTTGTGTTCATGATTTTAATGTTCAATGACATTTCCTATTTTGACTGTTTTGTGATTGTAGTGTAATAAATTCCCAACAATTCCTCCATTGCATCTTATAGTACCTTCGTTTCCATCACTATACTTGCGACACACTAGACTAAGCAATATTGTGACAGTTTCATTTTAAAACGGCAGGGATTGATGCAGCACCACAAAGAGATAGTACAGTACTTTAACAAAAGAGGCGTCTCTGCAATATTTCTCTTCCGAAGGAATCAGCTACGTAGAATGGTTTCTTTGCTTGCTAATTCCTATGATAGTCAGGCTAAGCTATTGAATGGAACACATAAGTCTCATGTTCATTCGTTGCGTGAGGTCTCTCTCTCTCTCTCTCTGTCTCTCTCTCTCTCTCTCTCTCTCTCTCTCTCTCCCTCCTATGATTTATGTGTTATGTAGTCTCAGTTTGTAATGGCTTGCAGGCTCAAATACTAGCAAATTATAAGCCGAAAGTGAATGCCACATTACTCATTCACAATCTGAAGGAAGCAGAGAAAACAATAGCCAAGGCTTTGGAATACTTTAAGAGCACCCGCCAAATCGTTCTTTACTATGAGGATATAGTCAGCAACCGAACCGTAAGACTCGAAAACATGGAAAAAATGGGCATGTTGGTATCATTTTTTTTTTCCCCCCCTTCATTGATTCTCATTTTAAGAACGTTCTGAAAATTTAGGAAAGTAACCGAAAACACATGTTTTGGATTCTCAAAAATTTGGAAAACAATTCCTGAAATGTGTAAACATAAAAATATTTTAAGTTGGTATCCAAACAGTCGTTTCCGGCCTATGTCCTAACCTTTTCAGTAAATTTCTGCTGCAGAAACTTGTTGATGTTCAAGAGTTTCTGAGGCTGCCATATAGAGAACTCACAAGCAGTCAAGTTAAGATACACAGTGGCCCCTTATCGAAGCAAATTGAGAACTGGGGTGATATCCAAAAAGCAATCAAGGGAACGTCGTATGAGAGCTTCCTCAATCAAGATTACCAATTGTAGTTTCGACAGCACCTGGCGTTTCCGTAAATAACAGAACTACATTCGAATTTTGCTGCATGAAGCGCAGCTCTCACAATTTTGATACCCAGCGAAGGATGTCATACTGCCACTATTTTCGGGCCTTTTTTTTTCCCCCTCTTCTTATTCTCATTTATATACCAATTCTTTCACAAGCTGCCCTTGGCTTCTTCCTGTACATTTCTGCTAAAATTCACAATTTCTTGATGTCTATCGATCTGCCCAGCATGTGTTATAGTCAAGAAATGAAGAGAGTAGTTGGAAGATGGCCAATTTCGTCATGGAAAACAAGTCTAGATGAAAGTGTTGGTAAAAAGTATAAAAACTAAGATTAAACCTGCACAGGAAACAGAGCTAGGATTTTGTAAAGATCCAAATTATCCAATGAAGCCAGAAAGCATCTTCACATCTTTCAGTTGACTACCGCAAAACTGCATAGCTGATAGCCTGATATATCCTTCAGGGCCCCTTTTCTATGAAGAGACTAACAGATAAATGATACTGTATTAATCTTGTCGGATTGATATATAGTGATGGGATTAATAATATGACGCTCCACTTTGTTGGAAATATCTGATGTGTATTTCAGTTGGGCAGAAAGGATTCATTTGAACATCGGTCATAAGCCCATTTGCTAACGCCTCTGCGTCTTGGTTTTAGTATGTTAAATTTAAATAAATTACTGTTGCCTTCCGAAACCGTTGCATGGTACACATCACAAAATCACTTGCAATGAAAACTCAATAATTGAGTATCTAAAACCTAAAGCTAAAGCCTCAAAAAGTTAAAGAGTCCATTTGAAGTACAAAGATAATTAAGTTGCCAGGAACCTTTCTATTGCAGACATCAAATAAACAGCATTATAAAGACAAATAAGCTGCCTTGAAATATTACGGAGACACTGAGAAAACTACTTCACTTGGCAATGACTGTCAATCGAAATTTAAGAACATTTATTTTAAATCCAGAAGGTGATTCTTCTCGAAGCTGGTGAGCACGTGCTTCCTTTTTCTTCTTGCTCCCTGGATGGTCAAGTGGATGGTAAGGATCGATAGTTATCTTCCCAAGATTGATCGCATTTTGAAGTAGGTACATCACAAGCTTTCGATTAACAAACCCAAAAATCTCCAAATCCTTGAGGCATTCATGGGTATGCGAAGTTAACGTCTTTGATAGTATTGCCCTTGAGCTGATAAGCGATCTCAACTGGAAAAAAGAAGACCAGAAAAAAGGGGTTCATCATGCCTTACTGATAGTCCATAAGGGAGCTGAAAATATACAGCAAACAATACTCCCAAGTACGTACTAAGCAGAAGAATATCATATCTTTTGAAAGGGGCAGAAGAATATCATTATGCTTTCATCTGCATATATCGTTATAAACACGTGACTCATATTCTGGGAGGTAATTGGTAAAAATAATCTGGTTCTAAAACGTGGTCTAGGAGCAATGCTCCATTGAACTGAAATCGTGATTTGCCAAATGACAATAGGTATAACAAACCACAAGTTGCAACATTAAAAAATCGATTGTACAATAGACCACAAAGCCATATAAGCTGTCAATATCTGCTAGCCGTGCAACCATAACAATAGAAAATAGCCTAACCACAACCCGACATAGGACTAGGGCTAACAGTAGCTTGTGGGGCTTTCGTTGTATAGAGAACTAACTTCCGCTAACTCCCCGATGTGGGACTGGGGATATTATACTACCAATATGCTTTTTCATGGTATTGCATTATTGTGTCACGTTAACGCATCTTGTGGAAAATTTCCACCTAGGAAAAATGCTTAGCGTATGCAGATATATACATTTCTTCTTTGTTTTGCCACAACTACATCCTCAACTCCTCATCAAATGTCAATTAATAGAAGAAAAGCCAATGTATTGGTTAGTAAAATTAGAATACTTCCTCGATCATAAATCTTGAAATACTTGCTACAAAAGATAAAGCCAAAGTATTGTGAAGTCCAATATCTAGCCTCCATTAAAATGACAACACCTTAATTGCACGAAGCAGAAGCGGGGACAAATAGAAGATCATAAGGTTAGGAGCATGAGAGGAGCGTGTATATAGCATTTATTCTTCGTTATTAAGATGGGAATAAAATAAAATCAATTAAAAATGTCGCCCTAGTAGAAGTCCAGTATGTGGACATGTGGGCTGCCCGTATTTATCCCTATAGTAGCTCACTTATTAAATACACAACAGTAGCAAATGCAAAATTTAAAATAAAATAAAATAAAATAAAATAAAAAACAGAAAAATCACCTTGAATAAATGCAAAGATGGAGCTTCCTCTAGTAGAGAAGTAAACCAAGGAAATCTTGAGCAAGATTGACTGTGGATATCCAATGTTAGATGCTTAAGTTTTGTTAATTCAGGAATTCGTGGGATCTTCCTCGTAATCCTGAAAAAGAGAAACAGCCATAAGACAATGAATACAACAACAACAACAACATGACGGAACCCATCTAGTCCCCAATCATTGGGGGTATAGGCGGGGGATGATTGGAGACAGACCTAACCTTTGGCAATATATGCACAAAGTGGCTGCTCTCAGAATACCACTGAAACAGTGGCCCGCCTAAACCTCCAAGAACCGAGGAGCTACAGGGACATTTTGCTGTAGAACCATGCCCCCAAATCAAAGCCAAATGGCATCAGAGAGGGCCGGCCTAGAGACCCAAATCAATTTACGTGCACATTACCTAGCTTCCTTCATTGATAGTCCAAAGCATCGGTCTGCACATCCATAAGACAATGAATAACAAAGGAAAAGGAATCAACCATGGAAATTGTACCTCAGGCAGCCAAATGCTCAATTTCAAAGTCTCAATCTGTGGGAGATAACTTGAAAAGGTACAAGAGCATATGTAGCTTGATGATCCTGCGACACACCAATATCTAACTCACAAAGAAGAAGAAGGCTCCCCATGGACTATCTTATTTTTGAATGCCCAAAATACTTGAAGGTCACAAGCTTTGGGGCACAAAATCGAGGCTCTCCAAGAATTTGCATTGTAATAGCTCAAGGTGCTTCAACTGGAGTAAAGGACCAGAAACATTCAGATTAACAGTCTGCTCTAACCAAAACAGCTGTAACTGTTCCAGATTTGGACAATTGGACAGAAAGTATTCGATGAGTTCTCCGTTTACATTTACATACTTCAATGAAAGGTTTGTTAGGCACTTAAAGCTGGATATGTTAGATGGGTTTTTGAAGCTGAGATAACACTCCTGTGAAGGCGTGTAGAACATGACAGGACTCACTTTGGTATCACAAAGTTTATCCATTCATCAATATCCAAGTAAACACCAACTCTAAACTCATCCAAAGAAGTACGCAAATGCAACTTCAAAACTTGATTCACCCAAGCCACATACTTTGACCTTTCTCGCTCTTTTTTTTCTACCAATCAGTTTCAATAATGTCTCTGATTCACAGAAGTTCAAACTAGTGGTGAATTTCCACAAATACCTCCACCTGCGTGAAAGCACACTGCTTCTCTCATTTTCAGCATAGATAAAATGTGGGATAGAATTCCATCTGGCAGCTGGCTTATTCGATCCTCCAAATGCTTATCCCTCTACCGACAATCAGACTGATCATGAAAAAAAGGTTTTAATTAGTTCCAAAAAAATAAACCAAAAAAAAAAAATATCAACAGTCCCCCATATTAAGCATGACGCCACCAAACCGACCTCAAAACAAATCAAGCATTTTGTCATTCTCCTAATTTAATATCTTATAGCAGTGTGCCTGCGGATTTTAATTGTGAAAGTTCACTAAACAGAGTTCACCTGGTGTATAGGGTAGACTGAGGATCGCCGTGTCCGTTTCCTCATGTGACAGTGACGTGGTGCTGCAGCAAAGAGTGATTACCAGCATACCAACCAGTAATATGCAAAAAGAGAGGGGTACTATAAACAAGTGGAATCTCTCAAGTTTAAAGACAACATTTTTATAGTAACTGATAGTGCGAAAACACATTTTGTTAGTGCCACAAAATTTAGTGTTTGATATTTACTCTCTCAAGAAGGGCCGAAGCAATCAACGTTGAGATCAACAGGAAGAAAAAAAAAAAGACAAAATGCCACAAAATTTAGTCTTTGACATTTACTCTCTCAAGAAGGGCTGAAGCAATCAACGTTGAGATCAACAGGAAGAAAAAAAAACTGAACATAGATTTTCACAGGTCTTCGTACTGGGATGGTTACTACGAACAAAATGACATGACCAACCAGTGACAAACGTTGCTATATATATGTTTATGATGCCGCGGATGTATTTAAAAACTATAAAACAAAGCACAATTTCTCTTCTGCTATTTACCAAATAAAACAAAGCTCCCAAACAAAGCACTTCCTTCTTCTTCCATCGTTTTTGACGACTTCCGAACTCAGCGACTCAAGTTGCTTTTCGTATCGTTCTTTGATTGAATCGGTTTGATATTGCTCGATTGAATCGACTTTGAATGTTCGATTGCAGCAGATTGTATATATCGAAAGGAAAATTGCGATGCAGTTTAGTTTAGAGTCAATCAATCTTAAATGATTTTTGAGATTTGAAAACACGTCAGTTCCACTTTGATAGATTGTTAACAACTTCTGCTCTATTTTTATAGATAATCAATCCTGACAAATGTATTTTGGCTTATCCTTTGACTATGGAATGCAAGTATGGTGGTAGTTTTTTTTTTTTTTCTCTCTCTCTCTCTCTATCTTATTTGTTGGGTAAGAAATAGACATATGTTTGACATTAAAAAAATTTCTGTTATGATTCTTACTCCTACCGTCGCCACTCATTTTTTTTGAACAGAAAAAAAAATTTCATTAATCTTGAAATTAATGATTTCCTATATATAAGTGAATCTAAATTACAATCACGCATCAAAATAGACCGACATTTAAGTACTACATCTTCGCTACTAATAACATCAAAAGATAAAAACTATTTGAAGAATTTTCACGCTGCAGTCGAGAAACCGTTACCTGTTGAGCTGACTCGCTGCTGAGCAAGGTAGCAGGTTAACCAGACGCTGAAAAAAATGGAAGATTTCAAACGGAAGCAGAACGAAGACGACGGACGATCTTAATTTGCCACATCTGGTCTCTTTTACCTAGTGGGCCAAAATAGAACGAAGAAGACGGTTAAGCTGACCCAAATTTGGCAAGGTTAATTGGGCCTCACTTTGACAAATTGAAGGCCGCCCATTTTTGGGCCAGGCCATTGAGAAATTAATTGGGCCTCACTGGCATCCTTTTCTTACTTGCATTCGAGTGAGTAAGAGTACACCGAGCTTTGATCCGATTTTAATTGGGTCTTCCATTAGTGAAAGGCGAATTCGTGAACCATGACAGCTAATTAAAACGGTTGTGTGTGATCATCTTGTGATGTGAGGCTATTGAATTTGGGCCGATGGAGCAGTGTCGATAGCGCTAGTAATCTAGTGAGAAAATGATGGCCCAGGACGTGTTTTGATAATTAATACCTTTTAAGGACATACTAAGAACATTGTTAATTAACAAAATATCCTCGGCGGATATTAATTATTAAAACACGTCATTGGCCGTCATTTTCCCTAATCTAATTACTCCATCCGTCTTAATTTAATAGTCTCTCAAAAAACTAGTTATATCTTTAAATCGATAATGAATTTTACATTCAATACGAATCTTGTTTGATAGATTTCGATTAGTTCTATAATACAATGTTTCTAAACTCACATGAAACATTATAAATTACAATATATATAATCAATTAAAAATAACACAAACTCTCAAAATGGACTATTAAATTGAGACGGAGGATGTACTTGCCAACCAACTAACATTCTAGCTTTCATAACCCCAAGGGCCAATTCAAAAGAATCTTGACTTGGTTGAGATATGATTAATATTTAATAATATCACTTTAATTAGAAAGAGTCTTGATTTGGTTGAGATATGATTGAAATACAATCGTAGTGGTGTACGATATATATCAGATAGCTTATAATATGGACTTATCATATTTTGCCCTGTTGCAAATTCAACCAACTCCGCCTAGAAGAACTCTACCTAAACTGGGTATAACTCTCCATGTAAATCACTTGGCCAGTAACTTGTTGGAGTCCGATGTAGCTCAAAATGCTTATGTCCAAATTATTGATAATTTCATTTATATGATTCCTTGTATACTCAAAATTACCTATGTAGACTTCCCTGACATTAAAGATCGTAGGTGCACGAACTAATCTCAAGATCTGTGCAACAAGATACTAAAACAAAACGACCTTGGCTTCTCTCAATAAGAACATCTTCAGTACTCCTTACTCAAATCTTGACTCGAACTCAAATTTGAGTAAAAATCATCTAAAATCCTCATCTACTCCTTACCCAAACCCATATCAAATTTGAGTTTGGTTAGACTCAAGTTTTGAATACAATTTCACAATTTTTAACTTTACGACTTTGCATTAATGAAGTTTTTATTCATATTTGTGCAAAAGTTTGAGTTTGTCCGTTTGAGCACACAATACCGGATGAAATTTTTACTCATATTTTTATTCAAATTTAAGTAAAGGGTGGAGATGCTCTAAATAGTACATACCATAAATTTGCTTAATCAACATCGATATAGGAGTATGTTTTATAGTATATGCATATGTTTGCTTAGGAAAAATAGACAGTCAGAATTTTTGAGCGGCCGTTTCGTGCAAGCGAGGAAAGTAGTGATATAATCGGATCTTTAGCGTTATTCAATCAAAATTATTTGTTTCTCATTCTCGAATAAACTACTTGTATTCTTGTATGGTATATGACTCAACAAATTAAAATGAACGATTTGAATTGATAGAATGGAATCCGAATAAACTATACCGTCCCTCAAGTTTTCTTGAGTCCCATCAAGAAGTTGGGAGAGTTACCAAAACGAACTGGAGAGAAGATTAATAAATTTTTCCGGCGTTCAAGAAAAAAAGAACTTGGGAAAAAACGTGTCAGACGACAAAATTTCTCAATGGAAATTGATTTTCGTGCTTCACTTTTTACTGATGGCGCTTCGATTTTAACGTGAAATTACTAGTAACATCATAAACAAAATGGAGCGCCATCAGTAAAAAAGTGGAGCGCAAATATCAATTTCCTTTGTGAATCAGTTCTTTTAGAATCTTAAAAGTTTTGACGGATCTTCAGAAACCCTAATTTTTTGTTTTTTGCTTTTTCAACAAAAGTCATTATAGCTCACGAAAAGTCAATATTTTCATCGTAGATTTTGATTTGATCATACAATTAATGGCTACCTAGCTAGGAACGGCCAACTAGGCCCCACTGTGTTGGGTTCGTGAAGGACTCTAATTTGACATATATACTTTGCGTTTCGCTGATTATTCAGGTTCAATTTGTTTCGAGTATTAAGGTAATTGGTGAAGTAAATTTCATATTATGATGCGTGTTACGCATCATCTATTTTATTTTTTCATTTAATACATTTGTAAAAATTGGTATAAGCCGTTAAGGTACAAAACTACTAATCATGTAGATAGAATATTTAGTAAAAATTATTAATTTAAGTTTGAAAAATATTTGCTTGGTGAAAAAGACTAGTTAGTTTCTAATTGTATGGATTCATTTTTCTCTAGTTTCCTAAGGTTAGGTTGCTTGTAAATAAATCGAGTTTTAAGCCTTGGGACAATTTGGTTGAGTTTGAACAAGAAGAATACGTAGAGCTTTCTTTTTGTTGTGAGTTGTGAGATTGCTTTCGTATTGTTCTTGATTTTTCAATACGCTCCCCCCTATATGAACTACATAGTTAGAAACCAAACCACGTCAAATTCTCTGTGCCTTTTCTTTTTGTATTCTTTACGTAATTGTTTTTCGTGCAATATTGTACGTGTTGTGGTTTGACTGGTATATATCTCAACACACGCACTGAATCACTGATACTTTTCTTTTCAAGAATCTTTTTTTCTATACTTGGATTCATGTCATAGAGATCTGACGGGCTTTTACATGCTGGCTGTCAGCTACATAACGCACAACCCTCCTCCTTCATCCGAGCTTGGGACCGGCTGGGAAATAAAGATAAGGCTCTAAGCACAAATTACGCGGAGTTCAGTGGAGGAAAAAGATTAATGTAACCGACCCCAAGTAATTGAGACTTAAGGCTCGGTTTGGTTTGGTAATCTCTTTTTCTATACAAGGTTAGTGCCCAACATTCATATATATTTTTTAATCATAACAGCAGACAATGGCCCTCATGGATTTCTTTGGGGGATGGAGGGTTGCGGTACCTTCCTATAACTATAATTAAGTATTTGAATTTCATAGTGCACATTTTTCTGCTGTTGTTATACTTGAAATCTTCATTTTACAAAACAGTGTACAAAACTTTTATTTCCAGTAACGTAAATGTGAGCATGAACGAGAGATCGATCGTGGACTCAAGGTAAATCAAGGTAATTGATTAATCAATTCATAAGTCTTGAGTCTGCATCACAACATCTCGGCGCAGTAGCTAGCCAGTCGTTCGGATGGATCTTCGGTTGGCAAATTCACAAGTTCATGCTCTAGTTCATATATACTTCATAGCAAAATCCTTTGCTATTTAATTTCACACCAAATTAGATACCTTAGATATTTAAATTCGGGTATATTTTTATAATTTTTGAATAGAATAATGTTTTTAAATCTAAAAATTACACATCTTTCTGTAATGGACTAAGAGGGAGCACTAAATTTTACATGGTGTATAACAAATTAATACGCAAAGGAATAAAATCTTGCCAAAACAAACGATATTGATTCAGCACAAGATATAATGTCTGTATATCATGATGAGTATCTTCTTCTTCGGCAGACAGTCAAAGGATGATTAGGGTCTTTGAACACCAGAAACGTCTCCCTCACCAAGTGGGCGGCGTAGTAATTTAGTTGCCCAACACTTTGTGTGTTCTAGGAGTAAGTTTTTGGGCGCTGGGTGGGTACCACGTGCGTCGGTGATTCCAACCGTCCAAGCGTGTTTTGGACAGTTCGGATTTCAAAGAGAGAAAAAGTAGAGAGAGAGGTCGGATGAGAGGAGAGAAAGGGAATAAATTTGGGCCGTTCAAAATACATTTGAATGGCTGGAATCACTGACGAATACCGCCATGTTGTACCCCCTCGACACCCAAAAAATTTCTTGCAATACTTTGCTTCAATTTAAACTTCTTCAGTCTTTTCTGGTCTATCTAGTACTTGTTGAGAAATATTAAATTCTTTTGATAACTCAGGATTGCTCAGGTCATCTTAGTGTTGGGTGTTGAGCGTATTTACCTTTAGAGTCCCTTACATATAGTTGTAAACCCATTAGGGTTAGGATGTGACATAATGTGAGGGAGAGGGTGAGGCAAACGTGGGAGGGCCGGTCTGTGGCCTTCCAGAGAGGAACCAGCGTGTGGTTCCCAAAGAGTTTTTCATCTTGTGTATATTGTGTGAATATATATATTCAAACGGAGTTTTTCTTTAAAATCACTGTGTGAATTTGTGTATGTGGTGTCCCTCCGGTCCTAATATATATCAAGCATTCAACACCAATTTGTCTGCAACAATTAGAAATCCCAGGGGGTGGGTTTCCTGATTTGCTTTTTCTGTTTTATGTTCAAATTGATTTAGAAATCCCAAGACGAAAAAAATTTTATCACGACAAGTTTGCAGTGTACTGCGTACATTTCTAGGTGGTTCGGGTAAATTTTTCTTTTCCAAGGGGACGATCTGTAACAGAGAGAAGGAAAGGAGGGGAAGGAAATTTGGTAAAACATAAAGCTGTGGTAGAGGATGGATCCCAAAAAAACGATAACACTTTTGGAGGTTTCAATCTAGGAAAAAGCAAAACCTTACCTCTCGGGTGTACCACCATAAGGTTAACTAACCCCTAGCCTCATGATTGAGAATATGAAATTCTCCTGTTAATTTGTCCAATTCACATCAATTCTTGCTTCTTCGTACACAAAAGGTATGATGATGGTAATACCACTATATATATGTCTAAAGCTTTTTAGGAAATAGGTAGACATTGTGGGGCGCATGCTTGGGCTGTAAGGGGAAATACAATGAAAAATGCAGGGGACATGTTCAAACAGTGGAACACATGGCAATTCACATCAAATTACTTTGGCAACAAATCTTTGGACTCTGAAATAACATATCTTCCTATCATCATGAGTGCGGCTCCAGGACTTTGATTTTTAGCGGTGATAAATATATACACAGTTTTATTGATTTAATTTGGCTTGTAGTCCAGTACAGACAATGCGAAAGAACAACTACGTCGATTATACACAAATTAGCAGAAAATTTGTAGTAATATACTATTTTGAATCTAAAGGGTTGTTCTGAACGCCCTCACTCGTAGTGCAGCCGCCCCTGTGTGCATCGAGTTTGGATCATGAGGTCACAGAAAGATTTATTAAGGGGAAGAAAACGTCATCAAACCGTGGTCTTTTCCTGTACAAATCCGAACATAAATTCTCGATCCAAATGATAAAGGTATTGTACAAATAAGAAAACTCTTCAAAACAAGGTATTAATCTGCAAGCAAACCTATTTGTACAAAATGATAAAGGCTGTTTATCTAAATGTTATTCAAGCCAAAATACCCTCCATTGTGGCTTATAATCTTAAGAACACGTCCCTCCATTGGTGCCAAAATGCCATTCTTGACGCCAAATTTTAGCTTTGGCACAGAAGGGTGGAATTGCTCCAAAAATCATTATTGAAAAATTCAGCAATTAATTACTGGAAAAGTGAAATGTAATGCTTATGTACTATTTTTCTTGGTTTTAAACAGTATTACAAAATTTTTTGTCTGTGAAAAGTATATAAAAACGGTTTTCACATCTTGCGCTATGAGTTCCTGTGTTAGGCCAATGTAAATGGAGTTTCTTTTCCAATTCACTTGCCTCTCCCTTTTTCCTCCGGCCTTGCTAGTGGACAGTGAGATTGCCATCTCGATTTATTCGATGCGTATCGGTCAGAAATCAGAATTTAAAGTTATAGATTTAGTCATCACACACATGAATTTAAGGAACTTTTTTGGTTAGTGGCCACTGGCCACAAAAACTTTTGAAGCCTATATATACCCACCCTCCCAAATAAGAGCACACATAATTAGACCCTCCAGGGCAAAGCTTATTCTTTCAGACTTTATACCCTTAGTCTCTCCTGTATTGATTTTTTTCTCTTTTGAAACCATGGCCAAGAGCAAGGTGAAATGCACTTCTGTTTTCCTTCTTGTTTTAATTTTTTCTGCTGGAATCATTTCCTCGGCGGGGAGAAAACTCAAGGCAGAGAAAATTAATCCGAACAACTGCGATCGCCATGGAAAAAATGGAGCAGATTTTCATCCCAGTGATTCATGTGAGAAGCAAAGTGGCTACGGCGGCAGTGGTTGTTGCGGCGAAGGTGGTGCTGATGTTCGTGTCACAAGAATCGAAGACGGTGTACCCACAGGACCAGGACACAGTCCCGGTGTTGGTCATTCTGTTGGACCTAATTCACGCAAAAATCCATAAAAGAACATACTATATGGATATATTACGACTTTTTACGATTTGTTATGGTGTGTGCATGATTTGAATCCATATGTATTAGTACTACATTATGCTAGGTAATTTCATCTTTAGTTGTGTTTCTATTATCTATGTGTGACCTTTTTAGCTTTCTGCAAGATTGTATTCCGGTATTTTGATTTATAAAAATAAGTTGTTAAAGAATAACGTAGTTGAGTGAGAATTAAAGCTCGATTTGATTTGATTAAGTATAAAGTAGTTACATAACTCACATTATGCAACCGATTGCGTAAAACTTCTAGGAACATATCATGGAATTTGAGATATTAAAATGTAGTTGGCAGTGTTTGTCAAAATTTATATCAACAAATTTTGAGATTCTAGAAATACTTGAAAACATGAAACAGAGCATAAAAACTTATATTTTAGAAGCCAGAATAAGAGTGTTTCAGATCAAATTTTCAATTCTATGTAATTTTGAAAGGTGATTTTGCGCTTCTACAAAGAATACTATCAGCCTTTGTTGCTATTTAATTATAATGCTAGTGGGAATCCGTGCGATGCAAGGTAGCACATCAACAATTATGCGAAACACTATGTTCACTTTCAAGTTTTAAGAAATTTTTTTACTCTCTGCACGATTCTTAATAAATTTTTCTCTCTCTCTCTCCTCATTACCACTTATATAAAAGAATTTCTCAAATAAGTAGACAGGTGGGTAATAAATGAGGGACTTGGAAAGTGGAAGGGGAAGAAAACCAAAAATATGAAATGGGGGAAAGTGGAGAAGCTGATGGGGATTTTTGTGTGATTTTTCTTGTTTTTCTCAGTGTGTAGTAACAAGTGGACTACACCTCTTCTGATACTCTCTTCGTCTCAAGAAGGATGTTAATTTTTGAAATTCGTATCATTTTTTATTGCTTATATCTTTTAATTTATAATTTTTTGCTTGAGTGTAAAACTTTGTATAGTAGAACTAATCGAGAACTATCAAACAAGATCCATTGGTACCGTATTAAATAGTATAGGAACGATCAGAACAAGGATTGTAAATCGTGTCTATTTTAATTCGCAAATCAAACGAGGCCTTTTATTAAAACCAAGCATTAGACCATGTGATATAATGAAGAGCGGGTTGCATCAGCTAAACCTTGATCATTCTTGTTCAATTTGGATTTTGAGGGAAGTTTTTCAAAGTAATGGAGAGAGAGAGAGAGAGAGAGAGAGAGAGAGAGAGAGTCCCTTTGAGATCTCAAAACAAACAAGGCCACCGGGCCCATGAAAGTAGTACGAGAGTCCCCGTACGGCCCGAAGTTAACAGATCGCTCTGAAATTAAAGCCCATTATAAAGCTGCCCAACCAGCAAGATTTATTCCCTTTGGCCCACGATTGATTCTCTGAGGGTTATGTTATAAAAATTTATAAATATTCTGGCCGCGAATTCTTCTGGCCGCAAAGAATTATTCTTTGGCTCTTGCGGCGAATTATTTCTAGTAGTGAAAAATTACTTTTGACCGCGGAGAATTACTCCTAACCGCGAAGAATTTACTCTTGACCGCAAAGAATTACTTCTGGCCGCTAAGAATGACTCTTGGCCTCAAAGAATTACTGTCATGAGTAATTCTCCACGGCCAAGAGTAATTCTTAGCGGCCAAGGATAATTTTTTGCGTCCAAGAGTCTATGAGTAATTCTTCGCGACCATGAGCAAGTCTTCGCGACTTTTAGGCTTTATCTTGGATATTTTTAAAAATATTTAAATAAAAGTAAATTTGTTTTACTATTCCGATTCCTATCCAACAAAGTTTGACACTAAACTAATAAATACGAATTATTTTTTAATAAGGACAAAACTTTCAAAAAAGCTCAAAAAATTTGGCAGAACTTTGCCTCAATTTCTTGTAACTACTTCATTCTCTGCTTTACCCGGGTCCTACCATTTTTATTTTTTTTTGGGGTATATCTCGATTTATTGCATTCATTAATATTAGTCTTGCATATGCTAAAATTTTCTTTTAATTTTTCAATAATGCCGATTAAAGGGGTTAAAAATGTAACCAATGTCTGCTGGACCCCAAAATAAAACCCCAATGGATGACAAAGCCTCTGGTTTCTAGAACACATAATTGGAAGGTTCCAAGGTCTTGCAGCACATTTGAATACCTGATTTGATATACTCCCTCCGTTCCATTTTTATAGTCCATTTTCATTTTTCGGCCGTTCTTTTAACGCTTATATCTTCCAATATGAATCTCAAAAAATATGCAATATGGATCTTGTTTGATAGTTTTCGATTAGATCTATATTATATAGTTTTCAAAATTATGAAAAACATTGTAGATTGAGAGATATAAGCGTTGAAATAACGGCACGAAAAACGAAAATGAACAATAAAAATGAGACGGAGGGAGTAATATCTTTATTACGTAGCCAAATATGGATTAGACTTCTACTGATGCATGTTAATAGTGTGGTATATGGAGATGCTGAATTCATGTGAGGTTTAATTTGAAGGTCTATACATCATGCTTTGTTTTTGTTTGTTTTTTTTCCCCCCTAAATGGGACTGCCTAGTTCAAGTGAGGAATTAATGCTGAACTAATGAATCTGAAATGCAAACACTTGGTGATTTGGAGCCTTATTACTATGTTCTGATTCTGAAAAATGCTGAAGATTGAGGAGTTCTTTTCCAGCTAGATGCTGCGCCAAGGAATTGATTTGAATGTTGTTTTTTTTTTTTTTTTTTTCCGTTCTTTTCTTTCTTTTGAACTCTGCTTTTTGCTTCGCCTCAAATTTTCTTTGTTGCTTGCATTTAGTTACTACCCTCGATTAGGCCTGTCAATGGACCGGATATCTGATTCAGATCCGATCTGAAAAATTCGATTTGAATCCAATAATCCAAATCCGGTAATCCAAATACGGATCGGATCGGATCGGATTAAATCCGTTATCAATCCGATACGAAAATTTATTTTTTAAATTTTTTTAAAAAAATTGTAAATTTTTTTATTTTGAAAAGAAAAATGTTTAAGAAGTTGTATTTTTTTTTTATTTGGAAAATAATTTTTTTTAGGAGATTTAAATAATCATCCTCAAACCCAAACAAATATAAGTACTCATCCAGGACTTTTTGAACATTTATATTTTCATCCTGAATCTTTTATAATCCCGATAGTACCTTTATTTATTAATATATATATATATATATGGGGACGGTTCAATGAACACCCTAAAAAAACACCTAAAAAACACCCTAAATCTCAATCTCACAGTTCCCGATCAAATTTTTATGATCCGAACCATTCAATGTGTGCAGAATGTGATTTTAAGTGTGCTATCGAGAAATTAGCAAAAAAAATGACCAGAAAAGGCTTGATTTGAGCAGTTTTTATTTGAACCGTTCAATAAAAAACTGTTCGAAACTGTTCGGATCAAGCCCTTGCCGGTTATTTTTTTTGCTGATTTTTCGCAAGTATCCTTAAAATCACGTTTTGATCACATTGAGCGGCTCGGATCTTTAAAATTTGATTGGGAACTATGAGTTGTTTTTTTAGGTGTCCACGGAACCGCCCCGTATATATATGTATATGTGTGTGTGTATATATATATATATATAACATCGGAATTTGGGACTAAAACATAACCCCAGAAGTCCCGAAAAAAATGGGTGGTCACCATTTGAACCAAATTCAAAAAAAATTCGTATTAATTTTCGAAATCCCATAAATCTCGCCGGAAAAACCCTCTCATCCCAATCCCTCTCTCTCTCAAATCTCGGAACAATTTTTAGCCAAAATCAAAAACTTCTAGATCAAAAACCTCGCCTCACCATTTTTTGTCACCGATCATCTCCTTCTGCCGTGCCACCGCTGCCCTTGGCCGGATCTCGCCGATTGGATTGCCTCCTCCCGGCCCGTCACACCCTCACCGCACCTTCACTCGTTGCCGCATCTTCGCTCGGCCGTTTCACTGATTACCATTAGTGTTTCCTGATAAAAAAAATACCACTGTAATCCCCCAAAAAATACTGTAACCTATGGCTAGCTAGGGAACTGACGTAAGTTTTTCATATTGGGTCGGCGAACTTTAAATTTTTTTTTTTTTATTTATTTGCCTATGTAAGCGAATGACAAATTTTGTCAATACAAAATACAAAAATCATACAAAAGCGATTATTCTATTTATTATTGATCAATCTCGAGGATAATAGTGTTCCTAAAAATAGAAGTCTCGCCAAGACAACAAAAAAATAGTAGGATTAAATATTTCTTTTGTTGTAAAATCTCACGAGGGCGAGTATCTATTTATTATTGATCAATCTAGACAAGTAAAAAATATATGAGGATAATAGTATTCCAAAAGATAGAAGTATCGCCAAGACAACATAAAATAGTAGTAGGAGGCCGGCGTTGGAATCTTCAACTGAAATTGGGCTGCTATAAACATATATTTTACTTATTCGACTTGATCTTACAGAGCCTGCTCACGTACGGTATATATAGAAAAGATTCACTTCAAGTGAACCAGCCTACTATTCTTTGTACAGCGCTTGCACCATGGTTTATATATATGTCGTACCGCATTGCATTGCCCAATAACTTCAACCCAAAAATTCCTATTCCAACTAGCTAAAACGATGAAGGCACCGCTATTCATCTGCCTGCTCCTCTGTTTCCAGCAATTGGCTTTCTTTCCTATTGCTAGTACTGCAAACCAGGGTGACAACCTTAGCAAGTTGATCAAGTCCAGGAAATCCGAAAACACTCCGAATGCGGGGACATGGGTTGCGTTAGAGTTTGCAAACAAAGAGTATTCTCCCGTGTGTGTAGGGAATCAATCAGGATCGATGGACGCTGATAAGATCGATGCTCTACCGGGACAGCCCGAGGGAGTGGACTTTAATCAGTACGCAGGCTATGTCACCGTGGATCCAGCGGCTGGAAGAGCACTTTTCTATTACTTTGTCGAGTCTCCGAAAAACTCTGATACCAATCCTCTTGTCCTGTGGCTCAATGGAGGTACGTAAATAATTCAGTACCTAACTCAATTTTATGGCCCGAAATTAACTATTGACGAAGATAGTGAAGAATTAACCATATATTGTGGTATATCCATGATATAGTACTGTGTACTAAAAGCAAGTGACGTAACTCTTTACATAGACCCCGTTCCACTAAGATTCTTAGTTTATAAGTACTTATTTTTCATTTTACGAAATAGGTCATTCTTTCACCATTCATTACCTTTAATTCAAAAAATAACCTACTATGAATGATTTCACCTAGATATTGAATGAAAAACGCTCGATGCCACCGATCGGAAAAATCTTTGTATCGCCATCACTATAAGCAGTACCTTGCTTCTCCATCATTTCTCTCCATAATTTACTCTTGACCGTATTTAAATTTGGATGTGTATATGTTCTTTGAGATTGTCTTGTTTCCGGCTTTGCTGTAAACAACCTGTTTACATCACCAATCAATCTTAACCGTCTATTCACACAATCAATGTTCTTTGAGATTGTCTTGTTTCCGACTTTCCCGAAATTTTTTTATTAAAATCCGAACCGTCCAGAACACTTTTGGACGGTCACGATTGAGTGCTATGAACACTTTTACAGCACAGCCGGAAACAAGTTTTTCTCATGTTCTTTAGCGAGATTGATAAACAATGGATCACAATGTTTTCCAGGCCCAGGATGCTCATCCCTTGGATATGGAGCCATGGAAGAACTGGGACCCTTCAGAGTCAACAGCGATGGAAAAACACTCTTCAGAAATGAATACGCCTGGAACGATGGTAATTATTTCAAAGGAAATTACCCTCTCTCTCTCTCTCTCTCTCTGTGTGTAAACTCGAAGACGAAGCTAACGTGAGAAAATGTTTGACAGTGGCAAACGTGATATTCCTAGAATCCCCAGCAGGAGTGGGATTTTCATATTCCAACACATCCTCCGATTACACTACGGTCGGTGACAACAGGACGGCCGAAGACTCGTACACCTTTCTCGTAAATTGGCTCGAGAGGTTTCCTCAGTACAAGAGCCGAGATTTCTACATTGCCGGAGAGAGTTATGCCGGACATTACGTGCCTCAGCTTGCTTATACCATCCTCTCAAAGAACAAGATCACAAATCAAACCGTCATTAACCTCAAAGGAATTGCCGTAAGTTCATCGATCAATGACTCGCGTTAATTTATGGTGGTCAAAATTAATCAAACAACTTGCTCTCTCAATTTAATTAGGTTCAAATAATTGTGCAGATTGGGAATGCTTGGATAGATGATAACACCAGTAACCAGGGGATCTACGACTACTACTGGACACATGCCTTGAACTCTGATGAAACCCATGCTGCCATAACCAAGAATTGTGACTTTGTTACTGGTAATCTTACTAGGCAGTGCATTCAATATCTAGACCAAGGAGATGAAGAGGTTGGAGATATTGATATTTACAACATTTATTACCCGCTTTGCGACCCTTCTGCGCCGAAACGACCTCCCGTTGGCTCCGTAAGCCTCCTATTCATTGACGTAATAAATCCACCATGCATCAAAACATTTCAACTTGTAAGCTCGCCAAGTTGGTTGGGTGCTTGGTTACGTTCGTCGTCTAGGATCAAGAGTTTCGACTCTTGCCCACGACTAATTTTTTCTACGGCAAAAATTTCTACGTTTCTAGAAAAGAAATTTCGGTTCTTGATATGATATTAGATATAGATAAAAGAAAAAAAATATCATAAAAGGAAGAATTTTATGAAGATTACGGGGCAAGATTGATTTTCTCTCTATGACCATAAAATTGGTTTCATATCTTCCTATGAATAGGTCAACGACTTCGATCCCTGCTCTGACAATTATGTGGCATCCTACCTAAATTTACCAGAAGTGCAGAAAGCTCTTCACACCATAAACACAACTTGGTCAGCTTGCAGGTATATTTTCTTCTTTGATACCTGGGGATGCTGCCAAGTAGGTGCTGAGCAGTATCCGTCCGTTCATTTCGGCACGGACGACTTTACTTGTGCTTTGTTGATGATAATGAATTCCCTGTGAATTTGTATGCAGTCATGTTGGATGGACGGATAGCCCATCAACGATTCTACCAACAATCAAGCAGCTGATAGACAGCGGCCTTAGATTATGGGTATATAGGTCAGTCGATATTTTGTTCCAACTTCCAACTGATAACAAACTTATTGGAAACAAAAAAACATGGGAAAATTTTAAAATGACACCTGAACTTTGCACCAAATGTCACAGAGATACCTGAACTTAAGTTTATTTCAATTGAACACATGTACTAACAAAATTCCCAAATTTATACACCTGAACTTAAGTTTATTTCAATTAAACACCTGTACTAACAAAAGTCCCAAATTTAGACCCCCGCCGTTATACTCCGTCTCGAAAATTGCTAACATGGCATCTCCAACCCGTTTAAGTTGCCCCATTGCACATATTTTCAACAGCGACGATGCACCCAAGCGAAACCCATAGACAGACTTCAGGTCTAAGGTTGAAGTGAGGGAGATGGTGGAACCATAGGCAGACTTCTGGAGAGAGAAATGGAGGAAAATCAATTAGGTTAAGGTCATTTTCCCTTCAAACCATGTTTTTTTCCCAAACCCACCACTTTCTATTAGTACAACGGCGATACTTATGAGCAACGGATAAAACCCTCACCAATTGTTGAGATAGACAGCTTAAATTGCGCACTAAACTCATGTAGTGCACCCCTGCACTACAAGTCCCTGTACGGTCGTACCCCACCACTTTTTAGCGCCATTGCTCTTCTTCCCATAGGAAAAGGGATGGCATATGAAGGAAATGAAGCTTCTGAACATTTCCTGAATTCCCATTGTTGTTTTGGATTCTAGCTTGGATTTGACAGAAGTTACAGAGTACCAAAATTAGATTTTGGCCTTCATAATTGCCAAAAGATAATCAAGGTAAATGGAACAAGTACAGTGATTGAAAATAACTTGAGACAACAAAAATCTGGTGTACGTACAGCTGATCGAGGGTGAGAGATGAATCAAATGATATATACAGTATAATGTAGTATCATTACACAATGTCGGCCACAACCTTTTCCATGCGTAACTGAAAAATATTATTCCACTTCTCAACAATTGCAGCGGTGATATAGACGGGCGGGTTCCGATAACATCCTCTAGGTACTCTATCAACACCTTTAAACTTCCAGTGGAGACTGCTTGGCGACCGTGGTACTCCAACGAAGAGGTAATACATAGTTTCTTTTGAACCTGTTGACGAACATTACCAAAGAGCCAACTTTGGCGCGCAATTTGTTGGGATTTGTCCCACATTGGTTAATTATCTCCTCCAATACTAGTATATGAGCCTGGGCGGCCTCTCCACTCTTTGCCAATTGGTTTGGAGTTGGATGCTTTAACATGGTATCAGAGCTAGGCTTTCGGAGGCTTTTCCCCTTGTTTGTGCCATAGTTGCACTTTGTTTCATTGTGATCCGTGTGTTCCGGATCCTTTGTTTACCTCTCCACGTGCGAGTCAGGGGTCGCACGTGCGGGGGAGTGTTGGGATTTGTCCCACATTGGTTAATTATCTCCTCCAATACTAGTATATGAGCCTGGGCGGCCTCTCCACTCTTTGCCAATTGGTTTGGAGTTGGATGCTTTAACACAATTGCTCGCCAATTAATGCATAAACGCTGTTGGTGAGCCAAAAATCTTATCAAATGTTAGCAGAGCCATATGCTGTACTACTATTTTTGGAACCCATGCAAACTTACCAGATATCACTACCTCCGAGTATTGATGTCCGGTAGGACCGGTACCTCTGATCCGATAGTAGAAAGTTGATGTTAGAGTTACATCAGTAGAGTAACGCTCGTTATGATCTATGGAGACATTTTAACGATATATGCTGCAAGTGAAAGAGCGTATATTTTTTAAAAAGGTAAAATAACTTAAAATTAACATTTTTCTGGTAATATATTGTGATGGCAGGTTGGAGGATACGTGGTTGGGTACAAGGGATTGGTGCTGACTACAGTGAGGGGAGCTGGCCATACAGTTCCCAGCTATCAACCAGAGAGAGCTCTAAACATGATTTCATCTTTCCTTAAAGGCACACTTCCTCCTTCTTCCTAAAAAAACAGTGTAATTTTACTACTTTTATTTGTTATCTTTTCGAACCAACATTTCCACTATTATAACCAAAACCCGATGCTTGGCCTCTGAAGTGTGTGAAAGAGAAGAGGAAAGTGTAATGAAAGTACGTACGTTTTAAATTGCTATTGTGGAAGTGTGTGAATGTAATGCTGTCTTTGTTATTGTTTTACATTGCTTTATGTTGTTTTACTAGCGGCTTGCCCGTTCGATGCACGGGGATGGAAAAAAATATTGGTGAGAACTTTTTTCCGCTTGTCCTGTACATCAGTGGATCGGCGCGTTATGACTCTTGAAATTTACTCCATTTTCTCACAGCATAACTAAGAAAATTCCCCACCAACAAAAAATAAAAAATAAATAAAAAAAGTGAAGGAAAAAGATAGGTTTCAAGGAGTATTTATGTTATTAATTGAAATTAGTTTCGTTTCAAGCAAAATAAAGTAGATATTTTACGTTTTGTAAAAGTGTAGAATAATGAATAAAAAATGAGAAAATTCCATGTAGGAGAGAGTTAATGAGAGAGCTTTATTTTATTTTAAGTAACTACATTATTATAATATATAGTATCGATTAGTTTTTATATACTGTACTTATTAAAAAAACAAGAGGCTGAGAGTTCAACTGAGAATTTTGCTGCATTAAGACAGTTTATGTTTTCTCGAAGAAGCCCTTGTCATGCAAATTTTTAGTATTGCGATGGTGCTGGCACTAGTGACTGCCGGTGTGGAGGGAGTGCTGGCGATTTTGGCGTGAAAAGGCGAGAGGGAGCACGAGAGCCAGAGAGAACAACAGGGATGGACCAGAGGAGATTGGGAAGAGAGCAACACACAGAGAGATTGGCACAAGATGCGGGCAATGCCAGCCGGGATATAGGGTCGGCAAAGTGGAGGTTGAATTGAGCGGAGAGAGGCCGGTAGTTACGAGAATATATATAGCACGGGGCAGCTTGGAGGTGTAGGGGTACAGTCAGGGCCTGTTTGTTTGGGTGATATGGGAGCCGGATATGGGATCTAGTAGGATATAGAAATCCGAATTGAAGATATCCGGTAACCAAAACACCCCTACCTAAAACACCTTTGAGAGATGCCCATTAAGTTTGTTCGGAGCCAAAATAGGAATTTTACATCATTGTGCTTCAAACAACTTATAATCCTCCTCCTAAAATAATCTCCCCTTCAATCATATCCACCTCTTTATACCGATTTTATTATATCTCGCTTCTCCGCCCCAAAATTTTAACCGCAGACAAAGGAGTGAGTATTATGAGTGTTCGAACAAGGCTTGCTCAAGACTGAGCAATTATTCCTTCTTTTTTTTATCAACAAGATCATAACTAATCAAACAATAAAAAAGTTACAGAAAGCCAATTAAAACAACGTACGTACATGTTTAATTTAGATGCATGTCTTGGTCCTTGGATACATATTTCCCATCTCTTCATATGCTTCAGAGGTGATTATAGTGATCATTAAGAAACTGATTTTGATTGCACTAGGGGAAATGTTGGTTCTCAAAAATCCAATACGTTTTTTTTTTTTTATCAGCAAATTTTTTTTTATGAATTTTTATAAAAGATTACAAAAATTGAATGGATCAAGCGCACACCGCCACGAAACCACCTGAGACTGAAAGGAAGGCAAGACACCAACCGAAACGCCAAAACCCCAAAGAGACCACACAAACAAAACGCCAAACAAGACAACAAAACCCAAAGCACCAAAACACAAACCCCAACACCAAAAACCAAAACAGCAGATAGAAAAACCGAACAAACCGGAAGGCCTAACACCAAACCACAAAAAAACTTAAGCAAAACCTGCGAGGCCAAAAAAAAAAAAACGGAACCTAAAACTCCAGCGTAAGGGAAGCATCATCGTCCCCATCAGAAATTTCACCCTCTTCTACCTCAGTGCAATTCTTCAAAGCTTCCTCCCTAACAGCAATCTCCTCTTCTTCCATCTCAACCAAGCGCTTTAAATTAAATGTCCACTGTGGATTTTTATATGTTAATTGTCGTTTTAAGAGGAAGGAGGAAGTGTGCCTCGAAGGAAAGATGAGATCATGGTTAGAGATCTATCTGGTTGGTTGCTTGGAACATGATGCCCAGCTCCCCTCACCGTAGTTAGTACCAAACCTTCGTACTCAACCACATATCCGCCAACGTCCTGCCAACACAATATAAGAGGAAAATGATTTTTAGAAAATGACCAACGTTGCTCTACTGATGATATGGTACTTTGACTCAACTACTAGTGTGTCTTTCGGATCAAAGGTATTGGAGATCAAAAGTATTAAATACTGATATATGTTGCAAGTTTGAGCGACAAATGGAGTTTATGTTTCGGTGAGCCGTTCCCATAGTTTGATTTTGACAATTTTTGGCAAAGTGGTTCAAAAGACAATCTATTACCTGATCACTATTAGAGTACCATGCTCGCCACACATTCTTCACTGCAAGTTTTAAGGTGTTGATTGAGTACCTAGAGGCTGTTACCGGGATCCGTCCGTCATTGTCGCCGCTGCAAGTTTATGAGGATTAGTATTTTTTCAGTTACGGCATGATACATGAAAAAGTCCATGGCATAGTGCATGCACTGATACAGAATATCCACTCTCACCCTCCGGTGTACACTGGAGTTTTGTGAACTAGCTAGTTACCATACGGATCTACTTGCTTCAAGGTACTTTTTGAATTTTGATCATGACTATGCAAAAACCTAGCTACTTTCGGTATGCATGTGCCAGACCCCGCCTAGAATCTAAAATACTTGTGTTTTATCTGATCAATAGATCGAAACTGTCAAACTCACCACTTTGTTAGCAGTAGCAGTAATTCAGTTGAATAATTCCCTTGTATTTTTTTTCAGTAAGTTTGTTATGAGTTGCAATTACAAAACATTGACTGACCTATATACCCATAATCTAAGGCCGCTTTCTATAAGCTGCTTGATTGTTGGTAGAATTGTTGATGGTCTATCCGTCCATCCAACATTGCTGCATACAAATTCACGTGGAATGCATCATCATCAACGAAGCACAAATAAATTGCAACTACATATATAGATTATGGATGTATGATGTAATCAAAGAAGAAAATATACCTGCAAGGTGACCAAGTTGTATTTCTGGTGTGAAGAGCTTTTTGCACTTCTGGTAAATTCAAGTAGGATGCAACATAAATATTGGAGCACGGATCAAAGTTGTTGACCTGTTTATATAAAAACGTCAATTTTGCCACTCAATTGTCTAAAATTCTTCTTTTTCAGATCTTTGGCATCCAATTTCTAATTCCTTGTGTATATTACCTCCTGAAAATGGTTTCTTAATTTTGTCATGGACTAAGTCATGGCGTTGGGATCTCTCATGTAACTTTGGTCCGATTTGGTGATAGTTCAATGCTTTAGAATAAAGTGACCATTTGGAAAAAAGATGTTTATGTTCATGGAGAAAACTTTTCAATTTTTGAAAGTGTCATAACTAGGTGGTGGTTTCACTCGTTCTTTATCTACATCAATGTTCTAAAAGTTGCTAGGCGCTAGTTGGGCGGTCGGCCACCTTCAAGCGATTAATCGGATTTATCAGTGAATATCAATCAGTAATCGGACATAATCAGATAGGCCGCCCCGCCAGTGATTAATCACCCATGACTTCCTTGTTTTAGAACACTAGTTTGCGTTAGCAGATTATGGGTGATAATTGACACTAGCAAAAACATAATAATCCCAACCAGTGGATATTTTTCTCCATTTTGTTTGAACTGTGGATTTACTAAGAGATTAATTTAAAAATATTATTGCATAACATCTTCACTTCACCTATACCCTATCATTTTACTTTTCTTGTACTTATAGATCTGCACCATATTCAAAAACATTGCAAAGTTCTCTATCTATATGTTGACTGTCTGGATGTTGTTTTGCAGCCAAGATAGAGAGACTAAAGTACGTTTTAATCCTTTTATCTGATACTCATAGTATTTTTGGTTATTGTTTGTATACTAGTAGTAAACGTTCTTGCCTTTTTTTGGTTATACTAGTACTAGTAGTAAACGTTCCTATACCCTATCATTATATATATATATATATATATATATATATATATATATATATATATATATATATATATATATATATATATATATATATATCGGGACGGTTCAATGGACACCCTAAAAAAACACCCTAAATCTCAATCTCACAGTTCCCGATCAAATTTTTATGATCCAAACCGTTCAATGCGTGCAGAATGTGATTTTAAATATACCCGCGTGAAATTAGCAAAAAAAATGACCGGAAAAGGCTTGATTTGAGCAGTTTTTATTTGAACCGTTTAATAAAAAACTGTTTAAAACTGTTTGGATCAAGCCCTTCCCGGTCATTTTTTTTGCTGATTTCTCACAAGTACCCTTAAAATCAATCACATTCTGATCCACATATAGAGGCGGATCTCGGCCATCGTTCAGAAATTTGATCGGGAACTATGAGGTGTTTTTTTAGGTGTTTTTTTAGGGTGTTCACGGAACCGCCCCGTATATATATATATAAACTAAACAACTGTATAACCAAAAAAATTAAAATAATGGAAGAAAAAAAGAGTGCAAGTGAATAGGAGGCTTACAGAGCCAGCGGAAGGAGTTTTTGGAGCTGAAGAATTGCAAAGGGGGGCATAAATGTCATAAAGATCAAGTTTTCCATGCTCCACGAATGCTTGGTTTCGATATAGTTTGCACGTTCTGCTAAAATTCCCACTAACAAAGTCACAATGCCTGGTTATACCAGCATGGGTTTCATCAGAGATCAAGGCATGTGTCCAGTAATAGTCATAAATCCCCTTGCCAGTTGTACTATCATCTATATAAGGATTCCCAATCTGCACAATCACATTGAAAATGAATGTGCTAGTTACATAGAAGAAATGTATATATAAAGAAGTAGTATGATATGTTAAAGCATGTATGCGAATTAAACACCCAATGAATCAACAAAATGAGGGATCGGAACCAGTTGGTTTGGTCCAGGTTTTGCTACTATCATACACACGAAGTCTTAAATTGCACCATAACCTATATTGATACACGATAAGTATGGTCTTTGTGTACCATAATCATCCCATACGCTATACGGAGTTCTGTTTCTAATCGCACAGTACCCAAGATATTAGGAATTTATAAATGTGAACAAAGCAAGAAAAAGGGGGGAAAACCATATGCTGAAACTTGGAAAAGATCAACCTGCAATAACATCATGCCTAAGTCAACAGCACGCTACCCGACTGCCTTTGATTTACACTATTGAAGCTTGGAAAATGAATTCTGATTCCAGATATGCATATATCAACTCCAATGCCCATTGGTTAACAAGGTCTTGTTGGCCGATTAAAAAAGAAAAGAAAAAGGTCTTTGGTGAACAGGGTATTATTTTGATCGTCTTGCGTTCGGCTCAGTTTCGAATTCAGTTTAGGTACTTCTTTATACCAAATCCAAACCTAAACTGGACACGTAGTTTGATTTTAAAACAAAAAACCACCCCATGTGTAAGAAATTTCTAGAAAGAAACCCTAATAGGAACAGAGCAGTTCGAGACATCGAGCGCCCATTAGTTTTGGGTGAAATTTTCATCCCTACGTAGAGTGTAGAGGATTGGAAGAGAGTAGGGAGCTGTGATTCCGAAAGTATTTGTCCGGCCCCTAGGTAAATCTAGTAGCATGACCTTTGTGGTGAGAAATCCAATTTACAAATAAATATGAGGCACGACTACATAATTGAAGTGAACTGGTACACAACAACGTTCGAGTATTCCGGGATAGAGAATGTTGTGGTACGGAAGTATTGAACGCTATGTAACAAGTACAGGGTGTTGTGGTCATGGTCCTCATGGATTGGTTAAAAACAGTTTTGGCACCTGAGCAATGGTATCACTGGTAGATCGGAGCATAAAGGTATTATAGGACAAAAAAAAAAGGTTATATACTCTATTACTCTACATAGCAATCGGAATTAGACCTTGATTTCTGCAATCAGGGACAAGTTGAATAGTGGGTTGTACAAGTACACTACAAGTATACTACAAATTGAGCACAAATTATTTTTATCATATTTCAAGACAATGAGCACTTGGGATTGGCGAACTTACAGCAATGCCCTTGAGGTTAATGACTGTTTGATTTGTGATCTTGTTATTTGAGAGGATGGTGTAAGCAAGTTGAGGCACATAATGTCCAGCGTAGCTCTCTCCAGTAATGTAAAAATCCCGACTTTTGTATCGAGGAAACCTCTCTAACCAATTTATAAGAAAGACATATGAGTCTTCAGCCGTCCTCTAGTCACCAACGGTCTTGTAGTCAGAGGATGTGTTCGAATATGGAAATCCCACTCCAGCAGGGGACTCTAGGAAAATCACGTTTGCCACTGCCAACATTTTGCTTATGTTAGCTTCATCTTTGGTGCAATTATTTATTTTGTTCAACCAATTAAAAAGTATGCGAACATTATGCGCTTTGTGTGGAACCCACATTAAGCCTCACTTCACTGATCAGAACCAAGCATTACGTACGACTTAGTTTTTTTAACCAATCCCGTTTAAATATTAACTCAACCTCATATCAAGAAGTGTTTGATTAGAAACCCTAGTCATGTTTCGACATTTTCGTCTAGAAATTTAGACCAAAAATTGGATGTTCATATCAAGCACTTACTCGTATCAAACTGAGTTTAATTTTTGCAAGAATAACCAAAATTAATTCGCACATGCAAAATGTAAGCTCTGATCATCAAAGCAGGACTGGGTATGGAGTCCATACGAAATAGATAATGTTCACCCACGTTTTGGGTTGGTGAAGGAAAATTCTTTGTTTCGTCTTCGTCTTAGTCTGTCTTTATAGTGAGAGAGATCGAGAGATTAGAATTACCATTGTTCCAAGAGTATTCATTTCTGAAGAGTGTTTTTCCGTCGCTGTTGACTCTGAAGGGTCCCAATTCCTCCATGGCTCCATATCCCAAGGATGAGCAACCCGGGCCTGAAAACAAAATGCAATTGTTTATCAATCTAGATAACACAGCTATATAAACTACTCCTATCTCATAACAGGACTGAAAGAGTCTTTCTTTTTCTTTTTCTTTTTCTTTTTCTTTTTCTTTTTCTTTTTCTTTTTTGTAACGGCAAAGAAAGGAATTTATTTAGGTGATGAAGGTGCAAAGTGTTTGCAATTAGCTCCGCTAGTATTTCGATTAGAGGCTCTAGTTAGAGAGGGCGACAGATCTGCATTGCGCCGCCAGCAATAGCCATACACAATCCTCATTTTTGCTGTTTGACTGGTTCAACCTTAGTCACGTAATCTTTCAGTGGAGCCCTCAGCTTCCACGCTCAATCCGCGCTCAGTATTCATGTTCTCAATCTTCGCACCATAGATTTTAATAGATTGGAATGTTTTGCAAGCCAATTTAAAGGCATTATGTTACTTAGGTTCAACTGTAGAGCAATAGTTGGTAGAGAGAGAGTCAGTGCTATTTTGCTCAGCCAACAACAGAAGAAATTAAGTTAGGAACTGAATTACCTCCATTGAGCCACAGAACAAGTGGATTAGTAAGGGAGTTATTTGGTGACTCGACAAAGTAATAGAAAAGTGCTCTTCCAGCCGTTTGATTGACCGCCACATAACCTGCATACTGATCAAAGTCCACTCCCTGGGGTTGTCCTGGTAAAAAATCAATCTTGTCAGCGTCCATAATCCCTAATTGATTCCCGACATTTGCCGGAGGATTTTCAGATTTCCTGGACTTGGGGATCAACTTTATAAGGTTATCAATCTGGTTTGCAGTACTAGCTATAGGGAAGAAAGCTAAATGTTGGAAACAGAAGAGTATGAAGATGAATTGCAGTGCCTTCATCCTTTGGTTGCAATAAAAATTCTTGTGGAATGTATGTATGAGATCATATGTTATACTCCTATATATATAGGTGATCAAAGAGAAGGTCTTAATGGCCATAGGTTGCAATGGTATTGCTGAGGTAAGACAAATAATATTTTTTTGTAATTTCCAAGACTAAGTCAATTCAACAAATGATTGTATTACAAAATGACAAGACAAGAATGGACGAAACATACTCATATAGGAAAGGAGAATTGACGCCGGTGGGCCAGCGATGTTGAACTTACAAAATAAAAGAAAAGGAGTCAAAGAAAAGAAACCCTAATTCTTTATTCAATCTTTATTCTAAATATCAAACGTACCCTATTATTAAAGGTTATGTGATTAAGCTTATTAGTGATTCGTTAGTTTTCTCATAAATATGTGAAATACATTTACGATAAGAAAAATAGTTAGGTGCTTGCTTATTTGGCTTCTTTTCTTTTTTTTTTTATAATCAATTTTTTTTTTTGATAACCAAAAGGGTGGGAGAGGGCGACCAGCGTAGCTACTCCCCTTGGGCGTGACCATAGGGGCTCCCCACCCGCTGTGGAATGTCCGGTTCGAGCCATAGCTACTGTCCGGAAGGACAGGCCGTCACCACAGCACCACTAAGGTGACTAGGTGGCCAAAGGCCTCCATGCAAATCCACGCAAAGACCCTGCAGTGGCATAGGTGGGATTCGAACCAAGGTCCATGCACATGGAGGAGGGGACATATTCCACTCACTGTGGCCAACTAGGCTACCACCCTTGTGGTTTTTATAATCAATTCCTTCGACCTAATTTGGTTCTCTCTCGTTCTATCATAATTGGATACGATTTTGTAAGTTTTTAATTAATAGTAATTAGCATATACAACATGGATCTTACATGATAAATTTTAATTAATTTTATATAAAAAAATTCAAAATCCCATAAAGTATTAGTATAAATTGAAAAATATAGGTAATTTAAAATGATGTGAACTCTCAAACAAAGTAACAAAGATCAAATGAGTATTTTAGTTAAAGTAATCAACATTGCGTAATCAAGATCTGTTTCTGTACAGAAATAAATACAATATTTTAGTACTTATTTCTAGGGAATAAGCCGCAAGAATAATCAAACACGTCTATGTGATGGTCTCCTTCTCGTGTTTGGTGATTTTTTTTTTTTTTGATCATGTGTTTGGTGATGTTTAATTTATCAATTTTGATCAGTATACTAGTCGTCAGAAACTAATTCGAGAGACGTGTGAGAGTATTGTAATCGTTTGTGTACTTTATCAACAAAATGGAGTAAAAGTGTGCCGAGACGAAGCCAACGGTACCTGACCAAAGAAGATACGACGCCGCCGCGATAGCCCACACGTGCCGCCGGATTTCCGCGAGTGAGATCTATTCTCACCCACGTGCTGTTCTGAACTGTTCATCTTCTCCGGTGAGCCGAAACGAGTCGAAGCCAAAGTCGACTCTCCCGACGCCAAACGCTGTGCCTCACGCTGCGACGCGCAGCTCGAAGTGGAACAAGTCGGAAAAAACACAGAGCATCCGTCTTTGTTTCCATCGCCCAAGGGAAGAAGAAGGTCAGGAAGTAAAGAGGGAAAATAATCACCTGTGGTCAGTTCATTCATAACAAGGAGAAAGGTTTACGGCAAATCAAAATAATCACCTGGATCAGATCTGCCACTTTAAGGCAAATCAAGGTCAACCACAGTTTACCCCCTGTAGTTACAAGTTATCCAATCAAAGCCCAGAAGTTTTTCAAAGGTTTTACTTTGAACTCCACCAGACGAGACTGTGACGATATTTGCCAAAATAAGACGATATTTAGGTTTTCCAGACTGAAATTTTGGCTACCAAGGCCAAAAGGAAGGAGAAATTGACGAAGGAGACATGACGGAGAAAAATTAGACGATGTTTTGCGATTCGAGACGAGATGAGATACCAACATGAGACGTGTCCCAAGACACGAATAGACGAGATATTGACGTGTGACGATGTTGTCACAAGCAATTTAGATAGTGTATTTGACTGTGCATGCTCAAATGACTAAAGAAACCAATTTCTTTAGGCTACCACTTTTTTTTTGGTCAATGGAAGTAGAGTGCAATTTTGTTCACTCTCCTTAAAGAAGTGTGAATATTACCCTCCCTCTTATTGATTAAAATGATGTGGATACCACCACAAAATGATGTCATACTTACCATGTAATACCTGTTTTGGTAAGCATGATATCACTTTGTGGTGAGATTCACACTATTTCAATCTATAGGAATGAAGGTAATGTTCACTCTCTTAAGTGGAGGGTAAACAAAACTCAACTCACGGAAAAAGTATATCCATTTAAATAAGCCATACGGCAAGCACTGGCAAAAAATTCTCAACCAAATACAAAGATACATAAACAAAGCCAAGTTCTAAAAGTAATAAGAAATGTGAGAAATATGAGAATTGGAGCATCAAAATGCGAGTGCTCTTGCAATCCCAAGGGCTATGGGATTCAGTAGACATGGGATATGTGGAGTATTCCAAGGAAGAAGAAGTGAAGCTTGCATACGCACAAAAAGCAACGCTTTGTGAGGCGCGAAAAAAGGATCAACGAGCGATGTTGTTAATCTACGGTATCTACCATGGGGTAGAAGAGGATCATTTCAAGAAAATCTATACCCCTGCCGCTGCCAAAGAACCATGGGATATCCTTCAAAATGCTAATCGAGGAATCGAGAAGACGATTCGGGTGCGGCTTCAACTGTTGCGAGGAGAGATTGAAGCATTGCAAATGGAGGACAATGAGACCATCTCATCATATTTCATGAAGACGTTGACGATCGTGAACCAGATGAGACGATATGGGGATAAGCTAGACGATATTCGAGTGATGGAGAAAATAATGGATCGCTAAGTCCAAAATTTGAAAATGTTGTAGTTTTTTTATCGGCAAAAGTAACATTTTAATAAGGAAGAAAAGGGAAAAATGGATTTCAACCAAGGATTGAAAAGTACATCCAATAGGAGCAAGCCCAAAAAACCTGATGGCGTAAAAAGCCTTAAAACCATAATACCTGATAGCCTAAAAATCAATCCACCTCTTTTCCCCATTTTATTATATCTCTCTTCTCCGCCCCAAAATTGTAACCACAAACAAAGGAGAGAGTATTGTGAGTGTTTCATTGAACAAAGTTTGTCCAATACTGAGCAATTATTCTTTTCCTTAATCAACAAGATCATAACTAATCAAACAAAAAAAAAAAGTAACAGAAAGCCAATCAAAACAACAGAAACAACGTACCAACATGATTAATTGAAATGCATCATGTTTTGGATACATATTTCGATCTCATCACCTGCTTCAGAGGTGATTAATTGAAATGCATCATGTTTTGGATACATATTTCGATCCCATCGATCTCATCACATGCTTCAGAAGTGATTTATTGTCGTGATTAAGCTACTGATCATTTTGATTGCACCAGTAGTACTGGAAATATTGTTGGTTTTAAAAGGAAGGAGGAAGTGTGCCTCGAAGGTAAGATGAGATCATGGCTAGAGCTCTCTCTGGTTGGTAGCTTGGAACTTCATGCCCTGCTCCCCTCACCGTAGCTAGTACCAACCCTTCGTACTCAACCACATATCCTCCAACCTGCACGCCAACACAATTATAAGAGCAAAATGCATGATTTTTTAGAAAATGACATGAATATGTTGCTCTACCGATCGATGATATGGAACTTAATTTGACTCAGGTACTAGCAGAGGCGGATCCAGGATTTTCTTATAGAGGGGTCACCGCTTCAGAACCGGCTCTACACATTTAAAATCCCTAAGCGAACTCACATCAATTTTTATTATTCAATTCAAAAATGAGTCAGTATATAAATACATAGTATCACATATTTTTTGTGTTGGTGTTGGTTAATTTTGAGCTTGTAGAGAAACTAAACAAAATGTAAAATATTAAAGAAAATAAGCATTTTTTTACTTTTACGTGAAACGAATAGTTATAATGATTGATTTGGGTAACAAATAGTTTCAATTATAATTGGCTTTGTGGTACCAATGCTATTCCATATAAGTTAATTTTTCTATGGGTTCCAGTCTCGACACAGTAAAAATTTTCGTCAAGAGGTTTTTTTTTTTAACAATTTAAACTCAAAAAAAGAGAACGACGGTGCTTGGAGTCAAAATTGTCTCAAGTCCGTCTAAGTTTGTTGCCTTACCACTGGGATAGTAGTACTACTACAGCCAATTGTCTAGATTTCGGGCTATTGTATACATATCGCAATTAATTAGTTGACTGGGGGGTCCTACTTCGGAGCCCTATTTCCAGTGGGGTCACGTGATTCCTCTGTATCTACACTAGATCCACCTCTGGGTACTAGTGTGTACAGTATCTTTCAGATCAAAGGTGTTGGAGATCAAAAAGTAGTGAATTCTGATGTTGCAGGGGTTGAGTGACCAAATGGGGTTTATGTTTCGGTGAGCCGTTTCCGCATTTTGATTTTTACTATAATTTTTGGCAATTGATTCAAAAGACACAATCAATCTATACATTACCTCATCTCTATTAGAGTACCATGCTCGCCACGCATTCGTCACTGGAAGTTTAAAGGTGTTGATCGCGTACCGGGAGGATGTTACCGGGATCACTCCGTCAACGTCCCCACTGCAAGTTTATGAGGATTAGTATTTTTTATTTACGCCATATATGATGCAGAATATCCGCTCTCACCCTCAGTCAGACGCTGGAAAAGAGAAAATGTTTGCTTTATGATCATGATCATGAGTTGGAAGAAACCCAGGCTGACTAACCTGTATACCCATAATCTAATGCCACTAGCTATGAGCTGCTTGATTGTCGGTAGAACAGTTGATGGGCTATCTCCCCATTCCTGAATTTTATAACTGCATGCATACAAATTCAAATGAGTTCCCATTATCAACAAGTTAAGCATATATAATTAGTTCATGAGAACAACACATATACATATAGAGAAACTAGCATTTGTGCCCGTTCGATGTACGGGATAAAAAAATTAATTCGGTCCCGTGTATCGAATGGATACAATGCTAGTTGCTTAAAAAATTATTTAATATATTATTTTCCGGTCCCGTGTTCGATTCATGTTAGCATTGGTCTCATTCTATGCACTGAAAGACATATGTGTGTGAAAAATAAATTTAAAGTATCACGTGACAGTGTCCCAGAAACATAGAATAATTTTTCCCCCATACTCAACCCACACATCTCTCTCTCTCTCTCTCTCTCTCTCTCTCTCTCTCTCTCTCTCTCTCTCTCTCTCTCTCTCTCTCTCTCTCTCTCTCTTTTAAAAAAAAAAACTCAAAATTTTAGGAATTTTGGATTGAGGGTTGAGAGGCTTTTGGCTTCAACTACATTTGCATAGTATATTTATAGATAGATGGATAGATAGACAGACAGACAGACAGATAGATATTTGGGTGTCGGGTGAGTACCACGTCACCCGGCCGATGTGGTACCTGAGCAACACATCCGGGCCATCCAAAAGTGTATTGGACGGCCCTGATTGAAACACTCTCTCCCCTCTCACCCCAACACTCTCCCTCTTTCTCTCTCCAAATCTTAGCCGTCCAAAACCGAAATCGACGGTCCGGATGCGCCGAGCAGACACCATGTGCATGGTACCCGCTCGGCACTGAAAATCTTCTCTATACGTATATAGATTAGCCACTTTTGATATTCTGCAATATTTTGCTCATTCGCTCCCGTTTCTTTCATTTTCTTGCAAAGATCATTTTCTTCACAGGTACGTTCACCTACTCCGCAAAATACAGATAACCTCCAT
Organism: Rhododendron simsii; assembly: GCA_014282245.1. Taxonomy (NCBI): domain Eukaryota; kingdom Viridiplantae; phylum Streptophyta; class Magnoliopsida; order Ericales; family Ericaceae; genus Rhododendron; species Rhododendron simsii. The sequence continues at coordinate 33,340,985 of CM024959.1, forward strand.
GAGCTTTGGCAATATTGTTAATTACTTCATAATGAGTACTGTTTTACCCACTCCAGCCCCTCCGAGTAATCCAATTTTTGCTCCACGGCGATACATATATAAGTTAGCAAATTAGAAGAGAATATGTATATATACCTGCAAGGTGACCAAGTTGTTTTTATGGCGTGAAGAGCTTTTTTCACTTCTGGTAAATTCAAGTAGGATATAACATAATTATCGGAGCAAGGATCGAAGTTGTTGACCTGTTTATACATAAAAACATACGTCGTGAGATATCAATTTTGCCACTCAATTGACTAAATTGGTTTCTTAATTTTGTCATGGACTAAGTCATGGCGTTGGACTCTCTTGTGTAACTTTGGTCCGGATTCAGTGATAGTTCCGCGCTTAATTAGAATAAAGCGACCGTTAATTTGGAATAAAAGATGTTCATGTTTATCGAGAAAACGTTTCAATTTTTGAAAGAGTCATAGCCTTTTTGGTTCTTGCTTGAATACTATTAAACGTTCTTGCCTTTTTCTTCTTTAAAAAAAAAATGGAGTATATAAAAACTAATTAAACAACTGTATCACCAAAAAAAAAATTAAAATTAAAGTAATGGAAGAGAAAAAGAATGTGAATGAATAGGAGGCTTACAGAGCCAGGGGAAGGAGTTTTTGGAGCTGAAGAATTGCAAAGTGGGGCATAAATGTCATAAGGATCAATATCTCCAACCTCTTCATCGCCTTGGTCTAGATATTGAATGCACTGCCTAGTAAGATTACCAGTAACAAAGTCACAATTCTTGGTTATGGCAGCATGGGTTTCATCAGAGTTCAAGGCATGTGTCCAGTAATAGTCGTAAGTCCCCTGGAGAGTTGTACTATCATCTACATAAGCATTCCCAATCTGCACAATCACGTTGTAAATAACAAAGAAGTAGTATCATATGTTAAAGCATGTATGCGAATTAATTAACCACACCCAACGAATCAATAGAGCAAGCGAGGGATCGCAACCGGTTGGTTTGGTCCAGGTTTTGCTACTATCATACCCAAATTTAAAGTCTTAAATTGCGCCATAACCTATATTGATACCCGATTAAGTATTGGTTTTTGCGTAACATAATCATACCATACGGAGTTTTGTTTTATCAATGACATCCTGCCTAAGTCAACAGCTCGACCACCTTTGAATGATACGTACGCAACAGGAACCAGATGTCGTGGTCATGGATTGGTTGAAAACAGTACTTTTGGCACCTGAGCAATGGTATCACCGGTAGATCGGAGCATAGAGGTACTATAGGTCCCAAAATAAAATGAGCACATGGGATTGAGGAACTTACAGCAATGCCTTTGAGGTTAATGACTGTTTGATTTGTGATCTTGTTATTTGAGAGGATGGTGCAAGCAAGTTGAGGCACATAATGTCCAGCGTAGCTCTCTCCAGTAATGTAAAAATCCCGATTCTTGTATTGAGGAAACCTCTCTAACCAATTTACAAGAAAGATATACGAGTCTTCGGCCGTCCTCTTGTCGCCGACGGTTTTGTAGTCGGAGGATGTGTTTGAGTATGAAAATCCCACTCCAGCTGGGGATTCTAGGAAAATCACGTTTGCCACTGCCAACGTTTTGCTTACAATGTTAGCTTCGTCTTCGGTGCAATTAATTTTGTTCACCCAATTAAAAAGGAGAATAAATTCTATCCACTGAGGAGTTAAACCTCACTTTTCTACCACTGTCTATTATGGGTCCCACCGAGGGTCTATTATTGTGATCTGAACCGTTCATATTTTAAGACCCGCAATATAGCATTGCCATGCAAAAAATCAACTTGATCGGAAGTCGATAGATATATCAAAATTTGAATTTTGGTTTCTAAAATGGACGATCTAATTTCTGTCAATAATAATAAAGATAAACTATCCATTTTACAAAGCAAAATTCAATTTTTGATACTCCAATCGATGTCCGGTCAAGTTTATTTTTTGCATGAATACACTACTATATGAGGTCTACAAGATGAACGGTGCAGATTAACAATAAACACACGGTAGAACTGAAAAAGGTGATTGTGGAAAAGTGCAATTTTTCACCGCCGGTGAAAAGAATTTAATCTCATTAAAAAGTACTGTATGTGAACACCCTGAGATCGGAGCCAAGCATTATGTACGACTTAGTTTTTTTAACCAATCCCGCTAAATATTAACTCAACCTCGTATCAGTAAGTGTTTGATTAAAAACACTTGTAACGTTTCGACGTTTTAGTCAAGAAATTTAGACCGAAAATTGGATGTTCATATCAAGCTTTGGTGGAGTTCCACTAAGCTAAAAATACTTTTTGCAAGTTGTCATTATTCAATTTTTTTTTCGTATTTGTTAGTTTTTCATCAAATTTTTGTGAATTATTGATTCGTTTCGACTAGAGAAATAGCGAAGGTAAATTTTTTTTACTTTCACCCAAATATTTTGGATAATATTCACGTTTCAGCAAAAACAAGTCAAAGAAGTTGGCTTTTGGGGCTTAAAAGTGGATGTTTCCATAAATATTTGAGTAAAAGTAAAATATGATTCTCTTGTCGAGACAAATCAATAAACTACAAAAATTTGGCACAAAATTAACGAGCACAATTATTATTTTTAAATAAGAACAAAACCTCCAAAAAGTGCTACAAGTTAAGCGGGATGAAGGCTTAGTTTAATTTTTGCAAGAATATCCAAAAATTAATTCGCACAAAATGCAAGTTATGATCATCAAAGCGGGACTGGATGTGTAGCCCAAACAAAATACTACGTACTAGATAATGTTGTCCCGCGTTTTGGGTTAGTGAAGGAAAATGCTTTCTTTCGTCTTCGTTTTTGTCTTTATAGTGAGAGAGAGAGAGAGACAGAGAGAGAGAGAGAGAGATTAGAATTACCATTGTTCCAAGAGTACTTGTTTCGGTAGAGTGTTTTTCCGTCGCTGTTGACTCTGAAGGGTCCCAATTCCTCCATGGCTCCATATCCCAAGGATGAGCAACCCGGGCCTGAAAATAAATTAAAATGCGATTGTTTATCAATCTAGATGACACGCAATTTAAACCGTTCATCTTGATAATCAATGGTTCAGATTTGTTGAATTTTTTATCTGTAAAAGTCTTTTATTACCCGTAATAGATTTAAACCAAATCTGGACCATTAAAAATCCCATCCAACAATTGCGATCACTTGAACCGCACCTCTGCCATCCAAAACTGGACTCCTCCAGTCTGCTCATAACCAGACTGGAGGAGTCTTCTTCTTCCTTTTTTAACCGCGTGCGAAGAAAGGGACTAATTTAATTAGGTGATGAAGGAGCAAAGTGTTTACAATTAGCTCCGCTACTATTTGGATTGGAGGTCCAAGTTAGAGAGGGGCCACGGGTTGCGCCGTCAGCAATGGCCGTACGCGACCCTCATTTTTGGTTGTTTGTCTGGTTCAATCTTAGTCACATAATCTTTTAAGAAAGCCCTCAGCTTCCACTCTCAATTTGCGCTCAGTATTCATTTTCTCAATCTTCGCGCCATAGACTTTAATAGATTGGGATGTTTTGCAAGCCAATTTCAAGGTTCAGCTAGCGCTCCCGTGCACACGCACATTATGTTCCTTAGGTTCAATCGTATAGAGAGAGAGAGAGAGAGAGAGAGCTATTTTGTTCAACTAACAATAGAAGAAACCTATTTTTCTTCGTCGTTTTGTGTGCTTTATTCGTCTTTTTTAATTTTTTGTTAGATTCGCAACATACTTTTGGATTAATCATTCGTCTCGAAGAGAGGAATTTAAAAAGTACAAAATTCGGACGGAAAGTCAAAAAGAAAAAGTTCACTAAAGAAATAAAAAAACTGTCTTAGTCGTCTAAAGTATGTCATCGTACGTATTTGAATTTTTTCAACATGAGCTTATATTTTTATACTTTTTCAATTCGTCTTGTAGAAACTAACGATTCATCCCCAAAATTACGATGAAAAAGCTAAACAAAAAGTTAAGCGAAAAAAAAATCGTCGAAATAAGTTTCAAACTTACAAATTTACAAGAGCGCAAAGTTAGGAACTGAATTACCTCCATTGAGCCACAGAACAAGTGGATTAGTACTGGAGTTTTTTGGTGACTCGACAAAGTAATAGAAAAGTGCTCTTCCAGCCGTTTGATTGACCGTCACATAACCTGCATACTGATCAAAGTCCACTCCCTCAGGCTGTCCCGGTAAACAATCGATCTTGTCACCTTCCATCGTCCCTAATTGGTTCCCGACATTCGCCGGAGAATAAACTTTTGCACATCCTGATTCAGCCCATGGCTCTGCTTTCAGAGGATTTACGGATGTCCTGGACTCGGTGATCAACTTGTTAAGGTTATCAATCTGCTTTGCAGTGCTAGTTATGGGGAAGAATGCTAAATGTTGGAAACAGAAGAGTATGCAGATGAATTGTAGTGCCTTCATCCTTTTGGTTGGAATAAAAATTCTTGTGGAATGTATTTATGAGATCATGTGTTATATATAGGTGATCAAAGAGAAGGGTACGTCTTATATATGGCCGATAAATTTTTGGGAGCTGAGCGGGCACTAACTCAACGCATCTAGGCCGTCTATTTCAGTTTTGAACAGTTCGAATTTGGAGAGAGAAAGAGGAGAGAGAGAGAGAGAGAGTTTTAATCTAGGACATCCAACACACTTTTGGACGGCCATGGTACCCGGCCACCCGGCACCCCTTATGGCCATAGGTAGCAATGGTATTGCTGAGGTAAACAAATCAGATTTTGTAATTATTTCCAAGACCTTATGTCAGTTAAACAAATGATTGTATTATGAAATAAAATGACAGACAGGAATGACCGAAACATTCTACTATATAGGAAAGGAAAATGGATATTCTTCTTCACACCAAGATCGAGCTGATCGAACATGCATGGACATTCTTCTTAACATGTATAGATTTTCTTCTTAACAAATTAGTTTATTTTAACAACAGAAGTTATATTCGGTCTCATATATGTGGTTCAACCATGCAAGCTTTCATCAATAGAAATTCATCTGAACAAACTTTATTTGTAACAAGAGAAATTCTCTCATGTCGAATATGATTCAACCAGCAGAGAAAATGGGCAAAGTCCACTTCTACCCCTTATGGTTTTGGTCATGTGAAGATACACCCCTTGTGGTTTAAAAGAACCTCCTGTGGTTTTAAAACTGTGCGGATAAACTCTCTGCCGTCATGTTTTTCATCCATATTAACGGAGGTGTATCTCATACGCCTCTAGAATGTATTTTGAGTCGTTCATGATGTATTAAATAAACAATAGAGTATCCCTGTAAAAATTCATCTCAATCAGGCATCAATAACCCAGTGATCTAATTTGTGGTAAATTCAAATTGGAAAATTTAATTTCATAACAAAATCGATTCGACCATGAACTTTTTATTTTTTGATTGACTTGAATTTTGGCATAGATGTAGTAATCGTCAAACTCTACAATATCAACGGTTTGGATTCAATTTTTGGTATAGGAGATGGTATGGTTAGATTTAAAAAAGAAGAAGAATCAAGGGAGATGATGAGGGTATATCGGTCTTTTAATATTGTGTCCGTTAATATAGATAAAAAATATGACAGCAAGGGGTCTATCCACATATTTTTAAAACCACAGGAAGTTATGTGCACACTTTTAAACCATAGGGGGTGTATCCGCTCATGGCCCATACAACAGGGGGTTAAAGTAGACTTTGCCCAAGAAAAATATGATTCAACCAAACTTTCAATTAGAGATGGATATTTAGAGATGGATATTCATCTATACAAAGTTATTTGTATCAAGCTAGAGAAATTGTCTTCTGCCATATATATATATATATATGATTCAACCAAACTTTCATCTATAAAAACTCATATGATCGAACAATGTTTCGTCGGAGATGCATAATATTCATCTGAATCAAAGTTTATCTGTAACAAGTGAAATTCTCTTTTATTTTGACCAGATTCTTACAAATATTTGAATATCATATGATGTGACGTTATTCTAACAAATGTTCCTTTAGATGACCAGTTGATGGATAGCAATACATGAAAAATATTTATCTTGAAACTGATTGATTACCAATCTTCTTAGTTATTAATTAATTTTTCTACATGCTCTTGATTATCTTAGACTGTATATTGTTGTAACCATGTTTTACAAATATCAATTAAATATCATATCATTTGATGTGACATAAATCTAATAAAGTTTTCTTGATTTTATGGCAAGCAATATTGAGATGACCAAGTTTTCTTCTGGCCGTGAAGGGCTACAAAAAAATTATTCATGGCTTCGTAAAATTGTTATTGGCCACCAAAAATTAAAATTCTTGGCGGCCAAGAGTAATACTTTGCGGCCATGAGTAATTCTTTGCGGTCAAGAGTAATTCTTCGCAACCTGGCCGCGAAGAATTACTCTTGACCGCAAAAAATTACTCATAGCCGAGAAAAATTACTCTTGGCAGCAAAGAATTAGTTTAAATCAGAGAAAAGAATCAATTATTATTCATACCATTGCAACCTATACACGTACATATTTATACATGACTGAGGCCCCTATAATCAAGCCAAATCCCTACAATTAAGCCTATCTAATCTCTAAGCTAGGAAAGAATAGATAACTAGGAAAGAATAACAATTACAAGATAATTACATGATCTCCGTGATTCACAGTAATCAGGAGTGATTCGCGGTAACGGGATATCGTAACACTCCCCCTCAAGTTGGTGCATAGATGTCACACATGCCCAACTTGCCCAAAAATTTTGAGAACACTCGACTTGACACTGCTTTGGTAAGAATATCAGCCAGCTGATCTTCCGAGCGAATCTGAGGCAACTCCACAATTTTCTCGTCCAATTTTTCCTTAATGAAGAATCTGTCGACCTCCACATGCTTGGTACGATCATGTTGTACCGGATTATGAGCAATATCACATGCTGCTTTATTGTCACAATAAAGTTGTATTGATTGCCTTGGCGGATAGCCCAAATCCACTAAGAGTAGTCTCAACCACAACGCTTCACATATTCCAAGTGCCATACCGCGGAATTCAGCCTCCGCGCTTGAACGAGCAACAACGTTCTGTTTTTTGCTTCTCCACGTAACAAGATTACCACCTACAAATGTGAAATATCCAGAGGTAGATCGTCTGTCATCGATCGCGCCAGCCCAGTCAGCGTCAGTGTACGCATCTACGTTCTGACAGTCAACATTTTTAGTAAAAAGTATGCCCTTGCCAGGAGCAGACTTCAGATATCTCAAAATGCGCATAACAACATTCATATGTTGTTCGCTCGGATTATGCATAAACTGACTCACAATGCTCAACGTGTAGGCAAGGTCTGGCCTTGTATGAGCTAAGTACATCAATCTTCCAACAAGCCGCTGATATCTACCTTTATCAACAGGCACCTGATTAACCTCGACACACAATTTCAACCCTTCTTCCACTGGTGTATCAGCGGGTTGACATGCTGACATACCAGATTCTTGCAACAAATCTAAGGCATATTTTCTTTGAGACAAAAAAATGCCCTTATCAGATCGAGACACTTCAATCCCAAGAAAATATTTCAATTGACCAAGGTCCTTCATTTCAAACTCACTTGACAAATAATTCTAAAGAGCCGCCTTCTCTTCAGGATCATTTCCTGTAACCACCATGTCGTCAACATATACAATAAGGGCAATAATCTTACTATCCTGTTTCTTCAAGAATAAAGTGTGATCTAAATTACTCTGATGGTATCCAAATGCTCTCATGGATTTTGTGAACCTACCGAACCAAGCTCTCGGAGACTGCTTCAACCCATACAGAGATTTCTTTAATTTGCACACCTTTTGACAGTGTACTTCTGGTATCATGCAACCTGGTGGTAAATGTATGTATACTTCTTCAGACAACTCACCATGTAGGAAGGCGTTTTTCACATCGAATTGTTGTAACGGCCAATCCAAGTTTGCAGCTGGGGACAACAAGACTCTAACTGTGTTGATCTTAGCTACTGGTGCAAATGTTTCTGTATAATCTATCCCATAGGTTTGGGAGTACCTTTTTGCCACCAGCCTTGCTTTAAAGCTTTCAATCGTGCCATCTGCTTTGTGTTTCACAGTATAAAACCACCAACATCCAACTGGTTTCTTTCCCGGTGGATGGTCAACAAGTTCCCAAGTGTCATTCCATTACAAAGACTGCATTTCTTCATTCATAGCTGCTTTCCACCTTGGATCAGCTAAGGCTTCCTGCACACTGTTAGGAATAGGTACAACAGATAATTGATTTACAAATGACTTATTCGATTCTGATAAGCGATGGTTAGACACAAAATGACTCATGGGGTATTTAACTTTACTAGAAAGTTCGGATTCATATGTGGGCTTAGGGATACCTCTGGTTTGACGAATGGGAGTTGTTTTCTAGATGGTGCATGCCCTAAATCAGGAACATCCTCAGCAAACGATTGATGTGGTGCATGTGGTGTAAAGGATCCGTGCTAAGATATATCCTTTGGATGATGTTCCTCACGTTCCTCAGCGTTGTGATATTCATCGCTGTGGTGTTCCTCATCGCTATGATATTCATCACTATGATCAAATTCACTTACAATCCTGTTGGTAGGTTCAGGCTCATTCGTATCTAACTTCTCAGGTTCAGGGATTAGAAGATCATAGTCTAGAGATTCAAAGTCTATGCTTTGAACTTCTTCTTGGTTCCCCCCTTGAAGTTCAGACCAAGAGGAATAGTACATGGAGTCTTCATGAAAAACAACATCTAATGTCACAAACATCCGTTTGGTTGGAGGGTGATAGCAGTTGTACCCCTTTTGATGAGCAGCATACCCTAGAAAGACACATCGCAGCATTAGCAGCAGCAGCAGGTAATGGTGGTAAGGTTTTAAATATTTCTAACGATGTTTCTAATAGTACATGGACATTTGATTCTAGTGCTTCGAACAATATGACATTTGATTCTAGACAAGTTTCACATCTTAAACCTTCCTCACAAAGTTCTATTTCTACTGCCAATGTTACCTCGATTCCGATTGTTGGGAAGGATCCTTGTCCCTCACTGACACTTTGAATTTGGACTCTGTTTTGGTTGTTCCCGATTTAGATTATAATCTTTTGTCAATTTCCCAAATAACCACTGCCTTATCTTGTGTTGTTATTTTTTGGCCTAAATCTTGTGTGTATAAGGACATCCAAACAAGGCAGACGATTGGTTGTGGTGTTAGGCGAGAGAAGCTATATTATTTAGACTTGAGGTCAAAGAGTTCAGCCAAGTTGCGTCAAGCTCTGACAATAGGAGATTCTGAGGGGAAGAAGAATAAATCTGAGATATGACTATGGCATCGACGCTTGGGGCATGCAGCCTTCGGTTATCTGAAAAGTTGTTCCGTTGTTTATTTGAAAAACTTGATGTTACTAGTTTTAAGTGTGATATTTGTGAACTCGCCAAGAGTCATCGCACATCTTTTCCATTAAGTTTAAGTAAAAGTCCACTCCCTTTTATGATCATACGTTCTGATGTTTAGGGTCCATCTAAATTTACTACCTTGGATGGTTCACGTTGATTTGTTACTTTTATTGATGACTGTACCAGGATGACTTGGGTATGCTTAATGAAATCCAAAAGTGAAGTTAACTTGTTGTTTCAGAAATTTGATACGATGATCCATAGTCAGTATAATGCCCAGGTACAAGTCCTCCGGAGTGATAACGGAGGTGAATATGTAAGCTCTGATACCAAGTTTAAATCAGAGAAAAGAATCAATTATTATTCATACCATTGCAACCTATACACGTACATATTTATACATGACTGAGGCCCCTATAATCAAGTCAAATCCCTACATTTAAGCCTATCTAATCTCTAAGCTAGGAAAGAATAGATAAACTAGGAAAGAATAACAATTACAAGATAATTACATGATCTCCGTGATTCACAGTATCAGGAGTGATTCGCGGTAACGGGATATCGTAACAGAATTACTCTTCGCCGAAAAGAATTACTCTTGCCACACAGAATTACTCTTGCCTCAAAGATTACTCTTGACCTCTAAGAATAGAAGTACTCTTGGCCGCGAAGAATTACTCTTAGTCGCAAAGTATTACTCATGGCCGCTTAAAATTACTCTTGACCGTGTAAAATTACTCTTGGCCGCAAATTAAGAGTAATTTTACATGGCCAAGAGTAATTTCTTTGCGGCCAAGAGTAATTTTTCTGGGCTATGAGTAATTCTTTGCGGACAGGAGTCATTCTTTGCGGCGAGTAATTTTTTGCGGCCAGGTCACGAAGCATTACTCTTGGCCTCAAAAAATTACTCTTGGCCGCGAAAAATAAAATTACTCTTGACCGTGAAGAATTACTCTTGGCCGCATAGTATTACTCATGGCCGCGTAAAATTACTCTTGGCCGCGTAAAACTGCTCTTTGCCGCCAATAATTGCTCTTGGCCGCCAAGAATTTAATTCTAGCAATTCTTGGCGGCCAAGAGCAATTCTACGCGGCTAAGAGTAATTTTACGCGGCCATGAGTAATTATTTGCGGCAAGGAGTCATTCTTTGCAGTCAAGAGTTTACGGCCAGGTCGCGAAGAATTACTCTTGACCACAAAAAATTACTCCGGCCATGAGTATTCTTCCCTTATTTTAGTTGGAACAAGAATTCTGGTGGAATGTATGTTCGTATGAGATATCAAATATATGTATATGTGTTTGTGTGATCAAAGAGAAGGGTCCTATGACCATAGGTTGCAACTTGCAACGGTATTGCTTAGGTAAGATAAATCAAATTTTGTATTTTCCAAGATCTATATAAAATGACAGACAATGTCGAACGAAACATTATAATATAGGAAAGGAGAATAGATACACCAAGTATCATGCGTCAGAGTCTTTGCTAGTTGGGATGGGAGTGGATTCAGAGTAAATCACTTCTTGGAAAGGTAGTCTAGCACCCACGAAACTAAAGAATTGTAACAACTATTGGAGATAGTACAACGATAATAGGCCATGAAATTGCAGACTGCACTATAAATCCCTGAATTTGATTTCTCTTTTCCCTAGCTACTCTCTTTATTTTCTGTTTGCCATATGTAAATTGCATTACTAATCTATTTATATCGAAGTTAAGTAGAGCAATTGATTGCCTAAACGTTGCGTTATAATTATGTGCTCGGATTTGAATAAGTTTATATAGTCTTTGCCTTATTGTGAGTCTGTGACTCTTTAATCTATTGTGTTATGTCTGAGTGTTCTCAATGTGCTGCATTAATAACTATTTCTAATTTGTGATTGTATTTGTGAAACCCAATTCACCTCTATTAGATTGCTATTTGGACCAACAAATTTATCAATCTAGTTCGCAATACTAGCAACGGGGAAGAAAGCAAGTTTTTTTTTTTAACAGCAAACAAGAATAATACTAGTAAATCTTAGAAATTGGTACAAAGATTAAAAGGAACCGAGTGCGAGAGAGGCATAGATCACAACGCGGGCATACATCCCACGTTCCTATACAAGCGACAATCATATATCGGATAACAAGAGATCGATGTCAACCAAAAGCCAGGGGAAGAAACAAAACAACAGAAAAACTTACACATTCCCTATTACAATCCAATTACCAGATCTGAAAACCCGGTCCAGGTTTTTGTTACACAATGAATCACCGACAAATTACGGTCTTTCACCATAACATCTGAGATCTTCAAGTATCCATCGCAGCATGAGCAACAACCAGCTACCAACAGTAGCATTACCAATGGCAGCAAGCAAATGAATTGTAGTGCCTTCATCGATCCTTTAGTCGATCGGAACAAGAATTCTGGTGGAATGTATGTTCGTATGAGATATATGTATATCAGTATATGTGTTAGTGTGTGTGCGCGCGCGCGTGATCAAAGAGAAGGGTCCTATGGCCATAGGTTGCAATAGTATTGCTTAGGTAAGATAAAATCAGATTTTGTAATTTCCAAGATCTATATAAAATAACAGGCAACGTCGAACGGAACATTATAATGAAGGAAAGGAGAGAAAGATACACCGAGTACCATGTGTTAGTAGCATGATGAAAAATGGTATCCATGCGCGAGACGTCACCGTTATCAGGAGAATCGGGGACTAGGAAAAGCGTATCGTTTTCTGAATATTAAACTGATAGATACACCAAGTAAATTGTTTTTTCATCGAGGATCGTGCTCATAGAAGTGCTTTTGAATTGATCTCAATTTTTGGCACTTTTAAAAGCTCTACGTAAAAGGCACCTTAGAAGTATCAATGGCCCGGTGAACCAGCAGAGCAATTTGTGCTTGTTTGGAACTTTCCTTTTTCGCAGGGGCAGGGAGATTGGATCTAGTTATTAATTAGGAAGCCTCTCAAACAGATCCATGAAGGACTTCATCTTTGAGTTAGCTTTGCGCCAAAAAAACCAATCAGGGCCAGCCCTGTTAATAGTATCCCACCAATAATAGTACCTGGTAGGAATTATGTCATTTTCAGTATGATTGGAAATAAGTTGTGATGCGTCACACCGAAAATAAACGTAATAAGAAAAGTAACTCTAATAAACTATCGTCGACTACCTTGCCAAATCATATATAGCCAAGAAATACACGAATAAGCTGGTCGCGGAAGTAGGAATTCGTAAACTATATATGTATATACCTTGAAACAAATTGATTGACCAGTTTCCTTCCATTTTTAATCAATTTATCTAAACACTCTTAATAGACAAACTAATTGTATATTTATTTTTCTCCCAAGTACGAATATTATTTGACGCGGCACCTTACGTATCTATGTGCCAATTACATCACTGGATGATTCCCCATAACAACTTTTGATTGGGCTTACGCAATTAGGATATCGTATCGGATGTGGTGCACAAATTTGATAGTGTTATCATTTTCTGAAGACCAAAGGGTTTGTCATCCATCTTACGTTGTGTTTTGACTGTCTAATAAAATGGGTTTTCCGGGGGAGTAATTGTGGTTTTTTTTTTTTTTTTCCTGAACTTCTGCTGGACTTCGAGCATCTCCGATGGCATGATATTTGTGTAGGTATAGCTATATATTATAACATGAAGCTTCAAATTTCCTTCTCCAATAATAAAACACGCGTTATATACCTATAAAGAAACCGGCACAACGAGCCCAGTTGAACCCGCCTGCCAATTCACCCTCTATTAGATTGCTATTTGGACCGGGAGAAGAAAAGAAATAATGATTAATTATGATTAGTTACAAAAAGTGATGGGATTTTGTGAGAAGAAATAAATGGACCAATAAAAGATTCGTTCTTTCACTTCATTGCTCATCTCTTTGAATTATGCAAGTAAGTGAAATAAATATCCCTTTCCTTTCCTTTTTTTTATTCTTCTCTCTCTCTTTCTTAACATCCGCAAAGACCGATAGTCTGGAAGCACCGAATAATTTCTCAAAATCTGGGACATGGATGATTATTGTTTATATTGTACCCGCGACTAAAACATTCACTATCAATCATTTCCAACCTTTAAAGTTTCTGGTACATATTCCCTCCGCCTCTTGATAAATATCCATGTTACTATTTTGGACATTTTAAAAAATTATTTATATCTTCTAAAGTATATATATTATTAGTTGATGTGAAATATAAATTTTATTTGATAGATCTCAATTAGTTCTATTAGAAAAAAATTTAAAAATTATAAAAAACGGTATAAATTAAAAGATATAATTAATTTTAAAATAATATAAAAAAAATTGCAACTGAACAATTATTTAGTAGAAACGAAAAGCGTATTTCCTACCATTAATTGCAAGACCAGTCCATACCAACATTTTGGTGGGCTTACCCCACTTTCAGGTTTGGATGTTGGGCTTCGGGTGGAGGGTCACATTTTCACCAATGTAGCCAATATTCCTTCGGTCTCGAAATTAATCAACCTACCCTTACATAGGTCATGTGCCCTAGGGAAATTCTACTTTAATCATTTCTAACGAGGAGCCCACCTCTTTCCTCTGTTCTACTGTTATCAACATACCCACCTCTTATCAAAAAAAAAACATACCCTTAATACGTTGTAGGAGTAAATATTTGTTACAAGTAGAGGTGGGTAATAGGTAATTTCGTGTCAATTTCGTGTTATATATCAAAATCTAATTTATAAAATCCCACAATATTTTTCAACTTATCAAATCTTTCGTGTCATGTTCGGGTCGTGTCATTTTCGGATTGTGTTGTCATGTCAAAAAATCCTACTTTTCACTAAATTTTTATTTTTTTTAGTTGACAGTTCATTAAACTAATGTCCAATGTATAGAATTACCCAAAAAAATGTTTACTTTTAGCTCAATTATATGAATTTATTTTGTTTTTCGTGTCAGGCATGCCCACCCCTAGTTACAAGCAGCCAATATAATTTGTAATTTTTTATTCTTCATTCGATAAATAGTTAAATACTGGAAATTGGTATGAGCCCTAGATCTGTATACTCAACTACGCAATTGAAAAACTACGTAAAAACTTTTTCAGTTTCGTTTCTGTCTTGTTTTATAGCATTGTGGCTTTGTTGATTTGCTTGATTTCTCAATACATCTATCAGAGTTAAATTTTTTTTGGGAGGGGGGACAACTCAAGTATCCAAATTAGTTTGTGCACACCTCAAAAAAAAAATCTAGTGCCCAATCCCACAACCCTTTGCGAAAAGCACAAATAAAGGCGGCACAAAGCTCTGAATAGATTGGTCCCAAAAATAATTAGCACTTTCGAACTTGAGATCTTTAAAGAGACAAAAGCACAGAAACTCTTTTGTAGCTGATCTGCACAGGAACCCCACAAAATTACCAAATCAGATCATCAAAATTAAACACTCTCATGGGTGCTGAATATCACAGTGTAATCTCATTTTCATAATAAGATGGGAAATACACTGAAATCAATAATATAAACGATGGGCCTTTTGGAGTCACCGTCACGTGTGTGTGTGGGTGGTCTATCTTTTTCTCTGTAAATAGGCTTGGTCCACAAAGCCCATCTCCTATATTCTGAATCTCTGATCACCATCAGCATGCTACAGCTAACTCTCAACTCGCGGAGCGGGAACCGGGGATTTTGTAGTGAGCAAGTTTATTATACGGGTGTAGTGATCATTCGGTCCGTCTGTTTTTGCAATTTATTGTTCAGATTCGCTGAAATATTCTTTTCGGTCAAAGTATATTCTTACTTGTAAGAGTTAACAAACATATTTGAACTATTGATTGTTAAGATGCACGGTTCAGATGGCGCACTACAGGGTTGGTCACTACGTAACCCCACACACTAATTCTATATTTTGGAAAGACCAAAAGAGTTCCTCTTATTTTACTTGATTCCCTCTCTTAAACATTTTCTTTGTAATTTCTCACTTTAATTCCCTTCTATGGTGTTTCTTCTTTTCTTCTGTTTCACGGTTCGGATGGGCTATTCAGACACTGTGTGAGCGCGGCCACATGGTACCCACCTTGCACCCAAAAATTTTCTCGTTCCACAAGCTCCGAACACAGTTTTACTCATCCGTTTGTCACTTTATGCCAATAGTCCCATTTTTTCACCTATATAGTGATGATCTTTTAATTATTTAGTTTGTAAGCCTTGTTAATAAGAACATTTCTGTAATTCAACATGGCTAGATAAATGAATAAAGTTTTTTACTTTGATAGTTTAAATAAAAACAAGGTGTACATAAAATACGAAGTATTTTGATAGCTTTGCATACGGCGCACTGTGAGCGGGAACATCAACAGTTTGTTTAGGGGTGGCGCGAGTAAGGTACAGGTGTGGTCACTTGACCCAATTCTACTCCGCTAGTTTTGATTTTTCACCAAGACATACTATGATATTTTTCAACTCTATTTTACTATTATGACCTCATAACAAAATTATAAATTGTCTCAACTTGCTTTAAATTCATTCTTTTCTTTTTCGAGATTTGATCTTGATACGAAAAGGCTATCATGCATCATTTTGAATTTGCAAATCAAAAAGATCACTAATTGAATGTAGATGTAATTCTTGATTTCACTAACTAAAAATTCTTACTTAAACTTTGAGTACGGATGGATATATCTAAATACAGATATTTCATTTGTTCCATTTTGATAGTCCCGTGCGAAAAGACATGTAATTTTTGAATTAAAAAAAAAAGTATTTTCGCACATTGATTTTTTGAGTTTCTTCGCACCAAATGAACGATATCGATTAGTCCTTTAATTTCATGTGAAAAAATTTAACAAATTATGTACGAAAGTACTTCATTTCTTAATCCAAAAATTACACGTCTTGCATAGGAAATTATCATTTTGGGACGGAGAGAGTATATCCAGAATCAATCAATACATGTGAGTCTAATAACGGTAGAGTAGAAGTACACGGTTCGGATTAGGCAATTATAAATATATCAATATCCGAATATGTACGCTTACATTTGCATTTCATAACACCTTTTTTTTATCAAAATAAAGGTTTCAATTAATAAAACATAAGGACATGACGCAATACAATTGATTTGAAGAAAACAAATATTTACACCGGCGGTGTAAAGATTTTTTTTTTTTTTTTTTCACATCTCTCACTTCATTGTCAAAATGAGTCGAAAGAGAACCCACAAAACGGGATGGTCCAATCATCTCCACTTTTCCTTATTACCAAAAAAAACTAATAATAAATCATCTCAACTCCGCAAAGCTATCAAATTTATCTTCCACAGAGCCTCTCTCTCTCTCTCTCTCTCTCTCTCTCTCTCCCTCCCTCCCTCCGTCTCGCTCTTAAATAAGAGAAAGTCTACACATCCCGACCTTTACTCCCGATTTTGTTCCCGACGCTGACGTGGCGGGTGGGCCCCACATCAGCAGCTGAAAAAAAAAAAACCTGCTGAAAATTTCCCCCATTATCCATACCAGACGATTTCCCCCAAAACGATACCATCTGGAAATTCTTCCAAACACGGTCATCACCAGCGATTTCCCCCAAACGCGGTCACCACCGGCGACGCCCATCACTGGCGACTCCCACCAGCCTCACTCCCACCGGCGACTCCCACCAGCCTCACCCTCCATGTCAGCGACCACCACCAGCTCCTGGGCCCAGCAACGACGGCACCACCGGCGCCATTACCGACCACCAAGGTCTCGTTCTCTCTCTCTCTGGGTTGTCGATGACTCCTAAAATTTCAATCGATTCTAGCCTTTAATTTCACTATTACTTGTTGAAACCCAAAAAAAATTAGGGCTTGTGAAATTGGGGATTTTTTGGTTCAAACCCTAATTATAAGATTTATGTTTCCTATATCCATCAACAGTCAAAGATTTATGCATCCTATAGGCAACATAGTATTAGTATCAACTTGTGCTAGAACAGGTAGTTCTAGTTACATTTACAGAGAAATTGAACTGTCACGTTTCAAAATCCTTTTCGTGAATGGACTAGAGGTACTTCAGGAAGAGGAAAAAAAGCATGTGCACTGTATTGATAATGTAGAAATTATTTATATCTTCTCTACTAGGAAATTCTTTTCTCTGCTCAATTAGCTCTACACGAGCAAAAGTATGAAGTTTTATACCAGCCTAACTGAAACTTTTGCGCTCTGTGTTGCTTCAATGTCCTCAGTGGAGTTTGTTGCTGGTTCATACCAAATAACGTTAAACGATACGCCGAGAGATCCATGTTGCTTTTGCTGCCGAACAGTTCAATATCACAATATTTTGTTGAACTAGTACCATGCGTAGTTGACGGCCAAAATTATAAGCACATAGTTCTACGAGGGGGATAGAATTAGTTGCATATTGCATCTTCAACTCTTGCAGCTTCATGAGTGATTTAGTTGCCTCTTGCTTTATAATAGTTGTGCTAGACATTTCTAGTCACTAAAGATGCAAGACATCTTTAAGGTCTTTCCATTCTGAAATGAATGACTATATAGTTTAGCTTACTTTTTCCAGAATTGATCAGTTTGTTTAGTCTTATTAGATATGAATTACCTATTGGTTACTTGTTTGGAATCCTTATCATGTTCAATGTATAAGTTTCCGTCTAAAACTTTAGCCTTGCATAATCTCATTCAATTGTAAAGAGTTAATGCTGTTTAGATGCTATTGCTTTGGCAAGATCTATTAGGGTGTAAATGCTCTATGTCTCTAGCCTCAACCTGTAATGTTGGTCACTTGGCACTATATGATGAAGGCATCGTTTGTCATTGATGATTGTTCCACTGCCTAATCATTCCTCTTGCACCGTCTGACCATTAATCTATCGTATATACGGGTTGGATTTTGATTGCTTGAACCACTGCCTCGGCATATACCATTAATTTCTTCATTTACAGTTTTAAGTTGATCTCTTATTTTGGTTGTTTAAGGTAATTGCGGAGAATCGGAGATCCAATAGCTATGGGAGTTGCTCGAGGGCATGGAATGCTATAAGATGGAAAGGGAAGAAGGTTTCCGCAACTCAAACAAAGCAGTAAAGACGCCAAATCATTTGGTGGCAAAGAAGAGTAGAATTATTTGATAGCAAAAAACATGGAGATGTAATTACTAGGCCTATTTGTCCTACAATTGAAATACTTGAATGTAGTCTATTTTTGTTTTGCAAATGTGGTTTAAACCATTAGAGAGGAGAATGTACTCTTATTTATTTGGATGTGAATGATTTTATGGTTTGTGTTGTGAATGAATTTTGGCTTGTGAATGGATTTAGAATGAGAAATGCCCGGTGTGGGCTTGTGGGTAACTTGATGCTATTACTGTTGTTGTTGTTGTTGTTGTTGTATTGACTGAGACGCGAGACATCGGATTAGGACCAAAAATAGAGGAGACTCTGCTGAAATTTTTTCCAAAACCTACCTTTGAGATTTGTTTTTATATTCTACCAAGTCTATACTTAAACTAAAAACCATACTCCATGTGTTATATACCAGCATTACTTCCAGGTGCTAAAAAACATACTTCCATTTTACATCCATACTTCCATGTGCAAAATTCTAGTTACAATTTCAGAATATTAACCAAAAACAAAAGGTTGCATTACACTGGAAACATATCATCCACAAGACCAAAGGCACCGAGCATTATAAATTAGTTCTAAATTCCAGCATTAAACTTAAAACTACAAAGCATCATTAACTAGGACACAGAGCCGAGTCCGATACGCTTGTGATACGGATCAAGAGTTTCATTGTATACCAGAGATTCCATTTCATACAACATTAGAAAAATAACAAAGTGACAGATTCTTACATGAAGCAAAAACTGAACAGACATTATAAATTAGTTTCCAACAAAATATAAGAAACTCCCTACATCAACAAGCAAGTCTTCTACTTTTTGTCGTTGACCTTTGCCTTTCCACCGCGACAACATTGAAAAGTAACATTCCTCAAGTTTCCATCTCTTCCCTTCTTGTTAGTTCTTTTAGCCAAGGCAAACCTTAGCATATCTTAAGTAATATAGATAGGCATCATTTGGTGTGTCGAATATCATTCCCTCCTTTGGTTGCTCAACTCTATCTTCAAAATTTTCTGTCTCCTCCTTTCCATCTTTATTATTACATATCTCATCACACTCTTTTTCAGAAGAACCACTCGATACCTCTTCTTCATGTCCATTGCATCCACTCCATACCTCCCCTTTCTCATTAGTATCTATATCACCTTAATTCGATGATCGAGGAGGCATTGTCGAAGGAACAGAATCTAGAGACATTGGAAACATCACCTACATGTTCAACAATTAACTAATGTCGATAAGTATTATCACAAGATAGGACACCAAATCAATAACGACTTCATGAGATAAAAAAAAGAGGGCCAAGTCATGCATCATTTTGACAACAAAATTATCTTTTTCACCAATAGGCATCAATAATTTCAGTTAGACAAGAAACTCTAATTTCAGTGCATGCATTTTTTCTTCTTTCAAACCATTTAGCATACAAGTAGACTGCACTGCAGTTACTCCAGGAACAAATTAGGCTACTCTCAAAATAGAACTGATCATAATCAAAACATCAATCGTCACTATAGTCATTACAATTCTAGATCAAGTATGGAACTTACACACTTTTTTGCTACTCCAAGTGTGGTTTATGATCAGATCAAGAAAAGGAAAGAAAAGCAGAGCACTAGTTCCATACTTGGAGAGGCAATAAATACCCCTAATTCCACCCATTTCACCTCAAAACCCCTCTTGAGAGCTTGATTTTCTCTGTGAACTTTCAATATCCATTTCAAATACTCCTTAATTCTTTATTATCTACACTCCATTCCCGATTAAACAGAGCAGAGCTTGTTCTCTGCTCATATGTTTGTTGTTGAAGTGTTCCTCTGAACATTCTGTTGGTCTCTAAAATTTCCATTTCGTATTCGCTCTGTCTCTTTCTCTAACACCCATTTATGAACTTGTCTGTTGGCTATATTTGTGGATGAGGGCAATTTAAGAACTGGGATAGTGTAGGGTTCGAACAAAAAATCCCTAATTTCAAAAGCCCTAATTTTTTTGGCTTTGAACAAGTTACAGAAAAATTAAAGGCTGGAATTGACTGAAATTGTAGGGGTCATTGACAACCCAGAGAGAGAGAGAGTAAACGAGACCTTGGTTGTCGGTAACGGCGCCGGTGGTGGTGTCGTTGCTGGGCCCAGGAGATTTTTCCTGTTGGTGGTGGTCGTCGGAAGGGGAGGGGGAGGCTGGTGGTGGTCGCCCGGAAGTGGAGGGTGAGGCTGGTGGTGGTCGCCGGTGGTGGTGGATGTCGCCGGTGGTCCTCCTCCTCACTCCCTCTCTCCGTTGGTTTTGTAGATGTGGGTTTGGGGGAAATGCCGAAATGGTTTGGTGTGGAGCGAAAATTAAAATTTCAGCGTTTTTTTTTTTTTTTTCAGCTGCTGACGTGGGGCCCACCCGCCACGTCAGCGTCGGGAACAAAATCGGGAGTAAAGGTCGGGATGTGTAGACTTTCTCCTTAAATAAATGCTCCGTATGGCGAAGAAGAAGAAGAAGAAAGTACAGTTAACAGTTGTAATTCTCTCTCTCTCTCCAGAACAGATACATGCATACGGTATTACCTACACTTACCACCTATATTTATTAGCACATCCTCTTCCTCTAGTTCTGAACCATCTGATACCCTCCATTGACGACTTTAGCAGCAGCAGAGCACACTATCCATATTCATATCTCCTAGGCCTGGTGCTTATGTTGATTCGGTTCACACAGATCGAGGAATTCTGGTAATAAAAACCCGAATATACCAGTAGAATTTTTGTCTTTTTGGGATGGAATTAGAGAATACCTCCGAATGTTTGAAATTCTTACTTCAATGCACCCATTAATGCATAATTCCTGATATGGCTATTTATGTTTATTCATTTATTTCATTCAATATTGTCATGGGTGTTGTTTATAGGATTTCCCTGGCTGTTTGCGGATTAATTGAAGATGAACAACACCAGCGTTCGGAAGAATTTGGAGTCTATGAAGTCTCCAATGAAGCACGAAAAAGTAATCTCCCAGTTAATTACTACTTTGAAATTCTACATTCAATGTGTGGAATTTGAGCTGGGTTTTTGAAGTGGATGCATGTTTTGCGTGTTCTTGAGAATGGTTGCCTTTTCTTCGATGACTCAGGTGTCCGGAGTCTCCGGACGTACGGAACAAGTTTTTGGAGACTAATCTCACCGGCCACTAGCAAGGCCTGGTTACAATCTGGGGCAAAGCCTGTCTGGGCAACAAATTTTAAAAGCTAATCTCACCCTCCACTAGAGAGTTGTGAATTGGTAGCGCAAGAGTTAGATATTATCTCGAGGCTTTGAACCTGAGAACTTGTAAGAGCAAATTTTGAGTCACGGGTCTTGACCACCAAGTTAACCTCTTCGTTAATCGATAAACCATTTCTTTTTCTAGTGTAGAAGCCGTTGGCCATGGAATTTTTCATGTTGTTGACAACATACATTAAATATGTAAATAGAAGTAATGTAAGTTTTTTAATGAAATCGGCCTGAAAATTTGGGTTTAGATTTCAATTTGCTGAAACAAATAAGATTATGCATTTTTTCCCTACTTCCAGGCCGTGAAATTTGCTGGGGAAAACTGAATTAATTCTCCTCTTCTTATTTTAATTGTTCCAGCTTGTTCATAATTTCTGATCCATGCCTTTTAGGCCTTTTAACAGACCAAAAGGTAGTCTTCTTCATTTATTGTAGAGTATTACACCATACATCCCACTATTTCATTATTTTTTGAAAGTCGTGTCAATTTTCATGGAAAAACATAATTTTTTCTTCTATAAATTTTATTCTTTGAAGATAACCAAAGAAAAAGATTATGTGGGAAAATATTTGTTTCGTATTGAAGAAATAGCAATTGTATGTATTATGTCTCTGATTGCTAAAGGACAAGGTGGAAATGCAGGGGAGCATGCTAATGGATGCTGAGAAAGCTACCACAAGTGGAGGGGGCTCAACAAGGGAGAGAAGAATGGCATTGCAACAAGATGTATCTACGCGTTCATCTCATAAACCATGTACTTTTTTCGGATACTACCAATTTCGCATGTACTGATTTTTATGATCAACTGTCATCTGTCTTCAGGTCAATAAGCTAAAGAAGAAGCTCCGACATGAGGAGAATGTTCATAATGCATTGCAGAGGGCTTTCACCAGACCCTTGGGCTCACTTCCTCGTCTTCCTCCTTATCTCCCTCCTTATGTTAGTGTTTCCTCGCTATATCGAATTAATTAGCAATACTTTTGAATGAAATGTGCAATTTGTATAGAGTTACGAGTTCTTTAATAACTGGATTATAAGACAATAAACATGAAAACAATGGTTGTGGGGACATCATAAAGACGAATGACATGACGGATTGGATAAATTTTGACATAATATTTTCAGCTCTTTGTCCAATGAGTTTTGGCTGCAAAGTTTTAATGCAACAACTGAGACCTTAATCGTGAATTTTGATACTCTTAGACCTTGGAGCTTGTTGCTGAAGTGGCTGTTTTGGAAGAGGAGGTTGTTCGGCTTGAAGAACAGGTTGTGCGTTTCCGCCAAGGTCTATATCAAGAAGCTGTGTTCATTTGTTCCTCAAAGAGGAACTTGGAAAGTTCAGCTGATTTCTATGACCTCCCAATGAAGAATTATAAACAGAAGCAATTCAAGTTTTCCCCTCAAACTAAAGGTAGTTCGCCAACTCTTCGTGGTAGCACCTCCAATTGACACTATTGTCTTGCCTTCCAGATGTATGTGAAATTTCACTTTTTTTTAATCGGCACATAACTGAAAAACAAGCCTTTGAGAAACTTGCTTTTGTTCTGCTGCATTTCGTTTTTTAGATGATGGGCAACAGAAAGAGAACCAACCACGCACTAATTCCACAAAGGAAAAGCAATTGTCCAATTCGAAAGCACCAGCAGTCAAAACCCGAGCAAAGAGACCTCCAATTGACTCTAGACCAGCAGAGAAACTCTTAAATCCTCAAAAAATGCAGGTTTGTTCTGATGTCAAGAAAATTTTAACTCTATGCATTGTTGAACGAACAACTTCTATTGTCCAGCTAGAAGCAAGAATTGAAGACCATGAACGTGAAGAAGCTGCAACTAATGCTATTCAAGGGCAAAGGCTACCTGGAGTTGAAAATCCAACTAAAATTTCGGAAGATATTCTCAAGTGTTTGTCCAGCATTTTCCTGAGAATGAGCCCTTCAAACAATAGATCTACATGGGACACTTTGTCCTCATTATCGGTGTTGAATTCATGTGAAGATTGGGAGGCAACAGGGTTTAAGGATCCTTATGGTATCTGTTCAGAATTTGGAAGGAGAGATATTGGTCCATATAAACATTTATTTGCAGTTGAAGCTCTCTCAATCAATCCAACCAGAAAAACAAACTCCGTGTTTCTTGTTCGTAGACTTAAGTAAGTCTACTAGTTCTCAATTGGATTGGTTTATTCAGTTTTGGATTTTCTCATACTTTCTGTTTATATTCTTGGAGTACTAACTATCCTTCTATCTTTGGGTTCCTATCTTTGGGTTCCAGAATTCTCCTTCGGAAACTTGCCTCAGTCAACTTAAAGGGTCTCACCCACCAGGAAAAGCTTGCTTTCTGGATCAACACTTACAATTCCTGTGTGATGAATGTATGATTCAGACCTCTCTATCAACTTACAATTCCACAAACTAAGGGCTTGTTTGATGTCGCTTTTGTTTTCTATCTGCCATTCTTATCATCCGAAAACACAGAGGGCTTATTTGGTGAATAATTTCGAAACCTGTACTCGAGAGAGTTTCTTTATGGGAAACAACCAACATTTTAAGGAGAAAATATCTCAGAGATGTTTAGAATTCTCAAAATGATTAGGATGTGAAGACAGCATTTTTTTCCCAGTGCAGATTTTAAACAAGTGTTGTGCAAAACCGTTACTGAAAATGTAAACAAACGGGGGAAACGGTTTGACAGAATACCTAAACTCCTTATCTATCGTGTTTGTGTATTAGTGAACCTAATCTCATTCTGATTTATTGTGCATTCTTTACAAGTAGTTTCTTTTTAAAAGAAGAAGTAACCATTTAATTTAAATCTCATTGGTTCAGGCATTTCTAGAGCATGGCATACCAGCTAGCCCTGAGATGGTCGTTGAATTGATCCGGAAGGTAAATTCTGAATTCTAAGCGATAACAACTATTTCGCATTTACTCAATTGGCTCCTAATAATTTTTACAGTTTTTTTACTTCATGAACTGACTCAGTTTTCCAAATTTAACACATGTTGTTAGAAACAAATGTAGCAGCAATCAGCATTGATTCATACATAGGCATACCATACTTTACATGTCAATTAGGTGTATGAGATATAAACTCAACAACCAAATGAATTTGTGCTTATATTCCCCTCAGGCAACAGTGGATGTGGGGGGACACCTCGTAGATGCAATGACCATCGAACATTTCATTCTCAGACGACCATACCATTCCAAATATGTAAGTGGAGCCCCTTCCCTTTCAATGTCACTTGAAAGGAATTTGCTTGATATATGTACCCTATATATTATTTCCCACCAGACCTTTGCAAACGGTACAAAAAACGATGAGATGACAGCTTGCAGCGCTTTTGGATTGGAGTTATCTGAGCCATTGGTTACATTTGCACTCTCTTGTGGAAGCTGGTCCTCACCCGCTGTAAGTTGATGCATGTGGTAGATAGGGTGCATTTGATCATCTAAGGTTGGTCCCACAAATATTTCTCTAGAAGATTTTGAATATTTGTAGTAATCCGAGATATGCAACTTATTCACTGACGGTAATATGGCACAGTTTTGTAATGTCGAATTTACAAAAGGCACGACTGTCGAAAAGGGCAAAGAAAATGAAACGAAGGGAGTACTATATGTTTAATTGTTTATGCTAACAAACATGATGTTGCTGTTATTGATTGGTGAAGTTTGTTGATTGAAGGTGAGAGTGTACACTGCATCCGAGGTAGAAAATGAACTGGAAGTTGCAAAAAAGGAGTATTTACAGGCAGCGGTTGGTATTTCGACAAAAATGAAGTTGCTAGGGATCCCAAAGCTCTTGGATTGGTATCTACTTGATTTTGCAAAGGACTTGGGGTCATTTCTTGATTGGATATGCCTCCAATTACCCAGTGAACTCGGAAAAGAAGCAATTAAGTGCCTTGAGAGAGGAAAAGGCGAACCTCTTTCGCAATTCGTCAAGGTCATGCCATATGAGTTCAATTTCAGGTACCTCATTTTCGCGTAAATAAATCTTTGATTCATCGGAAGTTTTGTCGTTACAGTTTTGGGTAAATTGTGGATCTGTGATTGTACAAAGCTATAGAGTGCATAGCATAGTAATGGAAAAAATGCAGAATGCATTTCCAATTGTAAGGAATTTGACTTATTGGGGATATGCTTTCTTCCACATATGGGTTTTGTAACCATTTTGTTATTGGTTTTTATTATTGGGGAAGAATTGCACATGAATGGAGCAAATTCTTGAAGTTCCTTTTCCATTGGTTTCCCCCTATTTTTTTCATCTCTGTATGCCCTCTGCTATATCTGGTTGTGTCTCAATAATATTCCTATTGGTTTGAGCTTTGAATCAAAGAAACCAAGGACTATAGATGTGTTGTAGAAAAGCAACCAACCATAAAGCAAAAACAGAAAACAAAAATAAAGAAAGGAGTTAAAGAAGGCAAACTTACTTCTAAGTTGTTGGAGCAGCTAAAATGGTTGCTCCTCCCCCACTGCACTTGAGTTCGATAGTTGGGACCAAATGGTTGAGTTAGGGGGCTCCAATTTATCTTGCATTTTGGTGGGGGCCTGGTGACGGAACCCGCGACATGGAGACGGACTGATATTTTTTCTCCGGCCGGGTCAGCTACGGCTTTAGTCTGAACATTCTAGATCGGCTTTAGTCTGATCATTCTAGGTCGGGTGGGTCCCGAGAATATATGGGAAATCTAAACAAGAAAATACCCCCTCCTAGCTCCAACCCCTCCTCATCACCCTCCTGAAATGAGTAAATGTTTTACTGGAAAACATTTCACATCAGAACAAACGAAGCCTTTATTTGAGTAAAAGATATAGATTTGGATACAGGTTGAGCTTGGTATTTCTGCATTTAAGTCTCATATTTGGTTTGTCGATCATTGGAACTCAATCAAGAAATTGAGTGAAAGACACAGGAACATGTTTGGTAATCACGTTCCTTCCTTTTTGTATTTTTGAGTCAAAAATATCAAAATCATTGAAAGCACTATATTTTCATTCCAGTATAGGGAAGCATGTTTATGACTTGTGAGGACCATTCTGAGTTTGCACGCACTAAGTAATGCTTCGTTTGCCCAATATATTTTTTTCTGTTTGAGAATTTTAACTTTCAGAAGCGGACAAGTAATTTTTTTTGTCATTCGATAAATGTCTAGTCTACTTCTACGGGGATGGAGAAGGGGTACCGCTAAGGGGCATACGGGTGGGGCAAACCCAAAGGACATCAACCACCATATCAAGCAAGCACTCGTGCTCCTGGCGAGAATCGAACCATCATCTTTCATGTGAAAGAGGTAAGAAAGTGTCAATGGACTAGCAACCCGTTGGCTAAGCGGACAAGCAATTCAATGCGTTCTAACTTGAATGAGGCTTGACTCTTTATATTGCCCTGATCTAGCTTTTGAATACAATCATAGTCGTTAGCAAGGAATACTTCTAATTTTGTTACAAAACACCAACAATTTGGATCATTCTAAAACAGCAATAGATCAAAGTATCTTGGCCCCCTGGCCCTCTTACTTGAGTCAATCTCGAAATAGATTGATTCAAAAAAATTCTCGTAACTCATTGATATCGTCTAGTAATTAAATATGATTCATCTATTTGTAAGTCTACTAGATAGAAAATTTATCACATCAAGAATGTATAGACTCAATTCACATTCCGAACCTAAATAGGCTGGCCATTTCCGGAAAAATGATTTACATGGAAAATGATTTACAGAGTATTATGTGCAGCCAAACACAAGAAAATCGGAAAACACTTTCCTGGAAAATATTTCCAGTCCAAACAAATGGAGGCTAGATGTAATGAGATCTAAAAACGTCATGTGATTAACGTACAACAGTACATGGAGCCCCGTAGTGGTCTCCCCGGCCGGACGTCCCGGATCCCACCCGTGAATCGAATAGCATGTGAGAAAAACTTCGTACGAGCAAAATTAAAAACTGTGAGTTGTATTAGTACCTTAGTACTGTAGCACATATGGATATGGGACTGTTTTGCAAGATTCAGCTACCAAATGGGTCATGGCTGGAACCTATCTTTGTCCCATTCCCAAATGGAGTACTGAGTGGTCCTACTTTTTCACTAATGGTCCCAAGGTTTCTTATATTTATGTTTCAACCCACTGCACCACCATACAAAGTTTTTAAAGAAAAGAACAAAGTGCTTTTTTCCCATAGGGTAGGGGGATCACTAGCCAGCCACGCTTTAAGTGGCAAAACATAGTGCTGGTCAAGTCACTGTTTGAAGGCCAAAAATTTCACAAAAGACAAAATTTAAAAATAACCAACAAAATAATCTGATCTAAGTATTAGGACATGCTTCGTACTTGTGTAAGAGCCCACAAAATCAAGACATGGTTGTGCATATGCAATGTGTTGCTTCACAAATATTAAACGGAGCAAGGCAACAAGCACAAAGTAATGTGCATCGCATAGGTCGACACTACAGAACCATGAAAAAATAAGATTATTCGAAATTTGTTTCAAAAATAGATGGCATATATAGCTTTGAAACTTGGCTGTCCATTATATGATGAAAGATACAAATATAATTAAGGTTAGATCATAATTCTACAATTAACTAGATTATTAACTTACAACCACACAACACCCCACCCCCCAAAAAAAAAACAGAAGAAGAAGAAGAAGATTATTCGTATATTTATAAATGAAGTATTCACACTGAAGTTTATTGGATTGTTGCAGTTGATCAAAACCTAAGTTAGAAAATGTGTATGTGAGTGTGAGAAGGAGGCAAGGAGCGCAACCATGAGAGTGTTTTTCAAAAGTATTTCAGCCTATTAAGATTAATTTGCAAACGTGAGAGCGTAGAATGAGAATTGAAAGCGGGAGCGAGTGATGGATTCTCTCTGCCTCTCTGCTTGCAGCCTTCTGTCTTTTTGTGATTTTGGGCTTCTTGGGTTGTACTAATACTTGTGGGAAGGCACCGGTGGAATTCAAATTGTGGAGTAACTGCTTGTTTCGCTAAGTTCTACTTTGCTAAAAGGGAAGCCCATTGGGCCAGGAAGCCCAAAAAGAAGCCCATTGGGATTTGGATCCTCTCATTTACAACAAAAATAATGGAGTAACTAGTGGGGGTTAGGGCCAGGGTGGGGTTAGGGGTAGTTAGTAAGTTAGTTCACAAAAAATTCAATAGTTGTCCATAACCTTGAACCATAAATGTCCCTGATGGGGCTCGAATGCTGTCCTCTCACAAGAGAAGAACCAGGAAATACCATTGAGCCACAAACTGATCAGGAAATACCATTGAGCCACAAACTGTTTAGAAAGGTCCATTACACCAAAACTTCGTCGTTTTGATAGAATTTACATCCTAACTTGATTTCGATAGATTTTGGGTGCTGCTAATACAACTGCGAATTTGCTACATGTAACCAATTTATAAGCGAAAATTTTTGGATTTCTTCTTATGAATTGACTACATATAGCAAATTCGCAGTTGCAAATACTCCGGTCCTAAATTTTACCAGAGACTTAATATTAAGTTAAACTACGTCGTGGTTCTGGGGGAAATAAAATTTTATTTTGTTTATAATTTAAGAAAATGTTACCGTAAATTATATTATTTCTTTTTTGTTCTCAGAAGATGTACAACTTTTTTTTCCCTCGAGAACCCTCGCTCAAAGACAGGAGAACAATCGTTGCCCTATTTAGTAACCCAAAAAAGGAAAAGAAAGGAAGGAAAATTAACTTTTCCGTAACTCTTGCTGCGTTCAGTTACCAAGAAAGTTGTGGGAGTCATAATTTTAAGGGTAAATTGAGTAGGAGGACATACTGTAAGAGTTTTTGTTATAATAAGGACATAAATATTTTCCCCTAAAGTCTAAGAGACATTCTTTCCAGGATTTACAGAAAATCACTCCCAAGATTGACCGGCGTTGAAAGTGCCTAAAATCCTAGGGTACCCTATGAAATTGCTTAAACCGTTAAAACCCTATAATAGGAAGGTGCACCCTAAAACCTTATGAAAGTGTTTTAAACCCTAGGGTACCTTATAAAAGTGCCTAAAAGCCTAGAGTACCTTATAAAAGTGCAACAAGATCGAAAAACACAAAAAAAGACATTTTGCATTAGCCCAACAAGGCCCTTGTCTCATTTAAGACAATTTAAATGAAAAAAGACATTTGTTGTGTTATTGTCTCATTAAAGGTAATTTTGTCTTTTCACGGACTCTAAACGTTAAAATATTTTTATTAATGGACTCTACACATCACAGAAACTTAGACTAGACTAAATCTCCTATGAGATTGTTTCATTTGGACTTTAAACTAATATGCTATAATTTCAACTTTCCCACTCACCTTCCTGCAAAAGAGCCCTGCTATAGGGCTGTAAATGAACTGAGCCATTCGCAAACTGTTCAAGGCTCGGTTCAGCGAGAGCTTGTTCTAGTTCGATTCGTCTGCTAAACGAACTGAACCTAAACCTCAATTCTAGGCTCGTTCCGTAAATGAGCCGAACCTGAGCGTAACGGTATTCATCTCAGTTAGGTTCGCGAACATATACTTCAATTTAATTAATAATTCAATATGGGTCTATTTGTAAATGTTAAAAATTTTAAGGTTGTATATATAATTCAATACTTATTTTTCTCCCAAATTCTATATAATCAATGAGAGAGTTTGAATTTGCTTGAGTTTAATGAGCTATGTCGAACCAAACCTGAGTGTTGACGAGCTCAATTCGAGCTTAGATTTGGCTCGGCTCTATTCATTTGAGTTTAACGAGCCGAACTCGAGCCAAGATGTTCCAGTTCGAATCAAACTCGAGCCGAACTCGAGCCAACCTAGTATCTTAACGAACCCAACCGAGCCGAACCCGAGCCTTGAAAAATTTTAACGAGCCAAACTTGAGCCGAACTTATACCTTAACGAACCCGAGCCAAACTTAACAGGGTTTGGCTCGATTCGGTTCGTTTACAGCCCTACCTGCCAAGAGGTAGGAATTTCAATTTTCCTGTAACATTTCTCGTTAAGAGAACAAAAAATAATTCCCACTAATTCTTTTACTACACGTCACTCCACTTTTACTACAAATCTATTTTCTGTGCAACATTCTCGGAGCGAAGAGGGAGCAAATTCCTAAGTCTCAGGCCTTACCACCAACCCAACCCCAAGATGAAATTAATTTGCTCCTTTGTCCTAAACAACAAGTTCACAACCCAACGTGTGAATATAAGGAGAAACTTATTCACGACGGAGCTGTGAATATATAAGTTATTCACAGCTCCGCACAATCTCAGCCATCCAAAAGTGTTTTGGACGATCCGGTTTAAAAACAATCTATTAACGGTATCAGATTTATCCAGATTTATCCATTACTATCTCTATTACCGTTAATTGTTTGTTTTTAATCCTGATCGTCCCGAGATTGAGCGCTGTAAACCTTATTCGAGGCTCCTCCATGAATAAGATTTTCTCGTAAATATAAATGAGTGCTACTATGTGCACCGACCAAAACCATACCGACCGTGTACCGACGGCCGCGCCGGACCAACTCCGGCAGATCCAAGCCGTCCAAAAATTCTTTAAAAAAATGATATACGAAAAAATAGGGTGTTTGGATCGGGCACCTACATACATCGGATGCCATTGATTCTCGCGTAGGAGTCCTCATTTTTTTTTTTTATAGAATTTTTGGACGGCTCGGATCGGCCGTCCGGTGGCCGGAGTTGCCCCGGCGCAGCCGTCGGTACACGGTCGGTATGATTTGGTCGGTACCAATATCATTTTCGAATAAAAATTGGTGGATTGCAAGGTAATTTTAGAAATCAAAAAACTTGGTTGTAAAGACATATGGATGATCAACTGCAGCACGCAATGCATTATTATTGTACTCCCTCCCTCCCTCCGACCCCATTTAATGATAGTATAACGAATGCTCGATCTTGTTCCCACCAGTACCCCAACTTCATAAACATGTGTCGCACCACATGCATGCAACACAATTAATGTGTATCTCCAAAAACATGAATCATAATCTTCACAACAGGCAGGAATATTGCGCGCAACAACAAAGTAATAAAAGGCGGCTTTGTACTGCATGCCTTTAAGACTTCCACAGGTCAATTATATTCGGCTCCATCGGGATCATCTCCTTCAAATTTCCATCTTCTTCAACTTTTTACTTTTTTTTCGAACGCAGAGGTGCTCGGTTCAGCTTACACGCATCTCGACTTTCAAACAAAAGCAGGTCATTCACGACAAGACTAAAGAATTCACGAAGAATTATTTTCTTCGACCTGAACCCTAATCAATTGTATGAGAAGCACAAACACACCAATCAACCGAATTACCCTTATTATTGATTCCTTTCCATATTCTGTACTCGTATTCTGGTGGCCCACTCAATTAAGGCCTGGACGATATAAAGTGTTCACTTTGAAGGACACTCAACAAAGAACATTTTGGTCTGTAAAATTCAATTGGGTATCAATATAAAGGACTATGAATAAGAAGTTTTTTTTTTTTTGGGGCGCCGGGGGGGAGGAGGGAGGGGTGTGTGTGTGTTTAAATATCATTCCAAACATAAATCGTCTATTTTACATAACAACATATGATTTGGTCGTGTTTGTTGATTCTTTATGGAGCTTTTTCCGGACATATTTTTAATTTGCGAGTCCTATGAGGTGATCAATTTATATTATCTTAGTAGATCTGAGAAGGGCCTACAAAATCAGAGTCCGAAGAGGGTGAATATAATTGCATAGTCTTATTTTGATAATCTTGGAAGATTATGTTTTAATTTGTCTATATTTATTTATTTTCTCATTTGATAGTTTTGGGTCAATTTTTGTGGAATACTGTTTCTTCTCGGTAATAGGAATCTAAAAAGTAAAAAGTTAACTTCAGAACTAATTATTTTGTATTTTTAATCAAGACAAAATAATTCAAAAATCAAACTTTTTTGAGTTATTTTTGTTTTTATTCAAAAAAAATTATTTTGCAACATAATTTTTACTTTTTTGATTCATCTCATCAAGAGAAAGCAATTGGGAATTAATATTCACACTTCTTTTTTTGTTATCCACATTGTTTTTTTGTTTTTTAGTTTTGATGTATGTATTTTTTTGCTAAAAAACAAAAAAAAAGTGTGAATCACAAAAAAAAGAAGTGTAAATATCAATTTCCGCAATAAATCATTTACAAAAATTGACGCAAAAGTTAAAAATACGGGAAAAAGTTGATTAAACATATACAGTATAAAAAAAAAACCCTCCACGATTATTGAGCCTAAAATAGGTTATATTCTATAGGAAGCAGATCACAGCTCTCTGTCTCTCTCTCACTCTCTCTCTCTCTCTCTCTCTCCTCTTTAATAGCCTCTCTTTCTCTCTCCTTTAATAGCCTCTACCTCAGGAGAGTCTTCATGCCTCTGGTTTTTTCCTTCTCCCTGCAAAAAGAAAGGAGATACAGAGACCAAGAAAACAAAGATGGAAGTAGTGACACCATATTTGAGTACTTCTCCATCAACACCCAAAAATCACTTCGGCGAGCACTTTTTAAGTGCACCCTCGAGTCCCAGACGGATTTCTGAGTTCTACAACAATTTTGATGATGTCTCCTTAACAAGTAAAAGCGTTGCAGTAGTCCCATTTGATTGGGAAGAAAAACCCGGTACGCCGAAATCACCGAAACCAACCGATGCTTGCGAGGACGACTTCGCGTTCGATGTGAGTGAGGAAACGGAGAAATCAAGAATCCTCCCAGCCGAAGAGCTCTTCGACTGCGGTAAAATCCGGCCGTTGAAGCCTCCACTTCATGTCAAAGTAAGAGGCGAGAAGGACGAGTGTCAGATTCGGAAGAGGTTTCCGATATCTGACATTCGTGGCGCTTTCTCGCCGAGAAAGAAGAAAGAATTCGACCCTTTTGGAAAACCAGTTCCAAATAGTACCGAAAAAAGGAGCGAGAACGAGAGAGGGAGAGAGAGAGTCTCCTCTTTATCGACATCCTCGAATTCGGGCCGTAGAGGAGCAAGATCAGTGTCCCCTTACAGGGTTTCAAAGTACCCGTGGGAAGAAGAACAAAAAACAGAAAACACTAGCGAAATCGTTTCGAAAGCGCCGGCTTTGTTGTCTTCATCTTCGAAAAACAAACGAAAATGGAGATTGAAGGACTTCTTCTTGTTCAGGAGCGCGTCGGAAGGGCGAGCAGTCGATAGGGATCCTCTGAGGAAATACACAAATTTTTTCACGAGACGCGAAAATGTGAAGTATTCGAGCTTGAGATCGGCAGTGGGGTCCGATTCGGGGTCGAGTTTGAAGAGAAGGGGACGTGTTTCGGCTCATGAGTTGCATTACACGGTGAATCGAGCAGTTTCGGAGGATTTGAAGAAGAAGACGTTTTTACCTTACAAGCAGGGGATTTTAGGGAGACTGTCGTTCAATCCTGCAGTTCATGCACTTGCCAATGGCTTCGGGTTTTCGCGTAAATGAATCGTTGTTAAGACTTATTTGAGTTTCTTTTCATGTTGTTTCTTATATCGGTCGCGAAAATATCGTCGTCCTTCGCGAATGTGTGAAGTCTCACACATTCAGGAACTTAGTATTGAATTCTAGAATGAGAACAGAATGTATTGGAGACTAGAAATCAATGAACATTTGGGTTGATCTTATAAGCATAGTGACGGTGGATTTTAGCCTATTCTTAGCCTAATTCCAATGCATTGTGTTTTTTTTTTAAATATCTTTTGGTACTATTTTTAAGGAATCACAAGACCAACTAGCTAGATATATTGCCATCCCTTTCCAGATAAAAGTTCATTTCCTCTTTTTAACCAACCCTTGAATCTTGTATCATCTCTCCGAGAAACAAGATGGCAAAGCAACTGAACTCAAGTGGTCAAACACGCCTTGCGGTAACAGTA
The DNA here is from genome assembly GCA_014282245.1 of Rhododendron simsii. Lineage (NCBI taxonomy): Eukaryota > Viridiplantae > Streptophyta > Magnoliopsida > Ericales > Ericaceae > Rhododendron > Rhododendron simsii. The sequence goes on from CM024959.1 coordinate 33,375,675, forward strand.
AGGGTCATCATCAGGCCGGGCCAGCCAGTCAAGTCGCTGCCCAAGCCCACCCACGGGCCAGGCCGACTGGGCTTTTTCTTTTTGGCGGGCCGGGCTACCTATCATAAATTGAAACCCAAACCCGGCCCATGGGCTAGCCCAATTGGCAGGCCGGCTGGCCAAAAGCCGGGCGGGCTTAAATTTCCTTAGGCAAAACTAAATCAAGGGAAAAAAGAAAGGTTTTTGTGGGATTTTGGGCCAATTGGCTGGCCCGTTGGCAGGCTTTTGGGCGGGTACCACGGGCGGGCTCACGAGCCGGGCCTACGGGCGGGCCAAGTAAAAATTCATAGCTCCGAGCCCGCCCATTACAAACTACGGGCCGGGCTAGCCCGCCCGTTTTATGGGCTCGGGCAGGGTAAAAGCCCGGTGGGCTGGGCGGGCTTTGAGCGGGTCGCGGGCCTTCGGGCTAAATGATGACCCTTAGGTAACAATCCTTATGAACTCGATGCCACACGTGACAGAGAATTCATTCTACTCTCGTCTTAGTGCAACAGTAGAGACTTATTATGTGTCACTAAAATGAAAGGATTGACCTCAGGCTTGGACCCCCATGGTCACTCCCGGAGAGTAACCGCCTCCTCCTCCACCCTCTAACAAAATAAGATAAAATAACAAAAATTGAGCTCCCAAGAAATTTATGTGAGCTGAACATACCAATTCTACGTGAAGATTTGAGGGTGCAAAGTTGATATTTGCGTTAACATATGGAAGAAAAGAAGATTTTGAGCAATATGTGCTAGTATCACCTGACCTCTAGTAGTTACCATAATTATCAAAAAGGATACAAAAAATCACCACCATCTTGTGGAATAAAATACAAAAAACATACCTTAAAGGCTTAAATTATCACAACATCGTCTAGTGGTTGACTGACTATAGCACGAAAGCAAATCAAACATAATTAACGAGGAAAGGGGCTTTAGACTTGGAATTTTGGTCTAATTTGTCTACTACTTTAAGGATTTGATGTTGAAAATGGAGTACTCAGTGTAGAAAATCCTAATTCAACTTCTAGAAGTGCGCGCTGAGCTCAAAATGAAAAAACCTAACTACGGTGTGGACATCGTAAATCTAATGACGCTGGCCAGTTGACGATCGAAGTCGGCTTCCCAAAGGAAACAAGTAAGAATGGTTATAATACGGCTTATTTACTTTTTTGGTCCCAAAAGTACTAGCGAGTGGCTAATTTAGTTCCCAATCTAAACATTTGTCAAATTTCGTCCCCAACGTTTGAAATGTGTGTCAATTTGGTCCCCACCTCTAACGCCGTCACTCTTGTCCGTTAAAATAGAGGGCATTAGTGGTATTTCACCGCAAAACACTACAACAAATGAAAAAAAATCCAAAAAAAAAAAAACTACAAACCCAAACCCATTTTTACTCCCATTTCTGCTCTCCTCCTCTACTTACCCGCCGCCGCTCCTCTCACCATCACCTCCACAACCACATCCATCACCACCACCACCAGCCGCGGCACAGCCCACCTCCACCCTCTCGATCAATTACTCCCCACGACGGCGCCACCCCTTTCCAATCTACCCTCATCGCCATCACTTATAACAAGAACACTACAGACCCAAACCCAATACTGATCGCAATCAAATCCACTGCCAAAACCTAACTAACCATCAACAACGGCACAATCACCAATACTCTGCCGCCGTCGTCCATGGCCGAACCCGACTACGGCGACCCAAACTCCAACTTTCTCTCTCTGACAGCTCTCCCCCTCCAACCCAAATAAAACCCACCTCCCCAAACCCATGGACTTACCCAATCCCTCGGACTTACCCAATCCCTCTTCCAGGCATACCAATTGTTGACGAACTGGTTTTTTCTTGTCGGAAAAGAAGTAGTTCGAAAATTCACTTTGACCGGTGGGTATTGTGCGTCTCATTGAGACGATCGCATCGATGGATGTGCGATCGATTTTCGTCACTGGAAAAGCCCATACGCGCTGTTTGAAGGGAGCGCGTGGCGGCGGAGTCGTTGGGTTTGTAACAGCCGGACAAATGACAACCACTGCTTGCAACCACCAGCCCACAAAACCACTCGCTGCCACGAACTGGTGACACAAACAGCCAAATTGCCTCCCCGTCGCTCCAGGCGTTCATTGACTTCATCTCTTGAAACCCCAAAGTTCTGCTCCAAGATCTTGAAAGTAAATATCTTGTACAATATCTGGTAATTAGCCCTATATGTATGTCTATGGAACGAGTATTTGATTTTTGATACTGCACAGACCAAAACAAAAAGCTACTATCCAGTTGACATTTTTAGTTTTTTTTTTTTCATTTTTGTCGTAGTGTTTGGGGTGAAATACCATTAATGCCCTAAGTTTTAATGGACAAAAGGGATGGCGTTAGGGTCGGGGACTAAATTGACACATTTTAAACATTGGGGACTAAATTGGACAAATGTTTAGATTGGAGACGAAATTGACCACTCGCTAATACTTTGGGGATCAAAAAGGTAAATAAGCCGTTATAATACGGCACAACAACTTTGCGTGCAAAATGTAGTACCAGGCTTGCCATGTCCCATCCTGACCTTGTAGATGAAAGACACAATGGTTAGAGGATCCCAACCAGACCTCAACTTAGGGGAAAGCTGCACCCGACCAAGGTCTCAAGTCGGGCAAGTTTTTTTTTTTTTTTTTTTGTTGCCAATATTGTATACACTAGTTGAGGGGTTAACAAAAAATCAGTGAGTTAACAATTGAGGTATTCAACGTCTCTCCATGGATCACTCAAATTAGATAGGGGGCAAATTGAAGAGGAAGACATACTATAAGGGTTTTTGCTATAATAAAGACATAAATATTTTCTCGTACGGTCTTAAGGACATTCTGTTCAGAATTAACAAAAAACCCCTTCCAAGGTTGACCGGCGTTGAAAGTGCCTAAAACCTTAAAGTACCTTATAAAAGTGCCTAAAACTTTAGGGTACCTTATATATAAAAGTGCCTAAAACGTTAGGGTACCTTATGAAAGTGCCTAAAACCCTAAGGTACTCTATGAAAGTGCCTAAACCGCTAAAACCCTATAATAGGAAATACACCATAAAACCCTATGAAAGTGCCTAAAACAATAGGGTACCCTATGAAAGTGCATAAAACCCTAGGGTACCCTATGAAAGTGCAACAAGATCGAAAAACACGAAAAAAGACATATTTTGTATTAGCCAAATAAGGCCCTTGTCTCTTTTAAGACAATTTAAATGAAAAAAATATATTTTTGTGTTAGCCAAAATAAAGCTCTTGTCTCATTAATGACAATTTTGTCTTTTCACGGACTCTAGACTCTAAAATATTTTTATTAATGAACTCTACACATCACAAAAACTTAGACTGGATTAAAACTCGTATGGAGTTATTTCATTTCGACATTAGACTAATATGCTACTAATATGCTGTTCAATTCTGTTCAATTCCCGTGAACATTAGACTAATATGCTGTTCAATTCCCGTGAGATAAAGTTGACATGTGTCGGAAAGGAATCTTCACGAGCCCACATGGCCACATGACTTGTGAGTATAAAACCAGAAGATAGATGGCTGCATACGCGCGAAACGTCCTCTTCACCTGAAAAGATCCTAATTTTTCTCTTTTACCCACACTACCCAGGGATCCTGTAGGGCGGCCCGCCCTACAGGATTGTAGTACGATTTATCGGGCCGTTCATCTCAACTGTAGATAGCTCAGATTTTAATTTGATCAATAAGAGTTCAGATTAAATTTGAATCATTCGTGCCGAAATGAATGGCTAGATCGGCCATACTACAAAATTTCCAATTCCAGACATTTATAATTGCCAAAAAATGTGGCTCGTTCAATGAATTACCCATATTCGATCGACTTGATTTTTTTTCAAATCTGTTTTATGCGTCTAAGTCTACGTAGTGAACGATTCAGATCACATGTTTGTGCTTGGGACAACACCTGTTATGGGAGCACAACCGCCCTTAGGCACAGCAGCCCCCAAGGTCCATAAATCACACCCTTTTAATCATCATTAAATCTCATGATATATGCAGATAGCAAAGGGAGAAATTACATTAAACACAAATAAATAGAACTTCATACTTAGCAAAAATAAATAAATAGAGCTTAATATATGATGCAAATGGCCAAATGTAACCCTGATTAGACATTGACGATGTTTGAGGGCTTCATAAAAGGAAACAGCTACTCTCCGGTTGCTGAACATTCCAGTTGGACTCATTTGTGGCCCTTTTCGAGCCTACTTGATGATCTAATCTGTTTTGCTGGAGTTCGTTGAGACATTAATGATGCTGCAATTCGTAACGATTGAATGTATCCCAACAAGGGAAAATGATTCTGGTTCTCCACTTTTTCATAATCACACTCTAAAACTTGTCTTTGAGTGTGCTCTGAAAATTACCCGCGTTATATGTATTTTGAACATTATGACAAGTTTTGATGTGTGGTTATCAAAAAGTGCAATGCCAAGATCATACTACTATATATAATTTAGATTTACGGAAGTGGCTTAGATAGTTGCTTTTTTTGTTTTTTTGAATGACGAAGGGAAAATCTATGGGAAAAAAACCGAAATGGTCCCTGTAGTTAAATATTTGTGTCAACTTGGTCCCTGTAGTTGTAATTGGCTCGATATATACTCTGTACTTTCCATTTTGTTCCAATTTGGTCCAATTGCTAACTGTCATTAGTCCGCCGTTAGTCCTTTTAAATAAAGACAAAAATAAGCTAATAAAAATAAAACTAAACCAATAAGCCAATTTTTTTTTAATTCAAAAAAATTAGATTTTGATGGTAATTTTTTACTTTTTAGGTTTCTCTCGTCATGACGAAGCAAAAATCCCGAAAAAATTAACAAAAAACCTAACAAAGGCAAAAAAAATTGAATAAGGACAAAAAAATAAGCCACTTGGCTTATTTAGCCTAACAACCCCTGAGTTTATGTAATATTCTGACTTTTGGACATGGTTCTTTATCATGTTGTGACTTTTGGATCTATATTATGTTGTGACTTTTGGAAATGGTTCTATATGCATTTTCAGTACTATGCAGAACAATAAAGCATCTCAGTATTTGTCCACAAGTTAAACAGGTAAATAATACCGGTGGTTATGTTGCCTCATGGCCGGTCATGAAAATGCTGAACTAGAAGGCAACTTTTTGCAGAAAACTATAGCAAAATTTCTTCTCAGGTGCCTCCTTATCAATGGAGAATGGGAGAATGAATTGTGTTTCGGTTCAGAAGTATATTAGGTAGGCCTGTGCAAAAAATCCGTCCACCCGCGGACCCGACCCGACCCGAAAGGTCCCGGGTGGGGTCGAATATGTGCTTCAGATGGGTACGGGTTCATGTTCTGTTAAAAATCAGATTTTAATTCGGGGTCCGAGTTCGTGTGTTTCTTACTCAACCCGACCCGACCAATTCATAAAAATTAATTCGGTTTTTAGTTAAACCTGACGTAAAGAATCGGGATCGCGGATGGTTCTTACCCCTTTTCGGTTCAGTTTGTAGGTCTAAAACATTTGTTACCCGCCATGTCGGGTCGGGGTTGGGGGTCAACCCCGACTGCCCGACCCGTGCACACCCCTAATATTAGGGCAAGAGGGGAATGAGAGAATTACTGTTTTAACCCCCAAAAAAAAGGGGGCCATTTGATTTTGCTGTTAAAAGGACTAACGGCAAACTAACTGCAGTTAGTAATTGGACCAAGTTGGAACTAAATAGAAAGTATAGAGTGTAAATTGAGCCAATTACAACTATAGGGACCAAGTTGACACAAACACTTAATTATAGGGACCATTTCAGTTTTTTTTTCCAAAATTTATTAACCACAGTAAAATTACAATGATTGAAAGGATAGAAAGATTAGGCATCATAATGTACAAAACGCATCTCAATCGACACTCAATCCGCCTGTTAATCCTATGCCGCGAAGGACTGTAGTACGGTAAGGATAGTTACTTGTGTGACCCAGCTCATACAATTAATTTGAAGGCAAACATAAGTAGTCTTTAGACATCCATGATACTCGTAATATCCTCAAAAGAAACATCGTAAGTAATTTTATTCGACAATGCGAAATCACACAAACATAATAATCATCTCACTCTCATTACAAACAATGGGGTTTTTCATATCTTATAGTATAAGAACAAGAACAAAACCAAATACAAACCCATTCTTTTATTGTACTCATGTTCCTTATTATCACCAAAACCTATGTTTTAGTTAGCCTTTTAATTACCAACGAGGCAAAGGCACAACAAAGAACTTCATCAGACCATCTTTGCAATCAGCACCATTTCCCTCGCTGGAAGCAAAATAGAGAGGCCTCCACGGATTCATCAGAGCATACTCGAACCCACTGCCACTTCCTTGCGTTGCATTTGCCAGAAGCTTGGCTCCCTCGAAATCACACTTGATAAAGCTCCCAAGATTTGGCAGCAAGTAGACATTGTGTGGTCGAGTGGTCTCACTTGGTGGATCATACTTGAACACTGTCAAAGTCATGAGAAATTTGAAAAGCACTAGTAAATATTATGGCTATAAACGAGTGGAGCCTAGTCAAGCTTTGTCGAGCAGCTCGGCTCGGTTACTAAACGAGCCAAAAATTTGAGCTCGAGCTTTAACGAGCCAAGCTTAGTCATTTAAACGAGCTTCTTTAATCGAGTCGAGCCTCTCTTAACAAGCTGAGCTTTTGTCAAACGAGCCAAAAACTTGAGCTCGGCTCGTTTACTAAATAAGCCGAGCCAAGCTCGCGAGCTATTTCGTTCGATTACAACCCTACTAGTAATTAAGCTCATTATTAATAACACAATAGGTTGTGCACATTTGGTGTGTGTGTTTTGTTGTAATGGCGTAGCCAGGATTTTACTTCAATGGAAGCGACCATGAGACACAACCTCAACTAAGAAATTTGTGATGAGATAATTAACAAAAACCTTTTTATGAAAATAAGAACAAACTAACACATTTATTCAAAACTATACTAATGAAAGTGGATGCAAAGATCATGTCGAGTTTCATGTTATGAAAATTTCGTATGATAGTTTCATCATCTAACTATTAAATGTCTCCCTCCCTCTACGTACGCAATCATGCTATTTTACTCATCTACAGATTACTGATCTGATGTATTCGTTGATATTTCGCACAATTAGTAGCAGAAAATACCCTCTTAACAGTAGCAAACGCAGCAAAATAATGCCGCGTTAATTGGAGAATTTGATTAGAACATACCTAGTATATCATTTACGAAAATGGGGCCATGTTTGAGGGCCCAAGAAGTGTAGTTAAACCCAAATCGCCAGTTCTCGGACCCTCCGACAACAATAGTGTCTGCAGCCTGGCTAGTTGCCAAAATGGTGGCTACAGTTACCACGAGGACTAGTCCCTGAGCAAGACTCATCAAACCCATCTTCATTTCCCAACTATATTTCTAAATCCAAAAAGACACAGAATATGAAATATTGTGCGATGGTGATGGCACATTGGCTTGGAATGGTGGGGTTTATATATGGTTTTTCTGGCTACTTGGTCAATGCGATGGTGATGGCACAATTTTATTTACATTGAATAATAAATGGAAGGAAGGAAAATTTTTCAGTGCCGGGTGGGTATCACGTGGTGCCCGCTCGGCACATCCAAGCCGTCCATTGCGTTTTTGGACGACTCGGATTTGGAGAGAGAGAAAGTGTTAAGGTGAGAGGCGAGAGAGGGTTTCAATCCGAACCATCCAAAAGTGTATTAGATGGTCTAGATGTGCCGAGCGAGTACCACATGGAATATACCCACCCAGCACCTAAAATTTCTCAGGAAGGAGGTTGTGAAAGAGTGAAAGGAAACGAATCGATATTTGTGCCATCCGATTCATCATCACCAATTAATTCTGAAACCAATCGGTGTTTATATTGTTAGAAATTTTCATTTCTGTCAGCTCTTAGGAAATCTCGAATCTAACTATATGTTGAACACATGATCAAGCACATGCCTCTTCGTGCAACTCTCCCAATCTGTTTTTTTCTTTCTTTCTTAGGAAAGCATTATTCAGTATCCATGTACGTAATTCTCTGTGTAGGTCATTAAAAAAAGTCTGTATCTGTTGTGGAGTTGAAAAGGAGGAAGCTAGGCGAGCGGTTAGGATCATGTTTTCGAGCTCGGGACACGGGACACTATAGGAGGGCACACTCAGTACCTCGTAAGACATGCTCGAGTCTTGAGTCGTGCACATTCTCCAACAGCACTGATTTCCCAACAATGACTAGAAACTAGTGGGCTAGTAAAACCACATTAATATTATTCTTTTTCTGACTTTGGTTGGTAAAAGAAGGGAAAATGGAATGTAAAAGCTTCTTGTTTTTCAGTTCCATATTTTCATGCTTAAGGTCATCCAATGACATTATCACTAACATGAATTCAATTGCTCAGGATGACCCTCTTGGGGAGTCTGGCCTATTTTCACATGAGAGGAAGCCAGGCATGGAATAAGGGAAATTTCATGGTATTTGACTAGTGAATTTAGTAACCAAGTTTTGGTAAGATTCCATTAAAGCCAAGAAACTATGGGGGCATGGCTATGATTACTATACAATGTCACTCCCTGCGACTGCCTACAGAATTGTAGTGCGGCTTATTGAACCGTCCATCTCAACCGTGGAAAGCTCAAATTTTAATCTGATCAATAAGAGCTCTGTTTAAATTTGAATCATTCGTGCCGAAATGAATGGCTAGATCGGCCGCGCTACAGAATTTCCAATTCCAGACATTTATAATTGCCAAAAAATGTGGGTCGTTCAATGAATTACCCATATTCGATCGACTTGATTTTTTACAAGTTCGTTCTATGCGTCTAGGTCTACCTAGTGAACGGTTCCGATCACATGTTCGTGCTTGGGACAACTCCCGTTATGGGGGCACAACCGCCCCAAGGCACAGCAGCCCCAAGGTCCATAAATCACACCCTTTTAAACAGCATTCAATCTCATGATATATGCAGATAGCAAAGGGAGAAATTACATTAAACATAAATAAATAAAACTTAATATGTGATGCAAATGGCCAAACACTCCGGTTGGACTCATTAGACAGGGCTTCCCGTGTTTGGTTTCCTGTCAAATTTGGAGATTGGGTCTCGGATGGGCATAGGATATTAATCTTAGCGTTGTAGATCGTGTGGGTCTCGGGTTAAAATTTTGATGCCATCATTCCTTGCTCCTATTAATTTTTGTAATATTTTCAGAGATTAATGGAATTTTTTTGCCTTTTCAAAAAATAGATAGGTATTTAGCAAAAGGAATCAATATCGTACATGCATGTAAGTGTAACCCTGATTAGATTTTTGAGGGCTTCATAAAAGGAAACAGCTCCTCTCCGGTTGCTGAACACTCCGGTGGGACTCATTTGTGGCTCTTTTCGAGTCTACTTGATGATCTAATCTATTTTGCTGGAGTTCGTTGAGACATTAATATGTAATGCTACAATTCATATTGATTGAATGTATCCCAATAAGGGAAAATGATTCTGGTTCTTCACTTTTTCATAATCACTCCAAAACTTATCTTTTAACGTGTCTGAAAATAGAGGGAGCAATATGTATTTTGAACGCTAAACAACAAATTTTGGTGTGTGATTATCAAAAGGTGCAGTGCCAAGATCATACTACTCTATATAATTTAGATTTACAGTAGTGGCTAGGATGGTTACTTGTTTGTTTGTTGTTTTGAATGACGACGAAGAATTTATTAACTAGAGTAAAATTACAAGAAATAAATTACAATAATTAAAAGGATAAGAAGACTAGGCATCATAATGTACAAAACGCATCGATCTCAATCAACACTCAATCCGCCTATTAATCCTATGCCGCAAAGGACTGTAGTACGGTAACGATAGTTACTTGTGTGACCCATCTCATACAATTTGAAGGCAAACATAAGTAGTCTTTAGACATTCATGATACTCGTAATTAATATCCTCAAAAGAAACATCGTGAGTAATTTTATTCGACAATGTAAAATCACGTAAACATAATAATCATCTCTCTCTCATTACAAACATTGGGGTTTTTCATATCTTATTGTACAAGCACAAGAACAAAACCAAATACAAACCCATTCTTTTATTGTACTCTTTTATTGTACTCATGTTCCTTATTATCACAAAACCTATGTTTTAGTTAGCCTTTTAATTACCAATTCGAGGCAAAGGCACAACAAAGAACTTCATCAGACCATCTTTGCAATCAGCACCATTTCCCTCGCTGGAAGCAAAATAGAGAGGCCTCCACGGATTAATCAGAGGATACTCGAACCCACTGCCACTTCCTTGCGTTGCATTTGCCAGAAGCTTGGCTCCCTCGAAATCACACTTGATAAAGCTCCCAAGATTTGGCAGCAAGTAGACATTGTGCGGTCGAGTGGTCTCACTTGGTGGATCATACTTGAACACTGTCAAAGTCAAGAGAAATTTGAAAAGCACTAGTAAATATTATGGTTGTAAACGAGCGGAGCCTAGTCAAGCTTTTTCAAGCTCAAGCTCGGCTCGGTTACTAAACGAGTCAAATATTTGCGCTCGAGCTTTAACGATCCAAACTTAGTCATTTAAATGAGCCTCTTTAATCGAGTCGAGCCTCCCTTAACAAACTGAACTTTTGTTGAACGAGCCAAGTGGATCATTCACTAAACGAGCCAAAAACTCGAGTTTGGCTCGTTTACTAAATAAGCGGAGCCAAGCTCACAAGCTGCTCGGTTTGATTATAGCCCTACTAGTAATTAAGCTTAGTATTAATAACACAATAGGTTGTGCACATTTGGCATGTATGTTTCTTTGCAGTGGCATAGCCAAGATTTTACTTCTATGAAAGCGTCGACTATGAGACGCAACCTCAACTAAGAAATTTGTGATGAGATAACAAAAACTTTTTTATGAAAATAAGAACAAATTAACTAACAAATTTGTTCAAAACTATACTAATGCAAGTGGTTGCGAAAGATCATGTCGAGTTTCATGTTCTGAAAATTTCGTTTGATAGTTTCATCATCTAGCTATTAAATGTATCCCTCCCTCTATGTATGCAATCATGCTATTACTGATTACAGATTACCGATCTGATTTATTCGTTGATTTTTCGCACAATTAGTAACAGAAAATACCCTCTTAACAGTTGCAAATGCAACAAAATAATGCCGCGTTAATTGGAGAATTTGATTAGAACATACCTAGTATATCATTTACGAAAAAGGGGCCATGTTTGAGGGCCCAAGCAGTGTAGTTAAACCCAAATCGCCAGTTCTCGGACCCTCCGACAACAATGGTGTCTGCAGCCTGGCTAGTTGCCAAAATGGTGGCTACAGTTACCACGAGGACTAGTCCCTGAGCAAGACTCAAACCCATCTTCATTTCCCAACTATATTTCTAAATCCAAAAAGACACAGAATATGAAATGTGCGATGGTGATGGCACAATTGGCTTGGAATGGTGGGGTTTATATATGGTTTTTCTGGCTACTTGGTCAATGCGATGGTGATGGCACAATATAATTTTTTTTACATTGAAAGATAAATGGATGGAGGAAAATTTTTCAATACTGGGTGTGTACCACATGGTGTTCGCTCGGCACATCCAAACCGTCTATTGCATTTTTGGACTGCTCAAATTTGGAGAGAGAAAGCGTTGGGGTGAGAAGAGAGAGAGGGTTTCAATCCGAACCGTTCAAAAATGTATTGAATGGTCCGGATGTGCCGAGCGGATACCACGTGAGATATACCTACCCGGCACCTAAAATTTCTCAGGAAGGAGGTTGTGAAAAAGTGAAAGTAAACGAATCGATATTTGTGCCATCCGATTCATCACCACCAATTAATTCTGAAATCAATTGGTGTTTATTTTGTTAGAAATTTTCATTTCTGTCAGCTCTTAGGAAATCTCGAATCTAACTATATGTTCAACACATGATCAAGCACATGCCTCTTCGTGCAACTCTCCCAATCTGTTTTTTTTTCCTTAGGAAAGCATATTCAATATCCGTGTCCGTAATTCTCTTCGTAGGTCGTTAAAAGAAGTCTGTATCTGTTGTTGAGTTGAAAAGGAGGAGGCTAGCTAGGCGAGCAGTTAGGATCATGTTTTCGAGCTTGGAACACGGGACACAAGAGGAGGGCACACTCAGCACCTCGTAAGGCATGCTCGAGTCTTGAGTCGTGCACATTCTCCAACAACACAGATTTCACAACGATGACTAGAAACTAGTGGGCTAGTAAAAACACATTAATATTATTCTTTTTCTGACTTTGGTTGGTAAAAGATGGGAAAATGGAATGTAAAAGCTTCTTGTTTTTCAGTTCCATAATTTCATGCTTAAGGTCATCCAATGACATTATCACTAACATGAATTCAATTGCTCAGGATGACCCTCTTGGGGAGTCTGGCCAATTTTCACATGAGAGGAAGCCAGGCATGGAATAAGGGAAATTTCATGGTATTTGACAAGTGAATTTAGTCACCAACTTTTGGTAAAATTCCATTAAAGCCAAGAACTATGGGGGCATGGCTATGATTACTATAAACTAGGAAGTCTTCAAAGAACAACTGAGATAGGTTGCTAAGTCAGATCTTCCACGAGTTCAAACAGTTTCATCAACGGTCAACCAACACATTCATCGCGTGCCAACGCATTCATCACGTAGGCATGCAGTCATCACTTAGGCACGAGACGCTCTGTTCCTGAAAACTACGTTATCTTGTCCTAATGCACTCATTGTCACATGTTCATGTCTCGAGTTTGTGTATTTTCGAGAAAGGGGTACAAGTTGAACAAACTTGTTCAGGAGCAGATTCCTATAACATCGTAATGTTAGATTACTTCAATGTTTCTTTACTCAAGAAAACATACATAATCCAAACACATTAGCTATTTTTCTGCCTGTGATGCACTTCGTTTACTTTTCCGAAACTCTTATCTGAAATCATCTGAAATCTCAATATGATTTTGAATTCATGTCTTGGAAATGTAGGCTTCACAGTTCAACGCATACAAATAGGAGCAATGCAACTACACAAAATGTCTTTCATGGAACTATTAGTGATGAAATAACAATACCATTACATACTTGATGTACCTGTAAAAAAATTTAACCAGAAACCGGATATGTGATCTCCCCATGGATGATCAATCCAAAACTCACATCCGGACAAACAAACGTACCCTAAGTTCGTTTTCCACGTCAGAGTACGCAAAGGCATCCCCTCTTCCAAGTTGCAACAATATATAGAATTAGTTCAACAAGAATTTCTTAGTACACAGAATAAAAAAGTGCACCTCATGAAACTGCTACTACAAAAACCATTCTCTTGTCAGCCATGGAATAGGAAATCTAGTGGAAACAAAACCAAAGATGCGAACAAAAGAAAACGAAAGATCAGATTGAAAGCATGCATATGTTAGGCCCTGCCATACAAGGTGCGTTTAGGCATTAGCAAAATACAAACATAAACCCAGAAACTTAAAAATCGCTACAAAATCCATATTGCTAGGCTTCACGTAAATACACATTCGCCTCCACTGCACCAGGTTCAATGAATCAACCCAAAAGGGGAATAAGCACTTTGCCAATGAAAAAAAGCACACCAGTACTCATGTCTTCTCTAATGACGAACAAGAACAGGTGGTCGTCCACAAAATCTATCTTCTCCACAATATATACAAACTCCTCAGCTTCACAACAACGGCGGAAGCAGCTGCCACTTCTTTGCTCTCTTCGTTAACTTCAATAATGACTTATGGAAAATGCTCGACACGTATAGGTTTTTACCAACACTGGAGTCGACCAGCCCTGTAAGCCCTTCACCGCCAGAGAAAGGCAAATGTGGACATTCCCCCTGTTGCCCCCCTTTGTCTCTCTAAAGGGGAGTCTGCCAAACACTCATTCTTCAAGTGCAAAATGCCTAAACCTGTTTGGGTAGGCAGTGAAGTGTAGTCGGCTCTGAATTAGTGAATTGTGATACCAACTGTCCTGAGATGGACTGATGTGGTGCTTAATATCCAAAGGAATTGCCCCATTTATGCCTGCCTCCATTGTTATGAGGACTAAGATGGCAGGTGAGGAATTTGCTCCGGCCCGTGCCATCCTCCGCTTTGTGCCTTCTATTGCCCCTCCAGGTGTTCCTCCATCTACTCATGTGCCAATCTGGACGCCTCCACCTAGGGGAAGTTACAAGCTGAATTGTGACACTTCTTGGAAGAAAGGATCCCAATTTAGCTACACCGCTGTTTCTTTTGCAGTCACTTAGGAGTGTTCTTCTGGAGGCTAATAAAGTGAAGGTCTATGGGAGCTCTTCTTTTGTGTGCCAAGCTCAGGCCCTTAGGGAGGCTTCCCAAATGGCAAAATCTTGTACCTGCATGCCCTTGGCCTCCCGCTTCCGTAGAAATCGAAAACAAACATTTGATCCAGCTCACAAAGCATATTACATTATCTGAGGGATCCTAACCAAAAACATCGAATTCAAGCCCAAAAACCCCAAAAATTGAGTAACGGAATCAATTCGTAGAACAAATACACGGGAAAAAAAATACTTGACATTGTTTCTTAGCAGCAATTTTCCTTTCTTATTGATGAATAGATACTAATTTAAGCATATGGACTTAAAATCAAGCACAAACCAATCAAAAAGGAAAACATGAGATATATATCCACCATCAAAATTGTGATTCCCAAAGTAGGAAAAAAAAACCATAAATTGACAAAATTCAGGACTAAATCACAAACCAAAAAACAGTCGGTGGATATGCAAAAAAACAGCCGCATGTATCCATATCTGGTAGTGTAATTCCCAGATTTTGATTGATTACTAATGGTGTATTCCCAAGAAGAACCATAGAAGCAGACTTAGAAGGCCAAACAAGAAACTGTGGGTAGCATGCGAAACACAACTACTTGCAATGGAACTTATACTACTAATAATGTTTTTTGACCAAATACCATGCCAAAGGGTAGCCGCCATCAAAAAATTGGTCAAAGACACCACAATATTACTTTCGATTCCATTAACATATGTGAACTTGTCACTCATACCTATTAGGATCCAAGCAAAGGTCAACTATCAAAGCAGCAATTCAATTTTGTCTTTAAAACCATCTTTCTAGGCCTCTCTTACCTGCGTGTGGCCCGACCAAAACTGAGGAATGAAATTGCTGAACCAACACTAAACTAAACAACTTACATGTGTGGTTTTGAAATAGCCATTGTCATTACATTTTTTTGCACAACGATAGAAAATTTTCTTAATCTTAGGATAAAGGATTCAAAGATTAAAAGGGAAAAAGTAAACGGAAATATAATGGGGAAACATTCGACAAGGTTGTCAACAACCCCACCACAATCACCAGCCATCTAAAGCCCCAAAAAGAGGGGAGGGGGAGGAATCAAGGATAGAGAAACCAATATCTAGTCATTCACCAAACCAAATCAAAACTGAGAGAAAGTGGGGATAAGCTAGGCTAATGATCATCCTTACAGCAACGCAGCAGAAGAAACTTGAAACTAATGCAGAGCATAGCAGAACAAGATACATCCCATATAAGCATTGAAATTGTAGATTGGAAGCTAATACATAAGCATAGAACCAGGCAACAGAACATAGACTAGATACTGAAACCTGATGCAGAATAGAATTGCAGCAGAGACTTCCACAAGTGCAGTGTTGATAAATTTGCATTAGATCACCAAGACCGCCTCCATTGCCTTTGCAGCAGAACCAACATGAGCTGCAGATGCAACTTTTACAGAACCCTCAATTTAACCAGAAAATCCAATTGAGAACACCCTCCCCATTTTAGAAAGATTAACCACCAACAAAAAACACGTACAAAGAAAAAAACTTCCAATCCAAACCATTGCATCCCTCGCACCCTTGCAATCCAGGCCATAGTCATGACATATAATAGATGCCAAATATAACTAAAATGTTTAGACAAGATAAGCTAGAGGGAGTCATCTTCATGAAGCAAAAGCTTGCACCCAAGATAAAGATTCAACTGTGCGATAGGTAATCACGATCTGAGAGAGAGAGAGAGAGAGAGAGAGAGAGAGAGAGAGAGATTAGCTCCTGCCCTCAAACTGAAAGAGTCCATGCATAAAAGCAAAAATCATTATATAGTGATCATCCCATCCCACCAATCATATTCGAAATAAACAAATATCTAAATTGGATGACACCAGTCCACAACCAACACACATTGAGTGTACAACTAACACAACTTTTAACATAATAGTGGAGGTATTTACCTGCTAATCTTCTAGTAACATGGAGTTGGTTCTGCCTTGAACATTTTCTCAAGCTTGTCTCTGGAGAGAGCGTTCAAATTTAGAAACAAATATTCATGAATTAGAAATGGTATTGAAGTTACTAAAGTCACCTGAAGAAATTCTTGGTTGAAAATTGAAACCTTTGAACAAGAACGTAGTACAAAACGGAGCAGGATTCTGGCAGAATATTGTAGAGCCACTTTTCAATTTCCACTCCACTCACTTTTCGCAAATTGACCTATAGAAATATTAGTCAGATATGACACATTCATAACACTTTTACCCGTAAAAGAAACAACATTAATGTTTATTACATACTGATACATGGATCTGAAAAAGGACGAGAAAATTCCTTTCAAAATATACAAATACATACTCAAAATTGTATACAATATTTGGATATGATCCATTAACATATGAAGCTTTGGTCGAATTGTACATTAGTACACGATAGAGAGGACTCCACAAATCCACCGGAGTGCGCCCCTACCACCCAATCATATCTATGGGATGGCTCTTGGAGTTAATAGTTTCAAAAGCAATCTCATTTCTCTTCTTCATGTTCCACAGTTTGTCCTTAAACAACAATCTTTCTTTCACATCCCAAACCAAGGGTGTGTTATATATGAAAAGCACAAACAAGTCCTTACAAAAATTAAAAATGTTAGTCATAAATTGGAGGAGTAAAACCATGTCAATTAGTAGTATATTACCTCAATTTTAACAAAATGTTGTGTTGTGTAGTCTTAGACAACATGGCACATAATGCATAGAACATATCAACAACTCTGGGCACCACCACCGGAGGAGCTCCTGGTGTGGGAGGGGTGATTGGATGACCAGCAAAGACCATCCTCACAATGTCTTCAAAATCAGCAAACAAATGGCATGAAATCTCTTTGTCCTAAGTTTTTAACACATTATTTTAGTTATTCTATGCATTTCACCTCTTGTTATACATGTAGGCAGGTAGACTCCCATAATGAAATGTTTTGACCTATAATTATCTACTTTATAGATACTAGGAAATGTAGAACCTGAATTTGCAAGATATTGCTGATTTTGAAGACATTCTGAGGATGGTCGTTGCCAGTCATCCAATCACCCCTCCCGCATCAGAAACTCCTCCGGCGGTGGTGCCAAGAGTTGTCGATATGTTCTATGGACTATGCGCCATGCTGCCTAAGACTACACAGCACAACAGCTTGCAAAAATTGAGGTAATATACTACTAATTGACATGGTTTACTCCTTCAATTGATGACTAACATTTTTAATTTTTACACCGACTGCTGCTTTCCATATATAACACACCCTTGGTTTGGGATGGGAAAGAAAGATTGTTGTTTAAGGACATAGTAACATGAATAAGAGAAATGAGATTGCTTTTGAAACTATTAACTTCAAGAGCCATCCCATAGACATGGGTGGGTGGCAGTGGTGCATTCCGGTGGATCCATGGAGTCCTCCCTATCGTGTATCGTGTGTGTTGATATACAATTTGACCAAAGCTTCTTATGTTAATAGATCATATCCAAATATTGTATAAAATTTTGAGTATGGATTTGTAGATTTTAAAAGGAATTCTCGTCCATTTTCAGACCCATGTATAAATACGTAATAAACACTAATGTTGTTTCTTATACGGGTAAACATGTTATGAATGTGTCATATCTCCCTCCAATGCAGTAAATCAATAAGTTCAAGAATAAGATCTACTCATCAAAACTGGAATTCCAGAAACAATTTGCTAAGTTATACTACTCTACCGGAGCCATAAGAAACATAGAAGCGGTAAACTAGAACCAAGATACACGACAGTTAACCGTCAATATACTTCTTTGACCTAAACTTATGCATTATTATTTAGGAGAATAAGAACAATGCATGAGCTATGAGAAAATTCCAAAATTGAAATTGCAAAGATTAAGACGATTAAATTCCCAATTAATAGATTAATGTGCTCACAATAAGCCGATGTTGCTATGAACACCTTATTTTGCAAACTTAATCTCGCGGCCGTCTTAATGTTGCCATAATATGCTTCGGCATTATGAATAGATTGTAAACCTCTCAGAATGGCCCTTCAAGAAACACAAACAACTATTATTTTCTCATAGCTCATAAGAAAATTTTATGTCAAGTTATGCACACACTCAATTGCTCATACCTTAAACAGACTTAGTATCGGCCTTAGGGCCGATGCACCAAGTTCCCAAGTTGTCGTACTCCCAACTCAATTTTGGTTTTGTGATCCATGAGTTCAATGAATCTCCAATAAATCATTCTCTTGATATAACCATACTTGCATTTTCGCACGTACCAATTCAAACTTATTACAAATTGAAAGATTTTTTATATTTTTCAAAACATTTTCTAATTGTAAAGCTTTTAGAAGATTATTCATTAGGTAGAGTAATTTGAAATATATTGACTTTTAACTGTCAAGTATCCTGGTTCTTTAAAGTCCATCGTTGGACAAGCGATTAGATTTCAAACTTGTAACAGTCCAACTAATGAAAAATTATCAAGAAGCTCTACAATTAATGAAAACATACAAAATTGGACTTCAAAAAGAATTCCAAATTAGAACTTCTTGATGTATTTTATTTTGCAAATAAAGAAAGCCTAACATTATTGTTTTGTATGTTTTCTATGCTGGTTTGGCTTGAAAAAGAATTTCAAATTAGTTTTCTAACTTTGATTTTATATTTGATGTATTGGAAAACATAAAAAATCCTTCAATTGCAACAGCCCACCTCATGAAAAATCATCAAGAAACTCTACAACTAGAAAATGTTTTGAAAATCATACAAAAATTCGTCAAATTGTAATAAATTTGACATTGGTACTTGCAAAAAATGCAAGTACGGTCATATCAAGAGAAGAATTCATTTTAGAAACATTGAACTCATGGATCACAAAACCAAAGTCGACAATTGGGAACTGAGAACTTGGTAGTACAACAACTGGGAACTTGTGCATTGGTATTGGGGCCGATACTAAATTTGTTCTCAGGTATGAGCAATTAATAATCTTATTATATAAATTGACATAAATTTTTCTTATGAGCTATGAGAAAATAATCGTTATTTGTGTTTCTTGTAGGGCCATTCTAAGAGGTTTACAATCTATTCATAACGCCGGAGCATATCATGGCAACATTAAGATGGCCACAAGAATAAGTCCGCAAAATAAGGTGTTCATAGCAACATCGGCTTATTGTGAGCACATTAATCTATTAATTAGTAATGTAATTGTCCATAATCTTTGCAATTTCAACTTTGAAATTTCCTCATAACTCAAGTCCACCAAGCATGCAATTAGTCTTCTCGATATGTCGAACGCTGTTCTTATTCTCCTAAATAATGCATAAGTTTAGGACAAAGAAATATATTGACTGTTAACTATCAAGTATCAAGTGTCCTGGTTTTAGTATAGTCATCTGACAGCATATTAAATTAAACTCTTACTCTTAAGTTTCTAGACATATACACAATCATACACAGAATCACCCTATTACTTATGTCACAACCGCTTGAATAATTAGGTGCAGTGATCCTTTAACAATTTAGCTAATCAAATGACAGTATAAGTTCTATATCCTTGTTTGTAGTGACAATAAGTGAAACATTTTGTAGAGCTGCAATGATATGAATGAAGCTAAGTTAGATGATAGTAAAATGAATCTCTTGCATAAAAATAAATAAGCTATGGAAGTGAAATACAATTAGCACAAGAAGATTAAAACTACTTACATATATATTTTCATTTATTATTTTTAAATATTTCACGGTCAATCCGGTCAATCCACCGTTTCGTAATGAAAATTCATGAACCAAACCATATCTCACGATTTTCTAATTTTTGAATCGTATCCGGTCCATTAATCCATGGATCCAATCCAAATATACAATTTCATTCGGTTCGGACCGATTTCGTAGTTCACCGGATTTTTTTGGACAGGCCTAGTTCTGGCAGCATATATACCAAAATGACATTCCATTCCTAATGAAAGATAACAAATCCCAAGAACCCGGTAAAATTCTTTTGCCAAAGAGACGGGCTTCACCCAAAGTCGAACTTTCCCTACCTCACCTCACCTCAAACCCGGTAATTGTTTAAATTCTTTTACCGACTAGGCGCTCACCTCACCTCGCACCCCTGAGGGGTTGTAGTGTCGCCTCACACCTCGCCTCGCTAGGCGGTCGCCTAGGCGTGCTTTTTCAATCACTGGATGGTCCAAGTATATTTATGTATCTTGATCTAACGTCCAGACTTCAGCTCAATCTAGATGTCTTTCTTCTTCAAGTTCAAATTATAAATTAAAAAGCCAGAACTAATTTTCAAGTCAATGCTACTTGGAGGAGTTACCACTAAGTTGATGTTTAAGCTTTTGAGGTGAAAAGATTCCCCAAACTCATTGTCGTTACCCCATTCCTTCTAGCTAAAAAATTAACCATTTCAACATCGTACAAGTACACATACAATTTAAACAATTACCACGCCCTCGTTTTTGAAATTCGGGTGAAAAAAGAGCACCTTAAGATCTCAGAAATAAGCAAGGACATATTCCAATCAACAAAGCATTTGAAGATTTTCTTCTTTAATTGAGCTAATGAAGCAAAAGACCACTTGACCCTACAAGCTATTCTTTCATTGAACGTCTTTAACTC
The DNA here is from genome assembly GCA_014282245.1 of Rhododendron simsii. Classification (NCBI taxonomy): domain Eukaryota; kingdom Viridiplantae; phylum Streptophyta; class Magnoliopsida; order Ericales; family Ericaceae; genus Rhododendron; species Rhododendron simsii. Next base: position 33,396,689 of record CM024959.1, read on the forward strand.
ATCTACCACCCTGCAAAATATCAACCACCATGAAATAGAACACCCAGCCACCAACCACACTAACACAATCCCCATAATTCAATTCGTAAACTGCAACCAAAGAAACTAGCCCAATGGCAAAGAATGTCCTGTTTAGACCCAAGAGACATTATTTTTTTGTCCGTATTCCAACTGTCATCAAATCATCTAGTCACTGTCACCGTGCATCTGAAAAACATTTTCCTTTGATTGAAATGACTACAAAATCGTACTTACAAATTCCTATGATGATGCCACAAGAAGGAACAATACAAGTATTATGCACAATAATACAGGTAAAAGTGGATCCTGAATAATTACAAAGGATGCAGCTTAAAAACCCAAAAGAAATACGCTACATAACTTCCACATGTCTACACATATTAAGCAGTGTTCTAAAACAAGGAATTAATCGACGATTAATCGCTAATGGGGCCTATCCGATTAGGTCCGACTAACGATTAATCACCGGTTACAAGTGATTGGGGCAACTTCTTGCTTGGTCATTAACGATTAATAACCAAGGATGCAGCTTAAAAACCCCAAAGAAATACGTAAACAACGTAAATCAAAGCGAACAAGCTGCATTGCTACATAACTTACACATGTCTATGCATATTAATTTAACGACCAAGCAAGAAGTTTCCCCAATCACTTCAGGATGCAACATGGATCTATTTCTTGGTTATATTCGTTACCTTCTATTGGTTATTAATGGATTCATTTCTTTGTTGTATTTGCCATGAATTGGTTTCTAGTTTTAAAATACTTATTCATCCATCTCAACAGATAGTTTAGCTACACATTGTTTGAACATTTTTCTTATATCAAGTTACGTAACCTATTGGCCATATATTAGTCAACATCGATCTTGTCACATCAATACCTGAGGTCCAAAACTCCAACACGATATCAAAAGGCTCAGACTGATAATAAGCTAAACAATCTAATTGTTTTTTGCTGAAACTATATCACACACATATATCCTAAAACAAATGAATCCTCCTAAATGTTACTTGCAACATCTTTCATGAGCTAAAACTCGCGCACAAGCAAAACAAGTAGAAAATCCCAAAAAGATTCGATGTCACGAATACTATTCCTCTAAGTGCGAGACGACAAGATTTCATATAGTTCACTTCTTTTTTACCAAAGACAATACCATATTATGAAACAAATTCAGGAAGCCCATATAGAGATGTTATTTCTCTCTGTCTCCCCTTTTATTATTACAACAAAAACATTATAGAACCACTACATAATATCAATCTCTATATACAGCGCAGTGAATAGTTGTCATATTCACATATACCACACTACGGTTCCGTTTGTTTCGATGTAAAATATTTTACAATGTAAAATGTTTTTTCAGAAAACAAACTTTAAACTTTTATTTTCGGGTGTTTGGTTGATCGTTATTTCCCATGTAAAATATTTTGGCAAAAACAAAAATATTTTTGGTTTTTGTAACATATGTAAAGATATATACTTCTATATAGTTGTATCACGTATGTTCATGTACACACACACACACACATATATATATATATATAGAGAGAGAGAGAGAGAGAGAGATGGCTCAGAAAATTAGACAATTGATTGGGAATTGTGTAGAAATTGGAGAGAGAGAGAGAGAGAGAGAGTCAAATAGTGGTGATGACTACGAATCATGAATGACTGGATGGATCATGGATGTGGTTGGGTAGTAGAAGGCTTGAAGCGACGGGATCAGTGGCACTAGAAAATGAATTACGTATGCTTTGGCGGTAAATTGTTTTACCCTGACTGACGGAATATATTTTACAAAGGAAAACGTTTTACTCATAATTTGTGCAACCAAACACCAGAAATGAGTAAAATATTTTACGGTAAAACAAACGGAGCCTAAATAACAATTAATAGAGGGGAAACCAGAAAGATCTAAATACTCTGGATTCTGGTCAATCATTAAAAAAAAAATTTTTGATCTACTAACATAATAAACAAGCAAATAACTTGCCAAAAAATCACCACGCAAATTGTAATTTGCATAAAGTTAATACGTACAGAAGCCCAAAACCTGCAAAAGCTATGCGTCCTTTGAACCTCCATCATCCCTGCAAAAGGAACAACCTGTCGAATCCATGCTACTGACTTGTCAAGTGAACATCATTCATAATATGAAACCAATCACATGCGCTTGAGAGATGAAAACGTTAAGTCTGCCTCTACCCCATCAGCATAAAGCAATTGCCATGTCAAACCTGAACACCAAATCATGTCGTGGGGCGCTTTTCAAAACCCAAGAACATTCTGAAGTTCAGCCCCAAAACTCCCACGTATTTACAGTTAACAAGCACTAACATCTTCCCCTACCTTCAATTTAACCCCAAAAAACCCAAAATGTGACTGCTTTCAAGTCCCATTAAACCAAAAGTTCTTAGAAGTTTCAGCAAGTTCGAAAACTAATTCTATTTTGTGTAAGCTTTGTCTAAAAACACAAAAATCTACCATTTTGGCGGCATTTTATGCCCAAGAAATAAGAATCGAGTCTTCATATATTCCAAATATTACGGAATGTCTTTTACTTTTCAAAAAAATATATATATTACGGAATGTCTTTTACTCGTACTTCACCAACATTAAGAAGACAGACAGTTCTTCTTAGATACATCAACCCAATCTACAATACTTAAATATGTCCGGAATTAGATATGGTTGATACAAATTTTTTTAAAAAAATGACGAAAGCAGTAACAGGGTAAGATGTCTACTTACATTACCACTGCATCAAGGATCTGTGATGGCGTCTGAATAGCATAAGCCTCAGCAGACCTAACAGCGGCATTGAAGCATACGTCTTCACCACCTTGGACAACAAGATCAGAGATACTAAACTTGGCGCAATGCAGCAGGGTAGCCCGGTGTTCACTGGAGAAATACTCAAGGCAGAGCAAAGAGAACACGTTGCCAGCAACATGATGCACTGCTGGATAAAATAAATCAACATTGGGCGGCATCAGGGACTCGAGGGGCACAACCTTTTCCAGATCCTTTATACACCCCGAGAAGGACCATTTGTCGACCAAGTTATACGCATGAAGGTTGCAGTCATCAAACCAGAACAATGTGGTGTGGACTGCCACCGGCTTCACATGGCACGAAATGCCAAAAACCATCTTATGATCCAAAAGTTCCCAACGACCCTCCTCCGGGTAATAAGTGTAAAGAAACTCATCCTCACATGAACCAACTAGAATTTTTCCAAGGTCAGGTAAAGCAACAGCAAACAAACCATACGCTGTAGGCAATTGTGGAGGTGGAGAGAGGGAAGACCACCTACCAGATTTAGTGTCGAATACTTCGGCCCAATGTCTCGTATGGCAATGGGGACCCTCAATCCCACCGAACACAAAGATCTTACCGTCGACCACCACTGTCGGAGGTAAGAACCTACCATTGCGCATCGAAGCGCGTTTCTTCCAGGAGGATTTTGTGGGATTTTGGCTGCGGGTATCCAAAGCATAGAACCTGCGCACCGGTTCATAAAAACGCCCAGCTCTGTAAGGGGGATCGCCGCCCATACAATACAGCTTGTTGTCCACCGCAGCAAAGCCGCCGTGCAAAGGGACGTTTGGGGCCTTTATCGGAGTGAGAACCCTTACAGAGCCGTCTTCACCGCAGTCTTCTTCTCCCGAGACATCGTGATTTATGGCCACCGAATAGAATTCCATTTCGTAGTCTCCTTGAGAGACAGCTCGAACGTACGCAGTTTTCTGATGCGGTCGGGACCTTGACGGCGAAGAAGATGCCGGAAACATGATCGATTCGCGAAGTAGAATGCTGCGAGTCGATTCTCTCTCTACCTTTGTGTTCTGTTTAATTACTATTTGTTTTACGGTTTCTCGGCCATTCGGGATTGCCTCCCCTCCACATTTGTTCTAGGGATTGCCTCTACGCCCTATGGAACCGCCTCAAATCCTCTATGCCGGAGATTTCCGTGTACTCGTGTACCCGTGGATTTTGGATCGTTAGATTGTGTGAATTTTTTGTCTTTTAAAATTTTATTGCAATCCAACTGCCGTAAATACATCGGTACAAAAGTACATAGACATTTTGGTACAGATGAATTGATCTAGAGGTGTCAAATGGGCCGTGCCGGCACGGCACGGGCACGGCACGAGCACGGGGCGGCACGGCACGTTACAAGCACGGTTTTGGCCTGGCATGGCACGACACGGCACAATCTTAGTGGGCCCGGGGCACGACATGGGCACGGAAGTGGGCGGCACAGCATGGGCACGGCACGAAAGTTGGCCTGGCACGGCACGGCACGACACGGTCATAGACGGGCACGACACGGGCACGGGCACGGAAAGTGGACAAGAACGGCACGGCATGACACGGTTCTAGCTAGGCACGGGCACAACACGGCACGACACGAGGCACAGAAAAATAAATAAATAAATAAGCCAAATGGCTTTTTTTAATTTAAAAAAAGTAAACAATTTCTATTCGGTAAAAAATATTTGTTTACCTTTAAACATCTAAGATATTTAATTTAAAAAAAAAACAATTTCTTTAAAAAAATCGATTTTTTACCTTTAAAAAATTATCAATTTTTATTTCGGTAAAAAATATTTGCTTTTGTTTTTGTTAGTGAATAAGCTTTGGACCTTTGGTTTGTAAATTTAACATTACAAGTTAAGGAGTAAAATTAAAAAAAACTTATCAAAATATTTATGGTACAAGAGTAATTTAATACGAAAGGAATTTATTTAAAACGGCACGTCTTAAAACGGCACGGTCCGACCCGACACGATTAAGTAAACGAGCCGACAAGTCTTGACCAGATCGAAAATGGCACGGCACAACACCATTTAAGAAAACAGGCTGGCACGGCACGACGAGATTGAAAACACCACGACACGACACGATTTAAGAAAACAGGCCGGCACGACACGACACGATTGGCAAACGGCACGGCACGGCATGACACGACACGATTTAAGTAAACGGGCCGGCACGGCACGACACGATTGACAAACGGCACGGCATGGCACGACACGATTTGAGTAAATACTATAAATGGGCCAGCACGACACAGCACGAAGCACGGTTAACACGGAGTTAAACGGGCCGTGCCGGCACTGCACGACCCGTTTGACACCTCTAAATTGATCTAGTTTGGAACTCGGGGAAGGTAAGAGCATCTCCACCCATCTCCATTTGGGCACCACCAAAACTTCATTTGGAGAATCCATGTCCTCTGTTGCATCTTTATTTTAGAGACTCAATTCTCATTCTCCCCTCACAAATCGAGACTCATCTCGATTTCTCTTCTTCACTAATATTCTATTCAGAAAAGCTACGTGCACAGCAGCTGTGCACAGACCCCTTTTTCTCCCTCCTCGGGTCACACAAAGATGATCGGAGCCGCTTATTTTGTTCAAAATATATCGTTTAAGGTCTCTGTAAAAAATGAGTTTCATTCGATATTGTTAGAGGCGTTAACAAAACACCCAAAATCACTTCAGAGACCTTAAATGACATATTTTGACCAAAATAAGCGGCTCCGATCATTTTTGTGTAACCTAAGGCGGGAGAAAAAGGAGTCTATGCACAGCTTGCTGTGCACGTAGCACAACTCTATTCTATTTACTTTTTTTTATAGAATTTCGCCAATTACATATAACTTTTACATTACGCATTATTTTTCTACAAAATTTGTATGATTGGAAAGACAATAATAATACATTCAAAATGAGTCTAATATTAAGTATATGCAAATACATTTTGAAATAAAAATGTAAATTCAAACCATTTGAACTCACAATATTACTTTTTCTCATTTATGATATTCTATCATTTTATTGGTTTGAATAATGAGTTGAAATGAGAAAAAAAAAAACATGCATCTAATGAAAGGAGGAAAAAAAAACAATATTGAACAATAAATGGAGGAATAATTGGGGGAGTTTTGAAGGTGAAAATTAGATAATTTGGTTGGAGTTGTTGGTTCTCCAGAATTATTTTTTGAATAGAATAAATTTTTTTGGGTCTCCGAAATGGAAAAAGAGTGAGAGATGGGTTGGAGATGCTCTAAGAGAGAAAATAATTTTAAAAGAAAATTAAAGAATAAGTTAAGAAGAAATTGGAAAAATAAATGAATTTGTTTTCTAAATTTTTCCTTTTCTTCCTCTAGAAACAAAACAATAAAACGTGCTGGGTGTGGAGCGTGTTTTGCAAAAGGAAAAGGACGAGGATCCTCCCAGTCCCTTTCGGAGGCTGGACGGTTCTGACCAGCCCATTTTCCGGATCCTATTGGATCCGTTTTGATGATCAGGAACATTGAAATTTTAGACATCGTCTAGAATATTAGGAACGCCAAAATTCATGTTTAATGGTATCCGCTTTTGTCCAAATTTTGGAAACCCGATATCCTCTCGCCCGATCTCCTAATCGAGTCAGATTTGGGATGAGTTTTTTGAGACCGGGTTTCAATTCTTATGTGGTCCACTAAGGGTTTCTTAAAAAATAAGTATTTATTTTCAATTTGCAAGCTTAAAAATAGTAGGCTTATTGAAATAATTTATTTTTGTAAGTTTTTAAATCAGGACTATCCAAAATTGTTCGGCAACAATTTTAACTGCGACATATCCAAAACACCCCAACCGAAAAACATCCTCATACGATTAGGACTGAAAAACTTATCGTATCCAAAAAACTACAACATATCCAAAAAAAAACTTGTCCAAACTGGTCGGAGAAAACTTGACTGTATCCAATTGGAATCCCCATACAATTAGGATTGAAATGATCATCCGTATAACGTATTAGTTGACTCATATCTTAAAAATCTGTTAAACTTTTTTAATGGGCAACTTGTAAAAATGCACTTTCTTTGGTTCTCCCCCATAAATATTCTATTTAAAATTTTTGACTATTTCGTCATCCTTGTTTGTTTTGTCTTTAGAGATTTATTATCAAATTTATTATTTATTTTTTACTTTTTAGATGTATATAGCATCTTCCATTCAAATAGTAAAAGATTTTTCTTCAATTATTACCCTCATTTTTGTAGATAAATTTCAACTTTAGTGATTTTTTAAATCAATTTTTACTTATTTTTTAAAATTTTGAATATATATGACGTACCTCTATTTAAAAAGTAAAAGCTTTCTCTCTAATTATTATCCTTAGTTCTGTATCTATTTATCTATCTATTATTATTCTCATTTCTGTATCTATTTATCTATTTATATGCACTCATTACCTCAAAACTTAAGCTATTGGGTCTGGTACAAAATCGCAAAGATCGATTCATGAAATCAATGGGACTTAAGCCTTCCCATCGCAAGAGGCTGAATATTTTGGGAAGAAAGACATAAATTTTTCTCAGTTGTTGCATTATACCCTTTCAAGGACCATTTCAATTATTAAAGAGGAAAAACATTTGATAATTCCCAGAAAAGTTGCAGTTTCGCTTTTTGCGCTAAAAAGTGGTTATTTCTCAAAATACTTGGGTAAACGGAAAGAAATTTTACTTTCCGATTTCTCTCGTCGAGACGAATCAATAGCCAATAAAAGTTTGACGCAAAACTAACAAATACAAACAAAAATTTAAATAAGGAAAAAATTCGTATATTTAAGTTAAGTTTAAGTTAACTGCAAAACAAGAAGACCTAAATTGTCAACTTTTACTTCAAGAAAACTGGTTGTTTTGATTTGGAAGTTGGATTGATTGATTCATCTTATGCTGCTTCTCTCTTCTTTTATTCCAATTGCATGGCCCAAAAGCGGGGAGGAGAGATTCAGACTCGAGGTAGATTTTTGGTTTTTTCATTTTGTTGGGTATTAAACGATTTTTTTTTAAGTAATTGGAAGGGGCACAAAAGGCGGACGTAGGATTCAAAGCGCTTTCTCTTCCCCAAGTTTTAAATTTATGAGGGAAATTAGGCCGGAAAATAATGTGGCAGAGATTTCGAGCGATAGAGAGATTGCTGGGACAGTGTGACTCATTTTTGTCATATTACATATCTATGTGTGATATCTGTGTGCGTACGCTTTTTGAAATTCAAATCTTTCAATGTTTCAAAGGTTCAACAAGATCTTATCGTAATGCATGCCACAAGAATTTCAGAGTACACATACCGGTAAAATGCCATGTATAGCTATTTTTAAAAGTACCATTCAGTCGCTCAGGAGACAAGAACACAACCTTCAAATGCTCACATTAGCTGGTCCCGGCCACCAAAATTGGTTATTACGAACTAAATGTTGATGGTAAGGATCAAATTAGCTGGTACCGGCCACCAATTGGTTATTACAAACTCAATGTTGATGGTATGGATTGGGAGATGCTGCCAAGCGATGGTAATGACAGCACGCATAATTCCGAGGCATGCACAGGTACGTGATTGGAATGGGAATTGCATTGCGGGCTTTGCTAGCCAGCTTGGAGGTATTTTTTAGCCCTTACAGTAGAAGTCTAGGCCATGCCATGTAGGGCTGTTACGAACCCGATCGGACCGAAAAAACCGACTGATCGGTTTGGTCTTCGGTCGGTTCAGGGGCGTTTTTTGGTGGTTCGGGGTGGACCGAACCGAACCTAGGTCGGTTTGGTGTCGATATATTTTCTGAAAATCTATATAGACCGAACCGAACCGAACCGAATGCGGATCGAACTGACCGAACCAAGCGCTCAAGAGTGATTCTACTCACCAAAAATCTTATTTTATCAATAAGTACTTCATTTTTAGTAATTTTGTAGATACTGGATGTGCACCGATCATTCCAGAGCCAAGTTAGTTTTGTTTTTTGTGGGAGACAAAACTTGGATATTCAAGACTTGTTCTTGTTTGTTTGAGTTTGATGCTGACCAAACATGCTGAAAGGATATAATTCATCCCGTTTATATCTATGTATTTTGTTCATTGTCAAAAGTGCTAAAATCTATTTTGTAAGAGATAAGAGGTCCTGAGCGCTTAGGACTACTCTTGAGCGCTCGGGAGTGTTTCCAGTGGCAGTGTCTCATTTTCTGAAATCACCCATTGCATATCGTATCATCATTACATTCTGAGCACCTTGTTTGTATACATTGTTATCTATTATTCCTATAAATTTGTGCTAACTGCTTTTTAATGAAACAAAATATTTTGATAAAAATTTCACAAAATTTAAGTAGAGACCGACCTCGCGTCGAGCGAGAGGGGTGCCGTAAAACCCTTCCTCTTTTGTAACTTGACTTTCGAACCCAAAATAATCTATGATTTTCAAAGTCAAATAATCATTTCATTTTCAAAGAAAAACAGTTTCTCGGATGACGAACCCTAAATCCAGGTGACGACTTTTCAACTTTTCAAAACACACATTTTTAAGGTCATCTGAGAAAGCCTTTCGGACGGGCAGCCCATAAAATGCAAACACTGTAATGAATTACTTGAGGTATTGTATTTCTAGGAATTTCATTCCTTAGTAACCATATTCCTATTCTTATTCAATAAAATTTTTAGAAATTTGATTCATAATAATCATATTTCTATTGCTACTGAAAATTCCGATCATTCAAGCTGTGCCTTCAAGAATATGGTGGCATGGCTATGATTACTAATCGACTGGAAGTCTTCGTGGAACGGATGAGACAGGTTGCTAAATAGTTTCATCAACGTCAACTAACGCATTCATCACGTAGTTGGCCGGAGATGGCTCTGTTCCTGAAAACTCCGATGTCTTGTCCTAATGCACTCATTGTTGCATGATTGTGTTTCAAGTTTGCGTAGTTTGTGTATTTGAGAGAGGTGTACAAACTTGTACTCAGCGGTGGAGCTATATTAGGGTCTGAGGTGGCCTTGGACCCCCTTCAAGTTCCCAAGTTTTAAAATTTTATTTTGTATATACTTGATTTTGAATATTATTAATAGTTATTCGTGCATAGATATAATCTTAATAATTTTTGTTTGATTTAATAAAAAATCAGTTATTTTACATTATTGTTTCTCAATCTGTTGAAGTTGTCTAAAAAAAAAAAAAGAAGGTATATTTTAACTGCATTAGGCTATAAATATTTCAATGTACAAATGTAATACAGAGCATATTGAAAAACTAAAATTGTATGATATAATTAGTATATATTCTGATAAAAAATATATGTCTATTAATTCAGCCCTCGGGTCAAAAATCCTGACTCCGCCACTACTTGTACTGGGAGTAGATTGCTATCAAAGCATAATGTCGGATTACTTTAACATTTCTTTCCTAAAAAAAAAAAATACATAATCCAAACACATTGTCTATTTTTTATTCCGGAAATCTAATCTGAAATCTCAATCTGATTTTGAAATTCATATCTTGGATTTCCAGGTTTTATGGTTCAACTCATACATATAGGAGCAATGCAACTCCATAAAAGGTGTTTTTATGGTAATGAGATTATAGACCTAAATATTTTGTAGAGCTACATATTTTATGTACCTTCAATCTGGCATGTAAAAATTCTAAGTACTAACCAAAAACCGGATATGTGATCTTCCGTTGGTTGTATAACCCAAGACTCAGAGCATCGCCAGTAGTTTAGAAGGGGATAGATAGTTATTTTAAATGTAAAAAGTGATTAAAAGTTAGTTGGATATAAAATAGAACTCATTTCTCTCCAGTGGTGAGATGTAAAAAAGGGATGTAAAATTACTTCCGTCCCAATATTTTTTTTTTTACTTTTCATCCACTTCAATTACACCATTTACTTTCATTTACTCTCCACTCTCAACTATATCATTTATTTCAGTCATTTATTTTCATCCACCCTCAACTACACCATTTACTTTAGTCATTTACTCCTATTCACTTTCAACTACATCACTACATCATTTACAGGTAGGGGAAAAATTTTTGTTGTGTAAAATTCTATTCAAAACACACATTTATAGGTAGGAAAAAAAAAAAAAACATTGGTGTCATTTAAATGCATTGTTCTCTTTTCTTTTCAAAAAGAATTTTTCAAAAAATTCTTCCTAAATTCTTCTTAGATTCCCTCCTTAGATTCTCCCTACTTCTAACATTTTTCTCTCTATATCTCTTCACTTATTACCCCTACAATTTTTCAAATTTTTTTTCAAAACACAAACTAAACAAAGCATTTGTGATCATCGGATCCTCATAATTTAAAAAAAAAAAAACCAACGGTCGGATCAAAACCCAAAACCCAACTTTACTCTCTCTCTCTCTCGAACAAAGCAGGTAAAAATCAAAACCCAACTTTACTCTCTCTCTCTCTCTCTCTCTCTCTCTCTCTCTATACGAACAAAGCATTAGAAAGTTCCAGACCCTCTGGATCTGCTTTTGAACCAGAAAACCCCAGCACCCCTCTCTCTCTCTCTCTCTCTCTCTCCGAAGATTGGGAAAAGTCTTGGCTGGGGAAATCGACGAGGGTTTCGGAAGGAGCACAGCCGGCGGAGATGGTGATCTCCAAACCTGCGCCGTCCATGGATAGTCAAGAATCGAGGTTGGAGACGGTGATCTCCGGACCTGGAATCAGTTTTCGAGCTTCCGGCGTGTTCTTGCAATTCCGGCTGACTTTCCGACGAGATTAGGTAACTCCGGCTCTCTAAAAATCTGGTAGAATGAGATGGTAATGACCTGTCCATTTATAGCTGCAGCCAAAAGGGGATGCAAATATACATCTCCCTTTCCATTTGTGCTATTTTATATCTCCGAAATTGCTATTTTACATCCCCATTGGAGCAGTTTTTTTTACATATGGGTTGTATTATAACTATAGCACCTGGTTTTACATCTCCATTGGGGATGCTCTCACACCCAGACAAACAAACGTATCCTAATAAGTACATTTTCCCTACCAGAGTACTAAAACTTGGGGAAGAGAAAGTGTAAAAAAACAAATTCAATTTTTTTTAATTTCTTCTTTTAACTTTTTCTTTAATTTTCCTTTTTATTACTTCTCTCTTGACTTCTCCAAGTTCCAAACGAGATCAACTCATCCGTGCCAAATTATTTGTCCGGTCCAAAATAATACAATTTTTTTATGAAAAAATTTAAACTTTTTGCACAAATTAAAAGAGCTCATTGATATCTAGTGAGTTATTGAAATTTTTTTTATTTTTTCTAATTTTTTAGAGTCCGATTTACAAACCGAACAAATATTTTGGATGGAGGTAGTATCTTTGCATCAATGCATTTAAAAAATATAGTAAAACATTTACACATAATCTAACGATTCAAAATACATGGGTACATGAGTAGTCCGAAATCTCGGTATAGAGGATTTGAGGCGGTTCCAGACAGGGCAGGTTTTCTACATAAATACGGATTTCTGAGAAACCCCTAGAGAGAGAAAAAAATAAACACAACACAAATCGACTCGCAGCAATCTTCTTCGCGAATCGACTTCCAGCAGCATTCGTCAGATTCATCAGCTAATCGATCATGTTTTCAGCATCTTCATCGCCGCCGCTGTCCCGATCGCACGAGAAAACTGCATACGTTCGAGCTATTAATCTCAATGATGAAGAAATGGAATTCTATTCCGTGCCCATAAATCACGATGTCTCCGGAGGAGAAGACGGCTCTGTAAGGGTTCTCACTCCGATAAAGGCGCCAAACGTCCCTTTGCACGGCGGGTTTGCTGCGGTGGACAACAAGCTGTATTGTATTGGCGGTGATCCCCCCAGCGATTATTTATACAAACCCGGGAGTGTTTATCGACCGGTGCGCTCCCTCTATACTTTTGATACCAGCTGCCGTCTTCCCACGAAATCCTCCTGGAAGAAACGCTCTTCGATGCGCACTGGTAGGGTCTTCCCTCTTACAGTGGTGGTCTACGGTAAAATCTTTGTGTTCCAGGGGATTGATGGTCCCGATCCCGGTCCACGACCGTGGGTCGAAGTATTTGACCCCAAATCGGGTAGGTGGACTTCTCTCTCTCCACCTTCACAATTGCCTACAGGGTATGGTTTGTTTGCTGTTGCTTTACCTGACCTTGGAAAAATCCTTGTTGGTTCATGTGAGGATGAGTTTCTTTACATTTATTATGTGGGGGACGGTACTTGGGAACGTCGGGATCATAAGATGGTTTATGACATTCCATGCAATGTGAAGCCGGTGGCAGTCGAAACCATGTTGTTCTGGTTTCAGGACTGCTACCTTTATGCATATGACATGGTGGATAAATGGTCCTACTCAGGGTGTATAAAGGACCTGGTCAAGGTTGTGCCCCTCGATTCCCTGAAGCCACCCAATGTTGGGTTATTTTATCCAACATTGCATCATGTTGCTGACAACGTGTTCTCTTTGCTCTGCCTTGAGTATTTCTCCGGTACACACCAAGCTACCCTGCTGCATTGCGTCAAGTTTAGTATCTCTGTCCAAGGCGGTGAAGATGTAAACTTGAATCCCACTGTTATGTCTGCCAAGGCTTATGCTATTCAGACGCCAATGAGTATCCTTGATGCAGTGGTAATGTAAGTAGACATCTTACCGCTTTTATCAACTTTCTTAGATATCTTTGTTTGTGTTGTTGGTTTTCAACCCATTCTTATTCAGGTCATATTCAGGAGTTGTAGATTGGGTTGATATATCTAAGCTAAGAATGTTTCAGGCTTCTTTGATGTACGATGTCGGGTGAAGTAGGAGTTAAGAACACTCTGTAATGTTGAGAATATATGAACACTTAACACTTATTTTTGGTGTGTAAATTGTTGCAGGGATTTTTAGTGTTTTTAGACAGAGTGATCCATTTTTGGATAACTTTTTTTGGGGTTGGTTTTCAAACTTGCTGAAACTTCTAAGAACTTTTGGTTTTATGGGCCTGGAAAGCAGTCATATTTTGGGTTGTTTGGGTTTAAATTGAAGGTAGAGGAAGAGCTTAGAGCCCTGTTAATATGAGGGAGTTTTGGGGCTGAACTTCAGAATGAATATTGGCCCACAACATGTTTTGGTGTTAAGGTTTGACCCGGCAATTGCTTTATGCTGACAGGGTAGAGGTAGACGCAGACTTATAGGGTTGGTTTTTATCTCTCAAGCGTATGTGATTGGTTTCATATCCCATTACCAATAGGCCAACAGTTGTATTATCTTTGCATATCGAAATGATGTCCACTTGACAAGTCACTACCATAGATATAAGAGATTGTTCCTTTTGCAGGGATGACGGAGGTTCAAATGACGCATAGCTTTTGCAGGTTTTGGGCTTCGGTATGTATTGACTTTATGCAAATTACTTTGCATGGTTTTTTTTTTGGAAGAAAAAAGCAAGGCAATCAATATACGAGTAAAGAGAACAAAACAAACAAATGAACATATCCATCATCCTACAGATCTTTGCATCCCGACATATATATCAACCCCATTGGGCGAGGAAGCACAAAATCATAACATGAACAACAAATATAGTACAAAACATATATGGTGTGCATATAAATTTGAACCTATTTGAAAAGGTTCAAATTTGGGCAGGTTTAAGCCACCATATCATTAATCTCAAAAACAACAAAAAAAAATCTCAAAAACCACCAAAAAACCAACCACAAGAAGCACCACTGCCAGTAGAGTTCTGGAGATGAACAGTTGGTTGTTGCACGATTCAAGCTGCACTATTTTGTCTGGGCGCTTTCCTCTTCAAGAATCTTCAATAACCAAAAAACACGTAACCAACTTAAAAAATGCGTTCCAGTTAAGTGTGTTTATGCAAAAAACGAACCGAACATGAGTCAATTAAGCACGAGCTGTTTTGTTCGTTTAGCTGCCTTAAGCAGAGTGTAAAAGTGCAATTCCTAAAGAAATTATACCACTAAAAATCGTGAGAGTAGGTTGGCCTAGTGGTCAAAGCCTTGGACCGATGCTTCCTGCCTCCCTTCTTAGGTCTTAGATTTGAAACCTCTCAGGAGCTATCAATCGTGGTACCCTACAAGTGGACAATGAGATTGATCCTCAGAATTAATTAAGGTACGCGTAAACTGGTCCGGACACTGCATATAGATCATCACACTTAGGTTTTGCTAACAATTAATTGATAGTTGAGCGGTGGTAAAAGTGCACATAATATAAGGTAAGTAAGAATTTGGATACCTTTATAGTATGTCGAGCAGACGATTAATTATTCATTGCCTCACAGGGCAATATCTCAAAAAGATTTGAGCTCTTCATTTCTATGGCCCCCAAATAAATAGTGGTTTGACCCGTACAAATGAGGGTCCAGATCATTTTGGGTATTGTCCCATGGGACAAAGTAAATATCTGTCGAGCACGGGTGGATCAAGGCCCTAATCTGTAGCATTTGTTTGTGCTTCAAAAGTGAAATGAGAAAATCCTTCATGATCTTAAGATTGATCACATTGATAAAATGCATGCATGGATGTTCAAAAAAAATTGACAAAACATTAATAATAGAAAATTGGCACCAATAATAGAAAATTCCAATTGCCCAAATAATTGGAGATGCTAAAACGAACAAAAGAGGTCCAGATTAGAAAAATGGTAGAAATAGTAAAAGAGGCATGCATGATTTCTTTCTTCTTCCACATTTCCAGTAACTTTAAAGTAGATAATTCTAGGTCAACACAGAAGAGGTAAATAAAGCAGCACAACTTTAGATTTTACTAGCTTGTGAATACGCAGGATCCCATATTTGGTTGCAAGAAAAATAAAATTCTTATGGATCTAAGTTAAGATGGCAATTTACAAGTAACTATATGAATCTATAGCTAGAGATTTTGATCAAAGTTCTCAACAAGTTGTAACAACCCGAATCATCAAGGAACACTAAGTAAAACTAACAATTACATAATGTCTCACTCAATCCTAGCACTCAATCCAACCCAAGTAATAACAAAAACCTGTTCACCATGAATTTTTTTAAACAAACACCAATGATAACCCAGTCCCATCTCTTCTTATTCTCTACTTGATTACCTTTGTTTCTTCTCCTTTTCAGTTGTCTCCTTATTCTCTTCCTTTTCTCTACTACTATTTTTCCCCTCCCTACGTACCATTTTCCCTCCCCTTTTATGAGTTTTTTTGGGCATCCCCTTCCTTTAAATTCTCCACACGTTCACATTCACCAAACTTTCATTTAGTCAACTGCACAACTACGTGCCACGTTTTCTTGCTATGACACTATTCATATTTCACAATTTGGTGAAGCCCCCATACTTCCATGTTGCACAGCCACCAAATGAAAGTTAACCCAAACTTCTTTATCTTTCCATCCCCAATACAAGTCAAAATAAAATGACTATCTACTATTTTCATATTTCTTTTATGATAATAATAACTAGAATTCGTTCAACCCAAATCAAAAATGTTTGACTACAAAAGTTAACATATACATGCATTTTTAGATCAACCATAGGGATAGCAAGTGTCATTACAAACAAGGATGTTCAACTTATACTGGTATTCAATTAGCTAAATTGCTAAATGATCAATGCACCTGATTATTTAGGAGGTTGTGTAAATCAATACATCTTCTACTAATTCTTACGTACTAGGGCACACGATTCCTTATATAATTGTGTATGTGTCAACAAAAAAATTCAAACGTACATATATATATATATATATATATTCATCATAACCTCCCTGGCCTTAAGAGTTAAGAGTAAGGGTTTAATATGCTATCAGATGACCATATCAAACTAACAATTGACAATCAATTGTTGAAGTTGCAAAGATTATATATGGACGCTATTATACTCTAAATTAATTGACTAAAGTGCTCCATATCTCACCATACGTTGATGTTGGTATCATCACTTCATTTTGGGGACTTATTCTCACCGCTGTCTTGATGTTGCCGTGGTACGCTCCGGCATTATGTATAGTTTGTAACCCTCTTAGAATAGCCCTACAATAAACACAAACAACTATTATTTCTCTTAGCTCATAAAAAAAATTGTCAATTTATACAACTTTTTTTCCCATTACTATACCTAAGAACGGACTTAGTGTCGGCCCCAAGGCTGATACACCAAGTTCCTAAGTTGTTGTACTCCCAATCCGCCTTTGGTCTTGGGATCCACGAGGTCAAGCTATCTCCGGTGAATTCTTTTCTTGATACAACCGTACTTGCATTTTTGCAAGTACCAACGTAAAACTCATCACAAACTGATTAGTAGTCCAAAGGATTACTATTGGTTACTATTGGAAATGTAGAGCTTCTTGATTAGTATTGGTTAGGTGGACTGGTACTGTTTTGAAATCCAAAGGATTGGTAGTTGGTAGTCCAACAATGGGCTTCAAAAGTTGCGCCATACAAGTGCTTTTTTATTTTATAGTTCAAATTTGGAATATCGATTTGGAATTCCATTTCATGCCAAAGCTGCATACAAAACATGTAAAACAATAATGTTAGGCTTTCTTTATTAGCAAAATAAAATGCATCAAGTAAATAAGTGGAATCAGACTTTACAACTCTTCCATATGGATTTCCTCTAAGCTTCCAATCATTAGTGTCATAATTGGAAGGTTAGGGTAAATCCATCTGGAGGAGTTGTAAATTCTGATTCCACTTATTTAGTTGATGTATTTTATTTTGTTAATAAACAAAGTCTAACTTTATTGTTTTGCATGATTTATATGCAGGTTTGACATGAAATGGAATTTCAAATCGATAATCCGAATTTGAACTATAAAATAAAAAAGCACTTGTATGGCGCAACTTATGAAGCCAATTGTTGGACAACCAATCCTCTGGATTTCAAAACCGTAACAGTCCACCTAACCAAAACTAATCAAGAAGCTCTACATTTACAAAATGTTTTCGAAAACATAACAAATCCTTCAGTTTGTGTTGAGTTTTTCATTGGTACTTGCAAAAATGCAAGTACGGTTGTATCAAGAAAAGAATTCGCTAGAGATAGTTTTACCTCGTGGATCGCAATACTACATGCAGATTGAGAATACAACAACTTGGGAACGTGGTGTATCGGCCTTAGGCCGACACTAAGTCCGTTCTTAGGTATAGTAATAGGAAAGAAAAAGTTTTATAAATTGACATGTTTTTTTTTAATGAGGTATGAGAAAATAATAGTTGTTTGTGTTTCTTGTAGGGCTATTCTGAGAGGTTTACAAGCTATACCTAATGCTGGAGCGTATCACGGCAACATCAAGATGGCGGTGAGGATAAGTCCTCAAAATGAGGTGTTGATAGCAACATCGATGTATGGTGAGATATGGAGCACTTTAGTCAATTAATTTGGAATATAATAGCTTCCATATATAATCATTGCAATTTCAACTGTTGACTCTAA
Source organism: Rhododendron simsii (assembly GCA_014282245.1). NCBI lineage: Eukaryota > Viridiplantae > Streptophyta > Magnoliopsida > Ericales > Ericaceae > Rhododendron > Rhododendron simsii. Next base: position 33,414,949 of record CM024959.1, read on the forward strand.
CTGTTAGTTAGATATGGTCATTTGATAGCATATTAAACCCTTACTCCTAAGCGAGGTTATGATGAATATATATGTACATTTGAATTTTTTTGTTGACACATACACAATTATATATGGAGCCCCTAGTACTTAAGAATTAGTAGAAAAGGTATTGATTTACACAACCTTCTTGAATAATTAGGTGCATTGATCATTTAGCAATTTAGTTGAACATCCTTGTTTTTAGTGACATTTACTATCCCTATGGTTGATCTAAAAATGCATCAGAGAAAAGCTTATGTATATGTTAACTTTTATAGTCAAACATTTTTGATTTGGGTTCAACGAATTATAGTTATTATTATCATAAAAGAAATGTGAAAATAGTAGATAGTCATTTTATTTTGACATGTATTGGGGATGGAGAGATAAAGATGGAAGTAAGTTTGGGTTAACTGTTTTTTTTTGGTGGCTGTGCAACGTAGAAGTATGGGCTTCACCATATTGTGAAATATGAATAATGTCATAGAAATAAAACATGGCATGTAACATGTGCAGTTGACTAAATGAAACTTTGGTGGATGTGAACATTGCTGACTTTGAAGATATTGTGAAGATGGTGGTGCCAAAAGTTATCGATATGCACTGTGCAACTTGTTGCCTAAGACTACAAAGCAAAACAGCTTGCAAAATTTGAGGTAATGTTAGTACTAATTCATATGGTTTATTCCTTCAATTTATGACTGACATTTTAAATTTTTGTAGGGACTTTTGTTTTTTTATATATATACAACACTCCCTTGGTTTGGGAGGGCAAAGAAAGGTTCATGTTTAAGGACATTGTTTGGAAGATCAAGAATAGAGACACGAATGCGTTCAAAACTATTATGTTCAATAGTAGTTTCAAAGACATGACTGGGTGGCAGCGCCGCATTCTGATGAATCCGTCGGGTGCTTTTTATAGGGTCTTGATGTGCAACTTGAACAATGCTTAAACACTAATGTTGTTTCTTTTTTTGGCTGAATATGTAATAAATGTGTCATATCTCTCTAATATTTGTGTAGGGCAATTCTCGAGATGTGAGTCGGCTTCAAATTGAAAGCTTGCTCTACAGTATTCTACCATAATCATTTTCTGTGGTTTATTATGGTTTGGTTCAAAGGTTTCAAACTACAAGCTCGAAATATTTCAAGTGAGTTTTAGCAAATTCATTACCATTTCTAAGTTCATAAATGTTGGTTACTAAATTTGAACGCTCTCTCCAGGAACAATCTGGAGAAAATGTTCACTGCAGAACCATCTCCATGTTACTAGAAGATTGACAGGTGAACACCTCCACTACTATGTTCAAAGTCGCGTTAGTTGTACACTCAGTGTGTGTAGGGTGTGTGGATTGGTGTCATCTGATGTGGGTATTCGTTCATTATGAATCTGACCCGTGGGACGGGATCATCACTATATAGGTATCTGTTCATTATGAATCTGATTGGTATCATCTGATTAGGTATTTATTCATTCACTATGCATGGTAATGCAGGGAAACGTATAAGAAATTGAAGAACGATGCGACAAGGACAATCACAAACACGATAGTTTAGAGAAACTCTCTCTAGACTCTTTTCAATATTCAATAATCAACAACTCCTAGCCCAGAGGCGAACAATCGAATATAAAGGACGCAACCCTAACCCTAGAAAGCGTAAAGTAACCATACTAAAATTATTACAGACCCATAAAGTAGAGGAAAAAATAAGAGTTCTGAAAAAAGAACGGGCTGAAATGGAGTTACCTACAAAAAGTTATAATCGAAACAAAAATAACCCAAAAACGGTTTGAAGGCGTTCGGAGGCCCAAACGGCCTCAGAAGACTAAAAAACACGCGGCACATGGCCGAAGGCGATGTGTCTTGCCCGTTGGGCCGTTTTGGATCGAACCCAAGTGGGCCCAAAGCCAAATTCCTCGGTCAGTTATTTATGAAAATGCTTACTAGTAGGCCTTGGAATGCTTAAGGTGGTACTCCTTTGTAGCTACTACATCACATGGACTCTTTCAGTTTGAGGGCCAGAAGCCTCTCTCTCTCTCTCTCTCTCAGGTTGGTTTACTGTTTCCTGGAGCTGATCTTGCTTACCTATGGCACTGTTTCCTAGAGCTGATTGGGTTTACTGTTTCCTGGAGCTGATCCTTTATCCAAAAAGTTACTCCACATTGCAAGTAGTTGTGTTTGCATGCAACCCACAGTTTTGTTTGGCCTTCTAAGTCTGCTAATATGGTTCTTCTTGGGGATACACATCTATCAAAATCTGGGAATTACACTACCAGATATGGATATATGCGGCTGTTTTTTTTGCATATTCAGTGACTGGTTTTTGGTTTGTGATTTATTTCTGAATTTTCGTTTTCTATGATTTTTTTTCCTACTTTGGAAATTGAAAATTTGATGGTGGATATAGACAAATGTTGGCGTTTTTGATTAGTTTGTGCTTGAATATGCAAAATGGTTTTTGGTTTGTGATTTAGTTTGGTTTGCAATTTGTTCGAGGAATTAATCCGTTAATCAATTTTATGGTTTTTGCTTGAATTCGATGTTTCTGGTTAGGATCCCTCGGATAACGTAAATGTGAGCTGGATCAAATGTTTGTTTTCGCTTTCTATGGAAGCCAAGGGCAGGTACAAGGATTTTGCCATTAGGGAGCCCTCCCTAAGGGCCTGAGCTTGGAACACAAACGCAGAGCTCCCATAGACCTTCACCTTCCGAAGTGACTGCGAAAGGCAACAGTGGCAAAGCTGAATTGGGCTCCATTCTTCCAAGAAGTGTCACAACTTAGCTTGTAACTTCCCGTAGGCAGAGGCATCCAGATCGGCCCAGGAGTATATAGAGGAACACTAGGAGGGGGAATAGAGGGCACAAAGCGGAGGATGACATAGGCCAGAGCAAATTCCTCTCCTGCCATCTTTGTCCTTGTAACAATGGAGGCCGGCATCAATGGGGATCCCTAAAAAACTGATTTGTTGCAACCCTTCCAAATCTGCCGACAAATCAAAACAGCTTTGCTAGGAAAAGCAGGCCGAAGGAAAGAATCCTTTTGGAGATTAAGCACCTCACAGTCCATTTCAGGACAGAGTGGGTATCACAATTCAGAGCTAAACTTCACTGCCAGTCCAAACAGGTTTAGACATTTTGCACCTGTGAAGAATAGTAATGTTTGACAGACTTCCTTTGTTGCTAGCAGGTTATGACACGCTTGCCACCAAAAGTGTGTGACCTTAAGTCGGACCTTACAGCTCCCAGATATAACTCCACAAAGACGGGGAAGGAGAAAAGGAGGTAGAAGGCTTATGGGAGATGACATGAGTGGGCCGTGTGGTACCCAATCTTGACAGTAAAAATTCCATTGCATGAGAAGTTCTAGATTAACTCATTGGAAGCTTCAATTTTGGCAATAGGAATCGGAGCAATGCAATTCGCTTTTTCCTTCAAGAGGCAAGCTCTCAGCTCTTGAATCTTCCACCCTTTAGAAACTGGCTTGATTAAGTCTCCAACTCTTCGATCTTGGGGTTGGTCAAGAAAGGGAAATTGAATCAGAGAATTTGAAGGTGTCCAAAATTAGTGGGAAGGCCTTTATAGAGTCGCCGTGTCACACCATTAGAGAGTCAGTCCCTGCTTTGGAGGATGCTAGCCCAAGCCCAACAGGGCTTAGCTCCTTTTCCTGTAAATAGTTTGAAACAACTGCACTCATTAGGCATTTGAATTTTTCGGGATCCTCCTACCCTGTTTGCCAAGTAAAGCAAGATGAAGCTATTGAAGTCATGAAAGCCATGCCCCCTTGGAAACTTGGCTCTGAATATCTCTTCGTTGTTGAGCCAATGGGTTTTGGACTCCTTCGGATCTCCCGAGTCCGGACCACCAGAATTTTCTAACATAGGAGCTTAGTTTATTGCAAAATTTGTTGGACATAGCTAAACATGTACAACATTGCCTGATTAGGAATATCTGGCACCACGGCTTTGATTAGAACTTCGCTCCCAGCTTGTGAAAGGAGATTGATCTTCCAATAAGGACTTTATGCGGCAGCTCTTTACATGCTCTCATTCTAGTGTCCTCTCATTTGTGATATCTCAAGTAAATAGCAGATATTCTTTTGCTAGTAAGCTGGTTGATGCTCGCGGAGAAATTGAGATAGGACTTGTCAAAATTAATACGCGGACCCAGGTAACAAGAGAGATCGGGAGGATGGAATTCACGAACTAATCATCACCATTTTAAACTTGGTCTCCAGTCCATTTTGTAATTTTGACCAAGGCCCAGTACAGTGCCAATATTTTTTTTTTTTTTTTACGGATCAGTTCGGCTCCAATGTTTGTCTTTTTTAAAGTCTTAGGTCCACTCTTATTTTTTTTATGGAACAGATATGCCCTTCTCTTCGTTTCAACTAAAAACATGAAAACCTGAAATATGATGAGGACAAGATGGCAACGTCGAGAGTGTCGACTATGAACACACAACAGCCGGCGACGACAGAGGGAGATAATCGTCTCTCTCATCTAGGTTCAGGAAATCTCAGCACCTCTCTCTCTCATCTAGATTCAAAAATCTCGGTTTCCATGGTGAGAATTGTCGACAGTAACACTCTCATCTGCATCAACCACCTCCTTATTTTGATTCCGCTGCTGCGTCAACAATCACCACCGCCGCTACCAGAACTAGGATCGCGTCCTCTCTTTCTCTACCCCCTCTATATATGCATGCATATATATAAGTAGATATCGATGTTTAGACAACATTAGCTAGGAGTCATCTCTTCATAAAAAAGAATTAAGAAAAAAAAAAGTCACACCCAAGTTGAAGATTCGACTGAGCAGAAGGTAAAGGACGATCAACCAGTAACCCAACCTGAACGAGAGAGAGAGAGAGAGAGAGAGAGAGAGAGAGAGAGAGAGAGAGTCAGTGAAGGAGTACGTTCATAAAAGCAAAATGATCCAGCAGTGATCATCTCATCACACCAGTCAGGTCTAAAATAAACAACTTCCTAAATCATTTGACACCACTCCGACACCCAATTTGGAAAACTAGATAGATAATTCAGTATATAGAAACGATTCTCTCTCATATATATACAATGGAACAAAGTTGGCTATGTTCGTTTGCTGATTTTGGCAAAAAAATATGTAATGCTCTCCGAAACTTGGCTTTGAACTTCTCTCCAAGATTTTGTTCATTTCGAAATTCTGGTGCAGTTATAAAAGTAAAACTCTGAGATGTTTGGTTTAAATTTTTTAATTTTTTTGTAATTTTTTTAAGCTGTGAGAAGGCTACAACATTGCACAATTTGAGAACAAAAGAACATGACATTGGCAATCTAGAATACAGATCCAAATAGAAGAAAACAATAAAGATAGAGCACACTTGGTCAAAAGAATAGAAAACAATAAAGTTGGAAAACAGTACATGAAAGTGTCCATCGATATGAATCTGAACCGTTTATTATTGTTTCATGGACACTTTCACGTACAGTTGTCATGGAACATACCGTTTTTGCTTCCATTATACTCATATAATCAGCCCTTCCATGTCTTGGATGAAACATGAAAGAGTAGAAAAGCCATTAGAATCGTAATACCCCGGCAGAGGGATAGACTCGCTACTAGGGATGGGCATTTGGCCTCACCACGACCCGATATGGAAACAGCGCGGGGATGAGTTTTAGGAATTCCAACCTGTCCGGACCAGCCAAAAACCCAAACCACTCTTGTCTTGGGGCTATCACTAACAAGATGCATGATAGCTGCTCAGAATGAAAGGGGAGTCAATTTTCACATTAGGCTTTCTCAAAAAAAAAAATTCCAAATTTGCCACTAGTGTACTCTTACCAAACATTGGCGTACATTTCTCAAAACTCTAATTTGATCTGGGATTATAGGATTATACTTCCAGATGAGGGAACCTAGGAGAGCCACTAAATCTGACCATCATCCATATATGATTCATGCTAGATTCTGACCAACTACGAATCCTATCTCTCTTTGCTCTATTATAGCAGATAAGATACACAATGTAGATATAGGGACGAAGAAGATGAAGGTTCTGTTAAATCTCCAACAACAAGCAGTTGGGTTCCTTCAGTATCAAATAGCCTACAATTGCGGTAGATTTCAGAGTACCATTCCGTGTCAACTACTGAAAGCGAAATCTGGTGGATAGATAACGGATGTCAAAACAAGAAAATGAAATATCAGAAAGTACATGTTGCCTTACATTACGGCATACCAAAATTCTAAAAACATTGCCACGCCTGGGAAAAAAAAGAACGAAATGCAAACATTAATCCATAAATTAGAACTCACTAGAAGCCCGTCTGCATACACATTTACCTCACAGCATCATGTTCAATCAACCCACAAGGGGATTAAGCACTTGGCCAATGAATAGCACCGCACCAGTATTGTCTTCTCTAATGACGAACAATAAAGGGTGGTCGGCCACAAAATCTATCTCCTCTGGCTCTTCATAACACTCGTACGTCATAAAACCAACGGAAGCAGCTGCCGCTTTTGTGCCTTCTTCATTAACTTCAATGAAAGCTTTGTGGAAAATGCTCGAAACGTAAAGTTCTCGACCGATGGTAGTGGATTCTACCATCTCTGTCAGCCCCGCTCCACCAGGGGAAAAAGGCAAAACCAACCCTATTCCCTTCAAAACTTTAGAAGCTTCGAAGCTAAAAGAGAATTTAAATTTTGGGATCAGGAATTCACCCACTTCTACTCTTTCACACGGCAAGTGGCGGTCTAAGAACCCAGATTTAGAACTCATTTTCCGCATTAAAGCAGAAAGACCATCTTTTGCATTTGGAAGATACAAGTACATAGAAAATCGACGTTTATCTTCACCTTGATTGTAAGGAAGCCTTAAGACTTTGAAACTATTAAATTCGCTAATGAATTGGTCCTTCTTACTTGTCATGAAGGGTACTTGAACCGAACTCCCATTCAGGAGGTGAAACTCTTGGTCTTTGGTTTTCGGCGCGTTGAATTTCTCAGTCCACGCTCCTTTAAAATAAAGTGCATTTGCAAAGATGAGTCTGGTTAAATTATTGACTGAACCGGAAGCAAGAACTTCTTTGATAAGCCCATTGGTCTCCTTTTTAGCCCATCGATTAACTTCATTGGCCTTCACAATGATCAACAGAAAACTTAAAGATTAGCACATGCATGATCTACCCTTAATGGACTAGGCATCACCCAAACAACACCGAAAATGGACCTTCTTAGCTTTGATGAACACTGTTGTATACTCCCCCTCCCAAAATGATAGTTTCTTATGAAAAAATTTGCAATTTAAAGTACTTCCCTAAATGATTTTTCGAGTTAACAAAATTAAAGATCTCGATTCATTGTCTAATTTGGTGCGCCAAAATTTTAAACATTATGAACATAAGTACTTTAACTTTTTAACGTCTTCGGACTATCATTTTGAGATGGATGAACTATTACGCATTTTAACTGGACATGAACAAGTCAGTTGTTCGGTCTCATGAAGCGTCTGAAAAATGTAGTTGCACTCTTAGGCTTGTCATTGTTTCCTCGTACAATATTTGCCACCAAGCCTTTTTGGAACACAAACCCCTAAAAATTCAAAATAATGTTGCAGAAGCTATTTTCAAACTAAACCTTAACAAACTACTACTCTTGTTGTCTTAGAAATTCAAACTACTAAAAATCGTCTCGCCTCGTGATCGATACAATTAAAACACCTTCGAGATTGACTCACTTAACTGACAAGACGAGCCGAGTTAAATTTTATAAACCACTACTCGGCTCCGGCTAACCTACATACAGTTGAAAAAACACACAACAAAAAAATTGGCTTAGAGAAACAACCGACCTTAGTCTGAAAATCGACATGATTCAAAGCCGCTTTATAAACAATATCAACCACCTTTTCGAAAGAAGGCTTAAGAGAAAGCGATTGGTCCACCCAAACCCCATTGGCGAACGACAGCGTTGGGCCGCCAGTGGGCCCGCCATCAGCGAAGACGAGGGAGACGAGTTGGGAGGTGAGAGAGTTGAGGTCGTCGGTGGATTTGGAGTTGAGGAGAGAGAGTACTTGGGATTGGGTTGGGCCTTTGGATCCGGCTGTGATCAAGCCCAAAACGACGTGGATCAAGGGGGGAGAGAAGACAAGGTTCGAGTCCTTGGATGCGGATTGAGATACTTGTTTAGCGAAGGATAGGGAGACATCGGTTTGGTTTCTAATCAATTGTTTCAGGTCCGTTTTGCTTAGGAGTTGTGGAAGGGAGTTTGTTTTTCTCTTCATCATCTTGTGGAAGAGACTTTGTTGGAGGGAGGAGAAGGATTGGAGAGAGAGAGAGAGAGAGGAAGAGAGAGAGAGGCCGAAGTCAGATTTGGAAGAAATCTTGACAAATAAATAACAATTCCTAAGGAGGTGCACTTGTGAGATGTGTAGTGGCAGAAGTTTGATTGTTGGTTGAAGAATTTGGGTTTGAAAAGAATTTGTTTGAGAATTAATTTCCTGTACGTATATGCTAAGGAAATAGGGGTAGAGGGAAACTTATTTATGCGGCAGCTCTTTACGAAGTTAAGAAATTTCAGCCCGTTCGTTTCGGTATTGGATGACTTGGATTAAAAATAATCTTTTAACGGTAATAGATCTAATACCGTTAATAAATTATTTTTAATCCGAATTGTCCAAAACATTTTTCGACGACCGAAATTGAGCTCCGTAAACACTTGTTTACTGGTGCTCTACAAACAAAATTTTCTTTTAGGAGTAACTAAGCTTGGGCAATATTTTAAGGAAACTTCAATTGGGTGTGGACCAAGTAACAAGGTTTCTTTGGAAATAAAAGGATGCTACTTGGATTGGCAAATGTTGCCAAGCGCGAGTGCTTGGTAGCAGTGTTGAGCGACACATTCGGCCGCTCAATTGCCCAATCCGAGCCGTTAATTGCTGAGATGGATGGCTGGATCAGCCGCACTACACGTGTAGTGCGGAGGGTGCACTACAGCACCCTGTGTCCCGTTTCAAAGTTGCAACAAGATCTTGTTGTAATGTCACAAGAATTTCAGAGTACACAGTCACCGAAAAAATGCCAGGAATCAAACAGCTACTTACAATACCATTGAAGGAGTATCAGAAATCACAAATTGCCCACACCATAGTATATATACCAGGTATGTTTTCACCATTAACGAAATACAAACATTGCCATGCCAAAAAAAGCGAAATGCAAACATCAATGACGAAATTAGAACTCACTACAAGCTCAATATGTGTTGGGCTTCATCGATCGACATCGACATACACATTTACCTCACTGCGTCAGATCAGGTTCAATCAACCCGCAAGGGGATTAAGCACTTGGCCAATGAATAGCACCGCACCAGTCATGTCTTCTCTAATTACGAACAAGAAAGGGTGGTCGGCCACAAAATCTATCGGCTCTACATAACAAAATGCCTTCATAACACAAGCGGAAGCGGCTGCTGCTTCGGTGCCTTCTTCATTAACTTCAATGCAAGCTTTGTGGAAAATGCTCGAAACGTATAGATCTCGACCGACAGTAGTGGATTCCACCATCTCTGTCAGCCCCGCTTCACCAAGGGAAAAAGGCAAAACCAACCCTAATCCCTTCAGAACTTCAGAAGCTTCGAAGCCAAAAGAGAATTTAAATTTTGGGATTAGGAATCTACCCAGTTCTACCATTCGGCAGGGCAAGTGGCGATCTAAGAACCCAGATTCGGAACTCACTTTCTCCATTAAAGCGGAAAGACCACTTTTCGCATTTGGAAGAAAGAAGTACATGGAAAATCGGCGCTTATCTTCACCTTGTTTGTAAGGAAGCCTTGAGACTTTGAAACTGTCAAATGCGCTAACAAATTGTTCCTCCTCGCTTGTCATGAAGGGTACTTGAACTGAACTCCCATTCAGGAGGTGGAACTCTTGCTGTTGGGTTTTCGATGCGTCGAATTTCTCAATCCACGCTCCTTTGAAATAGAGTGCATTTGCAAAGATGAGTCTGGTTAAAGCATCGACTGAACTAGAAGGAAGAACTTCTTTGATAAGCCCATTAGTCTCCTTTTCAGCCCACTTATTCACTTCATTGGCCACCTCAACAGCCTTCCCAATGACCAATTGAAAACTGAAAGATTAGCGCATGTATAATCTACCCTTACTCAACTAGGCAGCCCAAAAATGCAAAGGAACAGGGGCGACGCTAGATTATGCTCTCTCTCTCTTTTTTTTGTGTGTGGTAAATATGAATATGCATTTTAATAGGACAAGTGACTTGTGTGGTGTCATGAACCCTTTGAAAGTGTAATTGAACTCTTATGCTTGTCATTGTTGTCTTAGAACGTCAAACTCCTTAGAATCGTCTTGGCTCACGATCAACGCGATTAAAACAAATGGCTTTGACGCAGCGGAATTAACAAAGAGATTAGTTGCGTACTAATCGAATGAATGATAAACTCGAGTTTACGAGGGAAAAAGACAAAATCTGAATAATATTGATAAAAAGTTGTATAAACATTAGGGTACAACCCCTTTTAAAGGGAAAATGAGTAACCCTAGCAAAATCCTAACTCAAAAAAGAAAATTCTGAAAATTTGGGAAAAATAATAAATTGGAAAAAGGAAAGAAACACATGACTTTCCTAAAAAGAATAAATTTCTACGGAATTATACGCTAAAAGTTATTAACGAAACAAATATTTCCTTAAACGGCAAAAACGTCCAATTGGAGGCCTAATCAAAAGAATTAGGCCGGAAAACACCATCGATCATCAACCTAAAGTTTATAAGTATTGACCGCAGCGCGAAAATAAGTCAGCCCTCCAAGTTTGTACCCTATCCAAGCTCGTCCGAAAGTGACCAGATCGGATAATTTGTAATTAAACAACGTTTGAGCTTCCAAGGTTTCGACCGGTCCAATTAAACATGAAATTGGGCATCTACATGTTCTACATCAGGCTCGCTTGATAAACAAGACGAGCTGAGCTTCATTTTAGAAACCACTATTTGACTACCCTACACACAGCTGCAAAAACACATACCAAGCGAATTGTCCGAGAGAAATAACTGACCTGAGTAGAAAAATCGACATGATTCAAAGCCGCTTTATAAACAGTATTGACCACCTTTTTGAAAGAAGGCTTAAGAGAAAGCGACTGGTCTACCCAAACCCCGTTGGCGTACGACAGCGTTGGGCCGCCAGTGGGCCCGCCGTCGACGAAGACGAGGGAGACAAGTTGGGAGGTGAGAGAGTTGAGGTCGTCGGTGGATTCGGAGTTGAGGAGAGAGAGTACTTGGGATTGCGTTGGGCCTTTGGATCCGTCTGCGATCAAGCACAAAACCAGGTGGATCAAGGGGGGAGAAAAGACAAGGTTCGAGTCCTTGGATTCGGATTGAGATACTCGTTTTGCGAAGGATAGGGAGACATCGGTTTGGTTTCTAATCAATTGTTTCAGGTCCATGCTGTTTGGGAGTTGGGGAAGGGAGTTTTGGAAGAGACTTCGTTGGAGTAAGAAGGATTGCACTGAGAGGGAGAGAGAGTAAAGGAGGGAGAGGGATATCTGCACTATATAGTATAGAGAGCTGCTAACCACACATATATCTGTGCACAGATTTTGTTGTGGAGTCAACCATGGTTTCCACACAAACGATTCAAACCGTTCATTAGATGTAAAATATTTTTTCAAAGGTCCCCGTAAAAAAAAAACTCAATCTAATATCTATAGGTGCTTGATCCAATCATCTAAATTTTCATTCAGATTTTTCAGGTAATAAAAAATTAGATGATTAGATCAAGCACTTATAGGTATTAGATTGAGCTGATTTTCTTAATTAACCCTTGAAAAAATGTTTTACATTTAATGAATGGCTCGGATTGTTTGTGTGGGACCTGTGGTAGACCCCACAATAAAATCTGTGCACAAATACAGATTATCTGTGTGGACAGATTTACCGTAGAGTATAGATACTGGTTTAAATACCCAATGATTTCCTCAATATACCTCAGAAAAATATACGTATCATATGATCCGCCAAGTTAAATTTTTTAGAGATGTTACATACACTATCATCCATACACTACCATCCACTGTATTTTTTGTGGGGTTCACCCCGAGTTTCAAAAAAATACAGAAAAATATCCATAAATTTTAGATTAATATTTTATGGGGCCCAGTAAAAAATCAGCTTTAATGGATATCAGTAAGTATTATTTCTTGATTAAAAGGAGCGAAACTGCTCAACTGCACAGTTTCGCCCCTACGAATCAAGAAATAATACTTACCGATATTAGTTGGAGCTGATTTTTTTATAAGGCTCCATAATATATTATTTTAAAAATTATGAACATTTTTCTGTATTTTTTTGAGACCGGAGGTGGACCCTACAAAAAATGTAATGAATGGTGTAATGGTTGGATGTATTGTACCTAGATTTATTGTAAATTTTTTTGGGGTTGCGAGAAGAAATATTAAAAATTACATTTTGGGTCATAAGAAAAATTCAGATCCACACAATATTTACTCGATATCTATACTATATAGTAACATAGTCAAATGTCGTTTGAATAGGATTGCGACTGACATGGTTCAAACAACGAATTTGTAGAGTTGGAATTACGACAATATATTTGTTTGTTGGATACCGATTGTCATCCGATCTTGTCAAATGTCGTTTGAATAGCATTGCAAGAGACATGGTGCAAACAACGAATTTGTAGAGTTGGAATTCCGACAATATATTTGTTTATTGGATACAGATTGTCATCCGATCTTGTAGATTTTTCGATTCCAGCGAACGATGACACTAGAGCTTGAATCCGATTCATTTTTACCAAATAAGTATTCGCAATTTCTGAGGGTTGTTATAGCGATAAAATAAAGCCTTTATTATTAATAATAAGTTAAATAAATTACTTGTGGGACTACTGCTTAGCCTCCGAACCTCGCCTACAAATAAGGTTGAGACACCCCAAGCGTAGGGCTAGATCGTCGATAGCATAATATCCGGAAGTCCGGGATCGTACCCACAGAGAATCGAAATATAGCTAGTTTGGATTGTAGGTTTTATATAGTGGAATCCGGCGTTCAAGACGGCCAACTTGATTTTGCATTTAAAAGTGAAAACTAAGGAAAATATTAGAAATGAGCTTAATTAACTTAAAAGAGGCAAGTCTAGGGATCGTCCATTCCTTGACAAAGGCCGTTACCGGTTCTCAATTATAACTCAAGTGAGAGTCACGACCGCGTGCTCACGCCCGGAAGATTTAGCTTTAACGACTACGTTTGTCAAAAGATGTGATTAAACGGAATTAACTCAACCTATTTTTGCTAATGCATCTAACACGTAGGAGGCAACGAGCCCTCAATATGCCACTTGCCAAGACCGCTTGACTAAACAACATACCAAGGAGTTAACACCCCTCGCTTAGACCAAAATGGCTAGATTAATTCATTTCCGAAAACCATGATTTTAAGCCCGAAGGTTCGAGAACCAAATAACAACTTAATTCATTGGGAAAGATTAGCCCAAGACTTAGCCAAAAGACTACTCAACCATAGCTAAAAGACTAGACATGGTAAGAAAATGGAGCGAAAGATTTAACCGATAAAAACGTAAATAAACTTGATTTATGCAAAGATCTAAAGAGTAGCTACAACATTAATAAACAAGAAATTAACATAAGATAAATACTTACTTGAGTTCTTGAAGGAAATTACAAAAGAGAAAGCTTGAAGAACAACAATGGAGGAAAATCCTAGGGAGAAGAAAGACTAAGGCCTAAAATCTAACTAATGGCCCATACTTACCATATATGGCATATAAGCCTATTTATAGGGTCCTAAAGTTAAGTTACAAAGGACTAAAAAGTCCCCAAAATATCCCAAAAACATTCCACAAGTGGAAACTTTCTATAAATGGAAGGTAGAGAAAGTAGCAAAAACGTGGCTCAGTTCTGCAGTATGAACCGGTACAGCCAAAACCCGTACCGGTTCATGTCTTCAAAAACGCTGAAAGACAAACTCTGGACAGCATAAACCGGTACGGCCAAAATCCGTACCGGTTCAAGCTTGACAGCTTTTTTGGGCAACTTCGCGGGCTCGCTCCGGACACTCCCGAACTCGGATTTAGGCGTTCTTTGGACCGTTGGAAAGCTTGTTGAGTCTACTTTCTAACCCAAGTGGTTTGGATCAAAAGTACTTTGTACACCAAAAGTTATGACAGTTCTACCCTCAGCACGTCGGAAGATGAGTAATTTTGGTAAAATCCTCACTTCTCCTTCAATTCCCTTGACCCTTGGGAGACCCGAACAACCTCCAAACCATTTTTTCATGACCACAACGGGGTGGCATGCGGCCTTGATTACTTGGTTACACCCGGAGCATTCCTTGGCGTTCAAACGCGCCTTATTTATACGAATTACCTGAAATACACAAAAACACACCTTACGTGCGATATCACTATAAAAACTAAATAAACGCAAGTTAAACCAATATAGTACGGGACTAGTCGCACCAAATATCTATAATATTGGGTGCTCATCAACTACATAAATTTAAGGAATTAGTTACTATGTTGTGATCCTGAAGAAAGAGAGAATAAAATTGGGAATATTCTGTGATTAGTTGGTATTTCTTTTATACAATATATTACTTTGGAAGCCAAATGAATATTAAAAGTTTTCAATTAAATTTTGATGATCCAAGCTACTCAATATGATCAGAATGTGAATTTAAAGTTACCCTCTAGAAATCAGAAAAAAATGGACCGAAAAGGGCTTGATCTGAGCAGTTTTTAGCTCAGAATAGATGAACAATTCAATTAAAAACTGCTCAAAACAAGAACTTTCCGGTCATATTTTTTACTAATTTCTTGCGAGCACCCTTAAAATCCCATTCTGCATACATTGAATGGCTCGAATCATAAAAATTCGATCGGAAACTATGAGATTAAAATTTGAGATATTTTTTTAAATATTTTTTTACGTGTCCCTTGAACCGACCCGAATATAAAATGTTAATCAACACATTATTGTTCTTGAGTGTCTACTGAAAAATTAATATTTTAATTTGAAAGGTTAGTCAACATATCTTCACACTTGATTTACATGATGTAACGTCAATTGCAGAAAAAGTTTTGCAATTCACTACCCTGAAACCAAATGCTGTGCCATAAATGGTTTTTATAAGGAAACTTGAATAAATCTTTTTTTTTTTAAATAAGGATACTTAAACTTTACAAACTTTAAAAATGATGGGATTTGGTTATCATTGGTGTTTGTTTAATAAAATTCATGGTGAAAGGGTTTTTGTTATTTACTTGGGTTGGATTGGTTGCTAGGATTGAGTGAGACAGTATGTAATCGTTGTTAGTTTTACTCAGTGTTCCTTGATGATTCGGGTCGTTACAGCTTACTTGTTGAGAAGCTCGATCAAAATCTCTAGCTATATATTGTTAATTGTAATTTGCCACCATAATTTAGATCCATGAGAATTTTATTTTTTTTGCAACCAAATATGGGATCCTGCATATTCACAAGCTAGTAAAATCTAAAGTTGTGCAAATTTATTTACCGCATTTACCGCTTCTGTGTTGACCTAGAATTATCTACTTTACAATGATTGGAAATGTAGAAGCTGGGATTCGAAAGGACATTGTTGACTTTGAAGATATCGTGAAGATGATAGTTGCAGGACATCCAATCACCCCCCCCCCCCCCCCCCCCCCCGGAGCCACTCCAGCGGGTGGTGCCAAAAGTTATCTGTTCCATGCACTGTTGCCTAAGACTACAAAGCAAAACAACTTGCAAAATTTGAGGTAATTTTAGTACTAACTCATATGGTTCATTCCTTCAATTTATGACTGACATTTTTTATTTTTGCAGGGACTTTTGTTTTTTTATATACAACTCACCCTTGGTTTGGGAGGGCAAAGAAAGGTTCATGTTTAAGGACATTGTTTGGAACATCAAGAATAGAGACACGAATGCATTCAAAACTATTACGTTCGATAGCAGTTTCATAGACATGATCAGGTGGTAGCGCCGCATTCCGATGAATCCATCAGGTGCTTTTTATAGGGTCTTGATGTACAACCCGAACAATGCTTCTAATCCCAATCAAACATATCCAACTGTTGTATAGAATGATGAGAGTGGATTCGTTGATTACGAGAGGAACTTTCTTGTCCATTTTCAGACCCATGTATACGTAAGTAATTATAAACACTAATGTTGTTTCTTTTTTTGGCTGAATATGTAATAAATGTGTCATCTCTCTAATATTTGTATAGGTCAATTCTCGAGATGTGAGTCGGCTTCAAATTGAAAGCTTGCCCTACAATATTCTACCAGAATCATGTTCTGTTGTTTATTATGGTTTGGTTCAAAGATTTCAAACTACAAGCTCGAAATATTTTAAGTGAGTTTTAGGAAATTCACTACCATTTCTAGTTCATAAATGTTGGTTACTAAATTTGAACGCTCTCTCCAGGAACAATCCGGAGAAAATGTTCATTGCAGAACCATCTCCCTGTTACTAGAAGATTGACAGGTGAACACCTCCACTACTATTTCAAAGTCGTGTTAGTTGTACACTCAGTGTGTGTGGATTGGTGTCATCTGATGTGGGTATTCGTTCATTATGAATTTGACTGGTGGGATAGGATGATCACTATATAGGTATTTGTTCATTATGAATTTGATTGGTGTCATCTGATTAGGTATTTGTTCATTATGCATGGACTCTTTCAGTTTGAGGGCCCGAAGCTGATCTCTCTCTCTCTCTCACAGGTTGGTTTACTGTTTCCTGGAGCTGATCCTTTGTCCAAAAAGTTACTCCACATTGCAAGTTGTTGTGTTTGCATGCTACCCACAGTTTTGTTTGGCCTTCTAAGTCTGCTACTATGGTTCTTCTTGGGGATACACCATTAGTATCTATATAAATCTGGGAATTACACTACCAGATATGGATATATGCGGCTGTTTTTTTTTTTTTTGCATATTCAGTGACTGGTTTTTGGTTTGTGATTTAGTTCTAAATTTTGTCATTTTCTATGATTTTTTTCCCTACTTTGGAAATTGAAAATTTGATGGTGGATATAGACAAATGTTTGCGTTTTTGATTAGTTTGTGCTTGATTTTAAGTCCATATGCTAAAATGAATATCTATCCATCAGTAAGAAAAGGAAAATTGCTGATAAAAAACAATTGACTAGTAATTTTTTTTCCTGTGTATTTTTTTGAGGAATTAATTCGTTAATCAATTTTATGGTTTTTGGGCTTGAATTTGATGGGATCCCTCGGATAACGTAATATGTTATGTGAGCTGGATCAAATGTTGTTTTCGCTTTCTATGGAAGCCAAGGGCAGGTACAAGGATTTTGCCATTAGGGAGCCCTCCCTAAGGGCTTGAGCTTGGAACACAAACGCAGAGCTCCCATAGACCTTCACCTTCTGAAGTGACTGCGAAAGGCAACAGCGACATAACTGAATTGGGCTCTGATAAGTATAAAATAACCTCCCAAGGTCAGCTCAGACCAGGATGCCTAGCTCAACACGAAGGGCCATGTAGGGGTCCTAGAGACATGGAGCTTAGCTTGAAGAACTGAGCTTAGTGGACCAGCCCAAGGGCAAAGGTCAGCCCAAACCAAAGAGCTCACGAGCACAGCCCTAAGGGCTCGAGCTAGAGTCCCAAGGACATGGAATCTAGCCTATAATAGCTAGCTTCTATTAAACCAGTCCAAGGACGGAGGCCAGCTCATGAGCACAGCTCATAGAAAGATACAGGTGAGCTCGGCAAATATGACAAACCTGCAGTCAGACTTATAAAACACTCCATAAGAGAGGTTCGTATAGTCTAGGGGATTCAGAGAAGAGTCAGACTCTTATCCCCTTTCTAGAATAGCCAAGGCCTTATCTCATCCCAAGGGATGGGGCTGCAAATCTCAAGGGATAACCATGAGAAACCCATGCATGAAGGGAACTTAGAGAGCAGCCACATGCCTTATGATCTCCTCAGAAAAGATCAAGCTACGGTCCACAAAGGTCCGTGTACCGCGAGGACTTCTAACCTTGATGACAATCACAGAGTCCTAAGGAGAGGAGAACTCCTAAACCTGATAAGGACCAAAAAAGTCCTAAGTAAGGAGGACACTCCATCACCGACCTATTCCCGTCAAGTACGGATAAGCCCAAGAGGTCCCAGCACCGTAAGGACTCCTAACCTGACAAGCAAGTACAAGAGTCCAAAGGTGAAGGGACTCCAAGGTGAAGCGACTCCTCAAACCTAATAAGGATCAGGGGAGTCCTAAGGTGAGGATGACACTCCAACACCTATCTATACCCGCTACGAGCGGATGAGACTTAAGAGTCCCGGTCCCAAGGGGTTCCTCCCAAAATGCCTATATAAAGATCACATCTCCACCTCACAAAGGTACGCGATAGATACGGAACTCATACTTAGTCCATTCTCTTCATATCACTGACTTAGGCATCGGAGGGGCGATGGCGACAGCCACGCCGGTGCCCGTAGTTTACCGTGTCTGTTTTGCAGGTCGTTAATTGAGCACGCCGGAGGCCGTTTCATCCGCTGGAGGACTAGGTGGGCGGTTGAGGATCCTCTCCTCCGGAGGAGACCAAAAACCGCTTCATCAGGCTCCATTCTTCCAAGAAGTGTCACAACTTAGCTTGTAACTTCCCCAAGGCGGAGGCATCCAGATCGGCCCAGGTGTATATAGAGGAACACTAGGAGGGGCAATAGAGGACACAAAGCGGAGGATGTCACAGGCCAGAGCAAATTCCTCTCCAGCCATCTTTGTCCTTGTAACAATGGAGGCAGGCATCAATGGGGATCCCTAAAAAACTGATTTGTTGCAACCCTTCCAAATCTGCCTGACAAATCAAAACAGCTTTGCTAGGAAAATCCGGCCGAAGGAAAGAATCCCTTTGGAGATTAAGCACCTCACAGTCCATTTCAGGACAGAGTGGGTATCACAATTCAGAGCTAAACTTCACTAACAGTCCAAACAGGTTTAGACATTTTGCACTTGTGAAGAATAATAATGTTCGACAGACTTCCCTTCAGAGAGACAAAGGGGGCAGCAGGGGAATGCCTACATTTGCATTTATCAAGGTTTTTGTAGTAGGCCGAGCAAGAGCGCTTGCGCCGTGCGTATATGAGCCGTGCCATTTACTATCCCCAGAGCCCGATCCGTCCCAGCTATTTTGGTGAAAGGTTCGGCCGTGCCGACGGTGAATTACCGGTACACGTTCCCCTCTCTGTTGGTCGGGATGGTTTCGTCGGTACCGTTGGTCGTCGGCCCCCACGCTCGGTGCTGAACGAACGTGGGCCACGCTTCCAGCTCACCCACGTGGTAGTAACGGTTTCGGTTGTGACGTCGTCCTAATGATTGCCCTGAATGGCGTGAGGGCACGTGAAGGTGCCAGCTCATGACCCAAAACGGTTACAGAAACCCTAATATGACGTAGGGGTGAGGTCAGCCGACACGTGTCATGCATCGGTGCAGCCTTGGAAGCCAAGCTAGGAAATGGTTATAAATATGCCTTCATGCCTCCTTGAAGAAGGTACGCACTGTTCATTCTCAACCCTAGCTCTTAGCTCTCCACCTCTCTGAGAAGCTGTACTTATCCTTGCACCGGAGGGCCATCCCGGAGGACCTCCGGTGTGGTCTTTAGTCGTGCTTCGTTTTGCAGGGCGAAGGGCTGGATTCGAGACGAGCTGTGAACTTACCGGATCGGAGCCCCCACAATTTGGTGAACCCGACGTGAACTCCCTTTTTCTCCCAACCTCGCGGCGGCTCCTCCGTGTTCTTCCTCCTCTTCATATCTCCTGAAACCTACACCACCGCCTCTCCACCTCGGAAATGGGCGGTCCACCACCTCCTTTTCAGCCGCCTAACCCCTCCATACAGATCCAATCTGAAACAGGAGTAAACATCCTCTCTCCGTCTCACCCTCCTGGCTTCACTCCTCCTGTTGCAAGCACCTCCATCCTCCGTCCAGCAGGTCTAAGCGAAGACGCTCTGGCCTACGTCCAAATGCTTGAACAGCAGCAGGAACAAACCAACGCTGACGTTGCAATCCTCAAAATGGAAATGGCTCGTATGAAAGCAAGTAACCGTCCGCCGCCTCCCATTCTGATTCCCAGGGAAGACGCCGACGGCGAAACTTGCCTCCCCCCCCCCCGTTAGATGAGAATGACAATCGGCACCGTATCTCTGTACACGACCGTCTAGATCCCCCCCCTACGGCCAATCGGGTCGAGGGCGTCGCTCGCTTCGGGCAGCAACGTTCTTCGATCCACAAACGCCTCGGTGGTGGGATCAGCACGGAAAGGGCTGACGGTAGGCGAGAGGGGAAGTTTCATACTCTATCTCCAGTCCACGGCAAGACGAAATACGCCCAAGCTCTCAAAGCTACGACACGGGTCGAGCTCCCGACAACAGCAACATTGGTCCTACGACTCAGGACGGCGGTAAAAGCGAACGTTCGAAGGTACGGAAAAAGACCCTGCACGACGCCAAAAACACGAGGGATTCGCCCAAAAAAATGATTCGGAACAGGCGGTCCTGTCGATCATCGAAGCGCCAGAAAGATCCCTCGGATCGAGAAAAGTTGAGTGTCGTCACGGCAGAATGACAACCCACGGCCGACGAGTTTACCGAACCGATCATCTCCCCAGAATATGTTCCAGAAAGCACATGAGCCAAGAAGAAGGAATCTGACGCCGACGGCGAGAAGAGAGACGATAGGGAAAGGGCTTATTCAAGCCCCAAAGAGGTCACGTATCGACCGAGATGGGCGCCCACCCAGGAACGACGCAGAGTACAGCTTAAAAAGTTGACTGAATCCCCTTTCTCGCCGCATTCAAGCAATCTGCAAATGTTGGTGTGAACTCCAAAGTTTACAGAAGTTCGATCCGGGAGGAGGACGACAGAGGCTACCACGCACATCATATGTATCGAAGCACATATCCTGCGTAACTGAGACGATGCCATCATGTCCTGGGTTTGTGTCGATTTTAGGGATTTGAACAAGGCAAGCCCAAAGATAGTTTTTTACTTGCCTCCATGATGTGATTGTGGACAACAAGGCAGGCATTTGCTTGCTCTCCTTTGTCGATGGGTTCGCAGGATACAATCAGATCTTCATGGCCCCAGAGGATCAGAGAAGACAACGTTCGTCACGGAATGGGGGGACCTACTGTTACGTGAAAATGCCATTTGGACTCAAGAATGCCGGTTGCACTTTTCAAAGGGCCCAAACAACTCTGTTCCATGACTTCATCCACAAGACAGTCGAGGTGTATGTCGACGACATGATCGTTAAGGCAAAAGAGGAAAAGGACTATCTCCCTTCGCTCAGACAGTTTCTCGAAAGGCTTCGCAAGTACAATGTACGTCTCAACCTGCAGAAGTGCACGTTCGGGGTTACGGCAGGTAAGATGTTGGGATTTCTAATCACCAAGAGAGGAATCGAGGTCGACCCATCTAAGATCAAAGCAATTCTCGAAATGGAGCCCCCGCAATCTGAAAAAGGAGTACGGAGTTTTCTGGGAAAGGTTTAGTTTATCAGCCGATATATCGCCAAACTGACTCCGACTTGCGAGCCGCTGTTCCGCCTACTCAAGAAGAATGTCCCGTTCGAGTGGACAGACAGGTGTCAGGCTGCTTTTGAATCAATTCAGAAATATCTGCAGAACCCTCCGGTATTAATGCCGCCTACGCCCGGACAACCACTGATTTTGTACTTGTCTGTAACACCAACGGCAATGGGGTGTCTGCTAGCACAGGAAGGGGAAAACAAAGTCGAAAAGGCCATCTACTAGCTGAGCAAGAAAATGGTAGGAAGCGAGGAGCGCTATACCCCTTTGGAAAAGACATGCTGGGCGCTAGTTTGGGCTACCAAAAAGCTTAGACACTACATGCTAGCCTATTCGGTGAAGCTGATTTCTCGAATGGACCCCATCAAGTACCTGTTCGAGAAGCCAGCGCTCACCCATAAGCTAGCACGTTGGTTGCTTCTGCTGGCAGAGTTCGACGACCTCCAGCACGTCACGAGGAAGTCAGTGAAAGGCCGCGCTGTGGCAGGAATTCTTGGCAGATCACCCAGTTGAGGGGCCAGAGGATGTGAATTTCAACTTCCCAGACGAGGATGTACTGACCGTACTGAAGAAGTATGGACGCTGTATTCGACGGGGCTGCTAATCAGAAAGGGTTCGGAATCGGGGTGTTGCTGATCACGCCTGCCGGCGCTCATATCCGCTCGCATTCAAACTGAATTTCGATGTTACTAACAATCAAGCCGAGTATGAGGCCTGCATCGTCGGAATGGAGGCAGCAATTGCACGGGAGTTGAGAAGCTCGAGGTTATCGGAGATTCAAACTTGGTGGTGTCCCAAGCCAACGGAGATTGGAAGGTTCGCGGAGGAAAAGCTGAAGCCTTATCACCAAGACTTGGAGGAACTGATTCCTCGCTTCAATAAGGTGACTTTCACCCATGTCCCTCGCTTGAGGAATCAGTTCGCCGATGCCTTGGCGACCTTGGCTTCAATGATCGAACTCCCGACAGGGGTCAAAATGCGGCCAATTGTGATCGAACAAAGGGACCTGCCTGCTTACGAATACGTCAACGCCATCGATGATGCCGATGATGGCCTACCCTGGTACCATGACATCTGGAATTTTGTGGAGCGCGGGGAGTTTCCCGCTGGGGCTACGAGGAAGGATCGGATCGCCTTGCAACGTTTGGCTGCTCAGTACATTGTCTGCGGGGGAAAGTTGTATCGAAGGTCTCACTGCGGGATGCACAAGCTGTGTGTGAATGGTGCCGAAGCAACACGGATAATGGAGGAGATTCACGACGGAGTCTGTGGTCCTCACATGAGCGGCGTCATGCTCGCAAGAAAAATCCTCAGGCAGGGTTATTATTGGTCTACCATGGAATCTCAATGCATTGACTATGTGCGGCGCTGCTATAAGTGTCAAATCCATGCTAATCTGCAGCATGTTCCTCCAACTGAACTTTTTGGTATGACCTCGCCTTGGCCTTTCTCAGTGTGGGGAATCGACGTCATCGGGATGATCAACCCCTCTGCTTCGAACGGCCACAAGTTCATATTAGTAGCCATCGACTACTTCACCAAATGGGTCGAGGCTGAATCTTACAAGACCCTGACAACCGTTCAAGTTGCGCAGTTCATTCGAAAGAACATCATCTACCGGTATGGGGTCCCTCAGGCCTTTGTATCAGACAACGGAAGCCACTTCAAGGGTAGAGTTTTGGAGCTATTTGAGGAATTCGGAATTAAGATCCATCATTCAACAGCCTACCGGCCGCAGACGAACGGGGCTGTCGAGGCTGCAAATAAGAACATCGAGATGATCATCAAGAAGACTGCCGAGTCTGCAAGGGATTGGCATGAACTGCTACCGTTGGCCCTCTGGGGATACCGCACGTCAATTCGCACTTCCACCTTCCACGGCGCGCACTCTTACTCTTTAGTCTATGGAATGGAAGCTGTACTCCCCATCGAGCTTGAGATTCCGTCTCTGAGAGTCATGGCCGAAAGTGGGCTCGAAGAAGCTGAATGGTTGAGTGGAAGGTTTGTCGAGCTCATGTTGTTTGATGAGAGGAGGCTCCGTGCTCTGTATCATGTTCAAGGGTATCAACGTCGAATCGCCCGGGCATTCAATAAGAAAGTGAAGTCGAGAGGTCTGGTCGAAGGGGATATGGTTACGAAGGAGATCCGGGCTCCGGTGTTCGATCCTCGTGGGAAATTCCGGCCAAAGCGTTCTGGGCCGTATATCATCAAGACCATCCTGTCTGGGGGTGCTGCCAAGCTCATCGACCTCGACGGCAATGAATTCAGTACCTTGGTCAACCTGGATCAGCTCAAGCGCTACTATCCCTGAGAGATGCTCGTTGGATCGAAAACCACAAGGGTGGGCGATTCCAAGCAAAAGTTAGAGCAGCCTGCTAGACCGAAAACCTAAGGAGGCGGTCTAGGCAAAAATAAATAGGCAAAATCAAAAAGCTCGCTAGACCGAAAACCTATTAAGGCGGTTCTAGGCAAAAGTTAGAGCGTAAAAGGAGAGGTAAAATACACGAGCGAACCCTTGCCTGAACTACGTTCTGACCTGATTCCCTGCAAAGGGATACGTAGGCAGTCTCACAATGAGACCCGGTCATATCCTATCGAGCTGATCTACGGTCTGACATTCCAGATTTGCACCAAGACCAAGTTAGTTCAGAAACTCAAAAGGCGGGCTGGAGTTACGTTGGAGAATTCAAAAGGGGGAAACCCTTCATATTTCAACTTTATTTTGCAAAATTATTATTTCTGATACACAAGCTGAGCATAAAAGCCTTAAAAGAAATGAAGCATGAAAAACAGAACAAAATGCTTGAGAAGCCTAACGGCTCACAGCTTATTCTAAGTACAGCAAAGTGGTTTGGAGTCAGCCCATGTTTGTTCTTGCATGCACATCTGCTCTCAGCCACTGTCTGTAGCGATTCTTTAGCCGAGGGTTGAAATCTGGCATCTCCGCCTGGAGAATCCTCAGGCCCCAGCGCCTCTGATAACCGCCCAGCGTCTGAGCATTGAAGTTGGGAAGACGGAAGCCCCCGGTACTGATTCGGGTATTCTCCTGTGAAGCGCCCAGTTGGCGAAGGATCCGCCCAGGGATATAGAACGTGAAGCTGGTCAGCCCCGCAATGACCACCCTGTCAAAGCCGTCAGAATGGAGGGTCATGTCTGCAAGGTCTAGCCACGGACACCTCCAAGCAATTTCATCGGGCTGCATTTCCAGCATGAACTCGTACCAGCCCTCCACATCCAAGTCGGGATACCGCATTTCCCTCTGATGAACCCGTTTTGGAAACAGGTTCCAGCCCGCTGCCGGTGGATGCAAAAGGCTCAGCTTGTCCGACAACCACAGCTGCATGAGCGATAAAACAAGTAAGTAGCCAGATAAAGCCTGAGCGAAAAGACAAGTAAGGAACTAGGAAGCAGCCTAAGCCGAGTGTCGAGGTAAAACGAGAATGTGCGAAAAACCAGAAAAAGGTGAGCTGAGTGAGTTTACCTGAAGCAAGAGTGGGCTCCCGCTGAAAACGGCCG
Source organism: Rhododendron simsii (assembly GCA_014282245.1). NCBI lineage: Eukaryota > Viridiplantae > Streptophyta > Magnoliopsida > Ericales > Ericaceae > Rhododendron > Rhododendron simsii. Next base: position 33,440,092 of record CM024959.1, read on the forward strand.
ATTGGCCTGTACTCACTAAATCCAAACCCAGGAGTGTCTCAGCCAGGACCATGGGAATCACATTCTTCCGATCCCCCATTTGAGCAGCCACGCTCACCAAAGAAGAGCTGACCCGCCCGTCAGCAGGAACGAACAAATAAGCCGCAAGCAGGCAGATAACCAAGGCGAAGCGCCGACGTGCTTGAATTTCGTCGCTATTTGGGCTATTCAAATCAACATCTGGGCTGTACATTTCAACCAGCCGGATAATGTTCACCTGGCCACCATCCAGGATTGTGTTCGCCAGACCCCGGGAAATGCCAAGTGAGCTGGCCAGCAGCTTTGGCATGCTCACTTGATAGGGAGGAACAACGAGCGTCGGGGACGCGTAGGTCCGGAGGTACGCCTGAAATTCCTCCACGGTCGGACACATCTCATCATCGCCGAAACGGAAGACATGGACGTCCGGGTCCCAGAACCTCAGGGCGGCCCACAACAGCGCCGGGCGGATCGGCACATGTCGAAGAAAGCGGAAAGAAGAAAGCCCGTGGTATTGGAAGTTGAGCCAATCAACACCTAAGAAGGACACTAGCCAAGGCTTGAGCAGTGTTGGGAGGGGATTATCCATGGACAAAGCAAATGCTAGACAAGAAAAGGGGAGTAATTGATGCTGTGAATGCCCTGGGGGGGGGGGCACCCCAGCTTTATAGGCTTCAAATGACCGTTGTGAAATGCTTGGAGAATGGAGCTAATCAACTAGCCTCCAAGGGAACATTATGCCAAGTACCCTGCCTCCCTGAACTCTCAGAAGCCGTGGGGAAACCGTGTGGGAATGAAAACAAATTGCCCCCCTGAAAAAGGACAGTTAGTCAGTCAAGTGGACCTGACTCACAGGAACTTGGCATACGCCAACCTAAACCTGGCGTACACATGGTTTTTACCATCCTGGCGTACGGGCTCGACAACCTGGCGTACGGTACGTCTGTACACCAGAAAACCAGTTTCCAGCAGCAGCTGCCCTCGCATGGTCGTTTTCAAATCCACGGCTCGTTTTGGCTATTTCTTGATTCCTACAAGTTTCAAACATCATTTGGGACTGCAGCAAAGCATCGTATCCTAAAAGTCGTGTCCGTCGAAGATTTTGGACCCCGGGAGGCCCGTGTCGAACTAAAATCGAGGATACGGAGGACCAATCTTCGTTTTGTAGGGTTTTGCCAAGTTTTGTTATACCGTACACATCACATAGGACTTGTGTGACTGCACGGGGGTGTCGGTTTCAGTCCGGGACCATATCGAGTCGTCTTTTGCGTCTTATGTCCATTTTTGCGACATTTTTAGGCTTTTTAGGGTATTTTCCCTATAGCGGGACATTTCTGCCGGTTTCAATGGTTTGTACAGGTCATTGTACATCTCTATAGTCCATTCAAAGTGTCAGTTTCTTCTGTTTTGGAGAAATGTAGAATTTGGTCTATTGATACCAATTTTCCCGTATCCTCCGCGTGTCTGGGGTATATCTCGTATCCTAGGGCTTTTCTATACCTTTTTTTCTTCAAGCTAGACCCATTTTTGCACATATGCGAGTGTCTGTGTCGATTCAGAACTATCATCAATGCATGTTAGATGTTAGGGGATGGTTTGTTCGTTCCTTGAAGCACAAAATCCAATAACTAAAGGAAACAACAAACAGAAAATGCAAATATTATTTCTACCATATGTACTATGTCAAAGCCCTAAAAAGCAAAAGGTGGGAATGTATCAAGCGGCACAACGGCCCGAGCAAACTCAAAATGTATCAAGGCACACTCGCCCAAAAGTCAAAGAGGCACGCAGGCCTCATATCCAAAATCCAAAATGTCAAAGTATCAGTGTATCAAAAGTCAAACAGCAAAATAGACTAAGGCTCAGTGATAGCCATCAGTCGTCGAACAAGTCCTCGTCGTCCTCCTCCTCCTCGCTCTCTACCAGCTCACGCGGGTCTATCCGGAATCGAGGGTCCTCCGCGGAGTCAGAGCCGCTGCTGAGGGACGTGCTCTCCTCCTCTTCCTCTGCTTCCTCTTCTTCTCTTCTCTTCTTCTGTAAAGGCCCCCCAGCAGGCCTCTTCTCCGCGGACCTCTTCCTCAGCTCTCGCTGGAATGGGAGATCCTCGCTAGCAGCCGCAATGTGTACTCCTCTCTGAGTGCTCACTGCTGGTCGGGATGAGCTCGGTGCTATCTTCTTCTGAGGCGGTGGCCTCACGCTCTTCCTCCTAGGAGCCGCCCTAGCCTGCCCCTGCATTGCATTTAACTTGTTAACATTTGTGAACATATTGCATATATATGTTGAAATGTGAAAGCAGGACATTGTTCTATCAAAGCTTCAAAGTTATACCTGAGGCCGCACAGTAGGAACTGGAGCTGGAGGTGGATAGTGCAGCCGCAACTGGGCGCCGCTAGCAATTCTGTGAAACTCCTTCTCCATAGCCTTCATCAGGCGCACCGCCTCTCGCAGCCACTCCATCGGGGCCTGTGTTATAACAAGTGGACAAGTCAGTTTGCAAGACAAGTGTACATATGCAAATCAGGGTAAACAAGGGAAATACAAAGGATGCTATAGTATCGTACCGGTCCTGTGATCTCCTCGGGCTCTCTCCTAGCAGGCTCGAACTGAATAGTCGCCTCCTCTCCCTGAGCATCCCGCACAGCCAGTGTCCAAGAAAGCCGAGGCAGGCCCGTCGCCCTAGCAGGCTCACTCCTCTCCCTCGAGCGGGCAGTCCTGCCTTGCCCCCGCCTCTCCTCTCCCGCTGCTCTAGCCTCAGCCTCCACTGCTCCGTGCTCGACAACCCCAAGTGGTCCCGCCAAGTACTGCCTCTGATAGACAGCATAGTCACGCTCGGGCCTCAAGAAAGCACTAAGGCCTGCCGGGACGGTGAAGCGCTGCAGCTCAGCCAGCGTGTACTGGTCTGTGTGTGAAGCGCGAGGCGGAAGTGGACCCGGCACCATGAACTCTGAAGCCTCAAGTGACTGCCGTGTCACTCGGTCCCCCAAGTACCACTGCCACCCGAAAATCGACTCCAACAGCACGCGGCTCGCGGCTACCACCCTGCTCCGGGAAAGGTACTCCGGCTCAGCCTCTGTGGTCCTCCAAGGGTCCCACTCCACCTGCAAGCATTCAACAATCAAGCAACAAACAGTCGGTCAGCGACAGCATTGAAGCAATTCAAAGGCAAAAGTAGGCAATAAAAGGGTTGAGTTTTACCTGGGTGCTCGACAGCTCGTCAAGGTACGCCCGGAAGGCCTGGAGGCTACCTCTTGCCGCCTTCTTCCCTCGGTACTGCGGCCCCCATATCAGAGCACGGGGGAGCATCTTCAAGTTCGGGCATGAGTTTTCCGGAGGATACATCTTCAGCACCTCGTATGCCCATAGCTGCAAGTTCAAACAATCAAGGCATTAGTACAGCAGTTGAATTTCAAAAGAAAGGAAAATACTCAGAAAAGTAGAGGTTACAAGTCCGTTTTTCTTACCTCCCACACCCTCCACAGGCCGGCAATCGCCTTCTTCCGCCGAGAGAACTCTCCCATGAAACCGTAGCACGTCCCCAGAGCAGCACCTCCCCAATCGTATCTGGCCGCCGTGCGCAAGTCAAACAAAGCCGGCAAGTAGGCCAAGTGCACCGTGGACCTCTTGTTAGGGAACAGCGACGCCCCAAACAAGTACAACAAGTAGGCCCTCGCCATCTGCTCCTCCTCCTGCTCCGAGTCCGGGACCCTGTCCTTCAACCGCCAGTGGAACTGGTCATGGGTGAACGTCTCCGAGATACCCACGGGCACAAAGCCCAAGAACCACTGCAGCGCCTCCGGGTCCCTGTGGATCCCCGTGTCAAAGGGGATAGGCTCCCCTCCTACCCTCAAACCTGTCAAAGCAGAAAAATCCGCCAGAGTCACAGTCATCTCCCCGATCGGAAGGTGGAAAGTGTTGGAGGCGTCCCACCACCTCTCCGCCAGCGCCGTGAGCAGGGCGTGATCGCTGAGCGTGGCCGTCTGTGTAAGGATGAACGGCCTGAACCCCGCAGCGTCAACTAAGGACCTCACCCGCTCGGGCAGCCCTCTGTACAGCTCAAGGGAGCTAGCAGGACCACCGTGCCCCCTTGTACCACCTCTCGTCCTCTGCACGCCATAAAAGCAAAAGAGCAAGAGCTTCCGTTAGCATGCATACTATAACAAGCAGTCGAATCAAGTTTCGGTTCAAAAGGGCATTCAACATTCTGTGTTCAACATTCAACATGTTCAACATTCAACATTCAGTTCAATAGGTCCGTGTTGACCATGAAGTCGAAGCAAGTTATTTCAAAAGCATGATATCCTATGTAGGCATTCTACTCAGTCGGATCACAGGCATAAGGTATCCCATTTCAATCGATTCTCTTCTCAAAAGAGGCAAGTATTTAGTCAAAACAAGAGCATGATATTTCATCAGTCGAATTCGAGTTCTACAATGTTAACAAGTCGAGGCAACCTACAGTTGATTCAAGTTTGTTATCATGTGATTCTTATCAAGGTGCTAGCCAGTCTACAGTCAAGTTCAAGTATTTTCTACCCAAAGTTCTATCTACCAAGTCAAGCTATCAGGCATCCATATGTCACTATGCTATCAAACATCATGCACAAGTAAGCTAAGTACAAGCACAGTAATAAAGGACTACAGCAGAATCAAAAGTGGAGTTCCAAGGAATACCTGCGCCCAGTCCACCGACAAGTGCCACTCTGGGTCTCTCAGCACAAGCTCCGCATCGTAATCATCGCGTCGGGGGATGTAGCTCTCAAACCCGGACGGTATGAACAAATGAGGCTCCGGGGGAACATAGGCCCCTGCCTCAAAAGCCGGGCGGCCTGCAGCCCGCATCGCCTCAGCCCGTGCCACTGCTCGCTCACGAGCAAGGCCACCCTCCTCCTGGGCCTGCTCAACCACCTCAGTCTCCCGCACGAAGGCATCCTCCGCAGCCTTGGCCCTCTCGGCCTCAACCCGCAGGCGCTCCTCCTCCTGAGCCTGCGCATCCTGTCTCAGCCTCTCCTCCCGGGCTGACATCACCGCTTCCACCACCGCCGGGTTCTCTCTCAGCAGCCGGTCAAGCACCTCCTCCGTCACGAACTCCGCGAAGTCCCCGCGCGTAATAGGAACATGCGCCGAGGACCCCGCCGCTGGTCTGAACTCTGCAGGCCCTATGGGTCCCCCAATGGGCGCATCCTCCTATACCACGACATCCTTGCCCCGTGCCGGATCTCTCCTCCGCTCATCCGGCTGATCATCACCGCCACTAACATCACCACCACTGTCGACGCCGCCGGTCCCTGCCAAAACCGAACCCGTGACGACCAGCCCTTCCACACCGCTCTCGAAGTCCAACCGTCGCACCTGTGGGCCCCCTGCCTCAACGACGGGTGGCGTACGGTCGGTCGACCCTGGCGTACGCCGCCCGCCGCCGTCGACCACCTCTATTGCATGGCCGCCGTCGCCCCCATCGCCGCCTGGGATCGCTGCACCAACGCCCGATGAAGGCTCGCCTGATACCTGATCGTCGATTTGAGGCCTCTCAGCCCCGTCTCCGCCCGTTCTCGGCCGCTCCTCGTCCGTGCCGCCGCCATTGCCGCCGCCCCTACTGATTTCGGCCATGAGTGGGTATGGGTACAGTGTTGAGAAGGAGAGAAGAGGTTGGGAGGAGTTTTAGAGGATTTGGAGTTGTTTTGGAAGTTCAAAAAAACGTAGACGAGCGGTTTCTGCATTCTGCAGAAGTTTATACGGCATGGGGACCGACTGGGCCGGGTCTGGGCCTGGATCTGGGTCCGGAAAACAAAGATTCCTGGCGTACGCCAGGTTATGCGTACCGTACGCCACCCTGTAATGGGCCGTGGGCCCAAAAGGCTTTGGATCGAATTTCCCTCTACAACTAAGGTCCCGGATGGCCCAATGCTTGTTCGTACCACTGGTGGGTTTACTCCCCAAGCAGAGACCCGTCCAATTTCAACTCAACGACGGTCCACCCGTCCAATTTCAATTCAACGACGGTCCATCCGTCCAATTTCAATTCAACGACGGTCCACCCGTCCAATTTCAATTCAACGACGGTCCACCCGTCCAATTTCAATTCAACGACGGTCCCCCCGTCCAATTTCAATTCAACGACGGTCCGCCCGTCCAATTTCAATTCAACGACGGTCCGCCCGTCCAATTTCAATTCAACGACGGTCCACCCGTCCAACTTCAATTCAACGACGGTCCACCCGTCCAATTGCAATTCAACGACGGTCCACCCGTCCAATTTCAAATCAACGACGGTCCACCCGTCCAATTTCAAATCAACGACGGTCCACCCGTCCCATTTCAAATCAACGACGGTCCACCCGTCCAATTTCTGCCCTCCGCGAGCAGCAGTCTTTCTCAAATAATCTGTCGGGCTGAACTCACCGATCAGGTTCTTTAAGGTTCATGCCTTCTTTATCTTGCTCAGGATAGTCAAGAGTAGGGTGTCTAGACAACTTTTGACGTTACTTGTCTCCACTCAAACGAATGGTGCTCCAAGTGCCGTCAAAGGGAGGCTTCTGTAGACACCCTATTCTGGACTGTCCAGATTAGTCCTTTTACTTCCTTTTGTTAACCCAATGATGATAAAACGGTCGAGAACAGTCCAGAGTCGATGGATGGATTTGAGCTTTGGGCGTTGAGCTCTCTCCCTTCAAAGCCCACCTTCAAACCCTTCGAATCTCGAGCCCAATGAGCCTCAGCAAAGCCATACCTTGCTTACGCCACCTTATCATTGGCGTGCGCCAGGTACTTGACACGTGTCGATCATCGACCGTTGACTGAGTTTGACCTGGCGCACGGTAGGTCATAGGTGGCGTACGGAGGTTTAGGACCGGTTAAATCACCGCTTTTACAGCACGCGACCGAAGCTTTTACGGCTCCAAAGTACAGGGAACAGTGCTCCCAATGATTATCTCCTGCTGGACCGTCCCTCACTCTCTCCTACACCTAGTCCCATGCATTAAATGCATGGGAGGCTACTCACTCAACCCAACCAGCCTTAACCAACCCTCAACCCAGCTGATCAGCCCTGGTTTCCAGCCCCTCTCTCCACCATAAATACCCCCCCTTGCATTCATTTGCAAGGGGTTAGCACATTAACTCTCTAAGTCCATTCCCTCTCTTCTCTCTTGTTCTTGCTCTCTTCTTGTAAGAGTGAGAGATAGAGCAGTCTCACACCCTCCCTCTCTACTGATCAGTTGTTACAACAGCCTCCATCTTCAACCAAAGCTCATCACCATCCTTTCTCTCTTGCATCAAAGGTATACCACCTTTGTGCAGCGTTCTGTTTTTAACTCCTGAGGGGAACCAGTAGGGTTCTGGCTAGTAACTGATACTAGTCCAGGCCCCTATCTGGTAAAATAAATCAGTCGTAGAAGTCAATACATGGCGCACGCCAACTCATAGAAGCCGTACGCCACCCTTGGCTATACGTGCACAGTTGGCGTGGGGATCATGTAGGGCTCATTTATGGCTCATTTTCTTTATGTCATCACCTTATAGCATGCTAAAAACCAGTCTATTGCTTTCTGTATTTTAGGTCTGTTCAAATGTAGCTTTCAATATTTACATTTTCTGTATTCTCAAGGCCTCTGGGGTATGTCTGGTCATGTTCCAGAACCCAGATGATGTAAAGCCAAACACTGGTTCACATGCAGACCTGGCGTACAACCCCCACATGGTGGCGTACGGCACGTTTGGTGAGGATCAGTGCCTGGCCCTTACATCCCCATTCAGTCCTGGCCTCTTGTTCCACCCCACTCTGTTTATGGGGTTTGCTTTGCTGTTTTAATGGCCCTTAGCCATTTATTATGTCTGTACATGTGTATAATCCATATTATAAACTGCGTGGTTTGCCCTGGGTGTGCGCTGGTCCCTTCCAGAGCCCAGAGGATTGAGAGTAGGAGCTGTAAGAAATTGATGTGGTAGTGTACACCAGCCTGAAGGTGGCGTGCGCAGGGTGTACTGGCGTGTCGCGGCTTGGCCATGGCGTGCCAGCATGTCGCCTGCTCACGCACCCGACGGGCAGCGTACATCATCCCGTTGAACTTCTGGCAGTGCTTGTTCTCAATCTATGTTCTTACATTTAGTTCAATTCAAGCAAGCAAATCATCATCCATGAACATTTTGTCATGCAAACTGCAACGTGTTACAGTTTTAATCCCTATTAACTGTTCCCCCGCCCTAACTGGCCAAAATGATTAAAATGAGAGGAAAATGCAAATGTTTTAATAAAATGCCTGAGTAGAGACCGATCTCCGGATTGGGCGAGAGGGGTGCCATAAAACCCTTCCCCTCTCGTAACCTGGCTCCCGAACCTCAGATATCGAAGGTGACGACGGACCAGTCTACGCCTTTTCAAATCAACTCAAACCTTTTTCAAATCAAAGCAAAACGTAGCAAACGTTCTCGAGTTCGGTTCCTTGGGTGTTCTTCCGCTAAAACCCGAGTGGCGACTCTGAATCGAAGCGTTTCGCCGCGCTATTTTCCAAAAGGGCCGCCCCCCGAACAATATTCATTTCAAACCAAAATCGGGCGATTTTCGGGGCGTGTGCCCACACTAATTCATATGGTTTATTCCTTCAATTTATGACTGACATTTTTAATTTTTGTAGGGACTTTTGTTTTTTTATATACAACACTCCCTTGGTTCGGGAGGGCAAAGAAAAGTTCATGTTTAAGGACATTGTTTGGAACATCAAGAATAGAGACACGAATGCGTTCAAAACTATTATGTTCAATAACAGTTTCATAGACATGACCGGGTGGCAACGCCGCATTCTGATGAATCCGTCAGGTGCTTTTTATAGGGTCTTGATGTACAACCCGAACAATGCTTCTAATCCTAATCAAACATATCCAACTGTTGTATACAATGATGAGGTTGGATTCGTTGATTACGAGAGGAACTTTCTTGTCCATTTTCAGACCCATGTATTCGCAAGTAATTATAGACACTAATGTTGTTTCTTTTTTTGGCTGAATAAGTAATAAATGTGTCATATCTCTCTAATATTTGTGTAGGGCAATTCTCGAGATGTGAGTTGGCTTCAAATTGAAAACTTGCTCTACAATATTCTACCAGAATCATGTTCTGTTGTTTATTATGGTTTTGGTTCAAAGGTTTCAAACTACAAGCTTGAAATATTTCAAGTGAGTTTTAGTAAATTCACTACCATTTCCAAGTTCATAAATGTTGTTTACTAAAGTTGAACGCTCTCTCCAGGAACAATCTGGAAAAAATGTTCACTGCAGAACCATCTCCATGTTACTAGAAGATTGACAGGTGAACACCTCCACTACTATGTTCAAAGTCGCGTTAGTTGTACCGTCAGTGTGTGGATTGGTGTCATCTGATGTGGGTATTCGTTCATTATGAATCTGACTGGTGGGACAAGATCATCACTATGTTGGTATTTGTTCATTATGAATCTGATTGGTGTCATCTGATTAGGTATTTGTTCATTATGCATGGTAATGCAGGGAAGCGTATAAGAAATTGAAGAATGATGCGACAAGGACAATCACAAACACGATAGCTTAGAGAAACTCTCTCTAGACTCTTTTCAATATTCAATAATCAACAACTCCCAGCCCAGAGGCGAACAACCGAATATAAAGGACGCAACCCTAACCCTAGAAAGCGTAAAGTAACCATACTAAAATTATTACAGACTCATAAAGTAGAGGAAAAAATAAGAGTTCTGAAAAAAGAACGGACTAAAACGGAGTTTCCTACAAAAAGTTATAATCAAAACAAAAATAACCCAAAAACGGTTTGAAGGCCCGTTCGGAGGTCCAAACGGCCTCAGAAGTTGAAAAACACGCGGCACATGGCCAAAGGTGATGTGTCCTGATTGTTGGGCCGTTTCAGATCGAACCCAAGTGGGCCCAAAGTCAAATTCCTCGGTCAGTTATTTACGAAAATGCCTACTAGTAGGCCTTGGAATGCTTAAGGTGGTACTCCTCCTCTGTAGCTACTACATCACATGGACTCTTTCAGTTTGAGGGCCAAAAGCTGATCTCTCTCTCTCAGGTTGGTTTACTGTTTCCTGTTTCCTGGAGCTGATCTTGCTTACCTATGGCACTGTTTCCTAGAGCTGATCGGGTTTATTGTTTCCTGGAGTTGATCCTTTATCCAAAAAGTTACTCCACATTGCAAGTAGTTGTGTTTGCATGCTACCCACAGTTTTGTTTGGCCTTCTAAGTCTGCTACTATGGTTCTTCTTGGGGATACACCATTAGTATCTATCAAAATCTGGGAATTATACTACCAGATATGGATATATGCGGCTGTTTTTTTGCATATTCAGTGACCGGTTTTTGGTTTGTGATTTAGTTCTGAATTTTGTCGTTTTCTATGATTTTTTTCCTACTTTGGAAATTGAAAATTTGATGGTGGATATAGACAAATGTTTGGGTTTTTTTATTAGTTTGTGCTTGAATATGCAAAATGGTTTTTGGTTTGTGATTTAGTTTGGTTTGCAATTGGTTCGAGGAATTCATCCGTTAATCAATTTTATGGTTTTTGCTTGAATTCGATGTTTCTGGTTAGGATCCCTCGGATAACGTAATATGTTATGTGAGCTGGATCAAATGTTTGTTTTCGCTTTCTATGGAAGCCAAGGGTACAAGGATTTTGCCATTAGGGAGCCCTCCCCAAGGGCCTGAGCTTGGAACACAAACGCAGAGCTTCCATAGATCTTCACCTTCCGAAGTGACTGTGAAAGGCAACAGCGGCATAGCTGAATTGGGCTCCATTCTTCCAAGAAGTGTCAAAACTTAGCTTGTAACTTATCGTAGGCAGAGGCATCCAGATCGGCCCAGGAGTACATAGAGGAACACTAGGAGGGGGAATAGAGGGCACAAAGCGGAGGATGACACAGGCCAGCCATCTTTGTCCTTGCAACAATGGAGGCAGGCATCAATGGGGATCCCTAAAAAACTGATTTGTTGCAACCTTCCAAATCTGCCGACAAATCAAAACAGCTTTGCTAGGAAAATCAGGCCGAAGGAAAGAATCCCTTTGGAGATTAAGCACCTCACAGTCCATTTCAGGACATAGTGGGTATCACAATTCAGAGCTAAACTTCACTGCCAGTCCAAACAGGTTTAGACATTTTGCAGCTGTGAAGAATAATAACATTCGACAGACTTCCCTTCAGAGAGACAAAGGGGGCTGCAGGGGAATGCCCACTTTTGCATTTATGGAGGTTTTCCTTTGTTGCTAGCAGATTACGACATGCTCGCCACCAAAAGTGTGTGACCTCAGGTCGGACGTTACAGCTCCCAGATATAACTCCACAAAGACGGAGAAGGAGAAAAGGAGGTAGATGGCTTATGGGAGATGACATGAGTGGGCCGTGTGGTACCCAATCTTGACAGTAAAAATTCCATTGCATGAGAAGTTCTAGATTAACTCATTGGAAGCTTCAATTTTGGCAATAGGAATCTGAGCAATGCAATTCACTTCTTCCCTCAAGAGGCAAGCTCTCAGCTCTTGAATCTTCCACCCTTTAGAAACTGGCTTGATTAAGTCTCCAACTCTTCGATCTTGGGGTTGGTCAAGAAAGGGAAATTGAATCAGAGAATTTGGAGGTGTCCAAAATTAGTGGGAGGGCCTTTATAGAGTCACCGTGTCACACCATTAGAGAGTCAGTCCCTGCTTTGGAGGATGCTTCCCCAAGCCCAACAGGGCTTAGCTCCTTTTCCTGTAAATAGTTCGAAACAACTGCACTCATTCGGCATTTGGATTTTTTGGGGTCCTCCTACCCTGTCTGCCAAGTAAAGCAAGATGAAGCTATTGAAGTCATGAAAGCCATGCCCCCTTGGAAACTTGGCTCTGAATATCTCATCGTAATTGAGCCAATGGGTTTTGGACTCCTTCGGATCTCCCGAGTCCGGACCACCAGAATTTTCTAACACGGGAGCTTAGTTTATCGCAAAATTTGTTGGACACAGCTTAACATGTAAAACATTGCCTGATTAGGAATATCTTGCAACACGGCTTTGATTAGAACTTCGCTCCCAGCTTGCGAAAGAAGATTGACCTTCCAATAAGGATGGGGATATTTTGGCAATTACGTGCGCTCATTCAAGCGTCCTCTCATTTGTGATATCTCAAGTAAATTGCAGATATTCTCTCTCTAGTGAGCTGGTTGGTGCTCGCGGAGAAATTGAGGTAGGACTTGTCAAAATAAATACGCTGACCCGAGGTAACAACAGAGATCGGGAGGATGGAATTCACGAACTAATCATCACCATTTTAAACTTGGTCTCCAGTCCATTTTGTAATTTTGACCAAGGCCCAGTACAGTGCCAATTTTTTTTTTCCCGGATCAGTTCGGCTCCAATGTTTGTCTTTTTTAAAGTCTTAGGTCCACTCTTATTTTTTTTATGGAACAGTTCTCTTCGTTTCAACTAAAAACATGAAAGCCTGAAATTGGACGAGGACAAAAGATGGCAACGGCGAGAGTGTCGACTATGAACACACAACAGCCGGCGACAACAACGGGAGATAGTCGTCTCTCTCATCTAGATTCAGGGAATCTCAGCACCTCTCTCTCTCTCATCTAGATTCAAAAATCTCAGTTTCCATGGTGAGAATTGTCGACAGTAAAACTCTCATCTGCATCAACCACCTCCTTATTTTGATTCTGCTTCTGCGTCAACAATCACCACCGCCGCCACCAGAACTAGGGTCGCGTCCTCTCTTTCTCTACCCTCTCTCTATATATGCATGCATATATATAAGTAGATATCGATGTTTAGACAACATAAGCTAGGAGGAGTCAACTCTTCATAAAAAAGAATTAAGAAAAAAAAAAGTCACACCCAAGTTGAAGATTCAACTGAGCAGAAGGTAAAGGACGATCAACTCCATGAACCAGTGACCCAACCTGAACCAGAGAGAGAGAGAGAGAGAGAGAGAGAGAGAGTGAAAGAGTACGTTCATAAAAGCAAAATGATCTAGCAGTGATCATCTCATCACACCAATCAGGTCTAAAATAAACAACTACCTAAATCATTTGACACCACTCGACACCCAATTTAGAAAATTAGATAGATAATTCAGTATATAGAAACGATTCTCTCTCATATATATACAATGGAACAAAGTCAATTTAGAAAACGAGATAGATAATTCAGTATATAGAAACGATTCTCTCTCATATACATACAATGGAACAAAGTGGGCTATGTTCGTTTGCTGATTTTGGCAAAAAAAAAAAATGTAATGCTCTCAGAAACTTGGCTTTGAACTTCTCTCCAAAATTTTGTTTGTTTCGAAATTCTGGGGCAGTTATAAAACTAAAACTCGAAGATGTTTGGTTTAAATTTTTTAATTTTTTTTAAGCTGTGGGAAGGCTACAACATTGCACAATTTGAGAACAAAAGAACATGACATTGGCAATCTAGAATACAGATCCAAATAGACGAAAACAATAAAGATAGAGCACACTTGGTCAAAAGAATAGAAAACAATAAAGATAGAAAATAATACATGAAAGTGTCCATCGATATGAATCTGAACCGTTTATTATTGTTTCATGGACACTTTCATGTAGAGTTGTCATGGACCATACCATTTTTGCTTCCATTATACTCATATAATCAGCCCTTCCATGTCGTGGATGAAACACAAAAGAGTAGAAAAGCCATTAGAATCGTAATACCCCGGCAGAGGGATATATAGACTCGCTACTAGGGATGGGCATTTGGCCTCACCACGACCGGATACGGAAACAGCGTGGGAATGAGTTTTAGGAATTCCAACCTGTCCTGACCCGCAAAAAACCCAAACCACTCTTGTCTTGGGGCTGTCACTAACAAGATGCATGATTACTGCTTAGAATGAAAGGAGAGTCAATTTTCACATTAGGTTTTCTCAAAAAAAAAAAATCCAAATTTGCCACTAGTGTACTCTTACCAAACATTGGTGTACATTTCTCAAAACTCTAATTTGATCTGGGATCATAGGATTATACTTCTAGATGGGAGACCCTAGGAGAGCCACTAAATCTGACCATCATCCATATAGGATTCATGCTAGATTCTGACCAACTGCGAATCCTAGCTCTCTTTGCTCTATTAGAGCATGTACACCAATGGTAACTATATTACCTAGTTAAAAAGTGCAAAATCTATTTTACCTATCCATTTTTTATTTGTGCACTACAACAATCTTCTCTATTACTCTCTCCATCACTATTTAAGAATTATATAAAATTGGGTTTGGTTCTTGGAGGAGAGAGAGGAAGACTGGGTTTGGTTCTTGGAGGAGAGAAAAGGACTGCCGTGCATCAGGGAGATAATATTTGTTTATTTTTTCCTTTGCTACAGTGCCTAGCTTCTTTTGGAGAGCTACAGTGCCTATTTGTAAAATATCTATGCTAATACCTAGACTGCTGCAGCCTCTTTTTTGAGAAATTTCTCTCTATTTTACCTAAAAGTGAGATATGGAGAAGCTGGTGTACATGCTCTTAGAGCAGATAAGATACACAATGTAGATATAGGGACGAAGAAGATGAAGGTTCTGTTAAATCTTCAACAACTAGCAGTTGGGTTCCTTCAGTATCAAATAGCCTACAATTGCGGTAGATTTCAGAGTACCATTCCGTGTCAACTACTGAAAGCGAAATCTGGTGGATAGATAACGGATGTCAAAACAAGAAAATGAAATATCAGAAAGTACATGTTGCCTTACATTACGGCATACCAAAATTCTAAAAACATTGCCACGCCTGGGAAAAAAAAAAAAACGAAATACATTAATCCATAAATTAGAACTCACTAGAAGCCCATCTGCATACACATTTACCTCACAGCATCATGTTCAATCAACCCACAAGGGGATTAAGCACTTGGCCAATGAATAGCACTGCACCAGTATTGTCTTCTCTAATGACGAACAAGAAAGGGTGGTCGGCCACAAAATCTGTCTCCTCTGGCTCTTCATAACACTCGAACGTCAGAGAACCAGAGGAAGCAGCTGCCGCTTTTGTGCCTTCTTCATTAACTTCGATGAAAGCTTTGTGGAAAATGCTCGAAACGTATAGTTCTCGACAGGCAGTGGTGGATTCTACCATCTCTGTCAGCCCTGCTTCACCAGGGGAAAAAGGCAAAACCAACCCTATTCCCTTCAAAACTTTAGAAGCTTCGAAGCTAAAAGAGAATTTAAATTTTGGGATCAGGAATTCACCCACTTCTACTCTTTCGCACGGCAAGTGGCGGTCTAAAAACCCAGATTTAGAACTCATTTTCTGCATTAAAGCAGAAAGACCATCTTTTGCATTTGGAAGATACAAGTACATAGAAAATCGACGCTTATCTTCACCTTGATTGTAAGGAAGCCTCAAAACTTTGAAACTATTAAATTCGCTAATGAATTGGTCCTTCTTACTTGTCATGAAGGGTACTTGAACCGAACTCCCATTCAGGAGGTGAAACTCTTGGTGTTTGGTTTTCGACGCTTTGAATTTCTCAGTCCACGCTCCTTTAAAATAGAGTGCATTTGCAAAGATGAGTCTGGTTAAATTATTGACTGAACCGGAAGGAAGAACCTCTTTGATAAGCCCATTGGTCTCCTTTTTAGCCCATCGGTTAACTTCATTGGTCACCTCATTGGCCTTCACAATGATCAACAGAAAACTTAAAGATTAGCATATGCATGATGTACCCTTAATGGACTAGGCATCACCCAAACAACACCGAAAATGGACCTAGTTAGCTTTGATGAACACTGTTGTATACTCCCCCGTCCCAAAATGATAGGACTAGTTTCTTATGAAAAAATTTGCAATTTTTTGGTAAAAATTAAAGTACTTCCCTAAATGATTTTTTGAGTTAACAAAATTAAAGATCTCGATTCATTGTTTAATTTGGTGCGCCAAAATTTTAAACATTATGAACATAAGCACTTTAACTTTTTATCTGAAAATTTAACGGTCTTCGGACTATCATTTTGGGATGGATGAACTATTACGCAGTTTAACTGGACATGTACAAGTCACTTGTTCGGTTTCATGAAGCCTCTGAAAAGTGTAGTTGAACTCTTAGGCTTGTCATTGTTTCTTCGTACAATATTTGCCACGAAGCCTTTTTGGAACACAAAAATGCAAAATAATGTTGCAGAAGCTATTTTCAAACTAGACCTGAACAAACTACTACTCTTGTTGTCTTAGAAATTCAAACTACTAAAAATCGTCTCGCCTCGTGATCGATACAACTAAAACACCTTCGAGATTGACTCACTTAACTAACAAGACGAGCCGAGTTAAATTTTATAAACCACTACTCGGCTCGGGCTAACCTACATACAGTTGAAAAAACACACAACAAAAAAATTGGCCGAGAGAAACAACCGACCTTAGTCTGAAAATCGACATGATTCAAAGCCGCTTTATAAACAGTATCAACCACCTTTTCGAAAGAAGGCTTAAGGGAAAGCGACTGGTCCACCCAAACCCCGTTGGCGAATGACAGCGTTGGGCCAGTGGGCCTGCCATCGGCGAAGACGAGGGAGACGAGTTGGGAGGTGAGAGAGTTGAGGTCGTCGGTGGATTTGGAGTTGAGGAGAGAGAGTACTTGGGATTGGGTTGGGCCTTTGGATCCGGCTGCGATCAAGCCCAAAACGACGTGGATCAAGGGGGGAGAGAAGACAAGGTTCGAGTCCATGGATGCGGATTGAGATACTTGTTTTGCGAAGGATAGGGAGACATCGGTTTGGTTTCTAATCAATTGTTTCAGGTCCGTTTTGCTTGGGAGTTGTGGAAGGGAGTTTCTTTTTCTCTTGATCATCTTGTGGAAGAGACTTTGTTGGAGGGGGGAGAAGGATTGGAGAGAGAGAGAGAGAGGCTAAGGAAATAGGGCTAAGAATTTGTTTGAGAATTAATTTCCTGTACGTGAATGCTAAGGAAATAGGGGTAGAGGGAAACTTATTTATGCGGAAGCTCTTTACGAAGTTAAGCAATTTCAGCCGTTCATTTCGGTATTGGATGATTTAGATTAAAAATAATCTTTTAACGGTAATAGATCTAATACCGTTAATAGATTATTTTTAATTTGAATTGTCCAAAATACTTTTGGACGACCGCTATTAAGCTCCGTAAACACTTATTTACAGGTGCTCTACAAACAAAATTTTCTTTTAGGAACTAGCTTGAGCAATATTTTAAGAAAAGGAAACTTCAATTGGGTGTGGACCAAGTAACAAGGTTTCTTTGGAAATAAAAGGATGCTACTTGGATTGGCAAATGTTGCCAAGCGCGAGTGCTTGGTAGCAGTGTTGAGCAACACATTCGGCCGCTCATCTCGCGAATCAATGGCTTAGATTTTAATAAGTTTTTTTTCATTTTTGTGTGTTTTGTTCATCTTTTCTAAATTGTTTTTGTTAGATTAGTGTGATTTTTTTGGATTAACCATCCGTCTCCACGAGAGGAGTCTAAGAATTACAAAATTATAACAAAAAACAAAAAAAAGTTTACTAAAGACAAAAAAGTGTGGAATAACTGTCTTTTGGAGTTTAAGTGCCCTCTTATTTGATTTTTTTAAAACATCGGTTCATATTTTTATTTTTTTCCGATTCATCACGTCGAGACGAACGATTAACCTCTAAAATTACGTTGAAAAACTAAACAAAATTTTATGAAGAGTTAAAAATACCGAATTCCAAACTTATAAGTTTAAAAGGATGCAGTCTAGGTAAAAAATTTAGGTGACTTGACACTCCCAGCCCTTCCATTATACTCCTATTATAATCAGCCCTTCCATGTCTCAGAAGAAACACGAAAGATGGAAGAAAGACATAGGCAAGCTGAGAGTTGAATCCATGGCCAGTAGCCAGTAGGGGAAGCGGAAAGACCACTTCAATGGCTGAAGATCTGCACATCGTTCGCAGGAAAAGAAGTAGCGTATGACTCGCACCTCATCCCCACAGCCACCGGCTATCCCCGCTATATATGCATTACCACCTACCAGTAAGAAAAGCCATTAGAATCGTAATCCCCCTGTAGAGGGATAGACTCGCTAATCTAGTTATGGGCATTTGACCATACCACAACCCGATATGGAAACAGCGCGGGGACGAGTTTTAGGTATTCCGATCAGTCCGGACCTGCAAAAAAACCTGAACCACTCTTGTCTTGGGGCTATCACTAAAGAGATGTTAATTGTTCATAATGAACTTCTTGGGGAGTCAATTTGCACACGAGACTTTCTCAAAAAAAAAAAATCCAAATTTGTTGCTAGTGTACTCTTATCTTTTTTTTTACTCTTATCTTTTTTCTTTTTTTTTTAAAGAAACGATAAGAGTACACTAGCGACAAATTTCAAACTTTGGTGTTCTTTTCTCAAAACTGTAATTTGATCTGGGATCATAATCTGATTCTGATTTGTGTATAGTAATGGCATTATACTTCCAGGTGAGGGACCCTAGGAGAGCCACTGAATCCAACCATCATCCATATACGATTGAAGCTAGATCGATTCTGACAACTTGCAAATCCTAGCTCTCTTTGCTCTTTTAGAGCAGCTAAGATACACAATGTCGATCTAGGGACGAAGAAGATGAAGGTTCTGTTAAATCTCCAACAAATTAGCAGTTGGGTTCCTTCAGTATCAAATAGCTACTATTGCGGTAGATTTCGGAGTACCATTCAGCGTCAAGTGTCAACTATTGAAAGCAAAATCTGGAGGGTGGATAACGGAGGTCGAAGCAAGAAAATGAAATATCAGAAAGCACATGTTGCCTTAACACTATAGCATACCAAAATGCTAAAAACATTGCCACGCCCGGAAAAATTAAACGAAATGCAAACATTAATCCAGAAATTAGAACTCACTAGAAGCCCATCTGCATACACATTTACCTCACAGCATCATGTTCATAATCAACCCACAAGGGGATTAAGCACGCGGCCAATGAAGAGCGCCACGCCAGTCATGTCTTCTCTAATGACGAACAAGAAAGGGTGGTCGGCCACAAAATCTATCTCCTTTGGCCCTTCATCACACTCGAACGTCAGATAACCAGCGGAAGTAGCTGCTGCCGCTTCTGTGCCTTCTTCATTAACTTCAATGCAAGCTTTGTGGAAAAAGCTTGAAATGTACAGTTTTCGACTAACAGAAGTGGAGTCCACCATCTCTATCAGCCCTTCACCAGGGGAAAAAGGCAAAACCAACCCTAATCCTTTCAAAACTTTAGAAGCTTCAAAGCCAAAAGAGAATTTAAATTTTGGGATCAGGAATTCTTCAACTTCTACTCTTTCATGCGGCAAGTGGTAGTCTAAGAATCCAAATTCAGAACTCACTTTCTCCACTAGAGCGGAAAGACCATCTTCGGCATTCGGAAGAAAGAAGTACATAGAAAACCGACGTTTACCTTCACCTGGATTGTAAGGAAGCCTTAAGACTTTGAAACCATAAAATGCCCTAACGAATTGTTCCTTGTCGCTTGTCATGAAGGGTACTCGAACCGAACTCCCATTCAGGAGGTGGAAGTCTTCGTATTTGGTTCCCTGACACGTCGAATTTCTCAATCCACGCTCCTTTGAAATAGAGTGCATTCGCAAAGATGAGCCTGGTTAAATCATTGATTGAACCGAAAGGAAGAATTTCTTTGATAAGCCCATCAGTCTCCTTTTCAGCCCACTGATTCACTTCATTGGTCACCTCAACAGCCTTCACAATGATCAACAGAAAGCAACACCGAAAATGGAAAGGGTTAGGGCCGCGCTACATGAGCAACAGGGCATTCAAATGAACCCGCTTACCTCTTTGATTATCACTGCTATATACTTTCTCTGTTCCAAAATGATAGTTCTCTACAAAAATAAAGTACTTTCGATTTTTCGAGTTTCTTCAAACAAATTAAGATCTCAATTATATCTGCAGTTTGGTGCAAACATTTTTAAAAATTATGAACACAACTATATTTTTTATCTAAAAGTTTCACGTTTGATAAGAGACTATCATTTTGAGATGTATGGAGTATTATGCATTTTAGCTAGACAAGTCACTTGTTTGGTGTCATGAGCGGAAAAACTATGGCACACAATTACGTACCATATGCACCCGCATAACTAAACCTTTGAGAGGCATAATCGAAACATTGAGAGGCATAACGAAATCATTAAGAGGCGTAACATAGGCATAACATTATAGGTGTAACCAAAACCATTGAGAGACATAATATATATAGACGTAAACATGCATACCGTATGCACCCAAACCATTGATCAGAGGCATAACTAACCATTGAGAGACATAACTTTAACCAATGAGATGGCCTAACCTTAATTATTGAGAGGTGTAACATTTTTAGTTATACGAAATGTGTACCGTAGCCATTCTCGTCATGAACCCTCTTAAAGTCCAATACTGGACAAGGACCTGAGTCTAGTTGAACTATATTCTTGTCATTGTTTCTTCGTAACAATATTTGCCACCAGGCATCTTTAGAACAAAACCCCCCCTACAAGTTCAAGCTATCTATTATCGAACGGGCTACTACCCTTCTTGTCTTTTTTTTATTTTTTATTATCAGCGTACTACTCTTGTTGTCCCAGAAATTCAAAGTTCTTAGAATCATATCGTCTCACGGTCGACGCAATTAAAAAACATTTGAGATTGGCTCACTTGACTAACAAGACGGGCAGAATTACACTAACCTACATATAGCTGCAAAAAAACGTAACAACAGAATTGTGCAATAGAAATAACCGACCTTAGTCTGAAAATCCACATGATTCAAAGTTGCTTTATAAACAGTATCGACCACCTTTTCGAAAGAAGGCTTAAGAGAAAGCGACTGGTCCACCCAAACCCCATTGGCAAACAACAGCGTGGGGCCGCCAGCGGGCCCGCTGTCGGCTAAGACGAGGGAGACGAGATGGGAGGTGAGAGAGTTGAGGTCGTCGGTGGATTCGGAGTTGAGAATTTCCTGAACGTGAATGGTAAGGAAATTAGGAGTAACTACCTTAGGCAAATATTTTAGGAAAAGCAAACTTCAATTGCGTCATTGCGTGTGGACCAAGTAACAAGGTTTTTTGTTTTGAAATAAAAGGATGCTACTTGGATTGGGAGATGCTGCCAAGCGGCATATCCGGCCGCTAATCTCGTGAATCAATAATTTGGATCTTAACCGAACAATAGACGATTCAAATTTGTATACGCTCAAATTTCATCCGAGATGAACGGTAAGATGCCGCTCAATATCCCTCTCGTTCTAATTTATATATACTCATTCTAATTTTCTTGACGTTTGAATAAATTGAAGAATTAATCTTGAGATATTGTAGCTATCATATGATTTGCACAGTATCTCATTTGGTATTGTTCGATATAACATTGTAGCATGCTCATAGGAGTACTTGTTAATTGTGGTTGCAATTTATGGGTATTTTAACGAAATACAATGTAATAACATTGTAGCCTCGCCCTTTGACACTAAGGGTTTTTTTTTTTGCTAAATAAGTAAAGTGGCTCTTTTTTTGGTACTTATTAATCAATTTTTTTCGTATTTGTTAATTTTGCATCAATTTTTTTTTGTGGATTATTGCGTCGTTATAACGAGAGTAATCTAAAATGTAAAAAACGAACATTAACACCCAAAATTCCAGTCAAGCGTTTCCCAAAGTTTATATCGTGATCATACCTAAGATCATATTTATCAAAATTCCAACCCATATCGTGTGGCCACGAATGTATTGCGACAAGGGAACAAACTTGTTCGAAAACGAGTTCCTGCCACTTCATTTGTCTACCTAATGGCATGGGTTTTAGGCTTTCTCGAACAAATCTTCAAAATTGTCGCTTATGGACTTCTATCAAATTCTGTTAAGCTTTTCTCAAAAACTCTAATTCGATCTTGGATCATAACCTGATTTTGATAGGATTATATAAACAGGATTATAGTTCAAGATGACCGCCCAAGGTGCTAGAGCCGCTGAATTCAACCGTCATCCATACACGATTCATGCTGTACGTACTGTCTCAACAATTTCAAAACAAACAGCTGCTATTACGATACCATTCATTGTCAGCTACTGAAAGACAACAAACGGATGTCAAAACAAGACAATGAAGGAGTATTAGAAATCACGAATTGTCCACACCATAGCATACATACCAGGTATGTTTTCAGTATTAACGGAATAAAAACTTAGCAATGCCCCAAAAAAATGAAATGCAAACATCAATGAAGAAATTAGAACTCACTGCCTCAGGTTCAATCAACCACAAGGGTAATAAGCATTTTTTTCCCCTTATTTTTATTGGGTAAGCGGGGGGGATTAAGCACTTGGCCAATGAAGAGCACCACACCAGTCATGTCTTCTCTAATGACGAACAAGAAAGGGTGGTCGGCCACAAAATCTGTCTTCCTTGTCCTACACAACCACGTTATAACACAAGCGGAAGCGGCTGCTGCTTTTGTGCCTTCTTCGTTAACTTCAATGAAAGCTTTGTGGAAAATGCTCGAAACGTATAGATCTCGACCGACAGTAGTGGATTCCACCATCTCTGTCAGCCCCGCTTCACCAGGGGAAAAAGGCAAAACCAACCCTAATCCCTTCAAAACTTCAGAAGCTTCGAAGCCAAAGGAAAATTTAAATTTTGGGATCCGGAATCTACCCACTTCTACTCTTTCGCAAGGCAAGTGGCCATCTAAGAACCCAGATTCGGAACTCACTTTCTCCATTAGAGCGGAAAGACCGTCATATGCATTTGGGAGAAAGAAGTACATAGAAAATCGGCGTTCATCTTCACCATGTTTGTAAGGAAGCCTTAGGACTTTGAAACTGTCAAATTCACTAACGAATTGGTCGTTCTTACTTGTCATGAAAGGTACTCGAACCGAACTCCCATTCAGGAGGTGGAAGTCTTGGTATATGGTTTTCGATGCGTCAAATTTCTCAATCCACGCTCCTTTGAAATAGAGTGCGTTTGCATAGATGAGTCTGGTTAAATCATCGACTGAACCGGAAGGAAGAACTTCTTTGATAAGTCCATTGGTCTCCTTTTCAGCCCATTGATTAACTTCATTGGTCACCTCAACAGCCTTCGCAATGATCAACAGAAAAAAGGATTAGCACACGTATGATCTACCCTTACTGGATTTGGCATCACCCAAACAACACAGAAAATGGACCCGATTATCTTTGATGATCACTGTTTGTATACTCCCCCATTTCAAAATGACAGTCTCCTACAAAAAAAACGTGCTATTTTAAGTACAAACTAAAATACTTGCCTAAATAATTTTTTGAGTTTCTTCAAAACAAAATTAGATATCTCTATTCATTGTTTAATTTGGTGCGCAAAAATTTTAAACATTATGACCATATGCCCTTTATTTTTTTATCTGATTTGACATCTTTTAGTAGCTAGAGGACTATCATTTGGGGATTGGTTATACTATTACGCATTCTAATTGGAGAAGTCTCTTGTTTGGTATTGAACTCTTACGCTTGTCAATGTTTCTACGTACAAAATTTCCCGCGAAGCCTTTCGGAACACAACCCCCAAAAAACTCAAAATAATGTTGCAGAAGCTATTTTCAAACTAAAC
This sequence comes from Rhododendron simsii, assembly GCA_014282245.1. Classification (NCBI taxonomy): domain Eukaryota; kingdom Viridiplantae; phylum Streptophyta; class Magnoliopsida; order Ericales; family Ericaceae; genus Rhododendron; species Rhododendron simsii. Next base: position 33,463,693 of record CM024959.1, read on the forward strand.
TTTAACAAGCTATTATCGAAAGAGCTATTACTCATGTTGTCTTAGAAATTCAAACTCCTTAGAATCGTCTCATCGATCTCATGATCGAAACATGTTTGAGATTGGCCTGCCTAACAAACAAGACAAGCTGAGTTACATTTTATAAACCACTACTCGGCTCAGCTGCAAAAACACACAACAACATAATTGTCCAAGAGAAATAAGTAACTAACCAACCTTAGTCTGAAAATCAACATGATTCAAAGTCGCTTTATAAACAGTATCGACCACCCCTTTGAAAGAGGGCTTAAGAGAAAGTGACTGGTCCACCCAAACCCCGTTAGCGAATGACAACTTTGGGCCGCCAGTGGGCCCGCCGTCAGCAAAGACGAGGGAGAGATGGGAGGAGAGAGAGTTGAGGTCGTCGGTAGATTTGGAGTTGAGCAAGGAGAGTACTTGGGATTGGGTTGGGCCATTGGATCCGGCTGCGATCAAGCCCAAAACGACGTCGATCAATGGGGGAGAGAAGACAAGGTTCGAGTCCTTGGATGCGGATAGAGATAGTATTTGTTTTGCGAAGGATAGGGAGACATCAGTTTGATTTCCAATCAATTGTTTCAGGTCCGTTTCACTTGGGAGTTGTGGAAGGGAGTTTCTTTTTCTCTTGACCATCTTGTGGAAGAGAGTTTGTTGGAGGGGAGGAGAAGGATTGGAGAGAGAGAGAGAGAGAGAGAGAGAGAGAGGCCGAAGTCAGATTTGGAAGAAACCTTGACAAATAAATAACAATTCCTTAGGAGGTGCACTTGTGAGATGTGTGGCGGTGGTGATTGTTGGTTGAAGAATTTGGGTTTGGAAAGAAGTCTATAGTTTGAGAATTTCTTGCATGTCAATGCTAAGGAAATTAGGAGTAATTAAGCTTAGGCAATATTTTAGAAAAAGAAACTTCAATTGGATGTGAACCAGGTAACAAGGTTTTTTTTGGGAAGACAAGGATTCTACAAGGGAAAATCCTTGCAGAAGATTCGAATCTTTTAGAAATTTTTCCTTCTACTATAAAAAATCCTCACAGAGGATCCGAATCCGAATAGTTTGGAATTTGGGAAAAGGAAAGAGGAACAGAGAAAATAATAAAATTAAAGGAAAGTGTAGAAAAAAATTGAATTTGTTTTAAAAAATACTTTCCCTTCTATTTTTCTAGAAACCAAACAATGAAAAGTGTATGTCCAGTCCATTTAAGGGCCTAAACGGTCCTGTCCAATCCGTTTCTGGGTCCTTATGGTTTGATAATCGGGAACACGTTGATATTTTAGATAGACACATCAATATTCATGTTAATCAGATAGACATACATTCATCTTTTAAAAAAATGAGTTTAAATTTTTTTTACAACACTAGATAAAAACCCATATTTTTATAGATAAATGCGTTTTGAGAAACACATTAAACGGTATCCGTTACTGTCACAATTTGGGAAATCCAATGTCTATCCCTGTCCCGTCTTGTAATCGAATCGGATTTGGGACGAGTTTGTGGCACCTGGTCTCAGTTCATAATCCCCGTCCCTGCCCCAATTCTATAACAGGGCGACGAAAACGATCCCCATTCGGGTTCAGATAGAAATGCCCATCCATGCAACGTAAAATGCCATCAAGTAAATCAAACAGAATATATATATATATATGTATATATTTTGTCATTCGTTAATTCTAATCTACATTATCCTAGGGGACTTGAGGGAAAGGAATGAGGCTTACGGGAATCAAATCCTGCCCACGTGCGTTTGAGTATGTAAGAAAGACCAACTGCACTCCACTCCACTCTACTTGTATACCAAACAAAACTTGCTCGTGTTAATGTTGACACAAATCCCGTTTTTGGAGGGAATATTGCATGCAGCCAAAATGAGTAGAAATTAACGTTAGTATACCAGGTGTGTTTTCAGCATTAACGAAATACAAACGTTGCCATGCCAAAATTTAAAAACAAAATGCAAACATCAATCCAGTCCATTTAGGGGGCTAAACGGTCCTGTCCAATCCATTTCCAGGTCCTTACGGTTTGATAATCAGGAACGTTGATATTTTAAATAGACACACCAAAATTCATGTTAATCAGATAGACATACATTCATCTTTTAAAAAATGAGTTTAAATTTTTTTTACAACACTAGATAAAAACCATATATTTTATAGATAAATTCGTTTTGAGAAACACATTAAACGGTATCCATTACTGTCCCAAATCTGGAAATCCAATGTCCGTCCCTGTCCCGTCTCATAATCGGGTCGGATTTGGGACGAGTTTAATTTGTGCACCTGGTCTTAGTTCATAATCCCCGTCCATGCCCCAATTCTATAACAGGCCGACGAAAACGATCCCCATTCAGGTTCAGATAGAAATGCCTATCCATCTAACGTAAAATGCCATCAAGTAAAAAACCAAACAGAATTTTTTGTTTTTTTTGTTATTCGTTAATTCTAATCTACACTATCCTAGGGGACTTGAGAGAAAAGGATGAGGCTTATGGGAATCAAATTCTGCCCACGTGCATTTAAGCATGTAAGAAAGGCCAACTGCACTCCACTTCACTCCACTTGTATACCAAACAGAACTTGCTCACGTTAATGTTGACACAAATCCCGTTTCTGGAGGGAATATTGCATGCAGCCAAAATGAGTGGAAATTAACGTTAGTATACCAGGTGTGTTAATTTTCAGCGTTAACGAAATACAAACGTTGCTACGCCAAAATTTAAAAACAAAATGCAAACATCAATCCAGAAAACAGAACTCAATGAAGTACTAGTTATGCTTCAATTCTTCATCTACGTACACATTTATCTCACTCCATCTCAGGTTCAATCAACCCACAAGGGGATTAAGCACTTGGCCAATGAAGAGCACCACACCAGTCATGTCTTCTCCGATGACGAACAAGAAAGGGTGGTCGGCTACAAAATCTACCACGTACCTATGGCTATACATAACTCAACGTCAAGACACAAGCGGAAGCGGGAGCCGCTTCTGTGACTTCTTCATTAACTTCAATGCAAGCTTTGTGGAAAATGCTCGAAATGTATAGTTTTCGACCAACAGAAGTGGAGTCCACCATCTCGATTAGCCCTTCACCACCGGAAAATGGAAAAACCAACCCTAATCCCTTCAGAACTTTAGAAGCTTCAAAGCCAAAAGAGCATTTAAATTTCGGGATCCAGAATTCACCCACTGTTACTCTTTGGTACGGCAAGTGGCTTTGCAAGAACCCGGATTCAGAACTCACTTTCTCCATTAAACCGGAAAGACCGTCTTTGGCATTCGAAAGAAACAAGTACATAGATAATCTATGTTTATCTTCACCTTGTTTGTAATGAAGCCCTAAGACTTTAAAACCTTCAAATGCCTTAACGAGTGGTGTCTTCTTGCTTGTCATGAAGGGTACTTGAACTGAACTCCCATTCAGGAGGTGAAACTCTTGGTCTTTGGTTTTAGATGTGTCGAATTTTTCAGTCCACGCCCCTTTTAAATAGAGTGCATTGAAAAGATGAGTATGGTTGAAGCATCGATTGAATCGGAAGGAAGAACTTCTTTGATAAGCCCATTGGTCTCCTTTTCAGCCCACTGATTCACTTCATTGGTCACCTCAACAGCCTTCACAATGATCAACATTAAACTTATTGATTAGCACTGTAGTATGATCTACCCTTATTGTTCTAGGCATCACCCGAACAACACCGAAGATAGAAATGGACAAGGCAGCGCTACATGAGCACCAGGGCGTTCATTCGAACCTGCTTAGCTTTGATTGTCAATGTTAGATATTTTCCCAGTTCCAAAATGATAGTTTCCTATAAAAAGACTTGCGATCTTTTGGATAAATAAATAAAGTACTTACATAATTGATTTTTTAAGTTTCTTTGAACCAAATTAAAGATCTTGATTAGTTCTATAATCTTGGCGTCTTAGAAATTCAAAGTTCTTAGAATCGTCTTGGCACATGATCGACATAATTAAAACACATTTGAGATTGACTCGCTTAACTAACAAGACGAGATCGGTTACATTTTTTAAACCACTGCTCGGCTTGTTCTGCTAACCTACTTATAGCTGCAAAAAAAAAATGTAACAGAATTGTCCAAGAGAAATAACCGACCTTAGTCTAAAAAATCGACATGATTCAAAGCCGCTTCATAAACAGTATCAACCACCTTTTTGAAAGAAGGCTTAAGAGAAAATGACTGGTCCACCCAAACCCCGTTGGCGAATAACAACGTTGGGCCGCCAATGGACTCTGTTGTGCTTCACCCACGTTAGATAACTTTTCTATGGTTTGGAATATGTATTCACGTGATTTTGGCAGTAAGCAAGGAATTGTTATTGGCATGGTTAACCTGCAAGTCTTCAATTAATGAACAAGAACAACTGAGGTAGGTTATGGGTTCAACAATGCTTTCGCCAACGGTCAACCACCGGTGTACCTCTTTCGCTTGGAACCCAAATAGTCACCACCAGCCGGCCCGCGAAGTCATGAATCCAAATCGAGGAAGAATTTTTTGTAAGATGATTTTCAAATTTATATATACGTTCTCATTCTAATTTTCTTGACGGTTCGATAAATTGAAGAATGAATCTTGAGATATTGTAGCTAGCTATCATACTATTTGCGAAATTTCTCATTCGGTATTGTTCAACATAACATTGTAGCATGCTCATAGTGAGTGGTTTTTTTTTTGTCAAACAGAAAGCATATTAGATTAACTAAAAAATCGAGTCATAAATACAAAGTATCATATTACAGATGCTCCTAAAACACAAGAAATACAAGAACTGTAACTAGGTTCTAAGATGGCCAACCCCCATAGCATCAAAAAGTATGAACTCCCTAGCTGCAAACGGGACATTTCTGGTGGCAATCAACTCCTCCTCTTGTTGAGAACCCAAACGAGCTCAAAAATCAGCAGCTTGGTTTGCTTGTCGAAAGATCTGCGTAATGGTAGCATTAGTCCTGCCACAATCCTCTTAGCTTCTTCAACTATACACGATGTGTGAGATCTAGAGGGGTACCTTCGTTACACAGTTTCACCGTGACGCTGGAGTCGGATTCAATATTAACATTGTACATCCCTTTCTCTAGCATGATAGAGAGACCTCTGTAGATTGCCCAAGTTTCCACTTCTAGACTACATGAGCAGTTAGCTTTTCCAAAGAATCCCAGAATCCAGTTCCCCTCGTAGTCTCTAGTGAGTGTTGCTTATAGCACTTGTTAATTAATTACGGTTGCAATTTATGGATATTTTAACGAAGAGATTAAATTCTTTACACTGTGTAGTGTAGTTGATCTGACCGTCCATCTCGATATAGACAGCTCGGATTAAATCCGAGGTCCTACTAATCCGAGCCATTGATTGTTTGAATCCCAATCCGAGCCGTCAATTGCCAAGATGGACTGTTGGATCGGTCGCACTACAGCAACCCCGGGTCCCGTTTCAAAGTTGCAACAAGATCTTGTTGTAATGTCACAAGAATTTCAGAGTACACAGTTACCGAGAAAATACTAGGTATCAAACAGCTACTTACAATACCATTGAAGGAGTATCAGAAGTCACAAATTGCCCACACCATAGTATATATACCAGGGATGTTTTTACCATTAACGAAATACAAACATTGCCAAGCCAAAGAAAAACGAAATGCAAACATCAATGATGAAATTAGAACTCAATACAAGCTCAATATGTGCTGGGCTTCATCGATCGACATACACATTTACCTCACTGCGTCAGATCAGGATCAATCAACCCGCAAGGGGATTAAGCACTTGGCCAATGAATAGCACCACACCAGTCATGTCTTCTCTAATTACGAACAAGAAAGGGTGGTCGGCCACAAAATCTATCGGCTCTACATAACAAGTGACCCCCCCAACAAAACCGGAAGCGGCTGCCGCTTCAGTGCCTTCTTCATTAACTTCAATGCAAGCTTTGTGGAAAATGCTCGAAACATACAGTTCTTGGCCAACAGTAGGGGAGTCCACCATCTCTGTCAGCCCTTCACAACCGGAAAAAGGCAGAACCAATCCTAATCCCTTCAAAACTTTAGAAGCTTCGAAGCCAAAAGAGAATTTAAATTTTGGGATTTGGAATCTACCCACTTCTACCCTTCGGCAGGGCAAGTGGCGGTCTAAGAACCCAGATTCGGAACTCACTTTCTCCATTAAAGCGGAAAGACCATCTTTTGCATTCGGAAGAAAAAAGTACATGGAAAATCGACACTTATCTTCACCTTGTTCGTAAGGAAGCCTTAAGACTTTGAAACTGTTAAATGCGCTAACAAATTGTTCCTCCTTGCTTGTCATGAAGGGTACTTGAACTGAACTCCCATTCAGGAGGTGGAACTCTTGGTGTTTGGTTTTCGATGCGTCGAATTTCTCAATCCACGCTCCTTTGAAATAGAGTGCATTTGCAAAGATGAGTCTGGTTAAATCATTGACTGAACCGGAAGGAAGAACTTCTTTGATAAGCCCATTAGTCTCCTTTTCAGCCCACTGATTCACTTCATTGGCCACCTCGACAGCCTTCCCAATGACCAACAGAAAACTGAAAGATTAGCACATGTATAATCTACCCTTACTCAACTAGGCAGACCAAAAATGCAAAGGAACAGGGGCGACGCTAGATTATGCTCTCTCTCTTTCTTTCTTTCTTTTTTTTTTTTTTGTGGTAAATATGTATATGCATTTTAATACGACAAGTGACTTGTTTGGTGTCATGAACCCTTTGAAAGTGTAATTGAACTCTTATGCTTGTCATTGTTGTCTTAGAACGTCAAACCCTTTAGAATCATCTTGGCTCACGATCGATGCGATTAAAACACATGGCTCTGACGCAACGGGATTAACAAAGAAATTAGTTGTGTACTATTTGAATGAATGATAAACTCGAGTACACGAGAAAAAAAGACAAAGTCTAAATAATATTGATAAAAAGTTGCATAAATATTAGGTTACAATCCCTCTTTTAAAGGAAAAAGGCGTAATCCTAACAAAACCTTAGCTCAAAAACAAAAATTCCCAAAATTTGGGGAAAATAATAAAATTGGAAAAAGGAAAGAACTTTCCCAAAAAGAATCAATTCCTACGGAATTATACATTAAAAGTTATTAACAAAACAAATATTTTCTTAAACGGCAAAAGCGTTCAATTGGAGGCCTAATCGAAAGAATTAGGCCGAAAAACACCATCGATCGTCAACCTAAAGTATATTAGTATTGACCGCAGCGCGAAAATAAGTCAGCCCACCAAGTTTGGACCCAATCCGAGCTCGTCCAAAAGTTGTCAGATCGGGAAATTTGTAATTAAACAACGTTTGGACTTCCGAGGTTTCGACCGGTTTAATTAATCATGAAATTGGAACCACCACGTGTTCTACATCAGGCTCGCTTGATAAACAAGACAAGCTGAGCTTCATTTTAGAAACCACTATTTGACTACCCTAGATACAGCTGCAAAAACACATAACAAGCGAATTGTACGAGAGAAATAACCGACCTGAGTAGGAAAATCGACATGATTCAAAGCCACTTTATAAACAGTATTGACCACCTTTTTGAAAGAAGGCTTAAGAGAAAGCAACTGGTCTACCCAAATGCCGTTGGCGTAAGACAGCGTTGGGCCACCAGTGGGCCCGCCGTCGACGAAGACGAGGGAGCCAAGTTGGGAGGTGAGAGAGTTGAGGTCGTCGGTGGATTTGGAGCTAAGGAAAGAAAGTACTTGGGATTGGGTTTGGCCTTTGGATCCAGCTGCGATCAAGCCCAAAACGATGTGGATCAAGGGGGGAGAGAAGACAAGGTTCGAGTCCTTGGATTCGGATTGAGATACTCGTTTTGCGAAGGATAGGGAGACATCGGTTTGGTTTCTAATCAATTCTTTCAGGTCCATTTTGTTTGGGAGTTGTGGAAGGGAGTTTTGGAAGAGACTTTGTTGGAGGAGTAAGAAGGATTGCACAGAGAGAGAGAGAGAGAGAGAGAGGAGGGAGAGGGATATCTGCACTATATAGTATGGATACTGGTTTAAATACCCAATGATTTCCTCAATATACCTCAGAAAAATATACGTATCATATGATCCGCGAAGTTAAATTTTTGAGAGATGCTATATACATTACTATCCATATACTACCATCTATCTTACTACATCATCCACTATATATTTTTTTTGTAGGATTCACCCGGGTCCCAAAAAAATACATAAAAATATTCATAAATTTTAGATTAATATTTTATGAGGCCCTGTAAAAAATCAGTTCCAATATTAGCTCCAACAAAGATCGATAAGTATTATTTCTTGATTTGCAGGGGCAAAATTTATGAACATTTTTATATATTTTTTTGAGACCCGGGGTGGGCCCTGCAAAAAAATATAATGGATGGTGTAGTGGTTGGATGTAGTGTACCTAGACTTATTATAAATTTTTTTGGGGTTGCGATAAGAAAAATTAAAAATTACATTTTGGGTCATAAGCAAAATTCAGATCAACACAATATTTACTCGATGTCTATACTATATAGTAACGTAGTCAAATGTCGTTTGAATAGCATTGTGAGTGACATGGTGCAAACAACGAATTTGTAAAGTTGGAATTCCGACAATTTGTTTATTGGATACAGATTGTCATCCGATCTTGTAGATTTTTCGATTCCAGCGAACAATGACACTAGAACTTGAATCTGATTCATTCTTACCCAATAAGTATACACTAGAACTTGAATCCGATTCATTCTTACCCAATAAGTATTCGCAATTTCTGAGGGCCGTTATAGCGATAAAATAAAGCCTTTATTAATAATAAGTTAAATAAATTACTTGTGGAACTGCATAAATTTAAGGAATTAGTTATCTTGTTGTGATCCTAAAAAAAGAGAGAATAAAACTGGGAATATTATGTGATTAGTTGGTATTTCCTTTATACAATATATTACTGCCAAATGAATATTAAAAGTTTACGATCAAATTTTGGCAGTGAGCAAGGAATTGTTATTGGCATGGCTAACCAATTTGGTATTTCTCTGATTCTCTTTTCCTAATTAGACTTGGACTTGGTCTCCAAGCTTCACCAAGATTCCAATCTTTTAAGGAAACCACTCCTAAATCAAACACCACCCTTGGTAGATTTCCATGCCAATAACAATTCCAACAATTTGTTTAATGGATACAATATTTACCAGATCAACACAATATTTCCTCAATGTCTATACTATATAGTAACACAGTCAAATTTCGTTTGAATAGCATTGCGAGTGACATGGAACAAACAACGGATTTGTAGAGTTGGAATTCCAACAATTTGTTTAATGGATACAAATTGTCACCCTGATCTTGTAGATTTTTCCATTCCAGCGAACGATGACACTAGAGCTTGAATCCTATTCATTCTTACCAAATAAGTATTCGCAATTTGTGAGGGTCGTTATAGTGATAAAATAAAGCCTTTATTAATAATAAGTTAAATAAATTACTTGTGAAACTACATAAATTTAAGGGATTGGTTACTATGTTGTGATCCTGATGAAAAAAGAGAGAGAATAAAACTGGGAATATTCTGTGATTAATTAGTTGGTATTTCGTTTATACAATGTATTACTAATTTGGACACCAAATGAATATTAAAAGAATAAAATTGGGAATATTCTATGATTAGTTGGTATTTCTTTTTATACAATGTATTGCTTTGGACGCCAAATGAATATTAAGAGTAATATAAAATGTTAATCAACGCATAATTGTTCTTGAGTGTCTACTGATATCATTGAAAAATTAAATTTTAATTTGCAAGGTTAGTCAGCGTATCGTCACACTTGATTTACATGATTTAACGTCAATTGCAAAAAAAGTTTTGCAATTCACTATACTAAGCCAGGAAATCTTTTCAAAACCAGGAAGTCTTCAATGAACAATAACAACTGAGGTAGGTTATGGGTTCAACAATACTTTCGCCAACGGTCAACCACTGGTATACCTCTTTCGTTTGGAACCCAAATAGTCGCCCCCAGCCGGCCCACGAAGTCATGAATCCAAATCGAGGAAGAATTTTTTGTACGATGATTTTCAATTTTATATATACTCATTCTAATTTTCTTGACAGTTTGATAAATTGAAGAATGAATCTTGAGATATTGTAGCTAGCTATCATACTATTTGCGCAATTTCTCATTCGGTATTGTTCGACATAACATTGTAGCATGCTCATGGTGAGTGTTTTTTTTTTTGTCAAACAAAAAGCATATTAGATTAACTAGAATAGAGTAAATACAAGAATCATAAATACAAAGTATTATATTATAGACGCTCCTAAGCCAGAGGACATACAACAATCATAACTGGGTTCTAAGATGGCTAACCCCCGTGGCATCAAAAAGTATGACCTCCCTAGCCGCAAATGGGACATTTCTGGTGGCAAACAACTCCTCCTCTTGTTGAGAACCCAGACAAGCTAAACAATCAACTTGGTTTGCTTGTCAAAAGATATTCGTAATGGTAGCATTAGTCCTGCCTGCAATCCTCTTAGCTTCTTCAACTATATAACGATGTGCGTGATCGATCTAGAGGGGTACCTTTGTTACATAGTTTCACCAGGACACTGGTGTCGGATTCAATATTAACATTGTATATCCCTTTCTCTAGTATGATAGAGAGACCTCTGTAGATTGTCCAAATTTCCACTTCTAGAGACAGTTGCCCATTTGGTATCTAGTGAGTGTTGCTTATAGTACTTGTTAATTAATTATGGTTGCAATCTACGGGTATTTTAACGAAGAGATTAAATTCTTTACACCGTCGGTGTAAACATTTATTTCCTCCAAATCAATTACATCGCGCCACGTTGCAAAACAGTAGTCCCAATCAACAGAACATGACGTCGTGGCACAATATAATTAATTTGGAGGGAATAAATGTTTACACTGGCGGTGTAAAGAATTTATTCTCGTTAACGAATAATGTAATAATAACATTATACATTATCAAATTTTGTTAAGCTTTTCTCGAGACTCTAATTCAATCTAATTGGGGAGATCGTCAACATTTAACTCATAGAACCCTACATCGTATTGGGCTCCCAAGTGTGCTTCCAGGTCCAAGTTCATTCTCAACCATCAACGTTTCAAAGGAATTGGGAGGTGCTGTAGTGCGGTTGCCGCACTACATCGTATAGTGCAGTCGATCTGACTGTCCATCTCGGTATAGACGGCTTGGATTAAATCCGAACTCCTACTAATCCGAGCTGTTGATTGTTCGAATCCCAATCCGAACCGTCAATTGCCGAGATGGACGGCCGAATCAGCCGCACTACACGTGTAGTGCGGAGGGTGCACTACAGCACCCCGTGTCCCGTTTCATAGTTGCAACAAGATCTTGTTGTAATGTCACAAGAATTTCAGAGTACACAGTTACCGAGAAAATGCCAGGTATCAAACAACTACTTACAATACCATTGAAGGAGTATCAGAAATCACAAATTGCCCACACCATAGTATATATACCAAGTATGTTTTCACCATTATTAACGATATACAAACATTGCCATGCCAAAAAGAGCGAAATGCAAATATCAATGACGAAATTAGAACCCACTACAAGCTCAATATGTGTTGGGCTTCATCGATCGACATACACATTTACCGCATGCGTCAAATCAGGTTCAATCAACCCGCAAGGGGATTAAGCACTTGGCCAATGAATAGCACCGCACCAGTCATGTCTTCTCTAATTATGAACAAGAAAGGGTGGTCGGCCACAAAATCTGTCGGCTCTACATAACAACATACCCTGATAACACAAGCGGAAGCGGCTGCCGCTTCAGTGCCTTCTTCATTAACTTCAATGCAAGCTTTGTGGAAAATGCTCGAAACGTATAGATCTCGACCAACATTAATGGATTCCACCATCTCTGTCAGCCCTGCTTCACCAGGGGAAAAAGGCAAAACCAACCGTAATCCCTTCAGAACTTTAGAAGCTTCGAAGCCAAAAGAGAATTTAAATTTTGGGATTCGGAATCTACCCACTTTTACCCTTTGGCAGGGCAAGTGGCGGTCTAAGAACCCAGATTCGGAACTCACTTTCTCCATTAAAGCGGAAAGACCACTTTTCGCATTTGGAAGAAAGAAGTACATGGAAAATCGGCGCTTATCTTCACCTTGTTTGTAAGGAAGCCTTGAGACTTTGAAACTATCAAATGCGCAAACGAATTGGTCCTTCTGGCTTGTCATGAAAGGTACTTGAACCGAACTCCCATTCAGGAGGTGGAACTCTTGGTGTTTGGTTTTCGATGCGTCGAATTTCTCAATCCACGCTCCTTTGAAATAGAGTGCATTTGCAAAGATAAGTCTGGTTAACTCATCGACCGAACCGGAAGGAAGAACTTCTTTGATAAGCCCATTGGTCTGCTTTTCAGCCCACCGATTCACTTCATTGGTCACCTCAACAGCCTTCACAATGATCAACAGAAAACTGAAAGATTAGCGCATGTATAATCTACCCTTACTCAACTAGGCAGACCGAAAAGCAAAGGAACAAGGGCGGCGCTAGATTATGCTCTTTTTTATTTTTTTTGGAAAATATGTATATCGAAGGCGGCTCTATTAAGATCATTCCATGGTTCACTGAACACCCAAACAAATTTTTTTTCTTAGAATACGTGTAAAAATTATGAGCTAAATTTTCTTTGAACATCCAACTCAAATATCAATTAATATCCAATTCTAATAGTCTTGAACACGTAACCTAAAAAGAATTGAACTCTCAACCCAAAACCAATTGAACACTCAATTACAGCCCATCAATCCAGGTAATTTATATTTGAACACCTAACACATTACCTCAAATAAAGCTCATAATCATAATAAAAAAATTTTAAAAAGAAAGAGAAAGAGAAGAATCTATTGGTGTAAGTACTATACTCTGCCGAGCAAAAAAAAAAAAGTACTATACTCTGCGTTTTCTCTTCATCTTTATTATCGATGTTCTAAATGTGTTAACTTCGCATTCATGACAATAAATTTTTTAATTTTTCAGTGATATTGCAAACTCCATTAACTTGAATACTATTTTTTCAAATTTAGACTACGATAAAAAATCTCATCACTTCATCCTGAACAACATATTTTCGAGAAGGTCAGCTCTAACATAGTCACTAGAATTTCTTTCAAAAGAGTTTTAGTAAATTATTCGTTGGTTAAACGTTGGCACAAAATATGAGAACTCATCTAGGACAATTATAAAATTTTACCTCGTCCATTCTCGAAACACTGTCTACTAAGCAATACAACTTTCTAAAAAATTAAATTTTTGTTAAAAAGTAGTATGTATTTTTAAGTTCTCATTTCCCCTTGTAGTTAATTTTTTTAGTATAAAGGTTATACAACTATATGAGATTTTGTACATATACTATTAGTTAATAGATCATCTAGTAAAGTCAAGGTAATTTCTGAACACCTTACTACAAATTCTTGGAGCCATCACTAATGTATATGCATTTTAACAGGACAAGTGACTTGTTTGGTGTCATGAACCCTTTGAAAGTGTAGAGTGTAGTTGAACTCTTATGCTTTGTCATTGTTGTCTTAGAAAGTCAAACTCCTTAGAATTGTCTTGGCTCATGATCCACGCGATTAAAACACATATGAGATTGGCTCACTTGATAAACAAGAAGAGCTAACCTTCATTTTAGAAACCACTATTCGACTACCCTGCATACAACTGCAAAAACACATAACAAGCAAATTGTCCGAGAGAAATAACAGACCTGAGTAGGAAAATCGACATGATTCAAAGACGCTTTATAAACAGTATCGACCACCTTTTTGAAAGAAGGCTTAAGAGAAAGCGACTGGTCCACCCAAACCCCGTTGGCGTACGACAGCGTTGGGCCGCCAGTGGGCCCGCCATCGGTGAAGACAAGGGAGACAAGTTGGGAGGTGAGAGAGTTGAGGTCGTCGGTGGATTTGGAGCGAAGGAAAGAAAGTACTTGGGATTGGGTTTGGCCTTTGGATCCAGCTGCGATCAAGCCCAAAACGATGTGGATCAAGGGGGGAGAGAAGACAATGTTCGAGTCCTTGGATTCGGATTGAGAGACTCGTTTTGCGAAGGATAGGGAGACATCGGTTTGGTTTCCAATCAATTGTTTCAGGTCCATTTTGTTTGGGAGTTGTGGATGCTAAGGGAGTTTTGGAAGAGACTTTGTTGGAAGGATTGTAGAGAGAGAGAGAGAGAGAGAGAGAGAGAGAGAGAGAGAGAGAGAGAGGGGAGGGAGAGGGATATCTGCACTATATAGTATATAGTATATATACTGGTTTAAATACCCAATGATTTCCTCAATATACCTCAGAAAAATATATCATACGATCCGCGAAGTTAATTTTTTTGGGGTTGCGAGAAGAAAATTTTAAAAATTACATTTTGGGTCATAAGCAAAATTCAGATCAACACAATATTTACTCGATGTCTATACTATATAGTAACACAGTCAAATGTCGTTTGAATAGCATTGCGAGTGACATGGTGCAAACAACGAATTTGTAGATCGAGTTGAAATTCCGACAATTTGTTTAATGGATACAAATTGTCACCCGATCTTGTAGATTTTTTGATTCCAGCGAACGATGACACTAGAGCTTGAATCCGATTCATTCTTACCAAATAAGTATTCACAATTTGTAAGGGTCGTTATAGCAATAAAATAAAGCCTTTATTAACAATAAGTTAAATTACTTGTGAAACTACATAAATTTAAGGAATTGGTTACTATGTTGTGATCCTGAAAATAAGAGAGAGAATAAAACCGGGAATATTCTGTGATTAGTTGGTATTTCCTTTATACAATGTATTACTTTGTAAGCCAAATGAATATTAAAAGTAATATAAAATGTTAATCAACGCATTAATGTTCTTGAGTGTCTACTGAAAAATTAAATTTTAATTTGAAAGGTTAGTCAACATATCTTCACACCTGATTTCATGATGTAACGTCAATTACAGAAAAAGTTTTGCAATTCACTATCCTGAAACCCAAATGCTCTGCCATAAATGGTTTTATAAGGAAACCTGAATAAATCTTTTTTTATATTAGGCCCCGTTCCAGAAATTTTCTTAAAAATAATGTAAATGAAAAATAATTTTTTAATTTTTTTTGCATCGTATAAAAGATTTCAATGAGATCTTTCAAATAAAATCCATATTGCATATTTTTAGATTTCAATAAGCTCATAATTTTTGAGCTTGAAATTGACTTCTTAAAAAATAAGAACTTAAAACCCATTCGGGACCTAAACTTTTAAAACGGTACGTAAACCACCTTCTCTTTGTATTTCGATATGGAAAATAATTGATAAAGTATATTTGATAATATACACAACAATTTTTTCTATATACTAAGCCAGGAAATCTTCAAAACCACGAAGTTATGGATTACTAAACCAGGAAGTCTTCAAAGAACAAGAACAACTGAGATAGGTATGGGTTCAACATTTTCGCCAACGCAGGGATGGAGCCAGAGAAGGGTCAATTGGGGCGGACGCCCCTGCAAGAAGAAGAAAAAACTCTATTGTTATATTAAAAAAATAAATTTCCTTTAAAAGTATATAGGCTTGCCCCCATAAAGTATTTTGGGAAAAAAAAATCAAATAATTGTAACTTTTGAAATACAAAGATACCAACATTAATTTCTAAAGTCTAAGGGTTAAAATATAGAAAAACATACATTAAAGGGTTAACATTGTGAATATTCAATTAATATTCCCAATTTTTCACCCACAAAAATCCCCATCCATTAAGATTTTGAAAGCAGTTTCCATAAAATCGGAATAGAGGAGAAGAGATTTTTCAGAACCCTCGGTAATTTTGGTGAAATCTAAGGTGTAGGTATGTTGTTGCCCAATCGTTTTACTAGATAGACTGAGTCAAGTAATCTGTTAATTTATGAAAAGCAAAATTAGGTATGAATTGTTGCTTGTTCTCTTTTTTAGTTTTAATGTACGTATTTACGTTGTATACATGTTTATTTCTATTTTTTATCTCGAATGCACGGTCGCCCCTATGTAGTGAAATTCCTACCTCCATCTCTGCGCCAACGGTCAACCACCAGTGTACCTCTTTCGCTTGGAACCCAAATAATCACCACCAGTGGGGCGAAGTCTTGAATCCAAATCGAGGAAGAAATTTTTGTATGATGATTTTCACATTTATCTATACTCATTCTAATTTTGTTGACGTTTGCATAAATTGAAGAATTAATCTTGAGGTATTGTAGCTATCATATGATTTGGGCAGTATCTCATTCGGTATTGTTCGACATAACATTGTAGCATGCTCATTGTGTTGCTTATAGTACGTACTTGTTAATTATGGTTGCAATTTATGATTATTTTTTTTTAACGAATAATGGACTAACATTATATATACAAACTATACTGAAACAAGTGCACTTCCAGTCACGTGATCGTACCTGAGATTGTATTTATCAAAATTCATACCCATATCCTATGGCTACGAATGTATTGCGACAAGGGAACAAACTTGTTCGAAGACAAGTTCCTACCACTTTATTTGTTGAATTAGTGGCATGGGTTTTAGGCTTTCTCAAACAAATCTGGCTGAAACATAAAAAGGGATTTTTACCACTAGATTCAGAAAATAGAAAGTAATTCTCATCGGGTCTTCTCTAATTAATGAAATACTGAAACCCAATGAAAGTGCTTAAAATCCTATAATTTAAAAGTGTCTAAACCCTAAGACACCCTATGAAAGTGCCTAAACCTTTGGGTACCCTACTTAAACCCCTAGCGTATCCTATGAAAGTGTATGAACCGCTAAAATCCTATAATAGGATAGTACACTCTAAAACCCCTATGAAAGTGATTAAACCTAAACTCTAGGGTGCCCTAATCCTAGGGTATCCTAAATCCTAAAATCCTAGGGTGACACTTTCATTAATGATAAATATATTTTTGTAAAAATAGACCTAGTAATAATTAAGGATTTCATCTCTCCTTAATGGGAATTACTCCCTCTGTCCCAAATTGCTGGTCCCTTAAGAAAAGACCTACAATTTTGATGCCCAAAAATAAAATACTTCCTCTCATATTTTTTAAAATTTCTTTGTGCCATATTAAAGAGCTCATGAAGTACTTTAATTTGGTGTAAAAAAACTTAAAAAATGATTCTTTGAAGTACTTTATTTTTTTATAAAAAAATTACACAACTTTTCATAAGGGATGAGCAATTTGGAACGGAGAGAGTAAGTTTCACTTTTCTGTACTTAGAGGTAAAAATCTCACATAACAACGGATGTCAAAACAAGAAAATGGAATATTATCAGAAATCACACATTGCCCACACCTTAGTATAAACGTATGTTTTCAGCATTAACGAGATATAAACATTGCAATGCCCAAAAAAATGAAATACAAACATCAATGAAGAAATTACTCCGAACTCAATACAAGCTCAATATGTGTTATGCTTCATCGATCGACATACACATTTACCTCACAGCATCAGGTTCAATCAACCACAACAGGATTAAGCACTTGGCCAACAAAGAGCGCCGCACCAGTCATGTCTTCTCTAATGACGAACAAGAAAGGGTGGTCGGCCACAAAATCTATCTTCTTTCTACAACACTCCGGCCTCACAACACAAGCGAAAGCGGCTGCCGCTTCAGTGTCGCCTTCATTAACTTCAATGCAAGCTTTGTGGAAAATGCTTGAAACGTATAGTTCTCAACCAACAGTAGGGGAGTCCACCATCTCTGTCAGCCCTTCACAACCGGAGAAAGGCAAAACCAACCCTAATCCCTTCAGAACTTTAGAAGCTTCGAAGCCAAAAGAGAATTTAAATTTTGGGATTCAGAATATACCCACTTCTTACCTTCGGCACGGCAAGTGGCGGTCTAAGAACCCAGATTCGAAACTCACTTTCTCCATTAAAGCGGAAAGACCACCTTTTGCATTTGGAAGAAAGAAGTACATGGAAAATCAGCGCTTATCTTCACCTTGTTTGTAAGGAAGCCTTTGAAACTGTTAAATGCGTTAACGAATTGTTCCCCGTAGCTTGTCATGAAGGGTACTTGAACCGAAACTCCCATTCAGGAGGTGGAAGTGTTGGTCTTTGGTTTTCGATGCGTCAATTTCTCAATCGACGCTAGCTCCTTTGAAATAGAGTGTATTTGCAAAGATGAGTCTGGTTGAAGCATCGACTGAATCGGAAGGAAGAACAAAAAATTACCGGCCGGTCCAGGTTTTGGACTTTTAATTCCCATTAAGGATTGAAAACATGTTTAATTACGTGTAAGGATAAATTGGTGGGGCAGTTTCTGTTCTATCCTTATTTTTCTTTCCGCGCGTCCTACGACCTCGACGACTTCGGCTTCTTCTCCCTCCCCGCCGATAACAACCACCTGTCACCACTGCCGCCCGTCATCACCTCCTCTTCCGCCGTCTTCGCACTGAAACAAATCAACGTCCTGAATTCGACCGGGATCTCCAAAAAGGCATCAGAGCCGACTAGGCGTTCCGGCAGTCCTTCGATTCAACTTCTCGAACTCTAATTTGATGGGTATGAAATGCTAGCCGTTCTATTTAACTTGGATTTTTGAACTATCGAACTCTCCCTCTGTTTGTTTGCCCAGAAAGGTGAAGGAAAATAAAAGCAAACCCAGCGTCGATGGTGGATGCGGTAATAAATCCAAGTATATATGGCCTGTTGTGGTATATTCAGGGCTAGGATTTAGGATTAGGGTTAAGGTTTTGATTGGATTTGGAGTATTATTAAGCTGTATGGTATGTCATTTTTTTCTTATACAAAATATTTTTTTTGGTTTGTGTGGGGGTTCGATTTGTCAGGACCTAGGCGGAATTTGGCTGGTTCTTTCCTCCTCCGCTCCCTCTCGTCGACCTGCAATCAAGTCACTAGGGTTTTGATGACCCTCCGACGATCAAGTTAGATCTCAGGGGTAGAATTTAGGTCTAAGGCTATGGGAGAATTCTGGCATACCTTGCTTTTCGCGCATCCCTTTGTATTTATAAACCTAGGTATGCTTGGCCCTCAAGCCAAAGCGTGAAGATCGTGCTTTGGTAACCGCTTCTGGTGACGTCACCTATGATGGAGGACACGAGGCGGTTACGGAGCACATGACCTGATCCAAATGATTGCTGCTCTAACGGATTCGACGTGGGGTCCGCTTGCTGTAACTGCCTGGCCCCTCCTTCATTGGATAATGTTAATCCCGAAGCATGTTCCCGGGCACGGGACCGAACCCTAGACTGCGAGCAACAACACCCTTCGGTTCGATAGCTTAGGCTGAGGGGCACATTGGCTTATGCGCAAGGCTCGGTTACCGATATGGTAACCGAGGCCACCACAGTTTGTTTCAGATTCCACTTCTCTTCACTTCTCGAGACTGCCCCAGGACATCCATCATATGGTGAGACTCATCTAGCTATGGAATGCATATTTTATTTTTATTCCTGGTACGTGTTGTTCGGTTGATGTGAAAATTGAAGATAGGTGATAAAGGGAAAAAAGAAAAAGAAAGAGAAAAAGAAAAGAATTAAGGGTTGATGGCCTTGTTATGGTTGGATCTGCGATTTGACCTAATAAATAGCAAAGACTAGCACTAAGCAGGTTTTGGCTCATTTTATTTGAGTTTTTTGTTTATCTTTTTTTCTGATTTTGGGTTTGTTAGAGTTGTTTGACACTATGACCAACGGTATTCTTTTCTGTTTGTTGGTTTGACGAAGGAAGAGTTGGTTTATGCTTGGTAGATTTCATATTGAAACTTAAAGAGTCAGTACAAGGGCTTTCAATTTGTGTAGTTCTTTTATTTTTTGGATAAACTATGAAGTGCACAATGAGGTTGTGATTGAGATTCCGAACTGGCTAAGGTCAGAGCTGAATCGTTCTTGCTTCCAATGTAAGTATTTGCTTAAAATGTTGTATCAGATACGAAAAAGAGTATTTCCTTTGAAAACTGGAGGATTGTAAGAGCACCATATCAGACAGTTTAGATGTGCAAAGTGGGCCCTTGGAGGATGTGTAGCAAAAACAGCCACATATAGGCTTATACACTTGTTGTATTTCATAGTAAAATAATAGTGCACCTGTATACAGACTTTGCATATGGAATATTGGGGAGAGTTATTGATCCCGTACGCAACATAAATGAACTTATAAAATAATGGCCAGACACACGGTAGGCAACCAGGCGTCCAAGCCTGATATGGATTTGACCCCAACAATGTTGACTTGGAACCTTAAACAGATTTCACAAATAGAGCCTTGCTCCACTATTGCAGCCTAGAGCAGTTAATCAATGGATTGACAATCAAAACTCGTGAAAGGTTATCTATCTGGTATAACACTAGAAGTTCCTAAGTTGATGCAAAGTGCATGATTTGTTGGGTTTTGTAGTGTAAGGTGTTTTTTTTTTTAGGAATGATTTTTCTATTTTGTTTGGGTATCAGTTAAGTCACTTTTGTAGAGATAGAGATGTTGATGTTGCCAGTCCAGTGACCTAGGAATGTCCTCAAATTTGACATAGTACAGGGTCAGACTACCAGTTTCGATCTGTGGCTTTTATTTTCTCTCTCCATCTTTCTGCCTCTCTCTGGAATGATGCATCCTTTAGCCAAATCAGACAATGATGTGCTCTATGAGGTACCTTCTTTTAAGACTATAACAACTGTTATTATGGAGGCACTATGTGATCTCTCCTATGCAGTTGAATTTCACTTGAAACTTTACCAAGGTTTAGTAAGGTTTCAAGTTCTGCATATACCTTTTTGTTTCAAGTATAAAATGTAATGTACTATGTTTATGTTTGCTCCTTCCAATGTATGGCAAAGCTAAGTTGCATGGTACTTGTTGTGTCCTCGTGTGTCCTGTGTCTTGTGTCTAATGCACAATTGATGGAGAAAGTTATATCATAATATTGATTAACAGTGTTAAATGATCGACTTTCTTTCCGAAAGAAAGGATTAACACTGTTAATCAAACAGAGAATGGTATATGACCATGTTAATTTGTAATGGAGAAACTTATATCATAATTTTGATTAACAGTGTTAAATCGAGAACTGGTGACTCGGTTTGAACGGTTTCATGGTACGAGTTCCAGTTACAATACAAGCTTAGTTGAGCCGAGTTTTTTTCATTGTATCACAAGAGACAAACGTCCAAGAACTTTTAACCACCGTAGGAGGGGCAAAATCCCTATAAAGAAAGCATGGTTTGCGTGTGCCTCGATCTAAACATTAGTTGTAATGCCGTGTTTGAAAGAAAGAACATGGAAAGAAAAGATATGAGAAACGACTTTCACTTTTTTTTTCCTTACACTTTCTTTCCTTGAAATCAATACTAATTAACACTGTTAATTAAAGTGCTCAAAGGTATATTATAATATTGATTAACAGTGTTAAATGGCCAGCTTTCCTTGAGAAAGAAAGGGTTAAAAGCGTTCGGCGTTCGACCAGGGTTCCAATCGTTGTCCTCTGCATGTTGCAAGCAACAATCAAGTGCGAGGGAAAAATAATAACTAAAAGAAAACCTTAACGAAGAAAAGGGATATGACTGGTGTGTAAGGAAGAATAACTGTGTTAAATGACCGGCTTTCTTTAACACTGTTAATTAATGGAGAAAAGGTGCAAGAGTGCAATACAATTAACACTGTTAATTAATGGAGAACGTTATATCATAATATTGATTAACAGTGTTAAATGACCGGCTTTCTTTTTGAAAGAAAGGGTTAACACTGCTAATCAAACAGAGAATGGTATATGACCATATTGATTACCAGTGTTAATTGACCAGCTTCCTTTTCGAAAGAAATTGTGTGGTGTTCGACTAGGGTTTCAATCGTTGTCCTCTGCGCTTTGTGAACAACAATCAAAAGTTAGGGAAAGGTATATCGCAATATTAATTAAAGTGCTCAAAGGTATGTCACAATATTGATTAATAGTGTTAAATGACCAGCTTTCGAAAGAAAGGGTTAAATGCTTGCGATGTTCAACCGCGGTTCCAGTCGTCGTCCTCTGCGATTTGCGAGCATCAATCAAGTGCTAGGGAATAAAATAACTGAAGAGTGCAATGCAATTAACACTGTTAATTAAATGAAAAAGTTATATCACAATATTGATTAACAGTGTTAAATTGATCGCGGTTCTAGTCGTCGTCCTCTGTAATTTGTGAGCATCAATCAAGTGCTAGGGAATAAAATAACTGAAGAGTGCAATGCAATTAACACTGTTATTGACTGTCCTCTATTATAGTATGAGCTTTATTTAGTGGTTTCACTTCGTTTTTGGTGGTTAATTCGGATTTAGATCGGGCAATTAACATATTTAAGTAGTCTATTGTACTGGAGTATGTGAACTTATTTAGTGGCTTCACTTCGTTCTTATTTCGTGAAAGTTAGTATTGTTAAAATAGTTAGATTAGCGCCTTGAAACTTTGGAAAAGGAGTCCTCCTTTCTCCGGTCACCTAAGTGCATGTCACCCTTGATGCCATTAGTTGTTTAATTTGATTGGAATCTGATTATTGATTGTGCCCTATTATAGTATATAAACTTTATTTAGTGGTTTCAATTGGGTTTTGGTGGTTAATTCGGATTTAGATGGGGCAATTAACGCATGTAAGTAGTGCAGATCAAATGGAGAAGTCTTGACTTTTCTTTGGTAAGTAGAGAAATTCACACCACAATTAACAGTGTTAACTAATAGTCAGCTCATAGAACCTCCTGCACCACCACCATCACGACGCTGCCACCACCACCACAATGACCACCACGCCGCCGCTGCCACCACTCCCAACATAATTGACATTTGTTATTTTCTATTTACATTAATAGTGTTAATTTCTATATAAATTCAAACCATAATTAACAGTTGGCCCATATAACCTTCTACACCACCACAACTCCACTGCCACCACCATAACGCTGCCACAATGACCACCACCATACCGCCACCATCTCCACCACCACTGCCGCCATCACAATGACCACCACTGCTCTGCCATCAGCACAATTAACAGTGTTAATTAACAGTCAGCCCACAGAACCTCCTGCACCACCACCATCACGACGCCACCACCACCACCATCATCATCACGCCACCACCGCCGCCGTCACCACAAGGACCACCACGCCGCTGCCACCACCACCACCACCACCACCACAATTAAAAGTGTAAATTTTTGTTCAAATTAACTGTGTTAATTTCTATAAAAATTCACACGATAATTAACAGTGTTAATTAACAGTTAGCCCATATAACCGGTCATTTAACTTTCTCCTTTGTGATATAACTTTCTCCTTTAATTAACTGTGTTAATTGCATTGTATTATTCAGTTATTCTTCCTTACACACCAGTCATGCCCCTTTTCTTTGTTAAGATTTTCTGTACCTATTATTTTTCCCTAGCACTTGATTGTTACTTGCAAAGCGCAAAGGACGATGATTGGAACGCCGATCGAACACCGCACGCTTTTTACTCTTTCTTTCGAAAGGAAAGCTGATAATTTAACACTGTTAATTAATATTATCACATAATTTTGAGCAATTTAATTAACAGTATTAATAAATATTGTGATATACCTTTTCCTAACTTTTGATTGTTCGAAAAGCGCAGAGGACGACAATTGAAACCCTGGTCAAACACCGCACGCTTTTAACCCTTTCTTTCGAAAAGGAAGTTTGTCATTTAACACTGCTAATCAACATGGTCATATACCATTCTCTATTTGATTAACAGTGTTAACCCATTCTTTCAAAAAGAAAACCAGTCATTTAACACTGTTAATCAATATTATAATATAACTTTCTCCATTAATTAACAATGTTAGTTGCATTGCACTCTTAATTTATTCTTCCTTACACACCAAACGCTTTTAACCCTTTCTTTCGATAAGAAAGCCGGTCATTTAACACTGTTAATCAATATTGAGATATAACTTTCTCCTTTAATTAACAGTGTTAAATCTAACCCTTTCTTTCGAAAAGGAAGTTTGTCATTTAACACTGGTAATCAACATGGTCATATACCATTCTCTGTTTGATTAACAGTGTTAACCCTTTGTTTCGAAAAGAAAGTCGGTCATTTAACACTGTTAATCAATATTGTGATATAACTTTCTCCTTTAATTAACAGTGTTAATTGCATTGCACTCTTCAGTTATTCTTCCTCACACACCAGTCATGCCCCTTTTCTTTGTTTAAATCACCATCCGCGGCTGTAAATTCACAAATTCACACATACCCATGTGAATTTGTTTAAAATACCACCTACGACTGTAAATTCACAAATTCACATACCCCTGTGAATTTATTTAAAACACCACCCTCGGCTATAAATTCACAAATTCACATACCCCTGTGAATTTATTTAAAACACCACCCTCGGCTATAAATTCACAAATTCACATACCCCTGTGAATTTGTTAACAACACCACTCACGGCTGTAAATTCACAAATTCACATACCCTTGCGAATTTGTTTAAAACATCACCCACGGCTGTACAAAATTGCAGTATTCAAACACATATCTCGCTTCAAACACAAATACTGTTTTCAATATATTCATAGCAACCTTACCCCATCTTACAAACTCCACCTTACTGTACCAAAATATGAAATTTTTCCCAGTATCTGAACTTTTTATCTTCACGTTGCTCACTGCATTTCACTGCTATGTGGTCGATTACTTAGAAGTTCTACAGAAATCACATGAATTTGAAAATGAATGTTTCGATACTGGCCTCTCCCGGCCCGCACCCTCTCTTTCTTCCCCCCATCTCGCTGGACGCCTCACCACCGACTCCGTCAGCTACGTTTACGTCACCTCCAACGACGCCGGCACCGACTTCCTCCACGCCAATGCCACCCACATTCACGTCTGCGACATCCTCTCCCCGGCCCACATCCCCGATTCCGTCAATGACTTCTTCGCGCTCAACGGAGCCATCAGTTACGAAGGCCAGTCCAGGCCGTCCAGGTGACGGAGCTCGCCGATGACATCTTCGGGCTGCTCCGTCAACCACGCCGTCATTGACGGCTCGTCATTCTGGAACTTCTTCAACTCGTTCGCCGAGTCATGCCGGGGAGGAGGAGTCAGGAGGGTTTCCCGCGGCCGGACTTCCGTCTTGATTTTTCAGGCGGTGCTCCGGTTCTCCAAAGGTGAGCTGAGAGTCACGTTCGATAGAACGTGGGTATCTTCGGTATAAAGTGTTGGGGAATCCTTATTGGTTCATTTTGGAAATCGGGAAGAGTTTGCCGTGCATTGGATCTCTTTTTTGGACCGGCCCGTTAATTTCTCAAGGAAGAACTTCTTTGATAAGCCCATTGGTCTGCTTTTCAGCCCACTGATTCACTTCATTGGTTACCCAATAGCCTTCACAAAGATCAACAGAAAACTTAAAGATTAGCATATATATGATCTACCCTCATTGAACTAGGCATTACCCAAACAACATAGAAAATTAAAAGGGACAGAGGCGGCGCTACATTAGCACCATGGGTTCAACTCATCTTTTTAATGATCACTGTTATATACTCTCTTCGTCCAAAAATGATAGTCCTTTAAAAAAAGACGTGTAAATGTCGTATAAAAATAAAGTATTTTTACATTATTTTTTGAATTTCTTCAAACTAATTTAAAGATCTCGATTCGTTCTTTAATTTGGTGCAAAAAGATTTAAAAAATTATTAACGTAAGCACTTTAATTATTTGGAATAGATAGAGTATTATTCATTTTAACCGGACAAGTCACTTGTTTGGTGTAATGAACCCTCTGAAAGTGTAGTTGAACTCTGAGACTTTGTTTCTCCGTACGATTTTGCCACCATGCTTCTTTATAAAAGATGCAAACTCCTAAAAATACACACTAATGTTGCACAAGCTAATTTCAAACTAAATTTTAACAAGCTTTGATCACATGACGTGGATCAACGCGATTAAAACACATTTGAGATTGCCTCGCTTGACAAACAAGACGACTTGAGTTACATTTTATAAACAACTGCTCACCTTGTTCAGCTAACTTAAAAAACAACAACGTATCAATAGCATTCTCCAAAAGAAATAACCAACCTTAGTTTGAAAATCGACATGATTTAAAGTCGCCTTATAAATAGTATCCACCACCTGTTTGAAAGAAGGCTTGATGGAGAGCGACTGGTCCACCCAAACCCCGTTGGCAAAGGACAACTTTGAGCCTCCGGTGGGGCTTCCATCAGCAAAGAAGTGGGAGATGAGATGGGAAGAGAGAGAGTTCATGTCGTCGGCGGAGTCGGAGTTGAGGAGAGAGAGTATTTGGGCCTGGGTTGGGCCATTGTATCCGGATGCGATCAAGCCCAAAACGACTTGCATCAAGGGCGGAGAGAAGACTAGGTTGGAGTCCTTGGATTCGGATAGGGATGGTTGTTTTGCGAGGGATAGGGAAACCTTCGGTCTGGTTTCTGATCAATTTGTTTATTCCAAGTCCCACATCAGTGGGAATTAAAAAGTACAAGCAGTATATAATGTACCACGATCAATTACTGTATAATTTGAGATTAACGTTTTAAGCAATGTAGTTAGGCTAAGAGTTAAGCAGGTCAACTGGGCGTGGATCGTTGCATCTAGTATTTCGGGAGTAGTTATGGCGGCTCCATTGATGTTTCTGCACTTGGTTACGTATTTCATCATTGTGTTGGGTTTTGCTAGTTGATACATGATCAAGGGCCAAGGAATTAGAAGGATGAGAGAGAGAGAGAGAGAGAGAGAGAGAGAGGTCCTTTTAACAGAAACTCAGAAACTCAATATTTGTACTTATAGGAACCGATTGCCCTCAGGCTGAGCGCTGATTTAGGAGTAGATACGTGGGCCC
Organism: Rhododendron simsii; assembly: GCA_014282245.1. Classification (NCBI taxonomy): domain Eukaryota; kingdom Viridiplantae; phylum Streptophyta; class Magnoliopsida; order Ericales; family Ericaceae; genus Rhododendron; species Rhododendron simsii. The sequence goes on from CM024959.1 coordinate 33,490,578, forward strand.
AAGACCGGGTTGGAGCCAGGCTTACATTACATAATAACAAGACTTGCTCATATTCAAGCCCGCGCAATTAATAATCAAAGTTCAATTAATAATCTCAAGCCCTATCCAATTAAAATTCTACTTTCCAAACCCGTCCAATAAGTACATTTATTTGCCTAAAGAATTTTATCCCAAACATATAGTATTTTTTTTGAATTAAAAGTTTTGTATTGTGAGAAAATGACATGTCTTGTAAAGTAGAAAATAAGTACTTACAAGCTTAGAACCTTAACGGAACATCCTAATCAACCATATAACGATCATATGTTAAAATTCACAACCGCAATAATTAATTATGAGATGAGTCCCATGTGAGAGATCGAGTTGTGATCGGAGAATAATTGGTAGAAGTGTTCCTAGACTTACTACATCAAGGAATATTTTTAACCCGGCCACAACAAAGTGCTAGACCCAAAGATTTTACGCCCCATGTATTGCAGAAAATCTTTCTAAGGAAACCATTTTTCTAACAATTGTTAGGCCATAGATAGATTTAAAGCGCACCGATGGATGAGATGATCCATCACCACCAACATAATTGTGCAACAATCACAACTGCTCAACATCGAGAGCAAATGAGTGGGAAATAATCGGCAAAATAATTGAAGCGCCTAAAACAGTTATCCAAGACCCGCCTCTGGAATTTGGGCTTGGCATCAGAAGGTGTTATAAGGGATAAAAGAGTAAGAGGGGCACTTATAATTCAGAATTTTTTGAAGGCCATAAGCGATCGCAACACTTGCTTTAGCTCAAGACCGGCTCTGATTTGTGGTTGTGGCTTAGCGTCAGAAGGAGTTCTTGTCGGACAGCAGTGCTAAGGTTTTTCTTTCGGAGTAGGGTGTTCCGGCTTGGGTCTCCGTTCAGTGAGTGAGTTAGGCTTTTGGACATGCTTAGGGTAAGCAGTTTTTGGTTTTTGTGTACGTGGTTTGGTTGGTTTCTTGTCTTCCTTTGGGTTTGGTTCTAGGTGACTTTTTACTGATGTGCTCGAGATTCTTTTAATCTTTATTTTTCTTTTCCAAAGATTAATAAAATCTTTTTGCTTAAAAAAAAAAAAAAAAGACACCGGCCTCTGCAATTTTGTGAGCAGTGGGAGACAATGTTACGACATTGCAACTGCATCCTTCTTCCCAGGTGCTTAAACCGAGTCGGAAACTTTGAAGGGCAGCCAGTAACAAGGTTCGACAGATCCACCGATTGCAATGCGGCTCCTATGAGGCGTTCGATCAACTAGAGTTGGAAGATGCACGTTCATTTAAACCGGTAAGCACTGTAACAAGAACAAATCAGTCTTACGTACCGAGTTTGTGTCATGCTTTTTCTTCGATGACAATGGATATGAAAACAACAAAATGAAAGATCAGAGATTAAGAAATCACGCAATGTTAGGCTTAGCAAAATAACAGCAATCCGAGAAATTAAAAATCACTAAAAGCTTAACAAATCTATATATGTTTGCGCCCCTCCATCTGCGTTCACATTTACCTCACTACTGCATCAGATCAGGTTCAATTAATCAACCCACAAGGGGATTAAGCACTTGGCCGATGAATAGCACTGCACCAGTCATGTCTTCTCTAATGACAAACAAGAAAGGGTGGTCGGCCACAAAATCTATCTTCAGTGGGATAGACAAACGCCTGCTGGCCTTACTCATAACAACAGCGGAAGCGGCTGCCGCTTTTGTGCTTTCTTCGTTAACTTCAATGAAAGATTTGTGGAAAATGCTCGAAATGTATAGCTTTTGACCAACAGAAGGGGAGTCCACCATCTCTGTCAGCCCACCACCAGAAAATGGCAAAACCAACCCTAATCCCTTCAGAACTTTAGAAGCTTCAAAGCCAAAAGAGAATTTAAATTTCGGGATCTGGAAGTCACCCACTGTTACTCTTTGGTACGACAAGTGGCTGTCCAAGAATCCAGATTCAGAACTCACTTTCTCCGCGATCCATTAAAGCGGAAAGACCATCTTTGACATCCGGAAGAAAGAAGTAAATAGAAAATCGGCATTTATCTTGACCTTGATTGTAAGGAAGCCCCAAGACTTTGAAACCATCAAATGCCCTAACGAGTTGTTTCTTCTTACTTGTCATGAAGGGTACTTGAACTAAACTCCCATTCAGGAGGTGAAACTCTTGGTCTTTGGTTTTCAATGCGTCAAATTTCTCAGTCCACGCCCCTTTGAAATAGAGTGCATTTGCAAAGATGAGTCTGGTTGAAGAATCAACTGAACGGGAAGGAAGAACTTTTTTGATAAGCCCATTGGTCTGCTTTTCAGCCCACTGATTTACTTCATTGGTCACCTCAATAGCCTTTAATTCACAAAGATCAACAGAAAATTTAAAGCTTAACACATATATGATCCAACCATATTGAACTAGGCATCACCCAAACAACATACTGAAAATTAAAAGGGACAAGGGTGGCGCTACGTCTGCAGTATGGGTTCATATGAACCCGTTCAGCTTTGATGATCACTGTACTATTCCTTGCCCCAAAATGATAATACTCTAAGAAAAGACATGTAAATGTTGTATAAAAAATAAAGTATTTTCATACATTATTTTTTGAGTTTCTTCGAACCAAATTAAAGATCTCAATTAGTTTTTTAATTTGGTGCAAAAAAAATTTAAAAATTATTTATGGGAGCACTTTATTTTTTTTATCTGAAAATTGTATGTCTTTACATAGGAGATTATCATTTTGATAAGATAGAGTATCATGCATTTTAACTTGAAAAGTCAATTGTTTGGTGTAATAAAACATCTGTAGTTGAACTCTCACACTTGTTGTTTCTTCGTACATATTTGCCACCAAGGTTCTTTATAACACATGCAAAATCCTAAAAACACACACTAATGTTGCACATGCTAATTTCAAACAAAACATTAACTAGCTATAATCGCGTCGACGTGATCAAAACACATTTGAGATTGGCTCGCTTAACAAGCAAGGCGACCGAGTTAAATTTTATAAACAACTGGTTAACTTGTTCGACTAACTTGGCTACAACTTGAAAAAACATGTAACAATAGCATTCTCCAAGAGAAATAACCAACCTTAGTCTGAAAATCGACATGATTCGAAGCCGCTTTATAAACAGTATCGACCACCTGTTTGAAAGAAGGCTTAAGGGAAAGCGACCGGTCCACCCAAACCCCGTTGGCGAACGACAACTTTGGGCCGCCAGTGGGCCTTCCATCAGCAAAGAAGTGGGAGACGAGATGGGAGGAGAGAGAGTTGGGGACGTCGGTGGAGTCGGAGTTGAGCAGAGAGAGTACTTGGGCTTGTGTTGGGCCTTTGGACCCAGCTGCGATCAAGCCCAAAACGACTTGGATCAAGGGCGGAGAGAAGACTAGGTTGGAGTCCTTGGATTCGGACAGGGATACTTGTTTTGCGAGGGATAGGGAAAACTCGGTTTGGTTTCTGATCAATTTGTTTAGGTCTATTCTTTCGGGAGTAGTTATGGCGGCTCCAATGATGTTTCTGCACTTGGTTACGCATTTCATCATTGTGTTGGGTTTTGCTAGTTGGTGTATCAGTCGATACATGATCAAGGGCCAAGAAATTAAAAGGAGAGAGAGAGAGAGAGAGAGAGAGAGAGAGAAACCAAGATATCAGAGAATATTGTATTTAGAGGAACCGATTGCCGAAAGGGTGAGCGCTTATTTAAGAAATAGATAACTAAAGGTAGTAGGAGTACTTGCTAGCCAAGTAAAACCATTACAAAAAACAAGAAATCTTACATTGGACTAGGGTTGCATATATGTCTGGTCGGGTTTGAGCCGGACTTACACTATATACTAACCAGAATTGCTTATATTCAAGCCCGACCAATTAATAACCGGACTTTAATTAATACTTCCAATCCCTGCCAAATTAAAATTTTACTTTCCAAACTCTCCACTAAGAGCATCCACAGTGGAATAAGCAAAACAAAAGATTGCTAAAGTTAACAATGTTTGTTTAAAAAAGTGCTCACATTGGAATAACCAAACTTAACAATCTCTTAGCAACTCATCAAATTTTGGCTTTTGAATAATCAAAACTAGCAACTTTTAACCAATAACCAAATTTAGTGATTCTCATATTTTCTCAATCAAGTACACTCGTCATTATACAAAAATCTTCTCTCTCTCAACAATGTTTTCAAAAAATAATTATAAAAAACTATTCTTACTATTCTTTTCAGAAACTTTTTCTAAAAAAAAAAAATTTGTCTTCATATGAACTCTATTTTTTTTAATCTTTTTTATAAAAACTATTTTCTTAAATTTTTTAAAACTATTTTTTTAAAAATTGCATTTTCACAAAGTTTTTTTTTTATACTTTTTTTTTCATTAACTATTTTTTTATCCAACTCTTTTTAACTTAAACTGATTTTTTTTCCCCAAAAACTGTTTAATTAACTCTCTTTTTTCAAGAACAAATATTTTTTTATAAAAACTGTTTTTAACATAAATTAGTTTCTCAAAAACTAATTTTTCAAAAGATTTACGTGAAATGAAAGAGGGAAATTTGGAGAAAACTCATGAAATGAAGCAATGATCCCATTGATTTTGATTATGAGCAAAAAATAACCAATGTGAGACTTGACATTGCTAACTTTAGCAACCTCTAAATGAATAATCAAAATCTGATGTGGCATGTTTTGATTATTCACTTTTGCTTATTCCACTGTGGATGCTCTAAGTTCATTGGAATTGGAGAAAGAAGAATGTTGTTTGGTAATGGGAGAAGGAAGCCATCTTAGTTAATACCGCTCCTACCTCAGAATTAACTATTCAGAGTGGTTAAAAGACCGGAATTGCCCCTCAAGCGTTTTCTGTATTGTCAATAGAATGATTTAATGAGAGCGGCTTATTTGTACGAATGGTCCCCAATGTATTTCTGAAATGTCAATTTCGTCCCCATCGTATAAAACGTGTCAATTTAGTCCCCAATGTTAACAATGTGAGTTTAAAAGGTCCCTGGACCAAACTCTGTTACCTCTTGCCGTCTAAAATGGGGGCATTATGGTCATTCCACCTCATTTCCTCACTTTTCCCTTCTCTCTCCCTCATTTTCACTTCCCTCCCTCTCAGGGAAAGTCTCCCGCCAAAACCCTGCCAACTCCTGGTATATATACAAAGCACTAACAACAGCAAAAAACAGAACACCACAGAGCAAAAAAAAAAGAGAAAAAGAAACCAACAAAGCTTTGATATTCGGAAACCAAAGGAAGAAGATGAGTGTTCATGGAGTGACACAAACCCAGAAAGGTATGAACAAACAATCTGCTACTGCAAAAGTCTTGGAAAGATGAGAACTTCATGGACTGACTCAAACACTCTGCCAGTGCAAACACTCTGCTATATGAGAACTACATGTACAGAGCACAAGCACACACATATTACCTATGAAGCACGGATACTCCAAACTAGTCACGTACGAGTATCATACGCGAGGGATGCAGATACGCGCCGGGTACGCCACGATACGTATTGGATATGGTAAATAAGTATCATGTAGGATATGTTTCAGATACGCGGGGATACAACAGGATATGTTTAGGATACAGCGGGGGTTAAAATGAATTTTTTTAAAGAATCAAGTACAAACTATAATTTATACAGCCGTATCCCCAACGTATCCGTATCCTAATTTTTTAGGTTTTGTCGTGTCACGGTATCCGTCTCGTGTTGTATCCGTATCCCATATCCGTATCTGTACTTCATAGCATATTACCATACACAGAGCTAAAATAAGTACCCAAAAAATGCATAAAAAAAAACATAAGCAAGAGCACATAAGTAGAGCTTTAGCACATATGTAGTGCATAAACAAAACATGAACATGCAAAAAACAGGCTATAAACAAGATTCAAAATAGTCCCAAGTACTTAGCATAGTCATTAAAGTTTACCTAGGACCAAACAAATGGTCATAATAGTTTCTAACATAATGTGCAAAACAGACCCAAATCATTACAAAATTGAGCATAATGGCCAAGACAAAGGATGGTAATTATGCAGTAAATAATTATGCAAGAACTTGAATTCATAGTACTTCGACAAAGGATGGTAATATTGTTTTTAATGTCTACATGAATCTTTCACTTTTTGCACTAATTAATCTAAATTCCAAGGCATGCATGCAACCTTTGGGGTATTAATTCCAGCCTGACACTACCAAGAACTTGGACTTTGTTCCAGTCAATTGCAGGAGCGTCCCTTGCAAGAATTTTGAACTATCAACTTTGAAGACAAGAGCGTAAAAAATCACTAGGAAAAAAAAAAAAAGGCCTTCCAAAAGCTTGCTTTCGGACTCCTATGGAGGGATTCTTCTTCGTACGATTTCGAGATGCAACCAAATCGATTTCAGAATCTTACCTTGAGTTTCGATTTTCAAGCAATAGTGATTCTAGTAAAAAAATTCTTCTTCGTAGGGTTTCGAGATGCAGCCAATTCTTAGAATCTTCTTCTCTTTAGGGCCCGTTTGGATGCGGAGAAAAATTTGGGGGTATTAATTAATAAGGAGGGATAAAATAGTAGGGGGTATTAGTTAATAAGGATGGCCCACATTGATGTGATGTTTATGGAGAGGGATTAAATAGTAGGTTGTTTGGATGAAGTGTTAGAGAAGGGGGATTAAGTTGTCAAATGACCCTTTTGCCCTTGTGCAGTCCCTAAATTAATTATGTATTACGTTTTATATGTAATTGCAAATTTAATTATTCTTTCACAATTTAAGTCGTAATATTTATTTCTACTAACAAATTTAATATTATTATTAAAAAAAATTTTAATAAAATTTGGTTTTTAAAAAAAATTAAGTGTTCCAAATTTCAATCCGTTTGAACAGGTGCAAAGATCTTAGTTTTCTGATCATTTTATCCTAAATGGTCATAATTAAATTTTGACTCTAGGACTCTCGTTGATTAGCCCTAAGAAAGTTGTAGAATCAAATATCTCTTAGGGTTAATCAACGAGAGCCCTAGAGTCAAAATTTAATTATGATAATTTAGGATAAAATGATCAGAAAACTAAGATCTTCGCACTGATTTAAACGGATTGAAATTTGGAACACTTAAAATTTTCAACCTCTTTAAACAGTTTATATATTAAAAAATATGGTTAAAAAATTATATATTCCAAATTTCAATTCGTTTGAACCGGTGCGAAGATCTTAGTTTTCTAATCATTTTATCCTAAATGATCATAATTAAATTTTGACTCTAGGGCTCTCGTTGATTAACCCTTAGAGATATTTGATTCTACAACTTTCTTAGGGCTAATCAACGAGAGTTCTAAAGTCAAAATTTAATTATGACCATTTAGGATAAAATGATTAGAAAACTAAAATCTTTGCACCTGTTCAAACGGATTGAAATTTGGAACACTTAATTTTTCTACCTCTTTACACCGTTTATATATTAAAAAATATGGTTAAAAATTTAAGTGCTCCAAATAAGGAGTTTTAGGATAGGTTTGAATGAAAAGTATGATTTTTGATAAAATGAAGAGTAGAAATTGGTTGAATAGTGAATGGAGAAAGGGGATAACGAGGGGTATTTTTGTCCACAAAACACCTTCACAGTCGGATTATTTTTAGGCACCCCAGGAGGTGCCCAAATATAATACCGGGCAATCGGCAAAATAGGGGGAAAATATGGGGGGGTAAGAAATTATCTGGGAGGTTAATTGGCTGCCAAACAAGGGGAAAAGGGGTGGGCCCCATCCTTATACCCCCTCTTATTTTTCCCCTCCCCTTTTAACTCCATCCAAGCAAGCCCTTAGGGTTGATTTTGGGGAACACGGTGGAGATAAGAGGAAGGGGCGTGAATCGCGACTGAAGTCGAAAGAAAAGGGGAAAGTCGAGAGAAAAAGGGGAAAGTGGAGAATGAGAGGGCTTGACGGAAAGTCCCTCTTTTTAGACGGCAAGAGGTAACGGAGTTTGGCCCTGGGACCTTCTAAACTCACATTGTTAACATTGGGGACTAAATTGACGCGTTTTGTACAATGGGGACGAAAATTGACATTTCGGAAATACATTGGGGACCATCCGAACAAATAAGCCCCTCTTCACAGAACAAACAGAGTCCAGCGGTTCACCTCGCGGGTGCACCTCGACGCCGGTGACGGCGGAGAAGGCACTGTCGTCGATCATCTTGCGAGGATGGAATGAGGCGAGGGACTTGGCCGACGCCGATCTACAGTTGATGAAGAACCGATCCACTAATCTCTCCCTCTCTATTGTCTTTCCAATTCCGATCTCCGACGACTTTGTGGGTTTCAATTTCAATTTCAATTTGTTGCCTGGATTTGATTTTGAGCTCTGATTTGTAGCTTCTGTGAGGATTGATTCTATATTTGACGTTTCTGGCTTTGTGTTCAGATTTCGGAGAGACGGTTTTTTTTTTGGTGCAAATGAGGGACTAGGAAAAATTTCTCCCAAGCCGAATTCGAGCCTGAACTGTATTCTAAAAAAAAGTGTATTCGAGCCTGAATTCGGCTAATTTAAGTCTAACGTAACGAGCCCTAACGAGCCGAGCTCAAACTTCTAAATTTTTTATCGAGCCGAACTCGAGCTCCATTGTCCAAGCTCGAATTAAACCCGAGCGGAACTCAAGCCTAACCTACACCTTAACAAATTGATCACAAATATGACGAGGTTCGGCTCGATTTGGCTCGTTTACACCCCAACTCGAGATAGATACCTTGAAGATGTGAAACTCTAAAATGTAAAATTGTCACGTAAACCTTAAAAAAAAAAAAAAAAATTTGACATCAATTTGAAGCCACTAACGTTAGCCGGCCAGGACTTGGGGTCAACTCCTCTGTCAAACCGTTTGACAGTTTCAAGTTTGGCAGGTACACATATACATTCCGCAAAAATGCTACAAACACAACAATTCCTACGCAACAACTCACACAATTGATGATGTCATGATGACGTCATATCAAAACGACATCGTTTTGATAATTAAAAGAAAAAAAGAAGCTCGAGTAACAGCCTTTTCCCTTTCCCCTTTCCCCCTTCTCACAATCAAAATACAGACCAGAGAAAAGAACAGACGGGCTCCGACCACCACCACCAGCGACCATCACTCAACCCCAGCGCTCCCCCATAGCCGGCAACCGCCACCACCACCGGCTTCTGGGCACCCCGACGCTGTTACCTCCACCACGAGGTCTCTCTCTCTCTCTCTCTCTCCATTTTTCAGATAGGATATGACAATACCTTCATCCATTTCCTTTCCAGGTTTTCAAAGCCCTAATTTTAGAAAATTCCTAATTTTCGAGCAACCCTAATATCAAAGCAGAGGATTTTTTTGGAAAAATTAAGGCAAACTGATTTGTATTAAAATCAAAGAAGTCTCAGGAAGAAACACAAAATGGGGAAGATTAGTAGGAAAAAATGAGTGATTTATAACTTCAAGATTTTTACCTCTTCAAGTTTCATTCGATTCGATTTTGTTGGAGAAAGTGTAACAACGGTCTCGAGAGAGAGAACACCTTCGTGGTGGAGGTAACAGCGCCGGGGTACCCAGAGGCCGGTGGTGCTGTTGGTCGCCGGCGATGGGGTTTGGGTTGTGTTGGTCGCTGCTGCTGCTGGTGGGAGCCCCTCTTTCACACCTCCTGTCTGTATTCTGATTGTGAAAAGGGGAAGAGCGACTGATCTGTTCCGGGACCTCTTCTCTCTTTTTTTTTTTTTTTTTAAATTAACAAAACAACATCGTTTTGAGCTGGCGTCAGCATGACGTCAGCGGTTGTGTGAGTTGTTGTGCAGGAGTTGTGTTTGTAGCATTTTTGTTCATTCCGATATTCTCGCCCTCTAAACCCTACACTCTGCCGCCTCCTCCTCCTTCAGGCTCAGCATTGTGTGGCGGCGGCGGCGGAGGAAGAAACAATTTTAGAGAGAGAGAGGGAGTGAGAGATCTGGTTTAGGAGAATGGAAAGCGGAGCAGTGTTCACGGGACTTCAACCAAACCCCAATTACCTCATCTCTCCATTACGCAGTGCTTGCAGGCTTCTTCCGCCTCAAAATGGTTCCGATAAGAAGCAGTTTTGCCCTCAATCTCTCAAGGTATCTCCTTATATCACTTCCTCCTTTTTTATTCCCATAATTGGCCCAATTTGCAGAATAAATTGTTTGATTTTGGAGGAAAATTTGCGATGCAGTTCCAAAGGCAGCCCCTTTTGGCATCTTATAGTAAGAAGCTTAGCAATACCCTCCAAGAGAGCCCTCTCACAAGGTCTGTCCTTCTATGATTCTTGTTCTTATGATTGACATTTATCTGTAACCTATTTCCTTTGCCAAACAATCAGAGCCTTAAGCCCTAATAAATTGGGCTAGGGCCGCTAGGCTACGTGAATAATAGTTCCGTTTTTACCATCGTCCTTGTTTTTCTTGATCGGGGAATGTTATTATTGTGAGAATAGTTGGAGCTATTAGCTCCATGAGTTGAACACCTGAACTTCTTCCTCCTGGCACCTAAATGCACATTTTGATGCCATTGGGCCCCAAAGGCCTCTTGGCATCGAGGCGCCGTGTTCATATTTTAAAAAAAAAATCTAATCCTTTTGAATTACCCTCAACCGTAACTACATCAACTTTGATCTGCCTTAATGTTACCCTCAACAGCGACTATATCACTCCTCCTAACTACTGTATCGGTCAATTTGCTATAGACCACCTCAATTTTTTTTTTCTCTCATTTTTTTTCTTCTTTGGTTTTTCTTATATTATCTGCTTTTGTTTTTTTTGTTCCATTTGTTTTTCGTCCAACTCGTTAAATTGACATTTGTACTAAAATCACAATTCATAAAGTGCGTCATGGAGTTCGCAAATGACAATTGGTATTCTGCCATTGCACTGGAATTCTCTCCGTATATCACATAGTAGTGTATAGTGCTAAAGTTGGTTTTAATAAACTTTCGATTTCTATACCTAAAAATCTAAAATTGTCAAGACTTGGGTCCCAACTTAATTGACCCCATCAAATGAATTTTTTGGCTATGTCATTGCCAACATTGGAAGAAATTTCATTTGAGTTGCTTCATATTACACTTCTTAGATTGATACGAGAATTAAAAGAAGGCCTATTTTTGTCTTGCTCTTTAGAAGGATTTATTGTTGTACTTGGAGGCACTAGAGAATGCGTGTACAAAAATATTAACAAGCAGTTAGTAGTGTGATGCTAAAGTTGGCATATAATCATGAAACCATGGCTCGCCTCATGATGTTACACAATGAAGATAAATGATGTGAAAATGCACTTCCTGTGCTTTGCATGTTCTCTGCCAATTTTAGTTTATTTTTTCATGCTGGAGTTGGGTTTGCATACTTCGTAAGTTCTTCTAGGTGTCTTTCCAAAATGTAGAACATTATTTTCTTATACTTACCTGTCTCTGTGAATACCAGTTGTTGGGAAAGGGTTTTGCAGAATAGATTGAATGCAGGAAACATGATGGATTTATAACTCGTTGGACATTAATTGATCTGGATTTTTTTGATCATTTATTTCTAGATTCCAATTGTATGTTTATTAATTGCGCCAATATTTTACAGTAACTTTTCTTCTTTTACTGTGACAGTGATGTTGCATATGAATTAGCGGACATAGACTGGGACAGCATTGGATTTGCTTTGATGCCTACCGACTTTATGTATATCATGAAATGCTCACGTGGACAGACTTTTAGTAAAGGTGAATTACAGCGTTATGGAAACATTGAGTTGAGCCCATCTGCTGGGGTCTTAAATTATGGGCAGGTAATTTCCGTTTGACCCAATATATATATATATATATATATATATATATATATATATATATATATATATATTGGGTAGGTTGGTCCTTTAGATCTTTATATGGTAGTCGTGTACTTACATGCTATGGGCAAGTAATTTGAAATGTTCTTGTGGTATATACTTTGCTTTAAGCTTGTTGGTCACTTATGGATTTTTCCCGTTGTTCTTTTGCCATTGTTGGAGGTAGAAATTTCTTTCGTCCTTTTGACGAGTTTAGTTTTTTGCATCAGACATTGCTTTAAATTCCCAGGAGATATTCATATAATTCTCAGCTTATTAAGTCCATGAAACATCATATCCTGTTGGAACACCAAACAGTTCTTTTAGGCTTTTTTGAAATTATTATTTGTTGTTGTTTGGTTTTAGTTAAATGCTGTGGTTTTAACTCGTTTTTTAAAATTCTCTTATTTTGGCTGTAGGGATTATTTGAAGGTCTAAAAGCTTACCGTAAACAAGATGGTAATATTTTGTTGTTTCGTCCTGAGGAAAATGCTTTGCGGATGAGGATGGGTGCAGAGCGAATGTGCATGCCTTCACCAACAATTGAACAGTTTGTGGATGCTGTAACTGCCACTGTTTTAGCAAATAAAAGATGGGTAATGTGCAACTTTATCTTAGTGTGAAATTCTGTTCCTAATTACTAGTTCTTTTTAGTCTACTACATTATTTGGGTTTTTTCAGGTTCCTCCTCCTGGCAAAGGTTCCTTATACATAAGGCCATTGCTTATGGGTAGTGGAGCTGTTCTTGGTCTTGCACCTGCTCCTGAGTACACCTTTCTGATATATGTTTCGCCTGTTGGAAACTATTTCAAGGTTTGCGACTTTTGCAATTGACTGCTGGTTTCCTTTTCCAATAATGGCTGTGTTGTTAACTCTGGATTTGTCTTCTTAGATGGTGGATTTTGTTGCTAGAAAATACATGGAATAATTGATGGATTTGGTTTCTCCCAGATATGCAAAAAAAATTTGTTCATGTTTCAGTAGTGTACTGTCTGTTCTTTGTGGGGGTCATTTAGGCTTTCGAGTTAGGTTTATTAAATTAAGTGTTTAAGTATTGGCATAGAAAATCCTATTTTAGAGAAATGAAATCACCAAGCGTTCTGGTTGGTGGATGCTTTGCTACCTTAACGTGTCTCTTTCCCTTTTTTTGGCTCTAAGTTTGTTACAAGTTTATGGGAACATATCTTGCTCAGAAACCTTTTATATGGATTTCCTAATTCCAGGAAGGTATTGCACCAATACATTTGATGATTGACACTGAAGTGCATCGAGCAACCCCTGGTGGTACTGGAGGTGTGAAGACTATAGGAAACTATGCTTCGGTGAGCTAGCCTTCCAGTTTGTGCTTATTCATTGACTGGTTTGTCAGTATCCATGCTTGGTTTTTCTTTTACTACCTCTGGAGCTTAGGTTTTTCTTATATTTTTTCTATTAACAGCTAGTACAACATCATCTTTGTCATATACATATTCTTAATTCTCAACTTATGTTCTCCTCCCTTGCTTATAATTTAAACACTTATTTACCCATTCCATTCCCTTGCCTCCATTCTTTCTTTTTTTTGGTCATGATTCCTTTTTTGGTTACTTTAAGTGCTTTATTGTCCAAGTTTGTCTCTTTCCTCAAGTTTTTGGGAGTCATTTGGTATGTATTCTTTCAAAAATTGAATTCACCATGTATCTTCGAAACACCGAATTTTAGGCAGTATTGTTATTTATGGTTGGTTTATTTCATGTTTCATGTCAAGTATAAGGAATGTTTGCCTACGAGCTCCGATTTGTTATGATTCAATGGGTTCCCCTACGAGGTGGCAGGGTTTTGATCTTGATATTTTATGAGCAATGGGAATGGTAATTACTAACACTTTGTCTATACGAATGACTATAAATAGCCTTTTTTATTTTTGAACAGCAAAGAAAGGATTTTAACAATCTTTGAAAAACAAAGATTCAAAGGACCAAAGAGCACAGCGGCATCAGACTATACCAATTACCAAGTCTTATCCCAACTATTTTGCTTAAGCTTGCTTCCAAATGCGGCATTTTGGACTATATTGTATTAACCCCAACACGAATCACTAGTCGAACATTGGAAAAAGAAGTCATAGTTGACATTTATATGAAAAGATTGGACTTGGTAACATATTCCATCTTTCTGATCCTCGTGTGTAGGTACTAAAGGCACAAACTGCTGCAAAAGCCAAAGGCTTTACAGATGTTCTGTACCTTGATTGTGTTCACAAGAAATATCTGGAGGAGGTTTCCTCGTGTAATGTGTTTGTTGTAAAGGTAACTTAAAGACTCGATCAGCTTCTTCGTAGTACCTTTTGTATAATGATTCTGCTATCTTGTGTTATTTCGGATGGTAACTGTCACTTAGATTCTATTGAGACCAAATTTTGTGGTCTATTTGAATTGATAACATATTAGTTGATGTCATTGTAGTAATAATCGCGGTAGTTACAACTTACAACAGCTATAAACGAGGTTTGTGTAACCATTGATTTTAGCTGGAAAATACCCCTAGGTTTGTCCATGGTTGACTATCATTAGACACTGCAACTGTCCTGTAAAGATATAGGGGTCTCTTTTTTTGGTAGGCTTTAATGAATGTTACAGTTGTTGAGCTCGGTTTTTTTCACTCCTCTGAAGTTGTGTTTGATTTGTGGAAGTGATGAAGCTGGGATAGGATCTTGAGTCAAAGAATGAGTTGTCCATGTTTGACTATCATTAGATACTGCAACTGTCCTGTAAAGATATAGGGGTCTCGTATTTTGGTAGGCTATAATGAATGTTACAGTTGAACTCGGTTTTTTTCACTCCTCTGAAGTTGTGTTTGATTTGTGGAAGTGATGAAGCTGAAGCTGGGATAGGATCTTGAGTCAAAGAATTAGTAGCAAACCTCATGTATGAGAATGGCTTGAAATTGATATGTTCAACCATAGAATTGAGTTTGTAGTGTAAAGTAATTGATAGGTTTGTAAATCCAGGTCGAAAGGTGTTCATTTTGTTCCTCTTGATATTATGGAAGTAACTAGTGAGAAGGACCAGAATTATGACCATCTCCGGTACTGTTCTCTTAACCTAATCAATGATCATATGAAATTTCAATGCATTTGTCAGTTGGTGTAACATGGGATTTTTCCTGTTTTAAGATTGTAGAAGGTTCTATTAAAAAAAAAAAAAGATTTTATAAGGTTATGTTTTTATGATTCCATGATTTAATAATTTTAATCACGTATTGACTCTTTCACTAGTGGCCGAATTTGAAACTTTTGATGGATTGTCATACTGGCTTTACCATGCAATTGTTGTCATTACAGGGAAATTCTTTCCCTCATCGATGTAAAGCTTGTTTATAATTTTAAATCCTTCTATTATTTGTCTTTTAGGGCAATGTCATTTCTACCCCTTCTATAAAAGGGACAATCCTACCTGGCATTACACGAAAGAGTATAATTGATGTTGCTCGAAGCCAAGGATTCCAGGTACTCATTAGTTTTGAAAGCCGTGAATTGTTGATAGCTAATGATAATACACGACTACAAGTTTGCTTTTATTGGTGGATAATCTTTATTTGTTGCACTGTTTGTAATGGTAGCTCGACTCATAACACTGAGAGAGGTACCGATATCTGCCATAACGAACCTATGTTTAAGAAACAGGACCAGGCGGACTGGTTAACCTGTCACCCAGCGCTAAGTCTGATTCGGATTTATCACAAGACCTTTTCAACTCAAGAACCTGCCTATTTATTAAAAACCAGTCATAACAGGCGGTCCAACTGGTGGCCCGTAAGAATCGCTCGTGGATCAATCAACCCGTACCAGGACGCTTAAGCATTATAAAAATTCAACTCAGTCACGCCTCAGTTTGCTAGTTGCTTACGCATCACGCCTTGTACAGCTCTTAGTAAGACTAGAAAGGCCCACATGTGCCGTCTACCTTAAAAAATACTCGATGTGGGACGGCTTGGAATGGTCATAGCTTCATAGCTGCACAAATGCAAAAACTAATCATCAGGTTTTGACGACGGACAACTTTCATGCTGAATGTATTGACCGCGTCGTTCCGTGTCAAAAATATATTTATAAAACCTTGGAATTAACTACTACTCCGTAGAATAATGGTCAAGACCGAGTGTAGACACCCCATTCTGGACTGTCCAGATTAGTCCTTTTACTTTCTTTGTTGGCCCGATGATGATAAACGGTCGAAAACTGTCCGAGGTCGATGGAAGGTCATGGGCTTTGAGCGTTGGACCCTCCTCTGTCAAACCATTTCAAAACCCCTTTAAACCCTTCAAGCCCAGAGCCAAATAAGCCTCAGCAAAGCCAACCCTGCTTACGCCAGCTCCTGCTTGGCGTGCGCCAGGAAAATGCCACGTGTCGGACATCAACCATTGACTGAGTTTGACCTGGCGCACGGTATGGTACAGGTGGCGTACGCATGGTCAAGACCAGTCAAATCACCGTTTTTATGTCACGTGCCCGAGACTTTTGCGGCTCCAAAGTACAGGGAACAGTGCCCCTGATGATTATATTCTTCTGGCCCGTCCCCCTCTCTCTCCTACACTACCCATCACCTAGTCCCATGCATTTAATGCATGGGAAGCTCCTCACTCAACCCAACCAGCCCAAACCAGCCCCTAACCCCAGCTGATTAGCCCTGGTTTCAGCTCCTCTCTCCACCATAAATACCCCCCTTGCATTCATTTGCAAGGGGTTAACCACATTTACTCTCCAAGTCCATTCCCTCTCTTCTCTCTTGTTCTTGCTCTCCCATTGTAAGAGTGAGAGATAGAGAAGCCTCACACCCCCCCTCTCTACTGATCAGTTATTGTACAGCCTCCATCTTCAACCTCCAAAGCTCACTACCATCCTTCCTCTCTCTTGCACCAAAGGTATACCACCTTTGTGCTGCTTTCTGTTTTCAGCTCCTGAGGGGAACCAGAAGGGTTCTGGCTGGTAACTGATACCAGTCCAGGTCCCTTCCTGGTAAAATAAATCAGTCGAAAAGGACAATCCATGGCGCACGCCAGCTTAAGCAGGCCGTACGCCACCTTTGGCTGTATGTGCACAGCTGGCGTGGGCATCATGAACTGTCCATTTATTGCTCATTTCCTTTATGTCATCACCTTCTAGCATGCTAATAATCAGCTTACTGCTTTTTGTACAGTAGAGTCATTTAAATGTAGCTTTCAATACCTGTGCCCTTTTGCTTTTTTTAAGGCTTCTGGGGTATTTCTGGTCATGTTCCAGAGCCCAGATGATGTAAAGCCAGACCCTGGTTAGTGTGCAAACCTGGCGTACAGCCCCCATGTGGGTGGAGTACGGCATGTTTGACAACAAGCCAGTGTGTGGCCCTTACATCACAGTTCCATTTTGGCCCCTTATCCCTCCCCACTCTGTTTATGGGGTCTGCTGTGCTGTTTTCATGGCTCTCAGCCATTTCTTATGTCTGTCTGCCTGTAACATGTACATAATCTATATTATCAACTGCGTGGTTTGTCCTGGGTGTGCACCGGTCCATTCCAAAGCCCAGAGGATCGAGAGCAAGAGCCGCAAGAAATCAGTAGAGTAGTGTACGCCAGCCTTAAGGTGGCATGCGCAGGGTCTGTTGGCGTACAGTGGTTCTGCCATTACGTGCCAGCGTGTCACCTGCTCACGCACCCGACGGGCAGCGTACATCATCCTGTTGAACTTCAGGCAGTGCTTGTTCTCAATCTATGTTCTTACATTTAATTCAGTTCAAGCAAGCAAACTAGCATCCATAAACATTTTTGTCATACAAACTGCAACGTGTTACAGTTTTAATCCCTATTAACTGTTCCCCCGCCCTAACTGGCCAAAAATGATCAAATGAGAGAAAAATGCAAATGTTTTAATAAAATGCCCGAGTAGAGACCGATCTCCGGATTGGGCGAGAGGGGTGCCATAAAACCCTTCCCCTCTCGTAACCTGGCTCCCGAACCTCAGATATCGAAGGTGACGACGGACCAGTCTACGCCTTTCCGAATCAAATCAAACATTTTTCAAATCAAAGCAAAACGTAGCAAACGTTCTCGAGTTCGGTTCCTTGGGTGTTCTTCCGCTAAAACCCGAGTGGCGACTCTGAATCGAAGCGTTTCGCCGCGCTATTTTCCAAGAGGGCCACCCCCCCCCCCCCCAAACAAATTCTTAAACTAAGAGAATTAATTAAATGGAAAGTTTTAGCAATTGGAGAGAAAATCTAGGGTTCGAATCCACCTCGACCGCGTAGCTCTAACATGCATAGGCAAGATTAATTATTCGAATCAGAAGGGATTATTTCTAGGGCTTGCAAACCCTAGCAATAATCATCTAGAAAATAATTGAGTTGTTAAAAGGCATAGATTATCCCATAGCACGGACCGTCTCAAAAGTACGGTTTGACCGCCCAACGGCACGACCCGTCTTACGAGTATAATCTATCTCAGAACTCCAACCACAATCGATGAAAACCATTGTATAACTCGTATTTGAAAGCATGCATGCAAATACTCAATAGATTAAAACTATCAAAGTCATTCCATTCAATTGAAACGGAAAGGGTTCTTAGTTATACAATCGATCCGAATAATAAACCTAAAACCCATAACATAAAATAGAGTTACTTGGTGTGAAGTTTCATCTTCCCCTTAGACAAGGGGTTTAGCCGGCCATCTAAGCCTGAGTTCTCGTCCGTGAAGTCAGTGATATGCGCTCGGCCTCTGTCCTCTGTTCTTCCGAAAAGTCCAAATAACGAAACCCTCTCATTTCCTTTTATAATGCTGCTGCCCACCGCTTCTCGGAAAGGGTAATTCTTTTCCAAGTCAAACTCTCCCTCTTTTGTTAATTAGTTGCCAGAGAAAAAACAAAACCTTTTTTTTATCCTCTGGCCCCCCCTTTTATAGTTTCGGTAGAAATAAATAAGACTTAAACAAAATGGGAACGTAAAGTAAAATTGACGTGCTGTCCACTGGTCCGGTGGTCCGGACCAGCAATTCCTTTGGCCGGACCAGAAAAACAGCTTGTTCATATCATGCTCCAGTTTTGGTCGTCCGGACCAGCATAGCCTTGGTCCGTACCAGATTTTCAGCTTTCACCTTTTCGCTCATCTTTTCACCTCGGATCCCTCCGGAACATCCTTAACTCGGGATTATTACTCCAAAACATGTCTGAATGCTCCGTAAGCCCTAAAACACTACATACCAATTAAATCTCGTTAAATAACATTATATAGAACCGACAAAACCTAAGTTAATGGGAATAAACGGGTGCTTTTCAGCACCTATCATGTATCACTGTACTAATTGTTCCTTTTCATTTTCGTTATCCTATATGATAAATGATTGTCTATTGATCAAAGCACTTCATGGATCTAAAGAAATTTACATTTATCTTTATTTGAAAAAGTCTCTAAAAAAGCATGTGAAGTGTGGATCAAATGCTCAACGTAGTAGAACTAATTATTGTGAATTTGGACACCAATGACTTTTGATTTATGTATACATATTTATATACCAATGAGGTAATTCAATTCCGGTTCACCCATTGGTTGAACCAGTGACCTGTCCACTGATCCATTTTCCGGTTTGCTCACTGGTCCAGTTTTATAGCATTTTTACATATAGTGCAACACATGCCTGTTTAAACAATCCGCAAAAGAGAAAATAAGGTGTGAGCATATAGTAGTACCATTATCACTTTTCCGACAATGAACAATAGCTTTGACGGCATCCCCTCCCCCCCCCCCCCCCCCCCCCCCCCCCCCCCCCCCCCACACAAGATATCAAAAATTTAGCTTCACCCTGCACCCCCAATCATAGAACCACCCCACTTTTCCCCCCCCCCCCCCCCCCCCCCCCCCCCCCCCCCCCCCCCCCCCCCCCCCCCCCCCCCCCCCCACACACACACACACACACACACACACACACACCTATGATGCACGGGGACACGGAAACTCTAAAAAAATGGGGACATGGACACAGCAGGAACACGCCACGTATATGTTTATTTATTTATAAATAAATAAATAATTTTAGTTTGACACCCAAAAATTTTAAAAATTACAATTTGGCCCCAAATCTTTTAAAAAAATATTACAATTTGATGCCCAATTTTTTTTAAATTACAATTTGGCCCCCAAAATTTAAAAAAATTACAATTTAGCCCTTGCCGTGTCCCCCGTCAGTGTCCTCCCGTGTTCCCAGCCGTGTCCACATAAAAAATTTAAATTAAATTATGAGACACGCCACGTGGCGTGTCCCATATGTGTTCCCGCCATGTCCCTGTGTCCCGACACTGCGATACTTCGACCTCTAGAGGTGTCGGTGCTTCATAGCCCCACACACACACCTACACAACCACACATCCATGAACAAATCTGTTCTGTTAGAAGGTTGGACGGTTTACCCGAACAGACCGTAAACCAACCTGTGTACGTATGGCATAGAAATTTTTGTCTCCATTCTATGTATGCCAGGAAGCAGCATTGTGAATCCTAAGTTCTTATCATAGCTAACCAGAAAAAACCTTGAGACCTTTCAATTTCCATGCAACCGGACTTCGGTTCCAATTTCTGAGTAGCTAAACAGACACTAAGAGGATCCCTCCAACTAAATGAAAACAAAGAACACAACCTTAAAGACTATTGGCACAGTCGCCGCACAGGTGCATACATAATTGTAATCATTAACTACCTCAACTCTCACCATCTGGAAACTCTTTGGTTGTCTTTGAAATCAAGTGAATGAACTAGTGCATATGTCCATTACCAAACCAAACCGAGCCTTAAGTCCCAATTGATTTGGGTCGGCTAAGTGGTAGCTCCATTGTATGCAAATAATGAGAAAGCATTACAGGAAAACAACTGATAGGGAGGGGGAGCGGAAGAGACATACGAGGAGGTTGGTGGACAGATATAGCAAAACGGGGCATATGTAGAGAAAAAACAAAGGTCTGGAGAGTACTACAACATATGCTAATATCAACATTTCAGAGTGCATGCTTTGAATGTGGAGCCCTAGTCTTGTGAGAGTAAATTCAGGGATGTCAAAATAGTTTTCTTATTCTTTCCTTCGAAGTTTTCATGGAGGGGAAATAAATCAAACATAGTCAACTCAATTTGAGGGAGACTGGAGTTGTGGCAGAAAAAGTATGGAAATTATTCGGTAAGAGTATTGGAAAGAAAATTTCCTTACGAGTATGAAATTTTAAAATTCTAAGTTCTAATCAATACGAGCTTATCCCTTTTGTATCACATTTTAGAGCATGTGGTGTACCACATTCCAATTCCCTTTCCCATACTGGAAGAATCGGTGTCCTAGGTAACGTAAAAGAGAGATACTCCCCCAACACCGTTGGGTCATTGGTTCTAGATTTCTTGATGGGATATTAGTAATGAAGTTGCTTGATTTTGTTTGTGTGTTGCATATGAATCGTAAACAACCAGGCCCTACTTGGTAGTCTTCTGACTCAATTTCGATGTTATATTAGAACTCCTAATCTGTGATTTAGCATGAATTCCTCTTATTTTCTAGATTTTGAGAACTTGCCTCCAAAAGAGGGAATACGTTATGTCTATGCACATTTGTGTGTGAAATTACTGATATGATTATTTTAGCTTTGTGTCTATGCTTACGCACTCATATAACTTCAGCTACCTGGTTATGTAAATTATCGGAAATTAGTGCAACTATGCTACTGGTACTAAAGAGTAAAGTGACCGGCGTCATCACTTGATTATATAGATTATGTTATCAGTTTCTCTTTCTCCCCCTCTTAATCCTGGCTGATGCTGTACTTGTATGTTCCTGCTGGTTTTGGTCTTCTAGCTTTTGTATGAATCCTGCAGCTTCATGCACAGCACAATTGACTTCTGGAGTCACTTCTCACTTTTGGTGTAGGTTGAGGAACGGCCTGTAGCGGTGGATGAATTACTTGATGCTGATGAAGTATTTTGCACTGGAACAGCGGTTGTTATATCTCCTGTGGGCAGCATAACTTATCATGGTGAAAGGTATAAGTGCATAGTTTGGTTTTTCATTTGTAGTTTTATGTTTGCAGTTTCCCGGAAAATGTATTGGAAGCGTCAGCAAAAAGTATTTCGCTGATAGTTATGCACTAGGATTAACTAGAAAATTGAAGAAATGGGTTGAACTGCATTATACCCTAGCCACTTGTGTCTTGTATCAAATGTTAGGTGCTAATGGAAGCTTGAGTTTTAGGGAACTGTATGGATTGGGCTCAGGCTTGTAGAAAATTTGAATTTGTAGCTAATTCACCTCATTAACTGCGGTAGAATGATTCATTTAGCTTTTAATTTCAGCTGCCATTAAAATTGAGCTACGTGATTGTGATGGTATCATACCTTTTCCTTCTTGAGCATGACACCTCATGAATGTGGCAATGTCCTATCATAGTCTGATGAATAATGACAAGACTCACAGGGCATCAAAGTGTAACTGTGCTTATGGGCTAATGCAAGTTATTTGACTTGGTGGAAAAATGTCACATGTGAAGTTTTGGAGCCTTAAGAAACAAGACATTTCCCTTTAGCCGTTAAAAATAGAAAAAGGAAGGACATTTCACTTCGATTGAAAATTTAGTCATTCTCTTCATGTTCCAAATGCCATTTTGAAATGGCAACCTAGCTTATGACATTGTCATACAGGTAATATAGGCTTAATGTCCCCGTCATGCATTGGGAAGCATTACGTCTACACCTGTTAATATAGTCACATTGCTTTATCTATACATCTTTTCATGGTGCGGTATCTTAGATTCGTTGTTCTGCCTTCTAAACTTTCATTGGCTGTTTCAAAGATTTGTGAACAACCAAAACATAAAATGGCATAACCTTCCTGGTCATAATGTCTCTCATTATAGTGGATACTAAAAAAGCAAATGCCTTTACAACATGCGACCCCCTGCTAAAAGTATTTGAAATAGAAAAATCCCCTCTTTACTGACCTGAGATTTGCTTATGTGGGGACTAGTTTGCGATTCGATCTTTATGTTTTCCTCTACAATATCTAATCTATTGAGCTCTTTTGTGTTATTTTGCAGGATATCTTACATAAACGATGGAATTGGTGTTGTGTCACAACGACTATATTCCGCGCTCACCCGACTACAGATGGGCCTTACGGAGGACAAGATGGATTGGCTTCTTGAGCTGAATTAGTAGGCTTTCAAATGTTTTGTATGCTATGGTTTTGTGCTTTTTTTAACTATGGGAAGTGTGCACTTAGCTTTCTTTGGTTGGTAAAGATTATTTAGTTTTATGTTCTTTATTCTAGTGTAGGTAGGCAGTCAGTCATGTTGTTTATGTTTCTCAATGTTACTTTCTTCAACACATGATTGTGCACGAGATTAAAAGTTCTATTCATAATATCTTGTGTTCATGTGCTGTTTGTGTTGCATGACATTGTGATGAAAATGTCCAGCTTCCATTTTCAATCTTCAAATTTTCTATTAAATAACCAAAAGAGCAACTAATCAGTCTTCAATTTTTAGTCTTTCACGAGCTCTGCTATGCTCAGAGACAATTTGCAGAGAACCACGCAGAGACAAATGCGTTTGGTCCCATTTTGGGTCCCGAAAAAATCTAGAAAAATATTCATAAATTTTTGAATATTATTTTATGGAACCATGTGAAAAATCAACTCCAGTGGATATCGATAAGTATTAGTAGAGGGAAAACTCAGTTCGTCACGAATCCAAAAGTAATACTCTCCTCTGATTTTTACAGTGGTCATATGGATATTTTTCTAGATTTTTTCGGGACCCAAAATGGGGCCAAACGCATTTGTCTCTGCGTAGTTCTCTACAAATTATCTCTGCTGTTAGTATTTTTAAAAAAAGTACTATATTCTAGCTGGAAGCCCCATCTTCTGTGCTAGGAAAAAGAAAATTTGTTACTATAGTAACTGTGTAAATAGAAAACTTATAGTGTCTTTGGAGCATTATCACGAAATGCTTTTTTAAGGGCTTTCACCATCATACATTAAGCATGTTCTTGGGCGTCTTCCACCATACAGTACACTATCATAGGATTCACACATTTGAGGTATGGTGTGGGAGGCCATTGGAGCATTGCTCTAACAACACCCGATAATTTTTCCTCATTTCCCTCCCCTTCCCATGGTAACCGTCAATTATACTATCAAAAGAAAATCAAGATTTCTCCCCCTTTGGGGTTTCTCCATCTCCCAATCCAAGATTTTAGAGGTTTTCTTTCCTTCCCCCTTCACCACCATATTGTCATCTGCCGCCCCTCCTCCGCCTCTTTTGGTGTGTAGTCCGACGGCTTTTGGAGATAATGTCTTGCAGATCGTAGTCGCCGGAAGCGTCCTCCCCGGCCGGAATGGAAGATCTAGGTTGGGGGTGAGGTTTGCTTCAGTACGGCGGACTCCGCATGGTTTCTTTACCGGTTTTTTCTCATCTCTTTTCTTTGGTTCTCTTCTTTGGTGTGCCATGTGCGGAATTTCTCCCCGTTTGAGGGGCTTCTATCACCCTTATGTGGGTGTTTATGGTTATTTTTTGCAGTGGTCCGTCTGTTTGGAGCGGTGGGTTTAGTTGGAGTTGGATGTAGTCTGTTGATTGAAGTTCCCCTCCTGTTTGGTTTCTTAACCTTGTTTATGGATGAAATTTTCTCTTGATACACTGTTTCTTGGATCTATAATATCACCTGTTATCGTTTTGGGCAAAAAAAGAAAAGAAAATCAAGATTTGTTTTTGTTGATAAGATTAACTGTAAGTTTTCCAATACAAAATGGCAAATGATTTTTGGACGTTCCTTTTCTCCCGACTAGGGGTGATTCGGTCCGGTTTCCACCCATTTTTTAGACCGAATCGGATATTCGGTTTGCATTTAAATAGAAATCTGAACCGATCAAAATAATTCAGTCTGGTTTTGGGAGTCCCAACTCCTTTTTTTTTTGTCCTCATTCATCTTATTCTATAAGCTTTTGGGGTGACTTGTTTTTGAGTCCTACTATAGGAACCGACGGTCCCGTAGGAAAATCGTACCGACAGCAACGCCGAGAAGTCTCCGGCCACCAGACGGCCAATCCGAGCCGTCCAAAAATTCTATAAAAAAAACGAGGGGGCCTATGCGGGAATCAACAGCATTCGATGTGTGTAGATTGCTTGATCCAAACACCCTATTTTTCGTGTATATATGAATATGTGTTTATACGAAAATAGGGTGTTTGGATCAAACACCATACACACATCGGATGCCGTTGATTCCCGCGAGGGGCCCCTTGTTTTTTTTTTCAAAGAATTTTTGGACGGCTCGGGTCGGCCATCCGGTGGCCGGAGACGGCCCAACGCGGCCGTCGGTATGATTTCCCTACTTGACCCGTCGATCCCTATAGCTTTTCTGCTTATTTTTGTAGCCGTGTCACAAAAGTGATTTCCACTTTTGTCTAAATCAAAATCCAAATTTTACGTCTGATGTTACTGTAACATGATTAATCTTAGGGCGAAATAGTAAAATCACTAAAATTCAACCACCCACACCATCCCCAAAAAAAATTACCCATCCCCACTCTCCAAATATTTTCACTTGCATGTTCATATGCACACAACGAGAGTGTGCCCCCAATCGCTAGTAAAAAATTATATGATAGACGACCATTCTTTCTGTCTTTCTAAAAAAAAAATTAAAGAATCACCCTGCAGACACCCAAAATCCGCCCCATCCATTGATATTCAATTCCTCGGTCTATGGATTTCTCCACTTAACAGATAAAAAAGAACTTTTAAACTTTCCCCGACACATCTGTGACGTTCATTTTTTCTCTTTGGCCTTGTCCCGTTGCACGGACAAAATGGAAAAAAAATAGGAAAATTAATTTTCAAGTAACTTTGTGTGCATTAGTTACCAAGAAAGTTGTAAAACCCACCAAGGTTTTGAAAACCATATCGACGAGAGTATCGATTTTTTTACTCGTATGATACGTTAAATTTGAGAGTTTTTTTTAAATCAAGACTAGTTCTATTTTCAATTGGTCAACCCAATTCCGCAGTGAAGCAAACAACCCAATTCCTCACGGAAAACTATGGGGAAATTACCGGTCAGTGGAGGACGAAGCCAATATTCACCACTTTCATGGTCTACAGTTTTGAAACTACCAATACATGGTACCATATGTTTTAATTACCAATACATGGTAACCATAACACCGGTGAAACAGTGGGGACAATTTTGCCCTTAATATAAACGGCGTCGCAACATCAAAACCCTTTCCCTTCTTTCAGCAAAAAAAGAGCACGTCAAAATATGAAACAGACTTTATGTTATATTCAAAATGACCATCACATTACTTGAAAAAGACTAAGTCATATAGGGTTCGATAAATTTGATCAACTCAACCTTTCCTAGGCCAAAAAGGAGCAAGTCAATTCATGAAAAAGACTTTTTATTATATTGAAATAGACCATTACTTTTGTTGATAAAGACCAAGTGATATCTTGTTCAGTAACTATCATCTCCCATTCAAACTGAACTAACCTTCTTTGAGCAAAAAAAGGGCACGTCAAAAAATGAAACAGACTTTATGTTATATTGAAAAAGACCATTACATTTATTGAAATAGACCAAGTCCAATAGAGTTCGACGAATGTCATCTCCGAGTCAACTTGAACGAACCTGCTTTGGGCAAAAAAAGAGCACGTCACAAAATAAAAAAGACTTTATGTTATATTTAAAAAGACCATTACATTTATTCAAAAAGACCAAGTCAAATAGAGTTCGACGAATGCCATCTCTCAGTCAACTTGAACCAACCTGCTTTGGGCAAAAAAAGAACACGTCACAAACTCAAAAAGATTTTATGTTATATTTACAAAGACCATTACATTTATTCAAATAGACCAAGTCAAATAGAGTTCGACGAATGTCATCTCTGAGTCAAAGAGGGTTAAATAGACATTTCAAGGGGGCACGCCATGTATTTTCAATATTTTTCCTCCTGTCATGCAAGTGGTAAATTGAAGACTCCAGACCATGATATTCGAATTTTTTCCGGTCAACACCTCTGACCGGTCATTTTCCCGAAAACTATTACGTAGATACTAGCAACAATAAATCTCAGGATACATACATTTTTACACATATCTTGCACATACATTTTTATGGGGCCCACCAATATTATCCGAACCGCTCATTATTTTTAAAATAATGTTTTAAGAGTTTCTATAAAAAATCAACTCGATAAAATTTCGGTAAAGGCTTTTCAGAAATCGCAGGGCGAAACAGACTGTTTCGCCCTGCAATTTCTGAAAAAGCCTTTGCGTAATGAAAAATAATTGGGAAAAGTAATCAGACTTTTCCAAATTTGTAGATCTGTCATTGGTCACAGCAAACAACGAATTTTGAAATTAACAAGATCTTGTTGTAATGTCACAAGAATTTCAGAGTACACAGTTACCGAGAAAATGCCACGTATTAAACACTTCTTACAATACCATTGAAGGAGTATCAGAAATCACAAATTGCCCACACCATAGTATATATACCAGGTATGTTTTCACCATTATTAACGAAATACAAACATTGCCATGCCAAAAAACACGAAATGCAAAAATCAATGATGAAATTAGAACTCACTGCAAGCTCAATATGTGTTGGGCTTCATCGATCGACATACACATTTACCTCACTGCATCAAATCAGGTTCAATCAATCCGCAAGGGGATTAAGTACTTGGCCAATGAATAGCACCGCACCAGTCATGTCTTCTCTAATTACGAACAAGAAAGGGTGGTCGGCCACAAAATCTATCTTCTGTCTACAACACTGCATCTGCACAACACAAGCGGAAGCGGCTGCCGCTTCAGTGCCTTCTTCATTAACTTCAATGCAAACTTTGTGGAAAATACCCGAAACGTACAGTTTTCGACCGATAGAAGTGGAGTCTACCATCTCTATCAGCCCTCCACAATCGGAAAAAGGCAGAACCAATCCTAATCCCTTCAGAACTTTAGAAGCTTCAAAGCCAAAAGAGAATTTAAATTTTGGGATTCGGAATCTACCCACTTCTACCCTTTGGCAGGGCAAGTGGCGGTCTAAGAACCCAGATTCGGAACTCACTTTCTCCATTAAAGCAGAAAGACCACCTTTTGCATTTGGAAGAAAGAAGTACATGGAAAATCGGCGCTTATCTCCACCTTGTTTGTAAGGAAGCCTTAAGACTTTGAAACCGTTAAATGCGCTAACAAATTGTTCCTTGTAGCTCTTCATGAAGGGTACTTGAATTGAACTCCCATTCAGGAGGTGGAACTCTTGGTGTTTGGTTTCTGATGCGTCAAATTTCTCAGTCCACGCTCCTTTGAAATAGAGTGCATTTGCAAAGATAAGTCTGGTTAAATCATCGACTGAACCGGAAGGAAGAACTTCTTTGATAAGCCCATTGGTTTGCTTTTCAGCCCACTGATTCACTTCATTGGTCACCTCATCAGCCTTCACAATGATCAACAGAGAAAACTGAAAGATTAGCGCATGTATAATCTATCCTTACTCAACTAGGCAAACCAAAATTGCAAAGGAACAGGGGCGGCGCTAGATTATGCTCTTTTTCATTTTTTTTGGTAAATACGTATATACATTTTAACAGGACCAGTGACTTGTTTGGTGTCATGAACCCTTTGAAAGTGTAGTTAAACTCTTATGCTTGTCATTGTTGTCTTAGAAAGTCAAACTCCTTAGAATCGTCTTGGCTCACAATCGACACGAGTAAAACACATATGAGATTGGTTCACTTGATAAACAAGAGTCACAAGATGAGTTGAAATTGTTTAGGTCTACCCTACATACAGCTGCAAAAACACATAACAAGAAAATTGTCCGAGAGAAATAACCGACCTGAGTACAAAAATCGACATGATTCAAAGCCGCTTTATAAACAGTATCGACCACCTTTTTGAAAGAAGCCTTAAGAGAAAGCGACTGGTCCATCCAAACCCCATTGGCGTATAACAACGTTGGGCCACCAGTGGGCCCGCCGTCGGCAAAGACGAGGGGGACAAGTTGGGAAGTGAGAGAGTTGAGGTCGTCGGTGGATCTGGAGTTGAGGAAAGAGAGTACTTGGGATTGGGTTTGGCCTTTGGATCCAGCTGCGATCAAGCCCAAAACCAGGTGGATCAAGGGGGGAGAGAAGACAAGGTTCGAGTCCTTGGATTCGGATTGAGATACTCGTTTTGCGAAGGATAGGGAGACATCGGTTTGGTTTCTAATCAATTGTTTCAGGTCCATTTTGGAAGAGACCTTGTTGGAGGAGTAAGAAGGATTGCAGAGAGAGAGAGAGAGAGAGTAAAGGAGGGAGAGGGATATCTGCACTATATAGTATATAGTATAGATATTGGTTTAAATACCCAATGATTTCGTCAATATACCTCAGAAAAATATATCATATGATCCGCGAAGTTATTTTTTTTTGGGTCGCGAGAAGAAAGATTAAAAATTACATTTTGGGTCATAAGCAAAATTCAGATCAACACAATATTTACTCAATGTCTATATTATATAGTAACACAGTGAAATGTTGTTAAATAAGCATTGCGAGTGACATGGTGCAGGACGA
Organism: Rhododendron simsii; assembly: GCA_014282245.1. NCBI lineage: Eukaryota > Viridiplantae > Streptophyta > Magnoliopsida > Ericales > Ericaceae > Rhododendron > Rhododendron simsii. Next base: position 33,520,001 of record CM024959.1, read on the forward strand.
AACCAGGATTTCTTTAATGTAGGGGCCGAACTACGAATAACAAGATTTTAAAATTTCAAGGTTCAGAAATCTAAAGGATTTAAACGTCTAAATAACGCCAAATACAAAATACAATAACTAAGTATTCTTAACAAACAAAAAACAACTAGAATGTGAAAAAATAAATATTTCTCAATGCACCACCTCAATCATGTATCCAAATGGAATCCGATGCTCCTTTAGATCCTTAAAAGTCGTCGACGGAACCAGGATTTCTGTTAGTATTTTAGTGGTGGGGACCATCCATGTGTTTTGTTTTATTGAGTCAACTGAGATTGAAGACAAGGATTGTTTTCAGTTTCTGCCACCACTTGGAAGGCCACCATGTTGTCCTATATATTAAAAAAAAAAAACTAAAACAACGGGGTGGCCATGCCCCCATATGACCATTGGTAGATCTGTCATTGGTCACTGCAAACAACGAATTTGTAGAGTTGGAATTCCGACAATTTGTTTAATGGATACAAATTGTCACCCCGATCTTGTAGATTTTTCGATTCCAACGAACGATGACACTAGAGCTTGAATCCGATTCATTCTTTCCAAATAAGTATTCGCAATTTGTGAGAGTCGTTATAGCTATAAAATAAAGCCTTTATTAATAATAAGTTAAATAAATTACTTGTGAAACTACATAAATTTAAGGAATTGGTTACTATGTTGTGATCCTGGAAAAAAAAAAAGAATAAAATTGGAAATATTCTATGATTAGTTGGTATTTCCTTTATACAATGTATTACTTTGGACGCCAAATGAATATTAAAAGTAATATAGAATGTTAATCAACGCATTATTGTTCGAGTGTCTACTGATATCATTGAAAAATTAAATTTTAATTTGAAAGGTTAGTTAACATATCGTCACACTTGATTTACAAGATGTAACGTCAATTGCAAAAAAAAGTTTTGCAATTCACTATTCTGAAACCCAAATGAAACTTGAATAAATCCTTTTTTATACTAGAGATTTATAGAAATGGTCCTCCTAGTTTCACCCGAGTCTCATTTTCATCCTTCAAGTATCAATTGCAACTCTTTTGACCTTCAAGTTTGATTTTCGTACGAAGTTGGTCCAATTGATAACGTCTGTCAGCCAAACTAGAAGGAAAAAATCATATTGAGGGCATACGTCATAAATTAGACCAACTTGGTACGAACTGTAACACCCAAACTGCCATTGATTTGATTTTTTTAGTTCAACTAACAGAATTTATCAATTTGACCAATTTGGCATGAAAACCAAACTTGAAGATCAAAAGAGTTGTAATTGATACTTGGAGGATGAAAATGAGACTCGAATAAAACTAGAAAGACCATTTATATAGATTTCCCTTTTTATACGGATATTTAAACTTTACAAACTTTTTAAAAATTGGTAAGCCAGGAAATCTATGTAAATTTGGTTCTAGCATGAAAACCAAATTTGGTTCTATGGAAATCTAATGGGGTTGACCATCTTACTAAGCCAGGAAATTTTTTCAAAACCAGGAAGTTTTAATTTGGTAAGATACCTGTAAGGCCAAGAATTATAATGGCATGGCTATGATTATTGATTACTAAACCAGGAAGTCTTCAAAGAACAAGAACAACTGAGGTACGTTTATGGGTTCAACAATACTTTCGCCAACGGTCAATCACCAGTGTACCTCTTTCGCTTGGAACCCAAACAGTCGCCACCAGCCGGCCCGTGAAGTCATGAATCCAAATCGAGGAAGAATTTTTTGTAAGATGAATTCCAAATTTATATATAGTCATTCTAATTTTCTTGACGGTTTGATAAATTGAAGAATGAATCTTGAGATATTGTAGCTAGCTATCATACTATTTGCGCAATTTCTCATTCGGTATTGTTCGACATAACATTGTAGCATGCTCATAGTGAGTGTTTTTTTTTTTTTTTTCAAACAGAAAGCATAATAGATTAACTAGAAAATCGAGTCATAAATACAAAGTATCATATTACAGACGCTCCTAAAACAGAGGAAATACAAGAACTATAACTGGGTTCTAAGATGGCCAACCCCCATGGCATCAAAAAGTATGAACTCCCTAGCAGCAAAAGGGACATTTCTGGTGGCAATTAACTCCTCCTCTTGTTGAGAATCCAGACGAGATAAACAATCAGCAACTTGGTTTGCTTGTCGAAAGATATGCGTAATGGTAACATTAGTCTTGCCCACAATCCTCTTAGCTTCTTCAACTATATAACGATGTGCGTGATCTAGAGGGGTACCTTCGTTACACAGTTTCACCGGCCGCGACGCTGAAGTCGGATTCAATATTAACATTGTACATCCCTTTCTCTAGCATGATAGAGACTCCTCTGTAGATTGCCCAAATTTCCACTTCTAGACTAGATGAGCAGTTAGCTTTCCCAAAGAACCCCAGAATCCAGTTGCCCTTGTGGTCTCTTATGAGTGTTGCTTATAGTACTTGTTAATTAATTATGGTTGCAATTTATGGGTATTTTCACGAAGAGATTAAATTTTTTATACTGTCGGTGTAAATATTTAATTATTTTTTCCAAATCAATTATATCGCGCCATGTTGCAAAACAGTGATCCTAATTAATAGAACATGACGACGTGGCGCAGTATAATTGATTTGAAAGGAACAAATATTTGCACATCGGCGGTGTAAATAATTTATTCTCTTCAACGAATAAATCTTGTGTTTCCCAAGGATTATATGGTACTCCTAGTGCACTTCCAGTCACGTGATCTTACATAATTCGAGTGTGGCGACGAATGTATTTATCAAAATTCCTACCGCTTCATTTGTTTTGAATTAATGGCATGGGTTTGAGGCTCTCTCAAACAAATCTTCAAATTTGTCGCGGGTGGACTTTTATCAAATTTTGTTAAGCTTTTCTCGAAACTCTAATTCAACTAATTGGGGAGGTCATCGTCAACATTTAACTCATAATAATAAAACCCTACGCCGTATTGGGCTCCCAAGTGTGCTTCCAGGTCCAAGTTCATTCTCAACCATCAACGTTTCAAAGGAATTGGGAGGTGCTGTACTGCGGACGGTGCACTACAGCACCCTCGGTCCCGTTTTAAAGTTGCAACAAAATGTTGATGTAATGTCACAAGGATTTCAGAGTACACAATTATCGAGAAAATGCCAGGTATCAAACACTACTTACAATACCATTGAAGGAGTATCAGAAATCCCAATTTTTTTTTTGGGTAAATTAGAAATCACAAATTGCCCACACCATAGTATGTTTTCACCATTATTAACGAAATACAAACATTGCCATGCCAAAAAAAAACGAAATGCAAACATCAATGATGAAATTAGAACTCACTACGAGCTCAATATGTGTTGGGGTTCATCGATCGACATACACATTTACCTCACTGCGTCATATTAGGTTCAATCAACTCGCAAGGGGATTAAGCACTTGGCCAATGAATAGCACCGCACCAGTCATGTCTTCTCTAATTAGGAACAAGAAAGGGTGGTCGGCCACAAAATCTATCTTCTCTCTAACACACGTAGCCCGCACAACCAAAGCGGAAGCGGCTGCCGCTTCAGTGCCTTCTTCATTAACTTCAATGCAAGCTTTGTGGAAAATGCTCGAAACGTATAGATCTCGACCGACAGTAGTGGATTCCACCATCTCTGTCAGCCCCGTTTCACCAGGGGAAAAAGGCAAAACCAACCCTAATCCCTTTAGAACTTCGGAAGCTTCGAAGCCAAAAGAGAATTTAAATTTTGGGATTCGGAATCTACCCACTTCTACCCTTCGGCATGGCAAGTGGCGGTCTAAGAACCCAGATTCGGAACTCACTTTCTCCATTAAAGCGGAAAGACCATGTTTTGCATTTGGAAGAAAGAAGTACATAGAAAAACGGCGTTCATCTTCACCTTGTTTGTAAGGAAGCCTTAAGACTTTGAAACTGTCAAATGCGCAAACGAATTGGTCCTTCTTGCTTGTCATGAAAGGTACTTGAACCGAACTCCCATTCAGGAGGTGGAACTCTTGGTCTTTGGTTCTCGATGCGTCGAATTTCTCAATCCACGCTCCTTTGAAATAGAGTGCATTTGCAAAGATGAGTCTGGTTAAATCATTGACTGAACCGGAAGGAAGAACTTCTTTGATAAGCCCATTGGTCTCCTTTTCAACCCACTGATTCACTTCATTGGTCACCTCATCAGCCTTCACAATGATCAATAGAAAACTGAAAGATTAGCGCATGTATAATCTACCCTTACTCAACTAGGCAAACCGAAAATGCAAAGGAACAAGGGCGGCGCTAGATTATGCTCTCTTTTTTTTTTTGGTAAATATGTATATGCATTTTAACAGGACAAGTGACTTGTTTGGTGTCATGAACCCTTTGAAAGTGTAGTTGAACTCTTATGCTTGTCATTGTTGTCTTAGAAACTCAAACTCCTTGGTATCGTCTTGGCTCATGATCGACGTGATTAAAACACATATGAGATTGGCTCGCTTGATAAACAAGATGAGCTAACCTTCATTTTAGAAACCACTATTCGACTACCCTACATACAGCTGCAAGAACACATAAGCGAATTGTCCGAGAGAAATAACCGACCTGAGTACGAAAATCGACATGATTCAAAGCCGCTTTATAAACAGTATCGACCACCTTTTTGAAACAAGGCTTAAGAGAAAGCGACTGGTCCGCCCAAACCCCGTTGGCATATAACAACGTTGGGCCTCCCGTGGGCCCGCCGTCAGCGAAAACAAGGGAGGCAAGTTGGGAAGTGAGAGAGTTGAGGTCGTCGGTGGATCTACAGTTGAGGAAAGAGAGTACTTGGGATTGGGTTTGGCCTTTGGATCCAGCTGCGATCAAGCCCAAAACCAGGTGGATCAAGGGGGGAGAGAAGACAAGGTTCGAGTCCTTGGATTCGGATTGAGATACTCGTTTTGCGAAGGATAGGGAGACATCGGTTTGGTTTCTAATCAATTGTTTCAGGTCCATTTTGGAAGAGACTTTGTTGGAGGAGCAAGAAGGAATGCAGAGAGAGAGAGAGAGAGACAGAGTAAAGGAGGGAGAGGGATATCTGCACTATATAGTCCCCGAAGTGCAAAATTCTTTGGCTGCGGGAAAAATTAAAAATTAAGTTCGCGTCATAAGCAAAATTAGATCAACACAATATTTAGGGGCTGTTTGATAAAACTGAAACTGAAAACTAAAAAATTAAGTACTAAAAACTGAATGCTGAAATTTTAAGCTGTAAAGCTGTTTGATAAATATATTAAGTACTGAATTAAAAAGATGATGAATTAATTTTGTTCCAATTCTCTCTTAATTTACTAACGGTCACAATATACTTTTGATAATGGTGGTGGAGATGGTAGGAGTGGTGGTGTAGTGCTGGTAGTGGTGGTGGTGGTGGTGTAGTGATAGTAGTGGTGGTGGAGTGGCGTTGGTGGTGATGATTGTGATGATGGTTGTGGAGGGGTGGAGGTGGTGGTAAGAGCGGTGGTGGTGGTGGTAGTGGAGTAGTGGAGCTGGTGGTGGTGATGGTAGTGGTGGAGCGGTGGTGGTGGTGGTGATGTGATGGAGGTGGAGTGGTGGTAGTGGACGTGGTGGTGGTGGAGTGGAGGTAGTGGTGGTGGAGTGATGGAGGTGGTGGTGGTGGAGTGGTGGAGGAGAAGGAATGGTGGTAGTGGTGGTGGTGGTGGTGGTAGTGGAGCAAGTGGTGGTGGTGGAGTTGGTGGTGGTGATGTGGTGGAGGAAGTGGTGGTGGTGGTGGTGGTGAAGCTAGTAGTGGTGATGTTGTGGTGGAGGAGTGGTGGTAATGGAGGAGGTGGTGGTGGTGGTGGTGGTGGTGGTGGTGGTGGTGGTGGAGTGGTGGAGGTGGTGATAGTGGTGGTGGTGTTGGTGGTGGTGTTGGTGGTGGTGGTGGTGGTGATGGTGGTGGTAGTGGTGGTGGTGGAGTAGTGGCGGTGTAAGTGGGAGTGGTATGATGGTTGAATGTAAGCATACAAAAATTCAGTAAAAATTAAGTAGCTCAAAGTTACTTAATTTTTTTTCAACTTTTTGGCCTATATTTTAAGTGGTACTTAATTTGTTAAGTAATGTAAAATGTGGTTATCAAACCTACTGAATCACTTATTACTTAATTGATTCAGTATTAAGTGCTGAATTTAGGTTATCAAACAAGCCCTTACTCAATGTCTATAGTACAATATAGTAATACAGTCAAATTTCATTTGAATAGCCTGCGAGTAATCCTTAATCAAAAGTTGTGACATTTTGTTTTGGTTATCCATTTAAGGGGTTACTCAAGTTAACAATGTAGAGGTCCAAAATGGTACAATTAACATTGAACAACCAAAACTTGCCACATCACTTTTTCAACTTATAAAAATCTAAAAATTATTACATAGAAAATAATTTTTTTTAAATAGTTTTCAAACTAATAAAAACAGATTATTAGAAAAAGAGAAAATAGTTTTTTGAAAACTTTGATTTTAAAATTTTGGGAAAAAGTTTAAAATAACAGTTTTTGAAAAAAAAAAGGAACAGTTTTTGGAAAAACAAATTTAATAAAAAAACTATTTTTGCAAAAAAAAAAAAACAGTTTTGGGAAAATAGTTTTAACCAAAAAAAAAACTGTTATTGCAAAAAAATAAAAAGTATTTTTCCTAGAAACATGTTGAAAATAGAAGAAAAGAGAAGGTTTATTTTGTAACAATGGTGTACTTGATTGAGAAAATGTGAAGACAACTAAATTTAATTTTTGACAAAAGGTGACTAGTTTTGATTATCAAATAGCCAAAATTTGGTGAGTTGCTAAAGGGTTACTAAGTTTGGTTATTCCAATGTGAGGTCTTTTTTAAACAAATGTTGCTAACCTTAGCAACCTTTTGGTTTTGATTATACTAATGTGAATGCTCTTAGAACTGAAATTTAAAATGCTAACCAATGCGGATCAAAAAAAAGTATATCCTTCAAAAATTAATATTTTAATTTGAAAGGTTAGTCTACATATCTTGACACTTGATTTACATGATGTAATGTAATTGCAAGTCACTATCCTGGATGAAATACAAATGCTCTGTCATAAATGGTTTTCGATCATAAGGAAACTTTAATAAATCTTTTTTCCATAAGGATCGATACTTACACGAAATCTAAAAATCATAAATTACATTCGCTCCGTACTTCTATTCGAAAAAATGATTGATAAATTAGTATATTTGGCGAAATACCCAATAACTTTCCGTGTATACATAATAAGATAACCACATCCTATAATCCGCGGATGCGCAAAATTCTTGGGTTAAGAAGAAGAAACGAAATCTGAACGTACGATTTGGTTCGTAATCAACAATCAAAACTTAGGTCAGCACGAGATTTACTTTATAATAAAATATCTATAAAATATAATAGCGTATATTTTCTTTTGGCTCAAACGCTTGCAAGTCACGTGGCAAGATACGATTCCTATTTTTGTTGGCTAAAAATGATATTGCGGAAAGATAAAATTAAAAAGGTGAACCAAAGCCTGCATATAAACTCTCACCGATAAAACACAGAGAAAGACAACCTTACAAATCAAAGGTTCAAGCGATATAGGTTCGAAAAATATCGACTGCTTCAAGCAATGATTTATTGATGTGCATAATTTTCTAGGTTTCTAATTTTAGTGATGCGGTTTTGTTTAGTTGGCAGTTTAGTTTAGTTTAGTTTAGTTCAGTTTTGATAGTGGATGAAGAGAAAATAAGGTAATGATTGAAAAAAGAAGTAGGGTAATGATTGAAAAATAAAACTAAAACAAAATTAAAACGGCAAACGAACACTACCGCTATCATTACAATTTTCCCGTTTTACGTAACTGATTCTTTTAAAAAATTATTTTAACCCCTCCGTGTCCTTAAACATGTATCCCTTATGTATCTGAATTCAAAATTAATAATATTTAAATTTAAATGCCGGATACTTGTCTCCATATCTGGGATGTATGGGACGTGTATCCGTACTTTTTGCATATCTGATACTTGTATGTGACTAGTTTTGGAGTATCCATGCTTCATAGCCACTCAATTTCAGCAATTGGACCAAAATCTGGTGAAACGATGACAACCCGATATGAAAACAACAAAATGAAAGATCAGATATTGAGAAAGCACACAGTGTAAGCTAGGCTTGGCAAAATAACATTAACCGATGAGAAATTACTAGAAAGAAATCACTAGAAGCTCAATCTATCTATCTTCGCATCCCTCTGCATTCACATTTACCTCACTACTGCATCAGATCAGGTTCTGTAACTGATCCCTTTTATTAAATTTTCGGCAAAATAATTGAAGCGCATAAAACATTAATCAAATACCCGCGGCACCCGCCTCTGCAATTTGGGCTTGGCGTCAGAAGGTGTTATAAGGGATAAAAGAGTAGAAGGGACCCTCATAATTCAGAATTTTTTGAAGGCCGAAAGCGATCGCAACACTTGCTTTAGCTCAGGACTGGCTCTGGTTTGTGGTCGTGGCTTGGCGTCAGAAGGAGTTCTTGTTGGACAGCAGTGCTAAGGTTTTTCTTTCGGAGTAGGGTGTTCCGGCTTGGGTCTCCGTACAGTGCGGCAGTTAGGCTTTTGGACGTGCCTAGGGTGAGCAGTTTTTTGGTTTTTGTGTACGTGATTTGGTTGATTTCTTATCTCCCTTTGGATTTGTTTTTTGGGTGGCTTTTTATCAGTGTTCAAGATCCTTTTAATTTTCATTTTTCTTTTCAAAAATTAATAAGATCTTTTTGCATAGAAAAAAAAAAAGACCCGCCTCTGCAATTTTGGAAGCAATGGGAGACGATGTCAAGTGCATCCTTCTTCACAGGTGCTTAAACCAAGTCGGAAACTTTGGAGGGCAGCCAGTAACGGAGCACCGACGAACCTCTCGGAAAATATTTTGGATATACTAAATATTTTATCCAAAGTCAAATGTGAGTTGACTCGATTTAGAATGGTGTCTTTTTCAATTTCTACACGTTCACCATGAAAGGACACAACATTTATGATCTAATTTGGCCATTCCTCCTTGATGACTACACGGAATAGTCACTAGTGGATCTATATGTCATGTCCCTCATTAATTCTCAGAGATTCGAAAAAGTTATTTGTCCATACTTTTATCGAGTCTTCATTTTAGAGAGAACAAAGCACCTCAAGGTTCAACAGATCTACCGATTGCAGTGCGGTTTCTATGAGGCGTTCGATCAATTAGTGTTGGGAGATGCACGTCCATTTAAACCATAAGCACCGTAACAAGAATAAATTTGTCTTACGTACCAAGTTTGTGTCATGCTTTTTCTTCGATGACAACGGATATGAAAACAACAAAATGAAAGATCAGAGATTCAGAAAGCACACAATGTTAGGCTTAGCAAAATAACAGCAATCCGAGAAATTAGAAATCACTAAAAGCTTAACTAATCTACGTTCGCCTCCATCTGCATTCACATTTACCTCATTACTGCATTAGATCAGGTTCAATCAACCCATAAGGGGATTAAGCACTTGGCCAATGAATAGCACTGCACCAGTCATGTCTTCTCTAATGACAAACAAGAAAGGGTGGTCGGCCACAAAATCTATCATCAGTGGGATAGACAAACGCCTGCTGACGTGCCTCAAAACAGCAGCGGAAGCGGCTGCCGCTTCTGTGCCTTCTTCGTTAACTTCAATGAAAGATTTGTGGAAAATGCTCAAAACGTATAGCTCTTGACCAACAAAAGGGGAGTCCACCATCTCTGTCAGCCCTCCACACTTGGAAAAAGGCAAAACCAACCCCAATCCCTTCAGAACTTTAGAAGCTTCGAAGCCAAAAGAGAATTTGAATTTCGGGATCCGGAATTCACCCACTGTTACTCTTTGGTATGGCAAGTTGCGGTCCAAGAACCCGGATTCAGAACTCACTTTCTCCATTAAAGCTGAAAGACCATCTTTGGCATTTGGAAGAAAGAAGTACATAGAAAATCGGCGTTTATCTTCACCTTGTTTGTAAGGGAGCTTTAAGACTTTGAAACCGTCAAATGCCGTGACGAGTTGTTTCTTCTTGCTTGTCATGAATGGTACTTGAACTGAACTCCCATTCAAGAGATGAAAGTCTTGGTCTTTGGATTTCGATGCGTCGAATTTTGCAGTCCACGCCCCTTTGAAATAGAGTGCATTTGCAAAGATGAGTCCGGTTGAAGCATCGACTGAACCGGAAGGAAGAACTTCTTTGATAAGCCCATTGGTCTCCTTTTCAACCCACTGATTCACTTCATTGGTCACCTCAACAGCCTTTAATTTACAAAGATCAACAGAAAACGTAAAGATTAACACATATATAATCTACCCTTATTGAACAAGGCATCACCCAAACTACATATTGAACAAGGCATCACCCAAACTACATACTGAAAATTAAAAGGGACAGGGGTGGCGCTACGTCTACAGTAGGGGGTTCATATGAACCCGCTCAGCTTTGATATTCACTGTAACATATTCTCGATTCCCTTCCCAAAATGATAATCCTCTAAGAAAAGGCGCATAAATGTTTTATAAAAAAATAAAGTACTTTTGTACTACACTATTTTCTGAGTTTCTTCAAACCAAATTAAAGATCTCGAGTAGTTCTTTAATTTGGTGCGAAAAATTTTAAAAATTATTAACGTAAGCACTTTATTTCATTTTATCTGAAAATTTTACGTCTTTAGTCTTTACGTAGGAGATTATCATTTTTGGAACAAATGGAGTATCATGCATTTTAACCGGACAAGTCACTTGTTTGGTGTAATAAAACATCTGAAAGTGTAGTTGAACTCTCACACTTCTTGTTTCTTCGTACATATTTGCCACCAAGGTTCTTTATATATAACACATGCAAAATCCTAAAAAGACACACTAATGTTGCACAAGCTAATTTCAAACTAAAATTTAACTAGCTATAATTGCGTCAACATGATCAAAACACATTTGAGATTGGCTCACTTGACAAGCAAGGCGACCTGAGTTAAATTTTATAAACAACTGGTTAGCTTGTTGGACTAACTTACCTACAGCTGAAAAAACATATAAACATAGCATTCTCCAAGAGAAATAACCGACCTTAGTCTGAAAATCGACATGATTCAAAGCAGCTTTATAAACAGTATCGACCACCTGTTTGAAAGGAGGCTTAAGGGAGAGCGACCGGTCCACCCAAACCCCATTGGTGAACGACAACTTTGGGCCGCCAATGGGGCTTCCATCAGGAAAGAAGTGGGAGACGAGATGGGAGGAGAGAGAGTTGAGGTCGTCGGTGGAGCCGGAGTTGAGGAGAGAGAGTAGTTGGGCTTGGGTTGGGCCTTTGGACCCGGCTGCGATCAAGCTCAAAACGACGTGGATCAAGGGCGGAGAGAAGACTAGGTTGGAGTCCTTGGATTCGGACAGGGATACTTGTTTTGCGAGGGATAGGGAAAACTCGGTTTGGTTTCTGATCAATTTGTTTAGGTTTATTCTTTCGGGAGCACTTATGGCGGCTCCATTGATGTTTCTGCGCTTGGTTACGCATTTCATCATTGTGTTGGGTTTTGCTCGTTTGTGTCTCCGTCGATTCATGATCAAGGGCCAAGAAATTAAAAGAGAGAGAGAGAGAGAGAGAGAGAGAGAGAGAGAGAGAGAGAGAGAGAGAGACGGTCTCTAGTCACAAACCAAGATATCAGAGAATATTGTATTTATACTTTATAGGAACCGATTGCCGCAAGGGTGAGCACTTATTTAAGAAATAGATAACTAAAAAAGGTAGTAGGAGTACTTGCTAGCCGAGTAAAATCATTACAAAAAAACAAGAAATCTTATTTTGGACTAGGGTTGCATGTATGTCGGGCCAGGTTCGAGCCGGGCTTACACTACATACTAACAAGAATTGCTTATATTCAAGCCCGACCAATTAATAATCGGACTTTAATTAATAATTCCAAGCTTGCCAAATTAAAATTTTACTTTCCAAACTCTCCAATAAGTATATTGGAATGGGAGAAAGAAGAATGTTGTTTGGTAATGGGAGAAGGAAGCCGTCTTAGTTTGATACCACTCCTACCTTAGAATTAACTATTCGAGTGGTAAAAAGACCGGATCGGAATTGCCCCTCAAGCGTTTTCTGTATTGTCAATAGAATGATTTAATGAGCGCAATGAAGTAGTTTATATCACAATATCACTCTCATCCACCAACTCTTATCGATCTATATCAACTACTGCTCCTTTGAAATAGAGAGCATTTGCGAAGATAAGTCTAGTTAAATCATGGTAAAATGACGGCTAAGGACGTGTTTTGATAATTAATATCCGCTAAGGATATTTTCAGTATTAACAAATGTTCTTAACTTGTCCATAGCGAATATTAATTATCAAAAGACGTCTTGGACCGTCATCTCCCCTTAAATCATCGACTGAACCGGAAGTAAGAACTTCGATAAGCCCATTGGTCTCCTTAATTTTCAGCCCATTCATCCAGTTCATTGGTCACCTCTTCATCCTTTGCAAGGATCAACAGAAAACTGAAAGATTAGCACATGTATAATCTACCCTTACTGAATTAGGCATCACCCAGACAACGAAGAAAATTAAAAGGGACAGGGGCGGCGCTACGTTAGCACCAGGGGTTCATATGAGCCTGCTCAACTTTGATCACTGTTATATACTCTTTCCGTTCCAAAATAATAGTCCTCTAAGAAAAGACAAGTAAATGTTGTATTAAAAATAAAGTATTTTCATACATGATTTTTTGAGTTTCTTCCAAATTAAAGATCTCAATTAGTAATTTAATTTGGCACGAAATTTTTTTTAAAAAAATTATAAATGTAAGCACTTTATATTTTTTTCCGAAAATTTTACGTCTTAAGTCTTTACATTGGAGACTATTATTTTGAAATAGACAGAGCATTATGCATGTTAACCGGACAAGTCACTTGTTTGGTGGGGAAATACTAGGTACAAATAAATTTTACCTGGAATGCACTATTAAAGGAATTTATGACTGGTCATAAATTCCTACTGGTCATAAATTTCTCTAATAGTGTATTCCAAGTGATTTCCGGATAAAATTTATTTGTACGTAGCACTTTTTTGGGGTAATGATCAAACCCTCTGAAAGTACAGTTGAACTCTTACACTTCTTGTTTCTTCGTACGATATTTGCCACCAAGCTTCTTTATAAGTACAAATGCAAAATCCTAAAAACACACACTAGTGTTGCACAAGCTAATTACAAACTAAACTTTAACAAGTTATAATTGCATCGACGTGGATCAACGCCATTAAAACACACTTGAGATTGGCTCGCTTGACAAAAAAGACGACCTTACATTTTATGAATAACTGCTCACCTTGTTCGGCTAACCTACATAGAGCTGAAAAAACTAGTAACATGCAAAATCATTCTCTAAGAGAAATAACCGACCTCAGTCTGAAAATAAACATGATTCGAAGCCGCTTTATAAACAGTATCGACCACCTGTTTGAAAGAAGGCTCAAGGGAAAGCGACTGGTCCACACAAACCCGGTTGGCGAACAAAAACTTTGGGCCGCCGGTGGCCCCTCCATCGGTAAAGACGAGGGAGACGAGATGGGAGGAAAGAGAGTTGAGGTCGTCGGTGGACTTGGAGTTGAGTGAGTAGTTGGGCTTGGGTTCGGCCTGTCCGATCCGGCTTCCATGGCAGCTAGAGGTCGGACGGCTGCTTTGAGCTCGGTCTGTGAAGAGATGATGCCGTGGTTAAGTCGGGTTTAGAGAGAGAAGGGGGGTTGATTTTTCCGGTGTCAGACAGGTTGGTTGAGAGGGGGCCGGGGTTGATCTTTCGTTGCCGGTGCGGTTGATCGTTGGTTGAGACAGGTTTGGGGTTTTTCCGAGTTGGGTTTGAAAGAAGAGAGAGTAAAGTTAGAGAGAGAGAGAGAGAGGAAGAGAGGGGGGGATTGCTTTGCTGGCATAGATGCCGTTGCAAGTGTGTTGGTTTTTCCGTTTTGCCTTTTTTTTTTAATAAAAAATTAATATTTTTAATGGGATAATTTTAATATAGAGAGTCTGATGCAATAGGCATTTTAAAAATGAGTAACGAAAATAATAAAGTGACTTTTTAAAGAGTAATTTAGTTCAAAATTTAGAGAGACTAGTGTGGATGCTCTTAATTAACCGATTGCCCTAAGGCTTAGCGCTTATCTAGGAAATATACTACTTATACTGATAACTACTACTCCTTGCTAACCAAGTAAAACTATTAAAAAAACAAAAAAACCTAACTTCGGTCTAGGGCTGCACATTCATTGGGGCGGGTTCGAGCCAGGCTAACATTACATAACAACGGAGATCTGTTCATATCAAGCCCGCCCAATTAATAATTGGAGTTCAATTAATAATCCCAAGCCCGCCCAATTAATAATTGGAGTTCAATTAATAATCCCAAGCCCAGCCCAATTAAAATTTTACTTTCCAAACCCGTCCAAGAAGTACATTTATTTGCCTAAAGAATTGTATCCCAAACATACATTAATCAACCATAACGATCACAAATTAGAATTCACAACCACAATAATCAGTCTTAAAATTCTAAGTCCTCACCCAACTAATATACAAGGAAATGCCACACATCAAAGATATTACAATACCATTCACTGTCAGCTAGTCAAACCAGAATCAAGGGGAAAGACAACAAACGATATCAAAACACGAAAATGAAAGCACATAATCCCCACACCATAGCATACCAGGCCTATTTTCCGTATTACTGTAGTAAAATTTGAACATCAATACATAAATTAGAACTCATTAAGAGCTCAATACATGTTAGGCTTCATCTGCAAACACGTTTATTTACCTCACTGCATCAGGTTCAATCAAACCACAAGGGGATTAAGCACATGGCCAATGAAGAGCACCACACCAGTCATGTCTTCTCTAATGACGAACAAGAACGGGTGGTCAGCCACAAAATCTATCTTCCCCGGGATAGACAAACCCCTCTGCATCAAAACAGCAGCGGAAGCAGCTGCAGCTTCTGTGCCTTCTTCGTTAACTTCAATAAAAGATTTGTGGAAAATGCCCGAAACGTATAGGTTTCGACCAACAGTAGGGGAGTCCACCATCTCTGTCAGCCCTCCGTCACCGGAAAAAGGTAAAACTAACCCTAATCCCATGAGAACTTTAGAAGCTTCAAAGCCAAAAGAGATTTTAAATTTTGGGATCCGGAATTCACCCACTTCTACTTCTTGGTATGGCAAGTGGCGGTCTAAGAACCCAGATTCAGAACTTACTTTCTCCATTAAAGCAGAAAGACCGTCTTTTGCATTTGGAAGAAAGAAGTACATAGAAAATCGGCGTTTATCTTCACCTTGTTTGTAAGGAAGCCCTAGGACTTTGAAACCGTCAAATGCCCTAACAGGTTGTTTCTTCTTGCTTGTCATGAAGGGTACTTGAACTGAACTCCCATTCAAGAGGTGAAACTCTTGATCTTTGGTTTTCGATGCGTCGAATTTTGCAGTCCACGCCCCTTTGAAATAGAGTGCATTTGCAAAGATGAGTCTGGTTGAAGCATCGACTGAACCGGAAGGAAGAACTTCTTTGATAAGCCCATTGGTCTCCTTTTCAGCCCACTGATTCACTTCATTGCTCACCTCAACTGCCTTCAACATGATCAACAGAAAACTTAAAACATAAGCACATGCATGATCTACAAGCAGTATCAATAACCAGAAAAGTGCAGATGTTATAGAAACATAACATATTGAGAACTACCAATTTATCACAACAGTTCAAGAAGGAAAAAAAAAACCCAACATGTAACCTAATCAATTTATTGAAACACATACCCATCGGTGGAAGGGGCGACGATTGGTACAAAGCAAAGGAAGACATGGGAAATAAATTCCAAGAGCAGGGCACAGCTTCACTGGTTTTTGCTTGGAACCCACATTACAGTTTATTATACTATACTATCTGCCCATTTTTCTGCCTTCTTGCACACTGAGTATACAAGACAAAACCAACTATACCAAGCTCCTCTACATTGACAGGCATGTACAAATCTGTCAAAACCTCTACCAAAGAACCAGGGAAAACGGAAAATCAACTTTGAGCCAAGTGAAAAGGAAGAAGAGCACCACTCCTTCCAAAGTATGACTGGCGCATTCAATCCCCTCAAAAGATCTACAATTTCTCTACCTCCATAAGCACCACAAGATCCATAGAGACAAGCTTTACCACGCTTTCCACTTACTCCTTGTCAGACAACCTATATGCTTTACTGAACTAGGCATCACCCAGACAACACTGAAAAAGGAAAGGGAGAAGTTCCAAATCTGTGAAGCCACCGACAATTTATTAACTAGTGGCTCACATATTCCCCTGCCCATTGCACATGCAATGACAAAACTTGCCCAACCACCTAGGGTCATGTTTCTACCCAAATTGTTCTTTACCCAACACTCCAACAGTATTGTTTCGATGCTGGTTAATGTGCTCAAACAATAGCCAGAGAAAATATTGGATTTCACCAACTGAAATTGCTCTAGGATAGTAGAATCATGTATACGGTATATACTTCTGTCATACGAAATGTATAAAGACATGATCAAGTTGTAGGCTGCCCTATTTTCGGCCAAACGGTGATGACAGTTGAAGAGCCAGTGCTTGGTTAGGTTTCTGTAGCCTATAGCTAGTGTCACTACACACAACCTCAATACCTTTCCTGATCAAATTAGAACTCTATAAGGGTACAATACCATATAAAAGCTCCTCGAATCCAAGATGGCTCATCTCACGGTCAAAACTTAAGTGCCCATTTGAGTATTATTACATAATCCCAACCAAATGAATAACCAGTGGTCTAGCATATACTCCCTCCATCTCATAATCTAATTTACCCGAATTCTACCTTTTTAAGGAGACATGTAACACACAAACTCAATTCGAAGGTATCAAATTCCGACACTTGCACATTTATTGTCGTTTATGTTTACATTAGTTGCCACTAGTCAAGCATAGTATTGAAAACAATAGATTTCATACATCGAAGATCCAAAAGCACTCACAATTAGGTATCTCTATTGCAATCACAGAATGATGCATCGCCGCCATTTGCAAACGCGAAGAGGCTCCCGTTACTTTGGTGTAATGGAAAGGAACTTTGTCCATTTTGCGATATCCAGAAAATGAACAGTTCTTGTTTGTTAGTTCTGAGCAACATACTAAAAGTACATCCATAACCCAAGGACCAGTGGCAGAGCTAGGAATCAAAAATCGGAGGAGGCCGAACCATGGAATGAACTCTAAATTATACCTTAACTAATTGAAATGAACTCTAAATTTAGCTATAAGAGCACTTTAACATGTAAAAATCTAACCTATGCATAGTGGATGCTCTTACGAGGGTAATTTTAGAAACCAATTTTGGGTTTTTATAACTTTTCAAGAGGGACCAACATATGGGAACATCCAAAACAAATGAACAGTGGACCAACAATTAGGAACAGAGAATTAATATCCAAGAGAGAACCGACCTTCGTCTGAAAATCGACATGACTCGAAACCGCTTTATAAACAGTATCCACCACCTGTTTGAAAGAAGTCTTGAGAGAGAGTGACTGGTCGACCCAAACCCCGTTGGCGAACGACAGCTTGGGGCCGCCGCTGGGCCCGCCGTCGGCGAGGACGAGGGAGACGAGCTGGGAGGAGAGGGAGTTGAGGTCGTCGGTGGACTTGGAGTTGAGGAGGGAGAGTAACTGGGCTAGGGTCGGGCCGGCGGATCCGGCCGCTATCAGTCCCAGGACGACGTGGATCGAGAGCGGGGAGAAGACCAGGTTGGAGTCCTTGGACTCGGAGAGGGAGACTCGGTTCGCGAGGGCGAGGGAGAAGTCGGTTTGGTTGCTGATCGATTCTTTCAGGTCCATTTTCTTCTTGGGGGGAGTTGGAGGAGAGAGAAGAATTGCAGTGAGAGAGAGTGTGTGACTCTGAGTTATTGACGTACTGGTTTAAGGATTGGAGTCGATTGACGTTTAAGGATGGAAATGAACGCGTGTCCATTGAGACCACGTGGCATTTGTCCCGTTTGCGTTGGGGGTAAGCAGTGTTTGGTTTCGGATATTCTTTTCTAGTCGTTTTTTTATTTTAGCAATTTTGGGAGCATTTTCGCTAATTAAATGGACTTAAAATTCATGTTTTTATGGATTTTTCGGTAGGTTATTTTCCTCACATACTCAACTAGAATACTATTTAACAAAAAATAACTTGACTGTTGCCATTATCCCTGTAGTCTAATCAGGGATGAACCCAAGGGGGTCACACGGGAGGCATGTGCCCCCACTCGAACGCGTGTTCCCATTCAAAATTAAAATATTTTTTTATAAATTAGCATAATTATAAAAGTGTGCTGATATATAAACATATACACTTGCATATATTTCAAAAATACACATATATAATTAGTTTTATGCCTGAATTTTATTAATACATTTATAGTTATTACTTCATGAGTTGTTTGTCTATTTGGAGCTATTTTTTCTTAATTCTCTTTATTTTAACCATTTAGGAGAAATATTTCAAAATAAAATCATTAACAAAATAGCTCGATCATTCTATAACTTATCAACATTTATTTAAACCATACTTTAAAATATTGTATGAAATTTTGTACTCATTTTTACCTAATTTAACTTAAAATATGTGTAGTTAGTAATGTATTTCTTAATTTTGTACAATCTTACTATGGTTGACTAAAAAAAATGAACTTTCTCTATTATGATTAACAGGTGTCCCCACTATGCAATTTTTGAATCCGTCCCTGAGTCTAATAATATAGTGAAAATGTACTCTAAGGTTCACTGTTTATTTTGGTAAAAACAAATTAAGTTTTTGTGAGATTCACCGCTGATTTTTCAGAATAATCATGCATATTGACGAATGGAACGTAAAAAGTAAAAAAAAAATTTATAAAGGACTACAAAAGCTTGAAAAAAGACAGTTTTTATTATCTTTTAGAACAGTCTTATACTCTTATATGGAGTATGATCTTTTTCAATTTCGGTTCAAATTTCAATATTTATCAATTTCTTGCGTAGAAATGAATGATTAATTTCAAAAAAAATTGACGAAAAGATAGATATAAAAAATTGAAAATCAATAATACTAACTACTTCTATGTTTAAGGAAAAAATAATAAATTTTGTCGGCCTAAATATTACTAGTATATACACAAACACAAGGGAGCACCATGTTCGACTCTCAATAACATCAAAAAATCATTTGAGCCATAACTTCCGTAGCTAAAGCTGGTACAAAATGACTATACTAGGAGAGAGATTGGGAAAATAACGGCTAATGACGTATTTTGATAATTAATACCCGTTAAGGACATTTTGTTCATTAACATGTCCTTAAAATGTATTAAGGCCCCGTTCCGAAAACCTTCTTAAAAAATAAGTACTTATTTTGCCACTTCTCATTCAAAAATAAGAAGGGTCATTCCACAAAACTCAAATAAAAAGTTCTTTTCATATTTTCAAACTCAAAAATAATGTAAATGAAAAAAAAAATTCAATTTTTTTTGCACCGTATTAAAGATCTCAATGAGATCTACCAAACAAGATCCATAGTGATAGGAAAATTATTTGCGTAAACACATGATTTTTGAGCTTATACAAAAAATAAAACTGTTGCTATGATAATGGGCGCCGGCGGAGGGAAATCGTATCGGCAGCCGCGCCGGGCCATCCAAAAATTCTAAAAAAAAAAACCCGAAGGGGCTTACGCGGGAATCAATGGCATCCGAGGTGTGTAGGGTGCTTGATCCGAGCACCCTTTTTGTGTGTGTATATTAATCATATATACACACGGAAAAAGAGTGCTCGGATCAAGCACCCTACACGCCTCGGATGCCGTTGATTTTCGTGTAAGCCCCCTCGGTTTTTTTTTTTTTTTGAATTTTTGGACGGCTCGGATCGGCCGTCCGGTGGCCGGAGACGGCCCGGCGCGGCTGCTGGTACGATTTCCCTCCAGGCGCCCATTGGTACCTATATAAATTCTACCAAAATAATTATCATCCTTCTTATTTTCCGGAACAATCCTTCTTATTCAACAAAAAATAAGTTCTTAACTTGTTTCTGAAACGGGGTCTAATTATCAAAATACGTCTTGAGCCGTCATTTTCCCTAAGAGATTTCGGTTTACAGTGCGACCATGCAACTAAAAGCTGTGATTGGTAAAATCAATTTGGTTCAAAAGAAAATGCTAATTGTTTTGAAAACACATGCATTAATATTCGATGAACATAACTTTTACCTTAATACTATTTTCAACAAATTTTAAAGGGTGAACAGTTGAATCAATGAAAGGGTGTCGGCACAAAGGACCCGTCCCCTTTCGGCAACTGGAGAATATTCTCATGGAAATCCAGTGTGGAAATCTAGTCATATCACTGGAGCATCA
The DNA here is from genome assembly GCA_014282245.1 of Rhododendron simsii. Taxonomy (NCBI): domain Eukaryota; kingdom Viridiplantae; phylum Streptophyta; class Magnoliopsida; order Ericales; family Ericaceae; genus Rhododendron; species Rhododendron simsii. Next base: position 33,540,454 of record CM024959.1, read on the forward strand.
GAACCACACATCGGTTTGATAAAAATTTCTCCACGAGATTTTTAGGATGGAAAATGATTTTGACACTTCAATTTTTTTTATAATGACACTCCAATTTTTTATGCTATGCATAATTTTTAAACTAAAAGACAAATTTTGAAGTGCTATCATATAAAAGTGGAATGTCAAAATCATTTTCCAACACACACAGCCAAATCAAACCAAATTGCAAATAGATATCCTAGCCGCACGACAAGAGTGCGCGCTTTTTGCGCTAGTTTGCAGTTAACTTCGCAAACACTGACAAAATAGGAATAATGATTGGGGTAAGAGGCCATTGCAATTCTCTCTTCCGCAAAAGATCTTGAACAATAAGCAAACAATCCGTGGAGAGATATCAACATGGCTAAAATGATTTTGAATAAGGGAATAACAAGAGGTAATAGCGAATAAGAGAATAAGACAATGAATAAGAGAATAACAAGATTTGAACATTTCTGAATAAGAGAATAACAAGAGTAACTGTTGGGATTCAATATAGATAAAGATTCTTGCCCAGTAATCTCTTTTTCTTCCACTATTTTCCCCCCCTTTTTCGCAGAGAAGAGTTCGAGAAAGCCATTACAGAAACGACAGCAAACAAAGCCACTGTTATGCCATTGATACATTAAGAGCACACCGATGGATGAGATGATCCATCACCACCAACATAATTATGCAATAATCACAACATCGAGAGCAAATGACTGAATGAGTGGGAAATATTTGGCAACATGATAGAAGCGGATAAAACAGTTATCCGAGACCCGCAATAATCACATCGAGAGCAAATGACTGAATGAGTGGGAAATATTTGGCAACATGATAGAAGCGGATAAAACAGTTATCCGAGACCCGCCTCTGCGATGGTGCAAGCAGAGGGAGATGATGGTACGACACTGCAACTGCATACTTCTTCACAGGTGCTCCGTGACACCAAGCATCCTTTGCAGGTGGTCCTTAAATAGTGTCGGAGACTTTGGAGGGGGGCCAGTAACGGAGCACCGACCTACCAATAATGTCTTTGATTGGAAGAGGACCCCTGTTAAACAAGGTAGAAACATGTCAAGCAAAATTCTACCCATATAGGTGGCATAAAGGATATACCCAACCAACCAGAAGTTCTTGAAGGAAAAAAAGATGAATTGATCTCAATTAAGTGTTTCTTATGATAAAACCATCTGAGTATTAGCTAAAACGTATGTTACATGGGAGTCATGTACAACAGTACAAGCATATGCCACAGGTGCATGTTCAAGTGTCAGACCTGACCTTCCTAAAAGTTAAAATCTTGGGATATTGGGGAGACACCTTTCAAACACTTACGAGTTAGTATAAAATGTTATCAGACCATCCATTGTATATTCTTGAGACCTGATTAACGAAATACTTGAGATCTCTATTTTCATCCGTATGAAAGGTCAGAATTAGCTTAATTTGACCTTTTGAAAATAGAGGCGCTAAGTGTCTTAAATAGGTTATGGGTGTCGGATACCTATTTCACACCCTCACCAAAGCATGGAATGTCTAATGAGTACATACATACATTTAGAATATTCCATGTAACATAAGCTACAAACATTCAGAATCTACTTCTCCGCAAATACTAATATGGGTGGCCAGGAATTACCAGTTGTGGGAGTCCAAACTGTTGTTACGATTGTCCCCCATCACAAACACGTAACCTTCAGGAACAAGCTGCAAAAATCAACATTTACAGCATTTTCAGCACAATATGGCATTTTATCCGTAGCAATAATAACGACATGGCATCAAGGGAACCAAATGTCAAGAAGATGGACTTACTACTTCGTCCATTTCATAAGCAAGTGGCTCTAGAATGAAATCTTCATCTCGCACAGTACCATTCACCATCAATTTACCATCACGTACCTGTTAGACATAGAATTGCACGAAATTAGCAACCAAGATGATGCACAAGGAATCCTCAGTCACATCATTACATAGAGTAGAGAACTTACTTCAACATAATCCCCTTCCTTTGCCACAATTCTTTTTATAAACACATCATAACCAAGTTCCTGTATGGTGCACCCAAAACACAACAACATTAGTGTCTTATTAAGAAGTAGAGATATTGTCATTTGTCACCTTACAAATTCTTAACATACCTGAAGAAATGGAGGTGCCTTAAATATCACAATATCTGAAACTTCAGGCTTCTTAAAGATATATGAAACCTGAAACACCAAAACATCACATCAACTCAATATTCAACAAAACAAAGACTCGCATATGAAGCCTTAACGGCGAACTATACACAAAAACCAAATGAAACATCTTCTTTCATCAATGGTAATCTCCAGAAACCAGCACTTATGTCCAATATAAAATAGTAAATGAAACATCTTCTCATCAATGGTAATCTCCCGAAACCACAACTTATGTCCAATATAAAATAGTAACACCCACTAATATGAACAATTCAATGTTTAACGAAAGGAGAAATATAGGTTCTACATATTGCGTCTGGCACTGAATCTCAAATCAATGTTAATACTGATGGAGAGCAGAAGTTGTACAACTGCTATTTGTACTGCAAGGAAAACAATGTATAAACCATTAAAACATCCGAATCCTCACAACTTGGCACTCAGAGAAAGAAAGAGAAAATTGATCAGTTGATACAAAGTATAGAAATCAATAGTCCGGGTATTCAACACTGCTTTCATGAAGGTTTTCGGAAAAGGCTTGAAACTCCATAAAGGGTATAAGATGATCACAAGAAAACCGTTCTTGTTAAGATAAATTGGAACCTATAACATAAACAAATTACTATAAAAACAGACATAACAGTTCCCTCTATAATCCTTGGAAAATGGTTCTGGTAACCTACATAAGGATCTTAACTAACAAAAAGTATATTGCTATAAAGAGAAGAATCATCACTTTAGTGAAGTCAAGTTGGCACAACCTTCTTCATACTTTCAACTGCCATTTGCGAACGGACCTATAACCTAATTTCTATAAATTGGTAACATTAACCTTCTAAACAACCATGTAATTGGCTTCTCAAAGTTAAAATATTACTCTCTAGATAGCTAATCCATAGATATAATTCATCATATACATCATCACCCACTACAACCCCAAATCAATTTCTTCATATTCCCAATCATGTAACATAAAAAGACGTTCACAATCACAAATAGCATTCCAAATAACGAAATCAACCAAGTCAAACGAGATTATATACCTTCTCAGCCAAAATCCGGTCACCCACGTCCAGAGTAGGGTACATAGAGGACGACGGGATCGATCTGGTCTCCCCCAAACTCGACCGGAAAAGCACACTAACAGTCAACGCCGTGAAGACGGCCTTGGCTTCCTCGGACCGAAAACCGAATAACCTAGACACCCAATTGCTCCTCTCATCAAATTCCCTTTGACTCAATCCCTTAGATATACCCTCCAAGCAATCTCTCTCTTCTTTTGTCCCACCTTTATCCACCTCGTGACTAGCAGATCCCTGTACGGGATCGTTACAAGACATCCACTTCGATCCTTGCAAAAAGGGAACGATCGAAGCGGATGCCATCGCTTGTGGTCGGCCTGATTTCATCAACGAATTCAAGGCGATCGCAACGGGCGAGTGATTACTACTATCACCGCCAAGGAAAAACCCTCCGGCCAGGGTGGTGCACGTGGCACCCGGCTTCGGGCGGGGCCACGTGCGGCAGCCGCCGGCCCTGGCGGAGTAGGCCAGGGTCCGGGCCGCGTGGCCGGAGTAAGCGACGGTGAAGCGCAACGCCATAAGTGCAAATTGTATTAGCTTGAGGAAGATGTGGTACAGAGTGGTAACGGAGAGTAACGGTGAAGAGGCAAAGAAAAAGCCTAAGATGAAATATACGCCATCGGAAGCGAATGAATCAGTTAGGTGGAGACGGAAGGGATGAATTGAAGTGTTGACCTAGAACTGAGAAAAGAATCGGAAGCTAATCGGAGAGAGAGGGCTGTAAAATTGGGCGGCCAGACGATGAGAGAGAAACTCAGGAGAGAGAGGGTGGGGGGAAGAGAGGGGCAGCCTGAGCAATCTCTAGAGAGAGAAACTCAGGAGCGAGAGAGAGGGTGGGGTTAGAGACGCGGTGTATGCAAGAGAGACGAAATGGGGAAGGAGGAGGACGGGGGGTTTTAAATGGAAGCGGCTAACTTGACCCACGCTTTTTGACCGAGATGTGTGCCCTTTTTACTAAACACTCCCTAACGTTTAAAATCGTTCAATCAGACCCCCTCATTTATATAAAATAAAAAATTGTCTAACTCAGTTAATGGAATGAGAAAAAATTCAATTCTACACCTTAAAAACTCGACCACACTAACACCAAAAAAAAATTACGCTAACCCCTTCGTCTTAACGATCTTTTAAAAGAAGGGTGCTGATTAGTTAAAGATTATACATATGGGGGTGTTTTTAGGCATTTTTAAAAGTTAAGAGTGTTCGAGTTCAAAATATATAGATGAGAGAGTCTCCACATAATTTTACTTTTTTTTTTAATCCGCACCCTTTTTTACTTGTTATAATTACAAATTTATTTTATGGAATTTAAGACTTTGTTCGGACCTTGGGGGAGGGAAGAGAAAAGAAAAAGAAAATACTAACGAAGAGGAAAAATAGAGAGTTACTAGTATGAAAGAATTGGAGAGAGAATTGAAATTGATCTTTAAACTGTTCAAAAAAAAAGAAAAAAAAAACTTTATCTTTGAACTTTCTCTTCTCTTTAAAAGAAATCATACAATGAAAGAAAAATTTTAAATTTTTTTCACTCTTTTCCCTGAGTTTCAAACACAATAATGTTTGAGCTAAATTAGAATAAACAAAAAAAAAACGTTTATCAAAAACAAAGGTAAGTCAAGACAATTTATTTTTTTTAGTGTTGTTTTATTGTTTGTTTTTCTGAGTTCCAGCAAAAAAAATTTTTTTTTGAATGACTTTAATTTGCAGTTACATCTAATAGAGATTCTTGTACAAAAGTTTATTAATGTGATTTGGAATAAGTATTTAATCATTCCATCCTCTTCAAATTCAACTATACTTTTATCAAACTAGTATTATATTTTCTTTTCTTTTCTTTTTTTGTCAAAAATTGTATAAATCAATGGGGGTTAGACAAAAATAAGTGGTTGACAAACAAAGAAATTTTGATGTCTCTCCATTGACTCGAACTCCAAACATTCCTTTGGAAGCCAAGGAATACTACCGGTGATGAATTAAGAGCCACATCTAAGTTGTTGGTATTAGATTTGAACAAGTCAAATTATGTTACATTCTTTAATTGCCTTCTCTCTCTAACCATGATCTCATTTTTATACGAAAATTTCGTGCATGATAAAATTGATCATGAATCAAATTTGTTCATACATGATAAAGTTGATCTTGAATTAAATTTGTTCGTAACCATTTTTCGGAATGTCCATAGATTTATGGTCAAAGTTGACAAGATAAATGTATAAATAAACGGTAAATATGGATATGATTTAACTTTGATTGTGATCAAAATAGAACACGATCAAATCTGTATTAAGGATAGATTTTAATAAAGTTTGATAATTGTGAATAAATAACAAATTGATCGTGAGAAACGTCGGGATATAGTAGGCCAACAGCCAGGTTCTTTTTTATTTGGTATACTGGAAAAAATAAAGGCATCTAGTTAAAGCCTTTCAAAAGTCATTCCTCTCATGTCCGCCTCGAGTAAAAGGATTATGTCCTCCGACAGAACGATACTAGAGACCATTTTATCGTCTTGCCCGACTCCATGCTTGCAAGCTTGTCAGCCACTCCATGAGACCGTTCTATTGTCTTTCGAAGTAGACCAAAAGCCAGTTTTTGTTTTTGCTTTTTATAATGATAAAAACACCATATAAAAAAAAAAAAAAAAGGCATAACCCAAGGGAGACTCTCCCATTGGCTACGCCTTGGGAGAGTCTCCCTTGGTTGTGCTGCGCGCAGTGGCCCCACACACCGTCCAACGGTTAAGTTTAGAGTATGCAGCTGCCAGGGATTGAACCTATGCACAAAGCGTTGGTATGTTTAAACCTCAACTTGACATTGGGTAGGAAATCGTAATCTGGTTAAAAAATGTGGGTTTGGTGTATTCTTCTATATCTATAAACATAAACAATTACCCACCACTGTTAAGCCGCTGTCATTGCTTTATAAGTAGGATTATTTTATACTAATAATAATGTCGGGCATAAAGTGAACATAAAATTGACTAAAGTTGGTTGAATTTTCTTCCAATCACACACTAACGTGTATTGATTCATTCCTAATAATGGAGTACTCCCAATATATGGTATCTTTTTTAGATAGCGTGTCATTTTAAATTGTATATATTTTTAATATGAATCTTAAAAATCTATATAATATGGATCTTGTTGGTTAGATTTTGATTATTCTATTAAACGAAATTTTTAGAACCTTCTATTAAACGAAATTTTTAGAACCACATAAAACGTTATTAACCAAAAGATATAGGTAAATCCAAAATGGCCCGCAGCATTGTGTTGATGTCTTGGTTCAACTACACCTTAGACTAGTTTCTACATTTTTTAAAAATTGTTTCACATGTCTATACATAAAGACGAAGTAACTCCAAAATTGTTGGCAAGGAAATTCAAGTTCGAGAACTTACAAGATACTAGCAAATATTATCAGTTTCATGTCTTGTCCACTAGTCCACTGGCCTTGGGAAAATAGAATTGTACACTGTTGTTATTGTCTTCAGACGACCATACGGACCTATTAGATCACCTTAGTTGCAATTTTTTTTTTTATTATTATCTCTTCAAAATATTTTTTGTCTATAGCGTATTTCTTGCGTATTTTATGCAAAATTTAAGTATTTTTGTTCGGCTCGACAAGAAGGATAAAATGAACATGTGCATGAACTTGAAGAATGAAATGGCGTGTAATCCATTTCAATTAATGGACAGATAGTCCATGACTCCGTTCAACTACTTTGTTTGACAAAATTTACGTTGACCAACAATGGCTTTGTCTTGGTGTTTGAATAAGCAACGGTGGCTTATCTCTCTAAATCTAAACAATCCAGTCCATGTCCCTGGAACCTTTCGTCGTCATCGATGTCTCATGACGCCATTGCAATACAATGAGTAGCCGAGGTGCGTGTAACTCGGTTTTTTCTATGCTCCTAACGTCGTATCGAATTTTCATAAAAGCAGCAACATCCAATCTACTATCGTCACTCTAATTTAATCGATTACATCGTGCAGCTGTATTTAATTTATTCTTCATTTTCCTTATTGAAACCACAAACATGTGCGATTTAGGTAGTTTATTCTCGAGGGCATGCATTATTTTTTTTATTTTTTTATAATCGGATGCACTGCTCGGCTTGCATGCACCTCGACTCATTCTTGGGTCAAAAGTTAACAACCGGGCAGACCCTTCAATAATCCTAAGGTTTGGAATGCTCGGCTTCCATAAAATTCAACCATGCGACCTAATGAAAGACAAGCGCTTATTAGCTTTCTCATACACACTTAGCCGGACCCGTGGGGTTTTGGTATTCTTAATTTAACAATGATAAATGTGTATGGAACTCTTCATCATTAAGTTTAGTCCTTTAAGTCGTCCCTCAAATAGTTCATTAAGAAGTTGTTATTGACGAAAGCGCTTACATCAGCCGCTAAGCCCGGTGTTTGGACATGGATGTTCTCTGCTCCCATCACCAATCCTCGAGCACAAGAAGCTTATATACAGCATTTTAGAAAGAAAAAAAGAACAAAAGGGTGGAAATAAGGGGAAAAAAAAAGGTTCAAAAGGAGCGACCAACGTAGTAGCTCCCCTTAGTCGTGACCATAGGGTTCCCGACCTATTGTGGAATGTTCAGTTCGCGCGAGCCATAACTATTACCAGTAAGAGCAAGCCGTCACCACAGCACCACCTAAGTGCTAGATGGAGAAGGGCCCCCCCACATGAAACCAGTCATAATCCCACGAGGCGAGGAACAAATCCTTACTTGGCATGGGACTCGAACCACAGATATGGAAGAAGTAGCTTTAATCCACCCACCTTTGCCATCGGTGGTAGCTTATATACAGCATAACTAGGAATTGGAACCAAAAAAAGAACCTTACTTTAAAATTCTTCGTTTTTTTTGTAAATTCATCTGGTCCAATATGTCAAACTCACCGTGGTGATTCTCATCAATCACTAATTTCACTTGATACTAAAGTGGATTACCAACGGAAAAAAAAATAAAGTCAATTCGATAATATTGGTGATTTACACAATTAAAAGCTATAATTATCTTGATTTGCCACGTCATGGATGCATCATAATCCCGATTCGGGATTGAAGCCTCGTTTTCTCATAAGATGTTTTGAAAATCTTAATGAATCTCGTTTAATTGTTTTCACTAAACAATCGGGCAGTCACTTTCTTTAAATATATTAAGCGTACGTAATAGTAGCATACTGTTTTAATTTGACTTGGTATCATTAAAACATATTTTTACAAAGAGTTACCGTTTGAGTTGTCGGACCGCTTTTTCCACCATCTCTTCTAAAACCAATTGGTGGTAGGAAGGGTTTCAATTAAGTCTTTTATGGCATTTGATATCGCACCCGCAAGTATGTTTTTAAAGCGGTCGCAGGAAGTGACATTGTGTACCAAATTCATAGGAGCACCCCGGACTCAACAGGTTTTGAGGCAGAAATGGTAGATTTGCATTTTTTAAAATATAAAGAGATTTCTAAACAACTTGTGCCAAGAAACCACAGGGATTACCTCAATTCTGCATAATTGCTCTAGTTTGACTAGAGCTGGTTAACCAGCCAAATTAAAAATGGAGCTCTAGATTGTCAAAGCTTGATTGACAAATTTAATGAGTTTTAAAAATATAATAAAAAATTTAAATTGTTTATGAGACTAGCTGAAATCAAGAGCTTTATTTGATCGAGGCAATCACAAGCAACTTGATTTTTTCATACCACACAAGCAGAACGAATTTAGTTATAGTTTGCTTATGTAACAAACTCGGTTCGTTTATCCCAACTAAGGCCTGTTTCACCAAGGTTCTTATTTTTTAAGTACTTATTTTTCGCATTATGAGACATGTCATTCCCTTGCAATACATCACATTTCATTTAAAAAGTAAGTACTGATTTATTTTCTTCAGCGGAACGGGGCCTAAATTTGACCGAGAAATTGCCAATGTGCCCAATATTTGTTCCCACTTCAGAGGCCTCATTCTGTAGTGAATGGTGATGGCAAGTCGACCAGTTATATTGGGTCAAATCTTGATCTCAAAGGTCAATGGGCCCCCAAAGTGGAGGTAGTTTGTTGGGCCATACTGGAAGTTTGGGCCAGGATGTAAATGAACCCAATAAACCTCTAGACAAGGTTGACATAGATTACCCAATCCACTGTTTATTTCATCTGCGGGGAAGCCCATCATTATACATCGCTTTGCACCATTTAAGCCCCGTTCCGCTAAAGTTTTCATTTTTTAAGTACTTATTTTTCGCTTTAAGAGACGAGTCATTCTCTCACCAATACATCACCTTTAATTCAAAAAATAAGTACCATTAGCTAATTAGCTTCAATCATATTAGTCAACTTCGTGACTTGACCTAGGGGTTTGAGCCAATAACCGTGAAACGGTCCTTTGGAGCACAAGGTCTATGTTTTGATTTTCATGTACACAAGGTTGATCCTCGTAGTATTAGCAATATACCGTACTAATATCCTATCGTTTAAATGAAAAAACCTTTGTAACTTCAATCTCAAGTGCTAATATTGTGGTTATTCTCACAATGGTCATGTGGCCTCATGAAAAGCAGGAATGATATCCTGATTAAGAAAAAAATTACTCCGTAGTAAATGCTTATGGAGCACTGCTGCGCTAAGTGGTGTTTCAAGCTATCTTGTTCAAGCACCCAACTGTAGAATCCACCACAAAGTATGTGGGTCTCACTCTAATGTGTGGTGAGAAAGAGCCCTTAAATACTGAGTAATCGCTCCTCAATTAAACAAAAGAAGGAACGAAGGAACCCTTTTTACGTGACGAGTTCAACGACATGAAAAATAGTCCAAAGCTCAATCCATTCAATAGTTACATCTTTGAACTTGTGGTTACTAAGGGGGTGTTTCCGGTAGTGAAAATTTTGTAAATTTTTTTTTGTGATTGAGAAGTTGTTAAATGTTTCGGGTAGTGAAGAAGTTGTTAATAGGTTTGTGACTATAGTTACAGTAGCAAAAACAGTTTTTGTTGACTTTTTGTTAGTGAAAACGATATGGTAAAATGCCGAAACTTTTTTGTTAGTGAAAACGAGATAGTAAAATGCGTTAAATTTTTATTGTTTTTTGTTAGTGAAAACGAGGCTTAACTCGTAACAAAACCCCGAGGGACTAACCGAGTGGTTAAGGCCTAGTCTTATGGTTTTGCTCATTTTCAAGATAAGTCTTGTGGAACTAGTTCACATGGGGTTGAACTTTAATTGAGCCTCATGCTATTGTCTGATTATTACTATTATTTTTCACAAATATTAAATGTGGTACGTCCAAATTGACTCCAACACTCCGAGTTATAAAAAAAACACAAAACAATAACAAAAGTTGCGGTTGGAAATAGAAAAGATGCATTCATCTTGAAAGAAAACATTTTTTGCGTCTCCATTTCAAGTGCTTATGATAGTTTTTAGGACCTGCTGAAGTCCGGGGAATTTCACTTTCGGCGCGATATTTCCATCCAATGTTGTTTGTGGTCCATGCATGATGCATTTATCCAAGCCCAACCACATTTTAGGGGCCATTGCGACAGTTTAACAACCTATTTCTTTATTCACCAAAGTCAACCGGTCCCTTTCACTGCTCTCTCAATGCAGCGCTCAATTTCATCATCCATCTCGATAATCAATAGGCCGAATTTTTAAAGCCCCTTTTAGAAAAGAGTTCTCTGCCCTGGAAGAAAGAGTCTTTTAAAATCCGAATCGTCTAAAATATTTTTAGACGGTGAGATTGAGAGCGGTAGAGTCGACTTTCTGTTCTTTATTTACTTCTCAACTCCCTGTACTTTTGTAATTAATTGTAATTAATGATGATAACGATGCCATGCTAATGCTAATTAGTTATGATCTGATCTGATGTGATGTGGAGATACTTGAGCTGCGAAGAAACCAATAATGATCATCACGCCTGTTTAACGGTGAGGAAGGCTCTGTCGCCTTTAACTTTGAGAGGTCCCACGGCGTGACGGAAAGCTCCGATAGCAGCTGGGCCGTTCTCTTGGAAAGTTATGCTTTGGGCGCATGTTCGGTTAGATAAGTGCGACTGGACGCATGGTTAACTACAAATAAGGATCATCATTTAGGCTCCGTTCCAGAACGGATTATAAGTACTTATTTTTTAAGAAGGCAATTTTAAACTCAAAAATAATGGGCTTAATGAAATTTAAAAATATGCAATATGGATCTTGTTTAAAAGATCTCGATGAGATCTTTAATACGGTGCAAAAAAAAAATCAAAAAATTATTTTTCATTTACATTATTTTTGAGTTTGAAAATGTGAAATAAATACTTATTTTTTAAGAAGGTGTTCTGGAACGGAGCCTTAGTCCGAAGGTTCGTCGAAATTTTACCCGGCCTGAGTCTGTCCAACGGGCGGGTTAGCTCAGCCTGTAATTTTCAATAGGCGGGCTTGGGCCTAAGTATTTTTGCTTGACCCGTCCGCGAGGCCCGCCCATTATATTAATTTATTATGCTCCACTTTAGTTCACTACCACCAACTATACTAATTTATTATGCTCCACTAAGCAAATAAAGAAAAGGAGAAGTTCACTTACCGAGAAAGAGAAACAAAAGTCAGGTCTTGAAAAGACTAGAGAGATGCGTGCGGTACTCTATGCATTTGTGGTTGACTGTAGAAGCCTTGTCGGCTTGAGTAGTTCTTTCTATGCTCTCAATTCTATAATATATAATGTATATGGCTGTATTAAGTGTAAGGAGCTAATATTATATATATATATATATTAATTATTGTACTAATATAATGTGCAGTTTTTTGTGAGGCCTATATATATATATATATATATATATATATATATTAATTATTGTGAGGTCCTGGCCTCTGAGCATCACCCTGCCAACCCGGCAATTGGGCTAGTCCGTGGGCGGACTTGTGTTTCAACTTAAGAAACATAGCCTAGCCCGAAAAAAGAAAAAAGTCCGCTCAATTTAGCCCGCAGACGGACTTGAATAGTAACTTCACAAGCTTGGGCGACCCGACCTGATGATAACCCTTAACTACAGACGGTGGAGACACTCGAGGACAATAACCAAACCAAAAGTTTTTAAGTTTCAAACAATTTTGGATATGTTCGTTTGATAACTTTGGATATTTTAGTTTTGGTAGTAGGTGGAGAGAGAAATAGGATAATGATTGGAGAGATGGATAATGAATGAAGAGAAATAGATGGAGAAAAATGAGAATAATAATTGAAGAAATATGGTAATAATTAAAAAAAAGATATAGAATAAAGATTAAAAAACAAAATAAAGTATCTAAACGAACAATGCCTGTTGTGGGTTTGAATTTGTAAAGAGCAATGATGAATTTAAATCCATGTACATCCAACCAGTGGAGGAGTTGGAATTTGAATAGGAAGGTGGGCGCTCTTCGATGCGAGACTACTTTCATCGGTTGCATGTTGTTCGTCAAGATACAAAAGTAGAGCTTCAACGTAAAATTATGTTCTGTCTTGGATTTTATTTCTCGTTAAAAAATAATAACAATTTTGGTTCAATTATCTTGCGATCGGTAAATGGAAGTCAATAAGATATCATTTTCATTATCCCATTCGTTTATATTTTAAGAGTAAATTCATATTTTTATCACCAATTGTGTCAACAATCAAATTATTCCAAGACACGGTAATTGGTAAAGGTGAAAATGGAAGCATAAAAAGCAAGTGCTGAGATGGCAGTTTACAACTGCCACGTCACTAGTGGTAAAGTGGGGCTCGGTCAAACACCAGCACCGCCAGAAAAGCTTTTCTGCACAGGGGGACGTGAACATCGGTTTGCTCCCCCCGACATGGTAATTGGTAAAGGTGAAAATTGCTTCCTCCACGCGCCGGCGATCGCGTGACCGAATCCCATTGCCGCTCAACCGGAATTTCAGGGGTCTCTCAGATTTGTAGACCCAGTGATGTATACTCCAATTAATACAGTAGTAGTTGAAGGACATCCCTCTGGCCGGACCCACACTACCATCACCCCATTCCCTACTCCTACTCCTAGCCAATCTCGAGGGGGAGGAGTTTTTCGGTGCCGAGCGGGTATTGCCGACGTGGCACCGCTCGGTGCATTTGAGCCGTCTGATTTACTTTTGGACGGATCGGATTGAAACTCTCTTTCTCATCTCATCCAACACTTTCTCTCTCCTTTTTTTCTCTCTAAATCTGAGCCGTTCAAACATGCAATGAACGGCTCAGATGCGTAAGCGGGCACCACATGGTACCCGCTCTGCACTAAAAATTTTTCCCTCGAGAGGGAAATCCCTCCCGTTTGGATTTTGAGTAGAGTTTTTTTTAAAAGGTGATGGACGTCCGATCCCGCACCACCATCATCACCCCATTCTAGGGGTGATACCGGTCCGGTTTCGACCGGTTTGAGTGTATTCGGTCGAAACCGGTTATCCGGTTTGAGATTTTTAGAATCGGAAACCGGTTGAGATAAACCGGTTCCGTTTCGATCGGCTCAACCGGTTCCGGTCCGGTTTATCCGGTTTTCATTCATGAGCCATATTTTGGGTCCAACACATCAAAAAATTCATAATTCAACCTATAAAATATCAACCAAAAATCTATAATTCAACAAATTTTTTTTTGGCCCAACAAAAAGGATCAATTTTGAGCCTAATACATAAAAAAAAAACTCATAAAAACATAATTAAGCCCATAAAAACAGTTTTTATATAATAAATATATTTATTAGACCAATATATACTACAAAATAGCAACCAAAAACCCATAATTCAACCCCTCCCCTATGTTTTTATATATATATATATGTATATATTATACATATATATATCCATATATGTATATATTATACATATATATATCCGGTTCGGTTTCAACCGGTTTTTAAAATACATAAACCGGATCGAAATTATTTTTCCAGTTTATAAAATTTTATAAACCGGAATCGAATCGAAATTATTCAACCGGTTTAAAAAATTCGGTCCGGTCCGATTTTTCCGGTTTTGATCGATTTTTCGGTTTCGAGTAACACCCCTACCCCATTCCCATGCCTACTCCTAGCCATTACTGAGAGATTTATCTCAGTTCGGTTTGAATTTTAAAGGAGGTTTTTTTGAAAATAATGAGTGGAATGATATAGGTACGTAGAAATACTTTATTGAGAATCGTGTGCAGAGATTTTAAGATATGAAGCAAACAAGCCTGCTTCTGGAGCACTATCACGTTGTGCTCCATGACTCTTGATGATCACATGGTTCTGTGTGGTCATGGTTAAGTGTATAAAATTTATACGAACGTGTATTTGAGATGGAACGTGGTTGTGTACCAGTGTCACTTGATAATTAGTCAAGTTTGGAGACTCTCCACTAGTTGTGGCTCTAGAAATTCTCGGAAGGGTGTTCAAAATCTCTACTACTTCTAAAAATTATATTTGGGTAAGGTGTTCAAGAAGACTAAAACTACGAAAAAGTAATTTTTTTTTACATGTATTCTAAATTTTTTTTGGGTGGTCACTTATCATAAGGTGGAGCCACCACGGCTCCTCACATAAGGGTGTAAGTTGGACCGAGCTAGTACGAGCACAAGATTGGACATTGACATGATACGAGCACGAGAAAAAAAGAAGCAACTCGACATGTGTATGACTTGGGCGCATGTATTTTTCACTTACATAAAAAAAAAATGAAACATGTTGTTATTACAATCAACTAAATTGATGGAGTAATTTTTATCTTCATGAGAGTGTAACTCAAGATACAATTCAAAAGTTAGTAAAGCGAAAATTCAAAACTACTACTAAGATATACTACTAATGAAATACTAATTTTAGTTGTAGCTATTTCATGATCTTTATTTTATCTCCCCGTAATTTAATTTGGCTTTCTATTTTTTATTTTATTTTTTACTTCATAAGGTCCGATTGTGCACGTGCATGACACATGATGGAACTAGAGCTAGCATACTAACATTAAACAGTACTAGAAAACCAGAAATGAGAAACAAGATCGTACAATTGAATTGTATTAATGAAACTCACAAATACTAACGTACACAACTTCTTACCCGGAGTGCTTTTATTGCTTGCCAGAGATTCTGATTGATATACCGTCCGGACTAAGCATGAAAAAAATTAACCATTGGACGCCTTCAATATCACCGCCACCCAATCAATGCTCACTACCACAATGGAGAAATTAGTACGACGGCCGTAGGCCTCTTTTTCATCACACATTTGATGTAGGGTTCAAGTAAATGTCCAACGCATTGAATAAATGTACAGCAAAAAGAATTTAGGACATTACGTGGCGGTGGACTTAGAGCGGGCAATTTAAACGAGCTAGCCGAGCTTAATCATTTATTAAACAAGTCGTTTTAATTGAGTTGAACTGCCCATTAACAAGCCGAATTTTTGTTGAATGAGCCAATTTTTCTTTTTTCGAACGAGCCAAATTTGGTTTGTTTAGTAAACGAGCCTTAAACTTTAGTTCGATCCGAGTTTGCGAGTTACTCGATTTATTTACGGCGCTAGCGGGCATTGAATAATTTCCCCCACAATCATCTCTCCCGACAGTCCTCCATCACCATATATACACACGCCAACGAAACAATCAAAATCATCACTTTCCCTCTCTTCACTCCCAGTACCGTCTAGCTCCCTCGTGATTCGAGCCAAAACAGAGGAAAAAAAAAAAACCCAACGATTCAATTTCACGCCTAAAAGATTTCCCAATTCCAAACTCTTTCTCTCACTAATCACTACACAGTACACGCATTTCTCTGACAAAAGCGTTAGAACTTCGTGTTTGGCCTTTTCCCCTTTCTCATTTCAACTCATTCATATACCACATTCCTCCAAGTAAACAAACCCAGAAGAAAGAGAGAAATTCGTGTTTGGCCTTTTCCCTTTTTCCTCTTTCTGATTTCAACACAGTCAATTCAACCCACATTCATCAACCGAACAAACAGAGCACAGAGAGAGAGAGAGAGAGAGAGAGAGAGAGAGAGAGGAACAATGCAGCGGGGCTCTGAAATGGAAGAGAGGCCAGAAACGGAGCTGATATCAATCCCAGCAACCCCTCGAACAACATCAACGCCCGAAATCCTAACGCCATCAGGGCTGAGATCGCCGAAATCCGCACCGAAATCGGCGGCGGCGGCTGGGACGGCTGGGTGGACTCCGACGTCGTTCATATCGCCGCGGTTCTTAAGTCCCATCGGGACTCCGATGAAGAGGGTCCTGGTGAACATGAAGGGGTACCTGGAGGAGGTGGGCCACCTGACGAAGCTCAACCCGCAGGACGCGTGGCTCCCCATCACGGAGTCGCGCAACGGGAACGCGCATTACGCCGCCTTCCACAACCTCAACGCCGGCGTCGGGTTTCAGGCCCTGGTCTTGCCCGTTGCTTTCGCTTTCCTCGGCTGGTACGTCGTCGTTTCCCGCACCGTCTCTTCTTTTGCCCCTTCATTCTTATGTGCATTCTGTGCTTGGGAAGTTTGAGTTTTGCTTGCACTTGTTTTCGAAAGTTTTGGTTTTTGATTTTTTGCCACATCTACTGGAGCGATTCTGAATTTAGTCATTTGAAAAAATTGATTCTTTTTATCTACTACCCGGTTCGTTCTTTTTTTGCAATCGTGAAATAAAAAAGGACAGAATCGAACCAACCGAAAAACCTGGCCAAAAAAATTGGTTGGTCTTGGTTTTCCCGAGCTATTGGTCCGGTTTAGGTTTCGATTTCGAAAAAGAATTGAAACATGTTTTCGATTTCGGTTCGGGACTTGTAACATTAACCCTAACCTGATACCCAGTAAACTTTGTTCTTGTGTTTGGTGATTTTGAAGTCCTGATAGTATATTACTCACTCGGTGCCCAATTGTTCCTATTTGTCTTCTGGAAATAGGTAAAAGATTAGGAAGATTGTCTACGAATATATGCAATGTTTTTATTCAGACGTTGGCACGACTCTATATGGGACTAACAATTGGGGAGGGCGGAGTACTTGTTTTCGAAAGTTCTGGTTTTGATTGCTTGTAGCGATTTTTGTTCAAGACTAGATTTTCAGTTGGATTCAGATTTGCGTTAGTATTGGGTTTGCTAAATTTGAGCTGATTTACCGCACATTTGGATGGCAAAAAAGGGTGAGATAAGAAAGGGGAGCCCTTTCTCAACCAAATTTCATCAAATATTTTTTTTGTGAGATTGGGTGAGAAAGGAGAAAGGCAAATTAATTTTTTTTGTTTCAGTAACTTTCACTCCATTTCTTACCAAAATACTCGATCCAAATGAGTGATTTGGCAAGGAACCATAACCCTTTCTTTTCTATTATCATGAAATCCCTCCATCTGAAGTGTAATTTGATGGTTGATATGGTGATTGTTAAATAAAAGAGAGGTTGGAACCATTCAAGTACCGGAAAACGGAAAATGGTTTTGTAGCTGGCGAAAGAAGAAAAAAAGAAAGTGATTTGGTTTGACAACTTAACTAAGGCCATTGGAGATGCTCTAATCGCGGAACTGAATTGCACTTTTGTATAGTATGAGACTTCCTATTGCTACAGTTCATTAATTGGTGATAAGTCCTTTCTGATGTACTCTCACTCAATCAACCCGTGGGTGGTTTTAATTCAATTGTGAAGTGTTGCTTTTAAAAACGCTAGGTAGCGTCAGTGGTTAGTGGTTAGATTACAACATAGGCCAACCGTGTATCCATCTACTCGAACCTGAGGTTGCACCCTTGGGCACTTAGGCCCCCCTCCCATGCCGCTTAGCCAAAGGCCCGCTGTCTTAAAAATGCTTATTTGGTGACTGTTAACTGTTTAATGAAGACCCCTGTTAGATTGGTGATGTCGCCAGTCCAAGTACCCAATTCCGGTGATGTCCTTATCAGTTTCCGACTTCCACTTAATCTTATTAAATTGGTGGTTTAATTTCATTGGGACCGTCTACCGCTTCATTCTTTTGTCGGGATGACATCTTTATCTGCTCTGAAATTTTACTTCCGATATTCTCGAAGCTTTTATCATTCACCCTGTCTCTCTCACAGAGTATATAATTCGATGTGTTTCCCCTTTTTCATGGGTGTAATTGATTAAAGTCCAGGTTTTGTGTTGTGGGGTTGCCTTGCCATCCTTCTTTTTCCCCTTTTCGAATTTCATAATGGATCTGATTAGAACGAAAGAAAGAAAACAATCCTTGAGGCAAGTCATTTCGTCCCTTTCATCTTTTGCTTTTATCACGAACTAAATCATTTTAGAGAACTGCCACTTGGACTGGGGCCTCTGCCTCTCAATAGTTCTGCTTTTTCTGTTGCGAAATTGAGACATTTGGACCACACTTTTGAACTTTGATTCAACTGTTTGTTGCTTTTTCAGTTCACTGTATCATTCACCTTTGAAAAATAGAGCAAGCTTGTTTCAGAAGAATATCTAATGTGAACAGAAGGGTTCCTAATTCCCCGAGGCTGCATTAAGCGAGATTTTTTTTTTCTTTTTTCGTTGAAAAACTTTAAAGTGATGGTTTATGTCTTCCGACTTTGCATAGAACGTTTTTAAAAGTTTGAGTTTGTATAAATCTCGAGAGTTTTTCAATATTGTCATCAATGATTATGTGACGGCATTTTACATTTTCCTAATCATTAACTTAGTTACGATAAGGAAGACGTAGATGACTATGCAAATGTTACATATTTTTTAAGAATATACAAGGTAAAATGTCAGGGGTAAAATATGGGGGTGGAACTGGGGCCCACCCGCCCCAGCTAATTCCTATGCATTCCAATTATCTTCCCGTTGTTCTTTTCTTTTGGAGTTATTTCAAAAAAGCACTGCACCGAACATGTTTTCTTGATGGGTGTCATACAGGATATTTTCTTCGGTTCAAATTGATTGCTTATAAATAATGAATGATTTTCTCAACATTGGCACAACTTCACAAAACACGTCAATTTAACTAGTTTAATGGTCTCAAAATGTTCTTTAGGTTTGTCCAAAAGTGGGGTTTATATCAATGGTGTAGAATAATTTGTCCTTGAGACATGACTGAAAGCTAAAGAAGCATCTGGCTGTACTTGCTTGACAACTTAACCACTCCTCGTGCATCTACTTTGGCTGAGACCTCTGTGGCTCCATCCATGGGGTCTAGTATAAATTGCCTTGTGAATCGGATAGTTTATTTGACACATTTCAGTTGAGTGACCTATTTTTAGCTTCGTACCCTAACTAAACATACTTTTTTTTTTCTGTAGTTGCTTCTCTTCATAGAAATAACTTAAGATGAAAATTAGCATCTTCATCCATAATACATATAAGGGTGGACACCCGCCACCCTCTGTAAGTTGTTTGATGCAGTCTCTCTAATAACAGAATGTCTTTGCATCCATTGTTTAGCTTCTTCAAAATGAGTGTGCTTCTTTTCAAAGGAGCACTCAGGAAAAGGCTTCTATGAATTCTATCACACTTCGAATTTTCCTGTGTGCTCTACTCTCGATTCAAGAAGCAAATTTAATTCCGGAAAGATAGACTTTATTTGTGGTCTCATTCATAGCCCTCACTCTCGGAGGTTATACTGGCACAGTTATTTCATTTTTCTTAGGGCGATGTCATTATCAGGGTAGAAGTTAAGAAAGAAAACGAAAATAACAGCACTCGTATTTGAGGAGCTTTGGTATACAACTCTAAACAAAAATGAATTTCATCATGTTGCTCTGAGGATAATAAACAAGACATTTTTCTTAATTGACTTGGCTTGAGTTTTCAGATCATCTTATTTATTCAGGCTTCTGGGAATAACTTTTTAAGTCTGAAAACCTGCGCCAGTGAACTTAATTTTTTCTTGGAATGTTCAACAGGAGTTGGGGAATACTTTCCTTAACGATAGCCTACTTCTGGCAACTTTACACCCTATGGATTCTAGTTCAGTTACATGAAGCAGTTCCTGGTAAGAGGTACAACAGATATGTGGAGCTTGCACAAGCAGCATTTGGTGAGTTTGAATACTCTTGAACTTTATTTGTAGAAATTCCATCAGCTTACGTAATTTTTGCAGATAAAAAAAGGCATACATAGTTCACGCTACTGCTTCAACCCATAATTCAGTTAGTCAACATAAGATATTTCATTGTCACTTGGGTAAAGTACATAAATAAAGTACATAACTACGTGGGTCCACAGGAACTTATGCTCCGGGAGTGCTGTTTAATGAATTATGTCCTAATGTGAAAGTTATAGATCTTGCCAATGCAATTCTACTTGTTCCTCTGATGTGCTGGGTAGAGTTACCCACGTGTATCATTGGGTCTATAGCCATACTTGGTGGTCGCCAGTGAACAGTTTCTTCTCTTTGTACCTTCGGCTTGTGTTTGGATCTTGGATTTATGCAAGGGAAAAAGAAAAGCAAATGGATTGGTGAATCTAAGTTGGTTTCGCTTTACCATTGCTTTCCATTTCCCTCATATACCTCCACAAATCCAAGATCCAGAAAAAGCCTTGCGAAATTTTACTGTGTATTCTAATGTTACAAGCATCTTTTTTTATCAACCTTTGTTATGAGTATTTGGTTCCCTGAAATGCACAATCTCAGGTTTTTTTCATGTAAGGTAATTAAATGGCAATCATGACATTGTGGGTTTTGAGTTAGATACTTAAAGATTCTTCATATGTTATTTGCCGATGCCTTTTTCTTTGTTCCTTTTAGCACAAGATTGGCCACTGGTTAATTTGCATTTCTTGTGCCTTTTACAGGTGAAAGACTAGGTGTCTGGCTCGCACTCTTTCCGACAGTATACTTGTCCGCTGGGACTGCAACAGCTTTGATCCTCATAGGAGGGGAGACAATGAAACTCTTCTTCGAGACTGTTTGTGGCCCTCAATGTACATCAGATCCTTTAACGACAGTGGAGTGGTATTTAGTATTCACTTCCCTCTGTATTGTATTGTCCCAGCTCCCAAACCTCAACTCCATCGCAGGACTCTCTCTCATAGGGGCAATCACGGCCATTACTTACTCAACTATGGTTTGGGTACTTTCAGTGAGTCAACAAAGGCCACCCTCAATCTCATATGAACCCCTTTCATTACCCTCCTTTTCCGCCTCCGCCTTTTCAGTCTTGAATGCACTTGGTATCGTCGCCTTTGCTTTCCGGGGACACAATCTAGCCCTAGAGATTCAGGTATGCTCTCCGAAGGTCTAGTATGGGGAAATTCTCTTTCTTCTGAGCAATTTTTATGATCTTTGTGTTATTTAGCATGTGCATTTTATGTCGTTGAAAGAGTTTTATGTGGTATTATCCTTCAGGCAACAATGCCATCGACCATCAAACACCCAGCTCATGTGCCCATGTGGAGAGGAGCCAAAGTTGCATATGTCCTAATTGCCATGTGCTTGTTCCCCGTTGCAATTGGAGGGTTTTGGGCTTATGGAAACCTTGTAAGTGTACTCACGATAATTCTTTTCTATCGTAAATAACATCCTTATGAGTTAACATGTGAATATTGCTTACGATTTCCTCTTATGCAATCTACAAATGTATTGATGTTGGATCAACATCTCTTTCAAAAGTTAAAGCTGCAAGGAAATGGACTGATTAAGTTATGCAACACTATGCCTCACCTGCTATCTCGTCTTCCACCTGTAGAGCAGACATTCCTACATAGAGGGAAATGGAATGCAAAAGGGAGAAGCAAAATAAAAAACAAGAAAGAAATGTAAATTGAGACTTGAACCCAATACCTCCCAGAAACAAGAGTATACCATGTTAGGTCATCAATTCTCCCAAAAGCTTAAGTTGTGTTAGGAAAGGAACCCAAAATGTACATCAAGTTATCCAACAAGTAGTTTTTCAAAAAGAAAGGTATCCAACAAGTAGAAGTGTAGAACCAACATTGAAGCTTGCTAGTTCTATTACTATTAAAAGGAACGAAAAAAGAAGTTAAACTGGACTTGCTAGCTCTGAAACCTCAGGAATATAGCATTGGGATACAAGACTTGAAATATAAATAAGAAGGGGCGGGTCCCAAAATTTACAACAATTTTCATGCCTAAATAAAAAAGCTAAAGTTGCACTCGTTAGAAGGGAACCGCTCGAGCAATTTCTCCGAATCCCATTTAAAGATCTGCAGCTGAGTTCTGAGAATGAAAATTCTGCTTGTATGGCATTGTGCAGTCATGTAACATTGTAGTTGCCATGCAACTTGGTTTTACATTATCCAGATAAACTTTTGGGAGTCATTAGTTCTCACTTGATCGAATCCGGTAATTATTGGTTTCATTGTTGCAGATGCCTTCGGGAGGGATGCTCAATGCCTTGTTCGCATTCCACAGCCGCGACATTCCTAGAGGACTTCTTGCCATGACATTCCTCCTAGTCGTCTTCAACTGTTTGAGCAGCTTCCAAATATACTCAATGCCTGTTTTCGACAGTTTCGAAGCAGGTTACACTAGCCGGACCAACCGCCCGTGCTCGATCTGGGTCAGGTCTGGCTTCCGGGTATTTTACGGCTTCGTAAACTTCTTCATTGGTGTGGCACTTCCATTCCTTTCCAGTATAGCTGGTTTGTTAGGAGGGTTAACTCTTCCGGTCACATTCGCTTATCCTTGCTTCATGTGGGTCCTGATAAAGAAGCCGTCGAAATTCAGCTTCAGTTGGTATTTCCATTGGGGCTTAGGTTGGTTGGGAATTGCTTTCAGCTTGGCCTTTTCGATTGGAGGTATTTGGAGTATGGTGAATAGTGGCCTCAAACTCAAATTCTTCAAACCCAGCTGAGACTTTCAGTCTGGGTGTGGAAGGGGCTTCTGGCATGCTGAAATAACTTCAAATTAAAAAGTTATTGTAATGTTTGTATCTGCCATATGTATGGCATTTTGTATGTTGAGCTTTGTTCTCTGGTATTTTGGGTAGTTTTTACTGTTTTCTTGTTTTGGAGGTTGTTATTGTAAAATCAATGGATTTGAAGGGTTCAGTAATGTTAATATCTGGATATCGATGTTCTTGTGAGCAGCACAGGTCAATATCTGTTATTCATGGCTTGAATTTTGTTCAGAGACTTCACTTTCAACATCTTGTACATCTGTTAGTTTCTTTTCTTTTCTGTTCTGCTCTTTCCTTTTAGCCTCTCCGGAGGATGTGAATACCATTCTCCATTTCGTTATGCAAATTAAGTTTACCTAAAACAAAAATGCTTAGAACCACACATTTGCGCACACAAATTAACAAACACACTCACGAGGTGTGGGGCGGATTGGCATATAAACATATAACGAAAAGCCCTAGTGAAATACAAGAGATTAGTACATAAGAACCATCTGCATATAAAAACACAAGGCTAAGTATTTCATGCGGTAGATAAGATTACATATCTAAACTTTTCTCGACAAGCATTTTCCGCAACAGGCTGTGTAAACAGAAACCGAAATGGAAACAAGGGGGCTTCAATCGTTACACGCAAACAAACCATATATTTGTCACCTTCCTTGATCATCAATATCTCGGCCTTATAATTGCATGCATGGGATGAAGTTTTTGAGTGGTAAGCCCAACAATATCCACATCCTCTTCCTCCCCATCTTTCAATCTCCACTCAAACTCTTGTACCAATCTTCCAATTGAAGTGCAAGCAATCAACATTGCTTGGAGTGAACCTGCACACATCCTCTTTCCCCCGCCAAACGCCATTGTCTTGTTCATGTCGTTCTGATCGTATTTCTTGTCCAGAAATCTCTCAGGGTTCCATTCTTCGGGTGTCTCCCACTGGTTCTCGTCCATGTTACACCCGTAAATGTTGATAACAATCTACAAAAGGAAAAAGGCTCAGAAATCCAAGCACTAGGCCACTTACATTTGAGGACTCCAACCCAGTACTCGACTTTGGAGATTCAAATCGTATAACTATTTTTGTATGCAAAAAGAGTATTAATAGCACACCCTATTGACATTACACATCTATTATGTACATGGAACATTAATCTCCTTTTGAAGGTACTATTCAATACATTTTCAATGGTACCAGCTTTGCGTACATTGGATATCTACATTTACACACAACATGTTATATTCATCTCAGATTTTTAGTTGAATCTCCATTTGTGGGGACTCAAATCCTGTCTGCCTTTTGGAGATGGTAAATGGTGTTTGGTTGGAGGTGAAGGGTTCTGCATCAATAATATCTAAACAAACATCTGTCATTTCGAACAGCTTCAGGACCAATAAACATAGCAAGAAATCAAGTGCAGAAAAAATCTACCTCACTCCCTGCGGGAACAAAGTATCCTCCTAATTCTGTATCTTCATGTGCAAATCGCAGAGGTATTACCGGAGCAGGACTGTACTTTCTCAGAGTTTCATGGAAAACAGCGGACAAAAATGGGAGCTGACACAACTTTTCCTCAGTGATCTTGTCAGACCCACAAACCCCACGAATTTCCTGATAGAGACGATCCTGTTTGTTTGGAAGGGAATCAGAATCACGCCAAAATTATGAAGTAGGAAAAAGGGAGATAGGGTATAAGTTGAAACTAACCTGCATCTTTGGATTCTTAGCAAGTTCATACATGGCCCATTCTGAGGTGACCAAAGTAGTGTCCGATGTTTCAATGATCACTTCCCAAAGCAACATAGCAATTTGTTTCTCTGTCAATGATTTCCCCTCGGTTAACAAATAGTCAAAATAACTGTTCTTCTCCTGGCTCAATTCCAAGTCAAGTTAATAAAATTGTTAGGTCACCACACAACTACTGAAAAGTACAAAAAGATTGTTTAGCTAGGCCCGTTTGGTCTAAAGATTAAGAAAAATCACTTGGCAATCCAATCGTTTATTTGCTTATTGCTGTGTGGTTTTCTTTCATAATCAATTAAGCAACTGTGCCGAAAAACAATCTTAAAATAATCAATAAGCAAGTGAACCAAACGAGTCCTTAAGGGAAGGGTACCTCGCCAGAAGCAACACGTTTACGCTGCTCCATAATGAGGGCCTTCATCACTGCTTGCCTACGGAAGTCCATTTTCTCGATTTTCATTTCAAAAGTCCTGTTCGGAATCCATTTTAGATAAGGGAAGAAGTCTCTCCAATCTACATCGATTGCGCCTTCCATTGGGTCCTTCACTAAAACAGTAAATATCTCATGTCTCGATAATTTTCCAAGCTCCTCCGTGTAAATGGACTCCACATCACTTCCTATGGCCTGCAAATCCCATTCAATTTTTGTACTTATTCTAACTTTTCCCTTGTCATAGTTCCATTTAAAAGATCTTCCAAAAAGACACGTATAAGATACAAGGGAAAAAAAAACTCACTTCTTTCATTGCTAGCCCTAATAGTTCAGATTCAAAGATGTTCCTGAAGTTTACAGGTTGAAGACCGTAGTCCTTCACATGAGCATGGAAGTCTTTTACAATATTGGCTATCAAAGTGTCCCTGTGGCACCGATGCCGCTTCTGAATTTGGAGAAAGAGATATTTGTAAAACGTAAAAAGGACAAAAAAACAGATTATACAGAATAGACACACTCTTGAGGAGATTTATGCAGCGCAAACCTGAGCATTTGGTCCCAAGACACTTGTGAGGATGTGTCGCTTTACTGTTTTGTGGAAATCGTCATAATCACTAGTTGCAACCATGCATTTGTTGAAAGTAAGAATTGATAGGGCCTTCGTTAGCTTTCTTGTTGAGATGGATGAAAATCTGGTTACCATGGCCTGTAAAAGCCAAGAGGGGACTGTGATTAGAAACATGTTACAGTAGTCTACCGGTAAGAGATAATACAAGCCCCAATCTTTTACTGAATTGTGTCAATCAATGAAAGCTATAATCCAATATTTCCAGGTTTCTGTTACATTTTGTACATGACAACGAAACCAAAATCCTCCAGAACTCTCAACGGAAAAACAGAGAGGGTGAGCCATAATTGTTCGATCAACACATGATAGTTCTCTTTAGTTGCTGCATTTGCTTCACCGTGATCACAATGCTCAAATACCCATCAGGCAAATACATCGGCACATCCATAAAGAGAACTACTAGAGGGAGAGAGCGAGAGAGGTGGGCTACCTCCTTGGCAACGTCATTGTTGTTGAGGACAACAATTGTGTTGGAGCCGGTTTTGATAGAATAGATAGGCCCGTAAGTCTTGGCCCACCTTGCAAAGGTCATATGCGGTTTCTTCTCCTTCAATTGCAGCAGATTTCCAATCACCGGTAGCCCTGGTACCTCTGCACAACCGCAAACCACCATCAATTTCTCCATCATTCTACACTGATACACCCACAAACACCCTTTAGGCTAATGCTTGTGCTGCTATTTGTGCATCCGTACATATATAGGACAAACTACGAAGAAGAAAACAAAATACATAGCAATCATACAAGAACACAAAGATCTTGATTCGGCTTGTTCCTTAACTCTCACATAAGACCTCATACACCCACGCACCCTTTAGGATCAGGATGTCCCTGATCTTGAGCAAAAACTAATCTCAGACAATTACAAATCGAATATCCATTAGGCTAATGCTTGTGGTAAATCCTTTCAAATATTTAGGCTAGTTCTGAAATAAAATTTTGAGTTGCATTAAAATTCTTATCCAAGCAATTCATTAGAATTCAACAAATGTTTCTTGGATCAAGCCTGTAATCTAAGACGCAAAACAAATGTAACATACACATAAGAGAACAATATATACATAGTCCAGCTTGAAGTCTAAGGAGCCCAAATCAGTATGAAAGAGAAGAATGTAATTAGTGAGTTAGAGCATCTGCAAAAGTTTTGCCCAAATTGAATAAGCCACAATCATTTTCCGGCGAACTATAGACTACAATATCATTTTCCATTCTCTAGTATGGTCAGGTCGATAGTACCATTGAATCATCACTCTTCTCATCCATTCTAGATGACGTGCCAAAAAACTATTTTTTCCAAAATTTGACCAAACTTTGGCTCAAGATTTGGCAAACCACTCGCCAAACCACTGAAACACAACTTCTAATAAAAGTTATAGTCAATGTTGGAATTTGTCCCACATAGGTTAATATTAATTATCACCTCGAAAACTAGTATATGAGCCTGAGCGGCCTTTCCCCTCATTGTCGGTTGGTTTTGAGTTAGATGCTCTAACATAGTATCAGACGTAGGATTTCGGAGAATGTGATTCCCCTTATTTGTGCCTTAAGGTCACTGTTGCTTGTTGGGATCCATGTGCTCTGGATCGTTTATTTACTTCTCCACGTGTGAGTCGAGGGTCGCACGTACGTGCGGCGGAGCATGGGAATTTATTTGTCCCACGAAAACAGTAATATGAGCCTGGGCAGCCAACACTCAAGAGAGAGATTCAACCTTGGGACAGTATTTTCTTTTTTTCCTCTTCTGATTCTATAAATGGGTCTGATACTATAAGTAATCAGAACGACCTAAAGTGAAAGACCGGAAAAAGATTTTCTTTTTTCATTTTTCTGATGGTGCAAACTGAACCTGTGAATTTAGAGGGTGAGGGAGACTCCCGTAGCAATGGCACAAAACCATTGATGCTACGTCCACCGCACCGCTCCCACAATCTCACCATCCGTCTTGTCGATCAATGATCCGGATTTTCCTGAAAGAGTTTTAAAAATCCAAACTGTCCAAAACACTTTTGGACAGTAAAATTGAGACCGGCGGAGGAGCGGAAAAAGTGGGCGGTGGGCCCAGACTTTTCGTAAAACCATTGACCCGGAATACACTATATATCGAGGGAATATTTACAAAATTGCTCTAAAATACTCAAATAGTATCAAATAAGTGATCCAGCCAATAGGGTGCAAAGAACGGCTTGGCTGTAATCGAGCCTTGTAGGCTTGTGTAGTAAAGGAGCCGAGCTCGAAACTCTAAAACTCGGGTCGGCT
The DNA here is from genome assembly GCA_014282245.1 of Rhododendron simsii. Taxonomy (NCBI): domain Eukaryota; kingdom Viridiplantae; phylum Streptophyta; class Magnoliopsida; order Ericales; family Ericaceae; genus Rhododendron; species Rhododendron simsii. Next base: position 33,568,586 of record CM024959.1, read on the forward strand.
CGGACTAAAATATGTAAAGGCTCGGCTCATTTATGGAAACTCATTTGATAAATGACTTGGGCTCCGCTTGTTTTTTTTTTTTTTTTTCCCTTTTTCTTTTGATCGGCTGGTTAAAAGTTCGACTCGTTTCCACCCCTGCTGAATAGTAACCAAGGAAACTTTACTCTTTTGTTCATTCCTCTAGAGACAACAAGAAAAAAAGCAGTACCGGGCAGTGGTGGAAGTGGAGACCTTCTTCTCCTCTGATCATTCACGTACCCATTGATCAAAAACAAACAAAGTCCGCCCAAAGCGACGGCCGGAGCACCCACGGCAAAGGCGGTGCCCATGGACATTTCTTGAAGTTCCATCGCTGCACCCATCAACGCCATCTTTCTGATCCAAAAAAACAAACAGAGCAAATCAAATAAAGAGCAATCTTTTATATGGTTTCCTTTTCAATTACAGGAGTAGTTTATAGTGTGGGGCCTTGGCCAGGTGGGCGGTATGTATTAACAACGTTGCCTACTCCCACAGCATGTATACTCAGATTGCGTGCACAAATCTTATGTGCAGTTCACTATGGATTTCACATAAATAATCTAAAACGTTCATTAAATGTAATACATTTTTTCAAGGGTTCTTACAAAAAATCAGCTGATTCCGATGCCTATAGATACTTGATCCAATCATCTAAGTTTTTATTCAGATTTCAGGACAATAAAAAGTTATATGGTTGGATAGAGTACTTATAGATATCGGATTGTGCTGATTTTTAATGGGAGTTCTTGAAAAAATATTTTACATTTAATAGATGACTCGAACCATTTGCGTGAGATCCGTAGTGAATCCCATACTGGGACGGAGTCAAGAATTTCACCACGTAGAGACGAGTCTATATATTGTCATAGGAATTTTTTTTTTTTTACATATAATAGTAGTATTTTTTTTTCTTTTTACAGGAGCGGCAACCCCTACTAACCCCTCTGGCTTCATCCCTGCCCACACAGTTGTTTACATCCTAAAATATGCCACCCAATAAGAAAGTTACACGTGGCACCAAATAGTGTGTTGACCAATCAGAACACATCCTGATTGAACTCAAGATACAGAGGATTGCAGGATTTAATGATGATGTTGTTTTAGTATTATACGGTATCATTTTGATTGGAACCGACGACGTTTAGACTATAATTAAGGATGGTTTTTAAAGCAGTTTGATTTAAACCGTTGATTGATCTTTGGAAACATCGAACGGTACCATTACTGTCTTGGTTTATAATGAACGTTGGACATGATTGCAGGGGATTATTCTGAGCCAGACGTGTGACACTGACCCACGTTGCTTGGAAGTGGGAACCGTTATTTAAAGCATGAAGCCACAAATACCATTAACGAAGCATGCAGGGGGGAAAGGATTCTAGAAATATCAAGGTAACCGGTTGAAAACCCCTCTCAGCCGAATTATACGGCCAACATGGATATCAATCGAAGACGTGGGGATCGAAGACGAGTTCAGCGTCTATAAATAGAAGAAGCAAGTGAAGAGAAGGACACAAAAAATCCATATCATCTGACAATTCATACAAAATGATTGCTCAGAGATCTATCTTAGATTAGTTTTTAATTTATAGTATGGTCTTTTTTGTAAGTTGAAGGCTTATTTGCATGTAAGACTACTTTCGATTAAATTCAAGTTTTCTTATTTCCTTTAAGTTTTTTCTTACCAAAGAATAGTTGTTTGCAAGTTCGCTTTTGATTAAATTCAGTGTGCTTGCATTTCTTTATTATTCTTGATAGAATCTTAAGAGTGTTTGTATACAAACTTACCTTTGATTAGATTCAGGTTTGTTTGTGTTCAATCATCTTTTCTGATTTCGAAGCGCGTCAATCTTTTATTTGGTTGATACCTTAAGGAAAAATCCTCTTAGTTGAGGTAATCGGACGGATAACACAATTGCCTGATTGAAATTAGTTGTTTCAAATCATTTTGAAAAGAGTAATTTCTTCTTTGAAGTTATTTCTTTTCTGGCACGCCCGCACACAAGTATTTGTCGATTGATTTGAGTTAATTCAGCCCAAACAACAGTGATCTATGCGTCAAAAGTTTGGGTCAACAGACTATCCATTAGGGGTGGGCACGGGTCGGGCGGGGCGGGGCGGGTATGGACCGCAACCCGACCCGACCCGACCCTGTCGGGTAGGAGAAAAATAGGTCCGACCCCGAACCGATCGATGTGTATACCCGCCCGCGAACGCGATTTTTTTGGTCGGGTCGGGTTCGGGTTGGTCGGGTTGGTCGATTTTTGCTTGGTCGGGTCGGGTCGGGTCCGGCCCCCCACGGGTAAGAAATGACCAAACCCGAAACCCGAACCGAAACTCATTTTTTTTTTTCACAAAACCCAACCCGTACCCGACCGAAACACATGTTCGGAGCCGTCCGAAACCCTTCGGGTCGGTCGGGTCACGGGTTTTCTGCACACCCCTAGGACCATGTATTAATGTACGGAGTGAAAAGCAAGTGTGGGGACAAGGCATGAGATAGCCCTTTGGGAACGAACAAGACGACAAAAGGGTCTGCGGTTGTGCTGTGGTTTAGTGGTGTTGGGGTTAGTGAGAGAATATTGTTGGTTTGGATAAGAAAAGGGGAAAGTTTCCTTTATAGAAGGCCCTTGGTAATGAAACAGGATCTTCTGCACTGAAATTTTTTTGCAAAAATGATACTCATACAATAATCTAAATACAATATCAAACACAACCTCACACATATATGTGGACTCCACACATTATTATGCGTGGGCCTTATATGTATGTGAGAGACTGTATAAATTGTTGTGTTTGGATCGTTGTATGAATAGCATTGTTGAATTTTTTGTGTCTGTGTTTAAGGTTTTGTCGGTCATTGAATTGTGTCTTTCTGTGTTGAGAGATTTTTCGGCCATTAAATCATGTGATTCAAAGCCCGGGGATTCCCTCAACACAAAAGCACGTAAATTTTTGAAACAAAAGAGATCGGACCTTGGAAATGGTGGAGCTGAAACAGAAGAACCCCACGCCCGCTGGGAGGTTCGGTGGTCTGGCTTGGTGGTGGGGCACTGACTCCCTCGTTTTCCTTTTTCATCTTTGGTATTCGCGAGCACGTGAACCAATTATGGTGACACCACCATGGGCCAATTTGACAAATAAGTATATACTCCAATTGATTTTGGGTTTATTAGTTAGTTTGGTGTCAATTTTTTAGTATAAAATATTGGTTTGCCTCGATGAAGGGAATTGAAAAATAAAAATTATGAACGAAATTTAAATTTTTTTTAATAAAGTCAAGAACAAGAAAAAGTCTTTTATTTATTAAATAAATTTGATTTCGATCATATTTTTTTTACTTTTGTCAATTTTTCTCATGAAAAAAGCTAATAATCAACAAATATTTAACGTGAAACCAACAAATTCAGGAAAAGTTTAATAAAACAACAACAAAAAAAACGTTTGGTGATAAGTGCCAAAATATTGATATTTTGGTCCTCCAAACTGCACTTTATTTACTTATATTTGTTACTTGATATTTATTTTGTTTTTATTTTGTTTATGTTGTGTTCTTTTCCGTTTTTAAAAAGAATTTTTCAAAAAACTTCTCTTAGATTTTCTCTACTTTCAACATTTCTCTCAACTTATTACCCCTATTATTTTTCAAAAAACTTTTCAAATACCAAACCAAACACAACATTATAGGTTGCTCTCATTGCCCAAGAATTTGGATAAAAACATGATTTAAAAGAATTGTGAGGTCGAAATGTGGAATAACTCAAAGTTGGAGTGTCAACTAATTATTACACGAAGTTTGAATGGCCTTTATGTGATTAATTCATTAAAACCCTCTGAAAATAAATGGAAACATACTGACCATAGGGAAAAAATATCATTAAACGTGGAATTGGTTCTCGGCGGTGAAGCATCAGGATGCAGTTCGGCTGCTCGAGGAAGAAAACCAGTGGCCGCGGAGTCCAATCAATGGCCAGCTAAACCTTCTTCTAGTGTTTAGATGAAATTCGAATTCTGAGTAACACTATATATGTTTTGATTTAGATTTTATTATTCGAATCATGGTTGCATGACTTTCAAGGATTTATCAATATTACTAATTTTTTCCATCAAATCTTGTGTATTAGGCTTTATGCATGTTCCTGCAACGGTTGTTAATTGTTTTGTGATAACTGGTTGGATGGATTATACTACGTAAGGTGCATCGTGCCGATGAGACTGATCCGTACTTGATTTGAGACGGTTTATGCTAGTAAGATGATTCGTGCTAGACGGACATGCTGATTGGTGTTCATAAATTATCTTTAGGAGATATTGCTACGGCTTGCAATTCTACGGTATCCGGATTGATTTGAATAGTTAATCTATAGTCAAAACATATGTAAGTTACGAGGGGAAGAGCGGATTCAAAACCCTTGAGCTTTTTCCCATCAACTCTCCCTACATTTTTCAATTGTTTAATTACAGTTCAATAGTTTTAAGAAATTAACAATCTATTTTTTTCTCGAATTAATTTAGGAATTAATTGAAATTTCTGTAACTCAGCCTTATAATCCCCGTGGAGCGATACTTGGGATACTTACCGCTATTCGTTGTAGTAGTTATTTTGTTTTATAAATTATTTTTGATACAAAAACAACAAGATCATTTGGATTGTTTGCCAAATGGGCCATTATTATTGGAAATTTGGTATTAGTAATTTTAAAATTATGCACATGAATACTTTGTTTTTTTATCCAAATATTGCACCTTTTTTTTTTTGTTGTAGCAGACTATCATTTAGGAATAGGAATAATATATACCTCTGCAGCTCCATCGCTAATGATCTTTTAGGTCTCATTTAAATTAAAGGTAATGTATTATGAAAGAATGATTTGTCTCGTAAAATGAAAAATAAGTACTTAAAAATAACATGAATAGTTTGGTATGAAATCCATCGTCTTAAATTTCTTGCTATAGATAGAGCAAATATAGCGAACTTTTTCCTCTTTTGGGGTGAAATAAAAAATAACATAAACATAGATAAAGTTAAGGGTAAATAGCTCGGGGGGTGTAGCATAAATAGCGAAATTTCTTTCGACAAGCATTAGTCGGCAACAAGTTGCATAAACAGGGATACAGACACCAGATACATATTAAATCGTCATGTCGAAGCAATAATTCCAAAAAAATTGATAAAAAATTAACAAATGCAAAAAAAAAATTGAATAAGAACAAAAAAATATTAATTCCACTTGATTTATTTAGCTGAACGACCAATTTACCGTCTATCCAACGCGAATCGAACATGAATATCTCCCGCCTATCTTGATCATAAATTTCCCGGCCGTATAGCTGCATGCGCGCATTGGATGAAGTTTCTGATTGTTGAGTCCATCAATATCCACATCTCCACATCTTCTTCCTCCCCATCTTCGAGTCTCCACTCAAACTCTTGCACCAATCTCCTGATCAATGACGAAATCAGGATTTTATCATAGCAGTGGCGAAATGTATACTAAAAAAATAAAAAAAAATGCATTACAATATTAATAGGGGTGGCCCTAATGCCACGACAGGATTTGTTGAAGCCACGACTGTGCATAGTTTCTGACACTTCTACCCTCTAATCAATTTTCTCTCGTTTTCATTATCCCTCTAAGGACATTACACCCATTTTCCCTATAATTTCATTCTCTCTCCTCCCTCATCCTAGACCACAACATTTCCTGAAATCTCTCTACCCCTCACTCACATCGGACTACTGCACTTCTCTGTGCTATGTCCTCTTTTCTTCTTTCTTGTAAACTGAATTCACTGCTGTACATCGATCCGGTTCACATCCCTTTTGACTTGTATATTCGTCTTGCAATCCGACCACCGCAAGACCCACTTTTCTTGATAAACCTAAACGTAAGCATCGTAGTAAAATGATTATTTTGCAAAATTGAGCAGCAATTGGTTTTCTGCCGGAGAGCCGGAGGTAGATCTGATGCTCGCAAAATCAAGAAGCATTTTGTTTTGCTGATTTTTGTAGGATGGTTGTGTGAGTTTTTAGAATGGACCTGAGTTGTATTGACTAAAGATTGAGCACTTTGTACTTTAATGGGACGGAGGTAGAGTGAAGGAATTGTTCAGGTTTGTAGTTGACTAAGGAGGGAGGGAGGGAGAGAGAGAGAGAGAGAGAGGAATGGTAAGCATTTCATACGGCCTCAGGTGAGAGGGTGAAAATGTAAATTAACACAACTTTGTCGTGGCTCCAACAAATCCTATCGTGGCACTAGCATCACCTCATCGGCTCCAGAAAAATTAAAATAACATAACAAAAACTAAACTAAATGATGTTTGTCATTTACAGAGTACAAAAGATGACTAATTTTAATTTTGGGCATCGATAATGGCATAATAATTAAATTCCCTTAATTTTTTTAGGTTAAGTTGTTTTAGTTATAGTGTGGAATATTTTTTTCTTAATAACACATCATCATTTATATTATTTCACTTTGGCGTATTAAATTTAGTTTTGGAATACTTTTTTGGATCTCCTTTGATGAAAAAAAAAAGAAAATTTATTACTAGTATATAATAAAAAATAAGGAAAAAAACCTAATAGTGACAAAACTATATAAGTTGTGGATAGTACACATACGTACTTGTCAGCAGGATAATTCCCAGGTCAAGAAATCCTCCCATAGTAACTTCTGATCTGGTTCTTAATTCTCGATCTCATGAATGTTATAGTTGGAATGGTCTCGAAAGACAATTTAAGGAATCTATCTCCAACTAATTAATTAAAAGTGGCACGAGACATTGAGATATACATGATTATAAAAGGTAAGGAATGCAGCTGTCTCCAAATAATGTTTTCTAATAAACATGGCTATATTTGAATCAGATTGGTCACTCTTAATCTTGGTTAGCTCATTAGTTTTGATTGCATAGTCATAGTTGTAGATTTGATTGGGTTCAAGCAAAAGTAAAATAAATTAAGAATACAAGAATATGCACGTGGTTCTATTCCCAAAGCACTGGAAAATCTCCATAATATATATATATATATATATATATATATATGTGTGTGTGTATATATATATACACACACACACACACACAATCAGTCTCAAATGAGGGGGTCCTCATTTTAGTTAAAATGCGGACCTCCTCATTTCTCCTATTTTAAGATCGAACTTCGATGATCCGAGCCACTCAATGTGTTCAGAACATGATTTTAAGGATGCCCGCGTGAAATTGGCAAAAAAATGATCAGGAAGAGCTTCATCCAAGTAGTTTTTGTTAGAACCATTCGATAAAAAACAAACAAAAACTGTTCGGATGAAGCCCTTCTCGGTCATTTTTTTGCTGATTTCTCGGGAGTACTCTTAAAATCACGTTCTGAACACATTGAGCGGCTTGGATCATCAAAATTCAATTGGAAAAGGGAGGTTCGCATTTTATTAAAATGAGGTGGTTCTTACGAGAGACAGACTTATATATATATATATATATATATATATCCTCGTACTCATTAATTTCCTTATGTTGGCTTGAAGACTCAATGGGGTATCTTTCTGCATGACTCGATATCCAACCTAATAGAATGACTAATTTGGAGATAGATCTCATCCACCGTTTATTAGCAGGGATTCAATTAAAGTTGAGATAAGGTTCGTAAAGACTGATCCTCAATACAAAAATGCATTACAATATTAATAGTCATCGGCTCCAGAAAAAATTAAAATAACATAACAAAAACTAAACTAAATGATGTTTGTCATTTACACATGGAGTATGGAAAAGGACTAATTTTAATTTTGGGCATCGACAATGGCATAATAATTAAATTTCCTTAATTTTTTTAGGTTAAGTTGTTTTAGGGTTAGAGTGTGGATTTTTTTCCTTAATTACACATCATCATTTATATTATTTCACTTTGGGCCATTGAATTTAGTTTTGGAATACTTTTTTGAGTCTCCTTTCTTGAAAAAAAAAGAGAAGATTTATGACTAAAATATAATAATAAATAAGGAAAAAAACCTAGCAGTGGCGAGACTATATAAGTTGGGAATAAAAAAAAATTGTCACTTATAATAATTGCAATTTCTAAAATTCTTGACGTGGCAGCCGCCGCTACTAGACCCCCCTGGTTCCATCCTTGCTCCTGATCGTAGCGCAAACAATTAATCAACGTCAGCTGGAGAGCACCCGGACAAAGCCTCTTTCCCGCTCCCAACGCCATGCCATTGTCTTGTACAAATCACTGGGAGCGTATTTCTTCTCGTCGTCATGAAATCTATCAGGGTTCCATTCTTCGGGTTTCTCCGGCCCACTGGTTCTCGTCCATGGTACACCCGTAAAGGTTGATATCTAGCAATCTAGTAGAACAACGAATTTAAGAATTAATTAAAATGGCCCACCAACTTTTTTTTTTTTGATAATCAATGGCCCACCAACTTGCCAGCCACAAAATTAGAGAACCCAAAATAATGAATGGATTTCTTTGCAAGCTAGAAGCGTATTTAGAGCATACGACTGATTAATTCACACACGCTCCAACCACAATTCTCCTTTCCTTTAACTATATATTTCCCGCCAAATGTCTTAATTTAATACGTTCATATGTCACATATAAACTTTTTTGGCACAATCAAATTAATACGAGAAGATCGAGGAAAAATAAAGAATAATTACCAACCTCACTTAATTCCAGCAAGAACGTAGTAGCCTCCTAATTCTGTATCTTCATGTACATATCGCAGAGGAACTATCGGAAGATCGAGGAATGTGTGTTCTCAGAGTTTCATGGAATTAAAACAGCGTCTAATTAATAATGGAAGCCGACACAGATTTTCCTCGGTAATCTTATCGGACCCGCAAATACTTTGAATTTCTTCGTAAAGGCCTTCCTGTTTATTCGAATGATAATCAGAAGAATTACGAAAAAAATCGTGCGCTTAAGCTGACTCGAACATCATAAGTTATTTTTTTTTTTAAAACTTGAAAAAGTTGACGGGATTAGCTATTGAAAGTAGAAACCAACCTGCAGCTTTGGATTCTTTGCAAGTTTAAACAGGGCCCATTCTGTGGTGACCATGCATAGTAGTGTCTGATGATTCAATAATCACTTCCCAAAGCAAACTAGCAATTTGTTTCTCTGTTAATTAGTGTTTTCCCTTCGGTTAACAAATACTTGATAGATAACAGTTCATCTCCTGCCTAAAATCAATGCAAGTCAACAAAAATAGTTAAGCCACCCCACCATGCAAATCAACTAAATAACCAAGTTAACCAAACGAGCCCTTAATACTGTAAAGGATGGTACTTGTTGGCCGGAATGTTGACATATTGTTAATCTCGCCTTGATAGGATTTTCTATTTACATATTGCTACCGCTATTAAAAACCTTGAATTCAATGGTCTCCGAGGGAGGCGGAGCAAAAAAAAAAAAAGGTCTCCGAGGGAGTCAAAATCATCGAGAATATGTACAATTCAAACGAATCGTAACAACATGAAGGGCACGTACCACGCCAGAAGCAGCTCGTTCACTCTGCTCCTTAATTAGAGCCTTCATCACTGCTAGCCTACCGAACTCCATTTTCTCGATTTTCCTCTCAAAATTCCTCTGTGGAATCCATTTTAGGAAAGGGAAGAAGTCTCTCCACATCTTAACGGGAGCGCAATTTCTATTGGGTCTACCATTAAAATCTTATATATCTCACGTCTTGATAATCTTCCCAGCTCCTCCACATTAATATATTCCACATCTCCAGTGGCGAACCCAGAAATTCTATAAACTGGGGCGCCTATTATTCACAATCTTAAAAAATATTTCTCTGTATATATCCCACTAAATTATCGCTCAATTATTGAATATTGATTACTCATTCTATTTCGCAACCGATTTTTGATAATCTTCATGGCTGAAAATACTCTTTCAACTGTCGCAGTGATAGCCGTAAGATTAATGCCAAAGTCAAGAGAAAGTAAACTAAAGAATATAGTAATTTAGTAATTTGATTTTCGTTATATTTTGGATTGGAAGGAAAACACAAAGAGATAGGACAAAGATAAAGAAATAAAGGAAAGAGATAGAACAAAAATGAAAAAATAAAGGAAAGGGATAGAACAAAAATGGAGAAATAAAGGAAAAAAATAGAACAAAAATAGAAAAACAAAAAAACCAAGGAATGGAGTGCCTAGGAATCGAACCCAAGAACTTGAAAACTTTCACTGCATATTTAACTACCACACCATGCCAATGTTTAGTAATAGAGTAGGAAACTTTTACATATTTATATTATATATTTTTTTAAAAAGGTGCGGGGCATGTGACCCCACGTGCCCCAACTTAGGTCCGCCCCTGCTAACATCCCTCCCTATAGCCTGCAAATCCCATGTTGATTATATATATATATATATATAATAACTTTCACTGCATATCCCATGTTAAAACTGAAGCAATTGCAAATTTCTTCATTGGAAAAACGCTAAAGACCCTCCGTTTTGATTGAAGGATTTTTGCAGAACTTCTTCTTGTAGCTCTTTGAGCTAGCATGATCTGTTTGACATTATTTTAGAGTAGCCACTGATGGACTGCCCACGGGGTAAGTTTAATCCCATAAGAAGTCAAACCACGCAAAATTCGTGTCATGCACTCTGTTTGATTTATCTGACCTTTGTTTAGTTTCTCGATCTCTCATTTGTTAATTTGGTTTGCTTGACACTTTATTTTTGTTCTTCCTCGAGATATTCGTAACTGTCAATTGTTATTGGGTGTGGTTGAGTTTTGGGTGGCCCTCTCCGCAACACAATTACCCATCCGGCAAATACACGAAGGGATATCTTGGGACACATACACGCAGCTCCATACACTCATTCCCATGTTTTTTTTCTTTTTATCGGCAAAAGTAATATTTTATTAAAAGAAAAAAGAAATACAACAAAGGGTTGAAAAATACATCTAGATAGGACAAAGCCCATTCACATATGCATGGGCAAAGCCTATTCCACTTGAAGGCCTAAAAACCCAAATATTTACTACAAATAAAGCTCAAAATATTAGATGGCGAAAAGCCCATATTCTCTCTCTCTCTCTCTCTCTCTCTCTCTCTCTCAATACATGCTCCTAAATACGTGAAAGTTAGTATGTGTGCAAGTGTGTCAACTTGCGCCATTAGAGTATGGGGGTGTTTGGGAGTCTATTTTTTGGCTTTTTATTTTTCACTTTTTGTCTTTTTGGCTTTTGAGATTATGATCAGAATGTATTTTGTATTTGGTAGAGTGTTTAGATGATATGTGCAGAATGCATTTTGTAGTAGGAGCTGCAAGAGTAGTGTTTGAGAGATATGGAATGAAAATGAATTATGGATTGATATTTTTACTATGTTGCCCCCGATTATTAATAATGGTATATAATGTATATAAATAATTTTTTAATCAATTTTTTTTTAAAATTTACTTCCGAAATTACTTCTCATCCACTTCAATCAACTGTTGGATCTTCATCAACAAAAAAAAGGCAACGGTCGGATCTTCAACAAAATAGCCAACTTTGGCTGAGATTACAACCATTCAACTTTACTCTTTCTTTCTTCTCTCTCTCTCTCTCTCTCTCTCTCTCTCTCTCTCTCAACAGAACCGAGAACCAGACCCCCCCTCGTTCGTACCCAAAATCCACCTGCAATTCCTTCACCTTCACCTTCCACTTCTCTTTCTTTCAGTAACCAAGGCGGGTTCAGAAATGGGTCTCGATTTTGCAAGGTTCAGATTCTCAATTTTGCAAAACGGAGGGTTTGGGACGGCGACTGCGAGGGTCTGGTTCAGTTCGTTCATGGCGAAGCTGGCCGCGAACCCGACGTTTGTTTCGAACGGTGACACGATCCGACCCTTATCGGAAATTAATTTCCGGCAACCTTTCGGCGTGCTCTTGCAGATTCCGGCTACTTTTCAACGAAATCAGGTAACTCTGGCTGTCCAAAAATTTGGTAGAATCAGTTGGTGTGATGAGCTGCCCATTATAGTTGCAGATTCCGGTTGTATTTTAGCAACTGCTTTCCATCCCCCCTTCGGGATGCTCTTATATACATGAACTGATATGTGAAGAACTGTGTGTGAATGTGAAAGAAAATCCAGTTGAGAGGATAACGTTCAACGAGGGCTTTTGTGGAAATTATCCCAATAAGGAGTGAGTAGGAAAGTCTTTTTGGCATGGCAGGTGAACGAAATGAGAAAATGACAATTGGAAAAGCTCCTCCTTATCTCTTTCTGCCTTTTATTTTAGAAAACTCAAAACTGAAAATCTATTTTCCGGAAAATCTATTTTCACTCTTTCAACCAAACAGCCAAAACCCAATAATGAGAAATAGAAAATGGGCCATCCAAGCACCCAGAAAGACTGGAAAGTTTTTCCAGCAAGAACTCGAGTTCTAACTCCGACCACTTGTTGTAGTTAAAAAGTTGTGATGTGACCCCTCGCCACTTTAAAGGTTAACCACTCTGCTTATTGGATTATGCAACTAACACCAATGTTTCCTTTCAAAAAATAAACAGAAATGGTCCGGTATGAAATCGTCTTAAATTTCTTGCTATAGATAGAGCAAACATAGCGAACATTTTTTTTGTTTTTGGGGAATCGGAAATAATATAAACATAAATAAAGTTAAGGTTACATGGTTCGGGAACGTAGCATAAATAGCGAACTGTTTTTCCACAAGCAATATTTTTTTTTTTTTTATCAATCGGTAGGCTTTATTCATTATCCATCGGAAGATGTATCCAGCCTCCCAAGTGGAGAATCAAGAGATAGGGCATAATAATTGGCTATCAAATGAGCCACCCTAGCTATTACATGCACAAAGAATAAAACCAAAATTACAAGAATAAAGCATTAATTAGTCGACAAAGCTGCATAAACAAACACTGCATCCACACACACCAAATACTTATTAAGGGTGCGCTCTTGTGATCTTATTTTAGAATCTTAACTTATTTTGGATCTTATTTATAAATAAGTTTAGATTATGCATTCTCCTAAATTTATTTTGTCTAAATAAATTTAGGAGAATGACTAAACTTTAATTAAGTACCAAACTAAGTTAACAAGAATGTACGCACCCTAATTTGCCGTCCATCCAACGCCAACCGAACACGAATATTTCCGGCCAATCTCGATCATAAATTTCTCGGCCGGATAACTGCATGCATCGGACGAAGTTTCATAGTGGCGATTCCAATAATATCCACATCTTTTTCCTCCCCATTTTCGAGTCTCCACTCAAACTCTTGCACCAATCTCCCGATTGTGGTGCTACCGACCACCACCCCTTGCTGAGAACCCGCACAAAGCCTCTTTCCAGCTCCAAACGCCATTGTCTTGTACAAATCATTGGGAACGTATTCCTTCTTGCCGTCGAGAAATCGATCAGGGTTCCATTCGTCGGGTCTCTCCCACTGCTTCTCATTCATGTTACACCCGTAAAGGTTGATAGCAATCTAGGATTACAACAGATTTAAGAATTAATTATTAAAATGGCACACCCAGTACTTGCCACAAATTAGAGGACCCAAAATAATGAATTTCATGAAAAATAAAGAATAAACCAACCTCACTTCCAGCAGGAATATAGTAGCCTCCCAATTTTATATCTTCATTTACATATCGCAGAGGAACCATTGGAAGAGCAGGGTATTTTCTCAGAGTTTCATGGAAAACAGCATCTAAAAATGGAAGCTGACACAGATTGTCCTCGGTAACCTTATCGGACCCGCAAATGCTTCGAATTTCTTCGCAAAGTCTTTCCTGTTTATTTGTTCGAGCAAATTGAAGATCAGAAGAATCGCGCAAGAATTACGAAAAAAATTATGCGCGTAAGCTGACTCAAACATTACCAACCTGTATCTTTGGATTCTTTGCAAGTTCAAACAGGGCCCATTCTGTGGTGATCATAGTAGTGTCTGACGATTCAATTATCACTTCCCAAACCAAACTAGTAATTTCTTTCTCTGTTAGTGTTTTCCCTTCGGCTAACAGATACTTGAGATAACAGTTGTTCATCTCCTGGCTCAAAATCAATGCAAGTCAACGAAAACAATTAAGCCACCACATCATGCAAATCAACTAAATAACCAAGTTATACCAAACGAGCCCTTAACACTCAAGGACGGTGTTGGAGATGTTCACATATTGTTAATCTCGCCTTGATATAGGATTTTCTGTCATCGCTACCGCTATTTAAAACCTTGAATCCAATAGTCTCCGAGGGAGTCAAAATCATAGAGAACATGTACAATTCAAAGTAATCATAACAACATGAAGGGTACGTACGTACCTCGCCAGAAGCAGCTCGTTTAGTCTGCTCCTTAATGAGAGCCTTCATCACTGCTAGCCTACGGGAATACATTTTCTCGACTTTCCTTTCAAAATTCTTCTGCGGAATCCATTTTAGGTAAGGGAAGTAGTCTCCCAAATCTACGTACTGGAGCGCAATTTCTACTGGGTCTGTCAATAAGATCTTTAATATCTCAGGTCTTGATATTCTTCCCAGCTCCTCCACATTGATATACTCTACATCCCTCCCTATAGCCTGCAAATCCCATGTTGATAATTTAAGATGATATCAGAGCTAACAGACAATGGATCCTGTGTTCGAACTTCATCATCGCCTACCTAATGATTAAAATCTACATGTGTTTAGTTTAATTATGGATGAGAGTCTGGCTAACCATGAGGGGGCGGATTGAGAGAATATAAATAATAAAGTCGCCATTTTCTCTAATAACTTAAGCTTTTAGTATTTTAAATAAGTTGACTGTTAACAATCTACTCTCTCTGTTCTATTTTCATTGTTCATTATTCTTTTTGTCTCTTTTGTGTATATTGTTTATATCTTTTAATCGATAATGTTTTTATGATTTCAACAACTTTGTACAATAGAACAAATTAAAATCTATCAAATAATATCCATATTGTATATTTTTCGAGATCCACGTTGAAAGATATAGGCTATGGACACAAAATAGACAAAAAGAATAATTGACAATGAAATTGAGATGGAAGAAGTAATAACACACCCCAATTTCCATTTGTCCTAGGCCCGTTTACATTTGTTACAAAAGGTTAGGTAATGACAGCTGAAAAATACAAATAAAACTCACCTCTTTCATCGCCAGCCCAAAGAACTCTGATGAATAGATAAGTTGACGGTTAACAATTTAATAATCCACCCTAATTTCCACTTGTCCTAGGCCCGTTTACATTTGTTACAAAAGGTTAGGTAATGACAGCTGAAAAATACAAATAAAACTCACCTCTTTCATCGCCAGCCCAAAGAACTCTGAAGAATAGATGAGTTGACGGTTAACAATTTAATTATACACCCTAATTTCCACTTGTCCTAGGCCCGTTTACATTTGTTACAAAAGGTTAGGTAATGACAGCTAAAAAATACAAATAAATCTCACCTCTTTCAACGCTAACCCAAAGATATCAGATGAATAGATATCCCTGAAGTTTACAGGTTGAAGGCCATGGTTCTTCACATGAGCATGGAAGTCTTTTACAACATCATCCATTAAGGTATCTCTGTGAACCCGATGTTGCTTCTGAAAATCGAGAAGACAGAAAAAGAAGAAGAAGAAGTTATGCCAAAATTGTATACATTAGCGAAAGTTAGCGGGCTGTTAGTAATCAACAGAAAGTTCAGAGGTTATCCATAGCCCTGAACCCCAAACCGCCCTTGTGGGGCTTGAACTCTAGCTTTGTGGGGCTCGAATTCTGGCCTCCGGAGATACGAGACAACCAACTCACCAAACTTGGTTTCGCAGAGGAAAATTATGCAACACCAAACCAACCTGAGCATTAGGTCCCACAACATTATGGGTTAGATGTCGCTTCGCTGTTTTGTGGAAGTCGCCATAATCACACAGTGCAACCATTTTTCGATCGAAAGCAGCCCTTGATAAAGTCTTTGATAGGTTTTTTCTTGTGATCGATGAGAATCTGGTCACCATGGCCTTAAAAAAACCAAGAGGGACTATATATTAATTAAGTAGAAAACTAAGTACTGTTAAAACTGAAGCAATTGCAAAACACGTCACTGCGAGGCCGGAAAGATGGGCTTTTTATGCCTTTATATAAAAAAAGGCTCCGTTTTTTGCTAAAAATTTTGCATTACGACTTATTGGCTTTTAAGAAGCTGTTCAAAATTTTGCACTAAATTTTTTTCTCAAAAGTTAAGTTGTTTTCACTAAAGCCAGAGGTGCGGCCGCTTTAGACCTCCAAAATTTAAGCAAAAAATGAGGCCTCATTTCTTATAAGTTATTAATATAGTATATATAATATATATATATATATATATATATTTTTTTTTAAACGACGAAGAAGAATATTTTATATATAACAACTTTTCCATGTTATAGCACAATTCCAGTTCTGGCATCAGTGGCTTGTGCAACATCCCAAAGCCTGGAAGTGCCAGTTTCAACTCCTGGGATGATAAGTTTTGGAAAAACAATTTCCTTTTTCTTATTTTTCTCTTGGATCTAGGTGTAGATAATCATAATATACAACTTTTACACCTCTGTTATACTATAAATTAATTATGCTTTAGTGCTTGTAGCTCTGTGTTGAGGTTTGTCCTTGGTGTTCCGTTTAGGCTTTGAGTGTTTTGTTTAGGTTTTCCTCTAGCTCTAGCAGTTGGCATCTTGCTGTCTTTTTTCGGTCTTAGGTGGCGTTTTCCCAGTGTGTCCTTGTTCCATTTAATCTTTGTAATTATTTATAAAAATTAATAAATGTGCTCGATCTCTTGGGAGTGTTGAAATTGTCCCACGGTTAATTATTTTCTCAAAAACTAGTATATGAGCCTGAGCGGTTTCTCCACTCATTGCCAATTGGGATTGAGTTGGATGCTTTAACATGAATAACTATCATTGCAATTTGATCATATACTCTGTGGCAAACATAGAAAATCCAAACACGTACCATATACTAAACAACATGAATTAGAGATTGCTTTGATACCACATGTCAGAAAAGGTGCTGAGCGTAAGAGTCCATTGTTTATATGATCACCCATTTCCAAGCAAAAGATTAAAAAGATCGAGCTAGAGAGAATATATATACCTCCTTGGCAATGTCCTCGCTGTTGACGACAATAATTGGCTTGGAACCAACTCTTATAGAGAAGATAGGACCATATTTTTTGGCCAACTTAGCAAAGGTCATGTGGGGTGTCCCCTCCCTCAGTTGCAGCGCATTGCCAATCACTGGTAACCCTGGTACCTCTGCACCCACACACAACAAGAAGTTTTATCCATATAATTAATGACAAATTATTACTACCCCGCAACACAAAATGAGTACTTAAAAATAATGCATTTTTTCGTTAAAACGATCCAACAAACCTTTTTTTTCTCCCACAATTTTATTATAGATTGAAAAGTTCTTTTATTTATGGAAAAGATTTGATTTGCTGTTTACAAAAATGCAGTTTTTAAAATTTTATTTAATAATTTAAATAATAAGAAGTTTCAATTGCCTTTAAGTAAGCATGTTATTTTTGAAACGCAAGTAAACGTGTTCTTGGTGGTGTGGTAGCTTAGGTCTTTTGGGTGTTTAAGGAGTTGGGTTCAAATCTCTACCCCTTAACGCTTCCTCAAGTTTTTCCAAATTTGGCTTGCAAAGTTTCGTAAGCGGAGATAGATTGTCTCATATTAGGACCTATGTTTCAGACCCCAAATATCTTTGAGCCAGCACTGATTGTGACCCAGTCCCGACCCAAGTGGATCCGCAATTGATTGTATTCACCCACTTGAGATTACTAAATTTTTGTGAAGGCTAGTTTTTTCCCCGAGATATTTATGTAATCTTGTGATTTTTTTTTTGTTTAATATTGATGAAGTCTTTGTAAACATGTGTTGAACTTTATGTTGAAAGTAAAATGACATTGCCTATTCATTTTTTTTTTTTTTTTAAAGTTGAAGTCAATGAATTGTGCCAACATGCACAAGCCGATCGAGAAACTTCACCATTTGCCCATTACTTGAAAGCACCGAGCTCTATATCTTTATTTTGGAGACCAAATCTCCATATTCAGGGAACATTTTGTAATTTGGCGATCCAAAAATAAATTTGAAGACCAAAATTCTAAAAAGAATATTGAGTCCATCTAAGATTCCACCGCAGAGTACAAAAAATTGAAAAAAAGATGAAGTAAATTACAAAAATCTCTCCTCGATATGGACATTTCGTTTCCAAAATAGATATGATGCTCTTAGGTACTGCAAAAAGCAACCGTTTAAAAAAATATATATAAATAGTGATTTTTGTAAACTCCGCTTAAATTTGGAATAATGCACAAACGCACAACAAATGGAGTAACGTGCATGCAATGTACTAAATTTTCTTCCAAAGGGCAAACGTCCTTGAGGAGTATATATATTACTAGCAGGTGGCCGTGCTTTGGAATGTAACATAATCTCTATAAATATCTATATATGTGGGCATTACTCAGACAAGATAAATGCAGTACCAGGTACTGGAGGGAGTTGAGACCCTCTACTCTTTTTTTGAACTGCAGACCCTCCACTCTTTTGCTCATGAAAATACCAATTGATCAACCACAACAAAAGCCCACCCAGTACGACGGCCGGAGCCGCCATAGCAATGGCGGTGCTCATGGGCGCGGTTGCTGGAAAACAA
This sequence comes from Rhododendron simsii, assembly GCA_014282245.1. Taxonomy (NCBI): domain Eukaryota; kingdom Viridiplantae; phylum Streptophyta; class Magnoliopsida; order Ericales; family Ericaceae; genus Rhododendron; species Rhododendron simsii. Next base: position 33,587,277 of record CM024959.1, read on the forward strand.
TCACGGAGTTTCTTTAATTTACCTCTTGGGTTTTGCTCTTTCAATGAAAAGATAGCTCTGTCAATGAAAGATATATATAGAAGTTCAAGAGAGCTATTAACTATTACTCTCTCCGTTCCTTTTTGAGTATCCTGCTTCGTAACTGTAATTCTAACTTACTCCCTCCGTCCCTTTTTTAAGTCCAGTATTTTATTTTGGGCTGTCCCTTAATAAGTGTCCATTTTGTAAAGGCAGTGGGTAAAAGTTGATGTATTGCCTATTTTGCCCCTAAAATAGATTCCTTTTTAAAAAGTAAGTGAGTAAAAGTGTAATAATGATGGGTAAGTAGGGAAAGTGGAGGAAAAAGTTGATGTGAAAGGTATAATGATGATGTCTTTTTAATAATTTGGAGTTACGAAGCAGGACATTTAAAAAGGGACGGAGGGAGAATTAAAGAGACATCGGCCTTGTTCGTTTTGTAACTTTGGGTATTTTAGTTTTGGTAGTGGGTGAAGAGAGAAATAGGGTAATGATTGGAGAGAGCAGTAATGAGTGGAGAGATAGAGAGAGAAATGAAATTAATAACTGGAGAAATAAGGTAATGATTGAAGAAAGATATAGGGTAATGATTGAAAAACAAAGTTAAAACGAAGTGAAATAGGCAAATGAACAAGGCCATCATCATTACATATTTCACATCAACTTTTATCTCAACTTTCTCTATTTAATCTCTATGGAGATATCATCATTACACTTTTACTCACTAACTTTTCAAAATGGAATATACTTTTAGAGGCAAAATAAAAAATGCATCAATTTTTACCCACTAACTTTACAAAATTGACACCTATTATGGAACAACCCAAAATAAAATATTGGACTCTAAAAAATTGACGGATGAAGTAATAATATAGTGGTTATCAACTGGGTAATTGCAGGCTCAAAAATTATGTGTTTACGTAAATAATTTTCCTAATAATATAGATTTTATTTGATAGATCTCATTGAGATCTTTTAAACGGTGTAAAAAAAAATAAAAAACTATTTATTATTTTTGTTATATTTGAACTTGAAATTACATTCTTTTTAAAAAGGAAGATTTGGAAAGAAAGCAAAATGGGCCTATTAGGGTGGTGAGCAGGTGGAGGCGAAAGGAGGGATGGATCAAGAATTGGATCTACTACGCAGGGTTCCCCCTCAAAAAAAAAAAAAAACTTTTGGACCACAAAATTAACATTATTTTTAGAAATTTTAATTATATTCAATAAATTAATGGTGGTGTTCAAAAAAAAATTCTAAACTTTCTTCGTGCGGATATTTGTCTGATCATCTCCAAAATCTACTCATCAAATACTATTTTTTGGACCCGGGGGCTTTGTTGCCCGCATGGGCGCAGTAGCTCTTGCCCAGGCTCCAAACGGCGCCGTTTATAGCAAAAAATATATTTAAATTCATCCAGTGTACTTGCCCTTAAAGACAAAATTTGATTATGTCTCTTTAAATAATAAGGTCTTTACACCCGTTCGAACGGATTAAAAATTGGAACACTTATTTTTTTTAAAAATTCTTTTCATTTTCTTTCTTCAATCGTTGATAAGAACTCAGAAGTCACGTCTCATTCAAATTTTGTTAATGAATAGAAATTTTTAATCATTTTAATTGACTGTTACGTAAATGATAAATAGAAAAGCTGTAAAAATTAGAATGAATAGTGCAATATGGAGGGGGGGCGAACGAGGTGGCGGGAAGGAGGCGACAAAGGCAGTGAAGGGTGGATTTGGACCATCTGGTTGGGATGGGAATCAACGGGGCAGAGCAAGGGGTAGTGAAGGGTGGATCTGGACCATCTGGTTGGGATGGGTATCAACGGGGTGGAGCAAGGGGCGGCAGCCCCACCCCGGGAACCTAACTGATGGAAAATGTAAAGAGAGAAGAGGAGAAAAGAAACGGGCATTTAATTTGGGCCTTGTAAGGAGATGTGTCTGTTCAAGTACTGTTGAATACGTATTGCTCCAATCCAAGTTGCAATGGTTGGTACATGGTCATTACAGTTCCATTTGTTTGGACGTAAAATATTTTTCGGTAAAATATTTTATCTATTTTTCGGTGTTTGATTGTGTAAAAAATAAGGAAAACATTTTACAAGTAAAACATTTTTCATCAATTGGATGAAAATGACTTGCTCTTAAGTCTTCCGTAAGTTATTTTCCGAAATAAATCTGTGGCATTCTACTGCAATTCTCACTACTCAATTTTTTCAATCGTCAATCCTAACCCACGTTCAATTCCAATAATCACATATCTCACTGAAAAATTTCTCCAAAAATATAGAGTTGCGCTAGGCCGTTTCTCCTTCCACGTGAAACAAATGTAGTACTAGAACATTTCCAGAAGTGTACAATTGAATTGACACCCTCCCCTCACTTTCTCCCTTTTTTAGAAGGCTGTACGTGTCGAACCCCACGGACTAGCTACTTCTACGTAAACAAATGTACACTTTGCTTGAAGAAACAACCGCGGAGCTTCTTTTACCGTGTGGGTTCTGGGACCGGATTCCGTCTATTTGATATATCCGGATCCATCCAAAACACCCCATTCAATTTGAATAATTCAAAACACTTTTAGACGATTTTGATGCACCAAATTGACCGAAATGATCGGTGAGCAAATTGATAGGATCCACTCTCATGGGTTTTGCTCACTCACTTAAAGATAGAAGTCAAAGAGAGCTATTAGTATTAATATAATGGGGTATGTGGGGCCGGGAGCAAGTGGAGGTGGAAGCAGGGATGGATCATGTGGGGTCCCGTGAGCGACGTTTCCCACCCAATTTTATTAATTTTATAATATTATTTTTAGAAATTTTAATTGTATTCAATAAATTTATGATACTATTTCAATAAAAATGTTCAAAATTTTCTTTGTGCAGATATTTGTTTCATCATCTCCATTTCAGTCATCAAATAACTACTTTTCACGCGGCTTTTCATTGTATTTTCTTTGTTTTTTCAATCCACTCATCAAATAACTACTTTTCATGCGGCTTTTCATTGTATTTTCTTTTGTTGTAGATTGTTAATTTGGTTATTTTAGTTGTACGATTCTTTCATATTAATATAATTAGGATGATCTTATCAGTTGGAAAAATATCACTCATGAAATAGTGGGTCCCTCCACTAATATATCAAAGGATGATTATTCCATCCAATATTAATTCCACCATAAAGTACAAAAACTAGAAAAAAAATATTGTGTAAATTACAAAAATTTCCCTCAAAATGAAAATTTAATCTCTAAAATAGATACAAAGCTTGGTAGGAGATGATGCTCTTAGGTACTGCATGCGTAAATTTTCGCAATTGTTTAGTTTTAAAAATAAAAAGTATTGATTTATTAATTCATAGCTAAAACTTCACTTAAATTTAAAATAGCGAAAAAACGCACAACAAGCCGAGTAACGTGCAAATGCAACGGAACTAAATTGTTTTTCAAATGGTAAACGTTCTTGATAATATACTAAGATACTGTAAGATATACAATCATGCACAAACGAACCAACTAACAATAAAAACAAAACAAAAAAGGGGTAGAAAATAATAATGTTCCTTTGTCTGGTACGGCAGGCGATAATGGTCCTAGATATTGGAGTTTTATCCTTGGCTGGCTGTAAGAGGCCATTGATTTTGGTTATGCTGCAGTCTGCACATGTACAGAGATGACCGTACAGAGATGTGGACCAGCTTTGATCACAAAATCATGGGGACCAGTTTCAAAATTACCACTGCCATGGCAAGAGGTTCAATATTCACCAATACGTGCCATGTCAATTTGAAATGTCTATTTTACCCTCGTTTATATACTATTTAGGCCCCGTTCCAGAAACGAAATAAGAACTTATTTTTTGTGTAATAAGAAGGTTTGTTCCTAAAAAGATTGAACAATTACTTATTTTTTGAGAAGACAATTTCAAGCTCAAAAATCATGTGCTTACGCAAATAATTTTCCTATCAATATGGATCTTGTTTGATAGATCTCATTGAGATCTTTAATACGGTGCAAAAAAAATTGAAAAATTATTTCTCATTTACGTTATTTTTGAGTTTGAAAATGTGAAATAAGCTGCTTATTTGGATTTTGTGGAACAAACCTTCTTATTTTTCTTTGAGAAATGGCAAAATAAGTACTTATTTTTTAAGAAGGTTTCTGGAACGGAGCCTTAAAATCCTCACTCTCTTATTTTCCCCCAATTCTCCTTCGTCTCCCCCCCTCTCTCTCTCTCTCTCTCACAAACACATAACTCTGTTTTGTTCCGCCCTTCCATAGACAAAACCCTTTTTTGTGTCCAACTTGAAGATGGGTTTCAATTGTATGTTTTGTTTACAATCCTTTGTTTATGTTTAACCTTATTTAGCATATACTCCCTCCGTCCCATAATGTTTGGCATTTTCGGGAATGCGTGCCATTTTTAAATTACATATATCTTTCAATCCATAATGTTTTAAGCGATTTTTTGAATTTTGTTTAATAAAACAAATTAAACTCTATCAAACAAGATCTATATTGCTTACAAAAAATATTATGGATTAAAAGATATAGTTAATTTTTTCATAAGACTGGAATAGTGAAAGTGCCAAACATTATGGGACGGAGGGAGTAAAATTGACGGGATTGAGCCTAAACTAATTGTTGGACCATTGAACTCAAGTTTTTTGTTGTTGAACCATTAAAAGGGCACGATTGAAACACCTTTTCTCATATTTCTGCGGGAGATTTCTGTGTGTTACATTTTGTCTCTTTTTTTTTTCCTCTTTTTTTTAACAAGATAGGTGGAATAATAAAATTTATCTCGGAAAATGTTAAGTGACCTAAAACATGACTTGATCTGTTGAAATAATATATATGGTTCAAACATATTTTGGATAGAGTCTGATTTAAATATTAACTTGGTCTCTTGAGGATGCTGAATGTTGGCTCAATCAACTTTCCACACTTCATAGTTGACAGATTTTTTATTATTCCACCTATAATGTCAGATTTTCATTGTCTGCTACTCACTGGTGGGCTTTGGTGATGGTGCTTGCTCCTGTTTCTCTTAATGGGGAGAATGACCGGACAGAGGTGTGGACCGACTTTAATCACAAAGCCATAAGGACCAGTTTCAAAATTACCGCTGTCATGGCAAGAGGTATGATATTCACCAATATATGGTGTGCCAACTTAAAATGTCCATTTTACCTTCATTTATATACAACTTAAAACCCTCACTCTCTGATTTTCCCTCAATTCTCCTTCGTCTCCCCTTTCTCTCTACAGTAACGACCACGACTTCCCTAACCCCCCCTCTCGCCCTCTCTCTATCTCACACACACACACACAATTCTGTTTGTTCCGCTCTTCCATAAACAAAACCCATTTTTGTGCCCAAGTTTAAGATGGTTTTCGATTGTATATTTTGTTTGCACTACTTTATTTATGTTTAACCTTATTTAGCAAATAATATTGACGGGATTGAGCCTAAACCAATTGTTACACCATTGAACTCAAGTTTTTTTTTTTTGGTTGAACTATTGAAAGGGCATGATTGAAACACCTTTTCTCATATTTCTAAGGGAGTTTTTTGTGTGGTATATTTTGTCTCTTTTTTTTATTTTCTTTTTAACAAGACAGGTGTAATAATAAAATTTTATCTCGGAGAATGTTGGGTGACCTAAAACATGACTTGATCTGCTGCAATAATATATATGATTCAAGCATATTTTGGATGGAGTTTGATTTAAATATTAACTTGATCTTTTGAAAATGTTGAATGTTGGCTCAACCAAATTTCTACACTTCATAGTTGACAGATTTTTTATTATTCCACCCGTAATGTCAGATTTTCAGTGTCTGCTAGACTGCTACTCACTGGTGGGCTTTGGTGATGGTGTTTGCTCCTGTTTCTCTTAATGGGAAGAATGACCAGATAGAAGCATGGACCGACTTTAATCACAAAGCCATAAGGACCAGTTTCAAAATTACAACTGCCATGGCAAGACGTACAATATTCACCAATGCATGGCGTGCCAACTTGAAATATCCATTTTACCCTCGTTTATATACAACTTAAAACTCTCACTCTCTCATTTGCCCCCAATTCTCCTTCGTCTCCCTCTCTCTCTACAGCAGCGACCACGACTTGCCCTCTCTCTCTCTACAGCAGGGTTTTAGGCCTTCTAGTTTTGGAACGGTGTTGTGTTATGAAAGGGTAAAATTGTCCATACTGTTTCACCAAGGTTATGCGTACCATGTATTAGTGATTAAGACTGGTGGTACCATATAGTTGTGGTTTCAAAACTGTAGACCGTAAAAATGGTAAATAAGGGCTTGGTGCTCCACCTGCCCGTAATTTTCCCTTTCTCTTTACATCTTGGAAGGCTAAAAGAGATGGGGCTGTCAGATTAAGTTTTGTTTTCCAGTTGGGGAGGATGATATCTAATAAATAATAATGGAACAAATCCACACCAGATGCTTTTGGTGGTGCTTTCTGCTGCTATTGCTGTCTGGACCCATGCCCATTTTGTGTGGACCAGTCTGCCACTGTTCGGACTCTATTATTGCTGCTGGCTAGCTTATTGGTTGAATATGCTTATAGGTTCGGACCCATGCCTATTTAACTTGTTCTTTGTAAAATGATAAATATCATTAAATCTTGTACAAATCGACTTGGGACAAAATGATTTTTTTTGCTTTTAAAATTTCAAATCACACGGTGTGTGTGTGTGTGTGTGTGTGAGAGAGAGAGAGAGAGAGAGAGAGAGAGAGAGAGAGAGAGAGAGAGAGAGAGAGAGAGAGAGAGAGAGAGTAGAAGTTAGGATACTCCCACGGTAACTTCCAGTGCAAAATGGTTTGATTTCATGGGGAAAAAAAAAAAACTGATCAAATATTCACTAACTAAAAAGAAATAGTAAAACATATATGTTAAAAAAATAAAAAATGAATTGTCTTAACCGAAAAGAGAAAAGGGTGAGCCCATCAATTCTTTCAAGAGTGGGCAAATTAGTTTTTTTTTTTCCAGTGAAATTGTAATCATGTTTTTTCATTGGGTTGCTTCTTCCTTTCTTCAGGGTACCCATCCCTTAAAATTCGTATTGCTTTTCCTCCTAGTGACTTGTCTTCTTTTTAAGTTGAAGATTTTCCTTTCAGAATGTTGTAGCCTTCTAGGCATATTTCTACGTTAATAAAAAAGTTTTATTAACTTTGAAATAATAGTGTGGGGGAAATAGAATTTGGGTATGAATTTGTTAGATTTGATGAATGGAAAAGAACTTGGGAAAATCATATCCTAAAGTGTTTGCAAAGAAATCGTTCATTTGGGTTTTGTAAGAAACGTTTTGCCTATATTATATGCATATATTTCATTTTGTTTTGTTTTGTTTGTTCCTTCTTTGAATAGGACTGTAAGTTTGAATAAAAATAAAAAAAAATTCAAACATTGGATACTATCATTGGAGAAATCATTCTTTTTAATAGAATTTTGACAATGCATAACACATGCATTGGAAACCATTCCACATAAATGTAATTTTTTTTTTTTTGTTTGTTCATTCTTTGAATAGGACTATTAGAGTATCATCCACAATGCTATAATTAAAAGTAAAAGATTTTTAAAAGTTAACAATATTGATGTAAAATGTGGCTTACAATGTTATAATTAAACTTAGCAACCTTCTTAGAAATAATCAAATTTTAAGTTTTGGATAGCTAAAACATCTTTTGCTAGTAACCAAATTTAATAAATTTCACATTCTCAATCAAATACATTAAATTATTATACAAAAATATTTTATCTCTCTTCATTTTTCCTCTCCCTCTTTCTTTTCAAACAATATTTTCGAAAAAAAAATATTTTTGTTTTTTAGAAAACTGTTTTTTGAAAAGATTTTTTTTCCAAAAAAAAGTTTCAAAAATTCTATTTCTAGTAAATAGTTTTTATTAGTTTCAAAACTGTTTTAGAAAAAAAAATTTCTATTATTCACAGTTTTTAATTTTTTGTAGTTTGAAAATATGATTTGATAAGTTTTGGTTATCTAATTTTGATTATACCATTGTAGACATTTACATGCTAACCTTAACAATCTCCTAAGTTTGAATGGAAATTAAAAAAATTCAACATTGTATACTATCGTTGGAGAAATCATTCCTTTCAATAGAATTTTAACCGTGCACAACACATTGGATACTAATTAAATACTACTACAATAGTTGACCAAAATTTCATTCCTTCTTTTGTTTTGCTGTTAAAATTTTCTTTCTTTTGAGGTGTGTGAATGTCATTGTTTGGTATGGATACCTTTTTAGTTCTCATTCTTCTCCTAAGTTGATTGATATTGTATATATAATTTTAGAAAGGAAACATAATTACATTCAAGGCGTGGATTCCTAACTAAGAATTGAAATTAGTCAAATTCAGGATTTCAAAAAGTAGAATTCTATGACAATATTTTGGAATGCCATTGCCACTTGTCGAATCCAAGTTCATTCTCACGAAACATCATTCTGCATTAGATGTTTATCTTGATTTATATGGGTTTTACCCAGGGCCGGCCCAAGATATCTGGATGCCTTAGGCCAAGTGGTGGAATAGTGACTTACATAAATTTTCTAATTTAAAAACAATAAACAAAAATACTTTTCTATATATAATTTTCATTCATACTATTCAACATGGTAAATATTTTGGCCTTAATGGCTTATGCAGTTGCAATAATATTCAATGGACTTAAGGTTTGAATCACAGTAGCCCCAATTTGTATAATTGGAGGGAATTTTTTTTGGCAAAAAGACACTACAAAAAAATACACTACTAGAATTTGAATCTAGGCATCTTATATGAAAGAACAAACACTTTACCATTGAATCACCAAATGAGTTTGTATTATAGTTGCACACAGAAAATATATATATTTATCTAGGAAGGGGTGCCCCATTTTTGGCCCAAAATGTGAAGGCCCAAGACAGCGACCTCTTAGGCCTTCCCATTGGACCGGCCCTGGTTTTACTTCTCCTAAATGAAATTTGTTTCGTAATCATATCAAACCGTGTCCAATAATTATGGAGTACTTTATATTATTGTGGCTGGGAACATCTGCAATGTCCAATAATTGTAACATTATTTTTAGTAACTTTAACTATATTCAATAAATTTATGATTGTGTTCCAACAAAATTATTCTAAATTTTCTTTGTGTGCAGATATTTGTCTGATCATCTCCAATCCAATCATCAAATACTATTTTCCACGCGGCTTTTCATTGTGTTTTGTTTTGTTGTAGTTTGTTTGGTTGTTTTAGTTGTACTTTTCTTGCATATTAATATAACTGGGATGATGTTGTTGGTCGGAAAAATATCACTCATGAAATAGTGAGTCCCTCCACTAATTATAATTAATAATATGTTTTTAATATAGTAGTGGTCCAGTAGTCCATTAGTCCCTCCACTGATATATTAAAGGATGATAACTCCATTCAATATTCCACCGTAAATTACAAAAAGTAGGAAAAAAGAGAGAGTGCAAATTATAATATTTTCCCTCGATATGGACATTTGATCTCCAAAATAGATATAGAACTTGGTAGGAGATGATGGTCTTAGAGCATCCACAGTGTGGAATAAGCAAAAGTGAATAATCAAATCATGCCACATCAGATTTTGATTATCCATTTAGAGGTTACTAAAGTTAGCAATGTCAAATCTCACATTGGTTATTTTTTGCTTATAATCAAAACCAATGGGATCATTGCTTCCCTCCATAAGTTTTCTCCAAAATTTCCCCCTTCATTTCACGTAAATCTTTTGAAAAATTAGTTTTTGAGAAACTAATTTATGTTAATTGCTTCCTTCCATAAGTTTTCTCCAAAATTTCCCCCTTCATTTCACGTAAATCTTTTAAAAAATTAGTTTTTGAGAAACTAGTTTATGTTAAAAACAATTTTTATAAAAAAATATTTGTTCTTGAAAAAAAAAGTTAATTAAACAGTTTTTGGAAGAAATAAATCAGTTTAAGTTAAAATAAGTTAATGAAAAAATTGTGTAAAAAAATAGCTTTTTGTAAATACAAAATTTTTAAAAAAATAGTTTTAAAAAAATTGAAGAAACAGTCTTAATAAAAAAAAATTTTAAAAAAAGAGTTCATATAAAGATAGTTTTTTTTTTAAGAAAAAGTTTCCGAAAAGAATAGTAAGAATAGTTTTTTATAAATATTTTTTGAAAACATTGTTGAGAGAGAGAGAGAGAGAGAGAGGGAGAGAGAAAAGATTTTTGTATATTGATGGGTGTACTTGATTGAGAAAATATGGAGATCACTAAATTTGGTTATTGGCTAAAGGTTGCTAGTTTTGATTATTCAAAAGCCAAAATTTGATGAGGATGCTCTTAGATACTGCTTGCGTAAATTTATGCAACTGTTTACTTTTAAAAATAGAAAGTAGTGATTTATTTATAACTAAAACTCCACTTAAATTTGAAATAGCGCACAAACGCACAACAAGCCGAGAAACGTGCATGCAATGAACTAATTAAATTGTTTCCCTTCTACAGAAGCAGCTTGAGATTCACGAATTATGCAAGCTAGGCATAAAATATTGTCTTAAATCTTTTAGCTAATGAGATTATAGATCTTTGGAAACAGAATAAAGAGGGTGGTGTCATTTCTGAAAATTGACTTTGAGAAGGCATATGATCACTGTGTGAGCTGGAATTTTCTATTGTATTTGTTGATGAACTTCAACTGTGGAAACAAGTGGTTTAGTTGGATTAAGTCTTGCATCAGTACTACCTCCTTGTCTGTTTTGATTAATGGTTCTGCCACTGATGAGATTTTCCCCCATAAAGGGCTGAGGCATGGTCACCCTATCTCACCTTTTCTCTTTGATGTTGTGGTTGAGGCACTTAACATCTTAATGGAAAGAGCAAAATCTAGGGGTCTGATTAGAGGGGTCCAGTTTGGTAATGGAGATCTTGTGGTAACTCACTTACAATCTTTTTCTGCAATAATAACATCGAAGAAATATTGTGTATCAAAAGAATTCTAAGGTGGTTTCAACACTTATCTGGGCTAAGAGTACATAACTATTCCGAAAGTATGATTTGTGGAGTCAAAATTGCCCCTGATGAGGTAGAAAGAATGACACTTTGTGTAGGTTGTAAAGTAGGGTCTCTCTCTTCCCATGAATTACCTGGGACTTCGCGCCTTTAGGTGCAAATCCAAGGACAAGGAGAATTCAAACATGGCAACCAGTTATTGACACGCTGAAGAAGAAGATGAAACCTTGGAAGCAAAGACATATAACAATGGCTGGAAGACTGAATCTTGTTAACTCCAATATGAGCTGCATGTCTCCCAATTTATTATATGTCCTTGTTCAAAATACCTACTTCAGAGTTGCCAAGCAAATTGAGAAAATACAAAGACAGTTTCTTTGGGGCCGGGGGATTCAGTATATCGATTATCGACAAAAAGAAATTATATCTTGTCAGATGGGATAAGATCACAAAGAACAAAAGATATGGAGGGTTGGGCATCAAAAGAATTAATTATTACTAGAGCATAATTCATCTCTTTTGGCTAAATGGTGGTGGAGATTTAACAAGGATCGACAAGGATGCTCTCTGGGTCAAAATCGTTGCGAGGAAATATGGTCTTCACAACGAGGCTTGGGTTCCTTTACTTCCCAATAGGGGTCATGTCTCAAATATTTGGAAAGATATTTACTCTATAAGGAATGAAGGGAATGGAAAATGGAAGAGTGATCGATGCCTCCTTTTCTGTCAAGTCTGCCTGATCCAAGTGGGAGGAGCAACAATACATGGAAGAAAAAGGCCTGTTTTCAAGTAGGGAAAAATGCGTCCCCTCCTAAAGTAGAACTATTCTCATGGATGGCCATACAAAACTGCATTGTTTCAAAGTCTGTCTTGGTTGATGGAGGATTTTTGTCTCAAAGCTTTGGATTGTGCCCGTTGTGCAACAAGGAAGTTGAAACACCAGATCATCTACTTCTACTGTGCTATTTCCCAGCACAACCAAGGGAGAGTCTCCCCCTTTTTTATGCCTTTTTTTTGTACTGTGCTATTTCTCATGGGAAATGTGGGTTGCAATTATCCAATGGTGGAAATCCGAAAGGTTGCTTTCTTACACGTATGTACCCGAGAGCGGGCCCAAACGAGATAAGAATATTCCAAGTAAAAGTTGTACAAGAAAAAAAGGAATCGAATGTGCTGATATGGCTTGGCCAGGCACCCAATTAAGTCAAATGATTAGCGAACGCGAGCAGGGGCGAAAGCGCGTGAAACTTTTTTTGAAACACATCGCGACCTACTAAGATTCGTGAGAGTGAAGATTGAGAGCACGTGGCGGTGCAAAGATTGAGGGCGCGAACGCAAGTCATTTTGAAGAATCACGTGACTAAAGTTCCGAACGAAATAACCATGATTCTGTTTTCAAGATTTTACCGGGGCGCTTTTTTTTTTTTCTTCACAAACTAGTAAATTAATAATAGGAGAGTATCCCATAGACTGGGGAGATCGCAGTGTTTAATGCACGTGACACAGAAGGTGGTGGTGTTTCACCTTAATTCCAGTCCCGAGGAAAATTGTTTCTTGGGTCTTTGGTCGCCTTTGCCTTTGTGTCCTTCGTTTAATATATGTGTATCATTTTCTCTAAATTATTAATGCCTTGTTTGTTTTACTTTTCTAAAAACATTTTTCAAAAAGATTTCATCTACTTTCAATCATTTTTTTTCTCTATTTCTCCCAACTTATTACCTCTACTACTCTCATAAAGAAAATTTTAAAACTCAATCCAAACAAAACATAAATTTCTTTGCCGAGGAAAAAAAAGAGGTAAAAATCAGAAAGACCCCTCATCTATGTTCCACAATCACTCAACACCCCTTATTTTAAAAACCGGTCAAGGAGACCCCACCATCTATCATCCACTATCACTTAACACCCTTCCGTCAATATTCCATCCAAAATATTGGATGGAAAGTGGTCATATGACCCATGTGACTTAAAAAACTATTTTGTGTCAAATATGCCTTCCAAAATGGAGGGAGAATTTCCCTTTATTTCTACAGGAGAATATGGGCATGTTTGGTTACTTCATTTTTGCATTTTTGGTGTTTGGCTATTTCATTCTACAATCCATTCTCAGAAAATGAGTTCACCGAATTGTGATTTAGAGACAAGAAGCCAAAAAGAGGTTTGGAAGTCCTTTTTTTTTAAATTTGGGTCAGCATAACATTGGTGGAATGGGCCCGTTTGCATTTTTCTTACCAATCCATGATCTCTTAAACGATCAATTAGGTCGATTGTATTGCTGCAATGATTAGTTTTTTTTTATTGGCAAAAATGAATTTTATTAAAAATGGGAAAAGGGGAAGGGGATCCAACAAATAGTTGGATAAGAAAAGACAAACAACATATATGGAACACATGAAGTTTTTTCTTGTTTTTCATGATCCCCAAAGAAAAAATGAATGCAAAACAGAGAAAAAACTCCAAACACAGAAACCTCATGAAGAAGTTTCCTACACGATCGAACATCTCAAGTCTCAGCCAACTAAAAAATGTGTCTTCCCTTTTTGTACATTTTCCATTAAGGCTTAGTTTGTTTCAATGTAAAATATTTTTTAAAAAATAAACTTCAAACTTTTATTTTTCGGTATTTGATTGGCACTTGAAAATATTTTCAGAAATCAACAAAATAGTGTAGAGAAAGGGAGGGGGACTTAAACGGTGGAGAGATATGGGAATATTGGAACTAAACGGAGGTCAGGACTGACGATCGAGGATACTGAGTAGTGAGAATTGTGCACAGTAGAAGGTACATAGTAGGTTCATTTCAGAAAATAACTTACGGAAGATTTAAGGGTCAGTCATTTTCATCCAATTAATGGAAAATATTTTACATGTAAAATGTTTTCCTAATTTTTTGCACAACCAAATACTAAAAAATAGATAAAACATTTTACCGGAAAATATTTTACTCCCAAACATTTTTAACGGAGCCTAAAAATCATGATTCATCATTACTCATTCTCTCTTTTCCCACTTCATCAGGAAATGCTCTTTTTAGCCTCAATGGCCAATCCTGTTAGTTGAATACAAACGAAATCATCTTAGAAAGTGCTGTTGCATCACAACTTATGTGATCATAATCTAAATAATTATGGTGTTGTTACTGGCCACTGGCCAGTATAGTCATTGTCTGCCATCCTCATTTGTCTGCTACCCCTATCTAAGCTTTACTCTCACTAACTCATCATTGTTCAAAGTGCCATATGCTTGATGCAACTATACATATCTATGTAATTTCTGTAGAGTCGGTCTCAGAGTAAGCCCCACAAGATCTGGGTTTGGACAACCCCCACCATGGGATAGTAAAAAATGTAAGGAGAATTTGTTTCCTTCGAAACAAATTAGAAACACAAATGGAACCTTAGCTTTTTTTATTTTTTTTTAATGTAATTCAAGTTAGAAGCACAAATGTAACCTTTTTTTTCTTTTCTTTTTTTAACTTGTATGTTTTTAAAAAAAAATTTAGGAGTAAATAATTAGTGGCAACCAAACTTACAGTCGGGTTTGGATAACCCAAACATCAGAATCGGCATTGGGCCGGTTTGGGTATGCCCTCCTAATCTTGATGCCCTCCTCTTATTCTGGAAGGAGCCTTTCTGAATTTTTTCAACAACAAAAGCTGTGACAAAGAGGAGATCATTGATTTGGTTAAGACAAGAATGGCTTTGTGGATCAAAGCTAAGTACAATATCACTGATGATTCCATAGAGGATTTCAAGAGATGTTTGGATGGAAACAGAAGGCTCAAAAAGAAATCTGATCTTTGGTTCTAGTTCTTTTCCTCCTTTGGGGTGGCGGTGTTGGTTTGGGCTTGTTTTTCTGGTTGGGGCTTGGTGTTTGCTCCTTTTTCCTTTTTTTTTTTTTTTTGGGCCTTTCTGGTTGGGTTGGTTGCTTCTTCTTCTTCTTCTTCTTCTTCTTTTTTTTTCTCTCTTTTGGGGTCTTCTTCCTAAGGTGTGATCCGTGTGAGGGGATTGGAGAAGAGGGTCAGGTGATTTTTTTTTTAATTTCTTTGCTCTTTTTTTTTTCCTAATAAGTAAAGACTGCACCGTGTGCATAGTATGTATTATCGCTGCAGATAAATGTATATACAATTGTATTTATGACTTTAGTCTTGGACATTTTTGCGGTTTGACAAATTCAAGGGTACAATAGGTTGTCTTGAGGTTAATTTGTTTCATTCTGGGTATGTTGAGGCCCATATGATGTATTTGGGCTTTGTCCACGGGTGTTCGGGTTTTGTCCCTCAGATGTTTGGGCCTCGGCTCATTCTCCAATTTTTGGTTGGATCCTCCCCTTCTCTCTCTACTTGATATACCCCTCCCCTTCTCTCTCTACTTGATATACCCCTGTCAAATTTCTTGTTAAAATTTTGTCGTTTAAAAAAAAGGGTACAATAGCAAACATAATTTTATATAAAAAAAATAAACTAAAAAAGTAGTTAAGTTTGTATAGTGAGTTGGAGTCCCAACTGCAAAATCTAAAAAAATGAGTCTTCAAAATTAGATGAGTGGATTGGAGAGTGCTAAATTTTCATAATATATTTTTGTGCAAACACACTTCTTTATGCGTTAATTATGAGATGAAGTTACATATATAGTCACCAACATGTATTTTATCGAAGGAAAATGTATTAATTTAAGAATTTATAAATGTACGGAAGTTTCCTATTTTATGTGCCCCACTTTTCTAAATCCATTTGTGGAAGTCATAATATTCGGAAAATCTTAATCATTCGGTAATCAAAAAAAATTAATCCACGGCACCCCCTTATTAATATAGATTGATCCCTTCTTCAAAATCATATTTGAACTGTTCATTATGTAAACGTCTTGAAGCGATGCGTAAAAGAACCTAAATTTTTGTTATTCCACGCACATACAATTCTGGGGATAATGATTCAAGTTATCATAGTTTTGTTATTCCTACCGTGGTAATTTATCATAGCATAGACGACCAGGATGGGGCCAACACCTTCTGCAATATATACTTCATTTATAGATTCTTTTACTGGTTCACCTTCTATTTGGTTTATTTTAATGGAATATTGGATCCTCTAGTTGTGTCTATATATTTGTAGTTTTTCTTTTTATATACTTTGATGATTAGAATTTAAAATTGCTCAATGTTTTTTATCTTTCGTGTAGACCATCAACCATATCAAAATTCCGTCACATATCAATCAATACCTAATCACTAGATATATATCTTGATATATGTGGGTTTTACTTCTACAATGAAACAAAAAAACCTTTTTCTAAAATAAATGTATTTCGCCAATAATTATGGAGTACTTTAAATTGTTGTATGGCTGATGACATCTGCAATGTCTAATAATTATAACATTATTTTTAGAAACTTTAACTATATTCAATAAATTTATGATTGTGTTCCAACAAAATAATGAGCCCCTCCACTGATTATAAATTAGTTTTTATTTTTGATATATTAGTGGTCCATTATATATTTCAGTGGTCCATTAGTTCCTCCACTAATAATATTTTAGTGGTCCATTAGTCCCTTCTCCCCACCCCCCACCACACACACACACACATATTTTGTATAATTTACACAACACTCATTATTTATTATATGTCCAGTTCAAGTTCTGAATAAGAACTATCCAAGTAGAAAGAAATAGGTGCACGTGCTTGTTGGTTTCATGTGCACAATTTTTAATAAATGTTTTTAATCTATTTTTTTCACTTATTACACCTTAAAACCTCCCTTTAAAACCCAAATAAAACAGAGCCGTCAGTTCTTATTATCAAATTGAGTTCAGAGAAGGACTTTTTTTTTTTTTTTTTGCTCGGCAAACGAAACTATTTACAAAAACTCGAAAGGGTACATCGAGGGGAGAACAAACAAACGAAAACAGTGACTAGCCCATCCAACAAAAAGTTGGACAGCCACTACACCTCAACAGAAACTACAATTTGAGCTTACGAATACCGTCAAGAAACAATTTAAACTCCTCCACCAAATAAATCTTGATTCCGAACTTGGTCTTCATCCACAATGCGACTCTAGTTTTCACCAATTCTCCTACTACCTCAACACTCAATAATTC
Source organism: Rhododendron simsii (assembly GCA_014282245.1). NCBI lineage: Eukaryota > Viridiplantae > Streptophyta > Magnoliopsida > Ericales > Ericaceae > Rhododendron > Rhododendron simsii. The sequence goes on from CM024959.1 coordinate 33,604,437, forward strand.
CAATCCTAAGGATTTGTTTGCGTCCCCTTTTTGTTTAGTACTACTTTTCACTCAATAATTCCAGGGTAAACAATAATGATGCATGCATGATTACGAAAAAGAATATCCAATCGTTGAGGGATTTTTTTGCTTCCCCTTTTTGTTTACTTTTCACTCGGATAAACAATAATGATGCATGCCTGATTACGTGCTCCAACATGCTGACGAATTTTTTCAAACTTCAAAGGGCATATTATTGGGATTGTTAGTGATAATACTATCTCTTTCTTAGATTTTAGATTATTGATTTTGTTTTAGATTCTAGAGAAGCAATTATAGTGTTTACTGCAATTTTAGATTGTAGATTAAATGTTACAAATTAAAAGCCGAAGAATAGTAATTGCTGTAAAATTTGCAAAATAAGATTGTTGCTGTGCAGTGGCGGCTCCGGAATTTCTCAGGAGGGTGTTCAAAAAAAACTTATATACAATATGCTACTCAGTATTCTTGATGGCGATCGTCGCTAGACAGGCGGCGACCCACTGCCCAGGCACCAAGCCCTCCTAGCCGCCGGTGAGCAATTCGACATTTTCTCTTAAATATTTTATAAAAAATCAGGAGATTATTTTTAAGGCAATATGGACTGAAATAAAAAAAATAAAAGAGAACATTAAAAAATATGGTTACAAAATTAAGTGCTCTAATTTTCAATCCGTTTGATCCTATGCGAATATCTTATTTTTATAATCATTTTATCCCAAAGGGTCATAATTAATATTTGTCTCTACAGCTTTCAGTGTCTACTCTTCATTTGGTTCTACGGCTCTCTTAGGGCTCTCATTTAAGAGTCATAAAGTCAAAAATTAATTATAACCATTTAAAATGAAATGATTAGAAAAATAAGAATTTTGCAAACGGATTAAAAATTGGAGAATATAATTTTTTTAGACTATTTATATATTAAGAAATATGATTACAAAATTAAAAACTGTCTCAAATAAAGAGCATAAAGAGCCATAATTTTACCACTAATCAGTGGTCATTGATGTATGAACTGGGTGTTCATTAATGTATGAATTGAGTGTTCAAAATACTTCTAAACATGGATTATTGTAAAAATTCTATACGCATTATAGCCAAAAAAAAAAAAAATTTGTTTGGAGTGGTCATGTGACCACTGTGCTCAAGCTGTGGCGCCGCCACTGTTGCTATGAATCTATTTTGTCCTTGACCAAGAGGTATATATCTGCTAGAATGGCAATAATAATTTTTTCTTTATTCTACTCACATGTTCTCCGAATTTATAGACATCAAAATCTTTAGTTTCTCAAAAATCAGCTTTTCAGCCTTAAAACAACTTTAAAAAAGTTGGTGATTTTTAGATGCAGCTTCTAAAATCTGTAGCAATCAATCCACCGCAAATGTTTTGAAATCAGAATTTCATAATCTGCTCTCAAAATTTTTCTCAAACATGCACTATTGTTACTCGTTAGAAAAGTGAATTGCCAATAACAAAGCTTTCATTGATTGATGTGTTTCATTAACTAAAATAAGTACTTATTTTTTGAATTTAAGATGATGTATATTGTGAGAAAATGACATGTCTTGCAAAGCGAAAAATAAAAACTTAAAAAATAAAAATCTTAGTGGAACGGGCTAGCTCTTTTATATAGACAACAAGACTTGGTGATTAAAAAATCTAAATAAATTTAAAAATATTCATAATTAAAAAAAAAACCAAGACTAACTAGGGAACAAGAATAATATCATATAGAAGTACTAAACTAAAACATAATAGTAAAATCTAAAAAAATATGTTAATTAACATAGTATCTCCTAATCTTATTCTAACAACTATGATGCATGATTTACACTGCACAAAAAAAAATTAGTTTAACATTAAAGCTCATTTTCGGAGTGAAAAATTATCTTCTTTTTCGGCCCATATATATCGAACCAAAATCCTAGCTATGCCAATTTTTGTTTCAACTAGATTTTGTTTCAGCTCAAGTCTCGCCTTCCCCCTTTTCTTGCCGTGGTGTAATAACATGTCTATGCTGATCAATTCCAAGTGGTTGGTCTGGTGGTGGTGGCGGCGGTGAGCGTGTGGACTACCTCACCTCGATGCAGATACGTGATGTAAAAACAGCTGTAGCTAATAGAGGATTGGAGGGAATAATTCAAGGTGAATACAAGTTGATCCGGAACTGATATTTTCATAAGGTTGTTGTTCATGCCTAGCTCTAACCAGTGAACAGTGCGGAACCTCAAGACATCGTCCCAACCGAAGGCACAATAGCAGGTCCCATGGTCCCAAGAAAAATGGAGACAATACCTCACAAACAAGGCCTCAAACAAGCAAGAGCACACAAGAACTAAAAACAAGACAGAGAGTCAGCGTGCAAGTGTTATGGAGAAAAAGAAAACCAGCCTGAGCACTGCTTCACTGTTATGGAGATAGAAAATCACGCATGAAGAAGAAGGCAGTGGTGTAATTTTGTACAGATTGACCCACAAACAAGCTCATGGGCGGTGCTAAGTAGAGGGGGGAATGGCATGGAACACCCTCGGTTTCATAAATAGTGTAATTTTATACTTATGGAGTAGGCACTTTTTGATGTCCGGACAATTTGATTTTTCACACAAACGTTGAAAATGTAGCGATTTAAAAGGTGAATAGTTTGGATTATAAAAAAAAATGTCTCGATGGCTTTCATTTAGAATTCCGAAGAATTGAATCAAGACTTTATTCATTATAACAAAAAACAAATATCAATATTGATTTAGTTTACGCTTTATAACCTTTTTCTTTCACATGTTTACACCAAAAAATAAAAAATTAACAATATAAGTGGAGTCTCATTAACCAGCGCCACCTTGAAATATAAATATTGGCTTCACCACGTAGCTCCAAGCAATGGACCAAAGAGCTGGCCTTGTGTTTGCCATGCTCAATTTCTTGGCCTTATAATTGCGTGCATTGGATGAAGTTTCTGATTGATGATTCCAACAATATCGACATTTTCCCGTCTTCCAGTCTCCACTCAAACTCTTGCACCAATCTACCGATTGCAGTGCAAGCAATCAGCATGGCTTGTTGATAACCCGTGCACGCCCGCTTTCCCCCTCCAAACGCCATTGTCTTGTGCATATCATTGCGATCGTATTTCTTGTCCAGAAATCTATCAGGCTTCCATTCTTCGGGTTTCTCCCACTGATTCTCGTCCATGTTAAACCCGTAGAAGTTGATAGCAATCTGTAAGACCAACAAATTTAAGAGTTAAATGGCTTGGCCACTTGCCAAAAGGGCAGACTCTTGGGAAGGAGAAAAGAAGATCAAACCTAGCAACTGCTAGCTGCGGCCATCAAGATATGATATCATTTCTCGTTGTCTTAAATTATTAAATAGAAACAGGGTAATTTAAAAGATGAAAATTGTTGAGGGAATTGAGCTGTTGGAAAGAGATATAAATAAAATAGTGTTATAATCAAACAGACGAATGTTTTATATATATTTGTTTAATCACTCTATTTACAGAAGAAATCAGTTTTAGTTTTCCAGAAATCCTTGAAGAAAAGATAATAATCAATAGAATGTCACAATTTGTCCTCATGCCAGGCCTTCCACTACGGGCCGGGTCTGGCTTCTCTCTAGTCCAATGGTTTGGACTAGATGAGACAATCTAGACTGAGACCGTCCCTTGGTAGATTGAATAGTTCGGATTTTTTCATACACTCTTATCAGTAAAAGTGTAAAATACATCCAAACCGTTGTTTGCAGCAAATGAACGGTTCCGATCATAGCTGCCTCCACCTGTCAAAAACATGGACCGGAGAGGATCCATTTTTTCTCACTAAACCACCATTTTGCTGAACATATACTAGTATAAACATAACAAGTAGATTTTCGCAAATGGCCAGTCCTTGTCCATTTTTGAGTTTGAGTCTACAAATTTCGGGGACTCAAATCTTGTTGGATTTTGAACTTAGTAAAAAGGTGATTTTGGAGGCGAATCATTCTCCATTTTAGGACAATGCAGCAGATTTGGGGATCCTCTAATACCAGGTTCTGTCCGACTGGCGGTGCCCCAAGGCCACCAAATTATCTTTCCTAATACATAGTCTTACGGTTCGATAATCTTTTATATCTAAAGGAAAATACCTCAGTTCCAGCAGGAATATAGTATCCTCCAATTTCTGTATCTTCGTGGGCAAATCGAAGAAAAGGTATCAGAATAGGAGTGTATTTTCTCAGTGTTTCATGGAAAACGGCCACCAAATACGGGAGTTCACACAACATTTCCTCAGTGATCTTGTCGGACCCTCAAATGCTTTGAACTTCTTGATAAAGACGATCCTGTTTGATCGGGGAAAGAAATAGAAGAAGTGCGCGTAAGCTAAGCTGACTCGAACAACCCGAGTCAAGGGTCATCATTTAGCCCGAAGGCCCACAGCCTGCCCGAAGCCGCTCGGCCCATTGGGCTTTTACCCGGCCTAAGCCCATGAAACGGGCGGGCCGGCATAGCCCGTAGTTTGTAATGGGCGGGCTTAGGCCTATGAATTTTTACTCGGCCCGCCTGTAGGCCAGGCCTGTGAGCCCGCTTGGTAGCCCGCCCATGGTACCCGCCCATTAGCCCAAAATCCCACAAAATCCTTTCTTTTTTCCTTTGCCCAAGGAAATTTAAGCCCGCTCGGCTTTTGGCCCGCTCGTTGGCCCGTCTGATTTTTGGCCCGCTAGCCCGTCAATTGGGCTAGCCCTGTGGGCCAGGCTTGGGCTTCAATTTATGGTAGATAGCCCGGCTCGCAAAAAAGTAAAAGCCTGGTTGACCCGGCCCGTGGACGGGCTTGTGCAATGACTTGACGGGCCGGGCCGGGCCGATGATGACCCTTATCCCGAGTTAATGATTTTGTTTTGTGAAATTAGCGATTGAAAGTGGAAACCAACCTGCAGCTTTGGATTCTTTGCAAGTTCAAACACGGCCCACTCTGAGGTGACCATAGTAGTGTCTGATGCCATAAGAATCACTTCCCAAAGCAACATAGCAATTTGTTTCTCGGTTAGTTCTTTCCCTTCCCTTAACAAATAGTTCAGCTAACAGTTCATTTCCTGGCTCAAATCAAAGCCAAGTTAACAAAATGGTTAGGTCCCACACCATGAAATGTTCAAGACAATGTTTAGTTAAAGGACCGTTTGGATCAAGACCAAGTAAAAAGCATTTGCCTTGCCCCTGGGGGTTGTAACGTGGTTTTGTTCAATCAAAAAAAAAAATTATCCACAAAAAAAAAAAAAAAAAAAATTGATTGATAATAGGGTTGTTAACCAACTCAGCTAAAGCTAAGCCAACTGCTAGTGTTACAGCTCAAGACTTAAGCTCAATACTCCACTTAGTTAGAGATCGTGCAATCTAGCTGAGCAAACAGATTCTCTTCTTGATCAGAAGCAAGACTCAAATGAGCTCAAGACTCAAGAAGATCTCCAATTAGTTAGAGATCGTGCAATCCAGCTGAGCTGGTAGATTTAGCTCAGCTGGACTGCACGATCTCTAACTAATTGAAGATTTTCTTGAGTCTTGAGCTCATTTGAGTCTCGAGCAATAACACTAGCAGTTGGCTTAGCTTGAGCTGAGTCGGTTAACAAGGGTTACAAATTTTCTTATCACTTGTTGGCTTTCTTTCATAAGCAATAAGGCAACCCATATAGATGCCAAACAATCTGAAGGGTTTAATCGGTTGGTGGATCCGGGTCTTAAAACATTGATTGAACCAAACAGGTGGTTAATACTTAATTGGCCAAATTAAGGCAGGGTACCTCTTCAAAAGTGAATCGTTTACTCTGCTCCTTAATGAGGGCCATCGTCACTGCTTGCCTACGGGAACTCAATCGCTCTATTTTTCTTTCCAAAGTCTTGTTTGGAATCCATTTTAGGCAAGGGAAGAACTCTCTCCAATCTACGTCAAGCGCAGCCTCCACAAGGTCCTTGAATAAAATCCCAAATATCTCGTTTTTTGATAACCTGCCAAGCTCCTCGACGTAAACAGATTGCACATCACTTTCTACAGTCTGCAAATCCCATCCCATTTTTCACCTTTAATAGGTCCTGTTGAAAGATTTTGCGAAAATGATGGGTAACGATAGTTTAAAAAACATAATACTAATAAAAGCTCACCTCTTTCATTGCTAATCCAAAATGTTCAGATTGAAATACATTCCTGAAGTTTACAGGTTGAATACCATTGTTCTTCACATGAGCATGGAAGTCTTTTACAATATTAGCTATCATGGTATCTCTGTGGCCCCGATGTCGCTTCTGAAAATTGAGAAGAGATATTTGGTAAACGTGAGAAAATAGAAACAGATTATTCAAACGGAAAAAATTGCACACACTGACTCTAGAGGAGAATTATGCAGCACAAACCTGAGCATTTGGTCCCAAAATTTTGATAATATGTCGCTTCACGGTTTTGTAGAAATCGTTGTAATCACTCGAAACAACCATGCATTTGTCAGAAGTAAGCGTCGATGGGGCCTTTGGTAGCTTTCTTGTTGAGATGGATGAGAATCTGGTCACCATGGCCTCAACAACCACCAGAGGCTGTAAGTTATCAACATCTACAATATTATCCAATGTACTTGATAACGAAAGCGCCAATCTTTTGCTAAAGTAGCAATTTGAAGCATCATTTTGTGTTTCATTGTAGAATGCGAAGTGCACATCGCTAGGATGTACGGTACGATATATTACGTTTCATACAAACTTCATCTTATGTAGGCAGGGGTGGACACAATGGGGTGTTCGGTGCCCAGGCTCCAGCACAATTGTACTAGTTTTTTCAGTTTATTTGGAAAAAATTTATGAGATTTGGCCTGCAAATATACCTTGTGAATTCTTGAAATTAATCTTTCCGTGAAAACTCCCTAGAATTCCAAGTCATTAACCGTTTTTCCAGTCGCCTATATATATTCTGTAAGCTCCAAAAGCCGAGCACCCTTTTGGTCGTCTAATTGATGCCCCAAAACACACGTCTATATGTACACCATATTTATCGAGTTGCAATTGATTTACCGTTCCCTTTTTAGAGTGTCTGTTTCAGGATTTTGAGAAGGAGTTATGTATGACATGCAATGAGTGAGAACGTGTTAGTTGATAGTTTTGTGTTCAATCTGGCTTGGAAACAGGGGAAATTCGCTCAAGAGAACAATGACCTCGAGCGCATGTCAGGGCGATCGCTACTGGATTCCACTCGAGCGACTTCTTTAGTGCTCGAGCGATGATGTTGTCAGGTTTTAGCAACAGTATAAATAAGAGAACATTAGGTCAGGAAAGGTAATGAGCATCTCAGTACCGTTGCCAAACACCCCGCTTAACAACATCCCCGGATCTCCATTGTTTATATATATTCACCCATTCCAAGCAAAAGATGAAAAACATCGAGAGAGAGAGAGAGAGAGAGAGAGAGAGAGAGAGAGTACCTGAGAGAGAGAGAGAGAGAGAGAGAGAGAGTACCTCCTTGGCAACATCGTTGTTGTTGAGGACAACAAAGGATTTGGAGCCAGCTTTGATATAAACGATAGGACCATATGTTTTGGCCCAATTGACAAAGGTCATGTGGGGTTTCTTCTCCCTCAATTGCAGCGCATTACCAATCACTGGTAATCCTGGTACCTCTGCACCCACAAACACCGGTCAACTTTTCCAACCCATTCTCCATAAAAAAAGAAAAGAAAAAGGAATGGTGAAGCATCTTCTTATAGAGCGGTGCAGAGTAGCTGATCCGGCTGCCATCTCGGCAATCAACGGCTCGGATCTTAATCGAGCAATGGACGATTCAATTTTCAATATTCTCATATTCGATCCGAGCTATCTGTGTCGAGATGAACAGCCAAATCGACCACTCTGCACCCTCTCAGCTGGGAGCTGCCGAGCAGTATCCCGGGTCAAAGGCCAAGAACAAAATTTTAGAACAAGAATCTTGAGCATTGAGAATGTTTTTTTTCTTTTTTGCATAAGTAATATTTTTCAAACCACTGAAACATAATTTTCAAGAGTCGATGTCAGAAAATGGCTTTGACAAAAGTCAACATGCAATGGCCAACAAACTGGTAAGCCAGTACTATAATTAGAGATAATTACAACTTCAAGTTAAATATAACTCCAAGTAGTTCGGCCAAGTCGATATGAGAAAGCAATAAGTGTTTCTTCTCTATGAAATCGTGTATTCGAATCCAACAGAGGCCAAGCATTCTTTGACTTGGGGTCACCGGAGGGTTTGCCATGTAATGGTCTATGTGTGTACGCCTCCCCCCCTATTTTTTATACGTTCATGGTTTGGGAGATCTTTCTCTATAAGTCCAATGCTGTATAGGTCCGTGACACGTACTTTTATAATACAGAGTATTACCCCAATGGAAGACGCGCCGCGCAATAAATGCACATGCGCGTCTCTCTTCTCTGTCTGTCCACTTCTCTCTTGTCCTTCTCTGTCTCTCACTTCCCTTCAGTTGACTTGCCACGGGTAAATAGTACTATTACATTGATTATGCTGACATCTCTCTCTCTCTCAATCTCTCATGTCGGCTCTCTATCTCTCCCCCGTCACTGTTTTATGTGTAATAAAAATTATTAACAGGTTTTATATTTATTAAAAAGAGTAAATTACAATAAACCCCCCTCAACTAATTTGTATTTTCACTTAACTCCCTCCGACTACAAAATCCAACAGTGTGCACCCTCTAACTATCCAGAATTGACACTTAATACTCTTTTGTTAGGTCTCCATAGAAAAATGCACCGACGGCCTTCTCCGGCCACCGGGTGGCCAATCCGAGCCGTCCAAAGATTTTTTTAAAAAAAACCGAGTGGGCTTACGCGAGAATCAACGGCATCCAACGTGCTTAGGTGCTCGATCCAAACACCCCAAGAATTTAAATGGGGTGTTTAGATCGAGCACCTATGCACGTCGGATGCCATTGATTCCCGCGCTAGCCCACTCGGTTTTTTTTTTAAAAAATCTTTGGACGGCTCGGATCGGCCGCCCGGTGGCCGGAGAGGGCAGTCGGTGCATTTTTCCTACGGAGACCTAACAAAAGGGCGTTAAGTGTCAATTCTGGATAGTTAGAGGGTGCACACTGTTGGGTTTTGTAGTCGGAGGGGGTTAAGTGAAAATGCAGGTTAGTTGAGGGGGGTTTACTATAATTTCCTCGATTTAAAATAAAAAAGGAGAGAGAGTGAGTGAGTGATGAGAATCAAATATTGAGAGGGGGAGAGGGAGAGAGAGGAATATATCTATGTCTATATAATTGCTATTGCTTTAAATGTCTATATCGGACATTATCCAGCGGTTTTGCGAAAGGCGTCCTGATTGAACGAAATGGACTGGTTTTTTTGGCGCCGAAGTACCAGTCGGACGGAATGACTAGAGAGGTTCGCATGAATCATATGGGAGAAAGGTTCACTTTGGGAGAATTTATGTCTGAAAGGACTTTGTCAGACATGGAATTATGAAATAAATGCGCGCAGACTTATTGGCGTCTAGCTACCTAAGTAGGACCGGCCTGGAAATTCTCCTAAAAATATTCGACAAAATCTATACATACTAGATTATTCTACGCTACTGAAAATCTATAAGGAAAAAAAATGGATGACCAATTGTCAAAGATTGAAAGTGATTGCTTTGATTCAGAAGAAGCAAATACTGTAATCGTCAAGGGTATGGTGTCGCAACGTAGATATTCAGGGATGTCGTAGTGCACTCCTGTGTAGCCGTCCACAATTGTTTAGTGATTAGAGAGTTTAGTGCCATTTCAAAATCTTCTGGAAAAATATCTGCTAGCTTTTGAGCTTCCAAGATTTTGAAAATCTATGTAAGTTTGTGTTCTCCCATCTATGGCCTGTCATCTGCCTAGCTTTCTACGTTGCCAAACAATACCCTTGATGATGATTACCTGCTTCAAACGAATCAAAGCAATCCCTAAATTTCAATCTCCTAACAGTTGGTCATCCATTTTTTTTTTCCTTATCTATTTTCCAATCTTGTCTCTGTCAAAGTTTTCTTTATCCAATCAAGGAGATATGCTCAATTTTTCAAGTTTTTCTAATGAATATAGAGTTTGAAATTATGCGGAAGCGTTTAATCTACTCCTAGAGGGGGGGGGGGGGGGGGGAATAGGAGTTTTAATAAAAATATACCAATTTTCTGATTTAAAAATAAATAAAGATGAACGGGTTGATTATCTCGATTAATCCAAACCAAAAATCAAGTAGTGCAGTAGAATAAAAATTATGACAAGAGACGCACGATTTACGTGGAAAAACTTAGGGTCCCAAACAACCCTAAGCCAAAACCACGGCCTAACACTACTGATTTATTCTATTAATCAAAAAGAAGTACAGATTGCGAAATAGTAAAATCCTTACCCAAGCTTTTACCTATTCTCGCCAATCTCCGATGCTCCCCGAGCTTCTTCAAGATCCAATAGATGCACCACGGACTTCACGCCCGATCTCCGGATTCAACCGGCTCCGAATCAATCTCCAAATGATTCGGCCACAGCAGCAAACGGCACGAAGAACCACGAAATAGATGAATGATATGATGTAGAGCGTGATCTAGACAACCCAAGAAAAATGTTCGAAGATGCAAGAACAAACAATAATATGGGCTGCTAGGAAATCTATCAAACTCGCCTCTACCGAAAACAAAACCCTCGTGCAAGAACGAAGAAAAGGATTGTGGGCTGCAACAAAATACCTCCCTGTAAATATTTGATCCTCCCACCGGCTCCGAACCCTCTCTTTTGTTTTTTATAAGAAAAACTCTCACGCCGCACCAACAGAGAAGTCGTCCACCCCTTTTTATATAAAAAGGAATAATAGACAATCTTTTGATTTGGGGGAAAACGTGTTCTATTTTTTTCGGGGAAAGTAAATCACCTAATCAACTTAAATGATTAAGGTAATGCGTGTTATGTATATACGAATACGAGTAAGGAAAGTCCCCTAATCAGTAACGGAGACTAAAATATCTTTGAACTAAATAATGCTATGAATGAGATGCCATGTAATGTTTTTACCTCTCACACAATTGGATCAATTTCACAGCGGTCAATTTGGCACAGATAATGGGAGGAGTATTGAGCGAGAAACTACCCCTTAATTAACCTACCCATTACAATCAAACGGAATTGATATAACAAAGACACCAATAAAGGTTTTGAACAACCCCGGAAAGTGCCAAAATATCTAACAATCTCTCCCTTTGGCATTTCCGGGACAAAACCAACAAAATGACAAAATACAACTGAAAGAACACTAGCCTAAACTAGGTCTATCCAATGAAGCTTGAGTTGCTCTTCCAAAACTGCAAAGACAGCTCAACAAAAACTATGCGACATTAAATGTTACTAGAATGAGTCAGCATAATTTAATAATAAACGCAAACCGGCATTGTATCCAAAAGCTCGATCAGCTATTCATCAATGAAATACATCTCCCCTTATAAATATCTCCCCAAACGAACAATAGCACTCAAAAATTCTCTATCACAAGACTCAACGATACATCTCCCCTTATTCTCTCCCCCTTTTTGTCACGGAAAAAACAAAGGAAATGACTCTACCAAAGTGAGACACATGCAACCAGAAAGCATACGAGAGAATCATACGATATGCAAGAACAAGAATCACATAGGCAAGATTGCTATAAGAGACATGCATCGAATGGAAATTGAAGACCATATCAACTCATGAAGCAGAATGATGCAAATCAAAGAATGGACAGAATACAATGCTCAAGCCTATGAATGTGAAGCGTAAACGCCGTGCATGAGGAGCAAGAAAACTTATCAAGGATTAAGTGGGCACTATAATCTTATCTCAAGAAAGGTTTAAACAAGACTATCACAAGGAAGTCAAACCAGAAACGCTCGGACCTAGAAACTTAAGCACAAACCTCATCGGTTGTTTTAGACTCGAGATTAGCGACTTACACCTAGCCTTGTGGGGCAAAGGACCAGGCAGCTATAACCTCTAAGACGAAGAGACAAATGTAAATAAACCCCCTTTTTTCTTCTTCTTTTTTATATATATATATATATATATATATATATATATAGGGGTTTCTTTTCTTTTCTTTTTTTTTAAGCAATAGACAATAAATAAAAGAAAGTCTCAATTTGATTTTTCCAAACCTTAGAGGTGCGTTACACACCAATCCATAGGCGGCCCATCTCACAAGGAGTCGAATAAGGGAAAGCATCCCTAGGTAAACAACGAACATGTGGTCAATCAAAGTTAATAGTCAAGATAAACCCAACTGAGACTCAATAGAGACCACTTAAACAAAGTAAGTTTACTAGCTCCAAGTGAGATTGTGTGCATAGAAACATGAGCATGGGATTCTATTACCAAATCAGAGAACAACATCACAATGGAACAGAGAGATATGATTGAAAATTCGATTCGATACATAACTCTCAAAGGCATAAGCATATGTAAAAATGATATTTAGATAGCACATGATTCCCAAGCATGCAAAAAATATTGCAAACACGCACATGATAAAAAAAAACTTTGACTCAAAACAATACACCAAAAAAAACTACTAAGTACATAAGAACACATGACAACTCAAAATTAAAAACATTCAAAGCAAGCATATGAGATGACATGTGACCCCACCCACAATCTAATATAGAGAACTTAAACCAAGAGATTTCCTAAGGTACTCAAACCTAAGAGAATCTAAAGGCTTTGTGAAAATATCCGTTGTAATCATTTGAAACTCATGGAATATTTGTACCCCAAAGTATTTCTCATGCCATTTGTGGATCCGAACACAAGAACATATAGTTGAGGGATCAAAAGGTCGCTCTTAATTTTCTTCAGAAATAAAGTTCGGTCTACTCCCCCTTTCGCAAAGCCGGTATGTAAAAGATGGTCGGTCAAACATTCAATGGTTGCAACTAAATTTATCTTTTTAGGAGGGCTTTTTATTTGTTACATTGACTCTCTTCCATATTTGCTTCGGTTTGATGTTCACCTGCGAGGTGTGATCGTGTGTAGTACGTCTTTCAACAATTCTATCAGTCTTTCCATTATTATTATTATTAGCAAAATTTGACAACTTTTTGATTTCCTCGACGAGGTGAGAAGTTTGATTCGCCAATTGACTCAATTTATTTTGAAAATTCTCATTCTTAAAGTTTGTGGGAGACTGACACACAACTTGAGGTCTTCCCACATTGGGTTGACCATACCGAACACTTTTATTAACTGGGGCTACAAACAATTTCCCCTTTGTTCTCTGATTATCCCTTCTAAGTGTATAACAAAAAGGTCGAATGTGACCTTCACCACCACAATAGTGACAAATAAAAGGATATTTCTTTTCAGGAGCATGATTACCATTGTAAGCATTTTTAATGATGGTAGGAGATTTAATAGAAGAATCGAGTTTATCGCTCACTACCTCATTCTTTGCAATTTCAGATTTCACAAACTTGATTTCCTTCTTTGTGAACTCGTTAGCCTTAGGAGTGAGTGAAGGTGGATCAACGAACCCTAGGCCGCTTCTATTTCTAAACGTACGTGTCATCTCGGCAATGCGAGTTGCGCCACACTCATTACGTTTTATGGCCTCAGTGGCCTCCCTAAGGTCACGCTCCAATTCAAAAATCCTATCCTTAGACCCTTCAAGGGCCTTCAAGGCATCCACACGCTCTCTTTCAATCTTGGCAAACTTGTCTCCGAGATTAGCGTTATAGGTTTTTACTTTTTCAAGCTCCATGTTCTTAGATTCAATGTCATCTCTAAGTTTGTTCCTCTCACCACTAATTTTCTCGATGATACTCAAGAGTTCTTTCTTTTTCTTTTTCAGTTTGACACCCTCTTTAAACAGTTGATTATAGGCCTCATGAATAGAATCTATATCATCATCACTATTCTCACAGTCTTCGTCAGTCGAGACATACTTACTATCATCGCTAAGAGTTGTAGAAAGTTCAACCGATTTGGGGGATGTGGGGGACTTAATGTTGGCAACAAGCACAGAATATCTAGAAGCTTCAAAACCCCCATCACTACTCTCATCACTATCGTCATCCCACGTAGCCTTATATCCCTTGGCCACTTTCTTTTTAAGAGTGTTTGCACACTCTGCCTGAACATGCCCAAAACCGTGACACTCATGACATTGTATACCTTGGGATTTTTTGGATTTATCAATAAAAGATTTCTTTTCATTATCCCCAAAATTAAAATTCTTACCTTCACGAGTTAATGAAGGAAAATTTCTAGATTCAATATTCTTACGGAATTTAACAAATTTACTAAATTTCTTAGCAAAGAAAGCAAGTTCTTCTTTATCAAGGTCATCATCACTCTCTTGTGTCACAAAGGATTCTTCTCTAGATGATTTAAAAGCAATGCTTTTATTAGGCTTTAATGTAGGTTTCTTTGAGAGATGATTCAATTCAAATGTTTGAAGTTTACCTACAAGTTCCTCAAAAAGAATGTCAGCAACTTTATCACTTTCTTCGATAGCAACTACCTTAGCCCTAAACCTCTCAGGAATAGACCTAAGCACTTTTCGACAAACTTTAAGATTAGGGATTGGTTCTCCCAATGCGTGGAAGGAATTAACGACGTCACTCAATTTAGTGATAAAACTATCAAATGTCTCATCTTCCTGCATTCTCAAATCTTCAAAACGTGTTGTAAGCATCTGGAGTTTTGAAGTTTTAACAGTCTTAGTACCCTCGTGGGTGACTTGGAGAATATCCCAAGCCTCTTTAGCAGTAGTGCATGCAGAAATACGACTAAACTCAGTTTTACTTAATGCTCCATAGATGGCTCCTAAAGCTTTAGAGTTAGCCTCAAAATTAACATTGTCAGCAGAATTCCACTCAGTGTCCTCCTTAGCTCTCATCTGTTTAGTCTCAGTGTCTTCTATGGTTAGGGCCTCATAGCCATACCTAACAGATCTCCAAACCTTAACTCCTAGGGAACTCAAATGTGTGGTCATACGGGCTTTCCAGTACGAATAATCATTACCATCAAAAAACGGTGGCCTCGAGTTTGAGGCTCCCTCACGTGGTGCATTCATGTCCATCATACCCAGAATTAAACTCAGGTGGTTAAACCTAAATAGAGCAACCCGCTCTGATACCAATTGAAATTATGCGGAAGCGTTTAATCTACTCCTAGAGGGGGGGGGGTGAATAGGAGTTTTAATAAAAATATACCAATTTTCTGATTTAAAAATAAATAAAGATGAACGGGTTGATTATCTCGATTAATCCAAACCAAAAATCAAGTAGTGCAGTAGAATAAAAATTATGACAAGAGACGCACGATTTACGTGGAAAAACTTAGGGTCCCAAACAACCCTAAGCCAAAACCACGGCCTAACACTACTGATTTATTCTATTAATCAAAAAGAAGTACAGATTGCGAAATAGTAAAATCCTTACCCAAGCTTTTACCTATTCTCGCCAATCTCCGATGCTCCCCGAGCTTCTTCAAGATCCAATAGATGCACCACGGACTTCACGCCCGATCTCCGGATTCAACCGGCTCCGAATCAATCTCCAAATGATTCGGCCACAGCAGCAAACGGCACGAAGAACCACGAAATAGATGAATGATATGATGTAGAGCGTGATCTAGACAACCCAAAAAAAATGTTCGAAGATGCAAGAACAAACAATAATATGGGCTGCTAGGAAATCTATCAAACTCGCCTCTACCGGAAACAAAACCCTCGTGCAAGAACGAAGAAAAGGATTGTGGGCTGCAACAAAATACCTCCCTGTAAATATTTGATCCTCCCACCGGCTCCGAACCCTCTCTTTTGTTTTTTATAAGAAAAACTCTCACGCCGCACCAACAGAGAAGTCGTCCACCCCTTTTTATATAAAAAGGAATAATAGACAATCTTTTGATTTGGGGGAAAACGTGTTCTATTTTTTTCGGGGAAAGTAAATCACCTAATCAACTTAAATGATTAAGGTAATGCGTGTTATGTATATACGAATACGAGTAAGGAAAGTCCCCTAATCAGTAACGGAGACTAAAATATCTTTGAACTAAATAATGCTATGAATGAGATGCCATGTAATGTTTTTACCTCTCACACAATTGGATCAATTTCACAGCGGTCAATTTGGCGCAGATAATGGGAGGAGTATTGAGCGAGAAACTACCCCTTAATTAACCTACCCATTACAATCAAACGGAATTGATATAACAAAGACACCAATAAAGGTTTTGAACAACCCCGGAAAGTGCCAAAATATCTAACAGAGTTTGGTCGCCTCGATATACCTTTTGTCAAATTTTAATAAAATCTTGTTGTCTATAAAAAAAACAGTCAGAGATATGAAGATAATTTTCTGGGGACGGATGGGCTTCAAATTTCATCCAACGATGACTCCTAAGCTTCTATTTTTTTATGTGTTTTCATTCTAAAGAATAGATATTGAATCTGCAATCACCAAGGGGAAACATATATAGTCATTAACTCCATGGCAAGAGGCCATTGCAGATCAGAAAAAAATTCTACTCCGTATGAATTTCGCATAACAAACAAAAAGTGATGTAATAAAAAGTATAAACAATCGTAATGCACAAAAGAGCCGCATTTTATAGATTTCTTTTGCTCTATTAATTTGTCTGAGAGTTTTGTTTGGATATTTTTGGATTTTAAAAGATTAGACGTGTGCTTCTGGAGTAATGAGTAGATTTGGCGACGAAATTCGTGTTTCCTAGCAAAAGGGTACCTTTTGGCGAGGAGGCAAAATCCCTCCGCTGAAAAGTGTTTTGCAGAAAAATGTAGATGAGGCAGCGGAAAAGTTTTTCCATAATTTAACGTTCCACGAGATGAAAAGTATCTATCTAGTCTAAAAATTAAAGTAAGTGTTGGTAGCCGACTGTTGTTGAATTTCTGATAACTTACCCAATAAGCTAGGAGACAAGTCAATGGAAACCAATAGAGTCCATTGTCAGGTACGCATTGTGTCATATCCGGTCATGTTATTTCGAATATCATGTCTTTTTATGTTATTTCAACTTTTATGGAGTCGACATGTTTGAGATAATGTCCAAGTTGAAGATGAAAAAGCACGGGGTGAATATTTTTTTCGCTTCTCTTCTATCTCTCTTGAGATAAGCAGTGAGTTTAACTTAGTTTGTCACCTTGGTTATTTCACCCTTAACCAAAATACAAAACGGAGAGGGATACACACAAACAAACGGAAAGGAGAGAGAGGGTGATGTAGCTTGCCGTTGATTTTGCGATTTGGCTTCAGAGTAGGAGAGGTAGAGAGCGTGAGAGGCAATTGCTCCTCGTGTAAGTCGGCTCGGACGCCTTGAGTTATAAAAGAAGTAGTACTATATAGTATATAAGCTTTATGTGATTATTTCTGGAGGGCTTATGTTTGATTCGGCCCAAAAACAACTGGGCTTAATTGCTAGGGACGATCATACGTTTATGGACTTTTTGTCCGAAAGAGCTGTATTTTGTGACGGGGTTGGGCTGATTAGAAATCTAAGGTAAGTGGAAGAGCAAATTATTGTCTTTGCTGGGTGCTGGAGGGGCAACATAGGAGGAGATAAATAGTTGGAAAAAACAAGCCGCTTGTTAATTTTGAGTCAAAATATTTGTGGATTATTGATTTATCTCGACGAGAGAAATCCGAAAAGTATAAAATTATAATCCCAACTAATTTTGACTTTTTTTTTTGTCTTTATTCAAAAAGTTTGAGTTTTCAATAGTAATTTTTTATTTTTGCGATTTATTTGGTTTAGATGATTAAATAATTCATATAAATTTGACAACAAATGCGCAAAAAAAAAAAATAAAGACAACAAAAAAAAATGAGACAAGTGACTTATTTTTGCAAAACTAGGTCTTAATTGGTATTGGGAGAGAGAAGACTATTGGTGGTGGTGGCCGCGGCAGTGAGGACTAAACTAGAGGTGGTAGGGGGAAAACTGGTGACCACGACGATGGTTGAAAATTTGGAAAAGAGAGGAAGGGGACTTAGGGACAGTTAAAGTATATCCAACCCTTTATTTTTTCAGAATAAAGAATGGATGTGACATATTGAGGGACATTTAACTTATCTCATCTTTTCTTCATTTTTTGTATGTGACCACACTTTTACTTTGAGTTCCTCCATAATTCTCTCAAAAAGTACAAAAAGTGAAAAAAAAAAAAAAAAGAAAGAAAGAAAGAAAAGAGATGGGATAAGTTACAAAATATCCTTTCAATATATTACATCCATTCTAAAGTCTAAAGAAAATGAAGATGGGTTGCCCATCTCTATATTTCTATTTGAGAGTGTAGATGTAACATATAGAGGGAAGATTTGTAGTTTATCATTTCTTTTCTTCAACTTTTTATATTTTATGGAAGAATTTTAGAAGGACCCACCATCCTTTTTATAGATTTGATGAAGACCCGTGATCAAAATATTTTCGGAGGACCAAAACTCTTTAAAAAAACGATAGATCCCTCCAAAATTTTCCAGTAAAGTACAAAAAAATTAAAGAAAAAAATGAATAAATTACAAAAACCTTTTTTACAATATATCGCATCCACATTTTCTCAAGCAGAATAATAGAGGTGGGTTAGGGATGTGCTCTTCATCTCATTATGAATCTCTTCTTTCATTTTCTTCCTGATTTCTTCTTCTTTTTTCTGCGTGTGATTACTTTTTCATTACAATACCAACTACGATTATTGAAAAATAACCAGATTAATTTAAGATTGATGAGAAATAGCATGCCTATTTCACTTCTTATCTCTTCTTTTCCCATTCTTTCTATACTTCCAAACAAACCCCTATTACTAGTAGTCGTTCAATTAGGTCCATTTCAAAAAATACCCCTAGTGAACCCGATTTTATAATTAGTGTGATGGATACACGAAAGTAATGTCAATTTGGACCACAAAACTTTTAAGTGCCAACGAAACACTGCATACTGCTTGGGCCCAAGCTCTTCTTTCATGAAAATCACAATCGATAATCATATAAGGCAGACAAAGTAGACTTTACGCTCTTATACTGTGCGTGTAATATCACTTGTTATCCGGTCTTTTTAATTTAACCTTCAAACTTCAAATCAACTAGTAATTCCCCCTTCAGTTAGCTAGTTCGTTGAGTGGAAAAAAAGGATGAGAATAAATTCCTTACGCCGATGGTTTAAACCCTTCCTTTTCCTCCAAACCAATACAAACATGCCACGTAAGCAAAAAAAAGGTATGGAATGGGAGAAATTCACACATTTTCCTCTCCTCTGGTTACTAGGGTTAACCTCACTTTTGGGGGCAAAGTTTGATTAATTACAAAAAAAAAACCCATTGCATAAAGACCTCTTTTCCTACTCCCTCCGTCCCTTTTTTAGAGTTCAGTATTTGATTTTGGGTTGTTCCTAAATAAATGTCCATTTTGTATAAAAATTGGTAAATTTTTCATTTTGTCCCTAAAAGTATATTCCATTTTGAAAAGTTAGTGAATAAAAATGTAATGACGATGTTTTCATGGTAAGGAGGGAACGTGGAGGCAAAAGTTGATGTAAAAGTTGTAATGATGATGTCTTTTTAATAAGATGAAATTACGAAGCAAAACACTTAAAAAGGGATGGAGGAAGTATTATCTTTACTTCTACTCCATCTCTACATGGTCAGATTTTTTTATGCGCACTGTGCTTCAATTGGATCTTTTAAAACTGAATATTCATTTGCAAAGATTTTTCACAATCCAATATAAAATGAAACAGTGATTGTGCACATACACATAATATTGTCTCTTATTCGGACCTCACTCTTAGCATTTTTTTTTTGAACGGCAAAAAAGGAAAATTTTACTCCCTCCGTCCCTTTTTTAGAGTCCAGTATTTCATTTTGGGTTGTCCCTCAATAAGTGTCTATTTTGTAAAGTTAGTGGGTAAAAAATGATACATTTTCCATTTTGTCCCTAAAAATAGATTCCATTTTAAAAAGTTAGTGAATAAAGGTATAATGATGATGTCTCCATGCATAGAAGGTAAGTAGGAAAAATAGAGGTAAAAACTGATGTGAATGTGTAATGATGATGTTTTCTTAATAAGTTAGAGTTACGAAATTTGACACTTAAAAATGGATGGAGGGAATATTAATCTTTGAAGTGAATACAGAGACTAAAAGGAGTAAGAAAAAAGGTAACAAGTGTCATCCAACACGAGTAGCAATATATAGTCATAACTATTTTGAGAAATGATTTCCACCCTCCTTTTTTTTTTTTTTTTGATAGGCAACAAAAAATTTCACCCTCCTTTTTCTATATCGACACTCATTTTTTTCTCTTTTAGCAAAAAAAAAAAAATACATCAATCAATACTAAAAAAACAAAAAAGAGAATGCAGATATCAACAAAAGAAGTGTGAAAATCACTCTCCATATTTGTATTATCAATATGAAGATATTCATGATTTGTGCCATGCTAAACATAAATCCTGAGTTGGATTTCACTCCCAAATATAACAAAATACAATTCCAAAGTTCTAAAAGGGAGGAGTCATTGAGTCACATCTCATAATCCAGTAACAATTTCAATTAAAATCAAGCTTTTGTTGTCATTCTCAAAATTCATCCCGAAAATATCAAAACAAGGATGTGTATGTGGCCTCCATCATCAAATCTTGCATAAAGAATGAGCAATGCAGTAAAAATAAAGTTATACATAGTTGCAAAATAAGAAAAATGCCGTCATTGAACATTCATTGTTGAATTTATATTGTAGAACATCAATGAGATTTTTCTGAGCACGAGTTATTCCTCTGTTTCCACGAAGCAAAAGTGTACTTTTCGGATAACACAACTCATGATTATGTTCGGCTACGAACTTACTTACAATCCATTTTTCATCATCTTGTCACACTCATTGTTGCTTTACACCCAATCATTGTTTCAGAGCAATGTGAAGCATCCTTTTGCTTCTTGTAATAACTCGATCGGACGACAAAATTCTTCTCTATAACAACAAAGTTCTACCCCAATCACTTAATTATCCGTACATGATCGTCGAGCACGATTATTTCGAATGCTAAAACCCTTTCTTCTCGCATATGTTGTGTAACAACTCAGAGCATCTTCCCATTCCTCAAAAATCAAGCCTATACGTGGCTCTGGAGGACCCTTATACAAAGATGATTTCATAGGTTGATCTTTTTCATTTTCCGCAAATTCTAATTCGTCCAAACCTTCCATTGAATTAGTATCTACATAGGGCTCTTTCTCAAAATCTGAATTCTTGAAGCCATCTATTGAATTTTCCTCCGTATAGCACACTTCTCCAAAATTTCCTCCATTGGATGTGTTTTCCATATCAATTCTACAATATAAATAAAGGAAGGTCCTAATGCCACGACACAATTGTTTAGTGCCACGAGACAGTTGTGCCATTTGCCCATTCTACCCTCAAACCAGAGTTTTCCTCTCAGGAAGAAGAAGGAAACCTTGTTCCTCTCTCTTCATATTCTCAGCTATGGCCTCCAATCCCAACCCCAGCCAGGGATAAAACACGTTTTCTCAAAATTGAAGTGGAATTCAAGAACCAACACAATATGTTTCCAAATTCTACTCCTATTCTCTCTCTCCGATTGTCTGCATCCTAAGCCTAAATGTAGTCAAACATATCAAATACAAAGAACAAAGCACCAACGCCCTCAATTAATCCTAGGGCCTAATCCCACCGCTCACTTGCGGGGTCCAATTAAAACTAGAGAAATTCTCTGTATGGTTGCCCCAAGAGAATTGATAGCACTTCAGAGATTTCAAACTTGAAATCTTCGGACGGAACAAATTGTTAAGTCCCAAGTCTTATACACTAGGCCAACCCCTTGGGGTTCGCACTTTTTGTTAAGTTCCCCCAATCGGCTTTGATAAGTATTTGATCAATCAAAAAGGGTTGTTGTGGTTGAATTCTAATAGGGACAGAGAGAGAAACGATGAGATGCGGATTGAGAGAGATAGAGATGCGTATCAGACAAAGAGAGAAAGCATGCAGTTTTCTCAATTCCGTGCAAGGGTGAAAACGTCATGTTAGCTATGGAATTCATGGCACTAGCATTATGTGTCGTGGCTTTATCATCTGCCATAAATTAAATGCACATATACATTACAAGCAAATAATTGCAAATAAGGAAAAAAAAATTAACAGAAGGAACAAAACCTAATTTTTCAGGGAAATAAATATCTAGGATTTTCTGTTGTGGGGGCTATAGATTTTGAGTTAGGAGACTAAAGTTTGAGCTGGAAAAGGGATTTCACATACAAGCCTAGCCCTATATGTATTTGGAGGTATGACCGAATTTTACACATAGGCATGAAAATATGTGTATACATGTATGTTATTGTATAGGAAACAATAAGGAAAAAGTCTACAAGAATAAAATACTTATTTGATGGAGCAATGGAAGCTATACGACGACTGGTGGTTGCTTGAATTGCTTCCATGCACAGAGAGGAAAAGGCCGAAGTTGTCAATTCGGTGCAGAGACGGAGCAGAAGTAATATTGGAAAAAGGGGTCTTTATGCAATGGGGTTTTTTTTGGTAATTAATCAGACTTTGCTCCTAAAAGTGAAGTTAACCCTTTCAAGTTAACCACGGTAACCAGAGGAGAGGAGGTGTGAATTTCTACCATTCCGTACCTTTTTTTTGATGTGGCGTGTTTGTATTGGTTTGGAGGAAAAGGAGAGGTTTACACCGCCGGTGTAAAGAATTTATTCTCAAAAAGGATATTGTGAGTTACAATAGCAAAAGGTTGACATTGCTATTTGGCCTAAACAGTGAGGGCCAAAACATCCAAATCAAAACTAAAAAATGCGTAATAACATCAAATATGAAGTGTAGGGACGTAAAATGTATTTTTTATGGGTATGTATTTTAGCCCACATCACATTGGACCCACCATTACAGCGCGGGTTAATACGGTTCTCTCTCTCTTTCTCTCTCCCCTATTTTATTTCT
This sequence comes from Rhododendron simsii, assembly GCA_014282245.1. NCBI lineage: Eukaryota > Viridiplantae > Streptophyta > Magnoliopsida > Ericales > Ericaceae > Rhododendron > Rhododendron simsii. The sequence goes on from CM024959.1 coordinate 33,627,426, forward strand.
TGCCAATCTCTCTCTCTCTCTCTCACACTCTCTCCCTTTCCCTCTCCTCTCTCTCCTATTTTATTTCTTGCCGATCTCTCTCTCTCTCTACGGAGTTTCTTGCCAATCTCTCTCTCTCTCTCTCTCTCTACTATTTAGTCTCTCTCTCTCTCTCTCTCTCCGTCTCCTGCCTCTCTCTCTCTCTCTCTCTCTCCCTCTCCCTCTCCCTCTCCTGCCTCTCTCCATCTCTCTCTCTCTCTCTCTCTCTCTCCCTCTCCTGCCTCTCTCTCTCTCTCTCTCCACGCCCTTCTCTCTCACTACACATCCAGATTTCTTCCTTTTCCCCAACACCCTTCCCAAAAACTCTTGTTTCTTAACCTGCCCATATGTGATTCACCAGAGGAAAAAAATGGGATTCTCAATTTCTCTTCGGTTCTTGTTAGGGTTTTCTTAATGCCAGTTGAGTGGAGTACTGTCTCGCTTGGTAAATACACACACAAGTATGTCGAATTCCAAAAGGCCTCACTTCCTTGAGGGTTTCAACCCTGCTTCAAGCTCTGAACGACTGGTAACGTCTTTCTTCTTCTGATTTTCCCCCTAATTTTTTAGGGTTGCAGAATCTTTACTGGATCATAATCTAGGGGTTTTTGGAGAAATTGTGCTTTTTAGTTTCGTATGTTGTTTTAACAGTATGTGGATAAGAAATTTGGGAGTGTGATGCGTCGATTTATTCTGCTGTTTTGATTATTTTGAGTTTGTTAAGCACTTATAGTTTGGCAGATGCTTAGATGCTAGTTTTCTTGGTTTTATTGTGGATGCATTCATGAGATGGTAGGAGTTGTTCTATAGAGGATAAGTTGAGACTTTAGAGAAAATAGATTAAGGTGGTTTGGACGTATTTGCTGGGCTCCATAAGAGTGACATGATAAGTATGGGATAGTAGGGCTAGGGGAAGAGGAAGAACTAAACTGAGTTTGGATGTCGTGATACTGAAGTATTTGGGCTTACTAAACCTAAATGAATAGATAGCCTCAATGGAAAAATAGGATTCATGTAGCCGACCACAATTGATTGGGACACAAGACTCAGTTTGGTTTGGCATAAAAGGGAAGCTAACCTAGAAAATACACGAAAACCAAAAGATGGGAAGTTGGATATTTGTGTATATTTACTCGAATGGGTATTAAAAAAATTGTTAAGCTGATTTGAATATGAAGCCTCTTTGTTCCGGTTAACGATTTATAGGTTAGGATGTTGTTCTTTTCTGTTTAGGTCATTCTTAGGTAATGTTGATCTGTCCCTGCTTAGAAGCTACTTTTCTTGCTTTTATTGTGGCCATGAAATGGAAGCTAACCTAGAAAGTAGACCACAAGACAACAAGAGAACATGTCATTTATTCAAGAAGTTTTATATGACGAAAAAAAAAGAAGTTTTATAAATTCAAGCGATTTCTATTCGAACCTTCTTCTGTTCTGTGTAGGTCGTTCTTAGGAAGTGTTGATCCGTCTCTGAATCAGTTCGTGGACTTTGTAGAGTCTATTAAGGTAAAAAGTGGCATATGGAAGTTTTAGGTTTTTTGGTTATGCTTATGCTATATGCCTAGTGAGTACATTTTGTTCCCCTTCCTGCCTTATGAAAACAGGTGCTTATCAGTATTCTAAATATACATGCGTGTATGTTGTTGTTTGGAGGTTGTAGACTCGAATCTTTTTAAATGCACCCTCGTAGGAGATGTAGGTTTCTGATGTGAAAGTGTTCAAGAGTATAAGTCCACTTTCCTTGGGTATGAAATGGGTGATCTCTCACTATAACATTAAGGACTTTTATATCTAACAGCTTAACTTTTTGGGTTGAGTACAAATTTTCTACATAGACCCATGACTTAATGTTTTGGAAGCAAGGTTTAAGACCTACGTTATCTGGTACCCCGTTGTTAGTTTGTTACACGTAGCCTTGAGCTTGTAAATAGTTATCTCCTAGCAATGTAGTACACTGTGTTTGTAAATAGGCTGGCCTTGAGTTTTTAAATATTTCTCTCTTAGCAATATGGTACACGGTGTTTATAAATAGGCTGTTAGTACTAGTCCACTGGGCCTTTGTGTGAACAAGGTTTCTATGGCCTTGTGGGTTATGGTCTCCAATGGGTGAATTCATCTTGTGCTTATGAAAAAAGTAGGTGACGCTAACTTTTGCTGTAATGTCACCTTGATAAGATTATAAGCTGATAGAAACAAGTTTAGAAGTTAATTTTCCCCTCCAAATGTATCCAAGAATATAATATTAAGGTGGGATGTTGTCTATCGGGATTCCGTTCTTTTGAATCTAGACACTTTCCTGTTAGTTTCTTTCTTGCTTTTTTACACTGTGCACTGTGACACAAATCTAACGTTTTTGTTACAGAATATTCCACCAGGATTCATTAAATATCTGGAAGGGAACACATCTGGGACTGTTATACTGGTGGGTCCCAGTGGGAATATTTGGCATGTTGAGTTGATTCGAGACAATGATAATCTATTTTTCGGTGATGGATGGGCAGCATTTGTGCAAGACCACTTCGTAGAACATGGTGATTCTTTGGTATTCAGATACGATGGTAATTTGTGTTTCAGTGTGCAAATTTTCGATCAAAGTTCATGTGAGAAAGAAGCTGCATTTAGTGCTGAGTGCAGTCAAGATCTCAGCAACTCCGATAAGCTTCTGGGAAGGAAGAGAGAAAGGGTCGATGGAGCTTTTTCTCTAGATGCTATTTTTCAAGGGGTGCCAAAGAAAGCAAGAGGATTTCAAGGCAATTCAGAATGCTTAGCTAAGAACCAGGAAGAAGGATGGCAACATGATGGGGTGGCATCTGCAACTGAAATGTGCCAAGCAGCCATATATGCTCATGAAGCCAGAAACTGCTCCAGTCCATCAAATAATGCTTTTAGCTTTGCTATGCCACTTCAGTCAAGAGTTTTGGAGGACAACCCAGGTATAGTGAAAACTTTCGGGTAGTGTTTGGTTGGGAAGGAATGGAATGGTTATTACGTACTCCAAGTGGAATGATCATTCACCTAAATTAGCGGCTGATGATTCCATTTGTAGTGAAATTGTTGTTTTCTCAGCTATGAAAACTTTGGAATGAGTTTCCAATGGGGAAGATCATTTTGTTCCAGCTTCATTCCATTGGAGCAAACACTCAACTCTTTCTTGTTGGAAAACCAAGACAGAAACAAAGAAAAAGAGAAGTAATTATTCTTAGTTTTGTTCCAATGATACGGATGGTGTACTTACATTTCCTATTAAGTATTCTCCATTTATTGTTTGTGATCAGTAAAAACTTCACTTTACATGCTACTCATCTTGGAATTCAAGTCTGAATGGAACTTCTGAAAAAATTAACAGGGGCAGTCATTCAGAACAGAAACGGGAAGGAAAGCGAATTAAGTTCATCTGTTAGAGGTTCTATGCTAATTTTGTCAGCATCTGAGGCAGAAGGACTAGCTCGGTCATTTACCTCTGTTTATCCCCATTTTACAAAAACTATGAAAAGGTTCAATGTCAGCGGTTCATATACTCTGGTAAGTACTTTCCTTGTGTCTTCTCTTTGATTGTTGAAAGGTTCGTCTGGTGTGCCACAGATAACATCAACATTGAAATCTATATCAATATTGCTAGATGTGGAAAGATCGGTAATATTTGGAAGTTATCTGAGTAGGTTTTTTCATGTAGGCCGAGCTTTCTTCTTCTTCTTCTTTTTTTTTTTTGTGTGTGTGTGTGTGTGGGGGGGGGGGGGGGGGGGGGGGGGGGGGTGGTGGTTGGTTGTTGGGGGTGCGGGGTTGACAAGTTGCCCAAGTCATCTCACTGTCTTACAGGCCAAACACAGTAACTCAGGGAACAATTTACCTTGTATAGGTTCCATGTAGGAAACTGTTACCATTTATTATTTATTAGGGTCTGTTAGATTATCATAAAGGGAAAGATGATAGATATTAGAGAGTAAAAATGGTATAATTACTAGAAAGTTATGTGGAAGAATGGAAAAGAGAGTGTTTTCATTGCATGCATTTGATTAGCATTAAGCATCTGTAGGATGATTTTGTACTTCTTCATCCTATAGTGATACGATAGAGGTCACAGAAGAATATTTTTATTAGCCTTAATTACCCTGCATAGTTTAAATAGAATGACTTGATCATGAGTTAGTTTGGTGGGAAAGATTGATAAATATGAAGATAAATATGAAAGTTAAGACGTAGATGAACAATTTTCAGAAGAACGTTTAAATTTCTTGTGTTTCTTGCAGGAAACGAGAAATACTACTTTACATGCATAATTGTAAGGGAATTTTTTTCCCCTCACAATCCAGTATTCCATTTTCTTGCTAAATAAACTCATGAACATTTAGTGTTTTTTTCCTTCATTTTCTACCATTCTCTAGCTAATCAAAAAGCGCCTCATGGTTTAAAAGGACCTCCCTCTTGGGTTATTTTATAAGGACGAGAATGGTAACAAACACATTATGCAATTTGTTTCTCTTGTTGGGATTTTATTTTATGGTCAGGGTGATCCACTTGCGTTTAATGGAATTTCTTTCACCAGTTGATTGCCAATTAATGACTTTATTCGTTTGCAGAATGTCCCGTATCAGTTCTCCACTGCACATCTTCCAAACTGTAAAGTGAAAGTTGTACTTGTTAATTTAAAAGGAGAAGGTTGGATTGTGAATTCAATCCCAACTGTAAAAGTGCACATGTGTCATACTTTATGCGGAGGATGGATGGCTTTTGTCCGTGATAATAACATCAACACAGGAGACGTCTGTATTTTTGAACTAGTAGGGAAGTGTGAGTTGCGTGTATATATTCTCAGGGTAGGACAAGAAGGGTTAGATTGTCAAAATGGTAAAGCAGCTGTAAAGGGTTCGGCCAATGGGTGTGGTGCTACTTCACATAAGAATTCTGAAGCTTTTCCAAAGAAAAAGAAACGCAAAACTCGTAAGGTCCTGTTGCAGCGGATTAACAAGGTTGAAATATCAGATAAGAGAACTTCTATCCTGGAGGAGTTAAGTCTGGGCAAAAGAAATCAAGAGACAGGTGTCAACAACGACAGAGCCAATGGTAGACCATCAAAAGCTTACAGTGGAAAACTTGGTAAGGTTTTAATTACTTCAACTGGAAAAATTCTACATACAAGATTTGTTCTAACAACTTGCGTTTTTAACCAAACTGAGCTTTTGAAATGCAATACTGAAACAACAGTTGGGAACAAAATTGGCCTAGAAGAGAAACCAGGTTCTTACATGAGAATTTGTATGTCAATGAAGTCTGCTCCTGAAGAAAAAAGAGCTGCTGAATCTTTTGTTTCCAGCTTGCCTCATTTTATCAGAGTCATGAAGAAATTCAACATCAGTGGTTCATATACGCTGGTGAGTAATTATGTTTTTGCTTGGTTCTTTTACGATGTGACTGACTTATATTGTTTAGATGGGATCTATATGTCGAACTAAACCTCATGTTCCCCAAAACAATCTATCCTGGATTGATCCCTGATTTATAGTTTAAGTTCTTTGATGTGGTGAAGACCTGAAAATGAAATGAGCGCATTAGTTTGAAGGTAAGCATGTGGGTATGTTTCTTGCATGTTCCCACCATTCGAGGATACTGTCTTTTAATACACAACTCCGTGCAGAACTGTTAATGATGGATTCCTCTTGTTTTGTAACTTTATCTGACCTCTGTGCGATTGAATGTCTTTTCATTACTGATAATGGGTCCTGACAGCCTTTTGGCCTGCCGGACAGAAGCATGTAAGTGTTGATTTATAATGATCAAATTGAGCATCTTTCGTATGGTGATACTGGGTCCGGAAAACCTTTTGGCCTGTCTAACAGCTGCATGCAACTCATGGATGGTAGGAATTGCAGTATCTTTGGACACAGATTTTTCTCTTCAAGTTAAACCCATCAACCGTGAACAATTACCTTTTGCTGAATTAATAGAAGTCCTTCTGATCTTTAAGAAACACAAAGCAATTTTAGTCGTTTTACAGAAACAATGCAGTTATGTTGTACCGCAAGGAATATATCAGACAACGTTACAAGCAGCCCACTCAGTGGATTGTGAAGTCACACATGATCACGCCTTTTGGTGAATTGTGTTACCATAAAATACTTACATTTTCAAAGTTATAAACTCGAACTTCAAAATTCTCCAGTAGGATTATTTTTACTTCATTATAGAACCACACTAATGTTCATAAAATAGTCAGTTATCACAATTGTTGGTTTATACTTAATAGTAACATCTATTAGCGGATCATAACATTGACCCACATATTTACCTGGAGCTGAAGGACATACCTGTTTCAGTGAGGGAATTATGAGGCTCTCAAAGTTGAATTCTATGGAATCCAACTTTGAAGCTGTTTAATAGGTTCTGTAGCCTTTAGTATGATGCTCTCCATGGCCTGGTAATGTAAAGGAAGATGGCATTCATAGGGATCATGTTTCGCTTCTTATGTGTTAATTGTGGGCTAGAGCTTGTGAGGGTGATTAGGATTTGTTCTCTGCCAATTGCATGGACTCACTACGGTCACTGCGTTCATAATATTTCTTTCTTTCTTTTTTTGGCAAAAATCTCTTCCGAATAGATATTCTGTTGCTGACTGGTTACCACTCTGGAATGTGCAGAAAATTCCCTATCAGTTTTCCATGGCACACCTTCCTGATTGCAAAACAGAGATTAGCCTTCGTAATTTAAGAGGACAATGTTGGACAGTGAATTCAGTCCCATCCACAAGAGTGCAAACATTGCATACGTTCTGTGGAGGATGGATGGCATTTGTTCGTGATAATGACATTCAAATGGGAGATATATGCATTTTTGAACTTATTGGCAAATGTCAAATGCTTGTGCACATATCTGGCGGTGGGAACAATGGGCTAGAGTATCAAAGTGGAAAAGCAGCTTCTAATGACTTAACTCTTGCCACTTCTGTTGTCAACCGTCCTTTCTTGTGAGACCCATTGAATTGAGCTGTCAATGGTCATATTGTGGTGAGAATTGTTATTCCGATCTTTCGCTTGTAATGAAGGCTTTCACGTACTAATTACTTTAGTGTCTGCATGGGCATTTAGTCTTACTAAGTCTGATGTCCCAAGAACTCTGCCTATATTTCATCACTAGAGTCTTATCTTCTACACAGCTAGTCCCAAGTCCGGATAAAGAAGAGGGTCCGTGCAGTAGGTATCTGTAGCCAGCTGGTAAAACACCCTGATAGATCCTTATGACGTGCGTCCCATTATGAATATGAATATGAGTTATGCTAGGGCGTTCACACAGAACATGATGCCCTTGACGGAGCTCAATAAAGAGAACAGATTCATGAAGTCAACCCCAATAAATTGGGAGTTAAGACTCGGTTTGGTTTAGTTAAGTCGGAGGCCCACGCTATGGGCCAAAGTACCAAACCATTCCATGTGCTTGCTTTATACATCATTTAGGCATGTAAGTTTTTCTTTTCTTCTATTGTGGTTTAAAATGTTCACTATTGTTCTGAATTTTATGTATTTGGTTTTTTGGTGGTGGAATTTTGTAGGTTTTTCTTGATGATATGATTTGCTTGAAGCTTGTGTCCTTGTGTATTAGTGTAAATGGTTTACTAGCCAGTGGTCAGTAGGTTCTACGTCTACTCTAGTCAGCCAAACGTAGCATCGCTTTTTAACTTTGACGAGACAAAGCTTTATTACCAAAAAATTCATCAGGTATTAATAGGCCAAGTACATCTGTGACTGCCTCTTTAACTATGTGAAGTTCAATCTAGTAGATGTCTAAAGTGAAATTGGGAAAGATCAATCAGGGATTATGTAGGCAGTATTATGCATTATAATCCTGTCCCGATTGTGAGACAGCACCAGAGGAGACTTTGGCATTGTTATTGGGTGTTAGGGAAACAGCTTAGATTAATATAGGATGGTGCAATGAAATGGCCATTATGCTGTCTAGTGGTTAAAAGACTCACCCTGACTCAGAAAATGAGAGTTGTAGAAAAGCCCGGGTGCCTAGATCTGCAAACTTAGCAAAGAAGGATAAAATACTGGATGCCAAGCTTCCACGTTGAAAAGTTACATTTGTTTTGCGGTTTGGTATGTCCAGTTTGGTATGTCGTTAGACATTGCTATTGATTGAAATTTCACTTTGTTTTGTTATATTAAACATATGTGATGGGGATTGCCTGTTGTGCTACTTTTTTATTTCCTTCCTGTCACTTTTTTTTTTACTTTTTATTTTATGTCCACGGATTATGCTAATAGATCGTGTGTTATGGTTCTTTGTGTAGTAATGGACTAAGAGGCTTGGATTTTCTTCTTTCACAAGAAACAAAGTTGGGGGAGACCAACTTTTTTGTGACTTTTTATCATCTTCTGAAGAAAAATGAGAGTGAAGATAAATAGCAAACACTAGGAAGAGGGAATACTTGTCTGTTGAGGCTTTTCTGAATTAGGATTGTGATGCTAGTAAACACTCTTGTTGACTTTCAGTTGCCCAATTCAGCTGTATGGATATTGGAATGAACTCGTGTATTTAATGATTTCTTTATGTATTCTATTTGAGTTTCTTAGGAGGTACTTGAATCTATGCCTAGGGTACAAGACCCCACTATTATCTGATGAACTCATCAAGTGACATAGCCCAACAGCATAAAAGGAGCTTCTGCTAGTCCAAGGCATTTCAGGGGGAACTTGTTCCTTTGCCCTGTTCTCAATCTCACAGCAAGGCTAGTAGTATCCATATTTTAGGGATATATTGGGAGGAAATAATTTGGTTTATGTTTATAGTTCACGCTAGTTGATTTTATTTCGCTCAACCAAAGGAAAACCATGAAAAGAGTGGGGCTGGGGACGATTATAGAAATATCTATTTGGAAATTTTTTATTGCCCACAATTGATTGGTACAGTTTTTTTCCTCTTCTTTTAATGGATCTATGGAGAGGGGGCAATGCGGTTGCTGCGCGTTGCAACTGCTTCAAATTGAACCCAGGCATTGCGCCGCTGTGAATAACTTAACTTTGAAGCGAATATGGCTGCAATGGTTTTGTTCATCACTTTTTTGAAGTTCTTGTACTGAGAAGGTTCAAGATGCTACTTCCTAACTTGGTCACGCAGAAGTCATAGCTTTACATGTTTCACCTTATCATGTAACGCTCTTTGTGTGCAGGACGGGCTATCCTTTTTTGGATATGATGGGAAGAAAGAAGTACTATATGCAAATTCGAGCTGTGTAATAGGAAGTTTCAATCCATTTGTAACACAAGAGGAAGGGAATACTGACAAGAAATTTGTAAGTAGGTTGTATGCATTGGCAGTTGTCTAGTTCAATGGTATCGGACTCCCAAGTCTTATGTTTATGCTTTTCGATGTACCTGTGGAGATTGGTGTTTATTGATCCAGGGTGCACAGTCAGTGGCCCCAAATGCTGTAGAACGCTATCTAGCACCGAGTAATGCTCTACGAGATGTATTTGAACTGATGACCAAGTTAGCATTTTGAACAGCTTCATATGGAACCATTGATCTCGTCATATTTTTTGCGTTTGGCCTTGATAAGGCAAGCCTAGCACTGACAAATGCACTCTCAAATTGTTTGCACTCTATCTTAAACTGCATGCATTGCTAGTGACATACATTTTTGCATGCCCTGTGAAAGGAGAGTGCAAGTACTTTGTGAATACATTTGCGAGTGCTGGGCTTCCCTTATCAGGGCCAGAAAGAAGCAAAAAATAGGGTGAGATCAACTGTTCCATATGCAGCTGTTCAACATGCCAGTTGGTCATCGGTTCAAGTGCGTTTCTGGAGCAGTGCAAGATGTTGGATGGTGTTCATCGGAATGTTTAGAACCAGCTGGATTTTGTAAACTGCTATTGTTGTACAAGTAATTGTTATTTTGAGCAATTTGTTTAATCCTTCTCAAACTTAATGTATGCACTTCTTGGCGCGCCCCGTCATTTTTGTGCCGTGCAGACGAGAAGCTTGGTGTTGATTTTATGGGGAATAATATTATTTTTTTTCAAAAAAGGCACTACAACCACAATTCTTCATTTTATCTTTACTTTTTAGAAAAACTCATTCATTGTTCAAAACCAAAATTTTGATCCAGTATTTTGACTTGTAAGAGTATTACCTGAATCTGTTGAACATTAATATTATTTTAAGATGCCATGAATAATTTTTGAATGATAACCAAGTTCACGAAAATCGAATTAATGATGTTATATGAATTTTTTTTTATAATTAAGATATAAAAGTGATTTCAAGAATTTTGTTCATTCGTGTACCGCAGTTTAAGTGAAGTTAAAAAATTCCTTTTGTCCCTTTTTTTAAGTCTAGTAATTTTATTTTAGGCTGTTTTTTATTAAGTGTTCATTTTGTAAAGTTAATAGGTAAAAGTTGATATATTTTTTATTTTATTTTTAAAAATTAGTCAGTAAAAGTGTAATAATGATGTTTTCATAGAGGATAAATAAAAAAAGTGAAGGTAAAGTTAATATAAAATGTGTAATGATGATATCTCCTTAATAAGTTTGAGTTAAAAAGTTATACACTTAGGAGTAAAAAAGGAACAGAGGGAGTAGTTAATTGTCTAAAGTTACATTCTCAGAGCATTCCCATTATAATAAGCGAATGGGCGTGTTTAGGCAAATTTAACAATAATGCTCAAAAAATACCCCATATTATAATAAGTAAAATTACAAGTCTTTTAACAAATAACTAAATTTCACTCATTCATAACCAAACTTAACAACTTTTACCAATAACCAAAACTCTAACCAAACTCAAAATTCAATAACTCAAAAACACTCCACATTGGAATCGTCTCATCGAGACGAATAATTTGGTGTGGTAAGGTGCTTGATTGGAACTCGTTTACGATTGGACAAATGTGCATTGTGTATTGTGGAGATTTTTTTGGTTGAAGATGCAAAAATAACCAATATAGAGGTAGATGTTAAATTTGATTATGAACTAAATAAATAACCAAATGCTGACGTGTCACATTTTGATTATTACCATTTCGGATGCTCTCACAATTAGAAGAAATGAGATGGTCAATCCTTTGCATATAATGATACGCAGCTTGGAGCAATTATTTAGGAGTCTTGGGTGTCAATTCTTTCTGTCACCACACATTCATATGTGGTAGCGAAAGGTATTAGAACACCACGGTTGGGATCTTGAGCCTGTCTATTGATCTTGTTTAATATTTTGGTCAATTTTGTTTAGCATTGCCTCGAAGAGAAGAATTGAAAAGCTCAACAATTGTGCCATAGTTAAAGCAAATAAATACATAATGAATTTATGAAAACATATGTTTAATACATCCACTAACATAAACATTAAAAATTCATCTCTCTCTCTCTCTCTCTCTCTCTCTCTCTCTCTCTTCTAGAACAATCAACTTTAGAAAAAGTTATTATTTACCCCAAAAAAAACTTGAGAAAAAGTCCCATGATCGAAGAAGTCAAGCTTTATATTGTCTGTCCGACTGAAATTGGCTATGGGTGTCTAATTGCACTAATCTCATTTAATTATTTAAAAAAATATATGAAAACAGTTATTAATTTATTACGCCAGATTCACAATCTATTGTTTAAAATTCAATAAACTAAAAGACAACAAAAATTAAATGTAAGAACAAATTGAAATATTAAATTTCACATATCAATTTATTGCAATTGCCATGAAAAGGGTGTTAATTTTCAACATGGAAAACTTTCACATAAACCTTCCTTAAAAAAGTAAGCGGATATGTTGTGAGCAAACATAGCAGCGTGCAGTTGTGTCTCATTTTACCGTCCGTCTCGACAATCAATGGTCCGGGTCGATAGTCAATGGTCCCTAAAAAAGTTATTTTAAAATTCAGACCGTCTAATTACTTTTAACCGATAAAATTACGCACTGTTGCATGTTGCTGTGTTTTGCTTACAGCGGCTTCCGCTCCCCTTAAAAAAGGGGCACAACAAATTTGAAGTCAAGGTTTTTTAGATGAGGAAAAGTCAAGTTTAGAAAACTTTGATTTTTGTTGTGATGTCTATCATCATGGGCAATTTGTTTGTTATTTTAAAGGGGTGGGGGCCTCATAATTGGCTCATTCTCAACTACCTTATGACTTTGTAATTTTGAATCATTAAAATTGACCAAAAGGTTTAGGAGCACGATTTCTCGATACAACTTCAAATACAAGGTTTTGTTTGGCTGAAAGTTTAGTTTAGTTTAATTTTGATAATAGGTGGAGAGAGAAATATGATAATGATTGAAAAGAGTGGTAATAATTGAAGAGAGATAGAGAGATGAGAAAATAATAATTTGATAAATAGGGTAATGATTGGAGAAAAAAGTAGGATAATAATTGAAAAACTAAACTAAAATGTAAACCGAACTGGTGTTCGGATCGAGTCGTCCGATATATGTGAAACTACGTGCATCAAGCAATTTTAGACGCTACTGTGTTTGAAATTATGGTTTAAAGTCATGTTTTTAACATTGCTCCAAAATAGCTGCATTTTCCGGGTATTAAGAAAATATATATAGATGTCCTTGTTACTTGTGAGAAAATAAGTCAAGAAGCATAATCGAAGTGACAAATTGTCCGGTAGTAGTCATGGGGTTATGCTTTTGCGACTCTTCTCATCACAAGTTGGTGTATCCTAACGAGTGCGCGTTTGTGAGCCAATTCCAGTTTTAAACTACCGCAGACTTGTTTTATCATTTTCAACTGAGCGGCAGACCCGACGCGACTAACAGATAAGCCGACTTTAATAGCAGGTCTAATTCCGCAATAAAAGAGCTCTGTTTCCAAACAGATTTGTCCATCCGTAATGGAAATGGCATTAGTAGGAATATAGACCGATACGTCTCCTGCTCTTTCTAAGAGACGGGAATGTAAATAGAAAACATCCCAGCACTAGTGCGACCATAAAAGTATTTTAAAAAATATCTCACACTATTAAAATTAACTTAAGCAAAAAGATTGAGAACATGAGCACAGAGCGGATATTGAAAGCGGAAGCGAAAAATACCAGTGAAAGATTGCATGACCGTAGTGCTTCTCTCTCATTAAATGTAAGAAAATAAGTCCAAAAAATAGAACAAAACAATTATATACTCGAATCGTTGATCGAAGAGCACAGAACAATCTCTCAAATCAAATGAATCTTTCGTAAAAATTCTCGGTGATTCCACGTGAGATTGTGCTTTATTGGCAAATTCTACGAAGAACAATTCTATACGCATAGATTTGCACGTACAATTCTGAATACAGATGTGTTAGTAATCCTCCGATTATGTAGACCTTATTTATTTGGGATCGAGCGGTTTTGAACACTTTTGTAGTTGGGATTTTAGTTTGCAACAGATTTAACATGGGTATAATATTGCTTCGTCTGACCTACTCTCCAGTCCAACATTGAACATTCTATTCAAAGAAAAGAATTCTAGAGAACGAGAAATGTGGAGCATTCTGATTTAATTATTGGGAGTTTCGTGTTTAATTTATTTAGATTAAAAGGATGAAGAGTCCACGTGTCATTGAAAATCTTGACAAGAAACCGTCCATCCCAATTTAATTGTTTCTCGTTCTATTATAACTGGTTAAAAAAGGAGGCTATAGCTTTAAATCCGTAATAAATTTCATATCAAATACAGATATCGTTTGATAGATCTCGATTAAATTTATAATATAATATTTTCGAAATCACAAAAAATATTATAAATTACAAGATAGTATAATTAATTGAAAATGGTACGAACTCTCAAAAATGACAATTAAATTTAGATGGAGGGAGTACAATACATGACACTCGGACCATGAAAATGTCCATGAAAGAAAACGAACGTCCGAGCCGTCAATCTCAACAATTAATGGTCTAAATTAAAACACTTTTGAACGACCCGGATTGTACCCTACACGCTTTCACTACCGGTCCCGGTTCTCCAATTCCATGTTTCATATACAAATGATGTTTGAAGAATACGACTCCTTCCGTTCCTAAATGATGTCTACCATATTTTTACTTGCAATTTTCGAACCAAAATATAATGTACTTTAGTACATAATTTTTAAAATTTCTTGACACCAAATTAAAGATCTCTTTAATGAACCTTTTAATTACCCCTTTAATTTGGTGTCACGAGATTTTAAAAATTACGCACGAAAGTACCTTACATTTTGTTCAAACATTGCATGAAAAAACATGGTGGACAACCCTTTAGTAACGGAGGGAATATTATTCTTCAAACATCATTTGTTTATAGAGATTGGCTTATTCACGAAAGAGCCGTGAATAAGCCATTTGTAGAGCTAAACGATCGTAGCCGTCCATTTTGATTTTGGACGATCCGGATTTAAATGAAACTTTTCTGGAGAAGATTGGATTTAAATGAAACTTTTCCGGACATTCGGACTGTCCAAAGCCGAAACGGATGACCACTATGCACATCTGTAAACGGAAATAGCCGTAATAAAGTTTTCCTCTTTGTTTACGAGACATGGAATTAGGGGAAAGAATATAGTATACATCCCTTATTTGGGTGTGTATCATATGCACCCCCAAAATGTTATGAATTATAGAGAAAATATTACGAATCGTATTGATAAAAAGTTATGAATTGTATAAAGGTTACAAGATACACCAAAATGTTACAAATCATAATGAAAATCTTACGAATCATACTACTGAAAAGTTATAACTTCAAAGAACAAAAATTACAAAACATGCTCAAATATTATGAATGAACCATAAAATAAGTGCATATGATACACCCTTTTAAAGAGGGTGTACAGTAGACTTTCCCTGAAATTAGACTATTGAATTTCAAACCCCACAACAATCATATGCACAAATACAATATTATAGTCATACAAGTTTGAAACACAATACAAAGAGAGGTGTAAAACCAGGAAAAAAAACTCTCCCCCTTGTCTTTATCTTCACATGATTCATTCCTCATTTCCCCTTCCCTTTGGATTCATCCCAATCCATGCCAAATCCCATAATTGAAAGCCAAACAGAATCCCAGAAATTTAATCTCTCTCTCTCTCTCTTGACAATTCCACCCCATTAATATCTTACAAAACACAAAACTAGAAGTAGTACGGAGTAGTTTTTTTTCCACTCTTATCCAAGTGAATTCAACTATGATTATACTAGCCCAAACAATCATAGTAATAGTAGCAATATGTATGGCTCCGTCGATCGCCACCGCTAAATCGTCCACCGACTGCGACCGATCATGCGGCGGCAGCGACCCTGTTCAATACCCATTTGGGTTTTCGTCCGGCTGCCCAATCCAACTGAATTGCTCCAGCAACGGCACCTTCATGATTGGCGAATTTCCGGTATGATTGTGACATATGTTGTATTTACTGTAAGATCAGAGTTAGTACAGAGTATCTCTCTTCTAAAAGCCGAGGGCCGAGGCCGATAGGCCGAAAACAGAGCGTTTCAATTCTGACTGCGTACTTGTGGATTGCTCATACAATCCGTCGAGAATGGAGACACGTTGCCGAACCACGTATATCTTGTGTTCTCCTATGTGATGTGATATAGGTTATATGTTTCTATCAGTCCCCGAGTGTTATAGTCCTCATAATTATTGTAAACCGAGACGAACCAGTTCATAAGAACTACTAGAGTTGATCTGATTTCCTCTTCTGTTAGGATTTGGTATCTATCCAATTTTATTTAGGCCCCGTTCCGCTAAAAGAAATAAGTATACTTATTTTTTGAATTAAAAATGACGTATTGTCTCGTAAAACTAGAAATAATATATTGGTCCAATTTAACATGCCGTGGTCCATTTTGACTTTTTTTCAATAATTGAAATCGTTCATCTCGTAAAATTCTGAAACGGCCTGCATCCTGTGAAAAAAAATTAAGAACTTGATCGTTAATCTCTCATGACACCAATTCCTGTTTGACTTTTGTGCCACTCAAATCCACTGTACCCAAATTCTATGGTACCAATCTTTTCTGGGATAATCAAATATTCAAGCTAGTTTGCGTATGTCTTAACTAATTTTAGAGTTCGGAAGTAAATGACCGGACAAACCATCCGACATCCGGTAGCCCCAAGGTTTAAAATCTATGGCTTCCGTGAGATTTGAATATGAGACACCGTGAAATATGAAATATGGAGGATTTTGAACTTTGTTTATGTACTCTTCTTCCACAACAGGTACAAACAGTGACCTCCAACAACATCCAAGTAAAAATCCCGGCGCAATGCGGCCGTCCGGTCGAAACCCTCTCCACCCTCTTCACCCATAACTACGCACCCACTTCCAACAACGGTATCCTACTCCAAAACTGCACGTCCCCGGCCACCGGCTGCCTGATCCCGTCAACCACGGTCCAAACCAACTTCAACCTCCCCGACTGCAACGTGACCGGGAACAAAACCAACAACATCACGTGTTACTCGCAGCAGAACCAAGAAACCGGTTTCATCGTCTACTCCAATTTGACTAGTAGGGGGTGCGGGTATTTGTTCTCGGCCATATCGACATCATTGACTGGGAATGGTTCTGGGGTGGTGTTGGCCATTCAGGTGGTGGAGTTGGGGTGGGGGTTGGATGGCAGGTGTTCGTGTTCGGAGAATGCAGCGTGTAAGGTGGTGGAGTTGCCGGGGAACGGTGGGAACGGGTATCGGTGCCAGTGTGATGATGGGTTCGTTGGTGATGGGTATCTTCACGGTTTGGGTTGCTGGAGAGGTAAGTTAATTGCTTGAATTAAACGATGTTTGTGATTGCGTTTATTTCTACGGAGTTAGCATGATTAGAACTGTTTACGTTTTATAGTTTGTTGAAAATATTAGTCACATCAAACAATCATGTTGATAGGATAGATATGTTTGCGGAGCACATTTATGTACTCAACGTACATGTGCAATCTTACATTCATATACTCAATATAAATACGCAATCTTTTATTTGGATAATATCAGATTAGTGTTCCAATCGTGATGTAAATTCCAAAACATAACACCAGGGCACCACGTGGAATTCAACCGGCTGCCGAGACTAACTTTGAAAAAAACAAAAATTTGGTCCAAATTTTCTTCCAATAATGTTGTCCGGTTGAAGGGATCGTTTGTTCTTTCTTGTGGTAATCAAACAAAAGTAGCAATCTTGCATTGAAATGAGCAGCTTAGTTCACCTAATACCCAAATTCTAAGAGGGACCCTCATTACATGTTCATCACTCGTGGTTCATTGTACGTACGTAATATCAATTTATGAAGACTTCAAAACATACACGACCGACGTCTGTTTCACATTGTAGATACAAGAGAAGTAAATTGCAATCAATTTAGGTATATTTAGTGAAATGAATTACTCAGTAAGAACACAAGGTGGTTGACGTGGTCGAGCCCCGTACGTGCGGACTCGACCACACGGCCAAACCATAAAGCTAATAAAACACATGTTTGCGATATTAATAGCTGAGATTACATGAACTAGTAATCCATTTTGGGCGAGTACTTTACCCATGATTTATAGCTTTTCTCTTCTATGAGCAGGCTCTTCAGCATGCCATCTTTCTGGCCATTGTGGTCACACAACCAGAGTCGTAGTTGCAGGTAATTCTAATTCTCCTCTTTTTTTCTTTTCTTTTTTTTTTCTTGTTATTTGACGAAAAAGTCTTTTTCGCTCTTCCCTTTTTACCGTATGTCCATTTTTATATGGTTTTGTTCTTATTCGTATGAATTTATTATGTTACCTTTCATGATGAAAGAAGTGAACAAACGTAAGGGCAATGTAGACAAGTATCGAATTTAAACGTCGAATTCTTATTCTGAGTGTGTGGAAGCTTCCTTTCTCAGGTGTTGCTGCTGGAGCTACTCTAATGGTCACTGTGGGTTTACTTTGCTGTTGGATCCGAAGACGGTCCAAATTGAAGAACTGGAAAACAACCAACCGCTGCTTGTCCGAATCAACAGGCATCAGCATTCCTATTTACCCCTACAGTTTGATCGAGAAAGCCACGAATTCCTTCTCTGAAAAACAGCAGCTAGGAACTGGTGCATATGGCACGGTCTACGCTGGAAAACTCCATCACAATGACGAGTTGGTTGCTATTAAAAGGATCAGATACAGAGACACCGAAAGCATTGAGCAAGTCGTGAACGAGATCAAGCTCCTCTCTTCCGTATCCCACCCGAATCTAGTACGCCTCTTGGGTTGTTGCATAGATAAAGGCGCACAAATCCTCATTTACGAGTTCATGCCAAACGGAACCTTATCTCACCATCTGCATAGGGAGGGAGGGAACGAGGGACTTAAATGGCCGGTTCGCCTCAAGATTGCCACGGAAACAGCTCAAGCCATAGCCTTCCTCCATTCCGCAATTCCTCCTATTTATCACAGGGACATAAAGTCTACCAACATACTTTTAGACAACGAGTTCAAAACTAAAGTCGCTGATTTTGGGCTTTCTAGACTCGGGTTGACCGAATCATCTCACATTTCCACGGCTCCCCAAGGGACTCCCGGTTATCTTGATCCTCAGTACCATCAGAACTTCCATCTATCTAATAAGAGCGATGTTTATAGCCTTGGAGTCGTTCTTGTGGAGATTATAACTGGATTGAGAGCGATAGACTTCTCCCGGCCTCATAACGAAGTAAATTTGGCTTCTCTGGCCACAGACAGGATTGGCAAAGGGCGTTTACAAGAGATTATAGATCCTGTACTTGACCCACAAGGGGATGAGTGTACCCTTTCGTCGGTGCATAAGATGGCTGAGCTAGCGTTTAGATGCCTTGCATACGAAAGTGGCATGAGACCTTCAATGATGGAAGTAGCTAATGAATTGGAGCAAATCGGGCTTAGTAGTACTAGATGGGGATCTTTGAAAGGAAAAGTTGCGGATTCCTTACGGACATCGTCATCTTGCTCTTCCGCGTCTAGCGTAAGACAAATTTCCTTACAGGCATCGCCGTCCTGCTCTTCCGTGTCTAGTGTAAGACAAATTTCGTTACAGGCATCACCATCCTGCTCTTCCGTGTCTGGTATAAGACAATCGCAACTAAGTGTGGATGTTAACCAGCCCGAATTGAACAGTGAAAGTACTGGGACGAAGGAATTTTCGCCTGTTTCTGTGCAGGATCCTTGGTTAAGTGAACAAAGCTCGCCTTCTTCAATCAGCTTGCTTAATAATGTAGTTCAGTGATCTAAGGCCGATGTTCATCCGAGTGATTCGGATGTGTGGCATTTGGATCTCATTCGTTTCGAAGGTACATATTCTGTTTTTCAGGCAAAAACTGTTTGTTTGCATTCGGGGCTCCACCCGCACAGCACGCCCTCGGTCCGTTTTTTTACCCATACTGTAATAAAAACATGTAGCTTGTGCTAATGTAATTGTACATACCTGTACATGTACAAGTTCCATTACAAGGTTGAATATATTCACAAGCGTTGGAGTTCTCCTATCCATGGTCTCCAGTAAGTTACGTTGAACCTAACAGGTCAATAATTTTTATAAATTTCTCGGTATTGATGACTGTGTGTTTAATTTTGTTTGTTCAGTTTTTGACTATTTTATATTCCAAATTGTTTTGTCTATTTTGAAAGTCAAAGGACAAATTTTATGAGTTCCTCCTTTTGCACTTCTAAAATTTAATGGATAACTTCAACTTGAATAACTTGTACTGGTGGGACCCGGGGAGGCTAGCAAGCGGTCCCTGTCAAGCGCCTTATCGAGAGCATTTGGACCTTTCATCTCGGCAATCGATGATCCGGATTGAAAACAAATTTTTTTAAGGAAAAGTCTCCGGTAGGATTGTTGGTTTCTTAATTCAGACCGTTAAAAAACATTTTTGGATGATCCTTCCCCGGAAGAGTTCATTTTTTAATTCAAACCGTTAAAGACACTTTTAGACAATCCGAATGCACCCGTTCAGCAGAGTGCTTAGCAGCGTCCCCGGATCCGTATTGGTGGGCATTTATGAATAGTTCTTTGTAAACTGCATTGACGCTATATTCCTGTTGGTTAAATTTTTCGAAATGCTCAAACAAATTTTAACTAGGATACATGAAAGTAGGAAGTTAACGAGGAACCTATTGTGGTTGTAAGTTCTTCATGAAAGTGCACCATGAAAGATAATGGACTGTGAATCCGATCGCCGATCGGATCTCGATGGCCAGTTGGGCTGCTTGGGCATGGAGTTGGACTCCGGATTGTCCGACCCATTTTAGTACGCTGGGGAAGAAGACTGTCATTCCGCCAAAGGCATTAAAGCACGTGGCGAATAACAGATTATGGCACGCCTCAGCCTCTTCTCGGGAGATGCCCATTTTCTTGGCTTCGTCGAGGATAGAACCCGATGACTCGTGGAAAAACTTGTACAATCTCTAGTAACCGGATTTTATAAGAATATACGGGATTCGAAAAGTGCGGAGGAAAATCTCTTCTATGAGTTTTGGTTTGCCGAGGGTCAAATGGGTCCCAACCGGAAAATCACCCATTTTGTAACCAAATTTGGATCAGCTGATCCGAGTTTGGTTATATTATGTCGAGACCTATTACATAACATGACTACCCGATGTGGGACTAAACTATTCTAACGGGTTTCAACAGGATTTACCCTATATAACGCCTTAGCTAGGAAGTTGAAAGCAGCTTAATTGATTGTTAGCTTTCCCAAAGCTGGCATTTCCTTTAGATTCCCATTCCCTCTCTATGGTATCGAAGAGTTCTGTATAGCTCGTGTGGAACTCGGGTATGATGTTCTCTCCTCGACTTGAGGAGAGAGAACATGAGTTGTTTCAGTTTGGGGTGGATGGATTCGGACGGGTCAAGGCAAGCGAGGAATCGGTAGCCCCCGGTGAGTTCTGTCGAGGGCATGCACGTCCCGGTGAAGACGTCCCGCTTTTCGACCTTCATGAGGTCGAACAGGGTGGGGAAGCTCTTGCCGTCCAGGTGAGCGACCATGTTCGGGGTGGAGGATGTTGGGATTTGTCCCACATCGTTTAATTATCTCCTCCAAAACTAGTATATGAACCTGGGCGGTCTCTCCACTCTTTGCCAATTGGTTTGGAGTTGGATGCTTTAACATGGTATCAGAGTTAGGCTTTCGGAGGCTTTTTCTCTTTGTTTGTGCCATAGTTGCACTTTATTTCATTGTGATCCGTGTGTTCTGGATCCTTTGTTTACCTCTCCACGTGCAAGTCGGGGGTCGCACGTGCGGGAGAGTGTTGGGATTTATCCCACATCGGTTATATGAGCCTGGGCGGCCTCTCCACTCTTTGCCAATTGGTTTGGAGTTGGATGCTTTAACAGAGGAGACGAAGGGACCAGGAGGCATGTTGGTCTTGAAGACCGTAGATTGGTGATTCTGGATTCTGGACTTGAAGAACTCGTCTTTGCCATGGTTGTAGAAGTAGTCGAGCCGGTCCTTGATTGGTCCGATTAATGGGAGGCCGTAGCCTCCTGGGATTTCTCTTATCGGTTTCGGGGGTTCAGTGGCTGAAGCGGAGATCAGACGGACGATGTGGCGGCGCGTGGATGGCTTTGGTGGCGATTTTGGTGATGGGAAATGTGGGCAAGGAGAAAGGAAACGCAGAGAAGTGGAAGCCATTGTAGTTTGTTGATTTGTGAGGGAAGAACGAATAGAATGCTTCGCGCATGAACCTGTACATATAGTCAGTTATTTTCATCTGGATAAAGAAAATTGATTTTGGCGCTTCATTTTTTGTGCGTATGTGCTTCCCTTTGTAAATAAAATTACTATTAACTTCACGTTAAAAGTGTAGCGCTTGCATACAAAAGTGAAACGCCAAAATCAACATCTCTGAACAAATGGGAGTAGGAAAAATGGTTTTATTACTTCGAATGGAATTTCAACTCAGAGCGGGCTTTCAGCACGCTGAGGCACTAGGAACGCATGTATATGTTTTTGATCAGTCCAAGCGCCATTTAGTGGAGGTCACCAAGAAAATAACTAAAACTGGAAATGAGACAGGATTCTTTGTGCCAAAAATTCATGTGCCTCTGTGCCAAAGAGTTTTCTGGCCGTTGAATTTAAAACATAAATAAATAAATTCACACAATCCTACAGCCGAAAAATCTTTCGGCACAAAGACATACATAAATTTTTAGAATAGAAGAAATCGGACCCCATTGTAAATACACCCTTTAGGTCAACAACAATTCCCATTTTTTTATATCCTAGGATAATAATTCCCATATGTTTGGTAGGTACTTTTTTAGTAATTGTTTGTACAACCCAATCTATTAAGATTCCATGGATTATGTTTCTAAGTAGTTTCTTCTTTCCATGTTTCAATTTAGTTTCTTTGCGACTTTGACATGGGAACGGAAATTGCTGTTCGCAACCATGAGACTTGAGAAACCTCTCATCCATGATCCTCCATGCTCACTCTTTGTTTTTTTTCTTATCGATAAAGAAATTATTTCATTCATCACAAGGATAAAAATAAAATAAAATAAGTACAATAGAAAAAGAAACACATGGAGAGAGTGTCAGAGAGTACACAATACCCTCCTCCTATTGCTACCCGCAATTTCGCAATTTGTACGTCTTGTCTTTTGACAGATTTACGTTTTTACCCTAACGTTTAGCTCCATGGTCAGAAACCTTCTTTTCACCCTTAGGTCCAAGGCACCAACTATGTATGAGCTTTCCAAGTCTTCTAAGTTACAAATTTGTCAATTGATGCTGGTTTAGATCACTTTGTCCGCTTCCCCTGGTCATTTTAAGGAGCCGATTTGTTGTAGGTTCACGGTGGCTGTGCGGGGGTGTCCGACGAGGTTGGTGGCTGCTATGGATCTTCGTTTCCCCTTCCCTCTCCCTTTCCCCTCTGCTTTTTCGATCCTAGACCCTGCTGGTAGATTTCCTCTCTACGCTCCTCATGTTGTGCCCCGTTTCTCAGCCGTGAGTCCTCTCCTCGATCTCTGGTCAGGTTTGTTCTCTTGGGGCTCCAATTTACGCCTAATGGCAAGGATTTCGTGCGGTTGGGCGGCATGGGTGGTGTGGCTCCCGCCATGGTTACTGTTGAGTGCCGCGGATTTTGCTTAACGGCTTGGTGAGTACCCGCGCCAGTGGCTGGTTGTCTGATCGCTGCGTCAATTTTCCGGTTGGGATGGCCTATGGAGGCATAGAGGTGTTTGGCTAGCGATCGGGGTGTTGTTGTTTGATCATGGGTGGCGGCAGCGGGTAGCTTGGTTGGTTTGGATTTCATCCGGTTAGGGTTTGTTTTGGATTTTTTGGGTTGGGCATAGCCCTCTGGGCTACCTGCTCTTTTTTGTGCTTAATAAAATTGAAAATCAATTAGCTCCATTCAGGGCCCACAATAGCTATCCAAATTATTCATTTCATTGGTCCAGTGTCTAGAAACATGTTACATATGTATGAAAATAAGGTTCATTCATTTTATTTAAAAAAATTATTCGAACTGGACAGCTTATGTTTAACATTATATTCACTGTTTGCTTTCTAAAACAAAATACCACATTTGTTCGGTTATGTGTGGAACAATATTTTATTACAAATAAAAAAAAACGTGGTCCTGTGAGATGATATATACAGCTGGAATAATTGTATTTCTTATCAATTTGTAACTAAAATTCCTAATACGAAGAATCTATGAAAACACAAAAATAGTAAACAAAAAAAAGAAATATCATGCAAAATAAATAAAAGTATTATCCATTACTATTGGATACCATGTGATGGTAATCCAAGACTTGATTTAGAACGTAGCTTTCTTCAATGCCGTTAAATTAACGGAAGAACCCGACGCCGACGTCCCAACCTCGACCTCAAACGAATCGTACCGTCGGAAAATCTCCACCACCAAAAGCCTCGACACCATCACCACAAAATCCTTCCCGGCACATTGCTTGTTCCCCAACGTCGGGCTCTCCGTCTCCGGCCCGTTCGACCACAGCACGTGCCTCAACAGCCTCTCCCCCTCCTCCCCCAAAAACCTATCCGGCAAGAACTCATCGGGTCGCTCGAATATGACCGGGTCCTTCGTCGCGAAAGGCTGGTACCCGAACAACATGTCGCCTTCTTTCACCTCAAACACGGCATCATGTGATTCCACCGTGAAATTCTTCTTCGCCTTCCCGTACTGGAATGGTACGGGAGGGTCGATACGGAACGACTCATAGACAACGGATTTCATCAAGGGCATATGTTCCATTGCAGCCATCGTCACTTCTCCGCCGTTGGACCTGATAGCTGATCGGATCTCGGTGGCTAATTTTTCATGGAGTTGGACTCCGGATTGACCGACCCATTTTACTACGCTGGGGAAGAAGATCTTCATGCCTCCAAAGGAGTTAAAGCACGTGGCGAATAACAGGTTATGGCACGCCTCTTCTCGGGAGATTCCCATTTTCTCGGCTTCGTCGAGGATAGAACCCGATGACTCGTGGAAGAACTCGTACAATCTCTTGTAACCCCTTTTTATTAGAAACGGAGGTATTGAGAAGGTGTGGAGGAAAATCTCTTCAATGAATTTGGGCAAGCCGACGGTCAAAATGGGTCCCAATTGAAAAAACACCCATATGGTGATCAAATTCGGACCATCAGATCCGAGTTTGGTTTCACCAGGATTTACCCCGTATAACGCCTTGGCGAGGAAATTGAACGCGGCTTGATCGTTGGCGTCCCCAAAACTAGCCTTCCCTTTGGATGCTAATTCGCTCTCCACGGTATCGAAGAGTTTCGTATAGCTCGTGTGAAATTCCGGTATGATGTTCTCTCTCTTCGACTTGAGGAGAGAGAACAGGAGTTGTTTCAACTTGGCGTGCATGGGTTCGGATGGGTCGAGGTAAGAGAGGATTCGGTAGCCCCCGGTGAGCTTTGTCGAGGGCATGTAGGTTCCGGTGAAGAGGTCTCGTTTTTCGACTTTAGAGACGTCGAAGAGGGCGGGGAAGCTCTTGCCGTCGAGGAGAGCAACGACGTTAGGGTCGGAGGAGATGAAGGGGCCAGGTGGCATGTTGGTTTTGAAGACCGTGGATTGGTATTTCTGGATTCTGGACTTGAAAAACTCGTCTCTGCCTTGGTTGTAGAAGTAGTCCAGCCGGTCTTTGATCGGTCCGATTATGGGAAGGCCGTAGTCTCCCGGGATTTTTCGGACTGGAAGTTTGGTGGGAGGTTTTGTCGGAGATGGTGGTGGTTGTGTGGTCGTGGCGGAGATCCGACGGACCATGTGACTGGGGGTGGATTTCATTGGTGGTGATCTTGGTGATGGGACTTGGAGTTGTGGAGAAGGGAAATTTAGAGAAGTGGAAGCCATTTTAGTTTGTTATATTGTGAGTGAAGAATGGATAGGATGCATAATGCATGTAGGGGTCTATATATAGACATTTTGGTTCGTATTCATTTGGCCAAATGGGAGGCTAGGGGTAGGAAAAATGATTTTTAACTACTCAAAAATTGTACGATTTGAAATTGTGAAAGAGAGAAAACAAGAGTTCAACCCCAAGGGGCCATGTCACAGTAGTTGACTTGTCTCGGCTAGGTTTATCATTTCAAAGTGGTAGGGTTTCAAGATCGATTCTTCTCGGCAATAGTTATCGTTGGAACCGCCTTACTTCACGCAAACACGTTGAAAAAACTTTTAGAGGGAACGAAATTAGTCTAGTTCATTGAAATGCCCTTCATTACGGGGATCCTTTCTCTCATGGATGTTGATTGCTTGTTGTTAGCTTCACACCAGCTTCCTAGCACTGTAACATTGACCGGTATCACAACACGTGGTTGTTTGAATAATAGAATCCACCTTAGAGCATCTTTAAGAAACGCAGCAAAATCAAATTCAAATAAATCTTGAACCACGGCGGAGCCAGAATTTTGGATTAGCAGAGAGTCAAAAATTTGATCCATATGCAAGTTATTTTATCTATTTGCTAATTCAACGAAATAACTAAATTAAGAGGCTAATTTAGAAGGTGGGCATACCCGATGAATATAATTTTGCTTTATGTACAGTTGCCCCAACGACGTACTTTTATATTTTGGACAGATGCATGATAATCTTTACTCCAATATTAGTTAATAATGCTATCAACTTTCGAAGAGAAAAGAACGTTTGTAATTTTTATGCATTTTTTTTTTTTGAAACCGCGAAAAGATTTATTCATCGCAACAAGATATACAAAGAGATTAAAGGGAAAGAAGCAAAAAGAATAGAAAGCGAAAGGAAGCCACATCCTGTCAAACCAAACCCGGCTAAAAATCTGAAAAGTGTGTACCATATATACCTATTGTATAGTTTATTCATAACATTTTAGTGTATTTCGTAACTTTTGTTCTAGAACTCATAACCTTTTAGTAATACGATTCGTAACATTTTCATTATCGTTCATAACATTTTGGTTCATGTCGTAACTCTTATACTAAAAAAATCGTAACTTTTTAGCAATATAATTTGTAACATTTAGGATCCGTAACTTTTATACTAAAATCGTAACTTTTTAGCAATACGATTCATAACATTTTCTCTTCGAATCATAACATTTTGGGGTACATATAATACACATCTAAATAAATAGCGTGTATTGTAGCGTTTCCCAACCCCCAGAATGGTTGGCTGGGTTAAGATGAAAGGTCAAAGTTACGTAATTTGCTTTTAAAAGTTATTACGTTAATTTTTTTGCTTTTAAAAGAAGGAAAAGAGGAAAGGTCAATATTTCATACGTACGGGGTAGTATTTCTGAATTTTGAGTCCAGTTCGGCCTCAATGTTCTGTAAATTTTTTGTTGTAAATTGGGTATCATGAGGTGCTCGTGCAGCACATCCGAGCCGTCCAAACAATGCAACTGACGGTTCAAATTGACATACTCTTTTCTCATTTTCGTAAGATGGGAAATACAGCGAAACCAATAATATAAACGTTTGGAGTCACCGTCACGTGTGTGTGGGTGGGTGATAGGGCCACCATTTGCGACTTGAGGTTTCTCATTATCAAACATGAATAGGGCCACCATTTGCATGGTCTACAGGAATTGTCTTCCGTTCGGTGTATTTTTGGCTTTTTGCCTGATTTCCAATTGGGTTCTCAAAGATATGTATATGTCAGGGAAAAAATATGCGAAATTTCTCACAAGTAAATCACAAAGGAAACAATGTAACTGCAGCGCAGATTCGAGGCGGCGTGGATCTTGGACCCCTCCTTTGAAAACGTGGTTCTAAATAATTGGAAGGGTGATGACTTTCCTGATCATATAAAAAAAATTTCAGAAGCAGCTATAGATTGGAATAAGAAAGTTTTTGGTAATATTTTCAGAAGGAAAAGGTGGGTTATGTCTAGAATAAATGGCATCCAAATGGCACAAGCTTCTAAGTTCTCTCACAATCTTCAAATTTTATCTAGTGAGGATTTTGTATCCCTGTTTCTTCGGCTGAAATTTGGACTACTGTGCAAAAACATTAATCCTTACAAAGCCCCTGGTCCCGTTGGTATTCAAGCTATTTTCTATCATAATTACTGGAATATTGTTGGAGATGAAGTTTGCAGGTTTGTTAAGAATTGTTTCTCGACGAGCTCTGTCCCTAAGGAGATTAATAGAGCGCTTATTGCCCTAATCCCTAAGATTGATCAACCTACTTCTGTTAATCAATTTAGGCCGATAAGTCTTTGCAATGTTGGATACAAGATCATCACTAAAATTATAGTTGCTAGACTGAGACCTTTGCTCCTTAAGATTATTAGCCCTTTTCTGAGCAGCTTCATCCCTGGGAGATCCACTAATGATAATATCATTGTTACTCAAGAAATTCTGCACTCTCAGGTTGAAAAAAGGTAAAAAAAAAAAAAGGTGGTATGTTATTTAAGATTGATCTAGAGAAAGCCCATGATAAGGTGTCTTGGAAATTCTTGCTAGACACTCTCATTTTTTTCAACTTAAATCCTTCTTGGACTGCTTTGATCATGAGTTGTGTCACTACTATTTCCACTTCTATTCTTTGGAATGGAGAAGCTCTTGATGAATTTTCCCCAGGCCGTGGATTAAGGCAGGGTGATCCCCTTTCCCCTTACCTCTTTGTTCTCTGTATGAAGCGTTTGTCAATTCTGATAAACCAAAAGGCTGAGGAAGGGAAATGGAAAGGAATCAAAGCCTCTAGGAATACCAATCCGCTCACTCATTTGTTCTTTGCTGATGACTTGATTCTTTTTGGGCAAGATAGTATTTCCAATTGTAATGTCATGATGGGCGTGATTGATGAGTTCTGTTGTATGTCTGGCCAGACCATCAGTCTTGCTAAATCTAAGCTTTATGTCTCCCCTAATGTTTCTAGAAATAAAGCCAGAAGATTGAGTGGTGTGAGTGGCATTCCCCTCACTAATGACTTGGGGAAATACTTA
Source organism: Rhododendron simsii (assembly GCA_014282245.1). Classification (NCBI taxonomy): domain Eukaryota; kingdom Viridiplantae; phylum Streptophyta; class Magnoliopsida; order Ericales; family Ericaceae; genus Rhododendron; species Rhododendron simsii. Next base: position 33,655,783 of record CM024959.1, read on the forward strand.
GGTAGTTAGGTATCCCCCTTCTGCATAAGAGAGTCACCAGAGATCATTTTAACCACATCCTTGAGAAAATTCAAAAGCGTCTCTCTTGCTGGAAATCCAACCCTCTTATGCTAGCCGGAAGAGCCCCGTTAATTCAGTCCTCTGCTTCGCCTATTCCTAGTTACACTATGCAAACTATGAAACTCCCTGTTAGTGTTTGTGATAAAATTGATCGTCTCCATAGGAATTTTTTGTGGGGGGATACGCCTGATTAAAAAAGAATCCACCTTGTCAATTGGAACAAAGTTTGCAAAAGTAAGGATAATGCTGGATTGGGAATAAAAGAAAGCTAGAGATCAAAACCTTGCCCTTCTCACTAAACTGGGTTGGAATCTGTCTGTCAAGGAAGGGAATCTCTGGGTGGACATTCTTCATGACAAATATCTGAGAAACCATAGCCTTGCATCGTGGCCCGAAAAGAGACGTGCCTCCTTCACTTGGAGAAGTACTCGATATACTTCTGAAGTGTTGAGGACAGGTATCAAATGGGTGATAGGGGATGGTAAAAAGGTGGATGTTTGGTTGGATTGGTGGTGTGGATCTGTTCCTCTTGCCTCCATATATCCATGGGACCATACTAACTCTAAAGCCACTGTGAGTACCCTTATTGTCAATGGGAGATGGCAGCTGAATAGCATAGCCTGTATAGTTGATTGTAGCACTCTGGAGATTATCCAGAATATTCCCCTTCCCCTATTTTCTCAAGCTCCTGAATCCTGATCACCCTTCTTGGAAAGGATCCCCGCTTGGGAATTTCTCTGTTTTTGTTGCTTATAAAATCATTAATGGTCAGGACTCGGACACGATTGGTTGGAAATAGTTTTGGAAACTCAAAATACCTGAAAAACTCAAAACCTTTATTTGGACTATTTTTCATAACAATCTCCCTACCAACCAACTTCGTGCTCGGCGTGGCATGACTACCTAGGACTCCTGAGTCCTAGGTGTAATGCTAGCCCTGAAGACATTAATCACTTATTTAGAGTTTGCTTTAAAGCAGTGGAACTCTGGAGAGCTACTGCTTTTGGTCAGATCATGAGAGGAAATTTGGACTCCTGCATTGCGGACTGGTTTGGGAAAAATCTTCGGAAAACCAAACTTATTGGTGTTAGTACTAAGATCCCTTGGAACATTTTGTTTATTACCACTGTTTGGCAAATTTGGAAAGATAGAAACAAAAAGAGTTTTGATAATTTTGATAACAACTCTGCTGTTAGTTCCAAGGTTTCTTATGACTATGCCATTGAGATTGTGGAGGCTTTCAAACCCCCCCTTATGACTGACCATCGGAATTCTAGACTAACAAAATGGGTATCTCCATGTGCAGGTAATACCAAACTGAACGTTGATGGATGCTGGTATGGTGCGGAAAGAAACGCTGGAATATGAGGGATATTTCGGGATACTAATGGCACCTGGATCTTGGGATTCTTTGGCAAGTTGAATGCAGAATCAAGTACGGCAACAGAAATATGGAGTATATATAGAGGGCTCATTATTATTCATGAGAAAGGGCTGGTAAACGTGGACATAGAATCTGATTCTCTCGTGGCTGTCAAGCTCGTTAACAAGGGGAATCATCCTCAAAGCACAATCATCAATGATGCAAAGATGCTCCTACAACGGACGAAGTCTAGGCTCACACATATTTTCAGAGAAGCAAGTCAATGTGCGGATCACCTCGCTAGAGTGGGTGCCGAACAAAATGACAATCTTATTGTCCTTGCTCAAGCTCCATCATCCGTTAGGGAGTTTCTGATCCGGGACTGCCTAAACATTAGGCAGATCCTTGACTAGCTTAGGTTTTTCTTTGATTTGTATCTGTAGCTCGACTTCGAACTTCCTAGCACTTCTGATGCTTGTCTTCGTTCTGGTTTAATTTCTATGAAATTCCGTTTGACCAACAAAAAGAATATAATCCAAATGCGCAAACCACAAACCAAACGAACACAAGGAATTTATACGTGATTTCCTCAAAACTAAAGGTACGTCCATAGGACCCGAGCTCGATTCCACTATCGACAAATGTTCTTACAAATGAATTTACAAAGAGATACAAGATCTCACAAACATCCTAAGGTGTATCCAACAAACTTCAACAACAAAGAGAAATGTCCTCACCAATTTTTATTTTTATTTTTGGTAAACCAGGAACATTAAATAGAAATTTTAAGAAACATACAGTAGTCTAGGGTATTCCACCCCATTTGCATCTTCGCAAAGTTGCGAATTAAAACAAGTAGGAGCAACATCAAATAAATGAAAATCGAGAGCATCATCAAATGACATATTAGCTAGTAAGTCAGCACATTTGTTTCCTTCACGGTAGACATGGTCAATCTTCTCCACTCCCAACTGTCTCATCAAGCATCTGCAATCATGAATGAGATTATTTAGAATGTGTCGGGGTTGATTTGGACCCATAATGAGTTGAATGGCTGTCTGAGCATCAATTTCCACACAGAGGGGGACAAGCTGCTTGCTGTGAGCGAGTTGTAGGCCATCCCTAAGAGCCCATAATTCTGCTTCCAGTGCTGTCATTGGGTAGAGAGATCTGTGGAAGCCAGCTATCCAGTGTCTTTTTCATTTCTGATTAGACCACCTCCTGTGGCTTGAGATAGATCCTTCTTGCATGCACCATCAGTATTTAATTTAAAGAAGGGCGTGCCGGGAGGGCACCATTTCACAAGCACAGTACTGCTGTTTCGTGAATTCAAGGCCGGCATTGCAATATAATACCATTCAATTGCCAGAGCAATTGAAGAAGTAATGGTGGAGTCCAAGTGTTCTCTGGCCCGACTAGGTTCATTATGGAAGAGGGTTTTGTTTCTGAGAAGCCAAATATTCCAACAAGTAAAAGGGAAAACAACACACCACGGAATTTCCGATCGGTGGAGGGTTTTTGATTCACAGTTTAGCTTTAGCCAAAAAGGGAGAGAAGAGGAGAAAAGAGAGAGAGCACTGTTAGGGATACTAACACCTTCCCAAACAATGGAGGCCACATGGCAATCTCGAAGGACGTGAGCTGTGTTTTCACTACTAGCATTACAAATCTCGCAAAGGTCACTTTGGGTGATGTTTTTTGTGAAAAGAAGGTGCTTAGTTTTGAGTTTGTTTTGGGCAGCAAGCCAAAAGAAATTTTTGATTCTGGGATTAGCTTTAATTTTCCAAATCCAAGTCCAATTATCAAAGGGGGGAGTGCAGGCAAAATTTCTAGTGAGAAGCCAAGCAGAATTGGAGGAAAAGGTGCCATTGGGGGAAGAGTTCCAGACTGTGGTATCCGGTTGGGGATCCAACCTTTGAGGGTGAACAAGGAAGATGCGAGTGAGAATGTCGAGGGGAAGAGAGAACGAAATTTTTTAGAGATCCCATTCATTTGAACCCCAAACATCTCGATCTGACCGTAAGGTTAGATTCATCTTCGAGGAGAGGACCTGAGATCAAGGACCTCAATGGGCCGAGACCAGTCCAGTTGAGGTACCAAAAGGAGGTGTCGTTGCCACTTCAAATAGCAACTTTGGTGCCAGCGTTGTATACATGTTCCCCTTTGATCAAGCCTCTCCAAGTGGGAGAGGGGCGATTATAGGCAATGGAGCGATGCTTATATTTGGAAAGTAAGACACGTGACCAGAGTTTGTCTTCCACATTTACTCTCCAGTTTAGTTTGGCCATGGCAACAATATTTGCTTCAAGAGAAGTTTTGATGCCAAGCCCTCCAAGCTCCGTGGGTTTAGTGACTTTTTCCCAACCCACCGCATGGATTTTTCTCACATTTGCAGACGAGCCCCAAAGGAAGTCTCTATTAACTTTGTCAATGGCTTTATGGACCGATTTTGGAAGCATGGTATTCTGCATGACATAAGCCGGTATAGTACAGTTAACCGATTTGATGAGGGTGGTTCTTCCCACCATGGGGAGGATTTTATTCTTCCATCCAGAGAGTTTGGAGTTTATTTTGTCAAGAATAGATTTGAAGTCCGCTTTCCTAGGCCTCTTACCTAGAATGGGGCAGCCAAGGTAGTCCCCAAAGGAATGGGCTACGGGCATTTGAAGGATGTTAGCAAGGGTCTCTCTATCAGGGTGAGCAACATTTTTGGAGAACAACACTTTGGATTTGGTGGAGTTAATGCGTTGCCCAAAATGTGAACAGAAATCAGAGAGGATGTCACGAATCACGTGACAGTTATCAGGGGAGGCCTTACCAAATAAAACGATGTCATCCGCGAAAAAACAGTGGGATAAGAATGGACCTCTACTAGCAACTTTGATGGGTTTCCAAGATTTTTCCTGAATGGCCTCATTAATACGCGAGGAAAGGTATTCAAGGCATAAGATGAAAAGGTAAGGGAGAGGGGATCTCCTTGCCTGATTCCACGAGAAGGCCAGAAATTCTCTGTCTTTCCACCATTGAAGAGAACTGAGGACGAAGAAGAAGAGATGCAAGACAGAATGAGGTTGACCCAAAGGTCAGGGAAGTTAAAAGACAAAAGCATCTTTCTAATAAAGCCCCATTCCAAATGATCAAAGGCCTTTTCAAGATCAATTTTGATAACCATAGTCCCTACAGATCCTTTCTTGAGGTTGAGGCTATGCACTATTTCTTGCACAATAATAACATTGTCAATGGCACGGCGTCCAGGGACGAAGCTTCCTTGGAGGGGGTTGATGAGGTCGTTCAACATTGGTCTGAGGCGATTGACAAAGAGTTTTGTGACCAGCTTGTAAATGGTGTTGCATAGGCTAATCGGTCTGAACTGACTGATGGATTCAGGGTTTTTGGACATAGGGATGAGATAGATGAGTGTTTCATTAAGGTTTGGAGACATCTTTCTAGAGGAGAAGATTTCACAGATGATATTTTTAACCGAGATCCCCACAGAGGGCCAACATTTCTGGAAGAAACCCGGATGGAGACCGTCGGGGCCAGGGGACTTCCAAGGGCCAAAGGACCACAAGGTCTCTTTGATTTCGGACAAGTTTGGAGTTATGCAAAGGCGGTCATGTTTAGAGGTGGGAATTTGAGGAACATGAATGGTAGTGGAGTGGAGGGGGTCCGAAGCCCAATCGGTGGTGAAGAGATTTTGGAAGTGGTTCCTCGTCAAGAGGTGTAACTCATTGATGTCGGAGATCCATTTCCCAGAGCTATCCTTAAGACTAAGGATTCGATTGGACCAATCTCGTGCTTCAAAGTGTGTACAATATTCCAAAAACTAGCCCACACAAATATAACTCATTTGGGCCAAACACAATTATAGTTGGGCTAACAAAATTATTGGGCTTCCACTAAAGAGGGAACCCGACAGTATATTTGTATAGATTGCAGAGATGTTGAGGATACGTATATTTTTATGAAATATATGTATATTTTCGATGTATTCCCAACATGTTTGTGTCCTAACTTTTAGAAAAATGATGTATCCTCGTGTCCATGTTTTTAGCTTCAGATTGCCGAAAAGCTTCCTAGAGCGGCAACATGGCACTTTTTGTCGGGTAGTGGAGAAAAGCTGTGATGATATTCCTATTTATGATAAAACCGCATGAGAAAAAATCAGGGCGATGGTGAAGAGAAAGAAGGCCTTGCGCTCATGGTCATTTGCGTACCCATATATATACACCTCTTGCAACAATTGGGGGTCGTGTTTGCAACATGATCACTGATAGTGTGAGATGCAAGAATATGACCTCTCAAGAGGTGATTGACAAGCGTCAACTCAAAGCGAAAGAGCATTCCCATCCTTTTCTCCTTTCTTTGTTCAAGAAGGGAAATGAAATCAAAGGTGTCTAAGAGGTGCTCAGTGTCCTACTCCACCCGGTTAAAGTTCTTTGATGAAGCTTCCATGGTAATAGATCGATAATCAAGATTACTATCCATGACGGGAAGAGGAATGTCTAAACCGTGCTTGAGGAGAAGCAACAAATCACTTTGTTACCCATGATTCACGGTGTGCATAGGTCAGGTTGGGGAAATGGTGTATTTTTCAACCAACCTGTACTAGGCGGGTTGAGAATTTTGTAGCCACCACCAACCTTCAAAGCAAGCGGGTTGGTTGATTTGTTTGCTGTGTCAACTCAACAAATTAGGCAGGTTAAAAAAAACACTATTTTGCAAAATCATGAAACAAGTGGCTAATGGCAAACATAGACCACATATTAGTTAATACAAAACCAGTAGCAAATAATCCATATAAAAACATAGACAACATAAAACCATCATCTTTTTCATGGTAGTACCCTGTTGCCTACTTGTTTACACCCGTTTTTGGCACCCAGTCCTTGGCATGCATTGGAAGGCCATTTAATTATCCTTTAATTTAATTGGGCCAGAAAATGAAAATGTATTGGAGCAAAATTATTGGGCCACACCTATGTCAAATAGGCCCAAGTAATTTTAGTTGAATTCGGGCTCAAGATTGAAGAGTCGTGGGCCTATTTACAAAAAGAATTCAGCCGGCCCATGATTTATTTAAGCCTGATAAGTATTTTTGTGGGTTAAACATATTAATGGGCCATTTAATTTAATTAAATGACCCATTACCCATGTGGCCCATGAAAAGTGGAAAGGAAGAGAGATATTGTTGGCTGGTGAAAGCCATTTGACCGGGTCAAATGGCTGGAGGTTTTTGTTGCCACAAAAGAAGGAGAGAAAATAGGCCCATCATCTTAAAATGGCCTTTTTCACCTTTTAACGGCTCATGATGGAGGAAAATACATGGGAAATTGTTATTAATTTCTAATAACCACCCATAATCCCACTAAGTATGTTAGTGGGTAGTTTTTGCGTACACATGGCAACATCTAAGGCGTGCTCAAGACACATGTCGGCCGATGGTGAAGGCAGAAATTCAGCTCAGATCTGGACCAGTGCATTATTTACCCATGATCTCTTGTAACTTCCATTAACTACCCATTACCCCATGATCTAAATTAGTGGGGAGTTATGAGGGACACATGGCGCAACGGGAAAAGGACAGCAGGCCCTTTACATGCAGAAAATCGAAGACCCTTGGCCTATAAATACTAGAAGACAAGAAGGAAAAAGGGTCCACACACCAATCAAGCTCAACGCTTAAAATCAAAGCCTTCCCAGCGAAGCAATCAAAGTCTTCCCAGTGAAGCAATTATCTCATTTCTCACCTTTACTCAATTACTTCTCCAAGTAGTTCGAGTTTCATCTCTCTTGTATCCCAATTTTATTACTACGACGTAATAAAATTATTCATATCTCTCTTATACCCCAACTTTGTTATTACGATATATCAAAGTTATTCTACGTTGCTACTTCTTTTCCTACACGGTTAGGAAATTATTAAGTCCTCACTCGTAGAGGCAAAACCACGAACCATCACTGCAATCTAGCCCTTAGGTTTGCAGCACTATCGCCCTCACAGATTCGAAGTCAGAAAAGGGACGCCCAGTCCTTACGTTAGACGCGACAAGTCTTGGCACGCCCGCACGCTCGCTCAGTCCTTGAGCATTTTCGTAGCCGAACACTACTATTTAACACATGTAGTAGATACAACAGCGTTGGTCGTTAAAAGACAGGTCTGAGGAATTTTACCTCACTGAAACCGTTCATGACTTGAATCCATGATTTTCGGCACTGGGTTGATGCGGGTTGGGTTGGGTTGGTGGGTTGGCGATTTTTTTTTGCACAACCCTACCATGAATGAGAAGGTAGTTACAAAATCTCACTCCCCCTTCATTGCTTGCTTCTAGGGAATTCCATTTAAAGTCTTGCGTCAGATTCCTGTAGTGGATGTCAGCGTGTGGATGTTCCCGAGGCCATCGCCAAGCTCTTGAAGGAGTATGACAATGTGTTTCCTCAAGAGTTGATTCGAAATGAAGAGTTTGTGAATGACTTTGAGTGTCTTCTATCTAGTCTATGATGAGCACCTTGATGATAGTACAGAAGAAGATGGACCTGAAGATCGATAATGACCAAGTCGTAGAAGAATGCAACAGAAGTTTATTTTAGTAGTTTTAAGAGTAGTATTTTCGGAGCTATCGTAGTTTTGAATCTAGGTTATGTTTCTCATCCTTATTACCCGCTTGTTAGCTTGGAAAAGCCTATTTAAGGACTACTCTACACATGATAGATCAGTTGATGAAATTTGTTTGATACTCCGTATTACTATTGTTTCGATACAGGGGATGCCGAAGAACACATCCATCTTTGTTTGTTTTTGCTTCCAAAACATTGTTCCGAATCGTTATTGAGGTTTTAACATCCTAGTATAGTAAAAGTTCGGTTTTAACAGGAAAACTTGTACTGTAATACAAAAGGGAGAGAAAATGAAACAGGACAATCACAAGCATTGGCGCCATCATTGAGGTTCTCAAAACGTGAGATGTGGCTGAAGCAAAGCATCAGAAACCATTCTCCCAAAACAAAACAGAAAAAAAGGCAGGTAGTTGAAACACCCTTCCGGATTTGGAGTTCCACACCCAAACTTCCTTAACACCCGACGTTGATCATCTCAAGAATAATCATTACAAATTGGATTTTAAATACAATATGGCAGTTATACAAATGAAAGTTTAGGGTAAATGGAAAAGAAAAATTAGGGTTCTCCACAATTCACCTATACAAACCTTAACGCTTAGAGAATTGTGGGGCTTTTCTAGCTTTCTTGAGACCAGCTTTCTTCCTCTCAACCACTCTCGAGTCCCTGGTGAGAAGACCTTCCCTCCTCAGAGGTGCCCTGTGGATCTCACTGACCTTCAGCAACGCGCGTGCAATGCCGAGAGAGATTGCTTGAGCTTGCCCAGAAAGACCACCACCATGTGCCTTCACAAATACATCGTAACTGGTTTCATATCCTAAAGCCATCAATGGGTATTTCACATAGTCAACCCACAATGGATTTCCTTGAAGATACTCCTGCATTGTACAAAATTGAACCGAACTAACGAGTAAAAAAATCATTGAACATGACAATGAATAATCTTAGCACACAGGAGAAAATGATGCCACAAACTCCAATTATGCTGTTGTAATGCACCACTAGCCAGCTTCTCCTAGCCAACTGAACAAAAAAATATACCACACCCAATGTAACATACAAAAAACTATTAAGAGTTCGAGTTTCTTCATCTCCTGCTCAACTAACGTAATAGACTCCATAACTGCCCCACCAACTACTTTTATTTCCAAAACATCTCCATACAATAACTCCCAACACATGCAGTCTTACCTCACACTTGTCTAATGGTTCACGTACCAGACAGTGTCCTTAGGTCAACGAAAGGATCAGTCCTGAATGTCATGGATCACATAGGAGTGTTCACAACAAGAATGTTGGTCAAAGAACACATCCGTATCTAGTCAAATTTACCCTTACCAGGAAGCAAGAAAGGCCTACTTTGAGTTTGAACAATAACCACAATAACACATGAAATAATTTTACTAGAAAAAAGGGGGGCCGTGAATAAAATGTTATGGACTGTGGTACCTGATCAAACTGTTCACCTAGCGTATATAATGGTAATTTGCATTTGGACCGCCTACTTTTAACCCTAACTATAGTTCCTAATGCTACAGTAACTCCAATGTATCTCTTGTTAGCTGTTTCTACTCCATCAAAGTGAAACACCGATAACGACCGTGCCGGTAGCCCAAATTGGCAAAACCCACAAAAATCTGGTACTTCTGTGTACTTGTGCTTTCATTGACTTCGATTTCTGCATGTGTAGCATCTCTTAGGCCCCGTTAAATAACAGTGATAGATAGATGGGATTCGTAAGGAGATGGGATTAAGATTGGGATTGGTAATGAGATGGGATTGTTAATGAGAAGGGATTGAAAATGAATATGTTTGTTTTGGATGGGATTATTAATATCATGTTTGTTTGAGATGAGATTAGATGATGGGATTGGATTGATAGAAGAAATTGGTAATGAGAAGGGATTGGTAATGAGAAGGAGTCGGGATTGGAATACGAATACCAAGTCCCAGGGGGTATTGCTAATATCCCCTATGGACCGAATTGTTAATCCCATGGGACTACCAATCCGGACCAATTTTGGAAACCAAACACAGTATTACTAATACCATCACCTTACTAATACCATCACCTTACGAATCCAATCCCAACCTCTAATCGTTTTCTCAAACGGGGCCTTAGATCCTATGTTACAGTTCCATGATTTCCTAACATAAAGTACAGATTGGCAATAGCAATAATAACAATGCCAATAAAAAGAGTAGCAATAATAACCATAGAGAAAACAACCTTGGTACAGCAAACTTATGGAGAGAAGGATTACAATTTCTAACCATAGACCTTCCAGAATTTATTCTGCCAGGGCCTGTTTTGGGAATATGCAGGTGATGAGGCCGCATCGGGCTCTTAAATTTTATCTAATTTGGGACCCTAGGCTTTATGCTCTTTTATTATGCCCACACATAAAGTTGGTACAAGAGTTCAACTACTGCTTTCTCCACTATAATACGCTAAAAATTCGAGAAGAGTGTCCAAGAGCATCTGCAGCCCTTACCCTTTTTTCTTACTCAAAACTCAAAATATAAGTACAAACACCTTAAACCCACTCCACTCCTTGACTCGAACCTATACCAAATTGAGTTTTACTCAAATCTTTAATCAAATTAGGGGGACTCAAATTTTTACTCTAAAATTGCAATGCTATTTCTTCCTCTCAAATTTAAAGTCATGCCACTAATGAAGATTTACTCAAATTTGTGCCTAGATTTTAGTTATTTCATCAGAGTGCTTCATATTTCATACCAAATGAAGTTCTTACTCAAAACTTTACTCAAGTTTGAGTGAAAATATAAGAGCTTCTCCAGCCCTTGCTCATTTTTTTACTCAAACTGGAGTAAAAGCATCATTTTGTATCAAACATTCCAATGGGCAAACCCAAATCTAAGCGCATATATGAAGCATTATTAATGGTATGATTGCAAACTACGGAGAAAAACAGGCTTGTAAAATTTGAGCCCCCATAATTGAGTAAAAAATCGAGTAAACCTCAACCTCGTATAGGTTTAAGTCAAGAAGTGAAGCGGATTTTAGGAGGATTTACTCAAATTTTTAGTTTGAGTAATAAAAAAACAACGAAGTGCTGGAGATACTCTAAGGGCTGGAAATGCTCTATGTAATATCTTTTCAATAATCGACTGATTATCATAGTTTTCGTACTCAAAAACCCTAACCTTGCATAGACAGATTCAATTCCTACTATGATACAATTCCATTCCATCAAAAACTACTCCTAGTACGCTTGTAAAAACATAGCTAGAGAGAGAGAGAGAGAGAGAGGGCAGTACATTTGCGTCACGGTAATTGATGATGACTTTTCCGGTGCCCTCCTGGAGAACGACACGAGCAATGGCGCATTTTCTACGGCCGGTTCCGAAAATGGTTTGAGCGGCGAAGCCACCCGGAAGCCTTGACTTGACGTACTTCATCAGATTGACAGGCTCCTCAACATCCACCGCCTCCGAGGGCTCCGCCACGGCAGCGGAGGAAGCCTTAACGACGAGCCTTGCGGTGGTTTTGACTTTCGCGGTTGAGGATAAAAGAGGGTTCTTGGATCGGGAAAAGGAGAGGGCGGCGTGGGGTTCAGGGGAAATCTTTGAAGAGAAGGAGAGAGAAGATAAGGAAGATGTGAGGGTAGTCATTGAAACTGCCATCTTCCCGAAGCTCTAGTTCTGGACACAGGATTTCACCAAGTAGATTTGAGAGAGAGAGAGAGAGAGAGAGAGAGGATAAAGTAGAATAAAAAATGACGAAAAATGCCCAAGTGAAGGCTTGAGCAATTCCTTGCTCAATTTCTTGTAAGCAAATTGGGCATAGAAGGCATCTTTTGCGGATCAAAAAAAAAAAGATTGGGCATAGAATCCTCAAGCATCCACTGATACTCAATTGAGTTAATTTTTTTAGGGTAATTTTTAAAAAAGTGTTTTAAACAAATATTGTGGTTCTGATTATTTGTATGGGATCTCAAAATGGATACATAAAATGCGGGTTATATTTGGTGTACAACAAATGGCATACCTATAGCTTTATTTTAAAAGGTACTATAAGATATGATACAAATTATTCGGCCTCCCTAAAGAAAAAGATATGATACAAATCCCTGACAGAATTCATCCTTAAAGAGAAAGATGTTGATGAGGTTATATACACTAGGTCAAGCTCCCACGTAACCGATGTGAGACATTAGAATAGTCAAATATTACCAAACTTCGCAACCGACATCCATGGCAACCCACTATATTGAGACCTACTTGCTAGTAACCATTTCTCTTTTGGAGGGTCACTCATCCACGGTCACTCCCTCCACAGCTCGAATCCCCTTGTTGAGGAGCTCTAAATTAATACAAGAAGATAAAAATCTCTCTTTAAGTAAAACGAACCCTTGAAAACCATCATACAAGGAGATGGTGCCAAGCGCTTGCATACATAAGCCCAAGCTCAAACTAATGCAGAACATTAAAATCGTAACAGTTACCAGCGCTCTTAAGGCTGTGAATAGTATCGATAGATGTGTAAAAAAAAAGTCGTAAAGAGTTACGAAAATGTACATTGAAACATGCAAAATGAGCATCCATCAAGAACCCAAATAAAAGAAGGGAGTCGAGTCCCAAATAGCGGTAACATGTATTGTTGGATTATTTCGATAAAAACTGAAAAAACGAAACCACTTTTGCGTACAACATAATTTAATGGTTAACCTCAAATGAGTACAACAAAAACATCCTGTTCAATCCTTCTGCGCTTAGGTTCTTATTGAAAGGTCTTGACCCAGTTAGGCATACCAGTAACCTAATGTAACAAGAAGATCCAACCACTTTGTGTCGAATCGACTCTCTTAAGCTGAGTTGGCAATCCAGAGAAACCAGATTGGGAACGGTTGAACTCATCGCAACTTCTTCCATTGAGATGAATTATTCAATATTTCAGCACCGCCATGCGTCCCTTCTTCTTTCATCTCTGCAAAAGAAATGCGGCCAGCAGCCCTTAGAATCTTGAATTTTTGTTGGGATCACATAGAAAAACAAATGTGGTACGTGTACTATTATTGTTACCTATATGTTCTATTCACCAGAAAACAACTTTACTCGCCCATATGTAAAACTTTATGCGAAGATAGACTAATTCTTATCTAATCGATGACAAGATAAGTTCCACTTTCACAAAACAACCACTCTAATACATCCTTTTGGAGCAAAAGACATTCAAAATCCTTAACAGAAAACAGGTGGTTTAGAATCTATATTGACACCCTCAAGAATCACTAGGTTCTGTTGTCAATTGTTTCAATTGATTTAGGCACCGACAACTCCCACAAAACATAATGACATTGTATAAAGTTAAAGACCTCTAAGAAGTTCATAACATACCATTTTCGGACACTTATGATGGGTCCAAGTAAATAATTTCTGCCCGCACTGAAGCGCGCCGGAACCGCACCAATTCCTTGAGCAACTCCCATCCAATCTCGTTTGAAGCAGGCTTAACAGTCATCCTTTCAAGCACGGGCGAATTTGCAAGTAGAAAGTTAATGAAATCCAGTTCGCATCTCACCCCAAATATGCCAACTACCTTAACAAGCCGCAACTGGTTAAATGGACAGTTGTAATAATCTTCCTCCCAAATGTTTCCAACTCTTCCCACAACAGTCTGTTCCTCTGGACGAGCCTACACAACATTTCATGCCAAAGAAATCCACATGCTAAATCTGGCTGTTCAATTGATAAATCTATAGCAAAACAGCTTATTATACAGTGTAGGACCCAGGAACAAAGTTTGAGCAGAACAAAATATTAGCGGAATCCTGAAACCCAATGTTTCTGCCAACAGATAACAAAACACACCGAAACATTTCAAAAAAATTCTGCAAAACCTACTGAACATTGAGTTGTTTCAACACCTAGTCTAAAATTCCAACAATGACAATTTCATAAATTTCAATATACTTTGGCAATGTTTTCAAAATGTTCCCGAAAACCTTTCCTCGAAGTTTCTGAAACATTAACTTTTCCTAGCTACCTGGAAAAACAGGGCAAAGTGAAATTTTGATCCTTGCATAAGATGTAGATACGTAATATTACATGTCAACAAGGCAGGCAATTCAAAAGAATTACGAGTCAATTGACAGGAAATTTAGGCAAAGAAATAATGGCCAAAGACTCACCAATATCTCAAGCTCGTGTAGGTTAGGAGAGCTCCTGAGAAGACAAAGAGCTGCCAAACTCTCATCCAAATCATTGAAATTAATGCGTATAGAAAGGTAATTCAACTCCATGCATGGAACAGGAAGCTTTCCTGGTATCTTACCAACAGCCAAATACTGGAAACAAACAAGAAATCACCAAATGATATTAGTGTAATTATAATAGTATGTTTTGCTAAAGTTGAACCAGTTTATTTAAGTATGCACAAATGGTATCGAGTCTATTGACTAATTCTGGGAAACCATGAAAATGAGAAGAACAAGGAAATCTTTTTCCTTTTACTTGGTAAATATGAATGACAACAAAATGCACCAAAAGTGGCATAACCCTTTAACACAGAGGATACAAGAACCAAATCACTGTACCAAAACCCAAAACTAAAAGTTCCACCAGAACATACGAATCCCCAAAACCCTACAAAAGAATCCAAGCTGTCCAAGGAAGTAGAAAGCACCATTCCTTCCAAGACCGGAATGGAACTAGAAGACCAACGAAATCTTATAATGACCGTATCTCAACAGCAGCGCTGTGAGAATTGTAGACAACATGAACAAAATTTACCAAAGCTGAATCCTATATGAAACTCAATGGACTCATTAATGTCACAAAAACAGCTAAATGCACAATAAATAGTAAGAATAGAATTTACTACCTTCAGAAAATAACTCTGTATCTCAAGCCTCTGGATAGAAGGAAGCTGAGTGAAAAACTTGATCAAATTGCCAGTTTTGCCCAGAGTCATACTTTGGTCATATCCGACATTCACATACAAGCCAATGGAAACGATAGCTAGACGGAAGGTATTCCCAAAATTGACATCGTCAAAAACACCTCCAATATCAAAGAACTGGAGATTTGGCGCATAAATGTCAAGGACACTGAAACCATCAAAGTTCATCAATGTCAGTCGCTCAAGCAAAGGGCAACGAGATATCAAGTGCTCAAACACATCTTGGTCCATGGTGATGTGCTGAAGATCAAGGCTCTTCAAACTCCGAAACCCATAGACTGTTGTAGGAGGTTTCAATAGACAGTTAAACAATTCTAAGTGAATCAACTTTCCACAAGAGTATACCGAAGAAGGTAGCTTGTAGCGATGACCCTTCCATATTTCGAGTACAAGTTCTGCAAGTGAGCCTCTAGATAGATAAAGAATCCACCGATCAATCTCGTTGACACCTTGAAGATCGCGATGAGAAAGCTTAAACTTGTGTATTGGGCCGGCGTGAAGCAAAAGCACCTGATCCACGACGTTCACTATCTTGGTTTTTATGGATATTTGCTCTTGGGAAGAAACTGACACGGATTGATTATCAAAGACAAGATCCGGAATGGTATTCCATCTGTACCTCCACTTGCTGCATAAGACACTAGTCCTCACTGCATCCCTAAGTGACAATTGTGACAAAATTTTGTCCATAATATGCCCGGGTAGGTTGCTGATTCTGTCAACTTCCATTTCCACTTCGCAAGGGACCTTCGGTGGTTCTCTCGGCTTCTGGAAATAACAATAATTGACGAAAGAAAGACCAGTTGCAGAGATCAGTTCTTTAGGCCCCATTTGTTTGTCCGGATTCAGATTACACAATAAATTCATGGACCACAAATATTGAGTTTGGTTGAAACTTTTGCGGCAAGGATTACATAACTGTCAGATTTGGTATCTCCCAAAATATTGGATAAAAATACCTTGGGAGATATGGTATTACTAATCTGGATGGGGCATCTCACAGAAGTTACATCTCCATTCACTATTAGTCCAGTCAATCAAAAGGGGCCTTACATCCTTTCAAATACAAATGACGGAGATGCAATGAGACACAGGGAACGAGAGTGGTGTTAACGTACATTGGTTGACTTTTAGTCAATGGGCCATGTAGAAGAAAAGAGGAAAAAACGAGGCAATGTTAAGGAAATGCCAGGCATACTAAATAATAACAATGACAACAAAATGACGAAAAAGCAGGAAAGCAATTTTGCTATCCACACTGATACATTCGGTAAACAATTCAACTCATCCTACCTTTACACATTTCTTCCATCACTGAAAAGGGCGGAGGCCTAATAGACAAAGGGTAACCACTAAAGTTTTGATCTTCAAAGAAAATTGATGTTAAGTAGATCCATTCAGCTTGAGTGCTATAATCAGATGAAGTACAGTGAATAGCAAAGCTATACAATTAGTGCCTCTAGGTTTTTGTATCATGAGAAAATTGGATGCTTGTTACATCAGAATGACTATTGCAAAGTTATTAACTGCCCAACAGTACGACTGAAAGGCCAATTAAGTAGCCACTGATATGGAAAAGAGGTTGGCCACAACTTGCACTGAAACTCCATCTGCAGCAATTGTCTGACCATGTGTTGGATCTTCCGGACATTATAAAACTAAGAAATTCCCTCTCCAAGACTTAGACGAAGATCTTGTCAATCATTGCCAACATTCTCATTGTTTCAAATGCTTTTTTGACTGCCTAATTCAGGAATGGAGTCCGTTGATAAACTTCTCTCTCTTAAAAATATCCTTTTGGCATCACGGTCCTTGTTTCCCAAAACGATAGTAATAATACAAATACATACTAAAGGCAACACGAACAAATCTTCTTACATTCAACAAAAACAATAAAATCTATCATATTTTGGGCAGAGCATGCACAAAATGTCAAACCCCAACCCGGTTACCAATAAAATAACTCTCGTAGAAATCCAAGCAGTTTATTCTTGCAATAACAAATAATTCTAGAGGAGAAATCACAGTTTTCATATATGAGCAGAAGTCTCGAACATACCATAGTACCCTTGTCCAAGTATGAGGATATGTGGTGCAAAACAGTTCAATGCCCCAAAAAGAGTACAGCTTGTGACCAATATCTGATTAACAAAAGAAGTAAACAACAGTAAACACACGAAACGACTACCTTAAACTTATTGCTTTTGTTGGATGTAAACACACAAAACAAAAATAGGAGGCGTGCGATCCGGCAATAAGGAGAGAGAAAAGCAATGGGAAAAAGGGGGGTTATGGGGGAGAAAGAGAAAGGGATGGCTTTGGTAGTTGGCTTTGAGGTGGTCGGCAGTCGCTTGACGAGGAGATCCAGAGGTGGAGATGAGGAAAGAGGGGACGGGAATTATCCTATGAGTCACGATGCATATATGTGGGACACATTCCTAAAATTTGCATTAGATGATTCTCCTCTCATCTGGGTGAAGAATGGAATGGGTATGGTTCTCACTAGGCACTATAACAGTGACAAACTAAATCACTCTTTTCTTGATTCGCATTATGATGGGCATTGTCAGATTACAAACCCAATTACGCTCCATTCGTTCCAGAAGAAAATTCTACCCCCCACAGAAAACTGTTCCTCGTGTTTGGTTGCAGCAACTGTGATGGCAATGGGCATGATGGAGGTGGGTTGCCGCGGTGGTCGTGGCCAACCTGGGGCAGAAGCCTAGAAAGCCACTGCTCCAAGACCCACAAAATTGAGCGCAATTTTGTTCACCCTCGTTAAAAGAAGATGAGCGTTATCCTCACTCTTATTGGTTGAAATGGTGTAGGTCTCACCCCTGCGATACACTGGTTGATAAGCATGTCATCACTTTGTGAGATCCATACCATTTCAACCAATAGGAAGAGGGTAATGTTCACACCCTCTTAGGTGGGAGGGTAAACAAAACTCAACTCCACAAACATTGCTAGGAAAAAATAAGCGTGCCCTAAATGTGGTATTTTCCTGCATCTGCATGTGTGTTAAATTGATTCATTTCTAGCATAATACTATGTTTAAGCATCTAAATTATATTATACCCATGAAAAAGAAGACGATACAGAGAGAGGATTAGACGGAGAGGGACGAGTAGACCCTACCTGCTCGATTCACGATTCTGGGTTCTGCTTCTGCTTCTGCTTCTGCTTCTGCTATTGCTTCTGATGACTGATCGCATCGAAATTGGATAGGCATATAACACCTTCGGACAATTACAAGGAAAACCCTAGGGTTTGATCCGTGTTATATATTACTCCCCTTGATTGTAGTACCTTTTTCAGGTTAGATAGATTCTTGGAGTACTTTGTTTATTTTATTTATTTGTGTTTTATGTTTATTGGGATGTATGGTTTCTTCATTGATAATGATAATTGACTTTGTGTCTGCTTTATGGTTCTGAATACCGAACTGGATATATGGAATCGGATTTGGTATGGATATGATATGGTGCGTATCGGTACCGATATAATTACCGGACTTTGGATTCTTCGTTATTACTGTAATAAATAATATTTATTAAAAATCCATATATCTAGTTATAAACTTATTCTACATTTGTAATAACCCAACACTATTAATGTTGAATATTTTGTATCAGATTAATGTTAAAATATTTATTAAAAAATAGATGTGGCAGCTTAATAAAGGAAGTAAGCCAAAAAGGTTAGAAGTATTATAAAACGGTGGACTCTCATGTAATACACAATAACTTATTTCCCTTGATCCACGTTTCAATGCAACGTCTATATGGGTGAGATGATCCTCACATTCCGCGAAGATTCATTTTTTCGACAAGAAATGCTACATACACTATATTGTTCCACTGCATAATTACACTATATTTTACATGGGGTCCATTCTGGATTCTAATTACTAAAAATTAGAACAAACTATATATGGGAATTACTCTCTGTAAATAGTCACCAAAAAAGTAAGTTATCGATCCGACATCTAAAAACCAAATTACACACTTTTTTCTGTTTTTGTAAACCGAAATTAAGAACTAAATATGGTAATTCATTTTTGTTTTACGTTTTTTTAACAACATGAACCTACTTTGTTTCGACAACTAAAATCTGTTTAACATCAATAATTACGGGTTGTAATTCCCGTAAGATTCTAACAATTTTCGGTATTGAAATGCCGTCGTAGGTTCATTAATTCGACATTTAAAAACCAAATCCGTTCATCATCAACACAAATATTTTTTTGATTTTTCCAACTCAGTTAACTGACGTTGATGGGTTTGTATTTTTAATCTGATAGTGCTCACAAACAAAAATATTTCAGAGCCATCTAAAGCTTGGGAAAAATTTCAATGGTGCGGCGGTGGTGGTTTAGTGGTGGCGATTTGTACTACAAAGAGAGAGAGAGTGAACGGCATAGCTTGAAGAAGGAAGAGAGTGGTGGTTCAAAGGTGCGACGGTAGTGTTTGTCACTATTTTGGTGGTGGCTATGCAAATAGAGAGGAGAGGGAGTCAACTGAGGGTGAAGAGAGAGGGAGAGAGTTTTCAGTTTAATTCAAAATCCTTTTTTTATTTTAAAATTTAATTTTCGAGATAGTTTTATGGATTTTAAGAGGATAGGAGTATAATGGGAAGTATTGATGAATTTAGTGGGTTGTCCGGAGTTAATTTTATTTCAAAAAATGGGTAGTGGGTTGTATAAAGAAAGTGGGTTATGTGGAGAAAATAGTAAGTTGCCAATACCGACGCCCAAAAGTTTTTTTATTCTCCGAAAAACGCTTTTCTTTTATCCTAAAATACACAAGTACTCCCTGAGGCAATGCAAACTAGCAGCCCTTCACCCTAATTTTTGTATGAAAGACTCAGATTATTTCCTACTAGTGGGGCAAGTTCTATCCACACTGCCTCTTTTGTACCCTCACCTTCCCCAATTTTAATTTGGGTTAATTTTTTTAGGATCCTGTTTCACAGAATTGTAATGAGATAACCATAAAAAAGAAACTAATTTTGTCTGAATTATCTATTTGCGGACAACAAGACCCATAGTAATTTATAGGGGGGCCAAACGAGTGAACCTAATACAACACATTAGAAATATTATACCATTAAAGCATTTATATTTCTTTTTAGTAATGTCCATTAACTGTGAAATAAGCTTGAAACTATTTCGGTCTCCATGTTCAGGAAGTCTCATTGCTTAAACAAGTTGTTTTTTTGCAAAAATGCTCGTAAGCAAGTAATTTTGTTTTGGTAAAGATACGCGATGTGACAAATGACATAGTACGATATGACATTTTTGATATATGGGTTAGGCTAAGCATGACACAAAACTCAAAAATAAATTGAATAGGCAGACACAACACGACACATTTGAAAAACTCCACCACAAATTGTTTTTAAGTAGCCCAAATTGACAATATGTTAATAATGATGTGATATGCCGATTAGAAAAGTTAAGAATGATACATAGAGGGTTGACATTATGTTAAAATTAGAAGTTACAGGATTTGAACTGACATAAGTAGATTTTAGGTGAGTAATTTGTACTAACACAGATCAAATTGTAAGGTTTTCTATGGAGTCATCGCAATAAAGATTGACTTATACACGGAGGGCCGTGATTCTCCAATTTACAGAGTCGTAGAATCTCAGCCGTGAGTTAACTTTTCCACAAAAAAAGTTTTATTCAAATCCATGTAAATCCAGATCGTCCAAATCCAAAACAGACGCACGTGATTCACAGTAATTACTTTGCAGATTGGCCAAAGTTACAATGAAACAGACAAAATCCATCCATAGGCATAAGAAATGTTTGATGTGGTCGAACATCTCGAATTGGTGGTGACAAAGATTCTCACTAATGACATAGGTTCGCGTATCCACAAACCCAAGAACAAGGGGGTTTTCCATAGCCGATACCATAGAAGGTAGGGGTGTTATTCGGTCGGTTCGGTTCGGTTCGGGATGAATTTGCCGCATCCCGATCGGGTTCGGGGTACATAGGCCGGAGACCGATCCCGACCGGTATTATTTTCGGTTCGGTTCGGTTCGGGGTGGGTTCGGTTCGGTCGGGTATTTCGGGTCGTTCGGTCCGCCCGAAATGGGCCTTAGTTGAGCCGTTTGGGTCATTTTTAAAAACTAATAATAGACTACGGGTTATGTTTGGGCCATTTTTTCACCCATATTTGGGTCATTTTCACATGTTTCTCATCCATATTTGGGCAATTTTCAACCTTAAGTCAATCACCCATGTTTGGGCTATTTTTTACCCATATTTAGGCCATTGTACCTATTTTCTTTTTTCAAACACCAATTGGAAAAAAAAAACATATAACAAGTAATCAAGTATACTCAAACAATTACAATTTTCACAAGTACTCTTCCACCTTTTTTTTTTCAATCGATTGGAAATATCTTCTACACTAATGTATATAACTTGGAGGAGTTAAAGTAATTTAGAACAGAGAGAGTAATCGATTGAAAAATTTTGCAAAAACGTAAATAAATAAATCAAGCAATGAAATTCCAAAAAAAAAAAGAAAAAGTAAGAGCCAAAAGTTAACCATTTAAAAAAATTTGTTTGAAGTTAACAATTCAAAACAATAAGAGCCAAAAGATTAAAACAATTTATATAAATATATATAATATATATGGTTCGGTCGGTTCGGTCCTCGGTCGGTTCGGTCGGTTCGGTCCGCATTCGGTTCGGTTCGGTTCGGTCGGTATATATTTCCAGAAAACCGAGACCGAACCGACCTAAGTTCGGTTCGGTTCGGTCCACCCCGAACTGAAAAAAAATGCCCTTGGACCGACCGAAGACCGAACCGATCGATCGGTTTTTTCGGTTTTTTTCGGTCCGGTCGGGTTAGTAACAGCCCTAATAGAAGGTCCCCTCTGAATCTCGTTAACCCTAGGATCATAGAATTGAAACTTTTGACCGGCATCACCAACCATGTAGATATGGGTTTCGCCGGAGAAGAAAACCATTCCTGTCTGAAACTTTTGTTGGTACCATACACAAATACCTTCATGTCTTCTTCTTCATCGAGGAATTCCTCTTTCGTCCTTGCCGCCTGAAGTTTCCTCACTCTGCAACCAGAGGAGAAGGAGGATGAATCTCCATCCTCTTTGTCTGACCCTTCTTTATCTCTTGAAATCTTGGATGTCAGAGCTGTTCACACTCATAGAATATTCATTATGGGTGAGTTTGTTAACGGCAAAAACATTTATGAAATCTTTATATTGATGTTGTGGATCCCATAGACCTGTTGTCTGTTGAAGGCCTGGATGGCTGGATTGGGGGTAACGAGCTGTGTCCAGACGCTAAATTTAGACTGCATAGAGAGGGGTTTCCGATGGGAATGATTTTCTTCTCCGGCGAAACCCATGTCTACATGTTGGTGATGCCGGCCAAAAGTTTCATTTTTATGATCCTAGGGTTAATGAGATTCAGAGGGGACCTTCTATGGTATCAGCTATGGAAAAGCCCCTTGTTCTTGAGTCTCTGGATACGCGAACCTATCTCATTAGTGAGAATCTTTGTCGCCACCAATTCAAGATGTTCGACCACATCGAAAATTCTTATGCATATGCATGAATTTTGTCTGTTTAATTGTAACTTTGGCCAATCTGTAAAGTAATTAAGGTGAATCACGCGCGTCTATTGGATTTGGACGATCTGGATTTAAATGGATTTATATTCTTAAAAAAATTAACTAGTTTGAGTTTAGAAAATGAAGAGCGTGAGGGAAGGGGGTGGATGCTCTATTGCGTTCATCATCCAAATTCCAACGTTTATAAGTGAAATAATGGAATCAAGAATTTCATAATTTGTATCTCTCAAACAAATGAGAGAAAAATATAAGAGATACGAAATTCTTTCTCCTGTTTGATTTGTACAGATAAATAGAGAAAATATCAAAATAGAGAGCCTTAAGCAAAAATATATTTTTCCTTGTGTTTATTACTGCATCACATTACTGCATCTTAATCATTATTCTTTCTCTTCCATTTATTTCCCTACTAACCAAACAAAACTCCTTATTGGAGTAATGCTTTTGTGTGACCCCGTCGCATTCATGAGATAATTGCAACAACCATGCGGAGGATCCATTTCTTCCTTTCACTAAAATATGATGAGTTCAGTGGTCTTGAAATATCGTCACGTGATATCCCACACGTCTAAACATCATATACTTTTTCCGTTTCAATTTGTTTTATCTAATTTATGCATTCATGCTCTTTAAAAAATTTATGTCTCACAATTTATAATTTTTATATAATTTCAAAAATGACATATTATAAAACGAATTGAAATCTATCAAGTAAGATTCATATTACATATATAAAAAAAATTTATAAATTAGAAAATATTAGAGAATTTCGTAGGAGTCTAAAATATTGAAAAAAAGACGACCAAATCGGAACGGATGAAGTATTCTTTATGTGGGGTCCATTACACTTAGTGACGAATGTTACAAAAATGTGTGGTAATACGTGTTGGGGCACTACATGACGGTGCTCCGAGACCACTCAATAATTTTCCCAAAGATACAGCCTGCACAGCAGAAGACAACGCGACGCAGATTAGTCATCAACTATATAATTCTCTAATCAAAGAATCCTTCTCAGCCTCTCTCTCTCTACAGGAGAATTCCAGAAGCGTTTTTGGGGAAACCGCAAAAGGACCCACACGCCCTCATAACTTTCCGAAAATACTCCCATTCACACCCACACCCACACCCACAAGAAAACTCGGTTTGATGCCCATTGTCAAACCCTTTGGGGTTAACCACCCCAGAGGTCCCGATTACCACGTTTTCTATTCCTTTGACTTTAAAAAACCAGCGTCCAATTCCAATTGGACTTGCAGTTTCTCAACGTTTGTGTTCTTTCCTATTGTTTGCGTGTTTTTTTCCCGTCATAGAGACAATCAATCAGTTTATTCAGTCTTCTTTCTCAATTTGGAACGGTTCTTGGTTTGGTAAACCCTTGTTTGGATTGAAACAAGTAAAGGCTACGGCTGAGAAAACTTTTCTTGGGCTGATTTGGGTACTTACCTGATCTGGGTTTTCAATTTTGAACGGTTCCTGGTTTGGTAGACCATTGCTGGGATTGAAAGAAGTGAAGGGTACGGCTGAGAAAACTTGTTTTGGGTACTTATCTGATCTGGGGGTTTTCAGCTTCCACCATTTCTGCCGATTCTTGAATATGTTTTGAGGTGAGTCAATCCGCCAATTGAATTGTTTCTTTAGGTGTTAATTTACATCTTCATCAACAGGTTAATTTTCAAAATTTCATTGATGTTTAGGCATACTGAGCTGAAAAATCTTCTTTCTTTCCTTATTTTCACAAGTTTTTTTTACTTCTTCTGGGCATACTTATATTAGCATCGGAGATAGACATGATCAAGTTTGTGGTTTCAGTTGGAACTAGATATCTAGGCCACGGGCATTATGATTGTGCGCATAGATTGGGTTGATTTTATTTCATATTTTGTTGTTTTATTTGCTGATTCAATGAATATAATTTTGTTGGTCTCCATTGGATTTGGATGCCCAGTTGTTCGAAATGATTTGTGCTTATGCATTTTGTTGAATATCCTGGTGTAATCTGCATACAATCATTGGTAATACATCCAGTATTCCTGATACCCGAATTGTTTTATTCTAATATTGGTGGGAAACCAATTTGAAAGGATTGAGGCCTTCTGAAATTTTGCCTTTTCTTTTAGTTCTTGAACCTGATAGTTTATACTTTATAAAGATGGACTATATCATCAGAGCTGCAACTTCAGAATTTGGGAGGTTACTGGTACACGGTTTTGGGTTGAACTCATCCCCAAAAGCTAGCTATTGAACTGAGGATGGCCTCACGCTTAAATACTTCATATTACTTTGGTACGTAGGTGATGTGGGACTTCGCTTCATTCCCTCACGCGCAACGTGCTCACTCGGTTGCACCTGCCGCTTGCAGGCCATAGACATGCATCCTATCCATCTCTGGCACCTAGCTCTGATACCGTGTTACATTACTAACTCTCCCGAAAGCTTAATGCTTTGTTTGGATTGCTTTTTGAAAAAAAAATTTCAACTCAAAAAACACTCATTACCCCTATTTCCAATCATTACTCACCCCTATCTCCAATCGGTATTCTCATTTCTCTCTCTAATCATTACCCCTACTTCCAATCATTACTCTCTCCACTCATAGCCCTACAAAATTTCTCAAAAACTCATCCAAACACAACATTGTTAGAAAATGGGTCTAACAATGTATATCAAGCTATCGAACACCCTCCCTCACGGGCAACCCTGTCTTGCATGTGGAGATGCAAATTTTCATATATCGAGCCGAACAAAATACGAAGGGGAGAAGTAGAATGCAACCGGGGAACAAATGTTGACGGATAGACTTGAACCCAAGACCTCTCACAACCAGAGCTCTGATACCATGTTACACGATCTTGGGTAGAACTCAACCCCAAAAGCTAGTATTGAAGTGAGAGTGCCCTCACGCTTATATACTTCATAATACTTTGGTACCCAGCTGATGTGGGACTTTGCTTCACGGTAACAGTCTGCATCTTTTAGATTTTATAGGCTTTGATATGTAGTTCTACTGATTTGCACTGACCTGTGCATCAATTTGGTCGACAATGTAATACTTTTCTACTTGTTGGAAAAGTCACCTTCTTTTGTGGCACTGGTTCCAAAGGGTGTGTTAGAGAGTTCCAGTTTTTGCGAAAATGAATTTCTAGTCTCTTTTCTTTTGAATACCTATTTTGGACCATTCATTCTCATAAATTTTGCGTAGTTCTTCATTATTCACTGTATAAGGAGAAACATGAAGAAGAAGAGCTCATTGATTATAAATAATTACTTCATATGAACCTTTTCTGCTTTATGTATGCTACTGAGATTATCCGGATCTCTGATGTATACAAAATTGTAAAAGATCTCAAGCTTCTATATCATCCTTTCAAGGTATACATATCTTATTTTGCTTGAATGAATGATTTTGTGCAGGTAAAGCTTCCTTGATCATGCACAAATAACAGTTTGCATGATGGGATGGCTTAACAAAATTTTCAAGGGCTCAAAGCCTAAAGTTTCAGAAAGGCAACATCACCGAAATGGCAGACAGGGAGAACAGACAGTAGGGGGCTCAAGCCATAAAGTTCCAGAAAGGCAACATCACCAAAATGGCAGACAGGGAGAACAGACAGTAATGAACGAGCCTTTGACTTCCAGGGTAATTTGGCTGCTCCTCCTTGCATCTGTTTCTTGTCTTACTTCTTATGTGCTTTTATAAAGTTGCATGACCCCTAACCTCAAGTTCCTTGATATGCTGGGGAGGTAACCTAATCATGCTTTTCTTCAGTATCTTTTGGCCTCTATGTCCCTGGTTATATGGTGGAACCGTGGAAATGTTTATTCTCTCAACTAGATTTCATTTTTGCTCAGGTCTTTTCTTACTTTTTCTCTGTTGCTGTAGGATGAGTGGTCTGAGATTGAAGATATAGATCACGCTATTGCTCTGTCCCTTTCAGAAGAATATCATAAAAGGAGAACTGTCATTGGTGAGTGATTTCTCCTTGGTGATACCCACAAATTTCTGTGAACACCATTTCATGATACTCCTTAAACATATGATACTCCCTTCGTCCCATGGCTTTTGTGCTCTCTCTCTACTTTGCTCTGTTTCTGAGATTAATCTTCTTCTTGGAGAATCATGCACTCTCATGACATACCTATCCATGATATTGGACAGGGACAACTCTTTAGCAATCACAAATGCTACTTGTGATGCCCCTTACTGAGTTCTGTCACCTATCAGATTCTTGATTCATGCAGTGTAATTTAATTTTTTTAAAATGCAGCAATAAGTTTTCTCAGCTCAGTGCTTTGAATATCTCTTTTGGTTTTATTGAATATCTCTTCTGGTTTTATGTACCTCAATGTATAGCTTTCCATAATTGGCATAAAAAGTCCTCTTATATGTGACCAGATTATGAATCCCAATTGAAAGAGGACGAACAACTTGCCCAAGCTATACAAGACAGCTGGAATGTTGCATCTCCAACCCGTCATGGAAATGGAAACCTACATCGACCCATACCTTCCCCGTACTCAACAGGGTTCAGGTACGAGAGTCCTGTATGTGCATTGTACTTTGCCTGGCAATTGCCAATTTGTTTTAATCGCGTCTGTGTTTTAGTATCTTATTCCTTTTATCTAAAACCAGAAGTATCATATTGTGTGGCGTATTGCTTTTGTTTTAATATTGTTGTCCTCTTTTTCCCTTTCTTTGTAAGCCCTAAGCATTGGAATTCATCACCTATAGTTTGATTGATCTTATTAGATCTCTAGTACTTTTTGCTTCTAAACTTGTTTTCGCCTTTACATCAATACATTAGACCTTAACAATAGTATGTCTTGTTAAATCACTAAAGGAGATTCTTAATGCTTATCTATAATGTTCTCCCACCCCCCCCAAAACCCCCCCCCCCCCCCCCCCCCCCCCCCCCCGGAGACCTTTCACTTTTGGAACTATTTGTATGCTCCCATAAAGATGCATCAACAAGATTGGCTATATTATGTTTATTGCCAACAATTGAGGGTAATCTGTGAGAGGTTTTTATTTAACCAGTATCGTGCCAGTCAGTTCGAATCAAAGATTCTCTTCTCAACGATTACCAACATTTGATTCGTTAGGGTTTGCATGATTGTGGTTGCATGATGTTAAATTGTGGAGGTATTTAGTAGGAAAGATAAGTGAAATGAACTGTTGGAGATGGAAAAGATAATGTAGTTGACTAAAGCAATTTGTTTCCTGTTTTAGACAGCGATAGTTACAATATGATGTGTCGTATGCAAGCTCTCCCAATACACTGCTCATGGAGAGGCTTTTGGAATTAACTTTTTCACTAACATTTGGGTTTCTACCATTTGGAAGCACAATGGAAAAATTGTGATTCCTTGCCAATGTTATTCAGTTGAAACACCTTAGGTTATAATGTGTCTAAGAATGACAACCACTGTCTTCAGTTTTGTGTTCGGTCGGACTCTAATTCCTGAGTCCATGAACCTGGAAAAAGGTTCTCTTTCATTAATTCATCATATATATGATTTTTGTCTACAAATCGATTGTACTTGATGTAAACACCCGTTACGGTATTAGAGGCACAACAAGTCAAATTCAGGCTCCTTCATAAATGTAGAGAAGCAGCATAATCACCACTTTTTTCATCTCTTTTGTTAGGATATGCGCTGGTTGTAACACAGAGATTGGTTATGAAAGACCTTTGAATTGTATGGGTGCGTTCTGGCATCCAAAATGTTTCAGATGCCGTGCCTGCAACAAACCAATACGTGATCTTGAGGTACAAGACCTACTCTGAATAAGTAGCTAAAACATTGTAGGTCTTGTCTGATTTTTATCTGGTTTCAGTGTGATGTGTTACTTCTACTTCTAATTTACTGGTATGGGATTATAATAGCAATGGTGGATAGAGCTGAGTCTTTCCGTTCTGTTGTTTTTCCGTAGTTTTCTATGTCTGGGGGTCTTGCTTATCACCAGTCTTGCTACAAGGAGCACCATCACCCGAAATGTGAGGTTTGCCAACAATTTGTAAGTAAAAGAAAATGTTAACTCTACCTCGCACAATATAATTCTGTTGCTATTGGAAACACAATGATATTTCATCCTTCCTCCATCCCTTAATGTGGGTCCCTTGGGGGAATTCCAACTTTTCAAGGAGACATGCAATAAGGGCTTCCAACATTGAATTAACAGTACTCATTTCCAATTTTACGGCTTTATATCATATTTGGATACATTTTTAGCGCTATGTTTGGGTTAGTTAAATTTTGATCCTTAGAATTTTCAAAGAGGACTAAGAATTTGGAACATCCCAAATTGGAAAGGTGAATTATCTTTATACGGACAGTATCATACTACAGGGTTGATGACTTAGTGGTTATAGTGTTGTCTTCTCGTAAAAGTAAATGCTGAGGGATCATTTTATTTAGCTGAAGCATATGTTGGTGGGTTCTACTACTGGTATCTAAAAATCTTTTAGTGCCAAAGAATTAGTGCTTGGGCATGGTGGTTTGTAGTTCTAATCTAAAGTGCCCATCCTTAGTAAACATCATAGGGTGGCAGATTGGCAGCTCATGCTCTAGTTCGCGAATTTGCAAATAGATGGTGAGATCAGCCAGAGGTTACATTCTTTGAGCAGCTTGCATATTTGGGACAAATCCAAGGTTTTGTGAATATCTAGTATTCAAGTGGCTGTAAACTGCTGCGCCTGTAGTTATAAAAAGCTCACGCTTTGCCAATTGCGAGTACTGAAATAGTGACAACGTGCAAGTAATTAATAGATTCCCTTTCCTTTTATGTTACGTGTTTGGGTTTTTTGTTTGTGCCATTTATCTTATGCTATGATGCACAGACACGGATACCGACACTAACACGGGGACACGGGAATTCTAAAAAAATGGGGACATGGATACAACGGGGGGACACGCCACGTGTATAAATAAATAATTATAGTTTGACACCCAGAAATTTTAAAAAAATTACAATTTGGCCCCAAATTTTTTTAAAAAAATTAAAATTTGACCCTCAAATTTTAAAAAATTACAATGTGGGCCCTCAAAAATTACAGTTTGGCCCCTGCCGTATCCCCATTAGTGTCCCCAGCCGTGTCCCCCCGTGTCACCAGCCATGTCCCCCTAAAAAATTTATATTAAATTATGCGACACGCCACGTGGCGTGTCCCGTACGTGTCCCTGTTGTGTCCCCGTGTCCGACACAGCTATACTTCGACCTCTAGAGGTGTCGGTGCTTCATAGATCTTATGTACTTAACACATGTAACATTCAGTTCTCTAGTAGAACTTGTTCGTGAAAACTTAGAAATTCCTTAATTGTTGATATAATTGTGTGTAAACACATGTTCTTGTAATAACTCCCGCCCTCTCTATTTTTGGTTTGGGCACTCCACCCCGCTTCCAGTCCTGCGTGTTTAATTGGGCACTTGGTTTCGATGAATAGTACTTCATGCATGTGATAGAAAATTGGGAAACATGAACTGAGCAACTAATTTTGGAAAGATAGGAGACTGGATGAAAATTATACGTGTTACTTATCCTATTGTGCGGTTTTACACCTGATTTATTACATTGTTCAGTGGCAACTATTAAGGTGATGCTCACTGTTGTTTAGAAGGATAGGAAAAGTGTATAGGGTGTTGTATAACCCTAACACATAACAATCTTATTTATACAGATGACTCACATATTGAATAAGTAAACTAACCAATGTGAGACTATTACTCATACTACAGTCTAACACTCCCCCGCAAGCTGGAGACTCTCCAGCTTGTTACATAGTAACCAACGAAACAATTATCTCAACTACTAACAGCAATCACTAAAACAACCAACTAGCTAAAAACAATGAAACGACTTCAATGACCAACGAAAGGACTTCAACGATTTCTACGAACGAAATAACTTCAATGACCAACCAACTTCAACGATTTCAATGATTTCTATCAATCAACGAACGATTTCAACGACCAACGAATCAACGAACGATTTCAATGACCAACGTATCAACGAACGAATTCAACGACCAACGAATGACTTCAACGACAACCAACAACCAACGAACGACTTCAACGACCAACGAACGACTTCAACAACCAACAGTAACCAACTTTAACTACCATCAACCAACTACCAACATCAACGAAATAGACGACAAAATAATGTTACCACGCTCAAAAAAAGCTTGGCCAAAAACCCGACCACGATACCCAGAATCACGCTGCGACCATGACCATGGCTGAATGAAGAACCACACCCACCAGAGACAGCGGAAGCAGAATCGGAATCAGATTTCATTGCAAATTTGTTACCGTGCAATAAGAGGCAACCAACGGATTAACCACCAATATTCTACCAACTAAAAACAAGCATCGAACAACTACCAACAATACCAATACGAATATACCTTCGGCAACCAAAAGTAAAACCAGAGAACAAATCTGACCAGCCATGAGTGATGGAATAGTACTAAACAGCGATGAACAGTAACAACGATGAACAGTGCCGACAATAAATAGTAATCGGTGAACAATGGTTAATGGCTATAGATTTCAGTTTGGGATTTCGATGGGTGGAGGAGATTAAGGTTAAGATAAAGGCCAGGATTAGGGTTGTGATTTTAGGGTTTTGTGGTGAGATGATGATGACAGTAGAGGGTGGCGGCTAGGGTTTTGAATATCTAAGGTGGATAATAAACCCGCTCTGATACCATGTTGTTTAGAAGGATAGGAAAAGTGTATAGGGTGTTGTATAACCCTAACACATAACAATCTTATTTATACAGATGACTCACATATTGAATAAGTAAACTAACCAATGTGAGACTATTACTAATACTATATTCTAACACTCACAAAATCTAATTATTGGCTTGATTATAAAGATAAAAATTTACTCAGGGACAAGAAAGCAGCAGGATTTGTTTTATACTTTTGCTTGGTGCCCCTTTTAAATTGGGACAAGAGTAACTGGAAGCTTGAATCAATCAATAAATCACCTGTACTATAAGTCTCTGAAGTATGTTGAGCATAAGTAAAAATTAAATTATATACTTTAGGGATCACATATGATAGTGTTCAGGAACGTAGGAGAGCTTCCGCAGACTACAGAACTCTGGGGAGGCCCTCTTTAAGACTTTAAGTAGACGAATTTTCCACCACCGTAAGGCACACCATTGTTGCATTGGCACCTTGAAAACTAGGTATAATGTAGATTAGGTTTTCTATAATGTCAGCTTGTCAAACTTGAGAAATTAAATTGGTAGTCTGCTTCTTTTCATGTTTTATTTGACCATTCTTTTCTGGCATTTGGAAGTGATCAAATATGTTTTGTCTCTTTCCAGATTCCAACAAACGCTGCCGGTCTTATTGAATATAAGTCACATCCTTTCTGGGACCAGAAATACTGCCCCTCTCATGAGCGTGATGGGACTCCTAGGTGCTGTAGCTGTGAGCGTTTGGAGGTCAGTTTGAATCAAATAATATTGGAATAGCAACTATTTCGGTTGTATTTGGTTGATGGGAAGGGGCATTACCGCTATTTCTTTTTGGTATTGAGATCAAATATTTCATTCCTTCTTGGTATGAAATGTCTTTAGATGGTGGTTATGTTGTTAGGAGGAGGTGTTATTCTCATTCCCCTTCCTGTCAGAATGTGTAAGTCGAGAAGTTAGCTGATGATAATATAAAGTGATGGATTTTCAGACTAAATAAACCACTCATCCATCCTAATTTGTTTGTGCCGTTTCTGCCAGTCATGCCATTTAATTGGGCCAACTAACAATTCATTGAAATTTTCTAAAACTATTTTCACTAATCAAAGGATCTCAATTAGTTCTTTAAGCAATGTTTTCATAATTATCTTGAAGAATTAATCGGGAATATCAATTTTTTGAGATGTCCGGAATAGTAGAAATGGATAAACAAGGGAGGAGGGAGTAATCGATACGGTAAGTCATCCAAGGGTAAAAATTACGTGTACAAACCATACCATGCTTCTTTTGTGTTCAAACTGCTATGAAGGAACCAAAATAATATGTCCATGTTGTGTTTAAACTTCTACGAAGGATGGCATCGTGGAGATGTCAACAAAATGAACACAAAAGTATTTCCCGATTATTGTCGACATCTAGTACTCAACTTTGGAGGCCAGTTCCTAGATCCCATTCCCGACAACCAAACACACCCTTTGTGGTTTGAAGTTAATTCGATTTGTGCATGTTTCCTGATGAAATGTTGATTTTGTGGATCTTTGCTAACCCTTTGCAGCCGAGGGATACACAATATGCTGCCCTTGACGATGGTCGCAAGCTGTGCCTAGAGTGTCTGGATTCTGCTATCATGGATACTAATGAGTGTCAACCCCTTTATCTTGACATACAAGTTTTTTATGAAGGGTTGAACATGAAAGTGGAGCAGCAGGTTCCACTGCTCTTGGTAGAGAGGCAAGCACTCAATGTAGCCATGGATGGGGAGAAGAGGGTAAGGCTGATCTGTTTTAGTAATGCTTTAAATTTTCAAAGTGGAGACCTAAATTGCTCCAACTACGCTCCATTTTAGAGCTCAACAACTGAGTTGCGTCTCCAAATATGGAGTCTCAACCCAAAATGGGATACTTGTCTCCTTTTTTCAACTATCCCTTTTTGATCAAATGGAGATAAGTTTTAATGAGAAATTCAAGTTCGATAAAGCTGGTGTGATTAAAAAGATTTCGACCATACCTTTCAAATGAGACAATTAGACTAACATTAAATAATTTAATTTGACATTTCAACTTGAAAAACTATAGTTTGCAATTTTTGAGGAAAATTTATGAAGTTGTTGAACTTTGAAAGAACGTGAATTTTGGTTGGTAAGGTTGGCAAATGGTTGACCTTTTGAGAAGTGAGATAGGAATGGAGATTTATGGCTGGAGATGGGATGAATAGTGAAATTTTCTAAATACATTTGTTGGTCCACAAATGATATTTTGAGTTTCAATATTTTAGACTTTCAGTGGGAGATGCTCTCACTTTAGTAGTGTAGCATTTGCTCGATATCCTTTTGATGATTGTCTCTGGAAGGGAAGAAAAGCTAATACTTCTTACTCATGGCCAGGGTCATCACCACATGCCCGAGACCAGAGGGCTCTGCCTTTCGGAAGAACAAACTGTCAGCACTGTAAGTGTTTTTTCCATCTTTACTGTCATTTCTGTTTCTTGCTTTTGCTTTCGAATTCTTTAGCTAAATGATTAGTGGCTCACTGTTTGGGTCTTATTTTCCTCGAAATGATCAGATATTAAGGCGTGGAGGGAAACGAGTTATGGGCATGAGAACAGAACCATATAAACTTACCCGTCGTTGTGAGGTGACTGCGATTCTAATTTTGTATGGCCTTCCTAGGTAATCTCTCTCTCTCTCTCTCTCTTTGCTTTTACATTTATGCTAGAGGAAGGGCTTATGCGATAGGCAACTAATCAATTCTTTATAGAAGGACATGAACGGGAGAATATACGCTGCTCCATAACTAATCACGTACAAGCATCCAAGGAATTACATATTTGTACGTGTGTCTGTCATCATATGGGAATAAATTCATTTTCTAAAATTGAATGCTCAGTTGAACTGAGATTTAGCATTTTGTTTACTTCAAATTAGTAGTCTGTAATCACGAGGACGGTGATAGTATCAGAAGCGAGGCAAAGGGAAAATACCTCATTCCTTGAAGATGCCATTTTATGGATCTAGAACTACACAAACGAATGAGAAGGGAAGATAATCTCAGTCCCATCGATACTGAAATATTATGGAAATGACATTGTTGGATTTTGACTGTATTATCTTTACTGCCACGCTTCTCCCCTGAGATGTGGGTTCAATGACTCAACACTTCATATCCAGGTTGCTGACTGGATCAATATTGGCTCATGAGATGATGCACGCATGGCTTCGAATTAGAGGTGCTTCCCTACTCCGTCACCCATTACTATGCACGGTGTCATTCCACATAAACACCAAAAAGATGTTCTGTCGTTTCCAACACTTCTTTCACACAAATAAAACCCAAATGAAAACTGTGTTTTTTCTCAAACTTCCATTCCTTTTCGTGAAAGAAATTGAAAACAATTCCATACAAAGCATTTAACTTTCGTGATCCTTGTAATGTCTTCATTTTAAAAACCTGGTTGTCTAGTGTTGCATTATAAATACAAGATTCCCAATGTCACGATGCTTTTCTGTCACTTTATTTGCTGGAAGTGCTGACACAATTCTCATTTGTTTGAAAAGGATACCGAACCTTAAGTCAAGATGTTGAAGAGGGTATTTGTCAAGTTCTTGCTCACATGTGGTTAGACTCCCAGATTCTGTCCATGTCCGGTAGCAATGCTGCTTCAACCTCCTCCTCGTCGTCATTAGATGGGTCAAGATCTCCACTTGAGAGGAAACTTGGGGATTTCTTCAAGCATCAGATTGAATCTGATACATCACTTGTGTATGGAAACGGATACAGAGCCGGTAAACAAGCAATCCTCAAATATGGCCTTACGAATACCCTTGAACATATTAGGTTGACTGGGTATTTCCCTTGTTAGAAGGTACAGATCCTGAATTTTATTGGGAATTTGTGACTGATTTTTTAGAGTGAAGAAGTCTGGCCTCTTCACAATAGGGATATGGAGTAGAAAAGTTCAGATATATAGATGACAGTGAGGGAAGTTTTGATTCTTATACCTGTATACCTTTTTTGTAGATCTAGTCCTTTTTGTACATTGGCAGAGAATTAATAAAATTAGAACTATTTTTTAACTTCTTGTGTCAGTGTCTTGCCTTGTTTCAGATTTTTGCCAACTTAAACATCAAATTTACAGCATTTGAACTTTTTGATAACTCCGGTGTTCAGATCAGCTTACATGCATCTTAATTATACTTGAGACCATTTTTAAGAAGCGGGCTCATTAAAAGCCGGGATGAAGTCGTCCCGTGTGGGCTGGCTTCACAAGATTTGATAACACAGTGCTTAAGAGGAAACAAGCAGATTATTTAAGTCCGTGTATAGGTATTTTCAATTCATAGCATCAGTACTTTATAATTTTGCCTTTAAAAATATAGAATTCGTTAACGTCTCAATTGTAGTACTATTTTAGTTATCCTATGTATTCGTGCTTTCATTCGCATGATGTTGGCTTGCAATCTTAAAAACCTTTTGAAATATTCTTAATCTTGTTTATAATGTCATATCTTGTTTATAACATGATGTATGATGTTCTCTGATTTTGAGAACTTGTCGATTGGTTTCATTTATTAATATACTAGAGGCTGAGCACATGCGATATGTGTGCCAATTGGAGGATGGTGCTGTGCAGCGGTGTGCGGCTGTGCGCAGCACCGTTCTATGTACCTCCGAGCCGTCGGATCGTGCATCCGATGTATCGAATCTCATCTCGGCAATGAATGGCTCTTGATTGTTAGTTGCCGAGCTGAGATCCGATGGCTCGAATATGTGCAGCATGATGCTGTGCACCTCACTGCATAGCACCAACCCGAAAAGTCCTATGTGTACCTCTATGAATGACATGATGCAAAAAATATGTAAATGAAAGACAAGTAAATTTCTTGTCTCCCTCTCTCATGTCGGATATAATGTTTGAAGAAAAAAAGGAAAAATTTCTTTTATATCCTTTCGACTTTGACCCAAATTCATTTTGGTGCTTCACCTTTCAATTTTGTCATAAAAATACTTCAACTTTTCAATTTTTTTCAATGTCATCCTTTAGAAGGAATCTATTTTCTTTGAGTCTTGCTACAAGGACCGACGGCCATGCTGAGCCGTCTCCGGCCACCGAATGGCTGATCCGAGCCGTCCAAAAATTCTAAAAAAAAAATAAAATGAGGGAGCTAACGCGGGAATCAACGGCATTCGATGTGTATAGAGTGTTTGATCCAAACACCATTTTTTTCGTGTATATATGTATATATCCCTAAAGGATGACATTGAAAAAAAATGAAAAGTCGAAGTATTTTTATGCTGAAATTGAAAGGTAAAGGACCAAAATGAATTTTTAGTTAAAATCGAAGGGATATAAGAGAAATTTTCTTAAGAAAAAAATAGTGGAAGGGGCCGGGCTATTCGCAGCCACGTATTTTCTCCCATAGCCCACTCTATTTCGGTAAGTGGTTGTTGAAAATCATAAATAACATTTCGGTAAATAGTTGTTGAAAATAAGATTATATTTCGGTAACTACATGTCGAAAATATATTCAACTTTCGGTAGACAACTGCCAAACATGCATTTTCGGGTATTTTCGGTAAATAGCTGTTGAAAAAAATATCACATTTCGGTAAGTTGATGTTGAAAATGTATCTTAATTTCGGTAACTAGCTGTCGAGTCTAATTGAAAATTTTTAACGGGCTGTGGGAGAAAATACGTGGCTGCGAATAGCCGCGCCCTAGTGGAAGATGTGTTATTGACTTACTCCTATATTTAGGGTAGCCATAATAAAATCAGTCAACCAACGATTCACAAAATCTTTTAACTTCTACACAAGTACTAATCGGACTCATAATTATGGAGTTTGGTTTAATTAGTTCGCTCACCTTAGAAGTGGATGAACATTACCTGCTTCCTTATTGGTGACAACGCTAACTTTTTTTATGAAGAGTAGTTTTCAAAGTTAATTTCAAGCCTGAATCCGTAGACTTCCTAGTCTGATGATGTCTGTAGGGAAGATCGTCGGATTTAAACCTCTGCTACTATATGTCCATGTCTGTAAATTTTTGCATATTTCTTGCTTTGCTTCAAGGAGATGGAGACAGAAAACCTTAAGAAAACCATCTCTTATTTGGTAACATCACCCTAGAAGAAGAGAAACTGCCCATGAGAGGTGTGTTTCATCTATCAATGGATGGGTGGCTTTGAAGTCTCAAACTTTTCAATGCTGCGCTTCAGTGCCAGAATTTCTTTGTAAGTGTAGTGATAATGAAGCTCGATCTGCCGGAAAAAATGCACCACTTTTGTAACCACAAATTCTGCGTTTCTGTTCTGAGTTTTCGTTAAGGAGGACTATCCTCACTTGATTCTTGAGGTCGAGGAACGTGCTACTGACTCAAAAAATTTGTGCACAAATCTATGCAAAACTGTCTGTGTGGATAGTGTTATTGTATATATTATATTGCTGCTGGTAATTGTTTGGGAATCATTAGTACAAGTTAAAAGAGAGTTTCTAGTTGATCGACCAAATAGAAGAGGAAGTCCAAGAAACAATAATATAGATTACACATTATAATTTCTTTATAAAACTCGATGCGAGAATTTAGAAAAGTATATCAATATGAATCGAAGTTGATAATTTTCCGGATAAATCATACTTGGCGAGGACGAATGTAAGAAGTAATAAAGTTACGACCAAAAGTAAAAAAAAATAAAATAAAATCACGGAGACAAAAAAAAAAAAAAAAGAGTTGAACAGTTGTTGTCTTTTTTGGAAGACAATTTTATGGTCTTTTTGTTTGTTGAGGACTTTTATCAAGATTCTTATTTTTATACATTTGACACTTAAAAAATACCCAACGTGTCTCTTTTCAATAAGGAAAAAACTAACATTTGAAAGCAATGGTCGGCTGATCCATGAAAGCAAATCTCACTAACATTTGAAAGCAGCTCATCATCTAACACTAGGGAATTACTTGAAGTCCCAGGCACCTTACGAATGCCATTTTGATCAGGATTGGCGGCCAATAGCTTTGGATTTGCGTGGTAGGTTACAAAAAAAAAAGAAAAAGAGTAGAGCAATTCCGTACATATAACACCGGAATATAAGTTGTTCAGTTGTAAAGTCAGTGTTATCGAACGAGGATAATTAAGAAGATGATTCACCATGTATGTAGAAAGGGAGAGGAGATTGAATATGTGTGACAGTTATAAGCTGAAAATGTCTGTAACTCTCGGACAACAAAAACTTAGAGAACCCGACCCTAGAATACGAACACGATCAAAAGTACGTAGCGAATACTAATAAATGGGTAAGAGCTAGCGATAGGACGGATTGACTTATGCGAGACACCACTCACAAGAGATCATTTTACATGTCAAGAAATTTAAAGTTCCAATACAATCATCAAGAATAGGGGAATAGAGGAATGATCATCCTACACGAATAATGTTTTTGAGAACATTTTCGTTCATACAAAGTTGAATTAGCTGGTGCAAAAAATTTTGGTCAAGATCTTCATATTACAATCCCATCCAAGTCAATAAAAGTATCCAAAAAATCATACGAGCAAACAAAACACATACCATGTTTACGTGATTCGGCCTCAATACATACATCACAGAGGAGGGAAATTTCACTATGACAAAAAAAAGAAGATTACAAATCAAGATACAAAACATATATGTAAAACCAACACCTTTTCTTTAGCATAGGCTCATTATTTTGTCAAATTAGTTTTTTTTTTTTTTGAAGAGTGCTTTTTACATTGGGAATGGTCAGTAGTAATTTTTTTTTTTTTTAATCTATCTCTCTCGACTCATTGTTCTCAAAACCCAAACCAAACAGCGCCATTATTTTTCAGAAGAGTTGGTGTATACAAATTGCAATTGTACAGTGTTTTTATATATTTACGATTTCTGAATAAAAAAACACTTAATATGGACATTTTTTCCTCTCTCAAGAATCAAAAGAAAATGGGGGCTTTAACAAATCATAAGGTGCCCACAAAGCATCCAACGGGCAGGGCCGGCTGGCGTCGAGCCGGGCCCACGGCTTCCCTTTCCCGCTCCAATGCAAGAGACTCACCGGACCCGGATGTAAATTCCGGCATAGTCCCCGGAAGTTGTCGCCGCCGAGGCCGTGCTGGTTCCACCTGTGATCCACCGGAACTATGTTTCCGGCGAACACGAGCAGAAAGGGTGGCAAGGATCCGAGGTTGTAGATTCTCATCCGTTTTTGAAGCTCCATCCACTCTTCTATCTTGGTCGTGTAGTCACCGGCGCGCCAGCGGTCGAGATCGATCACCATTACTCCTGCAACCAAAACGATAACGAGTCAACCGTAGAATTTTTATTTTATTTTATAATGCAGGGTGTTCCGGCCACTGGCGACGCCGTTGCGAAACTAGTGGGGTTGGCCGACCCATGGCGAGAAATTTACTATGTCACCACTAGTATGCTATAGAAATTGGTTGGCCAGTATTTGAACCTATTATCAATTGATATGATTCCACCCTAGTGACTATTTCAAGGTATACGTACAACTCGACTAATATATGAGAATCTAATTCCATCATTCATTATGGCAGGGTCTAATTAAAGTCCAAACAGTACTCTGTATGGTCAAACCCATAAGAGTTTATAGTGCGTGTGATTTGTGAGGTTTCGAACATGAAGCCTACAATTTCAAACATGAGCCCAACTAAAGTCTGGACAATGCACGGAGGATCTAACCTGGTGATATCACATGAGAGGTTTCGAACGTGAGGCCTTAAAAATGGACAATACACAATTTTTTTCATAAAATAAGTTAAAAAAATTTCATCGCCTTAAAATTGTCTGAGAGATAATTTAGAGTGCAATTTTTTGAAAAACTTTAAAGATTGAATTGGCCAATAATTAACAATGTTAGACGTAATGTGATTCAAACTTGAGAAAATTCATGTTTGTAGGTACGCGTAGAAGAATATTTACCTGTATTGAAATAACATGGTTTACGGTTTGCAAACGTGAGAGACAAAGAGGGGTTCGACCAAAAAGCCGGAGTAAAATATGCGGTGAAGTTCGCCTCACAGTACTCCGGGGCAGCTAACACCGCGTCGCCGCCGAGAGGGGTGGCGGCGAGCTTCGCAATGTCGTCAACAAGCACAACATCGGAGTCCAAATACACCACTTTCGGGACGCACAGAGGGAGAATATTTGCCAAGTAGGTGCGGGCGTAGTTGAGTGGGCAGTCGAGGGCGGAGCGGATGGAGGTGGAGATGAGTCCGGTGACTACGGAGTCGGAGAAGGGGTAGATTTCGAATTTTAGGTAAGGGAAGGAGGCGGATACGGTGGCGCGCAAGAGCGAGGACGCGTTGGCGGAGGCCGAGGCAGAGGAGGCGGCTGAGGTGATGAAGTGGAAGATTATGTTTTGTGGGCAGAAGGAGTGTTGGAGGACGGAGAGGATCGCGGCCATGGAGCCCCGGAGGTAGGTGGCGTCGAGGGTCATTGCCACGTGGACGGCCTCTTCGGAGCATATGCTAATTATATCATTGTTGTTGTTATCGTTGTTGTTGTCGTCGTCCTCTGTTTCGGTTTCATGGTTATTGATGATGGAGCGGCAGTTTGGGGAATTGTAGAATTCGGGGGCTTCTTTGAATTGTTGAGGGAGATTGGTGGTGGTGGTGGAGTGGGTGGTGGGGAGGGTGAAGGAGGAAATGTAGAGAGACAAGACAAGAAGAGATTGGAGTCCCTGCTTATGCATAGTTGGGTGGTGGAAGTAGGAAATGGCAGGGAGGGTGTATTAGGTTTTATGAGAGAGAGAGAGAGAGAGAGAGAGAGAGAGAGAGAGAGATGAAGTACTACTATTTGTTTTGTTACAAAATAAAATATGTACATGTTGGTAAGGAAGTATTGTCCTTAGTATCGTATTGCTCTAACCGGGTGAGGTCTTCTATGCTGGGATCAAAACTACGATTGTCGCATCGCGTGTTTCGAGCAACGAAAGAGTATATTTAGTTTCAACAAGCTATATGTCGTCGTAAACACTCGAATCCAATCATAAAGCGAATAACTCTGAATACTTACCTGTTAATTGAGATCTTTAAAGTTGTGTTGGTAGAATGTAAGCCTAAAAATTTGATGACATTTCTCTGTCGTTGCAAAGGTCATCAACAAGTATGACGTTGATAATGTTTTGATGTACTACTTTATATCCTTTTCAAATAGTACTCCAGTAATTGACTGTTGAACTGGCCACAAGTGTGTGTATTCATTACTAGTACAGAATTTTACAAGTGTAGGTGGGATCTACTTCTAAGATATTCCTGAGTTATTGTAATAAGTCATTATCTGTAAATTCAAACCTTTGTTTAAAGTCACGATATTTTTTTTTTAATGATCGGATGTTCGGATCAATTTACGCACACCTCAACTAATTTCGGGGTCCAAAATTTAACGAATGGGAAAATCCTTTAGTGGCCATTAAAGTCACGAAATGTCAAAGGGAGGTTTGTTAGATTCAGACTTTGGTTTCCAGACCTGATCAATTGTTGATCTTCTAGCCTTTTTGTGTAGGGATCGTGGACTACAGTGCTGGTGGAGCCAAAAATTTTAAGCAGCCCAGTCGACACATAATAAATATATTATAGTGATGAGAATTTACGTGCGTCCACCGTTAAGTGGATGATAAACTTGTAATGTGTAAAAAATGTGTTGATATATCTAAAAAGACCTAGAAATATTTTCATGTGTAAAGTTTGAGATTTGTGTTGAAAATTTAAAACTTTTTCGGCGTGTGTCCGAACTTATGGATTAATATTGTGTTGCAAAATCATAACACTAAAAGAGAGAAAGTGTGTATTTTTAAGTGCTTCGTGATTAGGGTAATTTCATCGTATTTTTCGATAAATTTACAGGATAACATAAAAATATCAATCACACAAAAAAACATGTTGAATTTTGGATTCTATCTATGCGCACGGTCTCTAATAAATTTTCTTTTTCTCTATTTCTCTCCACTCATTACTCAAAATTCAAATCCAAAATTCCAAAACGAACAGGCCCTGAGGGCTCTGCCTTTGACCCCAGGTACATGGTGATTCAAGGAACTATTTTTGCCGTGGTTTTTGAGTACGCAAAATCTTATTTGCGGACAATTCCGTAAAGAATGCTTTACGAAGGACAATCGCGCCTGTCTAAAGTGTTTTTAGACGGTTCGGATTGAAAATTAATTGTGACCGGTCAAAATTGAAAACGAATATTAGCCATTGATTACGTGAATGGATGAATGGCTAAGATTGTGACTGGTCAAAACAGATTGTTTACGAAGCCTCCGTGAATAAGTTTCTTTCTTTTGATCGAGTAATGTTACTTGGAACCAAATTTAGTCTTGGATTATTTAAATATTGGTGTATGAACGAAATTAATTAATTAATTAACGGTAATACACGACTACTAAATATAGCTAGCCGGCTGTCTTTTCATCGAATTCAAGAATTCTAAATTAAGATTGCTAAATCGTTTTAGATGGACTTTTTGTACTCAAATTCTGTCGTATAGTAGTTTTCTTGTAAATTAATATGAGAGATATAGGTTACTTACGGAGACGGATGATCTCATTCATCCGTTTTAACAATTAATGATTCGGTTTTTAAAAGTTAGTAAAATTACAAAGAATATTTGAAGTTATGTAGGAACCCGGCACCCACCGACACCTCTTCCGTCCGCCCCTATGGACCACCGAAGACAAAAT
Source organism: Rhododendron simsii (assembly GCA_014282245.1). Classification (NCBI taxonomy): domain Eukaryota; kingdom Viridiplantae; phylum Streptophyta; class Magnoliopsida; order Ericales; family Ericaceae; genus Rhododendron; species Rhododendron simsii. Next base: position 33,698,795 of record CM024959.1, read on the forward strand.
TCCTCCAAAATATTCATGCTTATGTGAATACATTTTGATTAAAGAAAATGTGTATATATGTATATATTTATCATTTCCCCAATCTAGCTACCTTACTCTTTAAGTCTAAACCTAACTCTAATTACTCTCATTAATTTTGTGAAAGCTAACTTCTAACCCCTTCGATTTTAAAAATTAGTCTTCCAAATGCAGTATGTGGCTTGAGGTTTTTTTTTTTCCAATCGATAGAAGAATTCATTTTTTATATCAGATATGAAGTACATAATACAAATTCTACATCAATTGTAAGAGTTTACGAGATAACCAAGCCCAACAATTCAACCAATACAAGAAATAAGCCCATTATAGAGTAGAAACAAAGTAATAAAGGAAAACCCTATAAGAGAAGAACACTGACACGCAGATGGGGAGGCTCGAATTTTTAATCTGCTAGTGAGATGCAATATGTGGCTTGAGTTGAGTCCTCTGTCTCCTGCCTAATTTATTGCACTCTCTCTTTCGTGGGTTCCATCAAAATTATCTCATTCTTGAGAAAAAGATGATTGAGGGTGTGTTTGGACAAAATAATTGAGGCATTGGAAATTATAGATGTTTAGTGATTTTTTATTTAGCTTTACGTCAAATTTTTTTGGGTCCAGTCATTCGTCTTGACGAGAAAAACAAAAAATGACCGAAGCTGAAAACCGTCTTTTTCAGTTTTTTCAATTTTCGGAGGGAATATTTGTGAAGTTCTTGAACTTTAAAAGAAGGTGAAAACCGTCTTTCTCTGGCGTCATTGCCAGAGATAGCGGTGGACAAGCTCTTTGGTGGCGGGTTGGCAGAGTTACGGGGTCTTCGGCGAAAGCTATTGAGGCATGGGCATTGCGGATAGCTTGTAGTATGGCGCTTAACCTGAATCTACCTGAGGTTATCTTTGAATCAGATTGCAAAGCTCTCATCGATTGCCTCAACAGCTCTTCTGCTCAATGCCCATGGGAGATTTATGCTATTGTGGAGGATATCAAAGGTTTGGCAGCCGCTAGAAACTGGTCCTTTGTCTGGTGCTCTAGGAATGGAAACTCAGTGGCTCATTGGTTAGCTTCCAGTTGCCTCGTTAGGAATATTCAGTCTTTCCCAAGTTCTATTCCGCCTGGGCTTCGCAACTTACTTGTTAGGGATTCCCCCTGTTAGTTCCATTTCTTTTGTTTTTTGTTTCTTATGACCATGTCAAAAAAAAAAAAAAAAAGAAGGTGAATAAATTTTGGTGGGAAGGTTGGCAAATGGTTACCCTATTGAGAATTGATAGAGGAATGGAGATTTGTGGTTAAAGATGGGATGACTAGTAAAATTCAATTCCCTTGTACTAAATATATTCACGTTTGCTTATCTTGAAACTCGTTTCTTTTTCTCCCAATTTTCTTAACTTTTTTTCACCGCATGATGATAAATATCACATCGTGCGGCCAAGAGTTTATTGACGTCGCAAGCTATGACGACTGAATTCTCCTTTATAATCTTCTTGGTTGGCATGACTCCATTTTCTGCAATAACCTTCATTGGAAAATAAGACACAAATGGGGCCAGGCCAAACATTCCGACACTTGTGACAAAAGAAAATCTTCTTACGGAGGTGTGTTTACAGCACTCAATCGAGATCATCCAAAAGTGTTTTGGACGGTCAAGATGTTAATAAAACTTTCCAGGGGAAGAGTTAATTATGACCGGTCATAATTGAAAATGAATCTCAACCATTAATTGCGCGAATAAATGACTGAGATTGGTTGGTAATGTGAACATGTTGTTTACAGCACCTCTGTAAATAAGACAGTCTTTTGTGACAATTAATATGGAAGTAATATGCGAATTCCATTTTTAGACACTGCAATCTAACATCAAATAAGCAGCTAGTTATGGAATAGACCATGTTAATTTAATGTTTATGGGTTAAAGTAAGACTTAAGTCATGTAGCCATAAGACGATAAATAAAAGGGCTAAAACGGAGATTTTTCATAAATAATTTAGGTTACTGCAGCTTACAAAATAGATAAACCAAAATTATCATTAAAATGAAACACGACTAAATTGTTGAGAGGTGTCTGTGCTTCGACAGAGCACGCTATGAGCCCGTTATCGATCCGATTATTTGGTTTTCATTTTCTTCGTCTTGTCGAGTGCTTGATCCATGTAAATTGGCAGGGGCGTCAATACCTAAGAATTAGTCGATGTGCGTGTAAACTTGCCCGAACACCTGAATTATAAAAAAAAACTACTAAAGAAACAAAATGCACTGGAGGGGGAGTAGAATTTAAGGTTTCATGCAAGGAACCGTTTCTCTCTCCCCGCCCTTCTCTCTCTCGATGAATGGCCTGTATATGATAATAATGCAGTGTGGACTGTGGAACAGTGTGGACTGTGGAATTGCCGTTCAAGTGGCAATATGGATAAATTGTAAATTCAGATATTCTGAATTCGAAACTTGGTAACCTTTTGAGGCCAAGCCGCAAGAGAATGCTCGTGAATTCCCAAGTGTGAAACCTCGAGGTGCGCATGTATGGCCACCTGGATTGACAGGGGAGGGGAATATTCGAGGTGTACGTAAACTGGCCCAAACACAACTCCGATGTTCGGGGAAAAAAACAAAAAGAGGGTGGACTGCGAACTGTGGCATGGCACAGTTATGGTTAATCAGAAAATGAAGAGTGGCTGCCCACCATCAATGGATATGTATGGCAATGCCAATGTTACAGAAGGAGGGGCATGTGCTTTTGCCCCGCTATCAGTCCATTATCGATCGGGCCCATTTCGAGACTGGTTTTTATCAGAACTGTTTATTTTCTTCGCCTTGTCGCGTGAGTGGTTCATACGAAATTTAGTTGATATATGTGACCGGAACGTTGCTAGAGTCATCTCAAAATAATGAATCCGCGAAGGACGACAATTCACGTCCTTCAGCGGAGGTTGTTCAGCGGCCTCCAGGTGAGAATCTGATCCTTCAGATTGATACAATCAATCTGAATTTTTACATGGGTCAAGCACTTGACAAGACAAGAAAAAAATAGTTCAAACCAAATAATTGGATCCCACGTGGACTCGATAACGGGCTCATAGACTTTTCCTTCTTGGACTTTTCAAAGAAAGCTAACAATTTAGGGCTTGTTTCCAGTATATTTTTTCTTTTTCTCTACAACTTATTTCCTTCAACTAAGTTCTTTTCTACGAAACTAAACAATCGAATGCATTTTTTTTCCCTCCATTTTCCCTTTGGCCATCTTCTACTTATAGTTTAGTGGAAACAACTTGATTACAAACGAACAACAAAAAATTGTCCACAACTTCTAGCTTAGCGGAAACGCGACCTTAGGACTATTTGGTTTGCATGTTTTTCCTTTACAAGATTAAGTTCTTCCCCTCCATTTTCCCTTTGACTTTCTAGTCCATTTAGCATGCCAGGGATGACTTTCTAGGCCATCTTCGTGATGGATAATTGCAATGAAACAGCACATATATAGGTGGAATGGAGCCTAACAAAACAAAATGGAAAGCCTGAAGAAAACGAAAATGGAGCCGAGAATTCGTCGGATCTCAAAAAAGCTGTTGATAAGAATGTTTAACACATTAATAGTTGCTCTTCAAAAGCTAAAATTTCAAAACACGCGTGCAAAATTCTTCGTAAATGTGCAGTTTGTGTACGGGGAGCATTTTTGGATCCCAATTCTGGAACCACGTAAATGTGCAGTTTGTGTACGGGGAGCATTTTTGGATCCCAATTCTGGAACCACAGAGCTTTCCTTTACGCTACGCAATTACTGAAAGAACACATTTCAAAAGCCACTAAACGTGTAGTAAGACACGCCCGGGGCATCGTTGAAATTTCAACATGATTCCATAACCAAATTATGATCACAGGGTTCTAAACCGAAACACAATACAAAACCAGTCGAAGAATGGTATTGAAGAATTTACAAAAGACTCCATCTGGCAATCCTTACCTCGCCCGTTTGCCTGTCCTACATAAGACTCCATCTGGCAATCCCTACCTCACCCGTTTGCCTGTCCCGTGTCCACATCTATATCTCTGTTTTTATCCGACAGTCCGTGCTTCTTAGCTTCAAAACATATACTGCAATTGAATACCCCACTCATTTGTTCGATAAAAATCGTAACACAAGGCGACCTAGATACCCAGTTCATGTAACGAGAAAGCACGGGGGATTAGACAGCAAAATTGCAATCACACAACCAACGGCGTAACACAATATCCCAGTAATCTTATTTTCGAAACCACGAATAACTACTGACGTGCCTCATGCTCTGCCATAAAAAGTTCATGAGAGAGAGAGAGAGAGAGAGAGAGAGAGAGAGAGAGACTAAAAGGGACAACATTCAACATAGAGAGAGAGAGAGAGAGAGAGAGAGAGAGAGAGAGAGAGAGAGAGAGAGACTAAAAGGGACAACATTCAACATGACGACTTGGACATAATATATATTACCTACAAAAGTTTTGACAATGAATTGTAGAGACAATTACCTCAAGACAAGGGAAAGAAACAACAAATCAAGTTGACATGCAATGACAAATTTACAACTTCATAAGACTGACAATAGAAAAAGAAACGCCATCAAATCAAGTTCCAGTAGCAAATCTGAACCTAATACAAAATAAGGGAAAGGACAACAAGTGCACCAATGACTAAAAACAGCATCTTCAGATAGTGATCTGGGTTATGTCCTTGATTTGTGGGCTGACGGAATCCGTGCGCATAGCCCCCATGAAATGGATGATGAGCAAACCCATATGGAAAACCAGGAGCGGCCCCGTACATGGCGGCATCAGGGACTCCATGCACCTGGAGGTTAAACAATGCTGGCATGAGACCACCAAATGCCGCGGAAAAGGTAAAGTTCCCAAACCTTGCCGTTGCCATTGGTGCGAATCCCCCCAAACCCCCCATGAATCCAAACCCATGTGGTGCAAAGTGGTTTGTATTAGGCGGAGGGGCGGTTTCAGGTCTTTGTCCTGCTGGACGATTCGGAATATTAACTCCGGGGACGGACCTAGACCTGGGATCCGTTGAATTCTTTCCACGACCATATAGAGGAACCAACTTCTCTTCCTCAACCATTGCCTTACATACCGGACATTCCTTTGAATGGGAGTGAATATGGAGCCATTTGTACAGGCAAGGCCAGCAAAAGAGGTGACCACAGAGGGTTACAATCGGGTCTTGGGCTAAATCAAAGCATATGTTGCACTCAAAGTTACCTGCATCATTGTTGTTACCATTACTGCTTGAGCAAGAAGGACTTTGGGGCTGCCCGCTCGTTGATTCCCCAAACCCACTTGCCATCCTTCAACCGTGAAAAATCAAATGCCCTAATTATCATACAAATCCCAAGTTAACACTGGCCTTCAAAAATATATAAATGTTTCATGAAGTCAAAGATTACAAAACCTCAGAACAGCAAAGTCATGTATCCAAGAACCCCTCTTCGCATATCATATGCTTAAATTTAAATGCTCGAAAAATTCAGGTTGCTTGACTGGTAGACAATTAATGTTGGGATATTATAACTTCATACTAGACAATTAAGATTCCCCGAGGTACTTTTTACCAAGGTTGTGTGGGATTGTTGTTCTACAAGAACGTAATCCTCCAACCAAATGTTGGATTCAAACAGGCAAATGTAGTCCCATGAGACATCTAAATCAAAGCCATGTCTCATGAAGCCAATAAAAAAACTATTGCTGGCCTGGGAAAACCATTGTAGAGGATAAAACAGTCTGAAATCAAAATTAGTTCACAAAAATAACAAGAGTAAACCTTCAAAATTCCATTTTCACTAATCGAAATTAATTAGCGGAATTATTTCAAACAAACTGATGAAATCAAATTAAAAACCGCATCCAATTCGATTTGATTCGGATCGTATAAAACCCCTAGACTTCTCATTGATATACATATCTAAAAATACTACACCAACGTAGCTCTAAAATAAAAAAATAAAAAAAAGTATAATTGCATCCGCAATCAGATCCAGTCGCTTTTTTTACAAGTCAGGTGTTTGGGCCAGCTTATATGGACATCGACTAATCTGACCGATTCCACAGTCTACCGGCGGGGCCACATCAAAGCCGGAGCAAAAGGCCCGCACGGACGATCTGTCCATGCCTAATCCTCAATTCAGACAATAAACGGAGACCCAAATCAAGCAGAGGAACAAAAAATTCAAACAGACCCAATTGAACCGACCCAATTGAACCAGCGAATCAGCCAAATCCAACAACGATCTAAACAGATGGCTTTCATAGAACCGTGAAAACACACAAAACAAAAGCAAGGGTATCGAATTCTCATTTTGAGAGATATAGAGATACACACACACACACACAGAGAGAGAGAGAGAGAGAGAGAGAGAGAGAGTATACCTTTTTGATCGATCGATCGATCGACGGAACTGATGTAAGAACGGAAATGAGAAGCAAATCTGTGTGCGTGTGGAAGGATCTGGAGAGGACGGTTGGTGAAATTCCAAGCAATTCCAAGTCCTATGGTTTCGGTTTCGAGAGTCCAGGTGGCATCACGTAATTGGTTGGGGATACTTCCCCCGTATCTTTCTCCGTTGAATTGGTGTTGTTGAGTGGACTGGGCCGGGCCACTTTGGGCCTTAAGCCCACTACGAATCGCGAGTAGACAATTCCGCCGAAGCCAATCATCCCCCGGGAACCCAATCATCCCCAATTCCACGGAAGCGGGATGATTGGACTATTTTAAGTGTCAAAAAATAGTTTTATATAGTTAGGTTTCGTTTCAGAATATCTTCTTAAAAAATATATATTTATTTCACAATTTTAAACTAAAAAATTATATAAATGAAAAATAATTTTTCAATTTTTTTGCATCGTATTAAAGATCTCAGTGAAATCTATCAAACAAAATTCATATTAATAGGAAAATTATTTGCGTAAGCACATAATTTTTGAGCTTGAAAATTGCATTCTTAAAAAATAAGTACTTATTTTCCTTTCGGGAACCGGGCATTGACAAAGAAGATACTTCTCCCTTATCTTTCTCCGTTGAATTGGTGTTGTTGAGTGGACTATTTTGAGTGTCAAGAAATAGTCTTATACAGTTAGTGGACAAAGAAGCTACACCTAATCCCACGGAAAGCAATCATCCTAAACTTTGGGGTTACTGGGGTTATGTCCAGTTATTATATTTAGAGTCTCGAAATTAGTCGAGATCCGCGTAAGCTGACTTGGACATTCGAAGTTATCAAGAAATTAGTGGACAAAGAATAGTACTCAATATCAAAACGGTTAAAATTTCAATTGGGTTTGTCCCATGTGTCAAAACCCGTGTTGCAGATTTTAATTCCTTTTTTACGAATACATATGTATTTAGCTTTTTTCCCCCTACTTAGGACGGGTATTCTCCAACACAAATTCTATAGTTTCATAATACTTGTATAACATAAAATCACCTAGGATCCATCGATCCAAGAGGTGGCCTTGAGAAGATTTTCACAAAACAGGACTCGAGATCTCTGCTCGACTGCTTCATAAGGCGCGAATTAAAAAACATGTATTAAAATAGGTATTGAAAGAAGCACATGAATAATGGGTTTAGAAATCAAATTGAAAATTCTTCCAAATCAAATAGAAAACTGGGAGAGAAAGATGGAGTGCACACATGCTTTGCGTTGGGTAAACTGCTGCCTATGGAAATTAGGAATAGGCTTTGTATGCTGATATAAAACTAACCAATTTAACCATTTTGATAAAAGAAAATACACTGGGGCGAAACATTTGTGGTGTCAATCAAGAAATGCCGAAAAGGTGGTGGACTGAATTGCAAATTCTATATAATTGTCATTGTTATATATATAACTTCCACGACCCATGTACAACTACAACCCCCTTCCTCCTCTCTCTCTCTCTCTCTCTCTCTCTCTCTCTCTCTCTCTCTAGTAAATACTAATATGGCGATGAAGCACAGAATCTGTCTCCTCCTCGCAGTGGCGTTGGCTATCTTCTTCTTTGGTAAAACCCAAATTATTGTCTACTAAAATTGTCAGTACTAGTTAATTAAGTTTTGGGTTTTCCTCTAATGCATGGTGCCACCACATTTGGTTTTTTCGAGAATTTTGTGGTGGAAAGATGCACTGGGCGTGTGTTTGATGTATTTTTTTAATAACCAGATGGCCGAATCAGCGTTACCAAACAATCAACTTTCGTGCATATATTTTGGTGGAAATATTCACTAGCGTGTGTTTCGGCCAGTGGTTTGTTTGTGCACATTGACTAATTGCTAGGAACCAATCATATCATTCATTAGCATTCATTAGAGGGGTCCATTAAAAATCTCAACAAAGCATCGTATGGACTCGCACGGTAGGATCTAGAAAGTTCTGAATTCAGGACTTAAGATGGAGCAGATACCTAATTTTTTAGTAATATTTGGATAATTTGAATTTACTGTTTCCTTGAGTTGCATGATAGATAAATTTTCTCTATCCATTTCTTTTTATTCATTACTCTCAAATCCCAAACTGAACAAGGTGGAAGTCCAAAGTTACGGGTGCTTTACCAGAAAAATGGAAAATGGTTGAGAATCCAAGAGACAGAGCCATAGTCAAATATTTTCACTACCACTTGCTTTTCTCTCTTCTATAAATAAACTAGCGCTGTGGTTCGATGGGCGCAGGAGGGGAGAAGAAAAAAACAACCATGTCAACTCTTTTTTTTTTTTTTCTTGTTAACGCGTGCATCGAACATGCATAACACTTGTAAGGAAAAAAGGTAAATGCGTTGGTAATTTTTGTAACAATCAAAGCGAAACTTCGTAATCGAAAAAGTTGTAGCAAATGTGCTGCGTTAGTGGAAGAAAATATGTTGAGTAAGTGGAAAAAATGTGTTGGATGTTTTACTGTAGTGGAAACAACTTGACTTTCGATAAAAAAAAAAATAGTAAAGTATGAACAACTTAACTAAAGCCAAAAAGTTAGAGTGAAAAATTTTAGTGGAAACGAGGCCTCAGAGTATCTAAAATTATGAATCTCTCCCGCATCCTTATTTAACACAAATATTGCAGGAGCCAGAGTATCAGCCATAATATTCACCCTCGAGAACCGTTGCAGCTACACAATTTGGCCTGGCACATTATCAGGAAGCAATGGCGTTGTCCTTGGAGGTGGCGGCTTCACACTAGTCCCCGGCACATCAACCCAATTCCCAGCCCCACCAGCTTGGTCGGGCCGGTTTTGGGCTCGAACAGGTTGCAGTTTCGACGCATCGGGCAACGGAACATGCACTACTGGTGACTGTGGTGGCAAGCTCCAATGCACCGGAGGTGGTGTGCCACCTGTCACTCTGGCGGAATTCACCGTCGGTGGCGGTACCAACACCATGGATTTTTATGACGTGAGCCTCGTGGACGGGTATGGTTGTAAGTTTAAAAGAGTAGAATTGCATATAATTAATCTATAGTTCTGTCTTTCTTACAGAAGTTATTTTTCGTGTTATTAATTGAAGAGTACTTTTTTTCGGTACTTAATTCCCCTATAGGTACAATGTGGGAATGGGAATACGGACCTCCGGCGGCTACGGGGACTGCAAGTATATATGCCGGCTGCATCACCGATGTAAACAGAAGCTGTCCGCGGGAGCTGCAGGTGACCAGCGCTGGATCCGTGGTGGCGTGTAAGAGTGCGTGTGCGGCTTTTAGCAGGCCGGAATATTGTTGCACAGGTGATCACTCAGTGCCAGAAACTTGTTTGCCCACGCACTACTCACAAATGTTCAAGGAGGCTTGCCCAACAGCATATAGTTATGCTTACGATGATGCATCGAGTACTTTTACTTGTACCGGGGCAGATTATTTGATCACGTTTTGTCCAACAGCATGATAAATGATAGCGCTCATCAGAGACGGAGAGAGGTGTGGGCATATGGGGGCCAAGGCCTCCACGCGGTTTCGGGTTTTTATTTTTTATTTTTAAATATTAAATTGTTTTTTGTTTGGTGAGAACATCTAGGTATTATATTTTGTATTGGGTGTTATTTAGACATAAAAATGTGTTCGTTTTTTGTTCCAAAATCCAATTTCTCTATTTGTGCAGGGCCTCCCATAAGTTTTTCCTTCAATTATTGATCTCATTTCTTTTTCTATCGCTCTCTACTTACTATCCAAAAAAAACCTCCCTCAAAATCTAAACCAAACAAACTATTAGATTCCCGAACCTTCAAATTTCAAAATCTTGTTCATAGGTCGGCCCCCATGTTTATAAAATTCTGGTTCCGTCCCTGGCGCTCATGATAATGTTGTGGTCTTGATGTTAATTATCGGGTGATTTATTAGTGTGATTTATTTACGATGGTTTATTATTAGAAATTAAAAGACCCTCATTTTAGAATTTACAAACTCAACCTGTCTTCGTGCATTTAAGCACAACCTCGATGTATTTCCGAAGCTGTGTGAAATGTTGCAATATGAGGTAATAAATCCTTTCCCCGGGAGGTAGAAATCATGAGTTTTACACCATCACGATTGTGGGTTCTACTGTGTGTATGATAGTAATTTAGACCGCTCATCTTGTAGGACTCACAAAATAGTATATCCATGCAAATAATCACGGACGTCATCAATAGGTACATATATTAAGAATTGAACATTGGTTTATAAAATGGACAGTCTTTGACAATTTAACTTTAAAATTATTGACAGAATCATATCGTCAATTTTATAAACCAAAATTCACTATTTTATATACCTATCGACTTTCAATTAAGCTTATTTTTTGTGTTAAAAATGGGGAAATGATGTATTATTGCTTGTGTACAAACCATAATCCTAACATGTCTTTATATAGGCTACTTGGTGATTAAGAAACAAACAAATAAAGGAAATTTGCATAACAAGGAAACTAGACTAATTAGGAAACATAAATAACAATCTGCCTAAACAGGTAACATAATAATAAAACCTCGAAAGCTTGGTAACATAATATTCCTAATATTATTCTAACATTTTGTATGGACACATTATTTTACGGGTGTTACAAGATGAAAGATTCAAATTATTATAAAAATGCACAGTGGAACCCGGCCACAATGGCCACAATGGCAGTGGGCTGGTGGCGTAAAACTCACGGGCTCAACAGCCGGCGTAAAGAATGTATACCCATTGTTATTGTTTAATACTCCCTCTGTCCCGTAATCTTTGTCCGGTCTGTAAAACGGAGGCGTAAAAATAATACTATTTTTATAAGAAAAGTTGGAAAAAAATTCAACCACTAACTAGATCTCGACGAGTTCTTTTAACTTAAGAAAAAATTTGGAAATTTTTCTTGAACGAAATGCATTATTTTGTAGTCCTCGTTTCGCGGACCGGACAAAGATTATGGGACGGAGGGAGTAGGATAATGAAAGGGGGTGATTTTGTCATTCCCATTTTTGTTAATGTCATTTTCTTTCCCTCACAAAACAAATCTCTATTATAAAACAGAAGGGTATGAGGACAAATTGTTAAAACGGCTTAGATTCATTTGATCCAAAGGTTGTAGTACATCTTCCCACTTTCCGGTAAATTGCCCATGGTTTTCAACTAAATCATACAACTGTCATCCCTTTTCCAACATCGATGCGTATAGTAGTGCCGTAAGCACGGGTAGCACTAGTCATTTAATATAGACACAAAATAGAGTGGCATTAACAAAAAAGAGAGTGGCAAAATCAATTCTCTAATGAAACGGTTTGAGAAATTTAAATTCAATTCGCTTATCTTGTTACATTTTTGTATCTACGTTTATAATACATTCTTCTAGAATACTGTCAAAATTTTGCACAATCTAGTTTACTTAGATATATTTTGGTACTGAAACATAAATTAGTAGGCATATACTCCATTATCCTCTAAAATATTGAACAATTGATGTCATTGCTGCACGTGCGCGCGCGCACATATATATAAAAATTTCTTCAATTCTTTTGAATAGTCTTCCAACATAAATTCCGGGCGAGTTCTTGAACTGGTAGAGGGTATAAAAATGTGTGCGCCGTACATTTCTCTCTATGAGAAAAAATCCTAGCTAGCCGCCTCTCTTCCTTTTCCTCCTTCGCCCTAGCGTTTTCACCATCCTTATGCAGCGGTGGAAGAGGAGGGCTTATCCTAGATGAGTTATGGTTTTCATTAGGAGCATTAAGATCTTTTTGATAATTAAAGATAAAAAAAGTTCCGTATTCAATGTACAATAGAGGATAAATTAATTATATAGAAACCAGAGAAAGTGCAAATGCAATACCAAGAGATTCGGCATCTGGTGATCACATTAACGTGTGAACTAGGAATGGCAACGGGGCGGGGCGGGGCGGGGCGGGGCGGGGCGGGTTTTTGCATACCCCGACCCCGACCCGAAAATCATTACCCTCCCCGACCCCGCCCCGACCCCGACCGGGTTTTTTTTGGGTACCCCCGCCCCCGCCCCGATCAGGAAACGGGTTTACCCGCCCCGCCCCGTAAAAATTTAAAAAAATCAAACTATAAGTAAAAATTTAAAAATTGCAAAATAAAAATAAAAATAATCTAAAAAATAAAAGTTTTGAAATTATTTTTGGGTCTTAATTTTGGTATCGCGGTTTTATCTAAATTTTTAATTGCAATTAGTATTTTAGATACTTCATTCCATTTCTTTATGTGTAGGATTTATTATAAATATTTGAAGAAAACTTTTTAAAAAATCCACTAAACACCAATAAATATCAATTTTATTTCTTTTTTAAATTTGATTAGACTACTTGATAGTAAAGAGACATTGTTTTTTGGATTAATGCTAAAAAAATTAAAGGACCTGTATATAAGTATATATACATATATAAATAAATACATATACATATATAAAATAAATACATATACATATATATATATATATATACACACACACACCGGGTCGGGGTCGGGTAATTTCGGGGCGAGTATTTCGGGGCGGGTTCGGGGTGGGTTTAGGGGCGGGGTACTTTCGCCCCGAACCCTACCCGAACCCGGGCGGGGTTTGGAAATTTTACCCCGACCCCGACCCGACCCCCGAAAATGGAGTGAAAAACCCACCCCGTTCGGGGCAGGGCGGGGCGGGTTCGGGGCGGGGCGGGTACATTTGCCATCCCTAGTGTGAACGTTATTAAAAAAAAATTCAAAAAAGTTTTTTCAATGTTGGTCTAAAGAACTTGGTATTTTGTAGACCATAAATTATTTTTCCGAAAAGAGTTAAAAAGTCTTTTAGCCACAGGTTGGAAACCCCATGATTTCTGTCAGTTGTGGACTTCAATGTGTGTTTATTTAAAATATCAAACCGTCTATTTTATAAATTAAAATTTAATTTTTTTAAATATCTATGGATATCCGATCAAGTTGATTTTTACATGATTATATTACTATGCAGATCCTGCGAGATGAACAATTTATAGATTAATAAATGCATTATGGGACCCATAATAAATGGCCGAAACTAGTTGTGTTTTCACATGAGGCAGAAAGAATTTCTAATTAATTAATACTCCGTATAAGAACGGGTTTAAAACTTAAAAAAATTAGAATGAGTAGATAGAATCTCAACAGAGTTAGAATAACATTTGAATTCTTGATTGTTATAAATACCACCACCCATGTACAAACTACAATCACCGCGTCATACCCTTCTCACTCTCTCTCTCTCTCTCTCTCTCTCTCTCTCTCTCTCGTATACAAACAATGGCGATTGAGCACAGTCTCTCTCTCCTCCTTGTTTCGCTTGCTGTTTTCTTCTTCGGTAAAATCCACCATTCTTCTATGCCGAGGAAATTTGTGAATATTGAATGGCGTGTGTTTTTTATTTATATATGCCTGTTAATAGGTCAAATCCGATCCGGATTCGATCAATTCGAATCCGATAAAACTCGAACAAACTTTGAACGGCATGATCTTTTCCTAGGTTTTTAACATGAGAAAATATTTTATTTGTTTCCACTCGTTTTTAGTATTTCTTTTTATAAAGAATTGTTGTAAGGTCCATTATAGAATTTTGTAACATATCCAATCCACCTCATATTTCCAAAACATCTCCAGTCCAGCCCATTACTTTTTTTAAAGTCTCAAGTCCACTTCATTTTTTGACAAGACAAAATTGTCCCTTCATTAAACTTTACACTACCACCACCACTACCGCCGCCGCCGCCGCCGCCGCCGCCGCCGCCGCCGCCGCCACCACCATCTCCACCACCACCCCACCACAACCACCACACCACCACCACCACCACAGCCACCAACACGTCCCCAAGACCACCTCAACCATCACACCGCCACCACCACAATACTGCAACCTCCACCATAATTACCACCACTACGCTGCCACCACAACCATAACCACCACCACCACCACCATGCAACCACCACCGCTCCACCACCACCACCATGCCCCCACCACCACCTCAACCACTATGTTGCCGCCTCCGCCGCCACCACCACGTACCACCACCACAACAATGCCGCAACCTCCACCGCAATTACCACCACCACCTCCACCTCCACCACGATGCCACCACCACCGCTCCACCACTTCCACCACAACCAACACACCATCGCCACCGCCACCACAATTCCGCCCTAACCACCATCTACACCACCACCACCACTCCACCACCACCACCACCACCACCACCACTCCACCGCCGCCACCACCACCACCACCACCACTCCACCACCACCATGCCCCCAACCCCACCACCACGCGCTCACCACCCCCTCAACCACCACGCTGCCACCACTACCACATTGTCGCAACCTCCACTATAATTACCACCACCACTCCATCACCACCACCTCCACCACAACCCCACCCCCACCACCCCCACCACCATCTCCACCACCACCACCACCACGACGATGCCACCACTACCCCTACCACCTCAACCGCCACCACGCCCCCACCACCACCACCACCACCATTACCACGTCGCTACCACCACCACAACGACGTCACCACCTCCACCGCCTCTACCACCACCATAACGGTGCCGCCACCACCACTCCACCACCACCGCCACGCCCCCACCACCATCTCTACCACCACCACGGCTCCACCACTCCCACCACCTCTACCACCATCACGCCCCCGCCACCACCTCAACCATCGCGTCGCCGCCGCCACCACAACAATGGCGCAACCTCCACCACAACCACCACCACCACCACCCCGCCCCTACCACCACCACCACGCCACCACCACAATGACCAATTGCACTATACATACTTTTCATTATATATTTAGACTGCAAATTTACACTTTTAGACTGCAAATTATTAAATGAACACTAACGCCCATGACAATTTAGACTGCAAATTTGTTAATTAAACACCAACGCCAGAGAAAATTTAAACTGCAAATAAAGGCACTTTCGTAAACTTTGCGGTCTAAAAGTGTAAATTTACAGTCTACACAAAAATTTAGACTGCAAATTATTAAATGAAAACAAAAGCCAATGAGAATTTAGACTGTAAATTTTCACTTTTAGACTATAAATTTGTTAAATGAACACCAATCTCAGAAAAAATTTAGATTGCAAATAAAGGCACTTTCCTAAACTTTACAGTCTAAAAGTGCAAATTTGCAGTCTACACAAAAATTTAAACTGCAAATTATTTAACGAACACTAACGCTAATGACACAAAAGTTTAGACTGCAAATTATTAAACAAGCACTAACGCTAATGAGAATTTAGACTGCAAATTTGCTCTTTTTAGATTGCAAATTTGTTGATTGAACACCAATGGCAAAAAAAATTTAGACTGCAAATTTATACTTTTAGACTGCAAATAAAGACACTTTCATAAACTTTGCAGTCTAAAAGTGCAAATTTGCAGTCTACACATAAATTTTGATTGCAAATTATTAAATGAGCACTAGCGCCAATGAGAGTTTAGACTGCAAAGAGAAAATTTAGACTGCAAGTTTGCACTTTTAGAATACAAATAAAGGCACTTTCGTAAACTTTGTAGTCTAAAAGTGTAAATTTGCAGTCTACACAAAAATTTAGACTGCAAATTATTATATGAACATAACGCCAATGAGAATTTAGACTGCAAATTTTCACTTTTAGACCGCTAATTTGTTAAATGAACACCAATGCCAGAAATAATTTAAACTGCAAATAAAGGCACTTTCGTAAACTTTGCAATCTAAAAGTGCAAATTTGCAGTCTAGACAAAAATTTAGACTGCAAATTATTAATTGAACACTAACGCCAATGAAAATTTAGACTGCAAATTTGTCCTTTTAGACCGCAAATTTGTTAATTGAACACCAATACCTGAGAAAATTTAGACTGCAAATTTATAATACTTTTAGACTGTAAAAAAATACACTTTCATAAACTTTGCAATCTGAAAGTGCAAATTTGTAGTCTACACACAAATTTAGACTTCAAATTATTGAATAAACACTAACACCAATGAGAATTTAAACTGCAAATTTACACTCTTAGATTGCAAATTATTTTCTTAAAACACTAATGCCAATGAGACATCAGAAAAGAAAGTGTGACCTAGAAGTAAGGTGAATTACCAAAGAAGAAGTGGTGGTGGTGGAGTGATGGTGGCAGTGTGGTGGTGGTGGTATTGGTGATGGTGGAGTAGTGGTGGTGGTTGTGGCGGCGGTAGGGTGGCGGCGGTGGTGGTGGTGGTGGCGGTGGCATAGTGGTGGTGGAGTGGTGGTGGTTGTGGTCGCAGCGTGGTGGTTGTCATTTCGCTGGTGGTGGTCGAGTGATGGCGGCGGCGGTGGTTATGATGGAGTGGTGGTGGTGGTGGTTGTGGTGATCGCTTGGTAGTGGTGGTAATTGTGGTGGAGGTGGCGGCGTTGTGGTAGTGGTGGTGGTTGTGACGGCGTGGTGGTGGAGTGATAGCGGTGGCGATGGTGGTGGTAATTGTGGTGGAGGTGGCAGCGTTGTGGTGGTGGTGGTTGTTGTGGCGGCGTGGTGGTGGAATGATAGCGGTGGTGATGGTGGTGGTGGTGGTGGTGGTGGTGGAGTGGTTGTGGTGGTGGCGGCTTGGTGGTGGTGGTAATTGCGGTGGAGGTGGCGGCATTATGGTGGTGGTCGTGGCGGCAGTGTGGTGGTGGTGGTAGCGGCAGCGACAGCGGTGGTGGATTGGTGGTGGAGATGGTGGTGGGAGCATAGTGGTGGTGGAGGTGCCGGTGGTGGTGGTGATGATGATGGAGTGGTGGTGGTGGTGGTGGTGGTGGTGATGGAGGTGGTGGTGGGGGCGTGGTGGTGGCGGCGGCGATGGCGACGTGGTGGTGGTCATTATGGTGGTGGTGGTGGTGGTGGTTATGTGGTTGTAATAAGATCGAAAAAAATGAAAAAATGTATTTTTTGTAATAGCCAAACAAGGCCCTTGTTTCTTTTATATAGGTTATTTTTGTCATTGAAATTTTTAATGGACAAGAGGTGTTAGAAACTTTAGAAGTGGATTGGGTGGGTTAGAAACATGCTATAATGGCCTTATCAAAAATTCTCCCTTCTTTTTATTACTATTTTTCCAACCAAGGAAGGAAGAAAAGGAAAAAAAAAACCCACAACAAATCGGATCTAATTAAGAGGGCAGTTGGCTATTGCTTGTCGGGTCAGGAGTGGCCTTATTGATTTGGTTACTCAACTACTCCTCTACAAATAAATTTGTGGGTCACGTCATAAAAGACTTTGTTGAAATTCTCTCCAATACCAATTAATTTTAGGAGAGATAATAGAAAAATGGTCCGACATTACTTATTTTTATATGTCTCAATTTTTTTTGCGTTTATTAGTTTTGCGTCTAACTTTTGTGGATTATTGATTCTTCTTGTGAAGATGAATCAGAAAGTAAAATATTATAACTTTTATCAAAATATTTTTAAAAATATCCAAGATAAAGTCTAAAAATCTGACTTTTAGGATTTTTCCTTGGATATTTTTGAAAATATTTGGATAAAAGTAAAATATTCTACTTTTTCAATATCTCTCTTCGAGACGAATGTATAATCCACAATAGTTAGATGCAAAACTAATAAATGCGAAAAAAAAATCGAATAAGAACAAAATAAGAGAAGGTCACTAAAAACTTAGTTCAACAAGTTGTAATTTGACCTACATTTATGACAAATATGCAGGACCCAGAGTATCGGCCACAGTATTCACCCTCGAGAATAATTGCAGCTATACAATTTGGGCCGGGACATTGTGCGGCAACGGCGTAGGTGTCCTTGGCGGCGGCGGCTTTGCATTGGCCCCAGGCGCATCAACCCAATTCCCGGCTCCAACCGGTTGGTCAGGCCGGTTTTGGGCCCGAACAGATTGCAACTTTGATGGATTGAGCAACGGAGCATGCGCCACAGGTGACTGCGGGGGCTCGCTCCAGTGCACTGGAAGCGGTGTCCCTCCCGCCACCCTCGCCGAATTCACCCTCAACGGTTGGTCAGGCATGGATTTTTACGACGTGAGCCTCATGGATGGGTACGCTTATAAATTCATAAGTGTAGCTATGTGACAGTACATAGCCCTTTTAACAAGAGGAAAGTCCACTTTCACCCCCTGTGGTTATCGCCATGTGCGGATATCCCCCTTGTGGTTTAAAACTGACCACATAACCTACCTGTGGTTTTGAAAATATGCGGATAGACCCCCTGCCGTCATGTTTTCCATCCATTTTAACGGACACTATATTAAAAGACCGTTATACCCCCATCACGTCCCTTGATTCTTCTTCTTTTTTAAATCTAACCACACCATCCTGTATACCAAAAATTAAATCCTAACCGTTGATATTGTAAATTTTGACGAGTACCATGTCTACACCAAAATTCAAGTCAACCAAAAATAAAAAGCTCATGGTCAAATCGATTTTGTTATGAAATTAAAATTTCAAATTTGAATATACTAAAAATTAGATCACTGGATTATTGATGCCTGATCGAGATGATTTTTTTACAGAGATACTCTATTCTTTATTTAATACATTATGAACGACTCAGATTACATTCTAGAGATGTGCGAGATACACCTCCGTTAAAATGGATGAAAAACATGACGGCAGGGGGTCTATCCGCACATTTTCAAAACCACAGGTAGGTTATGTGGTCAGTTTTAAACCACAAGGGGGGTATCCGCACATGGCGATAACCACAGGGGGTGAAAGTGGACTTTCCTCTTTTAACAAAAAGCAACTTTTCTCAGCAACATGTCCTCCATCAAATATTGGAGCAACCAACTTCATCATTCGATAAGTGCCGAAAAATAATAATAATTTGATGAAATCTCGTTTAGACCTCTCTCAAACTGGGTAGGTTTGTCACTTGCATGTCAGCGGTCATGTAGAATAATTTTGTGGTAAGCAAGGAGCCAACCAAAAACACCACAAGAATTATGGAAGCCGCAAAACAGCTCAACAATCTAGCACCAAAATAGCCACAAACTAAAAGAAAACAACCCTAAATCAAAACGGCAAACCGAGAGATACAAAACTGACAACCAAAAGTAAGTTTATTTATGGAATTACAATTCCAAAGAGAGAGAAGAACCATCCTCGAGTTCAAGTTGATATTGGAGCTGCATTGATATTCCTTGCAGTAATTTAACTTGCTAACATCTTAAACACACATGCACTCCCTCTCACACATTTTCCTAAACATGAAAGAACAAAAATTTGGGATTCTTGTGTTTAACCAATTTTGATTTATATATGACTCATAAACTATGAATTATATGCTAGTGTCTGATTTACCAACAGGTATGAATGTGTTGAAATATGTGGAGTAACTAGTGTCTGATTTACCAACAGGTACAACGTCGGCATAGGAATACAGACCTCTGGAGGCACTGGCGATTGCAAGTATGCTGGCTGCATTGCTGACTTAAACGCAATCTGCCCACCAGAATTGCAAGTGACCAACGCCGGTTCCGTGGTCGCGTGCAAGAGCGCGTGCGAAGCTTTTAATACGCCGCAATATTGTTGCACCGGAAATTACTCGACGCCAGTGACCTGTCCACCGACACAGTACTCAGAGTTGTTCAAGCAAGCTTGCCCTGACGCCTATAGCTACGCTTACGATGATGCGTCGAGTACTTTTACATGTACTGGGGCGAACTATTTGATCACGTTTTGTCCACAATAAAAGAGTGGATGCACGTAAACAAGAATCGTAAATGTAATATTTGTAATATTGATACTTTATGAATGTAATTCCACAATAAAAGAGTGGATGCACGTAAACAAGAATAGTAAATGTAATATTTGTCACATTGATATATACTTCTTCTTTTTTCCCCACAACGATAACAGATAGTATTATTAAAACCAATAACGAACATCAAGCGGAAGACCCGTCCCAACAAAGAGGATCGAGTAACCACAACGGCGGGGATTCAGTTCAAAGACAAGACCCCAAACCATTCACACATTTTCCAACCAAAATATGAGTAGCCCTACGAACAAAAGAGTAACTACAGTAGTGGAAATTTCTGCTCAGAACCTGAATATCATGAATAATGACCTCCACCTCTTGACTGATAGTTGCTTTCCATGAAGCATGTTCACCATCAACTGATCAACATCACTTTCTATAAACACTGACCCTAACCCAAGATGCAATCCCAGCAAAATGCCATGCCGAAATGCCACAGCTTAGCAACGTAAAGAATTGTGCACCTGGCCCCCCCCCCCCCCCCCCCCCCCCCCCCCCCCCCCCCCCCCCCCTTCTTCCCGTTTGTTTTCTTCTTTTTTTTTTTTTATTTTTTATTTATTCTTTTTCTTACTTTTCATTTGAATTTTTTTTTTAATTTTCAATTACTTTCTTCCCCCCGCACCCCCGATTTCCTGTTTGCTTCTTTTTTTTTCTTTATTTCCTTTTCTTACTTTTCATTTGAATTTTTTTAAAATTTTCAATTATTTTCTTTATTTGTTTCTTTTCCCATTAACCTCCCTTCTTCTTCTTTTTCTTTATTTGTTTCTTTTCCTATTTACCTCCCTTCTTCTTTTTTTGGATAACTCAAATTATATTTTCAATTAAATTTGTCTTCATACTTAATAAATTTATATTATTTTAATTAATTAGTCTTAACAATGAATAATAAAAATAACTTCTAATCAACAATAATAATTTAACCAAATTTAACGAAAATAAATTAAGTGTTTCGAATTTCAATCCGTTTGAATGGGTGGAAAGATTTTATGTTTCTGATCATTTAATTCTAAAGGGTCATAATTAAATTTTGATTATAGGACTCTTGTTGGTTAGTTCTAAGATATATTTGATTCAACGATTTTGTTAAGGTTAATCCACGAGAGGCCTATAATCAAAATTTAATTATGACCATTTAGGATAAAATGATCAGAAAACTGAAATCTTTCTATCGGTTCAAACGAATTGAAATTTGGAACACTTAATTTTTTAACCATATTTTTTAATATATAAACTGTACATTGAAAAATTAAGTGTTCCAAATTTCAATCCGTTTGAATGGGTGAGAAGATTTTATTTTTCTGATCATTTAATTTTAAAGGGTCATAATTAAATTTTGACTATAGGACTCTCGTTGATTAGCCCTAAGAAAATCGTAGAATCAAATATCTCTTAGGACTAACCAACGAGAGCCCTAGAGTCAAAATTTAATTATGACCCTTTAGAATTAAATGATCAGAAAAATAAAATCTTCTCACCCATTCAAACAGATTGAAATTTGGAATACTTAATTTTTCAATGTACAGTTTATATATTAAAAAATATGGTTAAAAAATTAAGTGTTCCAAATTTCAATTCGTTTGAACCGATAGAAAGATTTTAGTGTTTTGATCATTTTATCCTAAATGGTCATAATTAAATTTTGATTATAGGGCTCTCATTGATTAATCCTAACAAAATCGTTGAATCAAATATATCTTAGGACTAACCAACAAGAGTCCTATAATCAAAATTTAATTATGACCCTTTAGAATTAAATGATCAGAAACATAAAATCTTCCTACCCATTCAAACGGATTGAAATTCGGAACACTTAATTTATTTTCGTTAATTTTTATATTTTATATGTTCCATGCTGACCTTTATTTTTTTATTTAATTACTTATATCTTATTTATTTAATTTCTATAAATACACCCTTTGTATATTTAAAAATATAATTCAAGAATTAAGTGCTTTAATTTGCAATTTAGTTAAATCAGAGCAAAGATGGTTTTTTTTAGTTTAAGGTCTTTCAATAAACACCCTAAAACTCATTATTTAGTTTCAAGACTCTCTTAGGGTGTCCATTGAAAGGCCTTGAAGCCAAAAATTTATTACGACTTTTTAGGATGAAATGATCAGAAAAATAACATCTTTGCACTGGTTTAAATGGATTGAAAATTGAAACACTTATTTTTGTAACTATATTTTTAATCTATAAAGGACAAAAAAAGAAAAATAAAACAGTCGGATAAACATGATCAATTGAAACACTTTTTTTCTTTCAATTACTTTACAAAGCCTAGAATTAGACTTGAACCTATTATTAAAGAGAAAATGAAACTGGAAATAAAAGGAAATAAAATGAAAAAAAAAAAACAAACTGAAAATAAGAGGAAAAAAAAAATTCAAACAGTAAAGAAAGAAAGAAAGAAAGAAAGAAAAGGGGGAGAGAGAGGGAGGGAGGGAGGGAGGGAGGGGCGGGGGTAGTCTGGGAAAATGGAGGTGGGGCCGGCAGGGGGGGTGTGTCGGGGGGTGGGAAAAGCAGGTCTCTAAACTAAACTAAGGTGAGATAAATCAAACAGAGTGCATGACACGAATTTTACGTGGTTTGACTTCTTATGGGATTAAAACTTACCCCGTGGGCAGTCCATCAGTGGCTACACTAAAATAATGTCAAACAGATCATGCTAGCTCAAAGAGCTACAAAGAAGAAGTTCTGCAAAAATTCTTCAACCAAAACGGAGAGTCTTTTGCATTTTTCCAATGAAGAAGTTCGCAATTGCTTCAGTTTTAACAGTACTAATTAGTTTTCTACTCCCTCTTGGTTTTTTTTAGGCCATGGTGACCAGATTCTCATCGATCTCAGCAAAAAAAGCTATCAAAGGCTTAATCAAGTGTTACTTTCGATTGGGGCTGTAAGTGAGCCGAGCTACTCGCGAGCTCGGCTCGGTTCGTCTCGTTAAGGCTCGGCTCGGCTCGGCTCGTTTACTAAACGAGCCGAGCTCGAGCTCGAGTATTCGGCTCGTTTACTAAACGAGCCGAGTCAAGCTCGGCTCGTTCGACAAAAGCTCGGCTCGTTAAGGGAGGCTCGGCTCGATTAAGAGAGGCTCGTTTAGTAATTGGCTAAGCTCGGCTCGTTAAGGGCTCGGCTCGATAAGGCTCGAGCCGAGCTCGAGCTCAACTTTTGGGCTCGTTAAGGAAACGAGCCGAGCTCGAGCTCGCCGAAGCTCGGCTCGGCTCGGCTCGTATACACCCCTACTTTCGATCAATGCATGGTTGCAAAAGTGCGATTACGGCGATTTCCACAGAACAATGAAGCGACATATAATCAAAAAATGTTTTGGGACCTAATGCTCAGGTTGGTGCTGCATATATATATATATATATATATATATATATATATATATATATATATATATATATATATATATATATATATATAGTCATTTTCAAATGAGGAAGTCCTTATTTTAGTTAAAATAAGGACCTCTCCATTTCTTCCATTTTCCGTTCGAATTTCGATGATCCGAACCGCTCAATGTGTTTAGAATGTAATTTTAAGAGTACTCGCGAAGAATCAGCAAAAAAAATGACCGGGAAGGGCTTCATCCGAGCAATTTTTATTTGAACGGTTCGATAAAAATAAACAAAAACTGCTCGGATGAAGTCTTTCCGGTCATTTTTTTTTGCTGATTTCTCCCGAGTACCCTAAAAATCACGTTCTGAACACATTGAGCGGCTTGGATCATTGAAATTCTATCGGAAAAGGGAGGTCCTTATTTTATTAAATTAAGGTGGTCCTTAGGCGAAGGGAACTTTATATATATATATATATATATATATATATATATATATAAGAGATACAGAGTTTGAGATACGAGAGAGAAGAGAGAGATACCTTTCGATCTTCTTCTTCGTTCTACGGCTTCTCTCTCTCTCTCTCATCGAAATCGTTTCTTCGTCACTAAATCGAACGAGAGAGAGAGAGAGAGAGAGAGAGAGAGAGAGAGAGAGAGAGACCTTGGTGGTATGGTTTGGCTCGTTCTTCTTCTTCTTCTTCTAGATCGAGCCACTGCTTCTTCTTCTTCGTTCTAGGGCTTCTCTCTCTCACTCTTTCTCTCTACGCGTCTGATCGAAAAAGGAGGAAATGGGAGATGTACGGCTGGAATCTGAGTTTTGTTATAACCCGAATTCCCACCTGGATCCTGACCCGCATCCCATTTTAACCGACCCAACTCCCCTAGGATCCGCGAGATGCCATTTTAAAACGGGAGCCGTTGGATTAGATCCAACGGCTGTGATTAGACTCCCGCACCAGCCTCCCCATCCGGGATCCCTGAGGGGAACCGGATTTTGTGTGTGTGTGTGTGTGTGTGTGTGTATATATATATATATAACACACCCCTCACAAACAATTTAACACAAATTTTGACACAATATCTTAGCCATTGAAATCAATGGCCGAGATTAAAACACAATCTCTCCACACTCTCCATCTCCTCACAGGATCCCCTCTTTCCTTCCCCACAACGATATCCCCCACCCCCGGTAACATGACACCGCTCAAAACGACGGCCCTCAAACTCAGACACCTCTATCTCCGGCGGCGACTCTCCTCTCCGGCGACTCTCTTCTCCGGCGCACCCATCTCCGGCGAGGGTCCTCTTCAGCGAACCCCTCTGCGGCAATCGCATGTATCGAAACTTGGTTCAGATCATTTTCTGTTAAAGGATAGTTGACCAATCATTCATCCATGATTAGTGTCGTGATTTATGGCTGTAAATTAGTGCACATGTAAATTATGTCTAGGCATAATTTTAGGATATAATTCTGGGATATGATATGTCTATAAGATACGGTTAGGATACTCATGTATATATAACATTCTACACATAATGAAAAGGGTGTGAAGTTTTTCCCTCTACATCTGTTACATCTTAAATCTCTTCATGGTATCAGAGCCATCCTTGGGCATATAATAATTCTTCTCAATCTCTCGCTCTTCTAAACCTCAATTCTTCCTTCTCAGTCTTTAGTCTATCTACTACATCTATGGATTCCAGTTCTCGGAGTCTTATTTCTTTTCCTTTCTCCAACATATCAAACCATGTATCAGTTAAATTGGATTCAGAAAACTATCTTCTATGGCGTGATCAGTTTATGCCGCTTCTTGAATGTAATGATTTGTTTGGTTACGTGGATGGATCTATACGGCCTCCAACCCAAACGATACTTGACAAGGATGCACAAAAGAAAATAGACAATCCAGAATACAAAGTTTGGCAGCGAACTGATAAGTTCGTGTTAAGTTGTATTAAGGCAACTCTCTCGCCTAGCACCAGCGCCCATGTTCTTGGATTACAAACCTCAAAGCAAGTATGGGGTGCTCTTGAAACCCTTTTCTAACAACAATCACAAGCACGTCTTGATCGTCTTCGAGATCGGCTTCAAAATATCAAGAAAGGTACATATTCTGCTGAAATTAAGAGTATTGCAGACAAGCTCGCAGCGATTAATCATCCTGTATCTGACTCTGAGCTTGTGACCCGTACTCTCAATGGTCTGTAACATGAACAAAATTATCTTCCCTTTGTTTATGCAATTGAAAATCGAGAGCGGCCTCCATCTTTTAATGATCTACGTGTACGATTACTTGTTCATGAACAAAGAGTTAATGGACTTCCATTGAACCAATCTAGTGTGGTTGCTCCCATTGGTTCTCAAACTGCTGAAATTGCTTTGGTTAGCCACACCAATCCACAAAGGTTTGATTTCCAACGCGATAATGGTGTTGGAGGTCAGTACAATCGCGGTGGCTATGGAAATCGTGGGGGACGATTTCATGGTGGACGAGGTAATCGTGGAGGAGGACAAAATGTTGGCCGTTGGAATGGACATGGTGGTCACGGAAATGGGCGTAACTACTCACGTGATGCTCGGGGCTTTGACCGTGGGTATCGTCATCATAAGGTAGCTTGTCAAATCTGCCACAATGAAGGGCACTCTGCAGATAGGTGTAACTTCCGTTACTCTCGCAATCCATGGCATGACAATCGCAATAATTTTGATGATTGCTCTTCAGTCTGAAGTTTTGCTAGGATGCACTTAGGACCCTATGGCCCTAGTGACTCATTCATGGACCACACTTCCACTCATTGGTTGGCAGATTCAGCTGCAACCAGCCATATTGCAAATACCTCATCAATGATCCAGCAACCAAACACTTATGCAGGCAATGGTCAGGTTTATGTGGGCGATGGTAATTCTCTTCCTATTAAAAGCACTGGTGATGGTATTCTTCCTACTCCAAGCTCTCCTTTGTTATTGAAAAATATCTTACATGTTCCTGGTATCAAAGAGAATCTATTATCAATTGCGAAAATTACTCGTGATAACAATTGTGTCTTTCTATGGTTTCCATGGGGATATGCAATCAAGGATCTGCGTCCTCGGAGGACAATCATGGAAGGTCCGGTTAGAGACAATTTGTACCCTATTTCAGTAGGGCAAGTTCAAGCACTTTTTAGGCGGTCTAATGCTCAACGGAAAGCGTTAAATAAAAAGGTACAAACATCCAATAAAGAGGTACCAGCATCAAATAAAGAGGTAGCAGCAGTTTGCTCTCAAGCAAGTTCTCAAACTTTATGGCACAAACGTCTAGGACATCCTTCCACTCAAGTTATGTCTAAACTTGTAGTGGCTAATGATATTCCAGTTTATGATTCTGTACCGATTTCAGTTTGTGAAGCCTGCCAAAATGAAAAAAGTAGTAGATTACCTTTTCCTTTATCTATGAGAA
Organism: Rhododendron simsii; assembly: GCA_014282245.1. NCBI lineage: Eukaryota > Viridiplantae > Streptophyta > Magnoliopsida > Ericales > Ericaceae > Rhododendron > Rhododendron simsii. Next base: position 33,725,793 of record CM024959.1, read on the forward strand.
GAATTTCCGTTGTTATGGATTTAATACATTGCGACATTTGGGGCCCTTCTCCTCAATCTAGCGTTATCGGCTTTAAGTACTATATAGCGTTTGTTGATGATTGCAGTCGGTACACATGGTTATATCCTATGAAAGCAAAATCTGATAGTGTAACTTGTTTCAAACATTTCAAGTCCATGGGTGAGACTATGTTTAATGCAAAAATAAGATACTTTCAATGTGATGGTGCGAGAGAGCTAACAAAAGGAGCTTTTGAGGAGTATCTTGCTTCATGTGGAATTTCTTTTCGAGTTTCTTGTCCCCACACACCTCAACAAAATGGAGTAGCTGAACAAAAACATAGACACATTGAAGAAATGGGGCTAACCATGATTTACCAAGCTCATTTACCTCGTCGTTTTTGGCTTGAAGCTTTCTCGGCGGCTGTGTATCTAATTAATAGACTACCTACTCCTATACTTGGGCAGCGCTCTCCACATGAACTCTTATTTGGGTCTCGCCCAGACTACTCTCATTTAAAGGTATTTAGATGTGCTTGCTAACCATTTTTAGGACCATATCGAAGGGACAAACTTGAGCCTAAGTCCAAGAAATGTGTTTTCCTTGGATACAGTAATGTGCATAAAGGCTATAGGTGCTTGGAACCCAATACAAATCGGTTGTATATATCTCATCATGTTGTGTTTGATGAGACTAACTTTCCATTCCAGCAAAATGGCATGCAAAATGAAGTCCCTACAGCTGTTTGGGGTCCTACTTCTATTGTGTCATTGCCACTTGTGTCTCAAGTTTCTAGTTCATCTTTAGCTTCTGGCCTTCCTCATGATCCTTTTCCCAATAATCACACTTCTATTGATACTCAACATGGATCAGAAGCAGCCCACACAGATATTTCCAAAGAAAACTTGACCTTTTCTGATCAACCATCGGTGCTGCCCCTTACACCTCCAGCACATAGTCATTCTATGGTCACTCGTTCTAAGGATGGTACTCGGCGTCCTTCAACCAAATATGCTCTTGACTATGGCTTAATGGCTCAATTGCGCTCTTCCTTAAGTGAGCCTGCAACATTTAAGCAAGCAGCCTCTAATCCACATTGGGTCGAAGCTATGAATGAAGAATATAATGCTCTCCTCCAAAATAAAACATGGACGTTAGTTCCTCGTCAGACTTCTATGAATATTGTGGATAGTCGTTGGGTATATAAAATAAAGGAGAAATCTGATGGATCCATCAAGCGATTCAAGGCTCGACTTGTTGCAAAAGGATATACCCAACTCAAAGGTATCGACTTTGATGAAACCTTCTGTCCAGTTGTCAAAGCCACTACCTTCCATTCTATTCTCTCTGTTGTTGTTTCTAAGAACTGGACTATAAGGTAGTTGGATGTAAAGAATGCCTTTCTTCATGGTACTCTATCAGAAGAAGTTTATATGGCTCCACCTCCTGGATTTGTTGATCATCTTTATCCCAATCATGTTTGTAGGCTAAATAAAGCTATTTATGGGCTTTGACAAGCTCCAAGAGCGTGGTTTCTCCGCTTTAGTTCAGAGATTATAGCTGCCGGTTTCTCATGTAGCAAAGCTTATCCTTCTATGTTTATTCTAAAAAATTCTCAAGGTACTGTAATTCTCCTCTTATACGTCGATGACATAATTCTTACTGGCTCTTCTGATACCTTGATAGAATCGGTCATCAACTATTTGGCCTCGCGATTCGCTATGAAAGACTTGGGAGCTTTGCATTACTTTCTTGGCATTGAGGCCAAACGGAGTTCATCTTCGCTTGAGCTTACCCAAACTAAGTACACTCTTTCTGTATTCTCAAAAATGAAGATGCTTGACTGCAAACCATGCTCCACTCCAATTTCTACTGGAAGGAAGTTGTCTATTCATGAAGGTAACATTTTGGATGATCCCACACAATATCGACAACTTGTTGGTGCCTTACAATATCTCACCTTCACCCGACCTAATATCACATATGCAGTCCAACAAGTGTGCCAGTTTATGCATTGCCCGCGTAACATCCATCTTCAAGCTGCTAAACGCATTCTCCGATACTTGAAAGGAACTTTGGGTCATGGCTTGCGTTTTGTTTCCACAACCTCTTCTTATCTTAAAGGCTATGTTGACTCCGATTGGGCTGGTTGTCCAGACACACGGCGATCAACTATGGGTTATTACATTTTTCTAGGTGAAAATCTTGTCTCTTAGGCTGCCAAAAAGCAAGTTACCGTATCTCAGTCTAGCACTGAAGCTGAGTACAAGGCTTTGTCTACTACTACATCGGAACTAATGTGGATTTCCTATCTTCTTCGTGACATTGGGATCCCATTGTCTTCAATCCGCATATATTCTGATAATATGGGTGCAACTCAACTTGCTGCAAATCCGATCTTTCATGCAAGGACAAAGCACATTGAAGTTTCTTATCACTTTCTTCGCGACTTGGTTTGTAAAGGCCTCTTGTCTATCCACTTTGTACGTTCGTCAAATCAGCTAGCTGATATCTTCACGAAGGGTCTCTCGTCCTCCGTTTTTCATCGTTTTCGGTCCAAGCTTCTGTGGGCTTCTCCCCCATCAGCTTGAGGGGGCATGTTAAAGGATAGTTGACCAATCGTTCATCCATGATTAGTGTCGTGATTTATGGCTGTAAATTAGTGCACATGTAAATTATGTCTAGGCATAATTTTAGGATATAATTCTGGGATATGATATGTCTATAAGATACGGTTAGGATACTCATGTATATATAACATTCTACACATAATGAAAAGGGTGTGAAGTTTTTCCCTCTACATCTGTTACATCTTAAATCTCTTCACAAAAAAAAGAAGCAGCTTGTTTCATATCTAAATTTGGGTTCCGTAAAATTGCTACAAGAAATCAAAGTCCATATGCACAATCGTGCTTTTCTGTGTTTAATTTGCAAGTGGAACCAAAAATATGTTGGTTACCACTACAAAACGTTTTGTTTTGTGTGAAGAATAATCACGTTTTGGTTGTTTTATGTGAAGGTCTGTAACTCGAAGAACTTTTCGTTATTCAATGCAAAATTGTAATCCTCTGCAGTTCCATGTGAACATCGTTTTGGTTTATTTCACCTCTATATTTATGGCTTTTGGTTGCAGTCGGTGGCTATGGCTGCCACTGCGTTGCGTTTAAAATAGGGACCGCCGGGTCACAGAGAGAGAGAGGAAGGGAGGGAGGGGGGTTCTCCGGAGTAGGGGGTCGCCGGAAATTGGATCTGGCAGGAAAATGAGGTGCCGACTGGAGTAGCCGGAGTGGGTTCTAAAAAATGGGGGAATAAAATTGTGGGGGTGTGGGGAAGGAGAGAGGGAGGGATCCTGTGAGGAGATGGAGAGTGTGGAGAGATGGTGTTTTAATCTCAGCCATTGATTTTAATGGCTAAAATCTTGTGTCAAAATTACTGTGTTTATTTTTCGCATAATTTTTTCCCTCTCTTCTCGTTTTTCAGAAGCGACATCGTTCACAGAGATACCTTGATGGATAATCTTGTAAGAGACGTGCATACTCAGTGTGAAGAACAATGGTCTTCAACCTGTAAACTTCAAGAACATCGATCTATTCATCCGAGCTCTTTGGATTAGCGGTAAAAGAGGTGAGTTTTAATCATTTGGTACGCGGTGAAATTCGAATACAGAATACATTGCCTACTAGCTCTAATAGTCTGATATCATATTAAATTATAACCATCAACTCATTTATCTAAAAGGTTAAGCTGTTAGAGGAGGGGGCCGAAGTTATTATTTATATTATTAACATGGGATTTGCAGGCTATAGGGAGGGATGTTAGCAGGGGCGGACCTACGCTGAGGTACGTGGAGTCACGTACCCTGCACCTTTTTAAAAAAAATATATAATATAAATATGTAAAAGTTTCCTACTCTGTTACTAAACATTGGCATGGTGTGGTAGTTAAATATGCAGTGAAAGTTTTCAAGTGCTTGGGTTCGATTCCTAGGCACTTCATTCCTTGGTTTTTTTGTTTTTCTATTTTTGTTCTATCTTTTTCCTTTATTTCTTCATTTTTGTTCTATCCCTTTCCTTTATTTTTTCATTTTTGTTCTATCTCTTTCCTTTATTTCTTTATCTTTGTCCTATCTCTTTGTGTTTTCCTTCCAATCCAAAATATAATGAAAATCAAATTACTAAATTACTATATTCTTTAGTTTACTTTCTCTTGACTTTGGCATTAATCTTACGGTTGTCACTGTGACAGTTGAAAGAGTATTTTCAGCCAGGAAGATTATCAAAAATCGGTTGCGAAATAGAATGAGTGATCAATATTCAATAATTGAGCGATAATTTAGTGGGATATATACAGAGAAATATTTTTTAAGATTGTAAATAATAGGCGCCCCAGTTTATAGAATTTCTGGGTTCGCCACTGGGGATGTGGAATATATTAATGTGGAGGAGCTGGGCAGATTATCAAGACGTGAGATATATAAGATTTTAATGGTAGACCCAATAGAAATTGCGCTCCCGTTAAGATGTGGAGAGACTTCTTCCCTTTCCTAAAATGGATTCCACAGAGGAATTTTGAGAGGAAAATCGAGAAAATGGAGTTCGGTAGGCTAGCAGTGATGAAGGCTCTAATTAAGGAGCAGAGTGAACGAGCTGCTTCTGGCGTGGTACGTGCCCTTCATGTTGTTACGATTCGTTTGAATTGTACATATTCTCGATGGTTTTGACTCCCTCGGAGACCTTTTTTTTTTTTTGCTCGGCCTCCCTCGGAGACCATTGGATTCAAGGTTTTTAATAGCGGTAGCAATATGTAAACAGAAAATCCTATCAAGGCGAGATTAACCATATGTCGTCAACATTCCGGCCAACACCATCCTTTACCGTATTAAGGGCTCGTTTGGTTAACTTGGTTATTTAGTTGATTTGCATGGTGGGGTGGCTTAACTATTTTTGTTGACTTGCATTGATTTTAGGCAGGAGATGAACTGTTATCTATCAAGTATTTGTTAACCGAAGGGAAAACACTAATTAACAGAGAAACAAATTGCTAGTTTGCTTTGGGAAGTGATTATTGAATCATCAGACACTACTATGCATGGTCACCACAGAATGGGCCCTGTTTAAACTTGCAAAGAATCCAAAGCAGCAGGTTGGTTTCTACTTTCAATAGCTAATCCCGTCAACTTTTTCAAGTTTTAAAAAAAAAAATAACTTATGATGTTCGAGTCAGCTTAAGCGCACGATTTTTTTCGTAATTCTTCTGATTATCATTCGAATAAACAGGAAGGCCTTTACGAAGAAATTCAAAGTATTTGCGGGTCCGATAAGATTACCGAGGAAAATCTGTGTCGGCTTCCATTATTAATTAGACGCTGTTTTAATTCCATGAAACTCTGAGAACACACATTCCTCGATCTTCCGATAGTTCCTCTGCGGTATGTACATGAAGATACAGAATTAGGAGGCTACTACGTTCTTGCTGGAATTAAGTGAGGTTGGTAATTATTCTTTATTTTTCCTCGATCTTCTCGTATTAATTTGATTGTGCCAAAAAAGTTTATATGCGACATATGAACGTATTAAATTAAGACATTTGGCGGGAAATATATAGTTAAAGGAAAGGAGAATTGTGGTTGGAGCGTGTGTGAATTAATCAGTCGTATGCTCTAAATACGCTTCTAGCTTGCAAAGAAAACCATTCATTATTTTGGGTCCTCTAATTTTGTGGCAGGCAAGTTGGTGGGCCATTGATTATCAAAAAAAAAAAAAAGTTGGTGGGCCATTTTAATTAATTCTTAAATTCGTTGTTCTACTAGATTGCTAGCTATCAACCTTTACGGGTGTACCATGGACGAGAACCAGTGGGCCGGAGAAACCCGAAGAATGGAACCCTGATAGATTTCATGACGACGAGAAGAAATACGCTCCCAGTGATTTGTACAAGACAATGGCATGGCGTTTGGAGCGGGAAAGAGGCTTTGTCCGGGTGCTCTCCAGGTGACGTTGATTAATTGTTTGCGCTACGATCAGGAGTAAGGATGGAACCAGGGGGGTCTAGTAGCGGCGGCTGCCACGTCAAGAATTTTAGAAATTGCAATTATTATATGTGACAATTTTTTTTTATTCGCAACTTATATAGTCTCGCCACTGCTAGGTTTTTTTCCTTATTTTTTATTATATCTTAGTCATAAATCTTCTTTTTTTTTTCAAGAAAGGAGACTCAAAAAAGTATTCCAAAACTAAATTCAATGGCCCAAAGTGAAATAATATAAATGATGATGTGTAATTAAGGAAAAAAATCCACACTCTAACCCTAAAACAACTTAACCTAAAAAAATTAAGGAAATTTAATTATTATGCCATTGTCGATGCCCAAAATTAAAATTAGTCCTTTTCCATACTCCATGTGTAAATGACAAACATCATTTAGTTTAGTTTTTGTTATGTTATTTTAATTTTTTCTGGAGCCGATGACTATTAATATTGTAATGCATTTTTGTATTGAGGATCAGTCTTTACAAACCTTATCTCAACTTTAATTGAATCCCTGCTAATAAACGGTGGATGAGATCTATCTCCAAATTAGTCATTCTATTAGGTTGGATATCGAGTCATGCAGAAAGATACCCCATTGAGTCTTCAAGCCAACATAAGGAAATTAATGAGTACGAGGATATATATATATATATATATATATATATATATATATATATATATCAGTCTGTCTCTCGTAAGAACCACCTCATTTTAATAAAATGCGAACCTCCCTTTTCCAATTGAATTTTGATGATCCAAGCCGCTCAATGTGTTCAGAACGTGATTTTAAGAGTACCCGCGAGAAATCAGCAAAAAAATGACCGAGAAGGGCTTCATCCGAACAGTTTTTGTTTATTTTTTATCGAATGGTTCTAACAAAAACTGCTTGGATGAAGCTCTTCCTGGTCATTTTTTTGCCAATTTCGCGCGGGCATCCTTAAAATCATGTTCTGAACACATTGAGTGGCTCGGATCATCGAAATTCGATCTTAAAATAGGAGAAATGAGGAGGTCCGCATTTTAACTAAAATGAGGACCCCCTCATTTGAGACTGATTGTGTGTGTGTGTGTGTGTGTGTGTGTGTGTGTGTGTGTATATATTATGGAGATTTTCCAGTGCTTTGGGAATAGAACCACGTGCATATTCTTGTATTCTTAATTTATTTTACTTTTGCTTGAACCCAATCAAATCTACAACTATGACTATGCAACCAAAACTAATGAGCTAACCAAGATTAAGAGTGACCAATCTGATTCAAATATAGCCATGTTTATTAGAAAACATTATTTGGAGACAGCTGCATTCCTTACCTTTTATAATCACGTATATCTCAATGTCTCGTGCCACTTTTAATTAATTAGTTGGAGATAGATTCCTTAAATTGTCTTTCGAGACCATTCCAACTATAACATTCATGAGATCGAGAATTAAGAACCAGATCAGAAGTTACTATGGGAGGATTTCTTGACCTGGGAATTATCCTGCTGACAAGTACGTATGTGTACTATTCAAATAGTCTTGGTCTTTCTTTTTGGTTTCATTTAATTGAGAATGATGGTTTGGTGTCTAATGAGAGAATATTATCAACTTATTGTTGAACGAGAGAATCAGAAGGACTGAATGAAATTCTCCCACTGAATTAATAGGTCCCCACTTTATCAACGGGTGGCAAACAAGGGCCTCATACGTTGTTATTGAAGCTGACTGGAGGAGTCTTCACTGAAAGTCTGCTAAAATAAACAGACGAAATGTCTCAATTGCACATTGAAAGAGCTTATCCCCACACACAGTCATTCTCGTATTTGAGAAAGATTATGTGTGGAATTTTTTTGCTCAAATCCAATATTGGAAGACTCCACACTCCATTAATTTGTTTGTTTGTTTGTTTGATTGATTGAATATTCGTTCATTTGGATTGAAGAAGACAGTAAATGTTGTTTTTTTTTTTTGTGGAAATTAGTATTTTGTGAGACTTGATTTAAGAGAGAGTTTTCGTTAAGTGTTTCTGATTGCACTTTTGGTGAGAGAATTTATAATAAGTGGCCATATACTATAATATTGCAGAATGAATGAACATTAGACCCACATTATAATATTGCATCATTATAATGTATGACCTATAATGACTTGCACCAGCTGACATGCTAACCAAGGATGGAACAAAGGGGGGTCTAATGGCGGTGACCCCCATGACAAGAATTTTAGAAAATGCAATTATTATATGTGACAATTTTTTTTATCCACAACTTATATAGTCTCGTCACTATTAGGTTTTTTTCCTTATTTTTTATTATATACTAGTCATAAATTTTCTTTTTTTTTTTTTCATCAAAGGAGATCCAAAAAAGTATTCCAAAACTAAATTTAATACGCCAAAGTGAAATAATATAAATGATGATGTGTTATTAAGAAAAAAATATTCCACACTGTAACTAAAACAACTTAACCTAAAAAAATTAAGGGAATTTAATTATTATGCCATTATCGATGCCCAAAATTAAAATTAGTCATCTTTTGTACTCTGTAAATGACAAACATCATTTAGTAGAGACCCGTAATTTTCTTTATTAAATTTCAATGTTTGAAATTAGGGGAAAAGGATGAAAGTGGCATAAGCGTGAAAATGGAGGTTAAATGTGCAAAGGTTGGAAAGATGTGGGTGTTGGTGTAATATAATGCAAGTGTGTATATGTGTGAGTGGCAGGGAATTTATTTCCCATTTCTTCCTCTCCCGTTCTCTCTCTTTCTCTCGGCTCTCTCTCTCACTCCCTCTCATCTCTCAAAAACTCAACCCCAAATTCAAAACCCACAACAAATAACCTCCATTCCATCTTCCACTCGCGTATTGTGGCCCATACCGCACTGGTTCGAGCTCGGAGAAGTTGTATTCCGGTTGGAACAAGGTTTTCCGGAAGCTAGGACTTGCTCCATCTTTTCGATTTGTGTTTGGGTACTCGAGGTAGGGAATTCTACCTCTCTTTATATGTTATTTGAGTTCTCCTATGTCCTATTAGAGTATCTCCATGCTTTGTTTGAGCTTGTATTGATTGTTGTGGTGGTGGTTGTTGTTGTTGAAAACCCACGTGGTTCTGTCAAAAATCTGCTCGAAACCCATTTGTTATCGATAACATTTCCATTGTTATCGATAACATTATGTTCCAGATCCAGAAATTCATCGTTATCGATAACCCTTGTCATCGTTATCCCTAACGTGTCATTGTTATCCTTAACGTTGCATCGTTATCCTTAACGTTTGTCATTGTTATCCCTAACGTTGCATCGTTATCCCTAACGTTTGTCATTGTTATCCCTAACGTTGCATCGTTATCCCTAACGTTTGTCATTGTTATCCCTAACATTGCATTGTTATCCCTAACATTTGCCATTTGTTATCGATACCCTCGCGTCTGGAATGATATTAACCCATTTGTTATCGATACCTCCCTTCATGGTATCGATAACGTTGCGTTTTAATTGACCTCAACGTATTGTTATCGATAACACTCGTAAAGGTTATCGATAACACTTTCTGTCTGGACAATTTTGCTGGCTTGATCCATCCTTTATTGTTTTGGGTTCCGTTCACTTCTAAATCACTCCAAGAACTTCTCGAATGATCCTTTAACTTGAGTACTCATATCTAATGTCTTCATTGCACGTATCCATGATCTTAATGCTCATTTGAAAATGATTGTACAAAAAATTTTGTTTATAGACCAAAGATGGATTTGAATGGTACGGATTGATTGGAAAAGGATTTTGAAACTTTACGGACTCTGAGTATAGAAACTAGATAATCGGGCATCCCAGAGTCTAGTTGTGGGTTAATATGTGCCTGTGAAGGTACGGGGGTGTGCTTAGAGGTACGGTGAGGATTTGTGGTGTTGTGGTATGCTTAAAGGAATAAGTGTGTATTAATTAATTAGTTAGAGTCTTAATATGGATGACAATTTGGGACGTTTTGAAATGTAATCAACATGGAGGATTGGTAGATTGTTTAAAATGCTTGGAGTGAAATTCGAGGTTGCGAAAGAACTGTGGAGATGATAAAATAATTGGTGTCCTCTCGACCCGTCAAGTCTTTCAATCCTTTTGGCACCCTTTCTATGAGGTTTAAGTGCAGAAACCGTTGGATGAAGTATCGTAGGATTGTATAGGTGTACTTATTATGCTGTGCCTGATTCGAATTTGTAAACTAATGAAAAGGCACGAACACATGTTTGGAAATTATGTAGTGGTTAGTTGAGTTTTGTGACACAATCAATAGATTGGTGATGAAGTGGGTTATGAAATGATGATGATTATGAAAAGTGCGAGATGTGACCCAAGTGGTCGTTATTGAGGGAAAAGACTCAGGGTGACCCTGCGCTCGAGGGAATTAGACCCGAGGTGACCCAACTGATTCGTATTATTGGAGGAAAAGACTCGGGGTGACCCTGCGCTCGAGGGAACTAGACCCGAGGTGACCCTAGTAATTATTGATGGGAAATACCGGATTAAAGGAAGAGAAAGGTTTTGCAATAAAGGCATTTAATGAAGATCAATATGGACACGAGGAAGATTGTACTACCGTACGAAGAATAATAAGATGTTTGATTTGATTATAGACACATGTGGAATGACGTGAGTTTAACAATCTAATTAGTTAAAGAAGTAAACAGCTAGTGATTATGGATGGAAATATCTGATATAAAGGAAATCAAAAGACAGCGATAGGTTGATTAATAAGAGTGAAGTATTCGTGTAAGTTCTTAGATTCTGATACAGTGTTTTTGTCTTATCTATGCTTCTCCGTTATTCGAAGTCTGTGTTTTCTCGGCATCTCTCATTACATTTGCATATAGAGTTTGTATAGATTTTTCTACTGGGCTAGTGTAGCTCAACCAAATCTTTCTTTTCAGGTTCAGACACCGGGCAAAAGTTTGCGTGCATTGTGTGCTTGGCAGTGACAGACTTTTGGGAAGCTGACATCATTGTTATTTCGTTATCCTTGTAAAAATCTCATTCTGTTAAAGATGGTTTTGTAACCAATTATTATTGAATTTTCTTTTGATTAAAGGTGTAATTATCCAAATTTAGAGGACTTGTTTGTAAAATTAAACAGGTGGGAAACTCTTTTGGGTAACGTATCTGATATGCAAGGTTTCTCTTTTATGGAAATGTATTATTTATTATGTTGAAAATCGAGGATGTGACAGTTTAGTTTTTGTTATGTTATTTTAATTTTTCTGGAGCCGATGACTATTAATATTGTAATTCATTTTTTTTTATTTTTTTAGTATACATTTCGCCACTGCTATGATAAAATCCTGATTTCGTCCTTGATCAGGAGATTGGTGCAAGAGTTTGAGTGGAGACTCGAAGATGGGGAGGAAAAAGATGTGGAGATGTGGATATTGATGGACTCAACAATCAGAAACTTCATCCAATGCGCGCATGCAGCTATTCGGCCGGGAAATTTATGATCAAGATAGGCGGGAGATATTCATGTTCGATTCGCGTTGGATAGACGGTAAATTGGTCGTTCAGCTAAATAAATCAAGTGGAATATTTTTTTGTTTTTATTCAATTTTTTTTTTGCATTTGTTAATTTTTTATCAATTTTTTTGGAATTATTGCTTCGACCTGACGATTTAATATGTATCTGGTGTCTGTATCTCTGTTTATGCAACTTGTTGCCGACTAATGCTTGTCGAAAGAAATTTCGCTATTTATGCTACACCCCCCGAGCTATTTACCCTTAACTTTATCTATGTTTATGTTATTTTTTATTTCACCCCAAAAAAGGAAAAAGTTCGCTATATTTGCTCTATCTATAGCAAGAAATTTAAGACGATGGATTTCATACCAAACTATTCATGTTATTTTTAAGTACTTATTTTTCATTTTACGAGACAAATCATTCTTTCATAATACATTACCTTTAATTTAAATGAGACCTAAAAGATCATTAGCGATGGAGCTGCAGAGGTATATATTATTCCTATTCCTAAATGATAGTCTGCTACAACAAAAAAAAAAAAAGGTGCAATATTTGGATAAAAAAACAAAGTATTCATGTGCATAATTTTAAAATTACTAATACCAAATTTCCAATAATAATGGCCCGTTTGGCAAACAATCCAAATGATCTTGTTGTTTTTGTATCAAAAATAATTTATAAAACAAAATAACTACTACAACGAATAGTGGTAAGTATCCCAAGTATCGCTCCACGGGGATTATAAGGCTGAGTTACAGAAATTTCAATTAATTCCTAAATTAATTCAAGAAAAAAATAGATTGTTAATTTCTTAAAACTATTGAACTGTAATTAAACAATTGAAAAATGTAGGGAGAGTTGATGGGAAAAAGCTCAAGGGTTTTGAATCCGCTCTTCCCCTCGTAACTTACATATGTTTTGACTATAGATTAACTATTCAAATCAATCCGGATACCGTAAAATTGCAAGCCGTAGCAATATCTCCTAAAGATAATTTATGAACACCAATCAGCATGTCCGTCTAGCACGAATCATCTTACTAGCATAAACCGTCTCAAATCAAGTACGGATCGGTCTCATCGGCACGATGCACCTTACGTAGTATAATCCATCCAACCAGTTATCACAAAACAATTAACAACCGTTGCAGGAACATGCGTAAAGCCTAATACACAAGATTTGATGGAAAAAATTAGTAATATTGATAAATCCTTGAAAGTCATACAACCATGATTCGAATAATAAAATCTAAATCAAAACATATATATTGTTACTCAGAGTTCGAATGTCATCTAAACACTAGAAGAAGGTTTAGCTGCCATTTTTGGTATTGGTACTCCGCGGCCACTGGTGTGATTTCTTCCTCGAGCAGCCGAACTGTGCATCCTGATGCTTCACC